>OY787674.1:2779160-4204223 GCA_963678985.1 Spisula subtruncata
AACATTCTCACTGAATCCCTTAATATGTCGTATCTCGACAATAGTGATTAAATGATAGTACTTCAATTCGTAACCAAATCATTCTGAAAATTGTGTTAGGTTTTAACTTTAATGAAAACAGGAGACAAAACGCAAAGAGGTCATTCTGTACAACTGGTGTGATGATCAACGTTAAATACAAATGATTGACACAATGAACGGTTAGTCTCAACTGTACACCGAATGCAATTTAATTTTAATCAATTATGTTGTATATGGTCAATAAAAAACAACTCACCCGTTCCAGTATTTGCTCCTAGCAGTCTTACTTTCTGTCCTCTAGTCTGTGTAAGCATGTTATTCAGGTCCGCCATACTGGTTGGTTTGTACCATTGTGTGGCACCAAACACCATTCTGATAGATCTATCATCACTCTGGTTGGAACACTGGCCACGACAGCTGCTTCCTCCTGATGACCCACATCTCTTACCCGTCGTCTTGCACAGTCGGCTTGATAAATCCTAAAATAAACCAATGAACCAATTTTGAATTTAATGTATTCGCAATATTTAACAGACCAGTAGTTCAAAGTTATATCCGCACAACCAACGTGCCACCACTACTGGCTGCCAATTAACCATTTTGTACGCAAGGAGATCGGATTAATGATAATACTCACAATAAATATAAAATAGTAAAATATAATAAAAAAAATGTGTTGTTTTCATTTCTTTAAAGGCGATCACTCAATAAGCTTGAAACATATATGGTGCATGGTGTTCCTGGTATTCAATAGCCTTATATTACGACAATGCTGTTTATGATGTCAGATGATAATATACTAATACGTGTTATACCTACCTCGATGTCAGGGTTGCTATCCGGAACCAAGGATTTCATAGCATCCAAAATAGGTCGATATCCTGAAAGAAGATGATGATACCAATTTTGAAGTAAAAGCATATCGCTGGCTTAGAATGAGAAGGTCGTAACCACTAAATCCATTTTTTGAGAAAACAAGAAAAACTGTCTGACAATCACTCTTTACTTATGGTAAAACAAGCTTTTCCAACTTCAGTTTGGTCAACATGACAAGTACCGATTTTCTTAAAAATACTTTAGCAGGCTCATAAGAAGCGCCTTATGATGTAGATTTCAAATATGCATTAATCTTATTCTAAGCAATGTAGACTTTCTAACAAAGCTCCAAGTTACATATCAGTCGGCACATACCAAACCCAAACTGTATGGCGTTATTGCTTAAGATGTACGAGCGCACAGTACCGCTCGACTATCGCAAAGATCCCAAACAGGTTGCCAAAATACCCAGTATAATGCACCAATCAACAAATAGAAAAAACGTCTTATAGATGAGTGACCAGTAAGCAATTTTGTGAACACAATACATTTTGTTAGGCAAAAGCGTCTATGCTTTCAAATAAAGTCGAATAGATGTAACAATGTTGTCACCTGTACATCTGCACAGATTTCCTTCAAAATAATCTTCAGCGTCTTTCTTGGTCATATTGGGGTATTTCTGCATCAGACTGCAATAATAAATGTCTAGAATGACTCAGGAGAACAATAGAAGTCCGAAAATAAAATAAAACAAATCGCATTTACATTTTTCCATAAGAACTATTTTAGAAGGCGTTTTCATTAGTCAAACGTATTGTCCGGTTTCGAAAATAAACTCTGATGTTCACTAGTTTTCAATTATGCATAAAATGCAAACTGCATCCAATTGACATTATGCCAGAGCAGAGATCGCTCCTTCCGGTTGTTTGTCGAAGGCTGCTTGGCGAAACCATTGGATATAAGGGTATTGAATGATAATGTCAATTGTCAAGTAACCGGGTGACTTATAAAAATAGCGCAAACGTTACGTACCCATACATATTCATCACATGACCTGGGGAACAATATCCACATTGTGTACCACCGTAATTAGCTAGTGTTGTTTGTATTTTATTCATCGTAGTTTTGGTAGAACCTAAACCTTCGACAGTCGTGATCTCCCATCCATCACAAACAAACAGTGGGCATAAACACTACAAGGAAAATAGGAGAATATATCAACATTTGAAGCTACCAAATAAGAGACTATTATTGAATTGAATTGTTTGCCTCCGTAGCTAAATAGTTAGCGCGATACGTATACTAGTCTAGTAATCTGACGAGCCAAGTTCAAATCCGGATGGAGGCACTCATATGCCTGGCATGTTTCATTGGCAAATAAAGGCTATAATCGGCATTGTTTTAGTCGACTGATTTAATTTAGAGACTTTATTCTCGTAGATGAAAGGTAACAAGATATGGGTTTATAGTTTTTTACTGTATTATAATAACTTTTGGCATTGTGGTCCGAGTTATGATAAATGTATGATAAATGTTGTATTCAGGACTCCTCTGCAATATGTTCCGAGGTTTGTCGTGTTGGCGATATACTAGAAGCAACCTTTCTAGTGTCGTTACTTACCGAGTTAATGTTTGCTGTTACTGGTGGTTCGTTAGGGTTCAATGTCATCTTAGCCACAACAATACATACACCACATCCTCCTTGTTTACAGTATACCTTGGTACCCACTGACGTACCTGACTGACGTAAATAATCAGCCAGAGATGTGGACGAACTGTATTCATTTCCAACTGATTAGAATATATACATGCAAGAAATTAGTATAACATTAACCGTACAACGTCAGTGCTTTGTCAAGAAACTTTCTTGTATTTAGTGAAAACGAAACACTGATACATGTATCTCTAAATTTATCAAATGACAAAAGGCAAATCTGAACTGATTCGAACTAGTTGTAACTTACTACATATCAAGCAAGAGAGATATTCTAGTGTCATTTGTACCATAGTACCAGAACCATAACGACTTTGGTATGACGTGGCAATCGAAGTAGATATAAAACAACTCGGCTTTAAATGATATAAACATAACGAATTTAAAGGAAAATACACGAATACAGACACTCCGACACGAGGTTATCATGTTACATTTCATATTAATGATTTAATCTTTGAAACTGGACATACTAAACAAACGTGCCTAAATGGGTGGACCTGCAGGGTTTGTCTTAAACAGGGTCATAAGCAATCAGAGTGCACGCAAGTGGACTCTGAAAACATCACCCCTGATGTACCTCTACCTCAAACCGATGGTTACACAACCAGTGACACGGAAAGTGAAAACATTCCATCACCGAGAGCCAAAAAGACACGTGCGCGTAAAACCACTGATCAAACCCCACGTGGAAACAGTGGAAAAACAAGCGCTACACCGAAATCGTCGATACCACACATCTCGGGACAAAAGACAATGACCACATATATGTCACCGACTACCATGAAGAAAACACGATCTACGTCTACACAGAATACTAGTACGTCGAAGAAAAAATAACTTTCACTACATAATGTTATCTTCATCAACACATAAAAGAACTTTATTCTTCACTAATGGACTACGATATTGGATCAATGGACTTACACACACGTACTATACGTCTTTTGAGGCTATGTACAATGATAATCATAAAAAATAACTATGTATATAACATTCAACTTTATTATGCAATTATATATTGTCTTATTTTTAGCAACCCTAATAACATGTAACGTTCTACTTACCCGTACCCTCACTTCGAGAATATTAATCGTATTATTGTTGCGACATTTAAAGCATCGCATTGCTGTTATTTTGTATAAAGTATACATGTCAAACTCATTTTTCTTAAATGGAGCATACATGTACTGTCAATTATTTGAACATAAATATGCACATTTGTAAACGCATCTACAGGACTCCGCCACATAAACATGTCATTTACCATATATATATATATATTTAAAATACTCAATACTAATACAAAATATGCAAACATACAAATTATTATATAACTTTACCAATGATATCTAAATTAAATAATAATAATACCACAATCCTCCATCTAGCGTCGCTAAACGCACAGGGTTTACGTGATTCAGCGAAACGTGAAAGACTAAACCAGTGGTTGATACAACAACGTATTGACATAGTATTTTTACAAGAAACTCACTTTTCTAGTGGCTTGATCAATCCCGTTAGCCAACAATTCACGGACTGGGACGTTTTTCATGCTTTTGGCACAACACATAGCTGCGGCTGTTCCATTTTTATTAACAAAAAGCAAGAGTTCTCGGTTTTTAACGAAATAAAAGACACTAACGGTAGATATTTACTTTTAAATGTAGAAATGTTAGATTCCACATTCACACTAATAAACGTATATGCGAACAACGACTGTAAATCAAGATCCATATTCTTTAAATCTCTCAACACCATTACTAGCACTAATAGTCTTGGAATCAAGCTTATTGCTGGAGATTTTAATGACACGATCTCAAACAGCGATAGAATCACAAACAAAATCAATAAAACCAAAAATGATTCAAACACTCTTACGGATCTCATTAAAAAACTAAATCTCATAGATATTTGGAGAATTAAACACCCGCTTACCAAGCAATATACATGGAGACGACAAAATGGTATCCAAAAAAGCAGGATAGATTTTTGGCTAATTGACAAAAATGCTTGCCCAATGGTTTCCACCTGTGATATAAGACCTGCTCAAATAAATTTTACTGATCACATGGCTGTATCATTAAAACTCAGGCTCCCAACTAAGAGAGGTCCAGGTTACTGGAAATTAAACAACTCACTTCTACTAAACCAACATTATATACAACACATAACACGCCATATAAACGATGTAACAAAATTTTGCGATGAACACAATTATAATCCACAAATAACATGGGAAATGGTAAAACATGAAATAAAACAAGAATCTATCAATTTCTCCGTAAATTTATCTAAACAAAATAAACAACATGTAAATGACCTAGAGAACGAACTTGTTCGTCTAGAAAGCGACAGTTCTCAATCTGAAAACATGACAACAAGAATAAACGCAATCAAAACTGAAATACTAAATATCTACGACCAAAGAGCGACTGGCGCAAAAATAAGAGCACGTATACAAACTTTTGAAAATGAAAAAAATGGCAAATTCTTTTCAAACTTAGAAAAATCTAGGCAATCGCGAAAAGTCATGTCCTCAATCACAGTCAATAATAAACAGATAACTAACATACATGAGATCTTACAAGAAGAAGTTAAATTCTACAAAATGCTATACACATCTGAACACATTGAGAACAGTAAAATACATAATTACCTTTCCGACACTAACATACAACACGCTTTAAACAAAGACCAATCTTCTCTATGCGATGGTCCCTTAACTAATATAGAATGTAAAAATGCTGTCTTTGAAATGAAAAAAAATAAAAGCCCTGGGAACGATGGTATAAGTGTTGAATTTTATCAAACATTTTGGCCTGTTATAGAGAAGCTTGTCGTTGCTTCTCTTAATTATGGTTACAACAGAGGCGAGCTATCATGCTCACAAAAACATGGAATCATATCTTTGCTATATAAGAAGGGTGACCCGGAAAACATCGAAAACTGGCGGCCGATTTCACTGCTATCTATTGATTATAAAATCGCAGCAAGAGTTATCGCCAAACGACTACAAAATGTCTTACCCTTAATAATAAGTCATGACCAACAAGGATATATAAAAAATAGGTTCATTGGGTTTAACATTCGACTTATACAAGATATTATTGACTATACTGAAGAATGCATTGGCGATGGTGCCATAGTTTTCTTAGACTTTAAAAAAGCTTTTGACACGGTAGAATGGAACTTTATGCTTCAGTGCTTAAAACGGTTTGGTTTCGGAACTTCATTTATTAATTGGATTAAAACATTCTACTGCAACATCACTTCTTGTATTTACAATAACGGCTGGCGTTCCAATAACTTCGCACTAGAAAGATCTCTCCGGCAAGGATGTCCTTGTAGTTCTATCATATTTATTATTGTAGCCGAAATACTAGCGACCAAAATTCGAACCGCTGAAAATATACATGGAATCAAAATAGAAAATTGCACGACGCCCTTGAAAATAAGCCAACTCGCTGACGACACGACATTATTCGCAAAAGACGTTAATGATATCAGTCACGCGTTAGATATTGTCAATGAATTTGGTACATATTCGGGCCTTCGTTTAAATAAAAATAAAACAGAAATTCTAGGACTAGGATCGTTAAAAAATAACCAAAATACTATTACAGATCTCAAATGGGCCACTGAAATAAAAGCACTTGGTGTATATTTTGGTCATGATAAACAAAAGTGCGAATCATTAAATTGGAACAGCAAAATTGATAACTGTATCAAAACTATAAACAATTTACAATTAAGACATTTAACATTCTATGGAAAAATCGCTATTATTAAAAGTTTATTACTACCAAAGTTTACATATCTGATGCAATCGTGTTACGTTCCAAAGCATGTAATATCAAAAATCAATAAAATGTTATATGCTTTTTTATGGAATAATCGAAGAGAGAAGATCAAAAGAAGCATAATAATTAACACCCTCTCTGATGGTGGTTTAGGCATGATAGATATAGTTTCTTATATTAAATCACTACGGATAAAGTGGCTGAAACAATTCTTAGAAAATGATACAATCGCGAATTGGAAAACAATTCCAAAATCCTACTTCAACCAATATGGAAAAAATTTGCTCATCTTTTATACCAAGCCTGGTTCTGAAAAAAGCCTACCAGTAATTCAACGTAAACTTTCAACTTTTTACAATGATATCCTCACGGTTTGGCTTGAATTTCAAAATAATGTAAACAAACGAATACCTAAAGCATTCCGAGAAATCCGACAAGAAGTCCTCTGGGGTAACAAACACATAAAATCAAAATCAAACACAACGTTATTTCACAAGAATTGGATAAACTCGGACATTTACTTTCTAAATGACATACTAGATAAGAAAGGCCTAATCAATGAAACATTCATACTTAATAAGCTAAAAAATAAATCAAACTGGATTTCTGAAATAAGTATTCTCAGAGAATCGATACCACCAGCATGGAAGAAACTAGTACAAACAAAAGAATCTTACCTCACTAAAGTCAAAACAAACTTACATTTACAACTTGAGGATCTAAAACATCCTTTCAAAACCATGCAAAACAAAGACTTCTATAATGTATTTATAAAACAAAAATCTGAGGCTCCCTACATTCATAAATCTTGGGAAAATAAACTAGACAAACGACATTTCTATTGGACCCTTTTCTATAATAGCTGGAAAGCAACTTGTTTAGACAACCGAGTAAAGCAGTTCAAATACAAATTAATACACAACATCATTGCCACAAATGAAAACCTTATGAAATGGAGAATTTTTAATTCGCCATTATGTCTTCATTGTCATGCGATTGAAAACTACGCACATTTTTTCATTGAATGTTCTTACACAACAACATTATGGATACAAGTTAATGCAGCATTAAAAACTCTTGGTTTTAATCATGACTTTAGGTGCTTAAAATATATAATTTTTGGATACAAACCAGAACTAAGAGAATATACCAATATCAATATCATCATCAACCTAATAGCTTTCAGTATTTATAAAACGTATCTTATATCTGACAGAAGAACACAACAACATAATATAAGAAACATCCTTATAAATGAACTAAAACGAGCAATATTCATACTTAAAACACAAAATAAAGCATACACATTAATCAGACATTTCCTCGACCACATATCAAGCATACAATAACCAGCAAACAAATATTTCACTGAAATACCACTGTTGTATTTTTTTTGTTTATTATATAAGTTTTCCTAACATGTCGTCATGATATTACACAAATTAGTGTACTGTATTCGGAAAACTAATTGTTATTTGCCAACAAGCTACTTTGAATACATTTATGTTTTGAATACTAACTATATATATAATCATGTAAAATTGTAAGGTGGGGCGAGGGATGGTTCCCCGACCCTCTCCCACCAATGACGGGGATTAATAAATGGGCTAGATCCACGTGACAAAGCCGAAAAAAAAAAAAAAAAAAAAAAAAAAAAAAAAAGATTATGAGAATTTTGCCAATCAAAATGTATCGACAGTTAGAAGCAGGACAGTTTGAAATAGGTCCAGTCATATTATTGCAGTAATACAGCGTACCTGTGACAGCACTTCCGTTCACTGAGAAGGTCACAGAAGACTTGAATGGTGCCACTGATTTAAACTTGAAGAAATGTCCACAATTAACACACGTGGATGCGAACGTTCCATCTCGTCTGGTCACCACTGGTGCCACGTGACTGCAATATAAAATTTCAATAAGCAATCGATTCACTTTGGGTTCTGACAAATGACTTTTTGCCGTCTTCAAACAAACAACGTCAATTGGACTTTTCTGATGATGGTGCTGTTTGGACTGTGGGCATGAAGCACCTCTCCAAAGTTCCTTACAACGTCAAGTTTGTTGTTTATCCCCATATGAGAACATATTTACTTCATTAATTATGACAATCATTGTCCCTTTACTAATGTTTCCAACCATTTTAGCATTAATGTGCTCAGTATTAAGCGAGCTATTGTCACATTTAAACATGTGGGGGCATCACTAAAAAAGCGTTGCGAAAATGTGCACTGTTTGTGAAAAGCATTGATACGAACCAGATATAAACCAAGCTATATCCATGTTTGAACACCCATCCAATCTTACTGTGACCGTCGTAAGTATAATCATTTATATCTGCGCAAAATGATAAAGAATACAGCGCAAAAATTCATAAAATAGCGGTGCAAATTAATAAAAAAAGACTGCGCAAATGGCCGTAAAATCGTATTTTTATGTTATTGAACTACTAGTACCCTGTGAACAATAAACAATATTACTTACCAGGTTTTGCAAACCGGACACGATATGTAAGTATCCTTCGAGTCCATCTTTACACACTAAACTGATCGTCCGTCCGTATGTTTGGACAACGTGTTATCTATAACGCTGAAAGACTTCACATTCAATGTAGGTATCTGGGGCACGATGGGGAGACTGGGGTCACATAACAATTACATGTAAACAAAGATAAATCTATTAATCAGAACATTGGTAAAAATTTTATCAGAATATACCTATATTCATGTATGTACAGTACAACCCCATTAGAGCAACACCCTATCAGGGAAATTGATATTTTAGTCGGTAATGACAGATAGTCACTCCAGTGGTGAACTTTACACTTCATTTAATCGTTCTTTATTCAATATGTAGTCATGCACGTCAGGTAGTTGAAAACGGTAACCACTGAAATAAGATGTTACAGAAATAGGGTTTTACTGTATTTAATTTTTAATCTATAACTTTATGAAAGCTTACATTTGTGTCACCAGGTACTAATTAATAACAATTGCGTTCCAGTTTTCAATTTGACAAATAATAAATTTGTGACAACCATATCTCGAATAGTAGCCCACAGTTTACCGTAAATTGCTCAATGTTCAAAAAAGGTATGAGGAAATCAGACAGGGGATAGCACTGAACCTAACCAGCCGAGCACAGAAATCAGAAACATCACAACAATGCCTACACATAAGCCAAATAAACAATATAAAGTCAAAGTCCCCACCGAAAAAAATGCAGGATGACCCAAGTTCACATAGAAATTATAGAATAGCGGTTATTACATGAGACCGAATGAAACGCAGCCAAGACTCGACCAAGCTCCACGGCGACCCAACCGCACAAACCCATGCCAAAACGGCGGCCAAATGAGGCACAACCACTGTCACATCAGAGTAGTCAAACCAATACAAATTTATACTAATGAACAAACAGTGTGCCTACGTATATCAGTGGTTAGTGCGTTTACCGTCTAATCTGGCGACCTGTATTCAAATCAGTGTAAAAGCCCTTTTTCTCTCCTAGTACGTTGGGGTTTTTTGTATTGAGCTTTTATGGAAGGGTGATCTTCAAAGGCCTTCAAAAGCCAAACACCACGCCTTCACCAACCTAGTTGTTGATATCTATTACAACCATACAAAAACGTCTCAATGAAACCAAACACATTACAAAGTGCAGTTCAAAATATATATTATTTCAATGCCATCGTTTTAACTTGTGCGCAGCCGATGTTCAATGGGACCGCCCCAATGGGACAAATGTGTTCAAATATTTAGCAGAGCGTAACTTGTATAGCTTCCACAAAGATTGGTAGTGATCGGTGCTCAACGTATTCTGTTCCTTGATAACCTGTTGTCAATTATGATACACTGCCAACATGACACGTCCGTTCATCATGACTGAATATGATAAAAAATCTTTGAAGTACCTGATTAATCCGATCGTGGAAAGAAGCTAGGTTACCAAAGGATTCAATGAGAAGCCATTGCGTGCTGACTGGGGTGTCCAAAAATAAACGAGTCTTATACTCGTACATGTATATTTACGTCAAAATATGGGTAGAGTCGACGCATAGATTGACAACTGGCGTAATGTCAGCTGGCAGCCATTTTTGTGGTGGGTCCTATCATTGAAACCACGTGATTCTCCAATCATGTTACTGTTTAAGATACATGTCAAGTTTTGGTGTTGTGTAGAATGTACTGCCACTGACGTGCGGGTTGCAATACTCTCAATTACATGAACAATAGTTACTTGTTTAAAACAGTTTTAAAATATCTCATAACCACGACAGTCAATGACAACGTTTCCTTCGACTATAGAAAGCGATAGAAACAGTACATGTACAAGCTATTGGTACATTTAATTACTAGTATTAGACTAAGTAAACAACTACATTAAACAAGCATCAGCTCCGAGTCTCTCTTGAACATAGCCATGTGATATAATGTATAGTGCAATACGTTTCGTTTCTGCGGGCTGCTATCAAAGGTATTAAAGGGCCTGCCTCACAGATGGAGAGAAAAAAAAAAGTATAATTTTCTTACCAAATTAAATATTTATATAGAACATTGTTGACTGTTGCTTTAAGAAATATTTATTGCAAATAATCTATTTTAACCACTTTCAACATCGCGCCAGTGTGTTTTTCCTTTTAAACACAGCGTAATT
The DNA here is from genome assembly GCA_963678985.1 of Spisula subtruncata. Lineage (NCBI taxonomy): Eukaryota > Metazoa > Mollusca > Bivalvia > Venerida > Mactridae > Spisula > Spisula subtruncata. The sequence continues at coordinate 2,790,168 of OY787674.1, forward strand.
TTTCCTTTCAGCATGATTCTTGAGTATTATTATTCACTAGATCGGTCTGTAACATAAACAAACTTCAGTCTAAACATCTATGAAGTATTTGGTTTGTTTTTATATTCGTTTTCATCACATAAATTTCAGGCAATTTAAATGAGAGTAGATAAAAATTGGAGGTAAAATAAATAAATACAAAATCCTGATGTTTCACAAGTTATATTTATATCAGCGTGCTTGTTTATGTGATATACAGGCATCTATGTCAAAATATAGTGAATATTTAACAATTTTATTTGATTTTTGCTACACGCTGAAACGTGACGCAGTCCCTTTAAACGTGATAACGACTTTTATCTTTTTAGTTGCTTTCATGAGTGATAATTGTCCGCCCAGTGGGTCACCGTATCTGTGACCTTGTCCTATAGATACGGAAGGCAGTCACCATAATGTGCTGAATATCGATGATTTCAAAATAACTTGAGGGAGCAGTGGTGAAGAGATATGCAGCACACGCTTTGGCGTCGATGGGTTCCTTGTTCAATACCGAAATGACTGCCAGTTTTTAATTTCTCTGAGCACATGGAGCAAGAATAATATTATAAGATTTCGAATAAGGTATTTGGAAGGTGGGGGTCAAGGTGTTGTGGCTTTGGGTGTTTATCAGGTGACTCGCTTGCCAATGATGGGTGTGTATATATACAGCCAGATGAATGGACACATATTAATTATCTCTTTATAATCAAGTTTCATCGAAACAACAACATGTGAGTAAAATGCTAATGTGAACACCGACATACATTGTATATATAACAACATTACTCAATGGGGGCGGAATAAAACAACAGATATGAAAAGAATATAGATCTATTATATTTTATTAGTTAACAAATTTCAGCATTCAACATATCATCCTTCTAGCACAAATAATTATATACAACCTTTGAACACATTAACCGATTACACAATCATGTAAATGTAGTAGATATACTGTAAAATCATTCATTTTCGTTGGGGATTAAATTTCGTGGATTTTGTGGTACACATTCAACCACAAAATCAAATCCCATCAAACAATAGTTTTGACCCTCGTAACAGTATTTATTACCTGAAATGCAAAATCCATGAATTAACGTCCCATCGAAATGGTATTTTTTACCAAAACCACAAAATTTCATCCCATTGAAATTAAATGATTTTACAGTACCACACAGTATCTATGGAAACTAAAGCAGCATTGAATAGATAATTGTTATTCAAATGCTTGACAAGTTATGGCTGAAATTCATACTCTCCGGATTCTGCCTAATGGTCAAGTAGTTACTGTATGCCGTTAGGCAATAAAACTTTTCACAATACATTTATGGAGCAGTGGCCCAGAAGAAGGTTGTGAAACAAGGAATATTAAATTTATTTTCACCTGCAACTTTTTATTTGTGATATGTAGCCTTGATAGGCATTACTATTCTTGGATTGGTGTTATTTTCCACCTCCCTCACAGCCATGTGTTAGTTATATAATATACATAAGTATCGTTATTGCGTAAGAAACGAGATACTAGTATCTATATTTTATATTGAAAGTTGAAAACAAAATTGTGGAAGACAAATTTATGCAGAGATTCTTCAGAAAAATCCTAATGAACATACATGTGAAAACATATTTTCCACTTTTATGCAGATGAAAGAAAATTAAAGTTTGCATTTTATGTGCATTCAATTTAAAGACACTAGGTCAATATCTCATGATATGCCAGAATACAACTAAACCTATCAATCAGATCTCAGAACTCATTTTCGCGTAGTTCCCCCATCCCCAGACATACACACGGAAGCTCTTTTCTAACTCGAGAACTAGTTCTGGCATACCTTCAAGCTAAAATGTATAAACAAGAAAATTTCAATAACAAAACATACAAGGCACATCATTCTATTATTATCACACAGCAAAATTCAACAAGCAATATGAACATAACCACATATCAGTCTGTACAATATAACAAACACTAATTGATCAACTATGTTTTAATCCAAACACAGTCAAACTTATCACTTTTATAGAGAAAACAATAAAATATGAATCCAAAACCATTAGGAACAAGAATTTTTTTGACACGAAAATGTACATCTCCAACAAAGGGAAATAACTTTGTAATTACTAAGTGAAAATTAACATTTAAACCATATTGCAATGAGTTCTGCATCAAGCAATTAGTAAATGTGAGAATGAATAATGAAATACATGGAGAGGACTAGAATTTTGTATTCAACAGTAAGTATACTTTGATATAAATGGAAAGTAGAATTGGCAAATAAAATGATTACACATGCATACATTTTACAGGATTTTACAAAGTTGATGGGTTTAACTCATCAAATTGAAGAATTTGACTCTTAAAAGTGAAGGAACATAATTTGACTTTTCATAAATAGGGATTATGATTTGAGTCTTCCAAAGGATTTACAAATGGATCTGACTCTTCATTCTCAACTTTACACATAATTATTTAAACTACCATTAATAACACTCTTCATTGTTTTAATGTTTTTAAATCAACATACAAGAACATATTCTGAAATTGTGTAACAGCAGCAAAAACAAATTAACGATCCTTGCAAACACATTCAATATACATATCAAGCCACACACACAACTTTTATAGATTTAGAATCTAAGTCATTTTAAACAATTATTTAATATTCATGTTTTATCCGTAGGGAAAAATTGTTCAATACTTTGGTTTTCTCACTGTTTTTAAAGGAAAAATAGTGAGAAAAGAAGAGTATTGAATTATTTAGTAATCATGAAATATTCTTGGCAACTCACAGATCAAGTAATTATATTTGGCACTTGCTTATACATCTACACAGACTGCTACATTAACCATATATGTAACTAACAGGGTACAAATCAGTGACATAGGCAATGTTGACTTGATTCCTACAATGTATTTATATTAGCATGGATATAAAGATTAAATATTTTGATGCTTTTTCTTTGAAAACATATTTTGTGGATTTTTTGTCTGTTTCATTCCTGAAAAAATTAAGTATTTTTCATAGGCGGGGTAACAGGCAACAGACAACAGGATCGGTTTGACCACAATAGGCAGAAACCGGTCATGAATATTTATAGTTGTTGTAAATACTACATGTACAGCATAAATGACTGGTAGCAACATGACCACACAAAATGATGGTGAAATTGTTAACACTTATGTTACATGATCTTAACATTTGGTGAGTTATGTGACACGTCGTCCCTTTGGTGCAACAAGGTTGTATCTCTCTATATAGCATAACGTGATATACAACCCTGTTGCACCAAAGGGACGATTTGGCATTCAGTTTATGATACATTTTTATGATTAAAAGTTCATAAAATATATGGCAAATAAAAGAACATGTAACTTTTAGAAAATATAATTATAACTTTGTTTTAGAATGAATACTATGTTAACTATGAACAACATATCACACTGAGGAAACCTTTATCAAAAATAATTTCAATAGAATATTTCATCTCAATTAAAAATGTATAACTCAATACATTCATGTACCAGAAGTCATTTAATATACATGTATGATTTTTTTTAATATTTAACAATTTGTGATTTGTAATGGATTTTTACCCAATATTGTACATGAATAAAAGTTCTTCAAAATGATCACAATAGTTAAGTCAAAACATTATTATATCAGACAAATGCATCTAAATATCGTACATTGATGAAAAATTATACTCAAGTTTTAAGGTAGGCCTGATAAATGCTTTTGAAATGCTTCAAAGACTAACTAAATGATAAAAATAATTTTTATCAATATAGTTCAATTGAGCGCCTTATATCAACTGTAAAAAAGAAACATAAATGTAAATGTTTACAATAGCTCAAATAATGATTATTATGAGTTGCTGATTTGAGTTTTAAATGTTCTGAAAAACAATAATGGCAAAGTATGGCTTGTCATTTTCGATGAATTTGTCTTCAAAGTACATCCATACTTGTTGGGTTACAAGTTTAATTGTGTTAAAGTTTACTGTACACCTTAATTTAGTGATACAGTCATGTATAGATACCCTCGAGATGTTCGTTATCTCCATCTATTGTCCTAACAATATTTAGTTGACCCTAACATGGTGGGGTATATGACACCACTTTAGTATACTACATGTATAGATAATACATGAAGTAGTTGACACTGTCCTACCATATACTGAAACTTCTTAATCGTCAAAATGAAAACTACAAGTAGTTTGAAACAATTATTTAATGCAATAACTGGAAGATACTGGTCTCTCACATATGTTCACATAAACTTCTTCATCTCCAAAATGAAAACTACATATCAATATATACAGTATCAGCACAACAAACATGGAACAATAATTATTAATCTCAAAATTCAAAAGTACAAATTTTAATAAGTTATCAGACTTTTTAAAATCGCTTGGTGCAAAATCTTGAATATATTGATTTCACATCTGTATTGCATGCATAATTCTAGAAGAGTATTCCGAGGCACGGGTGCATCCACTAAATACTCAATTAAGAGGTACGTTCTTACATAATTCTGAAACTGCTCAGTCATTTGTTTTTGATCTGGGTCAAGTTACTAACTCTATGCTTATAAAGCACTTAATCTATATCTTGGCAAGATTGCTGTTGGATGACAAGGCAAGAACAGCACAAAAAGTTAAATAAGACATTATTATAATAAAAGATATAGTTTGAGACAGACACCCTTAGATGAAGAAATGGAACGAAAGCAAATCTGAAATACATTGTCAATACATTCTTATGAGAGCCAAATTTTAGGAAAGGTTGTATTGATTTGAGAGCGTAATCAAATGAAATACTGTTAATCAGTGGGACTAAAACTGCATTCTACAATAGTTAAGAGACCTTAGCATAAAGACGATTAGTCTATGCTTAAGGTATTTTGTATGTTTGGGTTGGAAAGGCAATTATGTATTTTTTTAATGTCAATGTTGTCAGATGTGTATAAAGCAGTGGGACTTAAATATAAATATTTTAAAGATTGTCAGAGGAAAGAAACCAATACATGCTTAAGTTACCTCCCTTGAATTGAAAACTAACAGTACAAGCACATTTAGCTCCCTTACACTTATATAAATACTTCAGTGTAGCACACTTTTGACTGACTTAAGACGGTTTATTGATTAAAATATTATCCACTACATTGTTTTTTTCAAGTGACAGGTTAGATCAAAAACCTCAGACACAAAAATAATCACCATTAATCAACTATCAGTCTTAAGCGTTTATTTTTTCAAACAGTCAATTTTGAAAGGATTACCAAAGGAACTTTTTATATACTAAATGCATATGTATGTTAACAACCACTTGCATTAAAAAGCCATATTTGAGACATCACCTGACTGGCTGTTTAGGAAAAGTTTGACTGTATTTGAGATGTAAGATGAATGAATAGCTCCCCAGTAACACATACTATCTAGTCTGGATTTACAGTGTTTACTATATAAAAAAAAAGTTAAGTTACCAATTTTTCAGGGCTCTTTTCAGCTGTTAGGCTGCTCAAGCACCCTTTGACATTTCAACTTCCCCTGGTCATTGGGCTACATATGGAAACCTACACTCGTGTCTCCCTGGGGAGACTATTTCTCTCCTGTGGTGTGGCAGCCAACATCAATCTGCAGCGCCCAGGAATAGACACTGCCCTCACAGGTACCATTTTACACCATGGTGGAGTGGAGCTGTGGGTCTTGTTCAGAGAAATTAACCAGTGGTCCAGAGGAGGATCGAACCCGGGACCTCTCGATCCTGAAGCGCACGCCCTACCTCTAGGCCTTCGCTCCCTACTAAACAACATGTATGCCCCCATGGCAACCTAATTGACAAAAATAGTAAACGTCCCAGTGACCTTGACCTTTGCCCTACTGACCTCAAAATCAATAGGGGTAATCTGTTGTTGCTGGTCAACATGAACATAAAGGTTGAAGATCATAGGGCAAAGCGTTCTTGAGTTATTGAACGGAGGTACCCATTTTGGTCTACCGACCGACTCACCGACCAACATGAGCAAAGAAATATACCCCCCACATCAAAGACGGAGAGCATAACAATAGAACACAGATATTGCATAGTATAATGTATATGATACAAGAAAAATGGATTTCACAAAAATATATATCAACACACAAAAATTACAAGATATAACAAACATTTAACATGCAAAATGTACATAATATAATAATACAATTCTATGGATCTAGATTCATACATCAATGCTAAATGCATGAACTTGGCAACATTTCTTTTTGGTTCAATGCCAATTAAAATATAGGTCACAAGTTTTCACATATGACTAAAACTATAACATAAAACACAGAAAAATCATACTTGCGTCTGAGAACCAGTCTTCATATGGTTTGAAAAAAGTTCCACACTTCTTAGAATTTGATTAAATATAACAATCTGTTTAATCTTATAACACTAAACATAGACAACACATTATCAAGCATGAATAATGCAAATTCCATGAAAACCAGGTTTCAAAGAAGCACCAAAACTCTTTTGAAACTTTGGTTTAGCAAAATTAAAACATTAGATTATTGTGATATAGTCTTATTAACGGACACAGATTAGGCAGAGTATAGTTTAACTCACAAGTTTTTCGTACATTTTCTGTACATTCAGTTTATCCCATTTCCAAAAATATTAGTAAATTAGTATTTTTGTAGCTTTGAACATAGTGTTATGCTGTATTACGTCGACTTTAATCATACTTCCATAAAGAAATAAGCTGACAATTTCCTTCCTTCAATCAGAGAGAAACAATTATGTTTAGACTAAACTTTTGAATAAACTTCTGCAACATTAGTAAAACTACATCCCTACACACAACTACCAAGATGACCAATCACCTAAGCACCGATGGAAAACCTTGTTAAAAAGAAAATCTGGTAAAAGCTTACCTAACGAAATGCGTAGCGGAAACATTTCAGTAAAACATAACAAATATACATGTCTTATTAATGACTATTTTGTTCCACAAGATAAACACATGAAATTCATAACAAAATCATCTGATTTCAGATGACTCTTAGACACAAATTAAGGTTATATTCAATAACATGCAGAGCACATTTTATCAACATGAACACCATGTTTCACTGATTGCATCCATAAACAAAATCTAAACATTTCCGTTTTCACCAAAACATACCATTTTCACATAAAAAGCACATTTTGTAATAAAATATACTTCAAGCAATTATTATAAACAGAGAAATACATTAATTATTGCACTTAAAACATGGATCTGTATACCGGTACAATATAATCCTTCCGAACACATCACCTTAATATTATGATTTTACAATTATTTTATTATTGACTAATTATTAATTAATTATTCAAAAATATGCATGTCTTTGTTGTGTCTACTTAAAACTGTAACTGTGTATTTGTTACCATAACAGAACTGAACAATTGTATTCAATTACATGCTTTTATGAAGCTACAAAATATCTAACAATATCCTTTGACTGTAAAGTAAGCAAATTATTTGTACATCTTAATTAAGGGAACAAACTCTTGAAGTATTCTTCCAAACACTTCCGAAGACTTAAATGTATAATAACAATCACATAAAGGTTTTTACAAAAATTACAACCTTGCAATTTCCGCACCGGCAGAATAATAATGTTCTATGTTTAATTCTTAATTATGAGCAAATATGAACAGTTAACTTTCGGTATAATGACATTGTCTGTAACAGTTTGTGAACAAACTTTGGGCAGACAGTTTCCTGCACAAAATCAATATGTCTCACCCAACAGCATCTCAGAGACATATCGCTGGCTTTAAATAAGAAGGTCACAAGTGCTACATACAACCGTATAAGACTTGTACATATTAAATCAGCATCGTAAGGCACTTCTTAAGAGTCAATTTTCATGGAAATCGGAACTTGTCACACTGTTGTCCAAACCGAAGTTGAAACAGCTTGTTTTACAGTCAAGAGTAATTTTCGCACAGTTTTTCTTGTTTTCTCAAAATATTGATTTTGTACTTATGATCTTCTCATTCTAAGCCAGCAATATTTCAGTAAAAGATCATTATTTTCAATAAAAGGACAAAATACTATGGAACAAACAGTGCCATTATATCGAGAGCTAGCTGTATATATATCCAGATTAATTAACACAGGTAAAATCATTTCAAAAATCATTTAACAACAACAAAAAATGGCCAATCACCTAAGACAACACGAGGAAACAGCAAACTATTCCAGTTAATCGAAAAGTTGCATCTTTTTCCTCCAGTTCAACAGAATTCCTCCGCAGAATTTCCAATCCATGATTTCAAGATATCTGAGAATTTTACGTCACATCAACACGATGAGTCAATCACATTTTATGGCAGTTTTGAATCAGATGTATGATTATACAATGTATGTAAAATCACGAACACATGCACTATTCTTTTTTATCTTTTTGTTTAGAGAGTTTTGGTATTGCCGGCACTTTGATATGACTCGCGACTGCCGCGCCAGCATCGTAACTCTTCCCAGCAACCCATTTAACTCCACCCACACTGTATCCGACAGCTCCAGTGGTAACATTGTATAATCCTGACCCGAGCCCGCTTGACATCCGCCATACTATCCCAGCTGGAGCTTTCTGCTCTGTAAAACATTAAAGCAACAATATTTTATTCATAAATTAATAAACAACTTTTTAATACATCAATATCAATTGACATTACACCAGTATTCAATCTACCCTTTAAATCAATTTTAATGGTAAATTACAATCACATGTTCCAATGGATTAACTTGAAAACCTTTGCCAAGCAGCCTTCGACAAACAACTATGCGGAGCGATCTCTGCTCTGGCGTAATGTTAAGTGTAATAAATCAGACAAAATCAAAGCACATTTTGGACTGTAGCGCATATTAATGATTTCCTAGGTAGATATCAGTATTTAGTATTTATTTACATTGTTTGCTCATTTGCCATTGAGACAGTCAGTCTTAGTGTGAGGTCATTCTTTCTTTTCTCTACCTTAGTGCAATGACAACTGGTTTCAATGGAAGAGACAGTTGAGTACTACAAAGAATACATGTGGCTGGAGAGGAGAGGGCTTACGCAGACTAAGCGCGCAGCCAAATCCTAATTCCTATGATATTATTGTACAATTATATTGCTGGCTTAGAATGAGAAGCCTGAAGGTACGACCTTATAAGACTAATGCATATCTAAAATCTACATCATAAGGCACTTCTTATGAGCCTTTTTTCATGAAAATTGGAAATTGTCATGTTGACCAAACTGACGTTGAAAAAGCTTGTTTCATCATAAATAAAGAGTTATTGGCAGACAGTTTTTAATGTTTTCTCAAAATATTGATTTTGTAGTTACAACCTACTCATTCTAAGCCAGTGATATATCAAATACAAGAGGGCCATGATGGCCCTATATCGCTCACCTGATTATAAATGAAGCCCTGCACAATTTAGACTAACAAAGGTAGAGCGTAAATATAGAAACTGGTGACCCCCGGGGCGGGGTCAATTTTGACCTCAGGGGCATAATTTGAACAATCTTGGTAGGGGACCACTAGATGATGCTACATACCATATATCAAAGCTCTAGGCATTGTAGTTATAGAGAAGAAGATTTTTATATGTTTTCCCTATATAAGTCTATGTAAAACGGTGACCCCCGGGGCGGGGCCAATTTTGACCTCAGGGGCATAATATGAACAATCTTTGTAGGGGACCACTAGATGATGCTACATACCAAATATCAAAGCTCTAGGCATTGTAGTTTTAGAGAAGAAGATTTTTATATGTTTTCCCTATATAAGTCTATGTAAAACGGTAACCCCCTGGGCGGGGCCAATTTTGACCTCAGGGGCATAATATGAACAATCTTGGTAGGGGACCACTAGATGATGCTACATACCAAATATCAAAGCTCTAGGCATTGTAGTTTTAGAGTAGAAGATTTTTATATGTTTTCCCTATATAAGTCTATGTAAAACGGTGACCCCCGGGGCGGGGCCAATTTTGACCCAGGGGCATAATTTGAACAATCTTGGTAGGGGACCACTAGATGATGCTACATACCAAATATCAAAGTTGTAGGCATTGTAGTTTTAGAGAAGAAGATTTTTATATGTTTTCCCTATATAAGTCTATGTAAAACGGTGACCCCCGGGCCGGGGCCAATTTTGACCCCAGGGCCATAATATGAGCAATCTTGGTAGGGGACCACTAGATGATGCTACATACCAAATATCAAAGCTGTAGGCATTGTAGTTTTAGAGGAGAAGATTTTTATATGTTTTCCCTATATAAGTCTATGTAAAACGGTGACCCCCGGGGCGGGGCCAATTTTGACCCCAGAGCCATAATTTGAACAATCTTGGTAGGGGACCACTAGATGATGCTACATACCAAATATCAAAGCTCTAGGCATTGTAGTTTTAGAGAACAAGATTTTTATATGTTTTCCCTATATAAGTCTATGTAAAACGATTAGTAAGGTTGCATAAGACTATAATTACAGCTTAATAATTGTTTAATAGTTTGAAAACATACAATCACTGTAAACGATGATAACCCTAATATCAACATTCTGCAATCAATTTAAATTAAAGCCTCAAAGCTGCTAACAAGTACACATTTCGTAGTTCTACAACTAAAATATAGTAAGAGAGACAACTCTTACATGATCACAACCAGTATAATTACAGAGTACACTCCCTTTGATACAATGAAAAACAAGGTTTTTCTATTACTTGACCTAGTAGCCTAATTTTTGACCTCAGATGACCCAATATCGAACTTGACCTAGATTTTGTTAAGATGATCATTGTGACCAAGTTTCATAAAGATTAGGCCAAAATTGTGACCGCTAGAGAGGACACAACCCAAATGTTGACAGACGGACGGACGGACGGACGGACGGACGACGGACGAAGAGTGATCACAAAAGCTCACTCTGTCACTTTGTGACAGGTGAGCTAAAAATATAAAGCTAACATACCTGCTTGTTCATCAGTTTTCTTATTAGATACAAAATCTTGTGCTTGATGTTCGGTCACATGATCAGGGTCATCCACAACAGACGATTGTGTATCCTTAGTTACAACTTCGACCTGTTCTGAAGCTGGCGTCTGCAAATTTTAGAGTAAGGTACAATCAACATAATTTCCAAATGCATATTTTACCTATATTATGACTGTATTTATACGGAAGTTCAAATACTGATAAAGGCACACTTATGCCTGCCATATTCAGCACTCAGATAGCAGACTGACAAAAAAAGGCTATGCTCAGCATTTATAATAGCATCATCCCAATTTCAAGGACTAAGCCCACTTATGAGATGTGATAGTACTATTACATGAACAACTTGACTTTCAGACCCCAGCCTTTAGATGATATATTAGTAGACACATGTTAACATAATTATTTGATATAGCCAGACCATGGCTCAAAACCAGGACCCTTCACTTACAGGGCTAATGCTCTACTGACTGATCTAGCCGGTCATCCACACAAGTCAAGTTTCTTCCCCTACCTGGTATTTGTAATCATATCCAATATTGTTTTTATAAAACATTGACCCTATATCATATTCTGAGCGTCAAAATTTGAAAATTAATAAAAAAAAATTTTGGAATTGTTAACATGAAAAAAATATAAGTGTATGTGTTGTTGTTGAATTTGCATCATTATGAATTGTTAGAAAGAACTATACACAGTCATTACTACATATTCATCAATGTTGACACATCGATGGCTTAGAATGAGAAGGTCGTAACAACCACTTACGACCTTATAAGACTCAAACATATTTGAAATCTGATTCGCAAGGCGCTTCTTATGAGCCTTTTTTCATGAAAATCTGAAATTGTCATGTTGACCAAAATGAAGTTTTAAAAAATTATTTTCCATAGGGAAAGAGTAAATTACAGACTGTTTTCTCTTGTTTTCTCAATATATCGATTTTGTAGTTACGATTTTTGTTCTAAGCCAGCGACATGTCCTGTGTTACAACTCATTTTGAGCTGTCCACCAAACAGAGGAACCAGTAAGAGGACTCATCATACTGTTAACATCTGTCAGTAATGTTTATATTGCATTCGTACGAACCGTCAAAGACACAACATATCTAGGACAGCAGATAAAATGCTTATTAAATAGTACACACACACACAAAGGCACACTACATGACAATATCTCAACTTTTTTCTTCGAAAAGTCTTGTTAAAAATAATTATATTAACATTGCATAATTTGTTAACAATGATTTTTCCCACTTTTTCTCTTATTCAGAGACTGTCCACAATAATTATTTGAGGGTTGCCCACAGGCTGTCCATAATAATTATTTGAGGGTTACCTGCAAGACTGTAGTAACTACATATAATTAAATAGGGACTTACTACAGTCTTGCAGGCAATCCTCGCATAGTGAAAAGGTCACGTGTAACTGCTTTGACATAGAATATAGATGTATCAATGGTCATAGGGTGACCGCAATAACTGACTTGGTGCTCAGATGAACTAATCAACCATAATAATATGGATAATTTCTCCAAGATTCAAAAATAATCAAATTGGTTACAAAATGTTACTGAAACCTGATTGCAGTAACATTAATAACTACAATTTACATGTAATACCAAATTACCAATAGAAAGATTAGACTATTATGCCTTACCTTTATAATACAGGATTTAACGGTCTGGAGTATACTCGTCATATTGCTGTACTTTGGTTACCTCAATACTTATTGGTATAAGTGTGTTGAACTAGTTTCTGACAGGCAACTGTTCTGAGAGACAAGGATTTCTTCTGATCACCTGTAAATATATAAATATAAGATTAAATGAATTAAATTGTAGAAAACACACTGTAAAATCTATAATTTCATTGATTTTGTAGTTCACCTTAAACCATGAAATCAAATCCCATCAAACAATAATTTTGACCCTGTATTTTATATTTATTACCTGACATTTATGCAAAATCCACAAATTAAGGTTCTATTGAATTTTTTTTGCATTTTTTACCAAAACCACAAAATTTTGTCCCAGCGAAATTAAATGATTTTACAGTAATACACTTACAGTATTGCAGCTGCAGCCAGTGACTTTCTGCAGCTAATATAACAAAGGTTACATGCAACCACTTCTATCAACAGATCATTTAGTGTGTGTATGTGTACTGCTTTGAGAATGGCATGGCACCATGCATTTTATCTTTGTTTATTTACATGATATATGTTCTTAATTATCATATCATGCACTGTTTCTTATCAGTGCCACATACAGCTAGTTTCTGTAATGTGGATATTGCTATGTTGTGAGATTTGTCCCATGCATATTTCACTGTCTGCATAATACTTTATTATAGTATAATTTCTTTTCTATACGACTAATGCCAATTCTGGCGTGGGGGAGAAAAAAGTTACTTGTATGAATTGGAGCACTATGAATTGCAGTCCAAGAATGCTACTAGGAGAGCAGAAGACGTGTATTAAGTTAACTTTATTATTGGATTTATCATTAGCTGGGGCTGCAACTAAGTATTAAAATCGCCCCATGATTAAATGTCTAAATCACAGGACTATGGGATACAGCCCCATCAACAAAGTTGGCATCAGCAACCATAGTAACTTTTCCAGGATCTGTCGGCCATGAATGTCAGGATAGCATGACTAAGTCATCTTCATATAACGAAAATGCTGTCAGCAGAACTTTAAACCTTGGACAAACTAATGGCACTGAAACTTATTTGTTAGTATGTTATTCATGTGTGATTATATACTGTAAAATTATTGATTTTCGTGGGGGATTAAATTTCAATTTGTGGTCCACTTTCAACCACGAAATCAAATCCCATTGAACAATAATTTTGACCCATAATTGAAAATGCATTTTTTACCAAAACCACAAAATTTTGTCCCATCCAAATTAAATGATTTTACAGTTATACAACAACATGTAAGGCCGAACTTAAAATATTCTTGGTTTCCCCATCCCAACCCTAGCAGCTTTAGAATGGGTAGGTAGGTAGGGTAAATATTTTTTTGGGAATTATTTCAGTATGATAGTTAATGGTCTAGACATACAAATAATGAAATTTAGAATTAACTCTAAGGTGAAAACCAACTAAAATTTAATGGTACATGTAAGAAAGAAGCCAGCAAACAAAAAATATATAATTTTCACTTCCAATTTTTAATACAAAAAATATTATTTCAATATGGACAATAACATATTTTGGGTAGGGACCTTTTTAATCGGGTAGGTAGGGGATGGGGAAACAAACAATATTTTATTTTAGGCCTAAATACACAGTACTATAGCCAAGGTATGTTATTGGTTTTGCATTTATTACATAATGTGACAAAACTGATTATACAAAAACATATAAATTATTATAAAATATCATGATGCACCAGAGATGTGCAGTGAGACTATCAGTATCTTAGTCTAGGTCCAGAAACTGTAACCATAGTAACCATAGTAACAAACCAAACAAACAGAATCTTTCAATTTTACAAGACATTATAAATGTACATATGATTCTGGGCCGTTGTGATAGAACTCACTTTTTTGGTAGCTTTCAATCATTTTTACACCATTTTTTCAGCAACATATATGTACTGTTTTGTACATATATCGGTACCTTTAGATTATGAGGCAGTCAGAAAAATGAGATGGTATAACTTATGTTCCTGGCATCAATTAGACCACTCGAGGCCAGACTTTAAAATTATTTGTTAGGAATTATTCGGTCCTGACATATAATTAGGTAGGTCTAGGTCAAGATGGGTATGAAGTAGACCTATATATTTTGATCATTTTACAATTTTTACAGTCGAATTATTTATTAATATACATGTCCTATAGGCATTAAAGATAACTTATAATAGCAAAATCTACGCGAAAATTAGACTTATAATTATAATTAAGAGAATGTCAAATGATTGAGTATTGAGTAAAGTGAAAAAAAATTAGTACATATTACAAAGAACTGTACATATGGCCTGTATTTGGAGCAGACCTGTGGTATAGAATGAACTCTCACATAGATCAGATCTGGACAGAATTACAGTAGTCACTGTTATGACATCTCACATTTGGCAACACAAACAGAAACTAGCAAGTAGCAGCACAGAGCTCTACTAACTGAGCTGACAGGGTATAATTAATAACCATTTCTTACTACAGGTCAGTACTGTAACTAAGAATGGTCAGTCCTATAATACAATTGTCGTGGCCTCATTGTTGGTGTGTGCTAATTATTTCGCCTCACAATTAGATGCTTTATTACGAATGCTAGGAGGTAATATGTATGTGAATATGACAGGTAAGTGGTAGATATGAACAGTCCTCAATTCATCAAATAAATTCTGGTGACAATTTGACTGGAGATTTTGGATATTAAGGATTTCTGTATTTTCCAAGGTAAAGGCAGCTTTTTATTACAAGTATACGATTAAGTTTAACAAACAGTTTCTATAAATATGTAAGTGAAAAATATAGATAATTTTTATAAAATGCCGAATATTTTGTGTAAAGCTCTCATGCATAAGGAAGTTGTATTCATGCACCGGTAGTGTTGATATAGACCTGTGTGGGCACAGTTCTTGCCAAGGGAGGTAATAAACATAAATTTATACGTATCATCAGGGCATATTTCATCTTCCACTCCCTCATTCACTTGTTAAAGTGGTTATAAATGTGTCCCATACCCGGGGGTTTAGACAGAAAGCATTGTCTCCAGGTTAGGGATTTAGACCTTGAATAATCATTAATGGGTTTCCCCACCAGGCAGGTAAAATATTGACTGGGGAATAACTCCTGATCGAGAGGTCTCTGCTCAGATTCTCGACAGGGTCACTCAGTCATTTCAGAAAAGCTATTTAGTGTTCCCAACGGGTAGGAAACCCAGAGGTGGTATCGCGTGTATCAGTGCTTTACACAGGGCACATTTAAAAAACAAGGGCAAGGAATCTATTTGAAACGAGCTAGAGTACCGCACATGGATTCCTTGTATCTCACCCACGTCTCTTAAATTTTCGATAATACCCTGCAAATATTGGTCCCTGCAAATCACATGGAAGAAAGAAAGTCTAATATGGTCCTTCAAAAGTTCAATATTTCTAGAGACTGAATCCGGCTTCACTCTTCAAGTTTCTTCAAGTTCTAGCTACTTTTTCAAGACCTGACAGCTACGATAAATAAATTGTCAATGCACAACATATAAATAACGTACAAGAAAATATGGAAATAAAACTAAGTTGAGCGAAAAGCACTGAAGTAAGTCTGACTCTCACTGGAGACCACTTTCAGAATCTGGTGAAATTTGATGAAACTGGGGCACACAAAGAACAATAGTTTATTTCACTCGCAAAACAAAAACACGTGTCAATTAACCATTAAATCAACCATATATAATACCTTTCTATCAAATTTGTCTTCCGACGCAATTAATTCGTATTTGGAGCAAATTTTAAGCTTTAAATCCTCTGCCACGTAGATTGCAACTTGTGATGCAGACATGGCACATTAGGACAAGGCCGCTGATTGGTCAAATGTCTTGAACAAAGAAAATTTAAGCCAATCAAATATTTCCTTATAAAATCAGACGACCTTGACCTATAAAATGCGGTCAATACACAATGCTATAGTCTGTTTTTGTAATCAAGTTGTTTGATTATCTTCGGATGTTTTAAAACGTGTTTATATCAAAAATGTTTCTTATTTAAATAAATTAGGAATATTAATGTATTGCGACATTTATTTTGAATGTTTAAGGAATTTAAATGACACTTATTGAAATATTAACTATTTCTAAAAACGGACTATAACCGGAAGTAGACTTTGACAGCTGTTTGTTATTGGCTAGTTTTAGTTTCATTTTGACATAGAGACAAAATAAAAAGTGTATAACAGTATTTCTTGTTGTTGTGGTTTGTTTTAAGACAATCATGGAGTTACAATATTATAAACGATGTTATTTTCTTCTTTTATTTATAAGCGTTTCATTGAAAATTTCGATGTCATCGCCAATTTTAGACAATCGGTCTGCAAGAGTGGATGTTGCTGAAACGACAAGAAAACTCATGAACAACGATGATTACATGAAACGACGACAGGAGTTGATTCTTTCTGAAAAGCAACAGAGAGTGGGTGGGGAAGTTGTTCTAAGTGATGCAGAGAAGAGGGTTGATGAAGCATTGTTGTGTCTAAAACAGAAAGAAATCGACGATGCTCACTACAATGGAACTCTGTTTGCCCCTCAGTACAACTTTCTTACATCTAAACCACTGTACGAACAAAGTGCTGTCTTCCAGTGGATAAAGAAAATGCCCAAAGGTAGGCCTATATAGTTCCGCTTATGTATACTTATTAGAAGCTAGCATTTTACAGAATCATTATATACATACGTAGAACACATTCATAATAAGTTCAGTCACTTCACTGTACCACGCATGTATATTCCCATAGAAATAGATACATGACTGCCTGGACATACATGTAAATGTATGGTTATCATATTTTAAGGTACACGTCTGTCTGTGATTCAGTGCACAGTCCAACTTGAACTATAAGTAGACTTCGTTGTCCAATGTATTGATTATATATCGAATAAACTGATAAACTTCATACATACATACATGAAACATACTGTTATCTGAGAAACCTTAAAATGCTTATAGGAACTCCACTGGATATCAAATCCACACACCTTCCGTGTTTTTAGTTTGTATTAGACTCTAGGGGCACCACATAATGACATAGTACAAAACTGCTTAGTATATGCTATTTTGCTTCAACTCGACATTGCGCAATTGTCGACAATATTTACAACAACTGCCAGATAAGATTAGGACTTGATTAAAACCCAAATAAATTGCTAACGTTACATTATAGACCCTAAATTTCTATTAAACCCCTAACTTCATTAGACATTGATTACTTGGAAATAAAAATGTCAACAAGCAGGTCACAACCCCTTACATATTTTAGGTCTTCAACTTCGGTTACAAACTATATATCTCCCTTGTTTTATATTGTATCAGGAAGCTTAATTTAATTATTGTGATGGAATATTATACGAGCGCATTGTACATAATTAGCATTTTTCTGTTTTATTAGCGAGTAGCTGATTGACTTAAACTTTGTAAGACCAACTATTTCTGGTGCAAGCTTACAGTTAGCCTACCGAGATAAACCATTAAACTTACTATCACTTTCATTTTACTATCACCAACTTCTAGTACATACTTAGTTTAAAACATGACCTCTGACGTGTCCATTGTACTTAAACCTCGGTCAAAGGTAAGATATACTAGTTAGTACATGTATGTGGTAGGTACAATGTTGCACTTTGATTGGCGAGTCTAACCATCATAATTCGTCTGATCATATCTCGAGGGATGAAAACGAAACTTTCCTAAAATAGATCTTCTTGATATCTTTATGCATTTAGAACACTTTTCACACTTGACGACTACTAGTATATACGTAGAACAAATTCATAAGTCCATAAGTTAAAGGTTAAATTGTTCGATTTTTATAAGTACGAATCTTGATTTGATTATAGTTTTAGGTCAGATATTACGACTTATCAGTATATTCTGTGCAAAAAATGTTTATACAATCTTGACAAAAATATACCGTTTATTAGAAACCACTTCTTTCTTGTAAGCCAGGAAGCCCAGATTATAATAAGCAAAATACTTCAACACCCCAAAGCAACACGCATGGCAACCAGTACAACATCTTAATTTTATTTTGTGGATAAATTTCACGAATTTGAGTCGCATTAGATTGCCGTTGTCTCACTTCATACGATCTTTCAATGTAGGCTTTTCTAGACAGAAAGACCGTAACTACCGCAAGTACATAGCAGGTACAAACTCCTCTCAGAAAACCTATTCAACACAGCATTTAGTCATTGCTTAGTCTGCGACGACACAGCATTGAGTCATTGATTACACAGTATTTAGTCATTGATTAGTCTGCGACGAATTCTTCTTCCATTGCCATGTATTGCTATGTCAGATGGGGATACATGTTTAGCAAAAGTTTAAACTTTGTGTGATATACCTTATGACTAAACAAAACATCATGTGATTACTTTGGCAACACATATATCGAAAGAACAATAATCATCGTCATGAGCGCAAAATTAATGTCTCAATTATTTTTCCCAGCGATATGTTATGGTAGGCATTGGAAACACAATTCTTTGAAAACAACACAACACTTAATGAATTACTTATAAATAAATCCAAAATCGATGGGGTGTTGATTTCAGGCTATCCAAGTTACTCAACTATTATTGATTATCGCCCTTGTTGTCCAATATTGGTGACATATGGTAGGGTATCATCATTACTTAATGATATACATTTGTACTATCGTTAGAATGATTTGCGTCAATAATGAATTAACATCCGCTATCTGATATCTCACGTTTCTAGTACATCATGAAATCGGACAATGTATACGACACGTCAAATATATAGACATATACACGTAGTCTATAGAAATAGAAACAATATCTAGCAAATCGTACACGTAAGGTATCACTCAACGAATTAACATAGTTACAAAAGTCACACTACAAAGAACAGATGAAAAGAAGAAGAATACACAACACATACGTTACAATGTCAAACACGACAGTGAACAAAGCGTATCATACTTATCAATTATAAATGATAACGTTAATAATTATAACAACTTTATTTTACTAGGAAACTTATTTGAAAATACTAAAATCAATCTTCCATACGATCCTCAACAATGAACAGTGAACTAGAAACAATAACTATGCGAAGTAAAGAATGATATTTGATAGTTTGGCCCCTATCATGATGTGTTGCAACAAGAAGTCACCGTCACTGTGTTCAAACACACAGTCATGTCTTATTTATAAAACCACCTGTATTAAAATGCCACATTTAGTGCACTATTTGATTGGCAGCTTAATTCATGTTCGATTGTGATGTAGCAAGTACCTTTTCTAGAACATCATCTTGAGTAACGTGACTTTTTGGGAAATATTAAAAATTTAAAATCAGGTACAATGACTTATTTGTCAGGGGTTACATTGATGTGATAGTAAATATTATACGTGTACCTCTCCAGTGGGCGCCAACGTGTTGCCCAAGGATGTCACTCAAAGGATGTCACATTGAATAGACGTACCTCTCAGCGGACTAAACAATGAAATAAATTATGTCTTCAACATTGTATAAATTATTAGCGTATTATATATTCCGATACAAGCACAAGGTTGACAGAACCAATGGGAACTGTCACCGTGATGTGCGGTGGTCTAGATGTAGGATGCGCGCTTTGGGGTCGATGGGTCCCGGGTTCAACCCTCGTCTGGACCACTGGTTAATTTCTCTGAGCTAGAATAACCCACATGCTCCACTCCACCAAGGTGTAAATTGGTACCTGTGAGGGATGTGTCTATTCATGGGCACCACAGATCGATGTTGGCTGCCACAGCGTCAGAATAGAAATAGTCTCCACAGGGAGACTCGAATGTATGTTTTATTAGGTACGGTAGTTCAATGATCAGGAGAAGTTAGAATATCATAGATGAAGAAGAAATTCTAAGGAACCAATGTTATGTACTTTGAAATAGTTATATCGTCGCTTCCACTATAATATCCCGGACCTACAAAACACCAACTTTTCAGGAGAAGCAAAACACTGTTTTTCGCGAAATATCCATATATTCAATAACATTTATTAACATATATACATATTGAAACATTCTTTAAACAAACTTTATTGTCAAATTGAATACACACTTGATATTTAATGAGAAATTAGCAAATATGTTAGGTTCGGTGTTTTATAATGCGAAATTTTAGACACGGCACGTTATAATTAACCCGAAGCTACATGAAAATTGTAGCTCCGGACTTATATATTTACCGTCTTATACAGTTATGTCGCTTGAAAGTGTTATAAAATGCCGGACATGCATATTGCATATTTTTTGCAGCTCCGGTATTTTATAAATTTGAAATACTGACCAATGAAGATCCGGTATTTTATAAAAGCGCCAAAATAGACCGTTTCTGATTGGCTTACGGACCTGGTTATTATATGGAACGACGCGGAAAATTATATAGATACGGAAAATGAAATAAAAAATTTTTCGTAAAAATGTAGGTCCGGGATATTATAGTGGAAGCGACGATATGTCCTTATATGTCCATATCAACTTTATAATTCGAGACTATTCAGTAACACAAGAAGTGTATGATATATTTCAGGTGGGGCTTTGCACGTGCATGATTGTTCTATCGCGGACTTACATTGGTTAGTGAGTAATGTGACATATAGAGATCATTGTTATATGTGCACGGATTCCAACAACGCCATTACATTCCAATTCTTCGACAAAGCACCCCTGAATCCAGGTAAGATAACCTAACTTATACTGTGTGAAATCAGCTTCTATAAGAAGTCATTTCCGAACAACCAATGCTCTCCCATGTACCACGTTCAATGATAAGTTGACAACACGTACTGTGTCTAACTGCTCGTGTTCCTCGTGTGACCCTTTGTTCCAATTTCTTTAAGACATTTGCAGAAAACCTAGGAGTGATTTTGTTTGTTAAGTGCTACTTACGACCTTATAAGACTAATGCATATTTGATATCTGCATCATAAGGCCCTTCTTATGAGCCTATTTTCATGAAAATCGTCGGAACTTGTCATGTTGATCAAAATTAAGTTGAAAGAGCTTATTTTACCATAAGTAAAGAGTGATTGTCAGACAGTTTTTCTTGTTTTATCAAAAAGATTTTGTAGTTACGACCTTCTCATTCTAAGCCAACGATATGATAGCATGGTAACTTGCTCCTCAACATCTTCTTTACAAAGGTCATCTACAAAGATTGTTCCAATTAAGTGTGCACTCCCGCTCAGTATATTGCTCCGATACATCAATCTGCAATGAAACTGAAAAGAGCCTAGCTGTACAAATTATTGCAAGCATTCTTCACCGTAGGGAAAAAAGATTCAAACGCTTCGGTTTTCTCACATTGTTTATATATCGGTCAATGGCCTTCTTCAGAACAATTGAAAACATGTAGATACAAACTATTAAAATAGTATTGCAAATATGTTCGCTGAAAATAGTGTTTTTGTAAACATGTATATGTACACTTCTTTATTCTGCAGCATGTCCTTGGGTACTTGTCAAAACTCAGCGTGAACGGTCGGGAAATGTAGCCAAATTTGATGATATGTGAGTAATTAGTGGAGCTTAGTTAAATATGGAGTCAAAGAATTACAACAAACGGTTATGATGTACAAGTATAATGTAACACTTTGGGTTTTGACTAAAGTTTTTTAAGTAACAGACACTGAAACTGAAAACCTCTTCAATCCGAAATCATCTCCTGTCCGAAATTTTTGGTCAGACTGGAGGGTGTTCGGACTAGTGAGTTTTTACTGTATTAGTATACATTAATAATATAATGTACCAATGTATGTTAGTCTGTTATATTGTATTAAACAGCAGACGTATCCATGTTTCACGGTTTAGCCTACATCTCTGTCAGTCGTATTCGTTAATTTTCTGAACTGCTGAATGTAATCTATCTTACGCAGTCTGTCATTTGACCCATCCATCAAATATGGGTCCTTAATGTACGTGTTTGTTTCTTTCTTATGGAATTTGATAAACACATACTTAGTACGGCGAGCATGGCATATATATCGTTTATTTGCTTTATTTCTACTGAAATATGGCAGGCATATACTATATGTGATTCCACCCGGATTTGAACCCTGGTCGCCAGATTGGACAACAAATGCACTAACCACTGAGCTACGGAGGCACATATGGAGAGGTTGAAACTTGAAATGCACGTCAGATATATAAAAAATATATAATATAATCAAATTCATCAACTCAATATTTTGACGTTTTCTATCTCCTTTCACAGGCTACTGAAGAGTATGATTTTAACTGAAGATTTAGTGGACAAAGATATCAACACAATATGGAGAAGGTTTGAGGAAATACTCATTCGTGCTAACGGTCTTATCAACTATAGACCTGTATTCGCTGATTATTTCTATCAAGCATTGAAAGAGTTCCGTGCCGACAATGTACAATATGTAGAAGTTAGGGCATTATTACCCGATGTAAGTTAGATGGTACTTTATACTTTATTGTTTATCTTATAGTAACACCAAACCTAAAACATTCACAAACCTTACCGTTCAAAGCATCAAACATTAGCACATTTCTACTGACCCTACACAACGAGTATAGTGTTTCTGTCCCTTCCCTCATCAAAGAAGAAACTGCTACGATTTTTTGGGGGTATATTATTATAAATGATATAATAGTTATATCATTTATTATATGGCCCTTGACGAAGTGGGCGACCCCTTTTCACGACATGCTTCTATTTATGAAAAACTGCCATCGTAATTAACTTTACAAAAGGAATTAGTGTTCCACATTAGCGTGCCACATGCTTACGAAACAATATCCACCCATAGTATATGGTTTGATAGTACATTTAGTACACCACCCACTACCAGGTGCTGTACAATAGGATGTCCCTTCCTAACAACATGTGTTCATCTGTTCACTAGAATATTGATGGATCTATATCAATATGTTACTAGATGTAGTCATGAACATGATACTCTATCGGACATGGATATATGTGTTTGTGTGTTGAATGTTTTCCTTTCGTGTTAATAAAGTTGATACAAATCAGAGTTACCTCGTATCTAGATGCCGACTGATATTTCATCTGTAATCTATAGATCAACGCTTACACAGTATATATAATACAAGGAAAATATGTTTAAAGTGTAGTTTACTGACCGTTTAGATATACTCTAATGCCATAGATTATAAACAAATTTTTTAACCAAAAGGGCTTAACACAATATATATGACCCTCCCCAATGTTTAAATGCCTATACAAAAATGTACATTTGTAATATGAAATTTTACTGGTAAACTATCCTTATTTCAGGTATATGAGTTAGATGGAACACTATTACAACCTACTGAAGTGATGACTATATACAGAGATACCACTGTAGCTTTTGTAAAAGACTACCCAGATTTCACTGGTTGTAAAATAATAAAAACTAATCTAAGGTGAGAATTTGTCATTCAAGACTGAAAAAGTCAAGTAATTAAAATTTACTGTGTACGCCCACAAAGTTAAAGAACACACAGTCAAACTTGTCAATCAAATGAGCGATTTAAATGCAGTGTATTGCCTATGTGGGGTTTTTACAGGATAAGAGAGAAAATAGAACAGTATCACATATACTCCTATAATGCAATTCATACCTGAAACACACCTGAAACACACCTGATACACAATGTATTTTATTGTCTTAACTTTATCTGACAGATTCAAACACCCAGACGACATTCTAGCAGACGTTAAGAATTCTATCCAGATGATGCAGCAATTTCCCGACCATTTCGCTGGCTACGATCTGGTTGGGCAAGAAGATCCTGGGAAAACACTTCTATATTATCTGGATGCTCTCAGATATCCATCCTTACAGACACCACCACAAAATCTGCCATATTTCTTTCATGCAGGAGAAACAGGTAATACCTAGGTCCCACGGAACATTTTTACATCGGCGATATACTCCCGATTTGAAAAATGGGCATCGGAAGGCTTCGGGGGAAAAGGGTCCTCGTAGTATACTAGGGGAAGCTTCTGGCGCATTATAAAAATTGGCGAAATCTCTGTCCGCGATGCCTCCCGAAGCTGACTTATCTAAATCGGTTGTACATCGCCGAGGCAAAATAAATCCTCAGTGTGACCTAGGATTAACATAAGACCCCAATAAACTTTACCATGAATTGTTTTCGTGAATTACATAATTTAAGAAAGATGCTATAATAAAAATATATTTTCCTTATTTGAAACGTGTAATTTTGAGTCTGGTAAAAAGTCAACTTTAAAACAATAGTACATGGTGTTACTGGTACATTTAAGCAACTTAAAAAAATGTACCAGTATCATTTACTAGTTGATCATTGTTTTACTAAACTGACTGGAAAAACAATCACGATCGTGAACAGGTGCGATAAAAATATCGTAACGCGTCATGAACGTCTGAGTGTCCCTTTTCTTATGACGGCGTTCAGGTACAAATTTACAATTTCTGGTCACATGTCGTAAAAACATGTACCTGTTCTTACACATCAAATAAAAAGTATCTTTCCATATTTTTCAGACTGGGAAGGTACTCGGGTTGATGATAATCTATTTGATGCGTTACTCCTCAACAGCAGTAGGATAGGGCATGGTTATGCTATACCTAAACATCCGGAGATTATGAAGATGGTGAAACAACAGAATATTGCTATAGAAGTTAATCCGATATCTAATCAGGTCATACTTTACTACACTTCTATTTACAATACTTAAATTTAAGGTGACCAGCCTATGAAAACACGTTTTACAAAATATTAAGCCTGAAAATCCTTCTTTGTTCAACTTGTCTGCGTTTTCCCTCTATATTTAACTGGTCTGCAATATGAGTCTGCGTTATACCAAGGTGAAAACATGTTTTACAAAATATTGGCCTATATACATGTATATTGAGAACACGGCGCTATGTTCAGTCAATTGAACTTTCAAAGTATGTGTAAGTTTTATCTTTTATTCTGATACGGAGTAAACAAACTGTCAGCCAATCAAAACATGTTTTACAAATTGTTAGTTTAAGTTGTGGACAAAGAGAATACAAATTTGTTTCGTGATAGAAATGATGATAATACTCGCCTCTTCCCTATTTTCTCGGCTCGTTTAATTGTTTGTTTGATATCATAATTTTTGAAAGTAATAATTTACCTTGTTCTATAATTTCAGGTGTTAAAGTTAGTTAATGATATGCAGAATCATCCAGCTACTGTTCTACTATCTAATGGTTTACCTGTGGTAATAAGTTCTGATGATCCGGCTGTCTGGGGAGCTACAGGATTATCTTATGATTTTCACGCTGCTTTTATGGCATTGACAGGAAAAGATGCTGGTCTTCAGATTTTGAAACAGTTGGCAATTAATTCTTTGACGTAAGTGGAAATTCTAAAATTGGTCAAATTCAAAATTCATGAAAACGGTATATGAAGAAGAGCGGCCATCGGTCTATTTTACAGCTGATACTAGAACTAACAAATTAGTTGCTTGGGTTCTTCGATTGTCCTTTTTACCCTTGTGTATAGATAAACTTAATAGGTTCAAAATGCACACTCATATATACCAGTTGTTTTATTATTAAACAAGCACTAAATAAAAGCTAATATGGCTGATGTTATGATTGCTGGCTCTCACCAGCTTGCAGTTCTAATACATTCCAATATTTTCCCACTCTGTGTTAGGAAGTCATTCTGTCTGTTATATGAGGACATATCAAAATTTATTGGCCCATCAAGACTTCTTGAAGTATTGATTGGATGTGTTCTTAAGACAGGTTAGATTCCATCAAGGTATTCATTTTAACGTGGTCATATTGGTTTATATACCAGTATAAATATGATGTACAATATGTACAGTAACAACTCTCATCTAATATGTTTTTTATTTTACACCTCCAGGTATAGTGCCCTATCACCAACAGCGAAATCTAAAGCACTAGAGGCATGGGAGTCAAAGTGGAATGATTTTATAGCAGAATTTGCAGCCTCTCCAGACATTGTTGGATAAATTATATAATGCTAAATTTAGATTATCAGGATAATGTATAAGTTATGAGCTTAGAATGCCACACCCATCAACGATTTTATTTTATGGGCGAATTTTATTATTTCCTTAACCACCTATGACTGATTTTTAAAAGCGTGTAGTTTTTGGGTTACATGCTATATTCTTACTCATGTAATTTACGAGTACTTACGATTTTGTGTTAATGCTTGGAATAAGTAAAAATCCTACCTTTTAACGATTTTGTGTCAGCTGACTAAAAAATGCAAAATGTGATTAACCTCATTACTCGGTATACTTTTTCCGATGATAGAAAACTTACTGTTATATTAGAGTAATATTATTTACATACAGTAAATGTGCTCACTTGTTAAATATGATAATACATTATGAATGTGTATATAAATGATGTCTTAGATGTGTATAGTTACAAAAATGTTTTCTTGTGATAAGCTTTTTGTGACGTATTATATAAAGTTACTTTATATATGTTTATAATTACAAAAACTTGTTTGTGATAAGCTTTTTTGTGAAGTATTTTAAAACTTTTCTTTATAAATCTGAACATGGTTGTACGATAGTTTCCCTTTATTAATACATTATGTTCATGTATCTATGTTGTGCTAGTTTATATTTATGTTGTGTGCAATAACATTGTATTATTGTTTTATGTATAAATTTGTTTGTATTATCTTAACTATAATTCAGAATTTTATACATATTGTATTTCTATTTTGTTTAAGGTTTGAATAACAAGATCACTTTATATAGTGGATACTCAATTGAATAAGTAAGACAAGTGCTTAAAGCCTTCGGTTTGAAATAATGGTTGTAATGCTAAACAAGTGTCCAAATGATTTTCTTTCTACCATGTGCTATTTCATTTTATTTTTTGTTTTGTTTTACTCTGCTTATTTAATTAATTTATGTCAGATATACTAATTTCGTTTATATGCGGTCAAAACATTCTAGAAAATAAAAATGTATTCTGTGTGAGGGGCAGTAAAAATCTAGTCTTTTACTAGGGGAGTGTCAAAAAGTTTCCAGAAATGTTGTATTATTATTGTCTTATTTCTTTGACTTTGTGTTGACTTTCACAGTGGTTACTGTGAAATCTTGTCACATGCTAGTTGTAGGTTTGATGGTGGACAGGTGGCCAATATCGATTAACCTTTTTGTATAAAGTATAAATCATCATACATGTAACATGAATTTGTTGATGAACTGGAAACGGTTTGAAGTCGTCTCTTGAAGTTGTTTCATATTACAACATGAAAAGGGTAATTAATAAATATCAATTAATATTGTTCGTGACATCAGAGAGCGTTTTTGATTGCATCGCATTACGTTTACATTATTACGTGTATCAACATGCCCTATACAACTACAGTAAAACTTCGTTATCTCGAGAAGTAATCGGGTCGGGTGAAATGCTCGAGATAAATAGGATTCTCGAAATAACCAAAGAGCATGTATTGATAATATAAGCGGATACTATTTTGAAACTTGCTCGAGACAGACCGGGTGCTCGTGATATCGCTGCTCGTCACAACAAAGTATTACTGTATTGTATAGTTCATTTTATTATTAAAATTTTTGTCAGATGTTTAAAATAATTTTTATCTGTATAATATGTCATGTGAGGCAAATTTTAATACAATCAACTTTTATTTTATACATTATACAACTACTATACAGAAGATTTGTTTTATATATACAATTTACATCATGTATATAAAAAGTTTTGCTTTTAGCTGTATGTAAATTTAAGCTACATTGTGTATATTTTCAATGACTAAAACTTAACCATTGTGTTATAATAGTATGACCATGATTGATAACTATGTGTTTAAAATTAAATGGTATATTTTGATAAAAGTGTTTTGTCTTTTATCACGAGTCGGATCGTAAGATCGTTACAAGATTTTTCCACCTAGCTCTTTTCTTGACTTCAACTTCTGTTTTTTCCCAGGTAGGTTAGGCTTAGTCAGGGCCTAATTCTCTCAGTTCCGCGTTTAACTGTTCAGCAAAACCAGATGGTATTTAGTCATCCTCTTAGTCTCATATCTAGACTGGTTCCCCATGTCTCATTTCCGATTAATGTTTTGGAGTAGGACACGTGGTACCAATCTATTCATATCCCGAGGCGTCCATCGAAAGCTATTTTGGTGTTGTTTGATTCTGAGGGCATGTCCTAGCCATCGATTCCAATAAATACCGTCTCTGTCTGTTGTGTTGGATGATTCAACAATAATGATACCAAATTTACTCTCCAATAAAGCCATATCATATGATAAAGATCATCTGCATAAAAATCAGGTTTGAAATAAATAATTTCATACATGGTCACAATATCAAGGCAATTCTGTTACTTACTTACAGAGGAAGTTTAACACTGACACCGTAACATTCGTGATAACATGGATCAACAAATAATATCAAACGGGCATTACATGAACAAAACTAGGCTTAACTAGTCAGTATTGCTGTTTCCCTTAGTTTGTATTTCTATTTAGTGGGCTTAGAATGAGAAGGTCGTAAATACAAAATTGATATTTTGGGAAAACAAGAAAAAACTGTCAGAAAATTACTCTTTACTTATCGTAAAACAAGCTGTTTCAATTTCAGTTTGGTCAACATCACAAGTTCGAGTTTTATGAAAATAGGCTCATATAGAGCGCCTTGTGGTGATGATTGTCAATATGTATCAGTCTTATGAGGTCGTAAATTGGCCTATTTACTACCTCATTCTAAGCCAGCAATTTGTTCACTGTATCTATAATCACGGACATTTATTCGAAATCATTCTATCAGTTAATGGAAGACATATAAGTAAATATCACAGGATATTGTCAGCATCAATCTCCAAAGGAACTTAAATATCACTTACATTTATTCTGGTACAGGTAACATACTTGTGCAAATAGTCTTCCTTATCTGCCATGAACTCCAAAATAGTGTAGTAGATCTACTATTGTCCCAATATTTACATGTTGACTTCATATTGCATCATTATTTTGCTGATAATCCATGTATTCATATGGAATTTCAAATATCAAGAAATCTTTTGAAATCCACACAATGTTCTTGTGTCAATTTTGCTATGTTTTATGTGTTTTTTTTCTGACTGGACATATGCCATCGGTAACAATCAAAATATCTACAAAGTGCTTAGCCTCGCATTTAATTCACTTATTCAACACGTTTAATATAAACTTTAGATGAAACGGCGATGAAGCCATATGATATGGTACTAACTGATCTTAGCTAATGCTTGTGGTATTGACTTTAGCCATGACTGCAAATATTCATCTATTCAGAGCTCAAATGATGGCCGTTATCTATTTTATTAAACGTGTACATTAAGTATTGCTTTATCAATACAAAATGTACCTCCCACATGACACAGATACTGCATAGATACAGAGGTATTTGAAGATCAAATGAAACATTCTGCACAACTTACGTTAATATTTGAATCAATCAGATAATGCATGTATACATGTGTAATTGAAGCAAATGTTGCAACGATGTTTGCACAGCAAATGTCAAGTGGTAAACACAGGTAGCAACGAATCACAAACTGTTAAATAGATGTTGAAATCAGTGGTTTATAACTGTGGGGTGTTGAGTAAATAAAATCAAGTCAACACAGCCAGCTATATATACACTTTTCAAATGCACCAAGATACGATAAATTCCGTCAGCAGGACATTCCCCCATTGCAATGTTAACCAAACTTTGAAACATGTATTTATAAACTCATCATATTGTGTGCGTTGCGCATTTACGGATATATTAAGTACATTTGTACATCTTTATTTTTTACGACATTATATAGCAACATGAGAGAAAGTCGGTGATATGATAGGAAAGAAGTGGCAAGCCATGCATAGTATCCTTAACGTACTATTGTGTTATATTCAAAAGACACGATACAGTTCTAAGTTATCAACGAAGACTATTTTTAGTGTGTAGGTACCTTGATAATGGTTTTCACTTATTCGCATGACCTATGTGTGTGCTAGTGATTCCATACTTCGCCTATAGCAATGCACCATAATAGAATTATCCATATATACGGAATACGAAGGTACATTTTGTACAAACTATATCGATGCGGTTGTTGCTTGTACACTGGTATTCGTAAGAGTATCACGGGGTAGAGAATTATACATGGGAAAGAGATGATCTGGCGACGATAACAATTATATCCTTTGTTAACTGATAGAAATAATAATCCTATGTCCATTTTGGTCCCATATCGTATATCATCACTTTTATCAACAACAATAAATATTTTTTTAATATACATTTTGTTTGTATAAAAGCCATGGGCTACTGTTATGTCTGACGAACTTGATCTGTATTCCTGACAGTTCATAGAATCAAAGAGAACAAAACACATATGTATGGTTATATATTAATATATTGACAATATATTTACAACTTTTTTGTATCAAACATACATTTAGAATCAACCATAGTATATGCAGAATATCCACACTATTACCAAGCTTAGATGCGTGTCGTTCGTGTTGCTTCTGCAGGGTTCTGTTGATTTCTGCATTCCATGCCTGATTTGGTATTACCTTTTCAAATATTTTAGAGAATAACACCATTCTGAAAATGATCTGGCCTGGTGATTATAAACATTGGAGAACGTACTCCACGCTCCAACTCACACTCCGTACTCCATTCGGAGCATTTCTTTGGAAACATATATATATATTTTATTTCTAATTCCACATATACAATTACAACAGTCTGGTGTAAGCTAATAAGCCCATGACCCGACAATGAATATAATAGTACATAGATATTGGCGGACATGATTTACAAAAATGATCAATTACATTTGCATCTAAATATTCATAGTAAAGTCATAATATAGTTACGTTCTTGTTAATATTACTACAATATAATTTTATAGAATAGCTCTAAAATGAAATACATGGTAATTAACGATTAATAAATAATTAACGCGGCATCTCAATGTTCAACATGTCAATAATGCTTGAGGTTTTAAACAGTAGTTTTAATTAATACACGTGACATTAATACATGTTATATGCAATTGTTCAATCTTATTATGTTTCTAAGTTATAAATCGCAGTAATACATCATCAAATAAATATACATATACAATCAATCAATATATTTTGTAAACGACATTTCAGTATCATAATACGTCTAAACATGTAAACAGATAAATACATAATTTTTATATACATGAAGTATAAACTAATTAACTTGTAAACGACATTTGTAATACAAAAGACATAAAGTGTATACGACATTTCGACATGAAATAAGCTTTAACACGTGACATACTACTTATTTTATAATGTACTATATATATGCTAAGGCTTACGAATCTATACTATAATGACATTTCAATGAGATAACAAACTTAACTGAACTATAATCATACTTAAATTTAAATAACATACAATTTTATACTACATATATGACGGTAGTTCAACACGAAGTAACATCTAATTTAGCTATAGTGAGACACTTATTTTCAAGAGTTTTTAGACTTAGACACTAACACATTTATAAATGCGTTAAAAGAGTCAATGCTTGTAAAATAGTAATGAATAGTGTTGAAGCTTTTAAGTTCTGCTTGTAAACAGGGTTCTAATTTCAAATGCATTATAGATGTACATGGCTAAATTTCTGACGATTTTCACGTTCTCCGAATTCAAAAGTTGTTCTGTTTTTAACATGTTCGGGTTCTGGTAATAATATTGTCCAATGTATGTTTTCCTTATTGTGTTATATAAGTTACATTCAAATAATAAATGAAATTCGTCTTCTAGTTTCTGACAAGAGGGACATAATCTGTTATTCAAAGGGGTGTTATTCCAGCGACCTGTTTCGATTTTAAGTCTATGTGCTGATAGTCTAAACCTAGTCAAAGCGATGCGGTATTTCTTAATATTAACATGCTCAAGATACGAACTATACTTAAAACTTGAGAATACTCTAAAGAACCTAGCACGTGATGAAAGATCTAAACGACCCGACCATTCTTGCATAAAAGTATCAGTTAATCTTTGTTTTAACAATGATAAGAATATAGTTTGATTGCCTACGCCCTGAGCCAGCCAAACTTCATAAAAACCTAACCTGCTTAGAGAATCCCTGACTTGTGAAGCCCAATTAATTAATCTTGGTTTGGTTTCTATATCATTTAACAAAAATGAATAAATTATTTTAATATATT
This sequence comes from Spisula subtruncata, assembly GCA_963678985.1. Classification (NCBI taxonomy): domain Eukaryota; kingdom Metazoa; phylum Mollusca; class Bivalvia; order Venerida; family Mactridae; genus Spisula; species Spisula subtruncata. Next base: position 2,823,143 of record OY787674.1, read on the forward strand.
TCCTGTCTGTACAATTTACAATTTTTAACCAAAATTTAATTATTCTTAAAATTCTAAGAGAATGAAAATCTGTTCGACCCAATTCTCCATAAATAAAATCATTTTGTGTATTACTTTTGACTCGTAGAACGGACTTACAATACATAGTATGAATTCTTTCTATAGGAAGTGCCTTACTAAATCCCCATACTTCGGAACCATAGAACAGAATTGGTTTAACTAATTTGTCAAATAATTCTAGCGAGTGCTCAATAGTTATATCATTAAATCTGTATAAATATTTTCTCAATTTAAAGATTGCTTTTAAAGACTGACCTGCTAATGTTTTATGTGTTTCGGTGAAAGAACCCCCCGAAGTGAAAATTATTCCAAGGTAAGAGAAGCTAGATACTATTTCTAATTCACTCCCATCATAAATGAAATTAAGATTATTTGGTAATCGTCCCCCCTTTCTAAATACAATAACCTTAGTCTTGTTTCTATTGACAATAAGTTTCCAACGTTTGCAATAATTAAATAGTATATCTAGATTATTTTGAAGTTCTTCCGGTGAGTCAGCAAAAATTACAATATCATCTGCATACATTAATAAGAATATTTTCAGCAGACCTATATCGATACCTTTTGATCCTTTTAGATGAAATTCGTCTTCAAGGTCATTTAAATAGATAGAAAATAGAAATGGTGATAAGCTTTCCCCTTGTCTCACCCCTAAATTGCTTTCGAAAATTTCCCCAAATTCGTTGTTTAATTTTACTCTGGATTTTATTTGACTGTACATTGATTTGATAACACTGTATAATTTACCACGCAACCCCAATTTATAAAGCTTATACCAAATATTTTCTCTAATCAAATAGTCAAAAGCTTTGGAATAATCTACAAAAGCACAATACAATTGTTTATTGTTGTTTATAATATGGTTAATCAGGCCATGTAAAACAAAAATATTATCAATGGTACCCATTTTTGTTCTAAATCCAGATTGCGATTCAACATAAATGTAATATTCCTCAGCCCAGTGTGTAAGCCTAGTATTTATCAATCGTGTGAATAATTTACCTATAATACTAAGTAAAGTAATACCCCTAAAATTTCCTACTTCCGACAAACTACCCTTTTTATGAATTGGGACAATAAAACCATCACTCCATTTTTCAGGAAAGTACCCTAAGTATAAAAGTCGATTAAATAAATTAAGCAGATAATCCGCCAATACATCTTTACCATGGATAATAAATTCATTCAACATACCATCCGGTCCTGCGCTTTTGTTCATATTTAACTGTGAAATAGCATTTAAAATATCAATACGTTGGAAAGGTAAATCTAATTCCGAGAACATATCGTTGACATCATTTCGAACCTGTTCATTAAAATAAACAACATCATCATCTGGTTGAAAAAATACATCATCAGGGTTATTTATAGCCTTAAAGTAGTGTGTAAAAGTATCAAGTGAAATATTTTTTGGCCCTTTCGGTGCCGCAGATTCCTTAAGCATTTGCCAATAAAGTTTAACATTTTTATATTTTGCCGAAATTAACTTGTCAGTATTTTGTTTTTCTTTATTAAAATTAAAATTCCGAACAGTTTTCTTATAATTACTCCTGGCTTCAATCATTTCTTTTCTGTTCTCATCGCTCTTATTGCGTCTAAACGAATTTAATTTATTGTAAAATTCACGTTTGCTATCATTACAAATATTTTCATACAGTGGTTTCGATTCTGTTTTCTTACTACACGAATTATCAGATGTGTTATTCACAGTTGTTTTCTTAAACAGAGGTGTACACACTTCGTCTAAACACGACATGAAGTTATTTATATTACAATCTATGTCATCAGACGATACAGCGCTATGGAGACATTGATTTAATTCATTTAATTTCGAGGTTACGGAGTTACTTTTCAGATTTTCAGTATAAAGATGTTTTAAGTCATTATTCCATCTATACGAACTACTTACTCTATCGGTCACGCTTGAACGCTCGTTATTAACGTTGTCGTTACAAATAAATTTACTTTTCAATGTGAATTCCATTAAACAATGGTCAGATAAAATATTTGGTTCATGAATTACAAATGAATCAAAATGTGGCAAAATATTTGTATTCACAATACAATAATCAACAACACTAGAACCATTACTACCAACAAATGTAAATGAACCCGACTGTTCAGGTTTACCGACCCTACCGTTGGCAATCCTAAGACCAGTTTGCTTCAAGAAATCTAACATCAAATAACCATTGCTATTAGTACATGAATCTTGTGATAATCTAGGTAAAACATCATCTATACGATAGTCATCAGGAAGCAAATCGTTGTTAAATAACGAATCTGTATCATCAACAACATAATCAGGTAATATACCAACCCTGGAATTAAAGTCACCTACAAACATAAATGAACAGTTATCATATGAAATTAGGGTTCATTTTCTTAATTAGATCTTTTGCTACAAGTTGGTGTTGGTTTTGATGCAAACTTCTTTTTTTAAAAAGCTGTTTTTCAAGTTTGAGCACGGAGGATGGAGTTCGAGTATGAGAATGGGAAATGTTTATAATCACCGGGCCTGTTGTATTTCCTGGAAGTAAAATTGATTTGTATGTTACTTAGTATCTTCCTGGATAGACAAAATTGTTAGATAGGTTTCACATTACGTAACTTCCTGATAATCGCGAAACTCATCCAGTTAGTGTTTACAAGATAACAATATTAGGTCATGGGTGTGTCAGTGTATGTCATCTTGTTTTGTTATCTTATTTACAAACTGACACATTGTATCTGGTCGATCTCTTCCCTGGTATAGATCACCCAGTACAAGATAACAAGAAAGGCGGGAAAATTTGGATTGGGCCACTTAGGTAGACAAAGCAAGCGTGCACGATTTATCAGTGTTATTTCTAGTATATAATTGACCGTATATGATTTAAGCAACACATTGTGCAAGGGTAGACCAATCCGGTCAATGTTTGTAAACATCACACTATCCTGGGTGCACTATAGCTACATAACAGTATCATACAACAATAACTCTAAATAATGATCGATACATTTGATAATAACCTTGAAAATATACAGAATTTTACAGAAATTTCAAAAACAGGGGCCTTATTCACCAACATGGTAAGGCTGCAATTCAGGCTCAGACTTATAAATTAACAACACTTATAATCACGGCCATTTCTTTGCCATTAGATTGGACAATGTGAAATTTTGTCCGAGTATTTGTTGTTACCCACTTAGCATTTTTACCCATTGATATTAAAATTGGTACGTTTATAACAATATGAGAGCGAATGTAACATTTGTAAAATCTATATCCGAGTTTTAGTCTTAGGCCCCTGATCATTAAGATGCTGTGTGCCTCTGCGCTTGTCGTCTAATCTGGCAACCCGGGTTCGTTGAAATACGGGTGACGACACTCATTATGCCATATATTGTGTCTGTCATATTTCAGCAGAAAGCTGACTGGTAAATAAAGGTTATGCTCGGGACAACATTTCCAATGAAATGAAACATTGCAATTTAAATAAAGTTATGCTTGATAGTTCAATGACGTCAAAATGATCCACATCTACATACAACAACAGTGGCCGTGACGACATCACTATACTACTAGTATATAGTGTACTAAAATTATATACATGTATGTTCTCTGAAATTAATAATCTATCATTAATATACTATGCGAATGTGTATATAAAAAAATGAAAAACAAAACATCACCGGCGATATGCAAACGGGTCTTATCTACATCTACATGTCATGATGTAGTTATAAAAATGTAATAATTCCACATATGCCATCATCCGTAGCACGATACACGTAAGAGCACTGTGTGCACAATAAAACTCGAGAGTTGCGAACCCAGTTTCAAACTTTCTGCGTTTTCTGAATTCATGCATGTTTTGCACCACTCGTCCACGGACCCGTCTATAAAATAACAAAAGCCTTATCATGCCAATGTATGGAGGTGTTTGGAGTAAATGTTGATGGGAATGAAATGCTGATTAGCTTAATGACTACTAGTATGTCCGGGGATTTTGTAACTGTAACAGATCTAGAAGAAATAATGGTATTTGTTGATCATTCTGATCACCTCGGCGTTTTAGCATTGCAATGTCTATTTACCGGAAACTCACGGAAATGGTCGAGTTTTCACGATTTGCTAGTGATATGACTGACAATCTATGACGCAAAGTAGCGCTTTGAGCGAGACAGTGTCTCCATCACCGACACCTTCATACCGTGTAGAGCTTCTATCACAGTCGGGTCCAGTAATCCGTATAGTATAGGATTGATGATATGTTGTACGAAATAAAACCGGAGAAAGAATAAGAAAGCCACCTTGCCATCACTCGATAGACTTTCAAATATATCTTCCGTTGAGCCTAGGACACAAATCATGACGTAATAAGTTATAGTAGTTACCATAAAACACCCGGTTAGTATAATCATTGCAATAGTCTTCTTACGGATCCTTAGTGCCAAGGGGGCATGCGATACACCGTCCATTCTTTCCCTTATAAGGGTTTTCGCTACACGTAGGTACATAACAAACATGGACACCAGAAATAGAAACACGAGCGCACCGACTACGGCTTCGTACACAAACGGCTGGTCCGCGAACATGTATTTTTGGTCTTTCTCACAGTGGTGTACAGTTATTGTCATAGCGTCCACCGTCTTGTTTTTACACAATGTTCCCCAGTACACGGTCACAGGCGCAGCAGCGATACTTGCTAATAGTATGTTCACTCCGCAAACTAACACGGCGACATTTGGTTGGATTTGCCATTCAAGAGGTTTGCAAACTTTCCGATACCGGTCAATTGCGATCACTAATAGACATAATGTTTCTGCGAATACGGTAAACACGTTGAAAAAGTCTTTGGTTTTGCACACTGTAGGTACAGGGTAATCATACCAGAAACTCTGTGTGACCATCTCCGCTGGCATGGTAGTGAATGTGCAGACGAAATCGATGAAACTTAAGCAGATGACAAATGTCCGGAAGTTGCATGCATGGTACCGGAAGATGAAGATATACAGCATCAACAGGTTGCCAAAGAAACCAATGACCGTTTCTATGCCAACTATGACGGTAACCGGTAACACTTTGTGGGCGAATGCTGTATTTATCTTATCCAATAGTATTGACTGGTTGTGATCATTGACTGGGCAATCCATCTTGTCTGTACAGTTTGTATCAGTTATATTCGTATTATTAATGATGATTAGTTCATAATCTGATGCCCTCTACAAACTAGCCATGCTCCTTTTGTTGTATGTTTTTAAGACAGTCAGTTTGCTTAGCATTCCGTTTTATGACACAGTTCAATACCATAGTAATATTGTGGACCCTAGTAATCTCTGTTTCCCACCGCGTACGTGTTCCAAATAGTTGCTATAAATGTGCTGAAATTTAACCGAAATCTGACAAGGCTGTCAATTTAAGTTTTTATTATTCTAAATACGTTGCTTCAAATGTCCTTAAATTTACCGAAATCTGACTAGTCACTCAATTTAAGTTTAAAAAATTCTGTTTAACACAGTAAATCCGTATATTTTTGCACTCGATGTTTTCACATGTTATCTATAACCTATCTTATTGAGCATTTGGTTTTACCCCGCCGAAATTGTCAGTTATCAGCAAATGCTCAAAATGTAGGACCTTGCCATACCGGTAAAACTATGTAGGATAGATAACGGTATAAGCTGATAGAATACCAGGAAGTAACGACCAAGTCATGTTCAATATAATGGTTTTTTTCTTATCAGAACCCTGAAAACACATATCCTGACACGGTTGTTTGGGTGAACATGTTGTAACCAAGGTGATTATGTATATGACAGAAGGTATACGACAGAAGTGGGGAGTCTGTGCAAAAAGACAGTCTAGTTGGAGTTTTCAAAATAGGTTTGATCATTTTTAGACAGTTTTGAGTATTTTTGTTCATTTTTTACTCGTTCGTATTGAATATAGATAAAGGTCTGCAAAGATAACCGTGTTGTCATGGTCAGAAAGTAGTGCTTTTCCAAATGGTTAGGAAGTCTGGTGTTTGCACACTATGTGAACGATATAGGGCTAGGTAAATTACATAGATCGGTGCCAAACACGTGTGGATTAATATATTATTTTATATAAGATTTTTCTTTACCACGTGATGGATCCCTTTTGTGATTTATGGGCACATAATTATGTTTTATTGTCGTACTATGTCAATGGCTAAGAATGAGAAGGTCGTAACTACAAAATCAATATTTTGAGAAAACGAGAAAAATGTCTCTTATGGTAAAACAACCTTTTTCAACTTCAGTTTAGTCAACATGACAAGTTCCGATTGTCATGAAAATAGGCTCATAAAAAGCGCCTCATGATGTTCAGATTGGATAGACAGCTATTAAATTGTAACAGTAAACGTGGTAGTGGTGGAATTATCTTGTATGTCTCTGATAGAATTACAGACCATGTTGAACTTATTAAATCTTTTGATGATTGTATATTGTGGGTTAAAATTGATAAATGTATTCTGAGTGCTGAAAATGATTTATTTATGTGTCTTTGCTATAATATACCTGAAGGGTCTAGCCGAGTGGGAATGGTAGAATACTGTATTTATGATTTGTTAATTGATGATATGTGCTATTTTGAACAAACGTATGACAATTGTGAATTTATGATTGCTGGTGATTTAAACAGTAGAATTGGTAAACATCCAGATTTTGTACAATATGATAATTTATATGATTTTAATTTAATGCCTGATGATTATGTACCTGATGTATTAATTGATAGAAATAGTCAAGATAATGTGATCAACAACAATGGAAGATACTTACTTGATTTTTGTAAAACGACTGGTATGAGAGTGTTGAATGGGAGAATTTGTGAAGATAATATGATTGGTAAATATACATGTGTAAAGTCTGCTGGTAGCTCAGTTGTTGATTATGTGTTGTGTAAACAATCGCTTTTTTGTTCATTCACTAATTTTATCGTAGATGACCCAAATATTTTTAGTGATCATTGTTGTATACATTATACTATCAAATGTGTATTGAGTAACAATAACAAACCGGTATCAGTCAATAATGAAGTCGCTCAGGATTATGAGAGCATACCTTTTGTATACAAATGGGACAATAATAAAAATAATGCTTACACAGATTCATGCAATAATCCCACTGTAAAAAATTCTTTAGAATATTTAACTCAAGATTTGATTGGCTTAAATTCTACTGATGAGGTAAAGGCCAATTTAGATCAGTTTTATAATATTGTACATGATGTATGCACACCATTATTTAAAAAAAAGTGTAAAGTAAGTGATCAGCATACTGTAAGCTCAACTAATTATAATACATGCACTAAAAACAAAGACAAATGGTATGATAAGGATTGTATTGAAAGTAGGAATATTTTTTACAAATCATTAAACAAGTACAGGGCTAATAAAAGTGAAGTAAACAGGAAAAGTATGGTAGCTAATAGGTCAAAATATAAATCAACTATTTCAAAAAAGAAAGTAGAATACAGTAAGTTACAGACTAAAAATTTGGAACATCTAAGATACAAAAATGCAAAAGAATACTGGAAGCTGTTGAAATCCCTTAGTTCAAACAGCACTAATAACACAAAAAAACCTACATTGTCAAATTTTGAGGAATATTTTAAAGCAATAAATGACCCAGACTCAGTATTCTTTCAAGCTGATGAAGATATTATATTTTTTAACGATAGATATTTAAATAATGAATTAAATATAATGTTTGAAGAACTAAATTTAGAAATTTCCTTGACAGATATTAAGAAAGCATGTAGAGAATTACATAATGGTAGGTCAGCAGGGCCGGATCTTGTATTAAATGAGTTTTTTAAATATGGAAATGACCAGATGTATAGTTATGTACATAAATTATTTAATAAATTATTTGACATTGGGTATTTCCCAGAACAATGGGCAGAAGGATATATAATTCCAATACACAAAAAAAGCTCTACCTTAGATCCAGCTAATTACAGAGGACTTACTCTATTAAGCACACTAGGCAAATTTTTTACCAAAGTTTTAAATAATAGATTGAATAATTGGATGGAGACCTACAATATTTATATTGAGGCTCAGGCAGGTTTTAGGAAAGATATGTCAACTATTGACAATATTTTTGTCTTATACAATGTAATGAATCATATGCTCATAAGAAACAAAAAATTATATGCAGCATTTATTGATTTTTCCAAAGCCTTTGATTATGTGGTGAGAGATATATTATGGTATAAATTACTGAAAACTGGTATTAGAGGTAAGATTTTTAATATAATACATTCCATGTACACACAAGTCAAGTCCAGAGTTAAGTGTAATAATACACTTAGTGATGATTTTATATGTAATCTAGGTGTTAGACAAGGAGAAAGTTTATCCCCATTATTATTTGCACTGTACCTTAATGACATAGAAGAAACTTTTATTCTCAAAGGGTATGAGGGTATTGATATTGGTATGTTCAAGTTATATTTAATTCTGTATGCGGATGACATAGTTTTATTCTCAGAAACCCAAGATGGCTTACAAAATGGTTTAGATATATTGGAAAATTATTGTGACAGATGGAAACTCTCTGTTAATGCAACTAAAACAAAAATAATGGTCTTTAAAAAGGGAGGTAATCTGAGTCGAAATTTAAATTTTACATACAAAGGTGAAATAATTGAAATTGTTAAGAAGTTTACATATCTTGGACTTGTTTTCTCAACAGGTGGTTCATTTAAAAATACATTGGAAGCCTTAACAGGACAAGGAATGAAGGCTACCTTTAAAATGAAATCTTATGTAGATAATTTTTATAATATGACAATAAGTCACAAACTGGAGCTATATGAAAAATTAGTTGAGCCTGTTTTAAGCTATGGCAGTGAAATCTGGGGTTGTTATAATACAAGTGAAATTGATAAAAGCGTTATAAAGTTCTATAAACAACTACTATGTGTTAAACGACAGACTCAAAATACTTTTGTATATGGTGAACTAGGAAAAGTGCCTACTAGTATAAAATTGAAAATGCACACAATTAGATATTGGCTAAGAATACTAGCAACTGATGATATAAAATATGTTAAACTTGTATATGATATGATGTTACAGGATCTTGAATTATATCCAAATAAGGTATCGTGGGTCAGTAAAGTTAGGGATATACTAAACAACCTTGGATTTGGAGAAACATGGTTTTTCCAAACAGTTGGAAATAATAAGTTATTTCTATCTCTAGTGAAACAGAGATTAATTGATCAATATTTACAAGTTTGGAATAGTGATATTGAAACTTCAAGCAGAGCAAATACTTACAAATTATTCTCAAATTTTCAATTTCAACCTTATCTAGATATAGTTCAAGTAAACAAATATAGGAAAGCATTGACAAAACTTAGACTGTCATCTCATAGACTACAGATTGAAGTTGGTCGTTGGGCCAAGCCAAATCGAATACCTGTCCCAGAAAGAAAATGTAAATTTTGTAATTGTTTAGAAGATGAATTCCATTTCCTGTTTGAATGCAACCTATATGGTAATCTTAGAAAACAATATATCCCTGCATACTATAGACGTCATCCAAATATTTTAAAGTTTAGAGACTTGTTACAGTCTTGTGATGTAAAAATTTTGAAAAATTTAGCTGTCTATATTTTTAAAAGCTTTGAATTAAGAGAACAATCTTAATGTACGCATTAAGCCAACGTATTCTGTTGTAGTCAGGTTCATTCTATTTTTCATATAATATACTTGCTATACTTAGCCTCAGATTTGAATATTTAGTTTGACTGATTATGTAAAGGTGTTATAACATTTACTCTCACCACTTGATATTCCCGATATTCAGTATATAATTTGTTTGTATGCGCAGTTTATTAACATGTGTAATTGTATGAGTGCGTGTGTGCGTGCGTGCGTGCGTGCGTGAGTGCGTGTGTAGACGGAATGTGCGTGAATGTATGTATGTGTGTGTGTCTATGTTTTGCATGAGTATTTAGATTTGTTATATATATCTATATATATGTATGTTGTAATTGTAAATACGAACCATGGGCATAATGCCTTAATTTCGGAAAATAAACTGTATATAAACTGTATTATAAATTTCAAATATGTATGCATTAATCTTATAAGGTCGACCTTCTCATTCTAAGCCAGCGATATATGTAGGGTGACCGTTTACAGTGACCGTTCAAATAGTGACTTGCACCTACTAGAATATAAATTATATATATGGTTTAATACTCGGTGAGCTTGTTCCTGTTGTTGGAGGCTGGGTAGAAGAAAGTTATACATGTACTCTGGCTTTGTATTACATCTCGATCAGTTTAGATACTGACTTTCTCGTTCAACCAGAATCGTGACTAATAGCTTTATAAAAGTGAGACTACTAGTATATGTCAGTCAGGAGTTTTCACAAAACCTTCTTAAATTGGTCAATGGCATTATGCTGAAGCTTTGTATAACCGGGTGGGGTCTAAACGAAGAATGAATGTGTCAGTGACAACAGGCTACAGTAATGTTAGCCTATTGGTTATTTTTTTAAATTAAAAATAAGATGCGATTAATTGTATTTTTACGATAGCGAATTAATTTGTTCTATATGTCTCCATGTGTTGTCGCCTATTTCCGGGCATCAAAAGAAAGTTTTCGACAATCTTATCTTATTTTTCTAAAAAAAAAACAATAACATACTGTAAATAAAAACAAAGACCTAAATTACATGTAATTTAGGTCTTTGATAAAAATATTCTTTAGAAATGCATAAATAACGCATAATAATCGTACAATAAGTTAGAATGTTATTTAATTATTATCTATGTATAAACATGTACTGCATCTATATCTATATACACAATGCGTGGTATAAACATAGAGCTACATAAATATATATAGATAGTATTAGATAAGATAAGATACTGTTTATTTTCCAATTTTGGGCCCACATATGGGCATACAATTTTATAATATACATGGCCTAAAGTTTGAAATATACATTAACAAATAACAAATAACGATTCTTACACTACTAAACAACACTAATAACTACAACTAAGAACATATAGAACAGTAAACAAATAAATGTTAAAATCTAAAGCAACAGGAGGTATATCGATATCATTCTAATTTAAATTCAATTTTACAATCTATCGTATGTGTGTAATACTATTTCTTTTCTGAAAGCAATCAGATATATAGTTTGACAGATATATTATAACGTCTTTATTTTCATTAGACATAAGCCAAATAAATTTATTTTTATTACTAAGGGCGACAAAATTGATCATTTTTGTATCGATACGTTTATACAATGACTGTCTCTCTGTTTTATAAAATTCACAGGATGTAATAAAATGGATCTCATCCTCAACTTCATTTAAGCTACAAAATTCACATATTCTTTCATTTGCCTCTAATTTCTTTTTGTCATCACGGTTTAAGATATCTCCCAGTTTCAATTCTGAGTTTGTGTGTACTGATTCGGAGCTTTGTATAACATTTTCTGATACCTCTATTTTTGATAACATCTAGATAAGTTTCCTTTACTATATTAGTTTTAATCAAGGCATATGTTCTTAATTTACCTGTTTCATTTTTACAACTGGTTAATATTTTATCCGTGAATTGCTTTTTATACATGGCTATGAGCTTAGATTTAACAATACTAAATAAACTCTTCTTATATTCATCCACAGAGCTAATTTCGAGATGTTTAAAAAGAAATTTAATGCTGGCCAACCAACAAGGTTTCTTTGATTCATGCAACATATTGTTCTCCATAAATGCACTCTTTAATAATGTATCTGAATTTAAGGTTATCAATCTACTAAAGTATTTAACAGTGGTAGTAATTACGTTAATAAGTACAGGGAATCTACCTAATTCTCCATAAATGGCATCATTGGTAGCTTTCTTATTAACTCCAAGTACATACTTTAAAAAATTCAAATGTAGTTTTTCACATATGAGATCCATACCAAATACATTATAATTTGGTTGTTTTATTTCAACAGAATTAGTATTAATAGTTCCCCATATTTCGCAAGCATATAATGACACTGGTTTAACTGTATGGTCAAACAAATGTAACAAAGTTCTAACACTTGGCAATACTTCTCCAAAGCTTTTGGTTAATTTAAATTTTGCTTTTAAAGCCCTTTTATAAAGATCATTTTGACAATAGGTAAAAGTACCAGAGGATGAAAATAATATGCCTAGGTATTTGTAGCTTTTAACATGTTCTATTTCATTTCCTTGATACAAATACTTGTAAGATGACAATCTCCCAGATTTACAAAAGGTTATGATTTTAGTTTTTTAAGATTTACTATTAATGCATTTTGTTCGCTATACTCCGCTAACTTTTTAAGACAGTTTTGCAGACCCCTTTCACTGGATGATAGTAAAACAAGAACTGTCATACAATAAGCAGTTAAACCTATAATTACCTAGTTCTAATTGATCATCATCTTTAGAAAAAAGGTCTGGAAGATCGTTTAAAAATAGCTTAAATAGATTAGGACTTAAGTTATCTCCCTGCCTTACCCCTAGTTTTGGCACAAAGGGTTCTGTTAGCATATTTCCTAGTTTAATATGAATATTATTATTACTGTACATGTCTTTGATAATTCGGTAGAAAGGACCTGATATCCCTATATCACATAATTTATTAAACAGTATTGGATGCATAACAGTATCAAAAGCTTTAGCAAAATCTATAAAACAAGCAAATACTTTCTTATTATTAGAAAAATACTTTTCTGTCAACGTTCTTAATACAAACATATGGTCTGAGGTCCTTGCCTTTGGTTGAAATCCAATTTGTGCCTTATTTATCACATTATTTACATCAAAATACTTTTGAAGGCGTTCATTTAATACACTATTAAAAACTTTCGATAGACATGGCATTATACTTATGCCTCGATAGTTAGATGGGTCATTTGGATCACCACCTTTATATAGAGGTTTGATATATCCTTTTTTCCATTCATTTAGATACATGGTGAAAATTAGGGAACTCCAGACTACGATTCGTCAAGGTACGGATTTGTTTTTTTTTTCCTCTCCTGTGGCGCCAAAAAGGGAAGCAACTCAAAACGTTCATGGCTGCAAAAAAATTATTCGCTGAAAGTATTGAATCATCTTGAAATGTCCTGCCTTGCATCGTTTTGTTATATTGAATGGATGTCTATTTACTGAAGCACAATCGTACCTGACAAGGTAAGGTAAGTTTAAGTCCTGCATAATCACTGCAGTCTGCGCTTTGCTCAACGGAATGCTGGTTCGTCCCGCGACATTTCGACCCAAGGAGTTGGGACATATCTATAGTATGATCAAACAGTTTTACCAATAACGATAAATATACACAAGGTACAATATTGAATTTAAAAGACTGTTTTTATAGTGTTAAACTTATTATTAAACAACATGGAAAATAACAAGAAATCGAAGAATGCTGCAAGCATTGTCAATTTCAGAGCCTTCCAAAAATGCAGACGACACTCACAACAATTTACTATTTTCTCAGCAACGTTAGCATCCACAAATTGCTTTTGATGTTAGTCACTGTCAGTGCCCTAAATTGAGTTTTAAAAATGCTTAGTTCATACATTTTTGGTGGATGTGCATCTAAACTTTATAAACCTCTTTGCAGTTGTTTTACTACTATCCGACCAACGATTTTTGACAGTTACGTCATTTCGTAAACAATCTATAAATAAGCAGGGTATATCCCCAAAAAGATCGGGGATCATATTATATATAAGTATGTCTATACCAATTCATAAATATCAAGCAATGCATGGTTCTGTGGATGTATTTGTTGACTCTCACTCAGGCGATCTAAGTTCAAAGCTTGTTATAGCCATTAAACTATAACATTTTTTTCTTGTATTATAAACGAAAAATGTATACCATTGGAAGATTTGATAAGATATTCATTTTGAAAATAAAGTTTTTGCCCTATTCTTGTTAAATTTAACCCGTGGAATATGTGTAATTGAAAACTCGTTCAGGATAGCTGTTGGTTTCTTTTAGTTCTTCAAAGACTCGATCCCTACTATAATTTAAAACTTGTTCTTCGCTGATAAATTCAGTCATTTGAAGTTGAGTGAAATGACCAAGGTGTTTTTTACTCAAGCAGCATTCAAGTACACTTGTATGCGATTGCAAAAAAAAAACAAATAAAAAATAAGCATATAAAGTTCTGCTGAAAGGGTTCAAACACGACACGTTTTAATTAGAAATCTACTAATACTGCACCGTTATCCTCTCGGGCACGATTTCATGCAGATTAAAGGTAAAGAATTATACTGATAATCCCCATTTTTGCAGACGATTTATAAAGTAAACATTTGATTGTAAATACAACATGACGTCACTGTCAGGTATCCCTGGTCGGACTGTAGACAGTAGACTACTCTAGTTTCATTAGAGTTAGGTGCCTAGTAAGAAAATCATATTTTCACCAAATGTCATTTGAAATGTTTTATTTTTCTAATAGGATGGATCCAGGTCAATATCCTGGTTATGCAAGAGGAAGTGGGCCCGCTCCAGCGTATGTAAGTGCACCAGCAATGTGTCATGTGTATGCACCACCACAGGGTGTTCCTGTATTTTATCCTCATCATCATATGTAAGTATGGTGACATTGGTCACCTTCAATATTCTCTATCACCAAAGACCTAAATTACATAGATTGGAAACATATACCAAATTTCACGATATCTCGTGGCAGGTCCTCTGAAATCTCACGAAATCTCATCCGTTTTCAACACCTTATATATCCTGTTCTAATATACTTACGAAAAAACTTATAAGTCTATGCAGATATCTTATATATACTAGATCCTGGTCTATGCAATAGATTTATTATTCAGCTTGAAATTGATACCTCGTTTATTGAAATCAGTCAAGGTAATTTAGGTCTTTGCTATCACTAAACTTACTGTAAATTATTTTAAATGATGTAAGCTAGCTTACACTACTGGATGCTTTTGGGTCTCTCAACATGGTGGTGTTTAGAGACAGACCATGCCGGGTCCAGTTAAACACTTGCATACCAGCAAATTTAATCTTTGCAAACTTGTGAAAAATATGTCAATGCTCTGATTTGTTTTGCAGAGCTGCGGACTCTGCCAAAACTGTTTAAGAAGAAAATAACCAATTTTTGATTAAGTTAAAACGTTTGCCATCCTTTGACATTTTGAAATTTTAACTTCGAAGTTCCACTAATGAAACCTGTGTTTAAGTCTGTTAGTCTGTTGTTTTACAAACATCACCTGTTGTCTACTTTTGAATACTTTCTGTTCATTAAATAAGTTACGGTGACAAGCACTACAGGAAATTGGTCAGGCTGTTCAAAGTAACATGATATCAGAGATTCATTTTATTAGGCTTACATCCTGTGTATTTTACACACAAATTTACTGAAGTACACATCAACAACACATTTGGAAATTTCAGTTCAAATTTCAGTTTAAATATATCAGTAAAAATGTGAAAGCCAAGCTTATATATGTATATATATATTTCAGGGGTAGTACTTACTACAACTACACTCAACATCAGGCAGTGCAGGGACATTCTACGTATACACCAGCCTTACAGGTACATCATTTGCATACTGTACTGTTCTATTATAACACCAGATACAATGTATATTAGGCTCTGTTGTAATCATGCTTGAAGTCTGTTCATTCTTTGGTTGGTTGGTCCACAGCTTTATTTCCCCTTTGTAAAGTACCCATAAAAGACACCTTTCCAATCAGGAATAATGACCATTTTCCCCAATTTACGACTGAAAAATCCATCCCCAAAACGGAGAAAATTAACCATGAAGCTACTATAATAAGTAGAAAAACATGAGAAACATGCCTTTTATTCCTTATTCAACAATTTATCATCTATCATAATCATAAAATAATTATTATGAAGACATTAAAGGTATTTAAGCAGTTTATACGTCAGACCCTATAAAAACTCTAAATTTCAGGATTTTACGCTCAGAAATTCCCAATTCGACTGGTACCCGGTACTTTCCCATAATGGCAAGAAAAAATGCTGGTCCATCCAAATTGTGTTGTTATTATGTCTGGTTACATACAGGGGTGTGGAATCCCATGTCCGACTTACCTGACATGTATGGACTTTTTTGCCATCAGCAATAAGATATTTCCATCTGGCTTGTAACATATCTTTGTACATAACGGCATTAACGCAGGGATGTCAATTTACCGGAATACCATATTCACATATCATGGAAGAGCTATGATTTCTGACCAAAATAAAAGTTATTGGATGAAAATATCTTGAGAAATGGCAAAGTTATTTAGTCTGTTTGAAGGAATTTCTTAATAAAAACTGATTTAAATGTGGAAACAATGTGGTTGAAGGCCTATTTTTGTCAAAAATGGTTGACCGCATATGATTTTCCTGATTTTAGAACTGCCTCTGTTGACACCCCTGATAACTTCTTTTCTCTGTTTACAGTCTGGGGTAGCACAGTATTCTGGTTTCACCAGGGCACCGATACTCCCAGGATTTCACTACATGCGTTCACCACCATCTCTAGGACTTCCACCACCATTTTATAAATCTGAATATACTCAACCACCCACATCATCTCTGCCAGTCCCTGGACATATACATCAACCTGTCGCCGTGACTACCTCATTCAGTGGAAACATGCACCAACCTCTCACCGATGTGACCACCTCCTACAGCGGAAACATTCAAACAGCCTCTTACAGTGTAAACATGCCAACAACATCCCACAGTTATGAAGGAGCTCCTTTATACTGTTCATCCAATAGAAGGTAGGTACTGGTACAGAATTACTGTAAAATCATTTAATTACGATGGAACAAAATTTCGTGATTTTGGTAAAAAAGACCATTTCGTGGATTTTGCTTTAGGTAATAAATACAAGGGTCAAAATAATTATTTGATGGGATTAAATTTTGTGGTTGAGGTGATCCAAGAAATCTGCAAATTTAATCCCCCACAAAAATTAATGATTTTACAGTTTGTCTGGAATTGTTCAATAGAAATCTTGTGGAATAATAGCTCAGAATTTCTAGTATGATAATTTTGACATAATACAAAATGATTTGAAAACAAAATTAAGACAAGATTAATTCATGTAAACTATTGTCCAGTCCGAAGATAATAACTTGTCAGTGAAAACTGAAATCTGCCACAGGTTGGTGGGCTCAAGGTATCTGTGATTATTTAAGTGAAAAATCAAGTTTCAGCTTGATAACTTTAGATACATGATTTTATGATGAAAATTGCTGTAAAGTTCCAGGATAACCTCTCCAGGGCGACCCTCTGTAGAGCAACAACCTCTATAACAACACCTTCAAAATTTCCATAGGCTGATAATAACTTAATTTAACCTCCCTAGACCCAACAACCTCTGTATAAGGGCCAATATTTGCAGCTCCCAAAGGTTGTTGCTAGCCAGAGGTTGTACTGTACATGACTTAGGGTTTACGTTGTCAGCAAACTGTCGTGAACTCATGAAACCTATAAGGAAGTAGCCTTCAAATAAATATACCAAATTGACATTATGATTTAAATCACTAAACGCTATAAAACTAGCGTCTAAATTGTTCACCGATCCAAGTAAAGCTTGTCTCTATGTTTACGTTTATTATTGATTTATTGCTTTTGCAATTAAATGATTTGTTTCAAAAAGAGACAAATAAGTAAAATGATAAACTTACGACAAACATGAACACCTGATCATTATGAATCTGAGATCACAAATTTTATGTTTGTAAAGTTATCCAATATTAGATTATCCTACGTTAGAGCGGGGTAGGCCTTTGCCGAACGGAGTCTAATTCCGAACAGTACCAATTTTAGCACGTTTTTATACCTAATAACGTATTTTTATATTTTATTCCATCGAACATTCATATTTATGACCTATCAAACCATAACCACCTTAGTTGACACCTAATATAGGGATATTTGACATCAGAATCAAAAGTATTTGTGGAGTGGTCTATTTTTAGCAATTTCTATAACATACTACGTAGTGGTGCTAAGATATGGGAACATTTTCATAGCCTTAATTCTATGAAATAATGGTGCCGAGGGATAAACTATGACAATATAAGCCGAATTCGATGCACCTAGATGTCCTGATTCATTGTGCCTTCCGAGTGGTCCCTGTTCGACAATACCCGACACAAATTTCAATCCAGCGGCTAATTCCGAACAGTTTTAAAATTGCAATACAAACCTACATCAAACAGGTAAATCTACTTCAGATGAAGAGGATATCATATTGGATTTGTCATTCTGGTTATCGGTGGGTCTAATTAGTTCCATATCAAGCTATTCTAGAATAATTTTTTTTCATTTCTTTTTAAATTTTGAAATATTGATAATTCATAGTTTTTCAACTGAAAATGGTTCCAATGGATTATTGCAACATGAAATAACTGAAATAACACCGACTGCTTAGATAATTTAAAATCGTGACGATGATATCTATATATAATTATTATTATATATGAGTTTTAATTTGGAATAAAGAAAACATAATGAGGGTACAGCATTATTACAAATCATTCACCTGTTTACTATGGTGAATTTAAGTTGTGGATTTAGTTGTTTTTATCAATGGCGACATTTAATCTAATGGTAGGATCACATTCAGGACTGAAAACCAAGTTGGTACATACTCTACACACACACACAATAATATACCTGACAATTTACCATATCAAGCATTGAACATAATCGCTGATACTACTCCAAATTGTGTTCCATCGTTTCAATCTTAGTAGGAAATAGTAAATATAACATCTAACTACACATTAAATGACAATTCCGCGTATGTACTTCATGTTTACACCAAGTTGAAGCATTGCTATCATTGTGGGGAGTCTTAGATTGGTCGACACTGGAACCTAGATACCAGTCCACAGGTGCTGTGCATACTACTATTTGCAATTATATGTGTAATTATATCAATATATTGTGTGTTCGGAATTACCCGACATTCTGTTCGGCTGACCCTCCATGTTCGGAATTAGACTCCATTGGTCGTAATGAAAAATACGTTCGTTCTGGGTAAACGGAAAACTTACGGGAAATGTGTAGTATTGTACGGAACGAGCGGGATTTTTTTGTCAACTCCAAATCGAAAGTGTTCGGAATTACCCGATATAAATCGATGGAGGAAAATTCTTGCTTAAGTGTTCGGAAATTGCCGACCCCGCTCTATATTTTTTTTTTTTTTTTTTTTTTTTTAAACGAGTTCACTACACAATATAAAAGAAAAAATATTAAAAAGCATACTATACAGATCACAGTGTGACCCTACCTATTATATAATACTGTAAAATCATTTAATTTTGTTGGGACGAAATTTCATGGTTTTGGTAAAAAAGACAAAATCGTTGGGACTTGAATTTGTGGATTTTGCATTCCATGTAATAAAACAGGGGTCAAAATTAATGTTTGTTGGGATTAGGGTTCGTGGTTGAGGTCACTTACGATATCCACGAAATTTAATCCCCCTAAAAAATTAATGATTTTACAGTATATGAAAGTATAATGAAACTGCCAAAATCATGCAATGGTGCCTTCTTGTTAAGTAAGACTGAGCATAATATATTCACTATATTTCAGTCGTAGTCCATCCCCTACACCACAGAGATGGAGGTTTATCCCACCCAGATTACAAGCTTTAGCACAACACTATAATGTTCAAGGTATGTTCATCTAGTTTGTTGTTATCATCCATGGTATTGGGATCAAAATCAGTCAGTCTGTCTTTCTGTCTGCTGTTAATGTCAAATTGACAGAACTTCAAGCTTATATGACAACATAAAACTATTAACATCAATGATGTTTTAAATACACAGCCTAGATTTGCAGTACCATGCCTTAGTTAAACGGACAGGCATTCACTGTTGATAATGTTGCATTACACGCTATTCTTTATATCCTTACAATAGTTATTATTGTTATTACACTGTGACGAGAAGTATAATATTTGCACCATATATGCAACAGATTGCTGTTTGAGTCAATTGATTATTTTATGTAACTGTTTATAATTCAGATAATATAAATTAACATCAAACGTAAAATTAATAAATATTGACTTGGCAATTCTTTGCTATTTCAGAGTCAGTGCCATATTCTTCCACCTTGCCCCCACCATACCCAGCAGAATCTCCCGTTAATACATTAACATCAACTTCTTCTGCATCGACTGTATCTACTGCTATATCTGTAACATCTAGTTCCGAATCTCAAGTAATGATAACTGGTAGTGCAAGTGTACGATCAGTTGACTCTACTGTGACCTCAACATCAACCATCTCCCAATCACACGACTCGTTTGAATGCTTCATGAAAAGTACTAACCCTAGTGGGAATTTTAACCGACAAGATCTTGTGAATTTCTATGTTCAAAAACATGCAAAGACTGAGACTATTGAGAATCCACAGCAAATTAATGACTCTGATACACAAAAACATAGTAAGACTAAAACAACATGGAGTTTTGCTGAAAATATCAAGAAAGCAACTGTTTCTATTGTGGATAAAGAAAATGATGACTGTGAGAGCGAGATGCTTAATGAAGATGAAATGGGGTGTTTTTCAATTAACACAAAGCAGGAAATCAATGGAGGCTTTGTAAGTAAATTAGAACTGGGAACCAATGAAGAGTTTACTGGTAAATCACTAGCGGGAATCAGTGGAGGCTTTGTTAGTAAATCAGGACTTGGAACCGATGAAGAGTTTACAAGTAGATCACAAACGGAAACCAATGGCGGCTTTACAAGAATGGAATCCAGCTTTGTACCATCTGTAGAAGTTAATGCATTGAATAATAACTTGGATGACTTGGAACATGGACAGTATGACTTGAGTGATTGTGAAAGTGTTATAGAAGAACATGAATTTATGAGTTTCAATGGATACTCGGAAGGAAGGGAAAATGTGGATCATGAAGATAATACATGTGGTGATAGAGTGAATGAAATAGGTGATACAAACACTAAAGATAAAGGTAATGAATTAAAGAATGAGTTCACGGATTTTGCCAACTATAGTGAAACAGTATTGATTTCTGATGACAATGAACAGTTTATACATAGTAATGGAGCGATAGACGGTGATTTCATTGATGAGATGGTTACTGGATATGTTGAAGATGATGACAAATGTATAAAGAAACGATTGGATGAAATGAAATCTGAACCCTCTGATGACTTAGCAAGTGTTGCTAGTGTTATTGTCAAGCAAGCTATCGCTAAAGGAATCTGCAAGTTTTATGAATCATTGGTTACAACTGAACTTCCCAGTACTGAAGACAACCAAGATGGTGAGAAGACTGTGCACAGAGCGGAGAAAGAGAACTTGAAGCATCAAGAGTGTGTAACTTCAGGAGAAAACCTTTATTCCTGGGATGACCCTTGTAATGGTGTGGAGAATGAGAAAGGTGTGGTCATTGATCTCCATGGTGATGAAGAATGTGTAAGATATGAACCTGAAGTTAAAGAAATGGTTATAACACCGAGAGATGAGAGCACTGATGATTTTGAGAAGTTCTTCTTCAAACAAACTGCATCAAAACATGGAATTACAATAGAAAGTCCTGAAAAGAAAGACTCCAAACGAACTAGAACTGAAAGTCCAGTGTTCAGATCAGGAAAGGATTCTTATGAAATGACAGCTCAACCAACCAAGAGAATGGGTATTTTGAACCCAAGTGGTTTTCATTCTGGGAAAGAGAAATTTTTCAATTATTCTTTCTCTGGAGAATCTGCGAGAAGTAGTCGGGAAGGTTCACTGAGTGACGCAATGGATGCGTTTAAAACTAAGGCTTTAATGAGAGGAATTCATATAAAGGATGCATCTGATAGTATGACTGACAGTGACCTTGAAGTCGATGCTATGGTTACAGTAAGACAGAATGGAAGCAGACAAGGTAGTGTGGATGGTGAACAAAATAGATTTGTTTCCACGCCAGAGCCTGGCAGTATTGGTGCTAATCTCGAGTCACCTGACTTCACTCCTAGTCGCAGGACACGATACTTATCTGGTGGACTTCGACATGATGCACCAGAGTTCAATCCAGACTCCTTCAGTTCTTCAGTTAATGCTTCATTTGATGGATCGGATGCAGGTAATATGGGAGACACAAGTATGAGACACAATGCTCCTGTGTTTAAACCATCCTCGTTACAAGCAAGTGCTGCCGTCTTTGAGCCAAACAGAAGTGCCGCTAATCCAAATGTACTCGAGTCTTCTTCTATCCAAGAGACAATTCTGAACCATTCAGTTGATGTACAAGTGAAACCTGAAATGTTCTCAGTAAGTGTAGGGACAGAAACTATGCTAGATGGAGGCGATGTTAGTATGGTAGACGATAAGGTACAAGTATCAGTTAACAACCAATCCACTATGACTGAAGATGTTACAAACAAGATCGAAATATCTACCGTGAATCAAGCCTCTAATACTGACAATCTATCTACCAAGTTTGAAGTAGATTTAAAGAACCAAGCAACTATGACTGACAATCTATCTACCAAGTTTGAAGTAGATTTGAAGAACCAAGCGACTATGACTGACAATCTATCTACCAAGTTTGAAGTAGATTTGAAGAACCAATCGACTATAACTGACAATCTATCAACCAAGTTTGAAGTAACCATGGAGAATCAATGCATTATGGCCGATGGTCTATTATCCAACTATGGCGTTGAAACAGAAAAGAAGGACAAAGAGTTGGAACGGACGAAAGAACAAGTCAAACAATTGCAGGTATGTGATGTAAAGAGTGCATG
This sequence comes from Spisula subtruncata, assembly GCA_963678985.1. NCBI lineage: Eukaryota > Metazoa > Mollusca > Bivalvia > Venerida > Mactridae > Spisula > Spisula subtruncata. The sequence goes on from OY787674.1 coordinate 2,846,019, forward strand.
TAATTTAAAAATCATGATTAAGTGCAAATTTCACCTAAACAAAACGTGCCTTTCAGCAGCCTTGTCTGTTTTTATCCCCCGCCGAAGGCAAAGGGGATATAATGGTAATGGTAGGCGTCATTCCGTCCGTCCGTAGTCAGTCCGTCCGAACTTCTGTGTGCAACTCCTCCTACATTTCTTAAGGGAATTTGACGAAACTTTCACAGAATAACTGCTATAATGTCCCCCAGGGCATATTGTCAACATTTTTTTATTCGACCATTTTTGACAGAGTTATTGCCCTTTGTTGTTTTTTACATATAAATTCTTCTGTGTGCAACTCCTCCTACATTTCTTAAGGGAATTTGACGAAACTTTCACAGAATAAGTGCTATGGTGTCCCCCAGCGCATATTGTCAGGATTTTTTTTTATTTGACCATTTTAGACCGAGTTATTGCCTTTGTTGTTTTTAGCTCACCTGACCACAAAGTGGTCATGGTGAGGTTTTGTCATACCGAGATGTCTGTCGTCCGTCGTGCGGCGTGCGTCGTCCGTCCGTCAACAATTTCTTCAAACGACTTCTCCTCCTAAACCGCTTAGCCAAATTTGATAAAACTTTACAGGAATGTTCCTTGGGTGGACCTTTACCAAAGTTGTTAAAAAATTTCCGGTCTGTCGCATAACTAGGTCACACAGGCTAAAAATAGATTTTCAAATTGGAAACTTTAAAAATCTTCTTCTCTGAAACCGTATGGCCTAGAGCTTTCATATTTGGTATGTAGCACCACCTTGGGGTCCTCTACAAAGATTGTTCAAATTATGTCCTTGGGCTCAAAATTGGCCCCGCCCCGGGGGCCCATAGTTTTACATAGAGTTATATAGGGGAAACCTTAAAAAATCTTCTTCTCCGAAATCGCTTGGCCCAGGGCTTTCATATTTGGTATGTAGACTCAGCTAGAGTCCCTCTACAAAGATTGTTCAAATTATGTCCCTGGGGTCAAAATTGGCCCCGCCCCGCGGGCCCTTAGATTTACATAGAGTTATATAGGGGAAACCTTTAAAAATCTTCTTCTCCGAAACCGCTTGGCCCAGGGCTTTCATATTTGGTATGTAGACTCGGCTAGAGGTCCTCTACAAAGATTGTTCAAATTATGCCCCTGGGGTCAAAATTGGCCCTGCCCCGGGGGCCCTTAGTTTTACTTAGAGTTATATAGAGAAAACCTTAAAAAATCTTCTTCTCCGAAATTGCTTGGCCCAGGGCTTTCATATTTGGTATGTAGACTCAGCTAGAGTTCCTCTACAAAGATTGTTCAAATTATGTCCCTGGGGTCAAAATTGGCCCCGCCCCGGGGGCCCTTAGTTTTACATAGAGTTATATAGGGGAAAACTTTTAAAATCTTCTTCTCCGAAACCGCTTGGCCCAGGGCTTTCATATTTGGTATGTAGACTCGGCTAGAGGGCCTCTACAAAGATTGTTCAAATTATGCCCCTGGGGTCAAAATTGGCCCCGCCCCGGGGGCCCTTAGTTTTACTTAGAGTTATATAGAGAAAACCTTAAAAAATCTTCTTCTCCGAAATTGCTTGGCCCAGGGCTTTCATATTTGATATGTAGACTCAGCTAGAGTTCCTCTACAAAGATTGTTCAAATTATGCCCCTGGGGTCAAAATTGGCCCCGCCCCGGGGGCCCTTAGTTTTACTTAGAGTTATATAGAGAAAACCTTAAAAAATCTTCTTCTCCGAAATTGCTTGGCCCAGGGCTTTCATATTTGGTATGTAGACTCAGCTAGAGTTCCTCTACAAAGATTGTTCAAATTATGTCCCTGGGGTCAAAATTGGCCCCGCCCCGGGGGCCCTTAGTTTTACATAGAGTTATATAGGGGAAACCTTTAAAAATCTTCTTCTCCGAAACCGCTTGGCCCAGGGCTTTCATATTTGGTATGTAGACTCGGCTAGAGGGCCTCTACAAAGATTGTTCAAATTATGCCCCTGGGGTCAAAATTGGCCCCGCCCCGGGGGCCCTTAGTTTTACTTAGAGTTATATAGAGAAAACCTTAAAAAATCTTCTTCTCCGAAATTGCTTGGCCCAGGGCTTTCATATTTGATATGTAGACTCAGCTAGAGTTCCTCTACAAAGATTGTTCAAATTATGCCCCTGGGGTCAAAATTGGCCCCGCCCCGGGGGCCCTTAGTTTTACTTAGAGTTATATAGAGAAAACCTTAAAAAATCTTCTTCTCCGAAATTGCTTGGCCCAGGGCTTTCATATTTGGTATGTAGACTCAGCTAGAGTTCCTCTACAAAGATTGTTCAAATTATGTCCCTGGGGTCAAAATTGGCCCCGCCCCGGGGGCCCTTAGTTTTACATAGAGTTATATAGGGGAAACCTTTAAAAATCTTCTTCTCCGAAACCGCTTGGCCCAGGGCTTTCATATTTGGTATGTAGACTCGGCTAGAGGTCCTCTACAAAGATTGTTCCAACTATGCCCCTGGGGTCAAAATTGGCCCGCCCTGGGGGCCTTAGTTTTACTTAGAGTTATATAGAGAAAACCTTAAAAAATCTTCTTCTCAGAAATTGCTTGGCCCAGGGCTTTCATATTTGGTATGTAGACTCAGCTAGAGTTCCTCTACAAAGATTGTTCAAATTATGTCCCTGGGCTCAAAATTGGCCCGCCCCGCGGGCCCTCAGATTTACATAGAGTTATATAGGGGAAACCTTTAAAAATCTTCTTCTCCGAAACCACTTGGCCCAGGGCTTTCATATTTGGTATGTAGACTCAGCTAGAGGTCATCTACAAAGATTGTTCAAATTATGCCCCTGGGGTCAAAATTGGCCCCGCCCCGGGGGCCCTTAGTTTTACATAGAGTTATATAGGGGAAACCTTTAAAAATCTTCTTCTCCGAAACCGCTTGGCCCAGGGCTTTCATATTTGGTATGTAGACTCGGCTAGAGGTCCTCTACAAAGATTGTTCAAATTATGCCCCTGGGGTCAAAATTGGCCCTGCCCTGGGGGCCCTTAGTTTTACTTAGAGTTATAAAGAGAAAACCTTAAAAAATCTTCTTCTCCGAAATTGCTTGGCCCAGGGCTTTCATATTTGGTATGTAGACTCAGCTAGAGGTCCTCTACAAAGATTGTTCAAATTATTCCCCTCAGGTCAAAATTGGCCCCACCCTGGGGGGTCACCATTTTACTTAGACTCATATAGGGAAAACATATGAAAATCTTCTTGTCTAAAACTACAATGCCTAAGAGCTTTGATATTTGGTATGTAGCATCATCTAGTGGTCCCCTACCAAGATTGTGCAAATTATGCCCCTGGGGTCAAAATTGGCCCAGCCCCGGGGTCACCGTTTTTTTCATAGACTTATATAGGGAAAACATATAAAAATCTTCTTGTCTAAAACTACACTGCATAGAGCTTTGATATTTGGTATGTAGCATCATCTAGTGGTCCTCTACCAAGATTTTTCAAATTATGTCACCGTTTTACATAGACTTATATAGGGAAAACGTATTAATATCTTCTTGCCTAAAACTACACTGCCTAGAGTTTTGATAATTGGTATGAAGCATCATCTCGTGGTTTTCTACCAAGATGTTCAAATTATTCCTTTGGGTGAAAATTGTGCAGGGTTTATAATCAGGTGAGCGATATTGGGCCATCATGGCCCTCTTGTTAACATATAAATTCTTCTGTGTGCAACTCCTCCTACATTTCTTAAGGGAATTCGACGAAACCTTCACAGAATAATTGCTATGATGTCCCCAGCGCATATTGTCAGGATTTTTTTATTCAACCATTTTTGACAGAATTTTTGCCCTTTGTTGTTTTTTACATATAAATTCTTCTGTGTGCAACTCCTCCTACATTTCTTATTGGAATTCAACTGTAGTGGTCATCTTTATGTAGCTTTCGTGATAATATTTGTTGTTAACCTCAAATTTTCCTTCGGCGGGGCTATAGCTGTCAGTGACTGCTTCTTGTCATGTTTGTAGGCATGCATATTATTATACCCCCACTACCATAGGTAGAGGGGGCTATATAAGAGTCACTTTGTCCATCGGTCGGTCGGTCTGTCGGTCGGTCTTAAAAGTTTGTCCAGGCTGTAACTTACCCATACATTGCAGGATTTTAAAATAACTTGCCACAATTGTTCACCATCATGAGGCGGTGTGTCATGCGCAACAATCTTATCAATATCTCAAAGATAAAGTCACACTTGGAGTTGAAAGGTAAAAAATGGCCATAATTTAGCTTGTCCGGATAATAACTTTGTCATCTATTGTGGGATTTTAATATAACTTGGCACAATTGTTCACCATCATGAGGCGGTGTGTCATGGGCAAAAATCACATCAATATGTCAAAGGTCAAGGTCACACTTGGAGTTGTAAGGTCAGAAATGGCCATAATTTAGCTTGTCCGGACAATAACTTTGTCATCTTTTGTGGGATTTTAATATAACTTGGCACAATTGTTCACCATCATGAGGCGGTGTGTCATGCGCAAAAATCACATCAATATGTCACAGGTCAAGGTCACACTTGGAGTTGTAAGGTCAGAAATGGCCATAATTTAGCTTGTCCGAACAATAACTTTGTCATCTATTGTGGGATTTTAAAATAATTTGGCACAATTGTTTACCACAATAAGATGGTGTGTCATGCACAAAAATTGTGTCTTTATCCCAAAGGTCAAGGTCACATTTAGCCTTTAAAAGTAAAAAATAGCCATATTTTAGCTTTTCCAGACAATAACTTTATCATCTATTGTGACAATTAAAAATAACCTGGTACTATTGTACACCACAATGAGTCGGTGTGCAGCGCGAAAAACTCGGGATGGAGTTTATAACAAAGCTGAAGTCGCAACAGCTTTTTAAGTAATGTGTAGGTACTAGTATATAAATCATTTTACAGATTAATAAAAATGTCCTTATTTCTATTACAGTGTCATAACTTTTCGTCCAGTTTTCTTTTTTCTTACGGTTGCAGCTTGCCATACTTCTGTGGCAAGGCAGTATTGTGGGGGTATTATTCGTCACTCAATGACAGTTCTAGTTATTTCTACTTCCTCATAAAAATGTTACAGTTAATTTCACTGTTTGTTTCATTTTATAAATATTATTATTAAATGACTATCAATTATTAGCCCTATAAATCAGCATTGACCTAGTCAAATAATATGCATGCTTTCACTATATCAGGGCCAAAATATCTATATCAGTTATCGGCCCCGGGCTGAAAAAGTGTTATAAAATCTGATTGGCTAATAGACAGGGCCGAAAAGTGTTATTAATATTGGCCCTCCTTTTAAGCAATATGATTGGCTAATAGACAGGGCCAAAAAGTGATATAGATTTTCAGCTGAAATTATGGAGAATCGATTTTTACTCACTAAAATGTATATAAAATTTTTTTAATGGACGGAAACATGTCATATGGGTATTCATTTTCTTAGTTAGATCATTTGCTACAATTTTGACTATATTTGGATGCAAAAATCTGGGAAAAAAATGTTTTTCACATTTTTTTGCAGTCTTTATGTCGGTCTAGTTTGATGTGCTAACGTTACATGCAAAGACCTCTTTTAAAATAATTGCAACTTATTCAATAAAATTATCAATAAATGGGTGATTTGATATTAACCCTGTATTTGTCCTCGGGACAGACATATTGTCCCTCGGCCTACGGCCTTGGGCCAATACGACTGCCCTCGAACAAATAAAAGGGCTAATATCGAATCACCCATTTATTAACACATAATGATGTTAGGTAAAAATTAACACCCCATGAATATGGAGTGTTTTCACAAGCCAGGGTCAAGGTTAAAGTCCCTCATACTTGTACATAGTGTCTTGCTTTTAAGTGTTTGATTTGATATTTTGATATTAACCCTGTTATTTGTCCTCGGGACAGACATATTGTCCCTCGGCCTACGGCCTTGGGCCAATACGACTGCCCTCGAACAAATAAAAGGGCTAATATCGAATCACCCATTTATTAACACATAATGATGTTAGGTAAAAATTAACACCCCATGAATATGGAGTGTTTTCACAAGCCAGGGTCAAGGTTAAAGTCCCTCATACTTGTACATAGTGTCTTGCTTTTAAGTGTTTGTTCTGAATATCTTTCAAGTTTGAAATCTTCAACTTGCTATGAGTCTGCATGCTTATCCTGCCTGTTACTAACCATGTGATTAGTCGGTTAAATTGAATTGTAGATCGAGTTAATGCGGTACAAGGTACAGGAGTTCAATGAGAAGGTGAACACAATGAAAGTTACCATGGCAACAGAAACAAATAATGATTCTAGAAAACCATCACACAAGTAAGTATCAGTAATAATAATAATAATGATAATAATGACTTTATTTATTTTGGATTACATATTTGACAGTTAATATCAATTTTCAATAAGGTCCACTCAGTTGTGTCATTAATTAATTAAAATAAAAAGTATTAACCAGCTCTCCCTACTAGCAGAATCGGTGCATAGTGAGGACTCAGCAGGCCCATACTGTAAAATCATTTTATTTCAATGGGACAAAATTTCGTGGTTTTGGTAAAAAAGACCATTTCCATGGGACGTGGATTTTGCATTTCAGGTAATTATACAAGGGTCAAAATTATTGTTCGATGGGATTAAATTTGGTGGTAAAAGATGAACCACAAAATTTAAACCACTATGAAAATTGATGATTTAACAGTATCTCCAAAAGCATCTCAAATAGAAATCTCAACTCAAATTGAGATTTTACTCCAATCAAAGTCTTAATTTAAGAAAAATCTGACGCTCCATCTCTTGAAATTGTACTGTAATAATCCCAGAATATCACTGCTGCTTAGTTTAACTAATTTATTGCCAAGTGTCGCATAGAAATTAATATTAAGACACATGACAATATTTGAGATGAGGTCTTACTCAGATTGAGATGTTTAGGGAGTTTGGGGCCAGGTGGTGATTTCCTGGTGATGTAGGTTATATTTTTCCATGGAATTGGGTACAGCCTTTTAAGTTAAAAGCATTATCAGTTACTTGTCTGTCTAAGTATAGATAGTTTATAATTAGTTACACATGCCAGGGCTTCTTTTCAAAGATTGGGGAAGGTGCTTTTTCTTTAAATTTGGGGGAAAATAACTTTTGCAATTTTAAGTGAAGCTTAAACCTGATGTAAATTGAACTTTTGGGGAAAACTGCATGATTTTAAAGAATTTTACTGAGGGGAAGGGGCCTGTAAACTGTCCCTGCTATAGAAGGGAAAAAAGCCCTGCATGCACAACATTAACAATCTGTGTGAATCAAACTATGGGGTATATAGTGTATACTGATTATATTGTTTGGATTGTTTGTTTCAGATCATCCTATAATGTAACAGTATTAGAAGAGGCTGCAGTCAAGGTCAAGGTACGTGTCCATCTGCTACTTATAATATGATCAGACACGTGTAAATCTGTCTGTCATCCACGAAATGTGTGTAGAAAATCTATCTTGTTTACAGATAGATTCTAACTTGCCTCTGTTCAATGGTTTGAGTATTAATGTAGGTAATGATTTCCTGTTTCCTAAATGCTTAATACCAGAGTCAATCAAAATGGTATTGTTAATAGCTTCCTTACTTGGTACCCAGTGTACTGTAAAATCATTTAATTTTGACGGGACAAAATTTTGTGGTTTGGGTAAAAAAGACCATTTCGATGGGACCTTAATTCATTGATTTTGCATTTCAGGTAATAAATACAAGGGCCAAAATTGGTATTCAATGGGATTTGATTTCTTGGGTCAAGGTGAACCATGAAATCCAGAAATTTAATCCCCCATGAAAATTAATTGTTTTACAGTATATTGATCACAGTGTTTCAATGATAGGTTTGTTCTTTGATCCAGACAGGATCATCACAGTGTTGCAGTGCATCTACATATTATTTAAAACAACATGTTTAATTTCTTTCTGCGCATGGGCTTACTTCACATTTACACTTAGTAATGAAGGCTGCTACTGTTAAACAACGAACAATCTGATAGCCTGAGCTCTGCTTTATCAAAACACTTATACAGTGCTGTCGGGTAATTCTGCGCACCTAACGGTTATTGGCTTTCTACATTTGAGATTATTTTATTTTTAGAATAAATTATGGTGCTGTTTAGAAAGACTGAACCTTCATTGACAAATGTTAAAAATTAAAAACATCGTACCTGCGCTAAACTAGGTCAAATGTCGTCACAAAACAAGATGACTTCCGGTTTTCATGATGTAAATTTTTTCGGCTAATTCTGCGCAGGTGGAATTGTTTTTTGTATAGTCTGTTTTAAAGATTTGTTTCACAAGAAATTTATCACAGTATTGAAAACATAAGTCATTAAGACAATATTGACAAAAAAAGAAAAGTCATCATCCATTACAAAAGCGCGTTTATTCAATTTATGTGTCACGTGGTATGCCAAATTAACAAAAATCGCCGTTGACACTCATTTTGGTCAATTTTTTCGTAGAAATACTTGTCCGATTTCATTGATTTGATTATAAAACTTTACATAAACAACACACATCTTCAAAAACACTCGAGGACCGAAGGAAAGCAACCCAGCAAAGTCTGTAAGAAATAGAAAGTTAAGGTGCGCAGAATTACCCGATGCGCAGAATTACCCGAAACGACTGTGTATATACAAATAACTTTGGTTCAAATTAAAATTCTTTATAATTTTTCAACATCTGCATATTTGGGACATATTATGGTTTGTAAGGGTTCTGAATCAATATAAGTACATGTACTGCGGACCTATTTACCACACTTAGTGAGATTTTAACTTCAAATGCTTTTAGTAAACAGTGCCCTGGTGTTGTTTAATTTCAGATGGTGGCCAAAATGATAGTGTCATCTATACAGTCTGGTGCCTGTATAACTGACCTGCCGGATTTACTGCTGATGTTCTCTAACCTGACAGTGACACCAGATGATTTATTGCCTAACGATAATGAAGTTTGTGAGAAAAAGAGTGACCCAGTGGTCGGTGAACAATCTGATTCTCTTGTGAATGAAGTTGTCAGTGCTACATCACCTCAGGTATATTTCCAGTCTTTTGTTGCCTTTCCTTGATTTTATATGCATATCACTTATATCTAAGACATGTTAATCAGAAAAAGAATTGTGACATGATTTAAGACAGGCTGAGCAATGTGGTGAGCTTTTTTCAAAACCATAGTTACAGTATTACCATCTGAGGGAATGTGTTTTATCTCATAAACTGTAACTGTAGTTTAAAATCTGCAGCATTTAATTGAATAAACAAGTTCAAACATTTGTTATAAGTTAAAAATTAGTAAAACAAAACATTTGCTATAAATTTATTATTAAAATTTTATTATTGTCATGTATATGGCAGATAGTCAGAAATGGTATCCACTGCAAATTGGTATACATTGTAAATGAGAGCAAATCAACTCTTAATTAGGCCTACTCTTAATGCTAAATATTTAATAATCTGACATTGGTTGGTCCAAAAAATGAAAATCTTAAATTTCATGAGGGTGTTACTCCAGGATCAGAATTGTTTATTTCTCATATCATATTAGTGAGTAACTCCTGCGCAGTGTTACAGAATCCGAATGTTTGATTTCAGAGCAAAGAGAAACTGGCAAAGGGAATGTTAGACCTTGAAGATAGCAGCGATGATGAGGATTATTTTGAATGTGAACTTGTTGGACCTCAAAACGACACCAATGTCGGACCTCAAAACAACACCGATGTCGGACCTCAAAACAACACCAATGTTGGACCTCAAAATCTTATCAATATCGTACCTCAAAATCAGACTGAAGGCAAATCAGCAACTGAAAATAAGAAAGGTGAAACTGAAGAAGTTGAATCTAAAGAAGACAATGAACAGAAATCAGAACTTGCTATTGAAACTGAAGAATTGGAAAGGGATGAAATGAACCGCTCAAGTGAAATGCTAAGTGCTTGTTTTGAGTTTGCTGACAGTACTGAATCTGACAGGGTTATCCAGGGAAAACAAGTGTCTATTGATGAAGATAGTGTAGCTACAACAGCAATTAGTTCTACAACTCATGAAAATAAAGATGCTACGCTTGAAACAAATGAAGATTCCGTTGTAACAGAAGATGAAGATGTAAGTAGAGGTTTGAGTAGGACTGAGGATATAGATGTGACTGTGTTCGATCCTGATGTGGAAAATGTAATAGAAGCTGATGAATGGTCCAGTAAATCTGAAGTGAAACCTAAAGATAGAGGGAATGTTGAACTTGGAGCTGGTGATGGAAATGATACTAGGAGGACACGTTATGGATTAGATATTGAAGCATCCGGGGACAAGGTTAGGGAACTAATGGACGCTGAGTATTCCAAGGAGTTCTATAGCACCGGATGGTCAACTGGAGATGGCGGAGGTCAACCAAATGAAGATGTTGATATTGTTGGTAAAACTGTTAGCAGTGAATGTGAGGCAAATGATGAAAATATGAACAACAATGCTGGAAGAGTTGACAGTCAGAAGTTTAGTATGTGGACAGATGCTGAATCTAACCACAGTACTGGACACCTACATAAGCGTATTGTAGAACCACTAGATGGAGATGTTGACCTCGCAGGTGGAGACCATATGGATACAGCTGAAGTAATTCCTGAAAATACCAGTAAATTAGGTAATGTACAACATGAACTGCCAGGACATAATATTGGAGGGGATAAAATTCCTAAACTTCCACCAGGGCTAGAAACAAGTGAGATGGCCAAACATATGGATACAGAAGAAGTCTACATGTCACCAGTGAAAAAGCCGTCATCAATGGTTGACTCTCAGTTAGGTAATACTCCAGCCAGCCAGTCTGCGGATGGTGCCAGTATGGTGCCATTCTCTACGGTCCCTGATCCTAATATGTTGGGTATTGATTCAACAACAACACCTGTGATGTTAAATAACATGAATCCTGTACTGTATCAAGCTGTGTTATGTCAGTTGATTCAAGCTTACCCTGATCTAGCATGTAATCAAGAAATGTTGACCAAAGTTGCCATACAGCAGACCTGTCTCTTACAGACATATATGGCTAACCAAGCAGGAAGTACCAACACTACAACAACTAGTCCTTACTGTCTCCAAGGGTCTCAAGCTGTGCAGAATGGTGGAGTACCAACACAAACAGGTGGTATGGGAGAGAACCTAAACAACACTCAACAGTTACCACTGCCAACTACTAGTAATCTTGGAGCAGTCGGTTCAGGTGCCTCAGTCTCTACACCCAGTGCTTCATCAACAAACTCAATACAACCAGAATCATTGTCAACTTCTAGTCAGAATGTAGAAGAATCCCGACTCCCAGCTAGTATTAGTAGTGGTGTAACATCTAGTGAGGTAACCGTGCCAGCTGGAAGACCTCCTGGATTCCACGTAGAGAACAATCTCGCCGGCGGTGATTCCCTGAAAAACGATAAAACAAAATCTGCTATTCCAACCAAAACTGAAAATGACCAGTCTAGTTTGAAGTTGAGTACACCTGTTGAGGATATGTCCGGTTTGAAGCAGTTTCTTGAAATGAAGTCTAAGTCAGCTTCCGAGTGTGGTCTCAAATTCGGTAACTTTTCACCATGTGATAAGCTAGTGAATACTGTGTTAGTTGATGAATTAGGAGCAGGTGATCTGTGTCCAATGAGGCTGCCTCATAATGTGAGTAAAGATGGAAGAAAAAGTGGCGGTGTCACTTCATCAAGCCAACATACAGTGGAGAGTGATACATGTTGGAGTGATCAGTTAGAATTTGGGTCTGCGTCAAGTTATCTATCAAACACTAAGAGTGCGGAATCTAGTACTTTCAAGTCAAAAACATTTAGTGGTGATACGCCTACTGGTTCTAGTTCTATGCATTCCTTGGATGAATTTAGTGCCCTGGACAATACACCTACATGTAGTAAAACAAATAAGGTTGAAAATACAGCCAAGTCGAGTGAGATTTCATTGGACTCGTATATGCCAGATCAAAAGTCAGATAAATTTAGTGTCTCTACACCTTATGATGAGGTATGGGATGTGGAAGATGATGTAAGCTGTCGTAAGAATGTACCGACCTGTCCACCTGCCGATATTAAATCATCATTCGGATCCAGATACAGTAAACATGGACATGAAGATTCTAACAAGGGAGTAAACTCTAGACAAAGACGATCAAGTTCACCAAGTCCGACGTTCAGAACATCTTCTTCAGACTCACAGGTTTGATTCAGTATTATATAAAATCCTTTACAAAATGTTAAGTAATTTGTTTATATTTTTACTCCATACTATCTACATTATTGAATATTCTTCTGAAAGATTTGCTAAAACTTGTACACATCTTATGTGCTGCCTTTCAAATTCAGTGCAAATATCAAGTTAAGATATCTTGATCTAGTCAATTTCATAATTGAATTGTCTTTCCATCGAAACTCATTGGGAAGTAATAACGAACGGACATGGATGAGATAGGGACAAACATTGAGTATACTGAGAAAAAATGAATACATTAAAACTTAAAACGAGCATCAATATCACGAGCACCGGCTTATTTTGAGCCAATTTTAAAGCCACGGTGAATTTGCTTTATATGCTGTTGTCTCGTATTTCCGTGCTCCTTAACACTTTCAGCGACGCATGCGCACTCATGAATACAAGTTTTAAAATAGTCTGCACCATTTTCGGAAGAATTCTTTTTAACTTGGCTAATAAGAACTTGAAAATTAAAAAATGTTCACGAAAACTCGTAAAATCATAACATTTTGATGTCTATGTCGATGCTCTGAATCCTGGTGAATGTTTTCCCTGAAATCCGTGCCTCCGTAAAACGGGTCTGTATTGGGGCCCAAAGTGATGGAATTTCAAATTTGCAGTTAGATTAAATAAATTTGGATTAGTGCTTATCAAAGTGCGTATTCTGTTTGAGTTATAAAAACTTAGGTGATAAAAATAATGTGCAATGAAAACAGGATGCAAAAACAATTAACACCAGTTGAAAAATATCAGTCGGAATAATTACTAGGTGTATCGTTCCTGGTCGTCAAGGTGATAGCTATGATGTGTCGTCCAAAATAATGGCTTCAATTGATGTAAGATATTTGTGGGATGATTTATTTGGGTAATTTTACCAAAATGACTAAGTAAAACATGTAAAAGAGTTGAATGCAACTATGCACGGATTTCATGAGAAGACACGAAATTATGAGACAAAGGTATATGTTGTATACTATAATCACTCCTACATGTCAAGCTCCCAGGTTATTTTGATCATTTGACTTGTCCTGATTAGTCCTCGGGATAACAAAGTTTTACTGTATTTGATTTATGTTGTCCTAAGTTGCCTCCTATAATAGAAGTAATATTTCAAGATAGCATAGAACCATAAAAAATCACCATCATCCAAGTGGACTGGTTCATCAATCAACATTATATTATACATTTCAGACTTCCTATCATCGGGATATACCACCACGGTTCAGAAAACAAAGATCTCATGAAGATGTTAAGCCTCGGCCATCCAACTTTGGTTACAATGGCACAAAATCTACCTCGCCAAACTTTGGGACACAGTCAACTATACCAAGCTTATTGGCAGTGTCTACTACACCAAGTTTAAAGACACAGTCTGCTATTCCAAGCTTACTGTCCGGTATAAAGACACAGTCTAGCACAGAAGAATGCTGGGATGCTGAAGTTAACGACTTTGCGGAAACTTTTACCATACCAGGAGATGCTCATCTACAACCTGTTTTTGTTAAACCAGAAAAACTCAAGAACTATGGAGCCAAACATACAAAACCATTTACAACTGCATCGAAACCTAGTAAGTACGGTTAGTGTATGTAACAGATTGCAGGAATGATATTTTTATGTAATCAAGCCAACCAAAATCTTTGACCAGTGAGTTATAGATAAAAAAGTTCAGGCATCTGTTTTTGAGTGTCGCTTTCAGTTTCTATTCTGGTTTATGAGCAGACACCACCGTTGACAAGTGGAGGATGTGGGTTATTCTTGTTCAGAGAAAGTATAAGTCGTACAGACAGGGATCAAACCAGAGACCTCTCAATCCCTAAACATGCACCCTCCCTCTAGGCCGCCACATGAATTACATGTATTTGAAGCATATGACTCCCTAAAATAATGGTCATATTAAATACAAAAGTTACTGATTTGGATTTAAAACAAATTTCATGAAATAGATTCCTTTTCAAAATCTGGAGTACAAAGCTATTAATTTGGCATAATTTACACCTTTTCATTGTGCAGCACTTTTGTAAACGTAACATGGCAACATCATGTTACTGTTAAAAATGCTATTTGTACAGGTGTTCGTGAAAACTTGCCGAGTTCCATGTCAGGCTTGGATGACATAACTGTACCAAAACCCAAACCTAGCAAGCCAGTTACTGATGAGACATCTGGTGATACATCGGAGGAATGGTGTCAGGTAAGATCTATAACACTTAATATCATATTATTATAAACAACATTTGTTATAGCTTGGCTATATTGACCTGAGCCTGACCTTTATGCAAGAATATATTACAAGGTTCTTGCTTTGAATATATCAATTTCCGCAAGCAAATCGTGCGATATCGGTATTTCAAATTTGTGTTTGTATTACATCTCGAGCGTCTTCGTGATACTCCCCGATTATAAAAACATACAATCGGTGATGGAAACGTAGGCAATATATCGACTATTAAATTATGCTAATCAAAAGGTCAGGCTCGTGTCAAATTGGCCAAGCTATACCATTGGTTAATGTATGCTTAGTGCCATAAGTCTTGTCCTGTAAAATCAATGCAATGCAGCATGTATTAAAATTGGTTTGTATTTTTTTACGGAACAAGCTTTACCGACCAGTGGTGTTACAGCAAATTATATTCAATTTTAATGGAATGACACTACATGGTTTGAAAATTACTTGTGTTAAAAATTTTGTGTGAAAAAGTATTCTTACAAGTTTGGACAAGACTTTTACCACTGTGTATACTTTTACAAATTTAATTGGGTATTCCTTGTTCTTCATTACATGTTTAACATAATTTTTTATTTGGGTAATTTTTGCTTTGCTTTGTTCAAGTTTGTTGGCTTTCAAACCAAATAAGCGTGGTAATTAAGGGTACCCCGAATATGTTGATTGATATCCTGTACTTTGTACATATACATTGTTATTAAAAAATGAAATTTAGAGCTGAAAAAAGCAAAAATAATGAATGAAGTGTAATAAATTTACATAATTCATTTGAGAAGCTTGCATCGCCCAGTTTCCAGTCACTTTTGAGCATGCTCATTAACGGACTAATACTTTATTCCTGCATGCAATAACTTCAAATGCAGACAATGTTACATGCATACAGGGTGTCCCAAAAAAACGGGGACCTAGCTAAAACAGTCATAACTTTTTTATTTTTCAATGAATGAGGCTGCTATTTTGAGATATTGTATATAAGTGACCCCCCCTTCTTAAAATTGTACTTGATTATAGGTGGCGCTTTAAAACAGGAAGTGACGTCATCAAACAACTATGACATCACTTCCTGTTTATTTTGCTGACATCATCTTGAAAATGGCAGCAGTGGCAAACTCTTTGGTGTGTGAACGTTCACAGGCATATATTTTGAGGAAACAAGGCTTTGAAGTGAAGGAAGTTATGTCAATTTTAGGAAAATCAAAGAAATTTGTGATGAAATGGTCAAAGAGAGGCGAATATGGTCAGTTTAATAGGCAACCGGGAAGCGGACGACCTTCAAAATTGTCTTCAGAAATTACCAAAGAGCTGAAAAAATCTAAATATCGTAAAGGGAAATCAACAAGAAAGCTAAGTAAGAAACTTAAAGTTAAAGGAGAAGATGTATCTAAATCCACAGTACACCGATATTTGTCCGAATCACTTGGTTTGTCTGCTTTCAAACGGAAGACGAAACCACTACTTACTGAAAGTCAGCAGCAAAAACGGGTAATGTTTGCTAGAAAGTACAGGCACTTGACTGAAAGCGATTGGGAAAATTTTGTGTTTAGTAATGAGTCACCTAAATATCTATTCTATCAACAAAACAGGCATAATGATGTTATTTGGGGAAGTCAGGAAGAGAAGGTACCTAGTGTAAGAAAAGTCAAGAACAGTGCCTATGTGAACATATGGGGTGCCATGTCAGCATCAGGTTTGTCTTCATTGCATATTATGCCCCCCGGACAAACAGTTACAGCTGAATACTATGTTAATGAAATTCTATTAAAGGAAGTGAAACCTATCCTAAAGCGGAAAAAGTCTATTAATATTACTGAAAATATCATGGTTCAAAACAAGCGTAAGTTCACATTTCAACAAGATGGAGCACCTGCACACACAGCTGCAAGGACACAACAATGGTGTACGCATAATCTGCCAAACTTCATACCAAAGGACGAGTGGCCAGGGAATAGCCCAGACCTGAACCCCATTGGGAATCTGTTTGCAATATTGAATGAAAAGGTGTATGCAGATCCTGAACCCATGAATATGGAACAGTTAAGACGACGATTGAGATTAGCATGGTAATCAATTTCTGTGAACACACTGAAATCACTTGTCCACAGTATGCCTAAAAGACTAAAAAACACGATTGACAACAATGGAGGTCAGTCTGGATATTAGACATTATAATAACAATTATGATGTAAATAACTTGAACTTTGTTCACTCCTTAATACTTCATAAATTTTTTATTGTGTTATTAATAAAATAAAAAAAGTTATGACTGTTTTAGCTAGGTCCCCGTTTTTTTGGGACACCCTGTAGTGTAGCGATATTGGCTCTTGTTTTATTCAAGCATAAAGAAGTTTGTGTTTATTTTCGATGTTTGCACTTTGGAGATATTTAGCATTGTTAGAAATCCTGGTTGTTCATGAAATGTTTATGTACGAATTTATCTAGAAGTGCTGTATTTGTTTTGAATGTATATTATGCCTACTTACCAGATGAGTCTGACTGCCTGTGTAGATGGTAAGTAACTGCCATCACTGTAAGTTTGTGCCCCTTAAATTGTACTTAATTTATGTACCAGAAGTGTCAATTTTCTAGATTTATATATATTCTGAAAAAGCCATTATTTCTGACCAAAATAAAAGTTATTTGATGAAAATATCTTGACAAATGGCATTGAAAGTTATGGTCAAATTAATCTGTTTTGAAGAAATTGTTTAAAGTTAAGTATTGAGAATCACTATGTCAGCATGCTAAATCTACAGTTGCTAAGGTAACATGATGTTTAAAGATAGTTGAAAACTTTTTCTGATATGTTGACGATTGTCATAAAAAGCACAAACCTTTTTACGAAAAAAGTTTTTAAAAAAAAACCCTGTTCAGGTGTGAGGGAAGGGAGGAGGGCACACACTTATAGCTATGGAGGATATATATATATATATGATATGTGTGTGTGGCTTTAGGTATTGTACCTGTTGTATCTTCAATTCTTAATTCTGTGTAGTCACATGATGTTAGCACTACGTAGTGGGATATCACACCTATATACTGGAAAATCATTCATTTTTGTGGGGGATTAAATTTCGTGGTTCAGTTTAACTGCGAAATCAAATCCCATGGAACTCTAATTTGGGCCCTTGTACTGTAAAATCATTAACTTTCAAGGGGGATAACATTTCAGGGATTTCATGGTTCACCTTTAACCACGAAGTCAAATTCCATCTAACATTTATTTTGGCCCTTGTATTTTATTACCCGAAATGCAAAATCCACAAATTAAGGTCCCATCTACTATTTTACCATTACCACAATATTCTTCCCATCGAAATTAAATGATTTTACAGTATACTGTATGACATAATATTCTGTATAGCTTGGTTATTTTGACATGAGCCTGACCTTTATGCAAGAATATATTACAAGGTTCTTGCTTTGAATACTGTATATCAATTTCCGCAAGCAAATCGTGCGATATCGGCATTTCAAATTTGTGTTTGTATTGTATTGCATCTCGAGCATCTTCGTGGTACTCCCCGATTATGAAAACATAAATCAGTGTCGTAAACGTAGTCAATATATCGACTGTTAAATTATGCTAATCAAAAGGTCAGGCTCTTGTCAAATTGGCCAAGCTATACCAATGGAAGTACCTGGAGTGGTTCACACACTTGACTTGTAATCAAGGGGTCGCTGATTTGATTCCTCTCTCATACAAAACACATTACTGGTACCAATAATAAGAGTATTCAGAAGAAACTTAACACTGGGGTCTTGTATGTGACAACTTTGTAAACTTCTATGAGTAAAAGATTCCAGAGATTCTTCTAGAACTGGGGAATCTTCTGTATCATACACTACCCACAAATTTAAATGATTAACATTCTTCTGGGAGGTATGGCCATATTGTTTGGTGTTAAGGATAAATAAGGTTAAATTACAGTCTAAATTACTCTCTCTCTCGTATCTAAAATATGTATATCTTTTGTTGCTTCTTTTGTTCATTTTCTAGGGGATCAAATGTAGTTGCATGCCAATTCTGCTTTAAGTATTTATAATTCTGTAGTTTTCTTAAACTGTCTGTACTTTCTTATTTATTTCATATTATTTATTTCAACTGTTGGTGTCAGCTTAACTGCTTTCTTCAATGGTGACAGCTAACAGACTTTGTTCGGGTTCATATTGCAGCCTTTTTGGTTATCAAACTCATTATATCCATGATGATAATATATACACATAGATACCAGGCTGTGGTTTTTGGTCAGTCTGTCTTTAAATCAAACTGCTGGTACTTGGGAACACATGGCTGGCTTAGAATGAGAAGGTCGTAACTACTACTTACAATCTTATAAGACTGATACATATTTGAAATCTGCATTATAAGGGGCTTTTAATGAGACTATTTTCATGAAAATCAGAACTTGTCATGTTGACCAAAATGAAGTTGTATAAGCTTGTTTTTCCATGAGTAAAGAGTAAATTTCGGAGAGTTTCTTCTTGTTTTCTCAAAATGTAGATTTTGTACTTTTAAGCGACCTTCTGAAGTTCTCATTCTAGGCCAGCAACATGTTTTACAAAACTACCTTGATATTTGATTAGATGTATATCAAAGGTTTACTAATTATGTTTTGACTATTTTGACCAGCCAATATTTAGGATGTACTAACATTACAACTAATGTTGCATCCTCTGTACGATATATGGCATCATCTATCTTAAGTTTCTAGTAAAATTCAGATTTTTTAAGTAATAGGGTATTTTATAGCCTGCGCTAGCGCAGGCTATTGAAAATACCCAGACCGGTAATACGGGTCACGTGCGTATCTTCGTTGAGTCTCAGCAGGTACTAATGCTTTCAAAAAAAGTTATTTCCGGTCAAAAATTTCAGGCAGTTTTCCGAGGTGAATGGTCCTTGGAATATAAAAAAAATAGTAAGCTGTAAACGGTTGAGACTATCGTTCTCTTTCAATTAATTATCATTTTTAAAAAAATGTGTAATAAATAAAACAAACTATTTTTGAAAAACAAAGGGAAGTAAGAAATACACTATACTCCCCATGACCGTGGACCGTGTCACTAGCCAATTGATTGCAAGCGTTTGTGAGATTTATTGAAATTATTTTAGGTTAGTGATCACATCAAGTTGGTAGCGGTAGGTGAAAATAACTGAAAAATCATTGAGAAATGATGTTCAACGAATATAAACAGGTCAAACTAGAAATAAGCATAAAACGATAAATAGCTAAATGTAAAAATTAATCTTATGAAAAAATTGATTGCATGGGGTTGTAATATATATGTATTTTTACTTGTCATTTATGTTATGATTGATAACAGTTGTTTATATCCATATTATTCAGGTACAAACAAGACGAAGACGTCATTCTTCAACTTCAAGCAAAGATCCGCAGAAAGACGTTAGGAAAGTACCCACACCCAGGAAAGTGACCACGCCCAGTATCAACCCTTCACCTGTTGACACTGGCAACAAAAATGTGAAAAGGTCAAACTTTGAACGTCTTGTTGGAAGGATAATGCTGGAGTATCCTTATGCTGAAAGGTAGAATTTGTTTGCTTCATTTATACTTGCCAAGTACTCCTATTAAAGTGGAGTTACTCCTATTTTTGTTGTTAATTTCTGGTGTTCCAAGTTCACCTAACTTTGAACAAAGGTGTATTTGATTCATTTTATGATCTTCTGTCCTATATTTAAATCCACTAGAATTAATACCTTCCTTGTTTATGCATCTAAATCCCTTTTAAATCACATTTACATGCATCTTGTGACATGTTTTGCTTTATCACTCCTATTTTGGATTAAGTAGTCAATTTGTGCCTAGGATCCAAATCTGATCCTTGTGTGCATTGTATATGGAGAATCAGCAGGTCTGAATCTAAGCACCTCTTTGGTCTTGACATCAACAGGTGGGAGCGTTTTTTATCCCTGGACTATTTTGGTACTCCTGAATCCTGAAATCTGTGTTGTGGAAGTCAACCATATGCTTATCAAATGTTTTTGATTTTGAGAAAAATTGTGGCTGTCATAGCAACAGAAACATTGAAAATAATGATAGTCATGGCTTCAAACCGGTAAGGGTCTTCAGTATTGCTTTTAACTGATATTACGCCAGTTGGCAATCAATACCCTTTAAATCAATTTTAACGGTAAATTATAATCATATGGTCCAACGGATTAACTTGAAAACCTTCGCGCAGCCTTCGACAAACAACCAGGAGGAGCAATCTCTGCTCCGGCTTAATGTCAATTATAAATGACTTGTATATTTTTCAGAGATGCTGCTATAAATGCTATAGGAAAGATACGAGAATCTCGAGGCAGTTTGAGTGGTCTCAGTATGGAGGTGATCATAGAACAAGCAGGTTTATATATCAAGAAACCTAATTCATCGATCTCGTCAAAGAATGAAAAAACTAAAGACGTAAGTACTCTCCTCTATGCGTCATATTTCTCCATAGTAAAGTTCTACGTGTTCTGAATCGAAAGAAAGTTTGAAACAAAAGAGTTCTCAGATTCAGCCTGACCTACTCTAAAATAATGTTTTCGCAAGATTGATGGGGTTATGCTTTTTTAGCCTTTTTGCTCTCGGAGCAGTCAAAGGCCTGCTAACATTTAACTGAATAATCACACTTGTGATGCCCCGGAATCTACTAATAGTGCGGAGGCATAAAGTGATTGTCCTGTCCATATGTCTGTTACCAAACTGTCAAGTTGACTAAGCTAGTTATCATGGACTAGACGTCCTCGGGGCATAAGCACTTACTGTACACAGTCTTGTTTCAATATCTAAAATGAACTCATGTTTAGCATGACCTAATTTATCAGATATTGTCAACAAAAAATATTGCATACCTTTCAGCCAAACCTTGTGAAAAAAATTTCCAGCTTAAAAATGGCGAATAGAAAAAGTTTAGTTCAATAGTTCAGAAAGATGTATTGCATGGATGGTCATCAGCTTTGATGTTTTCTTTATTTACAGATTCCTGGTTTATCCTATGAAAAGCCAAAACAACAGACATTAAACTTTGCCTATGAAAAGCCTAAAGAACCACCAATGGGTTCAGGCTATGAAAAGATGAAACGGCAGACATTGAATTTACCCAAATATATGCCACCAACCATTGTAAGTACTTATTATTCACCTTATGATAAATTTGTAGTTTAATTGGTGAGTCTGTATCAGAAATTCTAACATAGCACATGTAATTGGCCTTAACACACCATATTTTATTAGGCGATAAAACATAAGCTGATTGATGATGTCACATTTGATGTCATGTTTGACGAACATAACTTTCCAAGGAAAGAATGTAATATGTAATTAGATCACTTTTGCTACGAGCTCATGATTTAATTAATATGCATCCAAATTCGTGCCTATATTTTTGTTGCACAATAAAGCACAGCTACATATTTATTTAAGAAATAAAAATCTGTTCGCGTGTATTGTCGGTGAATAAAACACGGGCAGGAGTTCGAGTGCGGAAAAATTAAATCACGAGTGCGTAGCACGAGTGATTTAATTTTCCGCATCTGAACGAGTGCCCGTGTTTTATTCACTGACAATATACAAGAACAGAGTTTTTATTTCGATTCTAAATACGATAATATCCCGCACTATTTAACTGCGCGCATTCCATTTTCACCCATTTGACATTGAACATAATTCCACACTGAAATTGATTGGCTTATTAGCTGGTACAATTACCTCCCTCGTTAATGAAAACGACCTTCGTAATTTTCTGAAGGAAATACCACAACTTAAACATTGAAACAATTTTAATAACACGAGTATATGGTATCTATTTCACAAAATGAAAAATATAAACGGATTGATTATCAGAAGCTTTAATAAAACTTGGTTTCTAGAGTATATTGGAGTTTCTAAAAATAGATGCGTCATAGATGTAACACTGGATTCTCGTGCAACTCGCCTTGTCATCGTGACTCGTAGTAAATTTTACTATAAAGTTTACGTTCATTCATTCATAAATATGTCAAGTGATACTGGGCGTAAATAGAAACAGTCAATTTGATAGGTATGTTTTATGGGGGCAATAAAACATGGTTCGGTTCGTTCTTTGTGTATTAGATTAATCCGCGAATCGTGTTAGAATATGTCTTAAGTAATATCAAAGAATGGTTTAACTCAAACAACCACCATGTTCAACTCACACTGGACAATGGTGTAAAACATGTGATAGCAGAGTCCAAAAGTGAGAAGTAATGATGCCCAAGAACAAATGACGTGACAATGTGAATCACAGAGTGCAATAATGTGGAAATGTTCTACTATCCCTCAACATCAAAGATTATGTATTGTTTTGCTATTGTTGCCTTGGTTAGTCTGTCTGTGTATATGTCTGTCAGTCAGTTCCACTGACTAGGTGGTTTTTGGATGATAGCTTGAAAAATGTTCAACATAGGAACATCAGAATAGCAGATTACCCATGTTGTTGTAGTCAAGACAAATGTCAAGGATGTTGTGACTTAGTCATCCATGGGGGCATTCTTTGCTCTATGAGTCCTTGTTCTCCATTTAAATTTTATTTATGATGCACTGAGCTTCAACCTTTTGAATACCAGTGCCAAGAGAAATAATCAGAAAAAAGTGAATGTGTTAGGAATACTCTAAATACTTGAATTTATTTATCATTTTATGCAAGTTGTAAATAATGGAGTGAATAAAATAAGAGATTTACAATATTTTGAATATTTCAGCCATTTATCAATTTAAGACCATTGCCACATGAGCATTTGAAACATAAAGTATGATTTATAATGTTCTTTGTCCATGAATTGATAGATACATCCAGGTAAGGGAGATAACTCCATATTGTGTGCAGTCGGTACTTGATAGTCTCCCTTCCATGTAAAGTTACAGCTCGGTGGTGGTCCTATAGAATATACTTGTGTGTAATAGTTGATATACACCATCTGAAATATGGATACTTTATGTTAGCATTATAAAACAACTGATTGTTTAGTTTTAATTATAGATCATAAATTAACTTTTGTTAATTGTTATAAATTTAAGGTTTGATCAATATTGCCCAGAGTTATTATATAGGTTGTAATGGGAGACTTAAATTTCGCTTCAAAATCCCTTCTAGTTTAATGTTTTAATGTTAAATTAATTAGCATAAATAATGAAACAAGTTCTTAAAACTCAATGACCCATTCCTAAGGTACTAATCTATGAAAATATTGGTATATGTACAATAATTAACTACATGTAAGTTTAAGGGTGTTCTTATCTTACCATTTGTTTAGTGTTTGTATCTTGTTGTATTTTATACATGAATTTACCACTGTCACATGTACTGATGTTGATTGTTGGTGCATCTGTCCAGTTCTGTCCTGCTGGGATATAGTCTGTGGCTACTGTAGCATTACAATTACTGAAACATACAGTATAACATTACAATTGCTGAAATATACAGTACAGTTTAGCATTACAATTACTGAAATATACAGTATAGCATTACAATTACTGAAACATACAGTACAGCATTACAATTACTGAAATATACAGTACAGCATTACAATTACTGAAACATACAGTATAGCATTACAATTGCTGAAATATACAGTATAGCATTACAATTACTGAAATATACAGTACAGCATTACAATTACTGAAACATACAGTAAAGCATTACAATTACTGAAACACACAGTATAGCATTACAATTACTGAAACATACAGTATAGCATTACAATTACTGAAACATACAGTACAGTTTAGCATTACAATTACTGAAATATACAGTATAGCATTACAATTACTGAAATATACAGTATAGCATTACAATTACTGAAACATACAGTACAGCATTACAATTACTGAAATATACAGTTCAGCATTACAATTGCTGAAATATACAGTACAGCATTACAATTACTGAAACATACAGTACAGCATTACAATTACTGAAATATACAGTACAGCATTACAATTACTGAAATATACAGTGTAGCATTACAATTACTGAAACATACAGTATAGCATTACAATTACTGAAACATACAGTATAGCATTACAATTGCTGAAATATACAGTATAGCATTACAATTACTGAAATATACAGTACAGCATTACAATTACTGAAACATACAGTAAAGCATTACAATTACTGAAACACACAGTATAGCATTACAATTACTGAAACATACAGTATAGCATTACAATTACTGAAACATACAGTACAGTTTAGCATTACAATTACTGAAATATACAGTATAGCATTACAATTACTGAAATATACAGTATAGCATTACAATTACTGAAACATACAGTACAGCATTACAATTACTGAAATATACAGTTCAGCATTACAATTGCTGAAATATATACAGTTCAGCATTACAATTGCTGAAATATACAGTACATAATCCTCAACATTCTCCTGGCATTTAATGTGCTCATTTCAATGGACATTTCTTGCAGTTCTAGTTCACTTCAGGCAATTTAAGTGTTGTTACTTGTAGTAAACTGACATTTATGCAGATTGGTTTCAAAAAATGCTTAATGAATGTGTCTTACTTACAAGTATTCTGCTCCAACATAGACAAGGAACCTAGTCCTGATATTGGTGATATCTCTCACTTCCTTTCCATCTGCTCCTAGTCCTACAGCGAAACCTAAACAGATAAGTCCTGTATACACTAAAATACTGGTCGTACACATATTGTTAACTTTGACTAGTGTTTATTGCTAGTTTTCAGTATTTTGTGTGTCAAGGTGATTTGTTCTTTCATCAAGATAAGAAATACAGCAATATTGCCTGGTCTGTTGATAAACCTCCAATATACTGCAAAATCATAGAGTTTCATGGTTCACCTTTATCCACAAATCAAATCCCATTGAACAATAATTTTTACCCTTGTTTTTTTAACTGAAATGCAAATTCAACAAATTAACGTCCCATCGAAATGGTCTTCATTTATCAAAACCACAAAATTTTGTCTTATTGAAATTTAATGATTTTACAGTACAGCAATATGGCCAGGCCTGTTGATAAATGTCTATATAAATGAATTGAAGTACTATGTATTTTATTAATTTCAGGCGACAAGTTATAATGATGAAGATATTTGTGTTATCTGCCATGACCCGTTAACGTGTGATCCAGTGAAGGAACTGGACTGTAGACACATGTTTCATACCGAGGTACGCTTAGTTTACATCTATATCAGTTGTTCTTCTAACACAAGAAATGAAACAAAAGATTTCTATTCTGTTATCTGCTCAAAATGACAAATTCCTATAAAAAGTAGTGTTTATATGGAATACATTATTGAAACATGTAGTTAAATGCGTATACATTTTGAATATTACAAATTTGAAGATTTTTACCCTCCCTCAACTTCTAGTTTGTCAGGAGTTTTGTCAGTGCATTGAAAATAAGCTCCAAATCTGCTCAAGGTACCATTGGCACACATACCCTAGACATTCTGTTTCAAACATTGGTATATTGTCAGAATTCAGCTTATATGGAACTTCAAACGACCTTAACTTTGTCAATACCTATACCTATAGATTTGCAACAAATAACTTCAATTTTCTGCAGTAAAGTTAATTCTTCTTGTGGAGCAAATCCTGATTACCGGTATCCTGGAATCGTAGAAGCCATAAAAATATTTGGATCAAAGTTTCAACAGAGTTGCTGGCCTTGTTGGAAAACCTTGTTTCCATAGAATATTATTTTCTATTTCTTGTTTTCTGTTTCAGTGTATAAGCCAATGGGTGCAGCAAGAAAGAACCTGTCCAACTTGCAGAACACACGCCTTGTTTCCTGAAGATTTTCCGAGACTGGGCAAATAGCAAAATTGGAAAGAAATGTGTAAACTTGTTACATTTTAACAGACAACTATTATAATCTGTAGTGCTATGAATCGAGCCATAATATCATACTGTAGTCAGTAGTTGGTAAAAATTAACCTGATCATCTTCTTACCTTATTGACAAATCAGTCATTTAATGAAATTTTGGGTTAAGATCAGGCTAATTTTTACACACAGTATTTGCATTTATTTTGTTATAACTTACATTATTTTATGACATTAATGATAATGTCTTGTTATTTTAGTCATTAACCATTATGTGTTCAATTTGTAAATTGTTTTATAGAGCAATAAATCATTGTCAACCATTTAAGAAACAGCTGAGCTTTGATTGCTCAAACACCCTAGAAACCTTAAGCAGGCTATTCCGTCTCAACAAAATGTTGATGTACAGGTTGTCTTAATCAGGTAGATTCAAAGACATTTTCGAGGCATCAAAGTTCTACTGTACATATGCATAGTTATACATGTATTAAATAGAATCATGTCACATACTGGTTATCCATACTTTAAGGAGCTGTGTACATTTACTTGTAAATATGACGAGTATTTATGTAAGATTACAATAAATGAGTTCTTAGATTATCTTTCCCATGTGCTGCCTATTTCACGTGCAACCCTGACTTTCTTAGCTTCATTTTTCAAAGTCATCCCAGCTTTGGCAATGGGGTAATACTAATGTAATAATTTTGGTTCAAACTCAAATAGTTTTGAAGTCCCTTTATATATTTCTTTTATACCGTACTATACATACTACTTACTTGTTCACCATTGTGACACCATCCTCCACGCAGAAGAGGGTAAGGCTGCAGTTATCAGGCATTTTATTTTAAGTTAATATCAGTTTATTTCAGTGAAATTCACTGTTGGAGTACAACTTAGTTTATATGCTTGAATTAGTCAATAACCAACTATGGTCTACGTGTATTGTGTTGAAAGCATTGATGTATTGATTTGGTAAGTAAGCTTTCAAGAGACGAAGTTGATCAAAACTGAAACCAGGTACCTGGTTGTAGAAAAAATACAATCAGTCCCCCTTTATAGTGATAATCTAGGAACTGATTTATTATGGTCATCTAGGAGTATTTGAGAGTGTTCATATATGTATTAGTATGTTTTTATGCCCCCGTATCGATAGATCGGGAGGCATATAGTAATTCACCTGTCCGTCCGTCCGTCCGTTCGTCCGTCCGGCCAGGTTAACCCAAATTGACCGTTTCGTCTAGCATTAAAATGGCTTGCTACAAAGTTTTCAAACTTGCATGGATGTTGTATATGACCACTCTCCACGCGCCTGTTTCACCTGACTCCATTTTGACCTTGACCTAATTTTGGACTTAGACCTATTGAAAGGTAAAATTCTTGGTTAACCCAAATTGACCGTTTCTTCTAGCATTAAAATGGCTTGTTACAAAGCTTTCATACTTGCATGGATGTTGTATATGACCACTCTCCACACGCCTGTATCACCCGACTCCATTTTGACCTTCACCTTGACCTAATTTTGGACTTAGACTTATCTCCCCTTTAGTATTTTTACAATAAAATTTTGTCTGGAGCGTATCTTCAAAACTATTTAACGTATTGACTTGAAATATAAATAGATGGCAACTTGGAGAAGTGCATTGACAAAGAATTATAACTCTGTAAATTTTGAATTATCTCCCCTTTAGTGTTTTTTTATAGTCAAATTTTGCTCTGAGTATATCTTCAAAACTATTTAACATATTGACTTGAAACTTGGAATAGAAATAGATGGCAACTTGGAGAAGTGCAATGACCAAGAACCATAACTCTGTCTGTCTTAAATTTTGAATTATCTCCCCTTAAGTATTTTCAGAATCAAATTTTGACAGGAGCGTATCTTCAAAACTATTTAACGTATTGACTTGAAACTTGAAATATAAATAGATGGCAACTTGGAGAAGTGCATTGACAAAGAACCATAACTCTGTCTGTCTTAAATTTTGAATTATCTCCCCTTTAGTGTTTTTTATAGTCAAATTTTGCTCTGAGTATATCTTCAAAACTATTAAACATATTGACTTGAAACTTGGAATATAAATAGATGGCAACTTGGAGAAGTGCAATGACCAAGAACCATAACTCTGTCTGTCTTAAATTTTGAAATATCTCCCCTTTAGTATTTTCAGAATCAAATTTTGACAGGAGTGTATCTTCAAAAGTGTTTAAGATATTGACTTGAAACTTGGTATATGAATAGATGGCAACTTGGAGAAGTGCAGTGACAAAGAACCATAACATCTGTATCACCAGATCACACATAAAGTCGATCAAGGCACTGCTTTCAAATGTGGCATTATTCGTTTACCATCATAAGCCCCTTATAGTTCAAAGTCATGTAACACTATCAAACATTTTAACTGAATAATGGCCCCTGATTGACTTAGCTTTTTATGGACATGGCTTCCACGGGGGCATAAGCGTTTATTGAACGCAGTCTTGTTTACTTCGGTATTGATCTTTAGTGTAAATCTGAGGGGTGTTGAAGAAATTTGCAGAAAAATGCTCTTGATACTTTATCATTTGACCAAATTTTCATGAATTGGTCATTATGACATGTCGTCAACACATTAAATATGACTCAAAATGTTTATATTTCTGCATAACTTACATGGAATAAATCAGAGCACTTATTTGCTTTGTAAGATACTATTTTGACAAGTTCTGATGGTTCGCATGACTTAGAAATAAGAGCATTTTGATGCATATTTATTGAACACCCCATGTATAGAATATGTGTATCTGGTCAACTTGATCCTCACAATGCAGTGTTAATTGAATTCCCTGATTGTTTTATTGCCTGTACATATCATAATTTTAACCAATGGGTTATGCACATGCTATAATTTGTCACTAAATTATATTATACTTAAATTGGTGAATGTAGTTAATGATTAACAATTTGTTTCATTTTATGAAATGTACAGCTCTTGGTTGACTAATATGCATAGTAATGGTACTTCAAGTACAATTTATGTTTGAACTGATACTTAACAAAATCTTTCTAGTCATAAATTTTATCAAAATATGCTTTATCCCCCCATAGTCAAGAATATATTCAGAATGTGTTACTTTCACATGTAGATATGATAGCCATGGGAGTGTTTGAACAGAACTTGTCCTGAAATACTTTGTAGTGATCTCCCTTGTGATTGCTCATCTTATTCTGGTCCCAGCATCCAAATCTGGTCAGTATAAGATAGCATTAGCATCAAGGGAAAGAAACTTCATCTACGCAAAGTTGCAAGGGAGATCACTGTGTATGAGTTAATTCTATCGTAGCATTCTATTTCATTGTCATACAGCCAACTTGTGTAAAATAGTTCTAGTCAATCTAAATAAGATGTTTTGGGGCTGAAAATTGCTGTGAAGTTCATTGTTTAATGGGAGAAAAATTTCAGGCATATGTCTGAACTTTTTTGAGTGCATCATGAAGTATATATATGCACTTCTTTATTTTTAGCTCAACTGTCACAAAGTGACAAGGTGAGCTTTTGTGATCGCTCTTCGTCCGTCCGTCCGTCCGTCGTCCGTCCGTCGTCCGTTCACAATTGCTTGTGAACACACTAGAGGTCACAAATTTAGCCTGATCATTATGAAACTTGATCACAATGATCATCTCCATAAAATCTAGGTCAAGTTCGATATTGGGTCATCTGGGGTCAAAAACTAGGTCACTAGGTCAAATCAAAGGAAAACCTTGTGAACACATTAGAGGTCACAATTTGAGCCTAATCTTTATGAAACTTGATCACAATGATCATCTCTGTAAAATCTAGGTCAAGTTCGATATTGGGTCATCTGGGGTCAAAAACTAGGTCACTAGGTCAAATCAAAGGAAAACCTTGTGAACACATTAGAGGTCACAATTTGAGCCTAATCTTTATGAAAATTGATCACAATGATCATCTCTATAAAATCTAGGTCAAGTTCGATATTGGGTCATCTGGGGTCAAAAACTAGGTCACTAGGCCAAATCAAAGGAAAACCTTGTGAACACATTAGAGGTCACAATTTGAGCCTGATCTTTATGAAACTTGATCACAATGATCATCTCCATAAAATCTAGGTCAAGTTCGATATTGGGTCATCTGGGGTCAAAAACTAGGTCACTAGGTCAAATCAAAGGAAAACCTTGTGAACACATTAGAGGTCACAATTTGAGCCTAATCTTTATGAAACTTGATCACAATGATCATCTCTGTAAAATCTAGGCCAAGTTCGATATTGGGTCATCTGGGGTCAAAAACTAGGTCACTAGGTCAAATCAAAGGAAAACCTTGTGAACACATTAGAGGTCACAATTTGAGCCTAATCTTTATGAAAATTCATCACAATGATCATCTCTATAAAATCTAGGTCAAGTTCGATATTGGGTCATCTGGGGTCAAAAACTAGGTCACTAGGTCAAATCAAAGGAAAACCTTGTGAACACATTAGAGGTCACAATTTGAGCCTAATCTTTATGAAACTTGATCACAATGATCATCTCTGTAAAATCTAGGTCAAGTTCGATATTGGGTCATCTTGAGTCAAAAACTAGGTCACTAGGTCAAATCAAAGGAAAACCTTGTGAACACATTAGAGGTCACAATTTGAGCCTAATCTTTATGAAAATTGATCACAATGATCATCTCTATAAAATCTAGGTCAAGTTCGATATTGGGTCATCTGGGGTCAAAAACTAGGTCACGAGGCCAAATCATTGAAAAACCTTGTGAACACATTAGAGGTCACAATTTGTGACTAATCTTTATGAAAATTGATCACAATGATCATCTCTATAAAATCTAGGTCAAGTTCGATATTGGGTCATCTGGGGTCAAAAACTAGGTCACAAGGCCAAATCATTGAAAAAGCTTGTGAACACACTAGAGGTCACAATTTGAGACTAATCTTTATGAAAATTGATCACAATGATCATCTCTATAAAATCTACGTCAAGTTCGATATTGGGTCATCCGGGGTCAAAAACTAGGTCACAAGCCTTTGAAGGCCAAATCATTGAAAAAGCTTGTGAACACACTAGAGGTCACAATTTTGACCTTATCTTTATGAAACTTGATCACAATGATCATCATAATAAAATTTAGGTCAAGTTCGATATTGGGTCATATGGGGTCAAAAACTAGGTCACGAGGCCAAATCATTGAAAAATCTTGTGAACACACTAGAGGTCACAATTTTGACTCTATCTTTATGAAACTTGGTCACAATGTTTATCTCTATAAAATCTAGGTCAAGTTAGATACTGTGTCATTTGGGCCAAAATCTAGGTCACTAGGCCAAACAGGTGAGCGACCCAGGGCCCTTTGGACCCTCTTGTTCAATATTAATTGTCAATTTCTAAGGATTTTAGGATTTTCAGAATTCCAAGTTCATCCATATTGTTTTAGTTTGAAGTATTTATATGTGAAGTGAAGATTACTTACATTTTCTATTTACCATATAGCTGGTTATTTCTATGGGTGTAATATTTTGGGATTTTGTCCCCCCAAAAATATATGCCGCAGAAATAACTAGCTATATGGTGTTATGTTTGCATTAATACGTGAAAATGTTGCCATATCATGCCAATTGTGCATTGTTATTTGTTGCTTTTGTTCTGCAATAAATTATTTGAAATTTCTGATTTTGTTTGTTTGAATCTGCCCAGTGAAAGGCATGGAACTTGAAATGGATAAAATACATGCAAGTCAATGTAACACATGCAGAACATAATCAAAGTACTGAAAGTACTGACAGGCTGGCGAACTGCTAAGGAACAATAGCTTTTCAAGTTATATAACATCAAGTAGTTTTCTAAGTCGAAAGAGAGGTAAGTGCTGGACTCAACAAAAAAAAAATTAAAAAAAAAATAATTTTGGAGCCGCCGTGATTCGATCGCTGGACCTTAGCATCAGAAAATTACTAAGCGAGTTGCTCATCCACTCGACCACGATCTCGTTGGAGAATACTGACCTAAATAATTTAACATAATAAAATCATTTATGCGCGCGCTATATCGCGTTCGTAACGCGTAGTATACGAACGCGTAGTAATAATTATCAACGCCTTTAAACACCTTTTCTTTTAATTTCATACAATTTCCTTCCATTTCAATATTACAATCGAACAGAATAAATGAAACAAGGAAAGTTGAATGTTCTTATCTTGCAAAACTGATTAACGAGGAGGAACTATTTGCATTAGGTGTATAGATTCTGTGTTTTCAGTTTCGGGAGTAAATTCATCTTAGTGGATTTCATTTTTAGCTCACCTGTCACAAAGTGACAAGGTGAACTTTTGTGATCGCTCTTCGTCCGTCTTCCGTCCGTCCGTCGTCCGTTCACAATTGCTTGTGAACACACTAGAGGTCACAAATTTAGCCTGATCATTATGAAACTTGATCACAATGATCATCTCCATAAAATCTAGGTAAAGTTCGATATTGGGTCATCTAGGGTCAAAAACTAGGTCACTAGGTCAAATCAAAGGAAAACCTTGTGAACACATTAGAGGTCACAATTTGAGCCTAATCTTTATGAAACTTGATCACAATGATCATCTCTGTAAAATCTAGGTCAAGTTCGATATTGGGTCATCTGGGGTCAAAAACTAGGTCACTAGACCAAATCATTGAAAAACCTTGTGAACACATTAGAGGTCACAATTTGTGACTTATCTTTATGAAAATTGATCACAATGATCATCTCTATAAAATCTAGGCCAAGTTCGATATTGGGTCATCTGGGGTCAAAAACAAGGTCACTAGGTCAAATCAAAGGAAAACCTTGTGAACACATTAGAGGTCACAATTTGAGCCTAATCTTTATGAAACTTGATCACAATGATCATCTCTGTAAAATCTAGGTCAAGTTCGATATTGGGTCATCTGGGGTCACAAATTAGGTCAATAGGTCAAATCAAAGGAAAACCTTGTGAACACATTAGAGGTCACAATTTGAGCTTAATCTTTATGAAACTTGATCATAATAATCATCTCTGTAAAATCTAGGTCAAGTTCGATATTGGGTCATCTGGGGTCAAAAACTAGGTCACTAGGCCAAATCATTGAAAAACCTTGTGAACACATTAGAGGTCACAATTTGTGACTTATCTTTATGAAAATTGATCACAATGATCATCTCTATAAAATCTAGGTCAAGTTCGATATTGGGTCATCTGGGGTCAAAAACTAGGTCACAAGGCCAAATCATTGAAAAAGCTTGTGAACACACTAGAGGTCACAATTTGAGACTAATCTTTATGAAAATTGATCACAATGATCATCTCTATAAAATCTACGTCAAGTTCGATATTGGGTCATCCGGAGTCAAAAACTAGGTCACGAGGCCAAATCATTGAAAAAGCTTGTGAACACACTAGAGGTCACAATTTTGACCTTATCTTTATGAAGCTTGATCACAATGATCATCATTATAAAATTTAGGTCAAGTTCGATATTGGGTCATCTGGGGTCAAAAACTAGGTCACAAGGCCAAATCATTGAAAAATCTTGTGAACACACTAGAGGTCACAATTTTGACTCTATCTTTATGAAACTTGGTCACAATGTTTATCTCTATAAAATCTAGGTCAAGTTAGATACTGTGTCATTTGGGCCAAAATCTAGGTCACTAGGCCAAACAGGTGAGCGACCCAGGGCCCTTTGGACCCTCTTGTTTAGGATTGTAATAGTCTGGCGCAAATCGCCAGCCTAAAAACCATAGAGTTTAAGATAAAACCATTAAAATGCATGATCAATTTTGACCACACTAATTCACAAAAACAAGTCAAAATACATGATATACAATTTATTACATAGATTTGATTAAAAGGTCTCTGGGTGCTGCATTCTTATGTCTAGAGCTTGGGCACTGCAGCCACGAAGCAGCAGTCAAATATATGAGAAGTCCTCATCATTGGCACAACTAGAAGAACAGAGCCATTTAGAGATCTAAGCTGTTCTTCTCACTATTTGTGGAGTGTGAAATGTCTAACTACTTCTGGAGTAGCCAGGAATTGTCCATGTTTGTAATATACTAGTACTCAGAATTGTACAGGTAGTCAGTGATGTCTGTATGCTGCCTGTGTGATAAGGTGGGCAGCTCGATTTTGGATGTTTAACAGTCCTTTCAGAATAAACCATTGGTTCTTTGAGACCTACTCAGCAGAATATAACTTAGCCACTCCAATCTTGATGTTTCCACAGAATTGATCAGATATTTTGTTACATCAGACAATGACTGAAAATTCTGTCTTCGAACACATCTATAGGACACACAGGTACATTTATCCAAAAATAAAATGTATCATCCAACATCAGTTTTATCCACTGTCATCACAAAACAATGTCCACTACCACAACCTATATTGATCACAGACTGGTTCTCTAATGTTTGTACTTTATAGACTGATTCCATGTTCACTTCATCACCGGTAGCACACAGTCCATGTTCATTCCAACCAAATGTATACAATTCCTGCTTGTCTGAAATAAAGATAATAAGATTACATGTACTGTTGATTCAATAAGTAATACTTATGAGGGAACTATCCCATTCAAAAGAAAAGCAAGGAATACCATTAACTCAGGTATACCCAGTTAAATCTAGATAACATAGTTTACCTGACGGATGAGTTAATGTTTACAACGGTTATCATGTTACTTCGACTGTACCTGGTATTCACTGTAATGTTAAACAATGCTGGATGAGTTGGAACGGTCAATTTATACATGTTCATTATTTAGCTCTGCTGTTTCTGATGAGAGCTGCCTTAAAATTCGTCTTAAATAAAACGCCAATAACAAAATTGTGAGGGCTCAGTGCAAAACTATGGTTACAACATTAATTTATACAGGCACATACAATAGTTTTGCACTGAGCCCTTAATTAATACAAATGTAGATATTATGAGCCTCCATACACCTCTATACACCTCTAATAAATGACCACTTGCTCTTCATATGCCACAGATGCATTCCTTAATTGGCTGTTGAAGACAGGTGTAAGTTTATCATTTACAGTTACAAAAAAAAAATGAAGTTACCAATTTTTAGGGCTCTTTTCAGCTGTTAAGCTGCTCAAGAACACTTCGACATTTCAACTTCCCCTGGTCATTGGGCTACCTATGGAAACCTACGTTTGTGTCTTCCTGGCGAGATTTTTTTCTACAGTGGATGTGGCAGCCAACTGCGCCCAGGAATAGACACTGCCCTCACAGGTACCAATTTACACCATGGTGGAGTGGAGCATACATGTGGGTTATTCTTGCTCAGAGAAATTAACCAGTGGTCCAGATGGGGTTGAATCCCGGACCTCTTGATCCCGAAGCGCGCCTTACCTCTAGGCCACAGCTCCCCACATCAACTTACATGTATATACAGAAATACTTACCAGAAACCAGTATGTTGTGTTCTGATCCGCAGACAAACTGCTTGATAGAATGTGAGCATTCTAACATGCCAGGTTTATGTGAGAAACTGACCCCTAGTGACCTTGACCTTCCTAACTGTCCGTAGTCGCAGCGACCCCAACTGTACACCACACCAGTTTCTGTGAAATATAATCCAGTCAATATTGTGTCAAAATTGGCATATGCTTTACACAAGGAAAGCTCACGTTACTTAACCTATGCAGGGGTCCTACTGAGGCTAAGAGCCCAATCCAGAAAATAAGCACACATCCCCCGCATAGAAATCTCCTTCAATTGTGTTCTATTGTTAAAATTCACCTCCTGAAATTTGGTCAATATACTTTGATATTTTATGTCACATTAATTATATTTTCCACAGAAGAAATTCTTCATTCTAACATAGCAAATTTGGATATCCAGAGTTATTGGGATCTGAATGACAATGTATATTAGTACTCATAATTACACACTTGTAAAATAAAGGGGATGAACAGTTTTTACCAGTTTGTGCTAGAATGTGTGTCCATCCCGATTTCACGGCTGTTATTCTCTCACCACCAAACAGTTCCTTACTGATAACATGTGGAGTATTCACTTGTACTACACTTGCCGGGTCTTGTGTTGACTGACCGTACTTGTTGCAACCCCAGACTAGTACACAACCCTCATCTGAAATAAGTGTTAATCATTATTATAAGTGGAGGTTGAATTGATTGATTTTGCGACTGAACTTATATCATGAGATAAAATGTCTGCAATGAATCAACATTTGAAATACAAATAACATAACCAGCAAAGAGTTTAACTGAGTTACAAGCCCATGAAATATATTTTAACTTAATACCATGAAATTTCATGTCTATGAAAATAAAAAAATTGTGTGTATATACTAGTTTGTGTTTTTAATTTAGTAAAATACTGAAATGTTTTTTTTAAATCTTATCACATATTCGGTTTACACCTTTTTATTGTTTGGTTGAAGTTCTCAAAGAATTTTGAATTATAATACACCGTGAGTACCTGTC
The DNA here is from genome assembly GCA_963678985.1 of Spisula subtruncata. Lineage (NCBI taxonomy): Eukaryota > Metazoa > Mollusca > Bivalvia > Venerida > Mactridae > Spisula > Spisula subtruncata. The sequence goes on from OY787674.1 coordinate 2,882,786, forward strand.
AATGCTACAGTATGATAGGACCCTGTTGCTATGGAGACAACCTGACCTACACCATCTGGGATTGATACTGGAAGCAGAAGTTGTATGACAATGTTAGTAGACAAATTGTGAGCTCCTGAACTGACGAGTCACCCCGCCTGTTGTCAATCAGGTATGACTTTGATCAATTAAAGGATGATCTTTCAAAGGTAAAGTTTGTTGAAATGACCACATAATATTAATCCAGTTGATTGATTGATTGATTGATTGATTGATTGATTGATTGATTGATTGATTGATTGATTCTTATAACGATACTGAACATAATCCATCTTTGAGGCATTGTCTTTCAAAATGCTTGATTGATTGATTGATTGAAGTAGATCATTAATATTAAGGAAACATCTTATCAGCTGTGTATGATATATAGTTCTACCTTTATATGGAGTAGTAACTTTAACAGGAAGTTTACCATCCACATCTATCCCACACTGACCTCTCTTACCATTCCCCCAACAATATACATCGCCGCTATCTGAAATAATATGACAATTTTACCAAGGAGATCAACTAATGCCTTATTAGGTAATCAAATATTCAAGCAGCCTTCTGAACATATAGCTGTCTGCGTAAACATCAAGAATTTTTCAATAACTTCAAATCAACCTTAATTCCTTTGCACTGTCACATTTATAATATGATTCAAGTAATTCTTTCTTTTACCTCTTTTGAACACTTTTTCAAGAGCTTTGTAGAAGTTGTTTCCCTTGTTCTATTATTTATACAGGCATGGTTCAAAGGGAGGGAATTCGTGTGATAATAAAGCAGAATTCAGCAATTTTAAAAAGTTTGCCCTCATACTAGTGAGTTTTCCAACTATTGTATAAAATTTGGTTGGTATTTAGGTGGACAAACATACAATCCGCAATCATCCAGATAAGTAATAGCTTGATATTATTTATCTTTAGACAAATTCAAACAATGTGAACCTTAATTAAAACATTTCGTTGCTAAGAACAACTTGCAAAATTTTAATTTGAATATTTCATTATGCTGAATGGCAGCCATTTTACATAGACTAGCAATTCTGACAAATTAACTGGAGTCGGACTAACCTGTCAGGGCCACAGAGTGTCTCAGTCCAGCAGCAACAAATATAACTTTCTGGTCATCCATAACCCGGGTCTGAAATAAATATTATTAGCTTAAAATAACAAATAACAAAACTTATAACTAATGCAATTACAGATATTCTATATTGACTGAGGAATTACACAAAGGCATTTCTTTTTTCTTTGGCAGAGGTTGTATAGTACAGTAAAGTTAAGTAGTAATACTGTAAAATCATTTAATTTTGATGTGACTAAATTTCGTGGTTTTAGTACAAAAGACCATCTCGATGGGATGTTATTTGTGGGTTTTGCATTTCAGGAAATAAATACAAGGATCAAAATTAGTGCTCGATGGGATTTGATTTCGTGGTTGAAGATGAACAACAAAATCCACGAAATTAAATCTCACACGAAAATTAATGATTTTACAGTAGGTTATCTTGTAAAAACAAGAAAAGATCAAACAAAACACCATCTTACTGGTACTAGACACTTGTTTGGTAGATCTGGGTCTCCAAGTTGTCCAAAGGCATTAGAACCCCAACAGTACAGCTGGTTGGTATCTATAAAAAAATAAAATAAACATACACATATATATATCAGCAAAACATTTTTAAACATTTACACAGGAGTTTTAAACCTGAATGATCTGTTTTAATCGATAAATAAAATATTATGGATTTTAATTATCGGTGAAATCACAATTATGAGCATCTATTAATACATAGATTCAAATACATGTGGAGAAAATGTCTGGTGTATCATATTCTTCAGTGGTCTGGCAAATAATCCATTAGAATTTTAATTTGTAGCCAATTTCATACAATCCACCACAAAAATGAATTTTGCTTTATGGTAGGTATGATTGTTTTATTGTCAACTGAAGACAACTTAGTTATGTTATCTGGACACTAGGCGATCCATAAGTTACCTGGAACTAACTTTGCTGAAAGTCAAGCGAGGGAGACTGTATACCAGTAGCATTTTTAATTACTTTGGTATGAAGCAACTTGGTATCGAATCACAGGCCCCTCACACTCAAAGCAGATGTTCTAGCACTATGCTATCAGCCTATCAACACAGACGGTATAATTATTGGTATTCATTCCATACTAACCTGTGACAGCCAGGGAGAAATCCCAACCCCCGGTTGCCATGGTGATTCTATGTTTAGATAAAGCTGTGACAAGTGACAGTGTCAATACATTCACTGTGCTATTCAAGCCTAGCTGACCTTTATCATTGGACCCACAAGTGTACAGCTCACCAGAACCTGCAATCAGACAATTCAAGAAACATTTGAATGTAAATTTTATTTCAATGAGTTCAATGAGACCAACATGCATGTGCAAAGCCATACATCCCTTCACAATCTAAGTTATAAAGACCGCAACATGTCGCTCACCTGTGCTTTGAAACCTGATACAACCATATTCAAGCAGGACCTTGGTTTTCCGTTACCATGGTTATCAGAGTTACGCACAAATTTCAATAATTCAGCTATTTCTAAAATGGGACACTCATAGAGAATTGCTAATCAGTATCAATAAGGATTATCTACAGTTGATGACCAACTGGGGCAACCACCGCACGAAGTTTGAAGACCCTGCAACAAACTGTTCTAGAGTTATCAATGGCAAACGTTGTTCTTTACAAACTGACAAACTTCCTCCTAAGGGGAGGAGGGGGCATAATAAGAGGTATAGGACAAACAGCTTACATGCCATATCACTGTATATAAGCACATGATTCATCTGATCACTGTATCACTTATAATTGGGATACTATACATTTTAATGTGTATGCTTTATTGCAAAAACTTGAGGTCAACTTGTTTATACACTGCAGGACATTGACAAATAAATAAACTTATCAACAATAATACAATCACCAGTTATGAGTAAAGTATGACCACCTCCACCAGTTATTTGTTCAACATTTGCAGGAACATTGCTGACCCTCTGTGGTAACAACTGGTCATCTTCATGACCTAATGCCAGTTGTCCATAGGAGTTAGCACCCTGAAATAAATCCACATAATTATGTACGGAACACATTATTTGCAACAAAAATTCTAAGAATCGGCTGTTTTAAAAGTAAATTCCACTCAATATATCTAATAAATGACTATAATTGGCATTGACTAATTGGAATTTAATTGACAGGTGGTTGTTAATTCAAGTGTGTTTAAATTATCTATTTCTTGATACTGAACTTAATCACGGCGCCCCTTAATCAACACATAGAACACATTATTTGGAACAAAGGTTAAACAATAGGCCTACTAGTTCTACTGTTCAAAAAAAAAATGAATAATGTGCATTTAATTTACCGATTGAAATAGGTGGTTGTTCAATTCATATTAAATGAGTGATCTATATTTCTTGACCCATACAATAATACACGTGTACGTTAATCAAAAGCGCGGACGTTAGAGACATAGTGTGCTAAATATAGAATGTCATTCATTGATTTTCCCACGAAATACCCTCGAGACTTTCGTTTCGGTCTCAGCCAATCAGAACAGCTCGATTTTAGATCCGGGCAGGAAAATAAATATTCCCCGTCTCATTGTGAACTTGATTGACGACAGTCGTTCTCCTTTCGACCGATGACACGTTAACGGGCATTATGGTTGTGGTAAATGGACACAAACTAAAGTAAAACAACATACCCATGTCCAAACATACATTCTATTGTGTTTCTGGCTTGCCCAGCCCACTTTTTCTGTGATCAACTCTGTAGGCAATGTACACTATTTCATGTCATTTGATAGGAAATTAGTACAGTCACGTGACGAACGTGCCATTATTGATTGGTGAAATGATTGCCCTACAAAGGCATTTGGCTCTTCCATTTATTGGTAAATATGTCGATAATAAAATGTCTACCGATAATATTTACATTATACCGACTGATGATTACATTAACTTTTATCTAAAATCATTGAGTTTATTTTATACTGTCGATCTAAAATTTATTTTGCTATCAAATGTTTGTTTTGATTGAAAAATCGGCGCAAATGCAAAATAACCGACCATAATACTTCATAATTCACCAGCACCAATGGCGTCTTACTAGTGGACTTCATTTGGACATGATTCGCCGTGCATTTTATGTTGATTTTCGTAGCCAATCAAACGATATCGGCTTTATTTTGGTAGTATGTAAGTTCACTTATCCTTTATATTTCAATATTAATCAATTATTTGGAATTGTTATTCGTAATTAAGTAAAAATTCGCTTTTCCCAATATTCATATTTTTTCATTCTAGATCTTTGTTAGACCGACTTCTTCCATTTGTTTGTCGCTCAAAATATTTCTTTCTCAGAGATCTGTCGCTACTATTTATTAAAAATATGACAGTTATTTTATTTTTATCACACCTTACATATAGTTCTGAAATTATCAAATACAGAAAAAGGAGAAAGTGTTATTTAATAAATTAGAAATTAATTGGGGCACCTTATGGGGAATTTGGTCCTACTGGGTGTTTGGTTTGGTGTCATTTATTTTTTATACTCAATGCTTTTGTGGTTGAATTTAATTTTTTCTTAGTTCCGTATTTTGAGGAAGAGAATTTTATGTGAACAGGAAATTATTGCGTTAAAATTGACAAGTTGCAACATTTAATTTGTTTTGAATTTTCTTCCTCGTGTCATACTGCTGTGTATTGTACCAATAGCATGAATAGCATATTAATTAAATCACTAATTATCCAGAAAAATTCTGGAACTTTGTTTGAATTTCTCCATTTTATTTATTAGTGCTAATTTACTTAGTTGCCACAAATTTGAGTACAATAATTGTTTTATTTGCAGAAATATGTCAATCAAATGGAGATAAGTACTACCTTCTAAATATATTAAAAGGGCGAAGAACAAAGTATATGACAATCGCTGAGGCGAACATTTTTCCTGGATGTACTCAGGACAGGGATTGTATTATGCAGAATTTGTAGAACAACTCCTAGCTGATGTAATTTACTTGGATTACTCCGAATGAGATCTCTTAGTCCTATTATAAGACTAAGAGATCTCAGAAAGTCGAAATTAACACTATCATCAGAAGGATACTATAAACAATTAACAGGTGCATGATGTTTAAAAAGTAATTAAAACTTAAATTTTCAATTCAACCACAATGACATGGATGCAATGTCAGAAGCAAAAGAGGTTATCATTGTGCAGCTTGTATTAATTTAATGGTAGCAGTATAGATTGTACAATGTTTAGACAAAATACATGTAATGCCCTGATTTCAAATTTTAACTTTATGTATAGTAAGTAAGTCATTAGTTTTGTGAAATTTGTGAACCTAAAGTCTTCCCTACTATACCCAATTTATTGAAAATCTCCTTTAACAAAAAAACTTTAAGAAAATCTTAGGTGATGTCTGAAAGATTTGATATTATAAAAATGATTGCAATGCATCTGATTGAAGACTTCTTTTTACAGGAAGCGACCAATGGAAGTGTAATTAAATACAAGCAGCTTGCAAGGAACAGCAGAATTTGGAGGGTTCTTCACAGACATCATTTTCTGTTGTGTTATTATTACTCAACAGAATGGTTGCTCTAATGTGTAGATAAACTATGTAGTGCAACAAGACCAGGAACAGTGTTGAAAGTACTGAAACCTCACAAATATTCAAACTTTTTTATTTGATACATTTGGCACCGGACAGATCTATACAATATTGCATGAAACACTTTACAGCTAAAACATAAGTTAGACTAGACTAGAGTACACAACTGTTTACAAGTTGAACAAACATCATTATGGAGCAGTTCCAGGGACAGCCAGGGGCAGTTACTCTGGATGCAAGTCAACAAGCCTTCCAACAAGTTGCTCAGCCCATCGTAATGCAAGGACTTCCGATGCAGTTCCTACAGGCCGGGGCAACACAGTTTCCTGCAGCAGCTGCTGGTCAACAACCACAGGTTTGTAATTGTATTGTATAATGTATCTTGATTAGTTAATTGTTGACAGGGGTTCTATAAGTATAACTCAGGAAAAATCCAGAAATCCAAATTTGCTGCATTAGAAAGATAGTTTTTTATTAACAAAATGATAGTTATTTGGTGCAAATATTCAAAGAATTGACAAAGTTATGGCCATTTGAAGTTCTTTTAATAGTCTAAATTTCAACAATAAAACAATGTTTGAAACCTAGTTAAGGTGTAAATGTGTGCTAATGGCACCCAGGACCGACTTGCAACTTATTTTCAGGATCGGGCATTATGCATCAGTGGAACACCTGTTGTTGATTTAAAATAAGATGAACTATCCTGTGTATTGGTTATGTTCCTCGACCTCAGCGGGTACGGTTACCTGTTACGTTTCTCTGTCACTATAGCTGTATTTAGTTTACTTTGTTTATCATTCAGCTTGTACAACTTGGCGGCCAAAACCAGATAATCCAGACACCTACCGGACAACAAATTATTGTACAGATGCCACAGAATCAACCTGCTATGACCATGCAGAATAATCAACCATTTCCACAAGTAAGTTTTTTTTAAACTTTTCACATATAAGGGAGTGAACTCTGGTTTATCTACTCAGAGAAATTTGTCATGAGTTCTTTCCTTTTGTATAGATATAAAATTTCATGTCTGAATGACTTGGGGAAAATACAGCTATCTAACAGACTTGGTTAAGACCTAAATGCCCATATAAATAGAGCCGCTAACTGGTCAATAGTGGTTCTACAGAAAATTGTACAAAGAGAACAGTTCATGTGCACAATCATGTGTCAGCCTCAGGCTCTGTCAGTATCTGTCAGGCTAGCTTGGTACACCAAATAATTTCCAATCAGTATTAACTAATTTCAAATTAAGTGGCCTTATATGCCCAATTTAATCACAGGTTGATAGAAGATAACCCATTCATGACTAGATTGCTTGCAACAGTTACAAATGTAAGTCGGAACTAAATGAAACACTGATGAATGTACTCATATTATAACATTACAAAGTATATTTCTATGATAAAAGTTTTGGCATCCAGTATGATCATTTTGAAAATAATCATCAATGAGTGTCTTTCCTAATTCAGAGTAGTGAAAGGGGCATACAAGTTATTACAGTACATGTATTAACGATATTTTGATGTATATCATAGCATATGTGAACAAGTAAAATTCTGATATCTCATTTTTTACTGTCCAGTTACAGTATGTATCGACCCCTGTTTCTACCCCAACATTCCAACCCTTTGGTCAGACACCACAGGTAAAACATAGTTTGTAGTTGTGTATGCTTGTTTAACTGAATGCTACAGTCTGTAGTATGTTTTAATGCTGTTTGTGCTGTTTTTGTATGTGTTTAAACTTTTGTTTTGTTACATTTATTTATTGTTCAATTAGTTGGTTTTTATGTGAACTTTTATTGGTGTTCAGTTGTACATCAGACAGCTTTTATCTAATCATAATTGCCGTGGATACTATGCCCATGTTTGATATTCAGACAAATTGTCCCAGTCCTTCTGGTATAAATTCTAATGAATTACGAAAACAGAGATATATGAGATTTGTTTGTAATTTTGATTAAAACTGTCAGTACATATTTATTGACTCATTTTCATTTACCATAGCCCGCTAATTTTCGTGCAACCAGTGTATTTTTCATGTGAAATATTAAGTCTGGGGACTGGACAGTTGACTAAACACTGATTCATGAGGATGAGCCCTCTGAGGCTTACTTATTGATAATTTGGCGCTCTTGTTCAATTTTCAATTTAATATTTTAAAGAATTTCAAAAATTGGTCCCTTATTATATAACTGCTGGAATGTTATGTAGCATGAATGCTGCTTGATTTGGATGTGTATATGATGTGTGTGGTTTCTATGAAGTTCAGTAGCTTACAGCTATTTGTAGGTCTTGTTGCCAGACCTAATTACCACCTTATAAATGGACAAGTACATCCTCAGCCATTTTACCTGATTATCCCCCTTGTTCACAAAGTAGTGAAATATCCAGCATCACCTATGTAGTAAGAATTAATATTATAAAATGCATCTGTCCATAGAAAAGCACAAGTGAAGAGTTCTCCACAAGCCTCTGACAGCTGTCAGCGTTTTCACTGAATACTTGGGGTTTAACCACCAGTAAAGTAAAATTTGTTTATTACAGTGTCACCCCTATTGAAAGGGCCAGTCAATTCTGACTTATGAGACACATATATTTCATGCTTACAATACCTTTCTGAATCCCTTCTCGTAATGCCGGGCGCCTGGCAGAGATGGGCCTACGGTAACCATTAATTTGACTAGCTGGTGGCTGACCTACCGGTCTCATCAGTTCCAACCCGACCTCCCACTTCCCAGGCGGACGCCCTAACCACTCGGCCACGGTCGCGGTGCTACATTCCTCAAACTAGACAAATAAATTTGATGCTTAAATAGACTAATCAAAAGAAATGAATAGTCAAATACCCTTTATGCATATAAGTACCCCTGACTGCTTTGGCACAATCACTGGCTACTTAAAAATTTATAGAAAACCCTGCAAGCGTCAAATGAAATGCACCTTGGGTTACCCCCCTTTGATCAAGATTAATATATATATTTATTTTATAAAAGTTGCTGCCATTAGTGCAAGCTTACTAGTATATATGATAAGCCGCATCCCATTCTCTGCTTGGATAGATGTCTAGTGTTAGCAATATTATTTTATGTTTGAATCTTTATTGATGAGTGATTGTGTTGTGATAGTGTACTGTCATGTAGCTTCAAGTTGATTGTTCAATTGTGATCAGATTTGAGGATTTATTTAAATAATGGATTGTGTAAATACTCTGCCTTACTCACTTTATTTGTTTTCATCTACTGTAGGTTATTGTCTCCCTTTTAACAAGTTCCATATTTTTTACATAATATCAGGGTTCTGTAATTCCGTAATAATCCGAACAAAATAAAAGTTATTTGGCGCAAATATTCAAAGAATTGACAAAGTTATGGTTATTTCAAGTTTCTTAGTCTACATGTCAACTATAAAACAATGTTTGAAACCTAATTGTGGTCTGTAATGGCATCCAGAACAGATTTGCGACTTGTTTTCAGGATTGGGCATTATGCTTCAGTAGAACCCCTGTAATATGTTCTCTAGTCTTCAAAGTATATGTACATTATAGGGGATTCAATTGCCTGCGCGTAGCGCAGGCTATTGAAAATACCCATACCAATTATGTCCACGTGCGTATCTTCGTCGAGTCTCTGCCGGTACTAATGCTTTCAAAAAAAGTTATTTCCGGTCAAAAATATCAGGCAGTTTTCCGAGGTGAATGATCCTTGGAATATAAAAAAATAGTAAGCTGTAAACGATTGAGCCTATCGTTTTCGTGCGATTAATTATCATTTTAAAAAAAATTGTAATAAATAAAACAAACTATTTAAAAAAAAGGGAAGTAAGAAGTACTCAAAACCGGCCCCTCAAAAACCGACGCGAGGCGTCGTATTTTAAACATCGACAACCAAGGGAAGTCATTCTAGATAGTGATTCACAATACTTGTAAACATCAGTTCAAGGTCGTCCATACAACTAAAGTTTACTTAAGCCTTCTTCAGACGTTAATTATCCAAAGCAAATAACTATCGCATATCTATTTCAATGGATTGTTTCCGGATTGATCACCATCGGTAGCCGGAGTTCGGTTCGTGGAAGTATGAAACTGCGGAGCACAATTGTGTGATGTTTGTTGTGGTCTTGTATGATTGACTAGGCCCCCAATTAACGTCATACGGTGTCGCTTTTGCTATATCTTCAATTTTCCAAGGCTTGAAGCTGATCCGATACTATGGACTGGACGAAATATGGTTACAGTAGGTTTAGAAATTACCCCTGGACTAATTGAAACTGCTCTCAAGAATACAGTTAGGCCTACAAAGTACAATAAAGGTATGCCATTGATTTTACTCATTTTGAATCAAATTATGACAATTTCATTTTGAATGTGTTGTGTACAAAAAGATATTTACAGTGTACTGCTAGGCAAGCGCTACCAAGTGATTTCGTTAGAAACGGGGTGATTTGGTTGCCCTTTTCAGCGCTATGTACTCGTAACAGTCAGCTAGCCACAAGCGCATGCCGAAATAATAATATATTTTTCACTTTTTCCGATATACAGTAGCGCTTATTTTAAGAAGCTGTTTCTAAGCATAGCGCTCGATAGCGTGACTACTGTGCATCTCACGCAATGTTTGCCTAAAATCGTACATATCTGCGTTCAGCGTCAAACAAAAATTTCACTTGCATCTCTGCAGCCGCAAAGCCTAAAGTAAAATAATTTCACTCACAGTCGCATTAGCAGGCTCACTTGTAAAAAAGAGTGACCATAAATCGCCACAATTACAACGTCACATCTAAACATGTAGATTATTAACTCTATCCGCTTGGGTCAGTAGGTCAAATGCCTTTAATGTAGTCACAAATTTGGCCTTATATTCCAAAGCCTTTAATTAGAAGGATATTCTTTTAAAAATCAAGTTCAATATTGTGACATCCGGGGTCAAAAAGTGTGTCAGTAGGTCAAGTCCTAGAAATTTCTTGTCATGGTAGACAATAGAGATAAAAATGTTGGTCTTTTCTTGATGAAATTTCTGCAGAATAAATTATTTCATTATAATCTAGGTTCAATTATAGGTCTTCCGGACCGGGGTCCCTGATTTTTGGGTCACCCGACTTCCTGATAATCGCTGATAACCTGTGGGACTGACGATCTGGCGGACTAAAAAAAAGTCGGTCTGACTGTCCGACGGACTTTTTTCTGCTAAAATCAACAAATGCGGCGTTTACACATTAAAAGAAGGTTTTCCTTGTTTCCAAGTCCTTTTATCATGATGTCAGTGTAAGACTTTGTTTTCCGGTTGTCATTTACCAATAATTCAATCGTTTTAATGCACAAAGTTTCCCCTTTTCCCTCGCGAAATCATCGAGACTTCAGAAAAAGAGTACAAAAACACCAAGTTAGAAAAATCTTTCAGCTTTGCGATTGGCCTAAGAATTTATTATCAACCAATCAAAATATGTCTTACGCAAGACACCGCATTGTCGCAAAACCAGTCTTTCTGTACGGGTGTCCGCCTTATGATGGTTGAAAATTCTTGAGAAACATAGGAGTTGAGCACAGAATTAATTGCTTACGCTGCCTGCCCACACATTTGTGGCTATACCCAAATCTAATAACGAAGGATTCTGAAGCCTGGTTAATAAGTGTAGAAAGCATGAATATGCCAGCACAAACATAGCATTTCATGAAAAATGCCCAATGCAAACTAAACTTATTGACCGGAAACCTTTTTTATGTATTTTTAGTAACGGTGACCATGACCCCAAATACAATCCCAAGCTAGGTATCCATGCAAGCTTGCTATATACAAAGTGTCATTAAAATCAGCCTATCCAAACTAAGTTACTGACCGGAAACCCCTAGTTAAAAATTGTTTGACATTGCTGCCTGCCCGTCATCTAGTCCGGGACCCATTGTCCCAATCTAATAAGCAGGATTTTTCGTTGGAAAACCTGAAAAAAATACACGCGATAATGTACCCAGGAAAAAACTTACCCAGGACAGAAACTGAAATTGTTCAATTCATCGGACGGCTAATTGAAAAGTCTGGGTACCCTTACAGAAAATATGCTCTCTGACAAATGTGTAATATGTGTGCGGTTAACATGTATCAAATATGAAATGAATATACTGCGAATGCAGTCTTAAAGGGACTGCGTCACGTTTTAGCGTATGGCAAAAATCAAATAAAATTGTTAAATATTTACTATATTTGGCATAGATGCCTGTATATCCCATAAATAAGCACACTGGAATAAATATAACTTGTGAAACATTATTTAAGTATTTTACCTCAAAAAATTCTATACCATATATCTGAAATATAGCTTAGCAATTACCCAACATCTATTTAATCCCTGTTTAGGCGGTGCCTTAGTTCATATTATTGATCTGTCAAAAGATACATGGTTAGAAAGTAGGTGCACACTATAGATTTCTAGTCCTCAACTTACTGAAAAGACAAATCTACCATGTGCAACTGCTTTGTTATTTATAGTAATTATGTAGTTTAAACGTTTTGACAGGTGAAAACAAAGGCAGATAATCTAATGTGCTTCACTGCATTTTCATTGTCAAACTCGCTCCATATAATGTAGCAATAATTTGAATAAGGGAGATAATTCTGATTTCCAAAGTCTTAACCAGTGACTCCTGTATTACTTCCCTTCTATCATGAAGTATCTTTATGTTAAGACAAATAGCTCAGTTCATTGTCAATATTGTGATATCATAATTACTTAGCATGTACCAATATATTGCTGGCTTAGAACAAGAAGGTCGTTACTACCAAATCGATATATTGAGAAAACAAGAGAAAACTGTCTGTAATTTACTCTTTACCTATGGGAAAACACGCTTTTCAAACTTCATTTTGGTCAACATGACAATTTCAGATTTTCATGAAAATAGGCTCATAAGAAGCGCATTGTGAAGCAGATTTCAAATATGTATAAGTCTAGTAAGGTCGTAAGTAGGAGTTACGACCTTTTGGTTTTTAGCCATCGATATATAATGCAGTAGATTGATAGCGGTATATCATATTTCATGTTATTCTGTTTTCAGATCATCATACAGCAACCACAGGGACAAATACTCAATCAGCCACAGATTATCAATCCACAGAATCTATCACAATTATTTGGACAGGTACTCTAACATTATTCCATACCATTTTACAGGTTTGCCTATGTCTGATTTGAGGTTTTTGAATCCTGAATTTTGCTTCTTTCTTTACATTGAAAAAATTGAGTTTCAGGATTTGTAACTTGGATATTCAGGCACAATAATAAGAGGTTAATACACGACAGAGCCGGGCCGGAAGGCGATAATCGGCCCCGAAAATTAATAATCACCGCGAGGGCTTTAGCCCGAGGGTGATTATTCATGCCGGGCCGATTATCAACTTCCGGCCAGGCTCTGAAGTGTATTAAAGTCTTTAATACAATTGTTCAATTTAAAAACTCAATGGAAATAACAACAACTCACGTTTAGTAAAGTTCATGGAGATCTACCGTCATTTATGATGAAAATCTTGTACATTCATAAATTTGTCAAAGCAATTTCAACGTAACGTTATTTAAGCTCCAACGTGACGTCATTATGACTCCAACTTGACGTCATGTTAACCTGGATAACGTAACGTGCGCCCGTTCAACGGGCCGATTATGATTATGAGATTGCGGACCGGGCCGATAGGCGATAATCAATCACGTGATGGTCATAATCAGCCTGAAATTGGCTCATTTTTGTTACTATATTTAGTAACAAGTGTATTAATGATCGCTAATTACCAGGCCTGGTTTCCAGTATAATTTAATACTAAACTATAATGATCATATTGATGTTGATGGTCAACTCAGTCCGCTAAGCATTAATACTGTGCATAATGACAATAAATTGGAAACTAATCAATGTCAGAACAACTCTTAGACTATATTAACTGATTTATAGTGGTTAACTCAAAATGAAAATAAAGGGACAATATTTTAAATATTTCAGGTCGTTCAGACACCAGATGGACAGACAATCGTTTATCAGCAACCACAAACAGCACAACAAGTTCCTACACAGATACAAGCAGTGGATCCTACACAACAACAACAACAGCAAGCAGTACTACAACAACAGCAGCAACAACAACAGCCACAAGCTCAAGTTCAAGCAAATTTAGGTATGCTAAATCATTACGCTATTTAAATATACATGTAAATTCAAAAATTTAGATGTTTTTTTTTTAAATAACTAGTATACCTAAAAAATAGGGCATTGAATTATAGATGTGCATTTCTTGAAATTAGAAAAACATGTTCCATGTTAGAGTTGTCTCTCTTTGATATTTTCTCAAAGTTAAATGTCAGAGTTGTCCCTCTTAGATAAAATTTTTAGTCAAAGATAAATGTCAGAGTTGTCCCTCTTTGATATATTTTCGGTCAAAGTTCAATGTATGAGTTGTCTCTCTTTGATATATTTTTTGTCAAAGATCAATGTTAGAGTTGTTTCACTTTGATATATTTTCAGCAAATGGAGTAGTTAATCCAGACCAAAGTCAGGCGCAGGGTGCGCAATTTATACAAGTTCCAGGTGGACAAATATTGGTAAATATGCATTAAATAGAATATCTATTTATTAGTGCTGTTTTATTATAAATGATAAAGAATTTTTGGTCAAAATTTCTTAAGACAATTAATTTACTCTGGTGAGAAAATCTAGGGCCTTCTTGGGTCAAACATAAAAAGGTCAATTATAAGAAAGCTACAACATTTTGTGTTAATTCTAGTAGTTATTTAAGATGTCTGAATAACACCTTTCAAGCTTATTTCCGTTTTTTCCAGCAAGTTGTCAATAATTTAAACCTACCCGGAGCGCAGAGAATTCAAAGTACCAATCAAGAATCCACAGAAGAAGAGCCACTGTATGTTAACGCTAAACAATACCATAGAATATTGAAACGTCGACAAGCCCGAGCAAAATTAGAAGCTGATGGAAAAATACCAAGAATACGAAAGGTAATACTTGCTTATAATATTTCCAAATGCTTTACGAAATTGTGACAATTTGTGATACACTGCCACCAATCATTAAATATGTGTTCTGTTATTTCTTTTCCTTCCTAGTTTTAAGTAATACAGATCTTTGAAGCCACTTTTGCTCGGGTGATTTGCTAAATGTATATGGTATAAGTGCCAGTGGATTGTTTAAGCAACTCTCCAGTCAGTAGAAATTACGCTGTTGGAGTGTCTTGCCTAGATGCATGGGTGAAAGTTTTCTGTTTTAATACTGATCTTAGTATTTTTATTATTTTTACATGCACAATGGAATTTATATGAAAGTCATCTACCAGTAGTTCAGTATATTGACAAGCAGGTTTCAGTATTTTGAAAATTTTGGACTTTCACCCTTGAAGATGTAACTTTGCAGGTGACAGGTAATGGTGAAATGGGACTGTATGTCAACTGCCTGCAGGTTAACATCTTAGTATCAACCTACTAGTATCTTTTTATTATCATATGTCATATTATATTTTACAGAAATATTTACATGAATCACGACACATACATGCGATGAATCGTGTACGAGGTGAAGGTGGAAGATTCCATTCTATAAAGAATGAACCATATGATACTGAAGGTGACGTTAGTATCAAACAAGAATCAGATGTAAGAATTACTTTACTCTTGATGATAGAATTCAGTTCCTAGTACAAAAACCTGTTTTAAGGCGATTTTCATGTTAAGAAATTGTTTAAGCATTTGAAGTTTAAAAACAAACAAACCAGTCTCCACTAATGCAACATGAGATATTTGGTAATTGTCCAGTATGTTCATCTGTTTTGATTGTCCCTCTGCTCCATTGAAAATGTTATACCAAGACTTTTCAATTTTTGAAACTTCAAAGTCCATCAAGACAATGCTTTCAAACTTTGCATTCTTGTTATTATCTAATCTTAAAGCCATGTAAAGCAATCCAACATTTCAGCATAACTATGGCCGTTGATAAACTTAGCTAGCTTTATTGACAAGGCCTCCCATGGGGCATAAGCATTTATGGATTGCAGTTTAATGATTTACTATGTTTTGTGTTATTGAAGGAGGATTCGGAAGTCTCGAGATTGATGTCACAAGCCATACAGAACAACGATTTAGCTGCCATATCAACCATACATAATGCACATCTATCAGCATCTAGTTCACATTATACAACCACAGAACTACGACAAATAGCACCTAGCAAAACCTGATTTATAGCGAATAGTACCTATTGCAAAACCTATGTTACATAGCACCTAGCAAAACCTAATCTACGACAGTACCTAGTGCAAAATCTGAACTATTGTATAGTTATGGTATATTAACTAACACCAGTGAATTATACCACCATGAAACTATGACATATCATAGCAAAACCTGAACAATTGGGTAGTTTCCAGCTATCGAATTATACCAGTGAATTACATTACTAAACCATGACATGTAAATAACACCACAACTGAACCATGACACATGTATAGCTCCTAGCAAAACCACAATCAGTGTGTACTTCCAAGATATTAATCAATTAACACTAGTGAATGCATACTGTGTATTGATTTATTCATATACCTATATAATGGTAATCAGCCAAGGGAATGTCTCAAGGGAATACAATACATCACAACAAGGAAATTTAATGAAGTGCAATAGAAGTGTGCTGTGGGCTTACAGGTGTGCTGTGGGATTACAGGTGTGCTGTGGGCTTACAGGTGTGCTGTGGGATTACAGGAAGTAACTGTGAAAATTTTACTGAACATGCAAGTGTATAATAAGACAATATATGCTATCAGAAGTCTGAACAACAGTGTGCATGTTATGCTCCTATGGTGACTAGTATACTCAATCAGCAGCTGCAGTTAGGGTGCGGGTTTATGTTAGGATCAGATGTTGAGAATCCCTCAGATGTTTATTATTAATAATTGTTAACAATTGTAATTACATGTACTTGTATGATCATAAAATGATTAATATGAATTTAATTGTGTACCCACCTACCTACCACAATGCTGGGTAGAGTTCAACCAAACAAACCATTTTAATTAAGTCTTTAGACAGCCTCTGTCCATATTTTGTTATTGTTAAGAATTCCATTATGTGTATGTGATGAAGTCCCTGATCTGGTTTCAGACCTAGAAACAGGAATTTCAGGCTTTGATGTATTTATGTATGTTTGGGCCTCGATATCTTATCACTTACACATAGTGTGAGGGAATATTTCGGGGACTTTTTGTTAGCTATATGCATTGAATTCTAAACCAGTTAAAGAGTTAAACACTCATTTTAACCAGTCAGACTTAGATTTTTTAAGTGGGGCCTCACAAATCAGATTTACACACATTTCAACCAGTTTTACACCAAGTGTAGTGTAGTTACTTACATAGATTTCAACCAATTTAACACCATGTATGTATATAAAATATATATAACTGTGTGTTAACTCGAAGTATAAATATGTTAAAAGTGTGAGTTTTAAAGTATATCTTTTATGGCATGTTGACAAATCATATGTTGTAGATATAAAATGTCCATATTAATTGTACATCATCACATTATAAACATACCACTCATTGTAGATGTAACATTTCAGTCATTTCAGTCATTTCTTCATTATTCACATATTCACACAGCATAGCTTCAAAACGATACCATTCAATTGTGCCTGTACTCACTCATTCACTCACTCATTCACTCACTCACTCATTCACTCATTCACTCATTCATTCACTCATTCATTCATTCATTCACTCACTCATTCATTCATGCATTATTTATGTTAGTGATAAGACAAATGCAACTGTTACTGTATAATACATGACATAATATTATTAATACCCTAGAACTTACAGTTCATATTTCCATAGTAACCTAAACATGTTTGTAGTTGTCTCCCTTGTGCTGTGTGTTGTAACATGATTAAAATCAGTTCTCTCCCTTGCATTGCTTGGTGAGTTTGAATGTTGTGTTTTTATGCAGTTGAGAGTCCATTTAACTTTGATATCATGTTTTATTTAGTGGATATTGGATATTGTTACAAATGCGCAGTGCTTGATTTTGATTTTAAAATGTGAAAGATTTTTTTTAATCGATTTTTTTTTAATCAACTGTGTATTTTCCATGTGTTTTTCAATGTGTGTATGAATGTTAATTTCTTTGCCAACTGAAAAAAGTGATGAGTACTGGTTGGAATACATATCATTGGCTTAGAATGCGAAGGTTGTACATGTACAATATCAATGTTTTTGAAAAAAAAAAAAAAAAATGTCTCAAATTCACTCTTTACTTATAGCTTTTACAACTTACTTACAGTCAACATGACCAGTTATGATTTTCATGAAAATAGGCTCATAAGAAGTGCCTTAGTATGCAGATTTAAAATATGTATCAGTCTTATTAGGTTGAAAGTAGTAGTTAAGACCTCATTCTAAGCCAGCGATATACAGTCAAGTTATTACAAGGAAATTTGTAAAATCAACATATAAAATGTTACATATCGGTATTCATGTTTTAATCAGGTGAATAAGTCTAGACTGTACTTACAAAAGAACCTACATATATACACTAAGCTTATTACGCACTATATTTATACTAGATGTTTAATGTCATATATCTGCTGGGGATGTCAGCTAGGGTCTTTTTTCTTTTTAACCATATTGCGCAATAAAAGAAGAGCTGTGTCTCGATTACTACGCTTAGTACATCCGAGGGAGATTCTTGATTAATCACTGCAAGATCAGAGTTGTTAAAATCACAGTTGATTACTTATTATGATTCACTTTGTTTTCGAAGTAACCTATACCTTGGATTCTATCTTAAAACTCAGGTCTTAAAATCTTGGATTGTGTGTTGAATTTGTTTTGGAATTGTTTATGTATTTAATATTTAAGTTTTTTCTTCTGTGAGGTATTTATATTTTGTTGCTTTTAGTCATATTTATTATGTTATGGTTAAATTTTAGCTTGTATATGTGTTTTAGTATTTATTGACAATTCCTTGTACAAGTATATTTTTATGTTTTTAAATGGAGGTTATAAGTTTAAAAGCATCTGAAGGTCACACATTTTCAATAGATATGAATAAAATTCTAACACTTAATGACTATAATGATTTATACAAGTCATGCATAGTTGTATATCCTCTATCACAATATGCTAGCATAATCACAGGTGTTCTGTTTCAGGCTCAGACTTTCCTATTTCGTGTACCAAATTACCAATATGATTTTACACGTATTGAAAACGGAACATATATGTACTCGTTGTATTATGTGAACACATTTGGTTATACTCATAAATTCAAATCTTATTCAGTTGACAGTCTTAAACTTGGTAGCAATGTTTATTGGGATAATATGTATTTCAAGTTTGCTTATGAGCTTAATTCGTCTTAATTGGTTGGGCGTTTGTGAATTATGGCCCTTAATTTACCAAAAAAAGTTGAATTAACCCTTTTGTACTCTTATTCAAAGAGTTACCATTTGATCATCGTCAAACTTGGTGACAATGTATGTGAGCATAATATGTAGGCCATGATTAATTATTACCAGGTTTTAGTATGAATAGTTGCACTTCGGAGCATGGCTGAACCAGGAACCTTATTCACAAACATTGTAAGTCAAAATAACCGACTTACACTAATATTGCCAAATGCTCTATTGCTGTCATGTTGTTTATGAATGAATTTTGATATAATTTTGGAATATATGTTTAGTGGGAAACAACAAATAATCAGATAAAATTTCACATGGTTAAATCTAATTGCAAAGAAATGACGGTGATGATATGTTGTCAATTTTAATTCAAAGTCTGAATTTCAGTCTTACAATATTGGTGAATGAAGCCCCTGTTAGTGGGCATCATGTTATACAACGGACAAATTCATATTTGCTGGAAGCATATTTAAGCAGAGTTGCCGTTTTTTGTTTTAATGAATTTTCTGGTTTTTAGCTCACCTGAGCACAAAGTGCTTAAGGTGAGTTAATGTGATCACTCACCATCTGTCCGTCCGTCGTCAAACGACATCTCCTCTCAAACTGTTTGGCCAATTTTGATGAAATTTTGCAGGAGCGTACGTGGCATAGGGGGATTAAGTAATTGCTCAAATTACGGCCCTGGGATCAAAACTGGCCCGCCCCGGGAGTCACCAGTTTTACATAGACTTTTTCTACCAAGATTGTTCAAATTATTCCCTTGGTAGAAAACTGTGCAGGGCTTCACTTATAATCAGGTGAGCGATAAAGGGCCATCATGGCCCGACTTGTCATGGATTTTCCATAATGTTGTTTTACTGAGCATGCTTTATCTTGTTTGTTTTATTTATATGCTGTATAACTATTAGAATATCATAAAATATCAAATCATTTGTTTTTCTACAATGCTTAAAGAATAAAGAACTATTAAATATACTATTTATTCTTGTCATGACATACTACCTCGCGTCAAAATAGAACAAGAGGGTCTCAAGCTTCTATTGTGGGGTGCACTTTTTCACAAGGTCAAATTTAAAATATTGTTTGACCCCCTGGCTACATTGATATATCAACACAAAAAAGTATGTTCCCTCCAACAGACCCAACCATGAATGTGCCACAGGAGAGGGCACAAAATCTATTTTATTTTACGCCCAAGCCGTAAACCCGTTAACTTCATGGTTTAAGCTAGATTTTGTATCCAAATGACACTGTTGGAAACTTGGCTTTGATGTTCTAGACAACTATTGTTATCAGTTTTGTACATGTTGATACTCAACTAGAAGAGCACACTAAGCACTGTGTATGCACATAGTCTCCATGAAGAATGTCAACCAGCATATATAGACACTCCCGTTGTACAGAGCCTACCAAACTTACTGTACAAATTTCAAAATGAAGTCCTTTGTTTCAACATTTGTAGATCAAAATGTTTTAAAGCCTCACGAGATCTCATTACCTCATTAGTTATCTTGTCATGTCTATCGCATAAGGCTTTCTCCAGATTCTGCAGATACAGTCTGTCCCCATCCCATAGTTGTGCTTGGTCTCTCTACATCAATCTTCCCCTTGGCTGTTCACATCTCCAATGTCCAGCAAGAGTAACATACTAAGTACTATTTCCAAACCCCATGGAGTTACATTCTAGTACTCGCGATTGTAAAGGATTTTACCGTATCTTGAAAATCTTATACGTACTTGTTAATGACATTTTGTTGGTTAAATTTCACAGTGTACATAGGTAATGGCCTTTAAAGATAATTGAAGTACGTTTAGCATTCGGGTAACAACCGACCACGAACCATTATTGCTGAAATTGTAGACACTTTCTTCAGATCCAGGCGCATTTTACCGTTAATTAAACGAGGGCTTAAAACGAGGGCAACCTTGAATGAGTTCGCTTAATACTGCTTAAACCTCTACCACCCAAGATCACAGACATAAATTGTGGTCAATTTAACTTTCTTTTCTCCATGACGTCATATCCTCCCGTGCCGTCTGGTTAATCCGATTGTCATAATCTGATGCAGTAGAGATAGGATTAAATAGCTGAAAACTGGAACAAATGAACAGTCGTATTTTGTATTTTTAGAAATACATTGTAGCTAAAACTCTATTGAATGAAATCCGCTCACATAATCCTATTGGTAGTTGAAAGTGTCGCAACTGATCAAATACTTGAATCAGACGACATCCGTATCTCGAGCCAAGTGGTAGTGGTTTGAAAGAAAGGCCAATTAACTTTGTTCAAGTTTGGCAGATGGTTGTTGTGATTGTATTATTCGGATGCGAACGTATCCGTGTATTGCGCTTATTTTCTTTGTTTGAGACTTGGACCGGTGTTTTCTGCTGTTTCGAGTGATGTCGTCTGCAGCAGAGCGCGCTTTGTTAAACCCAACATTTGCCGTTAGACGACCCCTAATCATAATAACGTCAAGCCAGCAGGTGATCATAGCAACCAAAACCCCTTAGATTAAAATTATTTTAGAGAAATTTTATCTACACTTTGAAGTATTATTGAAATTCTATACAGTATTTTTATGTAAAAAGTTGAAATAACGGTACATCGGACGCCGAATGCGGGGACATTTGCATACAGATCAAACGAATAATTCCCAGCCTCTCGTTAATAAATCTTTATCTGCTTTGAATTGTTTATTCATTTCTATTGAAACGGTGTCCTACTTTTAATCGCGTGCACGCGTCTCTATACCAGCTGCCCCCTTTTATCCCTAACGCGTGCCCTCTGTCTTTCTACAATTGTATTATCATGGTAATATTGACGGAGTGAGTTTTTCCCACGTTTAATTTCTATAGTAAACGGTAAAAACTCGCGTTTCTTTAATTCTTTCCCAGTTATTTGCGAATGCGTTGAATATGTTTTACTTTCTGGTTATTACCGAGCGTTATCTTATATTTATTCAAATAAATTGCATTCGTACGTTCAATAGCATTATCAAAGCGTTTTGAGCTATATTCAGTATTCTAAGTTCTCTAACTAAATAGTACTTTAAAGAAACGTAAATAGTATCACCATGATCACGGCCACGCAACCTTAGGTGCTTTATGAATTTGTTTTGAGTTATAAAAATTGGTTTCGTTTAGTAGAACATTTTTATAAAGGCGCAAATAGTGGTTAAAGTCAAGTAGTTATCAATTTTGGAGAGCTTTTCAGCCGTTCAACCCCCCTTTGACATTTCAACTTCCCTTGGTCATTGGGCTACCTAATGAAACATACACTCGAGTTTCACTGGAGTGACAATTTCACTTCTGTGCGCTCATGAATAGACACTGCTCTCACGGGTACCAATTTACACCTTGGTGGAGTGGTGCACGTGTGCTATTCTTGCTCAGAGAAATTAACTAGTGGTCCAGACGAGGGTTGAACCATGGACCTCCGATCCCGAAGTGCAAGTCCTACCTCTATGACACCGCTCTCCAATGTCTCGTTGGCAGTATTATTATTTTACTCATTCATTTTGATGACTTTGAACACTGCCCTCCCCCAGTCCTGTCATAGTACGACAAAAACCAAACAAACGATGGAGATAAAGAAGTCATGGTGTTGTCATAACACTGACTTACCAAGTCGTAGAACTACATAAAAAACGAGGCCTGTCAATGCCTAGAGCTACATACTGATACATCGAGGACCAAGCAAGGGAGAAATGCACTGTCCTAAAGTTGGTTTACCAATGCCGAGAGCTACATACTGATACATCGAGAACCAAGCCATGGAGAAAAGCACTGTCCTAAAGTTGGTTTGCCAATGCCGAGAGCTACATACTGATACATCGAGGACCAAGCAAGGGAGAAATGCACTGTCCTAAAGTTGGTTTGCCAATGCCGAGAGCTACATACTGATACATCGAGGACCAAGCAAGGGAGAAATGCACTGTCATAAAGTTGGTTTGCCAATGCCGAGAGCTACAAACTGATACATCGAGAACCAAGCCATGGAGAAATGCACTGTCCTAAAGTTGGTTTGCCAATGCCGAGAGCTACATACTGATAGATCGAGGACCAAGCAAGGGAGAAATGAACTGTCATAAAGTTGGTTTGCCAATGCCGAGAGCTACATACTGATACATCGAGGACCAAGCAAGGGAGAAATGCACTGTCATAAAGTTGGTTTACCAATGCCGAGAGCTACATACTGATACACCGTGGACCAAGCAAGGGAGAAATGCACTGTCCTAAAGTTGGTTTACCAATGCCGAGAGCTACATACTGATACATCGAAAACCAAGCAAGGGAGAAATGCACTGTCCTAAAGTTGGTTTGCCAATGGCGAGAGCTACATACTGATACATCGAGGACCAAGCAAGGGAGAAATGCACTGTCCTAAAGTTGGTTTGCCAATGCCGTGAGCTACATACTGATACGATACATCGAGGACCAAACAAGGGAGAAATGCACTGTCCTAAAGTTGGTTTGCCAATGCCGAAAGCTACATACTGATACATCGAGGACCGAGCAAGGGAGAAATGCACTGTCCTAAAGTTGGTTTGCCAATGCCGAGAGCTACATACTGATACATCGAGGACCAAGCAAGGGAGAAATGCACTGTCCTAAAGTTGGTTTGCCAATGCCGAGAGCTACATACTGATACATCGAGGACCAAGCAAGGGAGAAATGCACTGTCATAAAGTTGGTTTGCCAATGCCGAGAGCTACATACTGATACATCGAGGACCAAGCAAGGGAGAAATGCACTGTCCTAAAGTTGGTTTGCCAATGCCGAGAGCTACATACTGATACATAGAGGACCAAGCGAGGGAGAAATGCACTGTCCTAAAGTTGGTTTGCCAATGCCGAGAGCTACATACTGATACATCGAGGACCAAGCAAGGGAGAAATGCACTGTCCTAAAGTTGGTTTGCCAATGCCGAGAGCTACATACTGATACATCGAGGACCAAGTAAGGGAGAAATGCACTGTCATAAAGTTGGTTTGCAATGCCTAGGACTGCACTGATACATCGAGGACCAAGCAATGGATATGCATCCGTCACACACATTGTCTTGATATTTATTGGCTCACCAAAGCCATAGAAAAACTACACCGAAGACCAAACATGGTACACGTGTATATGGAAGACAAAACAAGGGAACCGTGACACCAATCACAGTGACCTAACACTGACTTGCCAAGTCATACAAGTACACAAATGCATTGAGGACAAAGCAAGGGCGATACACTAGTGGTCTCTATGTGTCCCGTAACATTGACTCGTCCAGTCATATATATAACTAGTATCCGAACTTTGGTTAGTCCAGTCCCTAGAACTACATGTATTAAGATATAGACTGATTACCGATACATAATGATTATCACCAAAATCGATTTTGGCTTGGGACCGAGTTGTACGCAGAGGTAACAGTTTCATTGAAAATAATATAAAAAGTTGTATGAATTTGTAATATCTATAGGTAACATTTTAGAGAAAAACAAACATTTTCACCCAAAAATACTCAATTTCAAACTGTTGTACGCTGAAATTCTACCATAAAGTAATGTTGTAGCTCGGGTCAAAAGAAAAATGTATGTATATCACCCTATAATTTAGCAGGTATTCAGGTTAATGTTTGTTTTTTATTTTATTTCATATTCAATTTTCTTTAGTTGCTCAGTTTTGATAAAGGAGCGAATGCGATCGTCTTTCAACAGCCCCTGTATTTGAATGCCCTCCCACATAACAATAGTACTATAGTATAAATCGAGCATGATAATAGATCGCCTGACAAAATAGGGTCCATTCATTGTTTCTGTGAAGTTAAGTTTCGGTTACTATGGCGACCATTTGTTGTGACTGTCGGTGAGTGTTACAAAGGCAATCGATATTGGTGGCGAAATTATACATGCATGTACGATGCACGTGTAGCCTATAATTACAATAATATAAGAATAGACATTATTAGTTCAGAAAATTACATTTTATTATGAAAATATACTGTATGATCAATAAGCGATTAAATCACGAAGCGTACGTAATACCGTGGTCTAGCTTCGAGTAACATAACTTTTACAAATTTATGAAAATAAGAATACAGATTGGTTATAGCTAGAGCGACCCTATAGCATAACTTTTACAACTGCTAGTACTTTTGTGATTAGTTTGTCCTGTCTTGTATTTATAATTTCAGTAGCTAGAACGAAACTTCGCCCAAAGTGAACAATAAAAAAAACAATCAAATTGCTCGTTGATTCAACCTTCAAATTCGATCAAACTCAATAGGGGACACAGAACTTTGACTTAGCCCTCTTCGTCCCGGCTGGGACATAGGGCCGTCACAACTCTGTGCTGAGGGTTCTCCTCCATGTCATGTTTGGTCTGCCTCTTCTCCTGCCGCATTGTTGATTCCAGTCTAAAGCATGTTTGGCGATGTTGTTCTGTCTCTTCTGAGAGTGTGCCCAATGCATCTTTATTTGCTCTGTCTGATTGTGTCTGTGATAGGTATTCGGGTTGTCCTTTGCCATAGCTCTTGGTTTGATATTCTTTCAAAAATATGGATACACTTTTTGACAGATGCAGAATTATAATTGGTTTAATTATTCCATTTTGGTCTGACGGTAACAATGTTTGCAATTTCTGAAAAAAAACAGTTAATGAAGGAGTAAAAAAATGTGACAGATAGAAAGATGAACATTTTCTGATTTAAAAATAAACTATGGGGTTCAGGGGCTGAATTTGCCATATTATATGATTATGTTGTCGTTCAAAGCTGGCAAAGAAACTTAATATTTTCCATCTAGGGTACCAATCAATGTATAGTCATTACACTAAATAAAAAATATTGTTGCTTCTCTGTTCTGCAAGTAGTGTTATACAGGCAAATAAATGGGGGAAGACTCTCTGTATCAATATTTTTGGTGGGCACTGTATGTTTGAGGCAGTTGTTGATGAACACGTGTTGCTTGTTGTCTATCTTCTTTGTGTGTCGCCAGGTCTCGGATCCGCTTAGGAGAATGTTCAGTCTTCGCGTTGGAATTGAAGATTGGAACTGAGTTGCGTCTTCAAATGGATGCTCCTGTTATTCCAAATGGGCTTCAATGTGACAAAAGCATGGCTGGCTCACAGGTGGCAGTATCAGTGTTTGGTCCGCAAACGATTGAAAAAATGAAATAAAAAAATGCGTCACTGAGCTAATATACTATCGAGGTATTAAGTGTACTATATGTCTATATGCCAAAGATTGTGGATCTTCTCATTCTAAGCCAGCGATACATGTCTCACGCTCACGATAGGGGTTGTCATTGTCCTATATGTTGATAGGTTGGCTTATAAATTTTAAAAATGAATATCGCAAAAGCGTATACCCGATCATTGTTGAAATAGCATTGCTCCTGACTTAGACTACACGTTATTTTGCAAAGACATTAAAATATAAGAAAACTGATAACGTTACATGTAATTTACTATCTATAGAAATACGTATCAAAACTTTAAGAAGAAAAAACATATAAAAGAAGAACACTGGATTGTATGTGTACAGCCCGTATGTATCACTTCTTTGAAGGATTTTGTTACATTTTCGTTCAACTTTGAGGGTCGTTCTCACGTGATAAAATCAAGGTACATTTGAAACAAGATCTTAATCTGATACGTTTCAATCTAAGCATTTTCTGACAACATTTCATGGTTTTTCATTCACAAAAATCCACCGTTTGTATTTTAAGTCTAGGAGCGTAAAACGTTTTATAACTCGGACATTTTTATTAATGATTATCTGATTTTGTTAAACGTCATAGAAATGTTTCCGGTCAGTGGTAAAGAGGATTTCGGCCCTTTTTAAAAGGCTTTTTGTGTAACAGCGCGTCCATTTTTCCAAACGAGGCTTATTCATGCTAAATGCCAACATTCCGGTCTTTTTAAGACGTCCGGGTATTTCAACTGTTTTCTGCTATTTAAAATACCGTAAATCTTAAAAGCTTCTTAAAATTGCTCTAATTTGCTCGTGAATGCAATTAAACAAAAATGTGTCGCTTTGTAAAATCGCTCGAACACCGTGATGACGAGTCTTTCTAATTGCCCGTGAGCTGAATTTTTTGAAAGTTTAACAATTGTACATTTGACAAATAAGACGTATTATTGAGATGAAATTGAAACATGTTTTCAATTTTTCGTGACGTTTTTGTATTTGTTTATTCGTATGAAAATCTACACCACAAATACACTTATTTTACCTTACAGTTGACATTTAATACGCGTTGTGTTTAATTCTCCAGATATATTTAACATGCTACCGTGCCGTAAACCCTAAATACCATCCTAAGAATATGGCCACTTCAAAATTTAGAACGTATGCGTACATTTCATGTAAGGTTTCTTTGGTTGCTGCTCATTCAATCAAAACTCCAAATAGAAAGCAACTTCAAGGGGTGACTGGACTATACTTGTATACACCATGGTTTTCAACTTTTGAAATAACCACTGAAAAGTTCTTTAATGACCATAAAAAATCATTAATGCACTAAAATATATTTATTAAATCGCACTGGCGACCCCATTTGGTAGGCAGGAGAGGTAACTTTATAAAATATATTATAAGTTATTGTTGAACGATGATGACCCAGTGGAAAACAGAACATAACTGAATTTACTTCCAAATATGAGCAAGGGTACTATCACATACGAGAAGGTCAAACGCCCAGCACTCACAGCGTTATTGTGGATGTTTCTAGTGACAAAGAGTGTTGGCCTCTTAGCTGATCATATTGTCTACTTTAATACCATTGTGAAACTGATACGAAAGTCAAACTTGGACATTCTATCCGACAATAGAGGATCATGTTTTGGCTCGCGCGGTTTGGTTAAAATTGAAAAGATAAAAAATTATCAAAATGTCATAACATAATTTCCAAGTCTGCACAAAACAAAAGCTCGTGGCGACTTCAGATGAACGTTTTTGCTTGTGGTAAAACGTCTAACAATACGTTATAGAGCGATAAGAACCGTTCGATCATCTCCCATTGTTTTCTGTAATATCTCTCTTGTTTTCTCTTGTTTTCGCTATCTTATGCATGGCATGTTTTCTTTATAAATGTACAAATAGTTTAAACGACCCTTTTTCATGGCTATTTTGAGATATTCATGAATATAATCAGCACATTTTATCATAATCGAAATTCGCACACCAGCATTGTTGTATTCGTTTTGTACAAACCACAGTCTTAGATAATATATTGTTGTCTTTTCTTCTGGCTATTTGTTTAAAATGAATGTAATCGATATTTGTTGATCAGTATCGATATAAGGTGACGGCCAGTGATAGGTTTCTTTTACATAACGTTGTCAAAAATGTTCTATCTTCATTAATATTTTGTATACTATCGCGCGAATCTCTTTATGAAATCGTTAGTGATGGTTGGTTCTAAGATATTTTTCTTCTCCCACAAACAATGGTCGTTTTATAAATTCTTTAGAATTTGAAACTAAATACATTTGTGCCAATTTTTTGTTAAAAGATCTCTAATATTATCAATGAAAACAACCATGTAATTTCTTTATAATTAATTGACGTGTCGTGATAATAGAATACATGTATACGCGTTTGTCATGATCTTATATCACGTGTGCATTAACTTACTTGGTGGAATTATTTCACACAAAAAGGGCCAGTCCTTATTCCAGTCGTCTATCTTGGGGACTCAATGATAGTCCGCAGATCTACTAACTCCATTATCCTACGAGCGCTGAAAAATATAAAGAGCTCAAGTAAAAATTCATCATCTTTTTTTCTTTGTTAGAGTAGTGCTTTAAATTTAGTGAATGCAACTTGAAATGGCGCAAATATGAACCATTATCCAGCCGGCTGACTTTAATGGCTACCAAACAACAGGTGGAAGTCACGACTCAATGAATGATGCATTGATTTTTGTTCCCCATTTCATAATTTCGAACAATTATATGACATAAAAGGGTTATGATGACGTAATAACTCAAACCTTGAATAAAGCCGCACTACAAACTCGCAAATAAATTAGCTTTTTACAGTCATTAGAAAAAAATAAAAACATATTTTAGGCTATTTTAGCTCTCGTGTGTTTCGACACATTTCTGTGTTAAGCCAAGGTTTGGACAATATACCTGTATTACATTTCAAAGGTTTTGTCTCATAATTCATTGTACTCGATGATGGTATACCGTGGATCTGTTACCGTATTGCGGAGTTTTATCCTCAACCTAAAAAACCGTACAAATGTAGTTGTAATTTTACTCGATAACAGATAAAATTCAATTCAAATTTTGAAAAATAAAACCGTTTAATGCCCGGAAGACGATTGTTTCAGAGTAGATATCAGATCATTGTACAAATAATAAAAAGGGGACTGGGTTATATCAAGATTAAGGGAACCTGCGATAATGTTACATGTATTTGAAATAAATATATCAAAACAGAACATGTTACCATTTGCACGAGAGTAATTTATCTGTTGTAAACAAACAGTCGGAGACAGGGAAGCCGATACCAGACAAAAGTTGATGTTGGGTACGCAGCCAGTTTCTGTGACCTTTAAAATAGATTGTATCGAGTGGAATAAGGTACGCCAATAGTTTCAAGGTCGGGTCGGGTCGCGTTGCTCCTAAATTCTCAGTCTTAATATCAACATGATCAAGGTCCGGTAAAACATTCTTTATTTGCAGATGACATCAGGTTGAAGCGCATTGTCATTATGTTTTTCTAGTTATATAACGTTAGTTGTGAAGATCAAATGATACTGGCTAGTGACCCATGTGATGACCGTTATTTTCGAAAGTAGATATGAGTTCGCGAACAACGGACCATTTTCCAGTTTGTACATACGTTATACAGTATGGACTCATGTTAGTGTCACTGTGATGTCTAATTTTGATACAACATCGTAGTACATCGTATGTCATTGTCGCGTTTCGTATCGCAAATGTCGTCCATATAATATAGAATCGTCGTTTCGCGACGTGTCGCGTTTGTGGGGACCAACGACAATAGCTACTAGTATATATCTAGCACTAGATGGATTTTATAATGCAATGCCTTTAATTTAATCATAGTCATTTCTCAAATTATTCTGCATGGAGTCATTTTATTGAGAAATATACGACAAGGCAAAAGTATACAAAACCTACCATGATTTGTACAGACGTAACACCATGGTAGCACTATTGAAATTTGCGACTAATTATGATGAAATGCGCAAATTATAGATATTATCATCAACAATGTGGGCATTATGGTATGGTATTAGCCTGTTATGCATGCGTATAAATGGATAAACTGTTATTAATAAACTAATATTATTATAATAAACACAAAGCTGAGGCGGGAGATAAATAGATAAATTAGATTAATACAGAATTAACCATGTGGATATAATTTTATAATCATTACAAAATGTGTTTATTATTTGCATATCCTATTTTGGTATAATTATACATAATCCTAGGCTGGTATTTAAATCTATTAGCTTTCTGTTGACTTGAAGTATATACTTAAAGATAATATTGCACAGCTCTAGAATATATAACAACAACAATATATATCTTTGGCTCGGATTTATAACGTTTATCACCATTGTAAATCATGTGATAAATTCCATATTGGATCTGTTACGTAGTTTCTATAACATATTTAGCGGCTTAGGAACAGACGTTGATAGTCGAGAACATGTTTATCTTTGAAGTTAAATTATTAAACATTGTTAATTGATTGGCCAATAAGACATGTTGATTTTAATTCGATTAGCTAGTCTCGAATTGATCGTAATTCATCACACTATATTTATCACACTTTTATTAAGTGCGAGTCTAATTGAGTTCATAATACAATCAACCTCAAAGAGGGCGGTTACCACCTTAACTCTATTGATAGTGATTGAGCATTATGCAACAATTAACAATTTTACACGTTGTAATTGGTGCTTGATTAAGGTTCTTTCTTAACCAATTTGGATGTTGTCAATTCTATTAAACATTAAAAAAACGTACATTTCCACCATAAGCCTTTGTTCTGCATACGACCCTTTGTATTACATAAATTACATGTACATGTAAGAAATGTAAAATGGTTGTGACATTATGTCAATGTGTAAATGTTTAGGTTTTTTTGTAAATTTAGTTACTAGTATACTCGTTTTGCATTATTTAAGTTCTGTTTTGATCTGCATAGTTAGTGGCTACTTGTTACCATCGACCGCCTTCTTAGTTCTTACACATGTACCCACCAACTTCAGTAGACAGGCTACAAATATAATTTGTTAAGCATTTCAGAGTTTCTACGACCCTTTACAACCAAAAAAACTTATACACTAAAACACGAAGGATAAGTTATAATGTTATAATAGACTGTTCAGTTCTGCTCATTTCCACAGACCGTGTCACGGTGGAGCTTTTGTCGGATGATTTTTAAATGGTTAATCTTGACATTTTATCAAAAACTTTGAAGAATTAGATATCCACTGATTTAGTTTCTTCATTGGACATCCATCATAAAGGGTGACGTCAAAGACCTACAAGTAAATGCCATACAAGCATAATTTCAAAGGGGGTAAGAAATATTCGGCGCGGTATTTAGAAACAGTGCACATGTACAGACACCAACAAAATTATGACATTTTTATTTGCATGATAAATGTTTATGGTAATAACTACTAAGCGTACATCTTAAATATTAATTGCAATGGCATATTTATTATATGCATCATTTTTACATACAGGAATCGGACTATAATAAAATATTATATTTTATAGACCAAACAGGACAAAGATAGTATATAGAATCCCTGGACCCAGGTACCATGCCGGGTGTGTCCGGTTGTCCCATTGATACCTCAACAAATGATGTTCAGTTATTTGATTCATGTGTAAGATAACGATAATTAATTAACATAAAGGAAATAGGCACCATCTGGTATTAAGTTCTGTTTATTTATTCAAGAATATAATTATGCTAATTCAAAGATCATATAAAGTATGCAGAAACTATTTCACTAATTGAAGTAATGTATATTTATTATAATTGTAATTGAACAATTAATTAAATTGCATTTAAATGCCAAATAGGTATAATGTTTTAACCACGTGGTTGTGGGTAAAATATTTGAATAATTTTAAAACATTTATCTTTAATTAACTCCCTCAACGTCTATCAAAATAGCTCGCGTACTCGTGTACTCAGTTCGCTCCAATTATATTTCAAGCAGAACCTGTCAAAGTTGAACACTATCTCAAGTTAAACAACTTTTATTACTCAACGATGCTCCCTTAAAAACAGGTAACAGCGTACACTTTACCAAATATTGCATTATGCTATTTAAAGATAAACGTTAAATTTCATGAATGAACTTGAACAACTCTGAACTAGGTCGTTTTAAGTCGTTTTGAGGTATTTTTGGAGATAAAGAAATATTTTGTGCATACATTAACCGAGCGCCGCTTTTGATTGGTCGAGATTCTGACGTCACTGTGGGAACCCGAACAGGTATGGGCATGTAGTATTCGAAACGGCTTCTTTAATACATGTGTCGTCTGCTTCAGCGTTTAATGTGAATTGAGCCGTCGTTTGAAACAGTCGTGTCGAGTGGATTGAAATAAATTCTCGTCAGCAAAAAAATTTTAAAAAAATTGTAGTGTGGACTGAGATTGTCTTTACCTACGTGTGGATTTAGCGAAATTATTACAGTTATTTATACAGAAAAAAACAGTAAGAATTTTATTATATAATACATTCAAGATACATTTAAAGACAGGTATTTAAATATGACAGTTGTCATCATCTTTTATAACTTATCACATTGCCTGTTTAGTTTTAATTTTAATATATATTTTTTTAAATATATTTTTTCAACTTTGCTAGGAATTTATATACATTTATGTACGATGTATTTCGCGATGCTGTTACTGTCATCTCCATTCCTTTGAGTGGTACTGTATTGTTCTTCTAATACTTGAAAAGATTTTCGAAGGGTCTTGCAGTTCCATGAAATGTTTGGGACTCCACAATCAATCAATTCAAAGGAAAATTTGGAGGAATTATAGTAATAAAATTCTGTTCATGCAAATAAACTGCCCCGTATTACCAAAGAAGTCCACTTTGGTATTACTCATTAATACTTGGTCAATTAATGTTAAATACGACTGTTTTATTCAGTAGTTTGATTAATATAATTATGATAGTGAAATAATTATGATAGTGAATCATTTCTGTAATCTGTAATGTTGCTGAGAATACGAGTTGCATCAGTTTATGGAAGAGTAAAAACAATATGGAACGTAACTGTACCGTTCTGTTGTCTATTTTTATCCATGTTGCAACATGATGTCATATTTGGGATGGGTAGGTGTGGGATACCAGAATACAGCTCACCTTTACACAGGAAGGGGATTATTAAAGGGCCCTTCGGCCCCAATACTCGGTTATTGTAGATTGTGGTTTGAATAAAAAAGGGGCAGCGCCAGACAAGGCTATGAGTGCATCACTATGGTGTGATCGGGTCTCGGTACTGTTAAATCATAACATTTCGCGTGAAATAGAACTGCTTAATGGAATGTACTACTTCATGCCTACTGATGCTGCATCAGGGATCCGCTAACCTCTCTTTTAATACTTTATAACCATTTTATAGACAAAATACACATGCCTTTAGGCGAAAATGATACTTCTAACCAAAATCATATGGAAACGTACGATATCATAAAGTATGTGTTATAAAGTGAACGAGACATAATAAGCTGGCTGTTATGGAATGTGATAGCATAAATTTGCAGAATGAAGGAAAACAATGCTACAATATGATAGGGGGAGTACTGTTTCTTTTAAGTGCCTTTCTAATATTCACTTTTATTGTTACTGTTGCTGATATTGGTATTTAATAGTTCCTTATGGATGTGAACAGAATAATAAGGATGTTAACCAAAAGTCGTGTGTTAATTTATTCACTTCGATGTGAAAATGTTTGTGAAGTCAATTTTGGAAAAACTGGTTTAACTTGTGGAACTGGAAATTTGTTTCAGGTTTAGAGTATAATCTGTCGCGTCTTGTATGTAAACGTTAAAATAGATTCTACTGTTAATGCTCCTTGCACTTTTTAAAACTTCCCAAATATGTTGCCGCTGAATATGGTTTGCTCAAAAGATATCTGTCACACAAGCGACAGTATATTATTATTGGCAACGAGGGACACATTTTTCCAGTTTTTATGAGTATCATAATAAAATTCAATCTGATCTATCGAAATACTTGAAATAACTATTCTTTTGAATACTTTAGCTATTGACGTTATCTGGGATATGTACTAATATCCAGCTCCCCAATTTACGTTTTACCACAAGTAGCTTTCGTTTAATTTGAATACTAATTGTACAGCAATGTACTAATCCATTTAGTGTAGAAAAATGAACACTATCAAACGAAACTGTGAAACTTCAAACAAAATCAATGAACTAAGTAATGATACACTATGCAGGGTTTGAATACGCTAAACGTGATATTCTTTCTTTGTTGTTGAAGAGTTCAAAGTCGCCAAAATTTGACAATTATTTTCGAATTTACAAAATGTATTTGAAAGTGAGATTATTGGAAACTATTTAACGCACATACAGAAAAAATCTTACGTATGCAAATAATTTCTTCGTACATTGAAATGAATGTGAACTATTTTGTCGATTTTGATAAAAAAGAACAACAATAATTTGAGCGGAAGAATATTAATCCAGCAATAATCACGTGATCATAAATTGAGAGCCAATCAGCGGGTGATAAATGTGCAATCAATACGTTCCGTCCCCTTATCCCTTTATTTGTTTCCTTGACGGAACTTATCCAGATTATAAAAAGGATTAGGGTCCTGTATTTACACAGTGGGTATTTCCTTGTCTGGCAAACTTCAGTTTATCCCCACACTGACAATGACTATAATCAACATAAATATCAACATTGCAAATTGGCTAATAATTGCAAAGACAAAATACTGGTTTCATATTCGTTTCCAATCAAAAGTTACTGAGTGTATTGCTTTTCTTAAATTAAGATACTTGTAGAGGCCTATGTATGGTGTGAAGCTGTCTTTGTAAGAAATTGCGTTTCATATATATGATATGGATGAGAATTAGTATTTTTAAAGACAATACGATAATTTATCAGACAACAACTGCAATATCATGGTGAATAAAAAGACCTAAATTACATTAGTTCTTTGGTGAATATTATAGAATTTAACATTGTTAACCATTATGGTATCATGCACATACTGTAAATGCATGTACAACGAAACATATATATACCTAATTTTAGTTGTAACTTTACTTATCAGCCCAATTTGCTTTGTTTCAGAGAATGGATTACCGACAGATTATTCTCCTATTGGTTGGTCTAGTGGTGTGCACAGTGAGTGCTAGACGTGATTGTTATCATGGACAATATTATCATCAAGCTGAGGGAAGATGTTTAGGGTGTTCTGGTTGCCCTGACAACATGGTTATCACAGTTCGATGTCACAATGATCAGGACACTAAGTGTGGTTATCTTACAAAGTTCCAGTTCTTTCATTCACACCGTGCTGAGAGTACACAAGAAGAAATGGAAACTGTTGCCAGGACAACAGTGTCACCGACGCCATCTTCTGAAGTTTTCGATGACGATGAGAAATGGTTCACTATTACGATGGTTCTGGTTGGCATCCTGGTAGTCACGTGTGTCGTCGGCGTCATCATAGTACTGATTACATGTGTCGTCTGCCGACGAAAAGAACGAGAAATTATTTGCGAACCAGGTAAGAGTTGTGCCCCTTTAATTTGTTCGTCTTCTAAATCACTTTTAACAATTTATCAAAGTATATCAAAAAATAAATCCGATCGACAAGTTTTCCAGTTTCTGTTGCTAATATGCAATGACTTTTGAAGTTTAGCATTACCTAGTTATTTACAGTGTTGATTTGTTACTGTTGTTGCTGATGATAATGATGATGATAATGGTGTCGTATGTGATGATGACATTAACAAAACGATTAAAACCATTTTATTGTCTATGTAGTTGAATTAATTGTCCCCACCACGTGGCAAGACCAATTACTCGATTACGCCCGTGCAGCTGGTTTTGCAATTTATTGACAATTATTACGTACGAATGAGCGTAGATCATGGACTAGTAATCGTTTTCCATAGTTCTATTCAAGCACATTTCCTTCCCTAACGTTTTAAAACAAGATAAGATTTGTTTCTTCGCTCGTTATAGTCAATGAACCAATCTGATTATTGTTGAGTTAACCAAACGCTTTCATAATTTAAGTGTTTTTTCAAACCTTAATTGATCGAACGCACTTGTAAAAGGATCACCTTTATATCGTTTGGTGACACGATACGATGGTCATTACATTTGCACTGGTTTTAATTCAGAAACAAAATATGTTAACAGTTTCTTTTTTATTACGTCGATATTAACATTTTTCACGTACAAACTGTTCTCACGGCTCGTGAATCATGGATAAAAACCTCGTTCTTTATGAATGAAACGCTCCCTACTACTATGTCTGAATTGTGTAAAACACACCAACCATGTTTTCTGTTTGTTTCGACAATATATGTAATGATACCCTTGTGTTTCTAGGCTTGTAGCTTCATACAAAAGATCCAGGGTCAATATTTTTTGAAACATGTGTTTAAAGTTGCGACATTTGAAATAAGATATTAGACTTCCTGTGAAGGTTCATCGTTGCCATAGGGACAAGGCATGTGGTCCAAAGTTTAGTTCTCACCAAAAATCTACTTCAAATATTTTTGTGGGGTACTTATAAAAACGACCCAATTGTGGTAAAAGGACTGGTTACGTAGCTCACGCTGGTTGTGTCACACCAGAGACTTGGCACAAGACAG
The DNA here is from genome assembly GCA_963678985.1 of Spisula subtruncata. Lineage (NCBI taxonomy): Eukaryota > Metazoa > Mollusca > Bivalvia > Venerida > Mactridae > Spisula > Spisula subtruncata. The sequence continues at coordinate 2,919,791 of OY787674.1, forward strand.
ATACTGTCATTGTCAATTGTTTCAATGATGTGAAATAGATAATAGATAAATATTTCCCCACATGTAGCGATTGTTTTAAGAAGACGGGCGAGTTTTAAAAAAATGTGAAACAAAACAGTGGGGCTGTATTTTTGTTTGCCATGCTGGGAAAACGGATTGAGTTGAAGTTCGATCATAGTAATTATTCTTCCATTAACATTCATGCTGGACAAAATAAAACAAGTGAAAGTCTATGCTCAAAAGTCGTTTTAGTATAGACTGAGTGGAATATGTTTCTACATGCGATCACGCGCACGTGGGTATTGTCCCGTAAAACAATAACGTTACAGTTTATAAAGCATTGCACCATTGACAGGACGAGTGAAATTGAAACTATTTCGTTTTCTTTAATGCATGGTGAGATAGTGTTATTAACTTTTGAGAATTCGACACATAACGGTACAATGAAATGTGCAAGTTTTTTTGTGCAAAAGCTACATTTAAGTCAAATTACCTTTTTGTGCAGAAGTTGCATTTAAGTCAAAATTATATTAAGTAATTATGTAAATTAGTCTTAGTCATGTCGAAAATATTCATTCGTTTGAAACCTGAGACCCTGGTTGTCAGCTTGATTTTACCCGGATGGGGACCATTAAAACATGACTACAATTGATTTCAGATCAAATTACGTTCGGCTTATCAAAGAGGTGAAATCGCTTAATGTATCAACCTCGGGCAAATCAATATTGCGATGGAAAACACTCAATGGTTGACAAAGTATTCGCGATATATATTTAATGAACATATTTTTTTGTAATTGCTTTCTATAAAAAAATCATTGGAGTTAATTATGCATAAAAATCCGATGATGTGTCGCACGAAATAAATGATACATGTATGTATATGATCCAACTTATATTGGAATCGAACCAGTGGGCACCCAATCACTGCATACGGTCAAATTGCTCGCATATGCATTCCAGGTTTGGTTTCAGTACAATATTTTGTCAAAACCAAATATGAAATTGTCTTATGTTCTATACTCAAAAGAAATTTAATTTTGTCAATACTAGTTGACAGTCACTGCTTGAATGAAATTTAAAATAAAAAATGAAAATTTACCGACCGTACGGTATGTGAAGGTTTTTATGTGAAACCTGCTATTTAAATATATCGCCCATTCATGGTAGGCAATTAAGCCCAATTGAATCACATATTTCTGATTTATTTTGTGCATCAATTATATATTCTGTATACATTAGCATGATTACATAGTATACGCAGGTTTCTGCAACGTTGGATACTGCTTAATAATGAGCAACAATTTGTAGAAAATATCCAGCATCACTATGACGTTGCTAAAAATTGAAAGAATTTTAAGTTTTGCAAAAAATGAGCTTTATAAGTTATTGAATATCAACGATTCGTAAAGTTACAGTCCTATTTTAATGTTGAATACTAGTAGTTGAAAGAATCGGTAGGTGGTTAAAATGCAATTAACAACACAGCAGGTTGATGGTTGATTGACTATGTTAGTACATGTAATGAGAAATAGATTGACAGTGAGAGTATATAAGTAAGTAGTTAAGATCAAAGATTTATACAGCTACTTGGTGATAAATTGATAAGTAAGTTTTTTTTACTTTTAAAACGTTTTTTTACTTTTAAAACGTTTTTTTATATGTACGTACACTACGTACCAGGGGTTTTTTATCGTCACTAATTTGGAAACATGACTCGGGCCTTTGAACTTGTCAAGAGAAACTGAAAGCGGTGAAACCGACGAACATCAATTTTTGAAGATTTTTTTAAGGAAATCGAATGACAAATGTACTAGATCGTGTAATAAATGCAATGTCACAATTATCAAGACAGTTCATTGAGTTCCATTAGCCAATCAGTGGACTCCAGTATGGGTACATGTATCACTTGTGCAGGACCAGCTTACAAACGGTATGGGGATTATCTCGAGGTTACGCCTTCTTTGTCCTTGCGAATGCATCCAAGTGTCCGAAAGTCTTCCAAACAAGGCGATTAATGTTCATTACCACTGGTCAAACCCTCATTAAAGCTTATCACAGATGTATGCCTGTATTTAGTGGACCTAGAGTGATCTGTTTACCAGTTGTTAAGCACTGGTCATTGAATCAAGTGTGACAGTAATTGGCTTCAATATTCAATGATAAGGGTCAGTAGATAATGCTGTACACTGAGTGGACACTGGTCTCCCGTTAATCTATGACAGTTCACTAGTAATTGAAGTCCTTCTTCAAACCCCTAGGGGCTCATTTATACGTCTAGATTGGCTGTGAAACCTGAGTCGCGGTCCCATTTGCTCTGAAAGTTAGACAGAATACAGTGCGTTAAATACTTTTATCAGAACGCAGCGGAGTCCGCTAAATTGATGACCAAACCTATTTACACAAAGTTCGCTGGCTACCATTAAGCATTGTGTCGTGGCCACTTCATTAAGCCAGCGTATTTGTCAAAACGCAGACGAAAATTTGTCCAAATTTAGCCGAGGTCACAACTAAAAACTATGCAATTAGAATATACTATACCCGACCTAGTGTCCCCGTACTTCTAACATCTCGTATTACCACGAGATGCCTTCACAGTCCTCGGGTATAATTAAGAGTCTTGACGACGATCGTAAAATGTTACAATCGTTTTCGAAAAGTTTGCAAAACATCAATTTGCGCCTTTTTGTAAGATCAGCAAGCGTCTTCGACACTTAGAGTATAAACACTAATCAGGAGACGAATGTCTGGCCTTTTTATACCGGACATCTTCTTTGATGTCCCCATCGACAATTTAATGACATTGATGGTCCCGTAATTCTATTAGGCTACAATCGCATCACCATTTCTATAAATGATCCTGGATTGTATCTTATTTTGTCCTTATTTCGAGAAAACCACACAGGAGCATGTCATGTCACTCTGAACTGCTTCAGACATTGCCATCGGCTGGTTGTCGAATTGTCGCTAACCATCGACGAATCTTAAAATAATGTTAGATTTGCAAAGTTTTCAATTTAAAGATTTTGTGATAAATTGAACAATAATAATTTTGACCTGTCAATTTGATATTATCAATGTGCCGAGGCGACTGATCGTATATCCATTTATCACTCACTCGACCACCTCCGTCTACATTTCTTATAAATTAATCAAACTATATACGATCATGCCTGACGAATTCCGAGTGTGGTATGAACTTTCGGATTGCTTTGGTCATTTCTGTGGTATTTTCCTATGCTGGTGTCATTGCACTAGACATGAACGTCTGTTAAATAAATCGATCTTTATCTAGCACACCAAACATCTCTATCTCGAGTAGGCTGGACAAATTCTTTGGACATGTTTCTGAATTTCAAGTGTTCACAATTTCCCGACATTTGACGTTTTTCCCATAACCCTTATATACATAAAATGTTTATACCTCATTATTTAGACATCGGTCACCGCCGGTTAAGTTATATAGAATAAAGCTATATAAAAGTTTTTGTGGTCTTTTGACATGACCGTAATTGTCGAAAAGAATGCATTAAATGGTCCTTCATTTTACGGACTATTCACACAAATTTCTTCATTTAATTCCGTAAACAAAACAAATAATGACCACACACAATAGATCATTGATAAAACGCCTCGTTCCCTGGGCAACCATTTTTAGTCAACAAGGACCTTTTGTAGTTTCAATTACCTGTAAAATGTTATAAAATTGTCGACTTTTATGCGTCTGGGGTGACTCAGTCGAGGGGTATTTCATTGTTATGACAAATCCATTTACACAAACGCATAAATCCATTGAGTCGTATAAATTGAAGATTTAAGATAATATTTTGCTTAGCGAGTTATCAGCATTTGGTATCTACCTTAAGTAAACGTATTTTAAGGACAAAAATGGCAGAAAATGAAGACTTAACAATTTTTCTATTGTCAGCACAGTAACATGTTCATTCCTCGGATTATCGTTACATCTGAAATTATCGATCGCATGCAATGCAAAGGTCCTCCCTCTTCAAGCAATGTGTCAAAAATTGAAAAATATTTGGCGTTTTTATACCCTGATACCTGTCATAGTAGTTGCGTTGGGGGAGTATTTTGTCAATTACGCGGACAGGTACTTGGTCGAAGAATACCGATTAGTAACCTCCGAATGCAGAAAAACGAAATATTCCAAATTCAGGATAATTACTGTAAGCATTGTAAGCAAATATTGGCTGAATGAATATATTTCTTTTCATCATGCGGAATGATGAGCAATTAAGATGTTTTAGTAAACTTAACACAGTAGGTTCCCACAATCATTTGTATGTCTAGCGTACGTTAAGGACCACCTAAATGAATTATAGCAATAGGTTGGAAATGCAATGAAGTTGCTTCAAATTATAAGAATGTAACGTTAGGTAAAATATTTTCTAAAAGTCCTGAAACTCATTGTAGAAAGCCCGAGTCCATTGTGTCACGTTTTGATAGAGTGATCAAGCCATCACCAATCATCGTTTCATTAAGGATGACCTTAAGGCAAAATTACTTTTAACTGATCAATTTAGTATTCAAAACATATTTAAATAATCTTGAACCACAATATGGAAAACAAATAATGAACGCTGACGTGAAATAACTCCAGGCTTGTTAGTGTTTGAATGTACCAGGACACATAACTTTATCTTAATTCTTAATCAGAACACTTATAAAGTTTTCAATTACTATTGCCTCATTCGTAAAATTAGACAAACCATATGAAAATAAAGCCACCCATATACGAAGATTTTTGGCAAATCTCCGACCATTCTGACATCAGGTGTATATGGTAGGATGGTCAATTATTATCTACGCACCTTAACACATTGTGATAGCACTAGACCACTGTCGCTTGTAACTTTCGTCATCATTATTTACGTCAGTATCATCATCACCATCATCGGCTATAACATTTTGCAGTTACAACTAACTTAAAATTGTCTTAATTTAGTTCTAATTTCTTTAAAGACACTTCTTCCTTTCTTCCATGTAATTTGCCAAGCCCTTATGGGACATTATCGCACATTTTGGAGAGAGATGACTGTCTGTTTTACTAGTATGTCTTTATTGCGCATTGTCTGTATAACTTTTGTTTTATTTCCTATTAAACAATATATATTTTTTTATAATTTCAGGATTCACAAGCTCCAGTGCTTTGATTCGATGCGATTCCCCAATTGTGAAGACAGCGATTGTCACTGACAGATTCAAGCTTGTTACAGATCGGGAAACGTGAAATCTTTCTGGAAGTTTTCAGACATTTCAACAATGTCGGAATTGACTTTCGCTTCGAAATCCTTCGAGAAATCCACGTGTGCTCACTGCGCATGTCTAACTGTGATATTAAAGGATACATATAGACAATGATGATGTCGCTTCGTGCTGGATCATCGACATATATCAACATTTCGGCTCATTTCGGGTAATGAGTAACCGGAAGTGGAATTCACCTCTACCGGAAGTTGCAACTTGTTCAGACGAACAGGTGTATGACTCTTCAGAGTGGAGAACTTTGTGTTTTTGCCTTAATGGCGTCGTTACGGCAATAAACAATGCTACTATACCTCATATGGAATTACTACTATAATGCATTTTCATAATCATAATAGTAATTTGAATATACTCGCTTTGGAACACATTTCTCAATTTGTCAGTCTTTCTTTGACTAATTAAGATCATAAATGTGTGTTGTATGTATAATATTTATCGTAATTTTACGAACTTATTTTGTTTGTTGTCACGTGTTCATTAGTTAATTAGTTGTTTCTTTTGTGTTAATTATTTATTAATTTCATTCACTTTATTTCAATTTCAAATGATGTGTTCTCTTTGTTCGTCTTCTTTCGTCTTATCTTTTGAATTCTTCCCTTTTTCCATTCTTTTGTATTATTTAAATTTATTTTATCTCGTTTTATAAGTTGGAAACGAGAAACCACGATCAGTAAACATTGAATTAAAATCACGTTAAAATAATCAATTACAACAATTTCTTTATTTTCCCGTAATCGATACTATTTTCGGTCAAGAAATTTACATTGTGTGGGTAAACAACCAATCATGTTCATATCAGGGTAACGACAGGTGTTTCAGGTCTCATAATATAAATTGTTAAAACTTGTCTATAAGGAAGATTTGTGAACATATTGTAGAAAGATGGGTGTAAAGTTATGAGTGTACATATATAGGTTGTACATTACTTGTACATTTGTATATGAAACAAAGTATTTTTGATGTTTATTTATTTTACTTCTGTTTGCTATTCTCTTGATATTGAGAATAAATAATTTAGAATGATCTATCTATGTGTCTCTTTTATTACTTTCCACATTTATATTTGTTCTTGGAGTTAAGTGTCGTTTCACAACATATGAGTGATACTCACTATTACAGCGGCTGGTAAAGTTATCAGTTTTCCTGGACTGTATCCTATATGAAGATCCACATGTGAAGAAAAACGACAATAGTACTAACTGTAATGGAGGTGTACTATATTACCTGTCACGACCGGGAATCGATCACTTAACACTGTGCCTAACTGAATTCACGGCCGCAACTCCCCCCCCCCCCACATTCAGCATGTACAATAATTGTAATGTGTATGCATCTAGGCCATTTACGTCTGTCGTACATCATATTACACAAGATTCCAGCATAGGCACCGATGGTTGCATTTCTAACACGTATAATACACTAAAAGGAAAAAGGAAATCTTGCTGAAAACCAATATGTACAAGATGTACCAGCACACGGAAGGCCAGATAGTACTCGACTGAAACAACAGTGTATAAACGTCACCAAAAGAACACACAAACGCAAAAACACAGACCACACTTTGCTGGCTTATAATGAGAAGGTCGTAACTACAAAATCAATATTTTGAAAAAACAACAAGAAAAACTATCGGACAATCCCTCTTTACTTATGGAAAAACAAGCTTTTCCAACTTCTGTTTGGTCAACATGACAAGTTCCAATTTTCATGAAAATAGGCTCATAAGAAGTGCCTTGTGATTTAGATTTCAAATAAGTGGCAGTTACGACCATCTCATTCTAAGCCAGCGACGTATTGAAGTGCAAGTTACTTCATATGACAAAAAAAATGGGAAAGAATAAATGAAAATTACATTTACAAATCACGACATGTACGCTACACCGAAAGACTGCTGCCACAGTTTGTCCAACATAACTGGAGTAAGATTAAGAAGACAGTAAACGAATCACAAGAGAGCAGATTGTTCACAATCGGGTAACCGTTAGTTATTGTACAAGGCTACATGCATTTGCACTTCTTAATGTACAAATAATCGTTTAATATATCATGAAATATGGTGTCCATTGGCACTACAGCATGCACACACTCTGACATTAGTATTATACAAATTACATGATTTAATACAATGTACATGTACGTATTCAGTGTGTCGTTACAAGACTGGAACTTTTGTGTGCCATATTGCCGGACAAAAACAGTTCACACTTTTTTGTAAACACACATTATTTAAGAGACAATTTCATCAACAAAATTAATGTTTACAAAAAGTGCGTACATTTTGTTGACAGTAAAATTAAGAACCTGTTAAAATTCACGACGTGACACGTTCATATTGTTGGTACGATGACATTTATGTTTGAAAACCACCATCATTAGAATTTGTTAAATGGAAACTTCAAGTTTTACACAATGTTGAGTAAATATTTCTCTAGATTTTTTTCTATTTTGCACGGATACAACGGTAACACAAAACACTGTAAACAAGTTTCCCCATAAGAAGACAATTATGTTTTTAAATCAGGTCGTTAAACTATGGTCAAAGTAACGTCCAGGCCCGGATCCAGAAATTTCTGAGTGGGGGGCACGAGGTATGTACGGGATTCCGGGGGGGGGGGGGCAATTGCTTAATATGTGTGTGAAAATGCACAGGAAGGGGTACATTTGTAGATGTGGGGGAATCCATAGTACTTTTTATGTTATAAGCGTCAACATGTACATTGTGCTGTACTTTTTTTCTTTATTCTGAGAGTTAACCTTAATGGTTTAGTTATGATTATTTAACAGTCAAAAGGAAATATAATGAGCTAGGGCAAAAATTATCTTGTAATTGCTTTCTGTGATGCAACAGCTACGTATAAATATATACATGTTTATCAAAAATATTCTGCGAGCGAAGCGAGCACGAAAAATGCCCATCTTACAAATACTTTTTCATATAGAACATTAGAAAAAATACCCATATTACTTAGAGATGTCTGTTCAATACCTGTTTTACTATTTATTCAAAGTTTTTTTTTTTAAAAATCTCGGCCAACTGGGGGGCACGGGCCCTCTTGCCAACTGCCTGGATCCGTGCCTGGCGTCTCCATAGCACATTACAAATACATAGGGCTCTTAGTATAGTCTTACTATATAATAGTTCTTTACCAACCGCGGATTCAAAACTGATTAATGTCTTACTGCACAGGACGTAACGACAACTTTAATATAGACCCAATGTGCGATACACATGGAAAAAACCCTAAAGCCCGACGGCGTATTGAATCCATTGACGTAATTGCTACGTTACATTTGCATTTTTAAATTAAAATTCATTAAATACTCATAGTTATCATAAACACATTTCCAGAATAATAAAATAAGGCAATTTGATTTGAAAAATATGGGGGCGGTTGTTGGGATTTTTTTTGGAAATAATGTGGAGACGTCTAATGGGAACATCTGGAACGCGAGTCATTCTACAATGTCACGTGATACATGAACGGTTGAAACTATCAATGAATGGTATCATCAGCGTCCAACCCATGAGTTAGCGTTTTTTTCGATCATGCCATATGTTCGACTCAAATTTGCGTAATAACATTAAATGACATTTATTAAGAAACACACAGACAAAGCTCGACGTCATTGACGGTTTTTTGTGTACTGTAGGCTGGGCGAAGATCATAGTGCATAATTTATTATTTCAGAATACATATACTCAAAGTTAACTGTATCATTGATAACGAGAATGTTTTTCGTTTTTTTTAAATACAAACTTTACAATTTTTAGTCTTTATCAATGATACACAGTTATCGTACTTACTGGGTTGATCTTAAAATGAGGAACATGTTTTTTAAAAAACTTCACAACATTCGAGATTTAGGTAACAAAGTACCACGGATACTATAGGGTATTAGTGTATAGTGTCCCACTCATCCACTCGTATTGAACATTATGTACCCGTCAGTCAAATAGATACCAGGATTTTGTGCAATAAAGGGGGCGGGTGACAGATACATTAATAATCGCCCCCATCGTCTCAAACCAAGGGCGGATAGAGAAGGGGTACCTAGGTGACGCATGCCACAGCCCGATTGCAGCCGTTTTGTTTCAGTAGATGTTCATACACCAGTTCTATTATAAGGTATAAATAGATAAATTCTCAATTGGTATGCACCCCTAATTTACATGACCCAAATAGCCACCCTTGTTTTTCTTTATATTGTATACTCGAACATATGTAGTAAGTAACTATTCAACAGCAATGTAAAATCTGTTCTAAGTAGACTAGTACTACACTTAAACGAATTTCTAATTGGCCACCCTAAAAAATATTATATCATCTGTTATATTATATCAATAAATCATAGGCTGTGCTATTTGTTCATTCCACGCACTAATCTATCGATTTCCGGAAAGAAATGGCGTATTCACGTACAAAATTATCCATGCGTTACGGTTGGTGCCAAATTGCTTTTTTGCACGTTGGCCTCGTGCACAGCTTGGAATAGTATCGTATTTGATATGAATTTGTTCCCTGTTGATTGACTTTTCTTTAAACGCTATAATTTGGGAGAACGAGCCATGTGCATGCATACATTGAACGAATTTCTGATTGGCCACGTGTTTTTACAAATTAGTTTTTATTTAAATGCTTGTAGCAGTATACAAACAATCGAAACACCGATACTGTCCAATTTTAGTGATAGAAAATATGTTTCTCGCAGTAATTCCAGCTCATCCTCACGTTATTATAAATATCGCTTTTTTCAAATGACGTTTTGACGTAAATGTCTGGATTTTTGTGCTGGTACTCGTCATTCTAACGGCATCAGCGCGCCCTATATAACTTATGCTCGCCAGTATCAATGCTTTTCATTAAGGCAATCGACAGAGAATACATTTTGACTAATTTCAAAAATCAAACATGTCGGTCACGTGAACCACGTGCAGGTAAGGCATTTTGCACTAGCCGTTCCGCATGGATGGTTTTATACATGCATGCGTAATTTATTTCTTAAAATCGATAGATAAGTGCATGGAATGAAAATAACCACAATTTTAGAAATATTGATGGAATACATCGCATAATATAATATTTCATTGAGTGGCCAATTAGAAATTCGTTTAAGTGTATATATACGACTCTGAATGCTGGCGTTTAATACAAAGTGACAGGAAGAAAATATAAACCTTCTACTATAGATGTCTGCACAAGATATGCAGAATATTCTGGCCGTCCAAAGTCTCAAACATAGAGCTATTCAAGAAAACGGGTTGCAACCACATCACAACACACATAAAACAGAGAGGACTAATATGACTGTCATGTGTTCAGGGTGGACCAATCCGGGTCACCAAAGGTCGCTTTACGATGGCCATCACTTGTGAAAAGGAAACCTGGTAGGCCAAAGACAACAGTAATATCCTGAAGACATGGGTCTATCTTTGGGAGAGGCTCAGAGGTTAGTCAAGGATAGTACCAAGTGGAGAACAATCAATGCAACCTTATGTCAAAGGCATTTCACAAGCCGATTATACCAATAAAACTGTAAACTATGTTCCACACGGGACGAAGAGGAATTAAGTAAGTAGTAATGTGCCGTAAAATTAAAGCAAATAGTCAGGGCCACAGAATCGAATCTTTGAATTTAATACAATAATTCTAATAAATATCTCGCTATACAAATTCTGTTTTATTAAAGCTTTCAGCTATTCAACTTTCTGGTGATAGTAAGTGTTGCTACTTCTTACAAATGACAATAGGTTTTTGACTTTAGGCATTATCAAATATACATCGAAAAACGCCATCCCGACCAGCACTCAGCCACCTAAGAAAATGTTGGATAAAAATTGTGTAAATTGTGACTTTGGTTTGATAGATAGTCCCACAGATGGACACACCATTCCTCTAGATCCGCCCCTTCCACCAAACACATTGTAAATAATGTTGATCTCCATGGCGACATGTCTAAACAAAGACTACGGGCAGTGATAAACACATTCTTCCCGCAGTTGTTAACTATCTCATAAATTGAGAAGACGGGTCAATTTATTAACGAACTCACTTTCTTAAAACTCCATTAGAATATCTGTTGTCGTGATAAAACCAGTCTTTATCCATACTGAGTGGATCCACTTGTATTTATACAGATGAAAGGGTCCTGACCCCTTTGACTTAAGGTACCCCAGGTGCAGGGTGTCCGGGCATGTTGACGAATTATCTCACACAAGGGGTAGAAATTTGGACAGCAATAAAATTGATCTTTTCGATTAGATGTAACACCGTTAATGGTGGAGATAATAGGATTTTGCATCTTGAAAGGTGACCATAGAAGGGCCAGGATAAACACTCGAAATGTTTTGCTGACACAATGAAAGGGACCAAAAGGGGGCATTAATTGACTTAACGTCGACTAAAACACTAGATCTGATGGTCTTATTGTCAACAATAACAAACGGGGCAACTACTCGCAAAGTTTCTAAATGTTCACAGGCGCTGAAAGAAGTTTGTTTGTTGATAATACACTTCAAATTGCGTAAAGGTTTCTCCGATTTGCACTAATGTTTTGAAAAGTCTTTATATGAATTCTGGTTCTTAAATGAATAATTTAATTACTCCGTGGGAACGAATAGATCATATTTAGAAGCTGTACTCGGGTGGTCAAACAGGTGGCCACGAAAGACCAGGTTAGAATCTTCAGATTAATACCACCTTGAAAAAGTACATACATCATTCAAAATCCATGATGCATAGTGGTAACAGTGTCCTTCCACGGTACTAGGTTCGATGCTAATACAGTATGACTTCGGTAGACGTTAAAACAGCAGTGATACATCAGATAACTCGGTTAGCGTTCCGCAAATTATGGAAACATGTGACAATGGAAACCAGGAAATTAACCAATACTGACTGAATACTGGCTTGCTCTTCCACACGCACCTCACAACTAGTGAAACAAATGCTACAACTTTGTAGATTGGGTGCTACTCTTTTCTATAGTCTTCTCTTTGACTATGGTCCTAGGCATTTATCACTAAATATCGTAGGCATGGACTATACCCTAACCCCTAAACCTAACCGTAACCCTAGCCCCTAAACCTAACCTAAATTCTAGCCTCTAATCCAAACTCTAGCCCCTAAGCATTACCCAAACCCTAACTCTAGCCCCTAACACAAACCCCCAAAGCTTACCCTAACCCTAGCCCCTATACGTGACCCAATCCCTAACCTCTAGCCCAACCCCCTTGACTATAGCCGCCAGACTGGGCTAAAGCCGCCAAACTGGACTATAGCCGCCAGACTGGACTATAGCCGCCTGACTGGACTATAACCGCCAGAAATATAGAAAAGAGTCTTTTCCTTGTAGAGTAATCACTCCCGGCTATTCTTAATTCGTCCAAGTACGGTATTAGTCGAGTAATATAGGATCTACCGTTATTGCCTTTTGATGTCCCAATAGTGGATCAACATTAACTCAATAAAGTAATAAATGATATCAATTAAATCATAAAATAAGACAGGCCCTTGAATAAATTTGAGAATCAAAAGTTTTTCTTTGTATCTTGGCGACAACTCTTGAAATATTATGTTTGTTAAATTGTCATTGATATTAGTTTAGTCGTTGTCTTGTATGGCGTATTTCTATAGTAACGAAATTCTCCAATCCCATTTGTTATATTTATTGCGGCCGATATATCGAAAGTTGACATTTTCAAGTCTCGGTACTGTTTGGTCGCATTGAATAAATTGTAGACTTTGAACTAATAGAAAATAATAAGAATTGGTTGGCGTGATTTATTTGAAAATACAGTGTAAAGATTTACCAACCCCGAAACCATTTGAAATTTGGTGGGTTTAAAGAAGCCCAAGCGTCGGAAAATATAGCATACGTGCCGGTGCAAACTTAAACTCTAAACCGATTTTGCGTCTTTTATTAGTACGACGTCTATTGTAAAATTAATCCGAAAATAGAAATAGTTAACTTCCATGAAATTATAGGAACTCAAATGAGTCGAGTTAAAAGGTACATGTCGCTGCTTGGAGTGAGCGACCTTACAAGTATCGAGTATTTTATATAATTATATAACATTGCATGTAACAATTATTAAGGCGCTTCTTTTTATAAGCCTATTTTATGAAAATCGTAACATGTCACGTTGAACAAACTGAAATTGAAATAACGTCAATAACTTGAATAGGTAAAAAGTAGTTTTCAGAACGTTTCGTGTCTCAAAATAAGGTTTAACTTGTTCATCCAGTAATATATTTTAAGTTTTGTATACCAAAGGTGTTTTATATTTGAAGTAAGGGAAGTAACTCTAAACTAACATTGTGCGTCACCAAGAGTAGTTGTGTCCCTTACTAAATAGATCTTGATAAAGTGCAAAGTCAAGTTTGTGTTAGGATGAATACAATGGACTTCCAAAACTGTCAGTCTGAAACCGCTTATAAACAAGTTTTGATTACGAGGGAGTCAATCTAACAAATTTACTGGTAAACGAAATATCTAAAATGAACTTTCCATCATTTGCCCGAAACATGTGCAGCTAAAATTAAGTCAAAGGCCTAAATTACAGGTCTTTGATTAAGTTGTTCTGGTTTTTTTAATCCCATGTATAAAGGGATATTCATCCGCACGGATTCACAAGCCGACATGTTATATATCATTTAGAAGCCCTGCGTGGGAAAGGTTTCATCACAAAATGACGAAATTCAATTTATATAAGAAAATTCTGTCAGCAGTCCAAGTCATGACGCAAATCACGTCCGCTTATTTTTATCAGAAGAGATAAGTTGTATACTACCCATATTTAGCAAACCTCGAGTTTAAAATTGTAACTTCGTGGAATTTTTTATTTAAACTTCGATATATTTACAAGAAAGCATGTACGCCCTATGACTATTATTTGAGGTTATACGAGTTTCAAGTGCGCGGCGTTTACTTTTTGGGTTATTAAAAAAATACTATATAACACGCATTTGTTACGAATATTTGCAAAATGATGAATTTATTCCGCATATGCTGAGCCGAGCCTATATTTGTATTGAAATGTAGAAGGGCTATATATGTACCTCCATCCGGATTTGAACCCGTGTCGCCTGATTAGACGGCAAGCGCACTAACTGCTGAACTACGGAGGTACACATGAGTATAGCACATGTAACACTCGGCACATATTTATAGAAATGCTTTAATAATAATAATAATAATAATAAAGACTTTATTTTACGAGGAAACTTATTTGACAATATACTAAACAATCAATCTTCCATAAGATCCTCAACAATGAACAATGAACTAGAAAAATAACTAAGCCAAGAAAACAATGATATTTGATATTTTGGCCCCTATGATGTCTCACAATATAAGTTGAAAAATTCATAAAAGAGTGTCAATAATTATTATTATATTCACCGCCAGAAATGGCGAACCCCAGCATATATGCTGGGAAAGCTGAATACAATCAATAATACAGTGAATAACCCATTACCACAAAACATGCAGAGTTATAAATGAAATTACAACATTCAATAATAGTGAAAATACATAAGAAAACAATTCATACAACAGTTCGATTTGGCACTACTGCCTACGTGTTTTATAACTAAAATTAAGTTATATGATCTTTTTACAGTTTGTATCTGGTGGTATGTAGCTTGAATAAAAGTATCCGTATGTGAAATTCTAGTTTTAATCTAGTATCGAAGTTTACAGAGGGGTGAGGTCAGGGCATGTTCCACTTCTCTTTCTGGCATCGTGTTCACAATTACAGATTCTGCGCAACGCGAACAAGACTAACTTTGTAAATACTTTGTTTCTAAGTCTTACAATAACATTACTATATTATTTATGATTTAAGACTCCATTTTGCGCAAGGAAATGTTAGCCGTTGTAAATCAGATAAAAATCAGATGATGTCTGAAAATCCACTTTTCTCTTACATTCTCTACTACATGTTTGTATATATTGTATATTTATGTAATTGATTGATCGATGTCATGCTATGCATTAACTGTTGTAAATAAGAAGAGGTTTCAGGATTCCAAAACCTGTCGTCATTTGTATTGATGAAATGTTAAATTTCTATGAGTTTCTTTGATTTTCGTTGAGAATCAACGCTCGGACCACGTACATGTAAAAAGATTCCCCTCTAATTAGATAGTTTTATCACCATTTTTCAAACATCCGGAAATTGTCATTTTATCAAAATCTGCGAAAACAAATACCTAGACTAAAATCCGGATATGACTGGTTTTACAGTACATGAATTGCGCATTTATCTTACTGATTAGTAAGGTGCATTTATACTTGGTATATATGCGTCAACTAGTGTTGCATCATTTATTTAGAGTCAGATATGTTGTTCAATGTGACAAGTGATCCAAAACGTTGAACGTGCATGTGACAGGTTTATATCGAAGATCAAAGTTATAAATCGATCTGTACAAGTTCATTTCGTGTGAACAATAATAGCTTTAAAGTTAAATTAGTTTGAATGACAGCTGTTGTTCTAAATTTTATTAATTTAAAATTGTGCATGTGTTAAAGTCCACGTCAATACCACTCCTAAAAAATAAGTAACACAATTTAATTTAATTCTCAAGTCGGTTTGCTGTTTTTCCAAAATGTGAGGTCTTTACGTTTTGCTCCTAAATTTAATATATGGAAACACTTAACTGATTTGCTTCTAAGTATATGGACACACTTTGCGGGTTTGCTCTCATTAGCGAATAAATTACCGCTTTGGTACTTACTAAACCGAAAACAAACCTACCAATGGTAGTCTTTGTTGTTTTTTTAGCTTATAGTTTGAGCATTCATACATGTGTATTTGTGCATTAATGTATTAAGTGTGCATGTCGAGGCAACGTGTACGCCAGGAAATATGCGGACTTTACATTTGTCACGTTTGATGTCCTTAAGGGACACAGTGTTGTAGGTTGAGATAATTTATCAACGTTTTGTGGTTTATATGTTAATGTTTACCTTTGTGACCATACAAGGATATACTGGTATATTTAATCTTATGAAATACCAGTTTTTATTTCATGTTCAGACTACGATTTTAAGATGAAATGAAATTTTATACATGGCTACATCAGAATTACATTACCTAGTCATACCCACGTGAATATGTACCAGCCACCAGAGTAAAGAACTACATCAAGTTATTGTGCTAGTTCATGAATTGTGAAGCTGTAATTGTTTTTAAAGTGACATCCCCTCATAGTATAAGCACACACATGATCATTTGGGATGATCAACTGATACAATCAGTACACATTGGTTTCCAATGAATTCCGTAGGTATACAAGCCATGTTCAAACTCGTACATATATACTAATTATTCACTAGTGGGCAACAACCTGAATAGTGGTATAACATCCACGTTTAGAATTTCAGGGTCCCATGAGATAGGATCATTGGCAAGTGCATATGGGAGTTTCAGGAAGAATTGGATGCCAGATCAATCAAGCTTGACTCAACAGGCATTCAATTATGTGTGTGATTTCAGAGATTCCATATACAACTGTGCAGAATGGATTCCAATTTTCAAAGACCATGAAGGGACGCTGTGAAGAAAAGTGGTCAGGACTGCATTCATCAGCAACATTGTACAGAAGACAAAATAAAACTGGCAACAGTATTTTCTTTGCTTAGCCATCAACATTAAGAAGGGAATCATACTTCGAACATTCACCTGATATCTACAGGTGTGCAAGCATTACAAGCTTTACTGTGCCTGTATTTTAATGTACTTATGAGCGGCCTAACAGCTGAAAAGAGCCCTAGAAAATTGGAAACTTAACTTTTTAACTGTATGCTTGTGCATGTTTTGATACTGCCCTCTCAGTAATTGCTCTCTGTTGATCAAATTTTCTTTTCTTCAGAAGGTCCATAATGACATGGCAGGACAAGGCATATTTCCGGAATGTTTGTTTTGTGTGTTGTCCATGCGGTGTGTAGTCATCCTTGTGATTCGATCATGAATACTTCAACTCTTATGTATAGTTTTGTTTGACTGACTAAGGTGACAGTAAGTTGGAGTAAGCTTTCGTCTTTTTGTTGCGGTTTAGTTCACATGTACATTATATTTGATTTCTTGTTCATTTTTCTTTCAGTGTTTGTTGAAGTTGTTATTTTTTCAATCTCCTTTTTAGTTTTTGTGACATTCTTTCTGTATGTTTTATAAAATAAAATATTCATTCATTCATCTATAAACATATGGCTTATGTTTGCCATTACCGATTAACAAGTGTCATATCCTTGTATAGCATTCATTAATCAGCTGTTTAATGTCTATTGCATCATCTAGACCTGGCTAGTGTACAAAAATAGAAACTATCAGTCATGCTGTTTTTGTAACAAGATGAAAAGAGACCTTTTACTATATTATATATATCTCCAACAGGTCTTACAAATATATATGTGGTTATTTCTAAACAATAACCATGACTATAAGCATGTACAGGGTGTCAACATTTTGTCTTGAATTCAATGAAGATGAATTTAAATCAGTATTCCTAGCTAAGATTTCATTTTTGCGATGACCGAGAAGGTGGCACTGTTAGACCATTTAGTTATATCCCCACCTAGCTAACATAAAATCTTACAACTGATTTTAGAATCAAACTATTGTAACACCCTGTATATGTGCAGACAATAAAATATTTCGACTGGAACACAAGACAAATATTTATAGTTTTATTCATGAAATGAAACAATAAATAACTGATATTTAAGCATGTAATATCAAGGGAACAGCTTGAACTTGCATTATGAATTGTAATTGAAACACTTGCGGTAATAATGTAACAGCCATCAGCCTGATTATATAACAATTAATATTCCTGGTATAACATAAAAGCAGAATGGAATGTCGTTAATGACAGTACAATCACATACGTAAAGTATTACACAGTGTGCATGCAAATCTGGAGAGTTCATTAATATTTCATATAAACAATGTACAGTAAAACCTCTATTAGATGCACAAATTGACATCTGTTGGAGACAGGTTGTTACTATAGTAAGAATCAGCACCACATTTGAAGAGACTATCAGTGTCACTACTGTCGGACTCATGGTATAAAATAAATATCAGCGATTTCAACCTGTGATAGTGGTCACCTGGGTTAAACAGCCAGATGTCTTAAGCGGACAAGATTAATTTACTGAAGACCAAAACAAGTCTTAATATACCAAATACACATCTAGTTGTAAACCACCTGTTTTTGCAGACTACTTTGATGCATGCATCAATAAGCAGCTCAGGTGAGACAGGACATATTTGATGGTACACTTTTATTTTAACTGTTCACACTAACAGACTTAAATGCTGCATGTAATTATAAACCAACCAAGCAAATTAACCACTTCAACATTATCAACATTAAAACATGGATGATTCAGCATTCTGCACATTCATTGAAGAACTCTGTATCAATCAAATATTTTAACTTTTCTTGAAACATTTGACAAATTAAGACAGATGACATGACTTGTGTTGTAACAATTCTGTTGTAACATTAACACCACTTTTATCTCAACAGATTCTTGCAAAAATTAAAATGCATTGTTTAACTAAATTATGCTTATCATCAATTTGAAATTTTGTACACCAAGGTTACAAGTACCGGTAGGATTCATTAATTGGTATACAAGTTTAAAATATGATGACAAAGTTGTTCTAAAATATCTGAACATTTTAGGTATTTTAAGGGTCAAAACGTGTGCAACATGAAAAGTATCGGTAGTGGCTTATAATTTCATTTAAACATAGACAGATTCCCAGTAAATCTTTTTAACTAAAAGTAAAATATTTCAATCACCATGAAAGAAAATGATATTGCACGAAAAATTAAACACTGATAATTTTCTACACTTGCGGACAGGCTGTGTTGTAGCATTAAATCTGAAAATGCAGTAAACGAACTGAAATATACAATTATTATCTTGAAATTGGACACATATGTAACTTACAAAAACAATAAATAATAGTCAACTTCTGAGAAATCAGATGTACAAATCTGTACCAGGAATCAGTCCAAATATCAGGTTAACTTTGTTATATTACTCACACAGGTTAGCTGTCACATTAAGACAGACTAATTTATGAAAAATAATTTATAAGACTTATTTTCGAACAGTTATCTTTATCAATTAAAATTATTATGTTTAAAAGAACTAAAAATCTAAAACTGCTTAAAATGATGACAATGAACACTGTTTACACTGCCCACCAAAAATAAGTAACTATGAAAAATAAACATTCCATCATTATCAAGGTTCAAACACAACTATTATTTAGTCTTAGTTTGTCATACATAGTAGAATAAGTAGATGGAAAATTCATATCAGTCTATACATATATGTATCTCCATAAAATTGAAAATTAATGGCATGATGAAATGATCATCAGACATTTTGCAACTGTGTACTTATTTTTGTTGTCAGTGTACATTACATATCACAACTTTGACTCAACATAACATCAATGGGACTTTTAAAAATCATACAAATGCAGTGCTGGCTTAACTGTAAGGTTAACACACAAGTTATAATTTGAATGAAACAAGCAGCCCGTTACAACTTAACAGCTGTCATAAAATGTTGGTTGGTAACATCTGCACATATGCTAAATACCGGTACAATGTAAATGTGAAAATTGCAAAATTGACAGTAAGTTTCAAACTAGGTTGCTTAACACAAATATTTCAACAGAAATTATTCAAGTGAAGACAATTTATGATTGAATATCGAACAATAAACATTAAAACAAAGTAAAACAATGTCAGCTTTCAGTAGCAAATCTGCCATTGAATATTCTCTCACGATGATTTTGATGTAAAATAGGTTGAAGGAGGGTTTCAGCTTCTGTAACACGACGCTTGAATCTTGCACGATCTCGCGCATACTGTTCCCACGGCCCCTTCCTTGCAGCTTGGTAGGCATGACTCCACGTTACCATCGGATGAACAGTCGCCAGTGACTTAGACTCAGCAAAACGAACCTGAAGAAAACAATTTCAAAACATAAAAATTTTGAAGGATAAAATCAACTTTCCAATTATTCAGAAAATACTTAAAATTGGAACAGAAAAATTCTGATGTGTACTACCTTGTAGTTTTTCACTCACGCCGACATTGAATTTTTTGTCCTGCAATATTGTTCTATTATGCCTTTGACATAATTATTGAATATATCAAGATCGTTTTAGATGCAATGTATTACTAATTATAATAATGTTTTTTAAGTATCCTCAATGATTCTTCGTAACTTATTTAGACTGTTTTGATATCACCATGGTAAACTGAGTTTTTATGTCTGTATTTTGTTTTTACCTGTTTTGTAGACTTTGACTTTCTTCTAGGCAGCTCAGTTTCCACGGAAACTTGTATTGTCCACATCTTGTTTATCTTATCAATGGAATTCGGATCTTCTTTTTTGGTGGATGGAGTGGAGGACTGAACAGAACATGACATTCTGAACATCAAAGGATCTGTACAACGGAATCCTAAATCACTAGCCTGCAATTCTTCGTCGTCCAAAGATGACAGATTTTCATCGGTTTCGCTGTCATCAGACCAATCAGAGTCACTATCAAAGTTACACTGAAAGCGAACAGTATGACAGTCTTCGTCATCATCATCTGAATCATTCCCAAGAATGAAAGCAACAATACTACTAGGTTGATTAGCACTACTAGCATTCTGTGACTTTTTGCTTGCTGTTGTTTTGTTAGCAGTGTTTTCCGATGGTTCGCCAATTTGTTGAGCTTTATGGCGCCTACGTTTTTTAGCAGAAGGTCGGTTTCTTTTTCCACAATTATTACGAATGTACAAAGCTGCAAACAGAGCCTCCTTCACAGCACTATCATTCACAACCTTCACATGTATATCTTTATGTTGAACAGAGGTTGGTTTGACATTCTCATCTATATCTGCAACAACAGGGCACTCAGAATCTTGATCAGCTTCCTTTTCTTGAGACTCAGGAAAACCATCTATTTCTTTGGAAACTACTTGATCATTGTCTACAGTTTCATTATCACAGATATGTTGAGTGGATTCACTAGTTTGACTAGATTCATCACATTTAGCTTCCACTTTGTCTTTCATTTCATTATCATTCTCAACACTAAACCAATTGCGTAATTGTTTAATGCAACCATCAACACCCTGAGAATATGAGGCATTTTCATCATCTCCTTGTATGTCTGGTACACACATGTCTGTTTTAAGAACACTTTCAGATGGTCTGTTATCATATTCAAACCAGTCGGTAGTTCCTGCTTCATTATTATTTATCACATCGGCAGTGTGGCCTTCATCAAGTTCATAACCAGGACCATCTGAGTCCTCACTCTGCACACAATCTTCAAGTCTAGAAGCTTGGGAATGGGATAGGTCAGTTGGTTCAATGGAATTTTCAGTTATTAAATTTTCACATTTTCTAATCACTGGCGGATCCAAAGTCTTAAGAGCAGGACAATTTTTGACAGTCATCCGAGAAGGGCTAACATCTTTGAATGATTTTTGACCATCTGACTGGCTCTGTTTGCTCTTCTGAAGAAGTCGTGCATTGTAAGGGGTCAATTTAGGGTCGACAGATGTTGAATGTTTCGGTGTAGCAGCACCCCCACATCTACGTTGTGGAGGCACATACTTTTTAGCATCAGGATGCTGATTCATGATGTTTGTGTTAGATGTACAGTTATTCATAAGACTAGATTGTAAAACACCAAGTAAGTTCTCTGTCCAATGCATAGTATTATCAGTTCCAGAACTCCCTTGCACGGGACAATGTAAATTCTTAAAATTCAAACTATCTTCAGGTCTGACTGAATGCATGGTTTTCTCTGGATTATTATCACACATTAAAAAGCTTTCAAGGCAGTCAGTCGGCACGCAACTTGCAGAGTTCTTTACGAATCCCTTTGACAATGCGTTAGGTGGATAAAAACTTCCTAAATATGCAGCGGCTGACCCAATATAAGCGCCAATAGAATTCATCACTGATTGATTCTTGTTCAAATTGTCTGAATCAGATTGGTACGTTTGATTCTTTTTCACTCTATTTCTGTATCCTGGTTTGGCTGATGAAATTTCACCCGTACTATTAAGACGTAATAAGCCTGGGTAACTACGATTTTTACAACCAGACGATTTACAGTTAGCACACGACCCCATGTCACCACCTTTCACTCGATATTCTGAATCACAGAAATTTGTACGAGACGAACTCATACTTGGAAGTATTCGGTAGATCACTTAAACACCCATGATTCAAACTATACCTCTTTGGTGTCCAGGTTTAGCGAAGTTAAAGTTATGTAAATAATCACAAATGGGCGAAATTGTCCGCCTTTTCCAAGTTTTCGTTTTACAACACCAAACTGTCCACTTTCCCTCGGGAATAATTATTGATTCAACACCGTTTCCTTCGTGAATTCTTGATAATTCGGTAGCGTACATAGAAAAGTCACCTTTGTTATAAACGTTGTAATCCATTATCACTCACAGTACTCGTTTTAGTAATACATTTGTTCTGAATTCGGTCATCATGTTGCTATTATGTCGTTAATTTCAAAAACGGAAGTGGACTTATCACAACTTTGACGAATTTTTTCTTACTTCTCGAAATAGTTCGGTACTCTACTTCAATTTTCTTCATCTAATAATCATGGAAAATGTAAAAAAAGGAAAAGTTTTTCCTTTAAAATGTTATATGAATATATCAAAGAATGACTGGTTGTTATATGTAATCTTATGTATTTTCACATGCGGACTGATTTTACTACGTATGTGAAGGTCGTGTCTAAAATTATTACCATTGCATCAGCCGGCTCACGTAATTTCGAAGAATGCACACTTTTTCTATCATAATCACTTCATATTTGATTGTAATTTTTGGTTGATTGCTGATCTAAATGTATTAAAAACATGTTTCAATTCATCTATATTGTTAGTTTGCTTTTAAATTAGGTTTAAACAGAATTTATACGACACTGTCCTACTTTCAGTTTTGAAGCTAAAAATAGACCACAGGTGATTCACGGATATTCTCGATGATTCACGGCCATACCCGATAGATATCTACGTCACAGGCAAAACCCCATGTCACGTGACTGGGAATTCGCATGTGCACGGGCTAATTGCTTTGCGGCTAATAATTATATCATTGCAGGGACAGTTCCAGTGGATGCACCCTGGCAAAACAGCCTATAATTTTACTGGAGTTCATCTGAGTGAATAGAGTAAAAAGGAAAAACGATCCCTCTAGAATCTACATATCGATGGCTTAGAATTAGAATTACTCTAAATATGTATGGATCTTAAAAGGTCGTAAGTGGCACTTACGACCTTTTAAGATCCATACATATTTAGAGTAAGCATCACAAGGCGCTTCTTATGCGCCCATTTTCATCAAAATCTGAACTTGTCATGTTGACCAAAATGAAGTTGCAAAAGTTTGTTTTACCATAAGTAAAGAGTAAATGTCAGACAGTTTTTCCGTGTTTTCTCAAATTGTTTTAGATCCATGATTGTATAGATCAGACCTAATTAAAAAAAACATAAGTATATTGCAAGTAACTGTTGCATTTGACGCGCATTGTCAAAATGACGTCGCTTTAAATGAACTGATAAGCCCTACCATAGTGGGCTGGCAGAAATAAAAACATGCGCCCATTAAGTTCTATTATCATAGCATATAAGACGAAACCTATCAAATAAAGGACCACATTCTGATATATCACATATGCTTGAAAGGCATGAATGCAGCATGCACATCGACAATTTGATGAAATTTTCGTGTTGACCAAAATGAAGTTTTAAAAACGTGTTTTCCCATAGGTAAAGAGTAAATTACAGACAGTTTTCTCTTGTTTTCTCAATATATCGATTTGGTAGTTACAACCTTCTTGTTCTAAGTCAGCGAAATGTGCTGCCACTTATAGAACAGTCTTCCTGTGGAGATATGGAACATTGACTCTCTGACAGTCTTAAAAAACATCTGTTCAAAATTGCATATCAGTGATAATCAAGTGATTTTTTAGACTTTTAATGAACTTGCAATTAGCTGACTTTCGCATGTTAAGCGCTTTCGAGACTTGTTAAATAAAGCGCTATAAAAATATTTTCAATCAATCAACATTTTAATTAGACTTGACTGGTCAGCTTTAAGACATTGATTGATTGAACAATTTTTATTGAACCCTAATTCTTTGTGAACTTGGGGTGATACGACCCTGCTACCTGAATTTAGCAAGCAATGAATTCAAGGATCTGAAAAAGCAAGCGAAACAGAGCACCATTATCAAAGAATCATAGGTGGCAATTTTAATATCCAAGATATCAACATGAAAGCCTACCAGTATTACAACTATGTTGGAATCAACAACCATTTATACTGAGTGAAACCGTCCTGAAACTTATCACAGACAACAACCTGGAACAGATAGTCCAGTTTCCAACTTGACAATCCAACACATTGTATCTATTCTTACATGTACATCCCACCATAACTTTGTCTAAAGGTACAAACCCATGTAGCCTATTAATAAGAAGCTGAACTAGTGACCACGACATTCATAAAATTTAACATATCACCAATTTTCTAGGGCCCTTTTCAGTTGTTTTAAAAGCCGCTCAAGCATCATTTGAATTTTTAACTCCCCCCGGTCATTGGGCTACCTATGTTAACCAACGTACGTGTCTCACTGGGGAGACTATTTCTCTCCTATGGGTGTGGCAGCCAACATCGATATGCGACGCCCAGGTATCAATATACACTTTGGTGGAGTGGAGCATGTTGGTTATTCTTGCTCAGAAAAATTAACCAGTGGTCCAGACGAGGGTTGAACTGGGACCTATAGACCCCGAAGCGCGAGTCCTACCTCTAGGCTACCGCTCCCCACTCCTGGATACAACCATCTCTGGCAGACGCCCCAATCCACACATGCGTATAAAGATTTCACTTTGGAAAAGGGACAAGTCACATACAGGGAATTCATTCAGACCTCACCAATCTTGCCAACAAAATTGATACTGAAAACATGACGGTCAATGAATGATCCTTGGCCATCTTTAAGGGAACCGTCTGTGTTTCTGCTTCGTGTTTAAATGACGCCTGACTGTGGGTAATCTTTCATTTGGGAAATTACTGTATTGTTTCCCTGGGAAAACATCAGTTGTTGGTTTTGATTACAGAAAGCTATATAATAAATGTTTCTAAATGTATATTACGACCCGATATCGGAAACAAAAATAAATAAAAAAGTAAATTGTCGCCAAATTGACATCGGCATCTCGTCAATGACGGACTACTTTTACATGTAGCGCTTTTTCGTAAAGACGTCGGGATATCCGCATGACGTATATTGTGACGTCTCTATAGTGATTACTCTACTCTAGAGAACAACACGATGACTCGAAAGAAAGCTAAAAAACTCTTCTAATGTTGCTGTTTTGGAACGGGTGAGTGTTAAAATTACTCGTACTTTTTGCAATAACATATTTTATTGGAATGTAGGTTTGAATTACCATAAATTGTCAGCAGTTTGATAGAATTTAGTGTTTTAGTAGCGGTCCACCCGTTGATAAGTAAATTAATTTTATATCAGATAGAAAAGAGCCAATCTAGGTGGATTCTAAAATGTATACTTGCAACTGATATAACCTTGAGAGTTCTACATAATTATACAACGTTTAAATAGAAAATCGAGATACATGTGTGTTTTTTAAATGTCTTGGTATACTCAATGCAGACTTAGATGTTATGTTGTCTGATGTTATATTTGCTCTCATGCTGTTATAAATGTTTTGATTTGATATAAATGGCTTTCTTGTATACATTTTCGATATAAGGAGATACAATTTAACTTGGTTAAATCTAATTGCAAAGAAATGGTAGATCTACGTGATTATAAATGCAGTCAATTTTAAGTCTGAGTTTCAGTCTTACAATTTTGGTGAATTTTATAAGGCACCCCAGTACTCAAGCCTTCATGTTTCTCTTATGCATCTATGAGCTAGAGCTTTTTATTTGTGGTGTTAATTGTGAGAATACGTGTACATTACGAATTATGTATATACTTAAGTCCTGTAACTCATATGTGCTTAGCAGAAATTTTCAGTTGAGATTAAGTTGTAAACACACGGATTTATATACGTGTAATACTAATTTGGTGATCTTCTAGTAACTGTAAGATATTTGACGGTCCAATCATGTGACCCTGCCCCATGCTTTTCGAGTGCATGACCACTTTGTCAAAGGCTATATAAGTAAACTTTTAATGTGAACCTTACTTTTCATTATTTTTAAATTCTAACTCGTTTCTGACTATTTTTCGTTGTTGGTGACGTGCTTCAAATCTATGTTATATATCCCCTAGTGTGGGTTGACTTAATAAATTTGGAGAGGGTTTAGATAGTTCCTGGTGTAGATAAGCTTGTAGGCCTAAAGATTTTTATTATCGAATTGGATTGAAAATTAATTGATTTTGACTGAAAGATTTTGAACACATAATTATCCTCCCTACTATTGCACTGAATACAAAATAAGATGAATTCTTGAGATTGGTCGTGTTGGAAATGGTACAAGCCATTCAAAGTTAAGAATCAATATCAAGAAATAGTTCTTCCTGGTCGTCACGGACTACTTTCATGTTTCCAACGTCACAACTATTATTGTGACGTCATTGCGCTATTGGCAACCATGGCTGCTCGCAGCATAATGTTTACGTGGAAGATAAAACTCAAGTTTTAATGCTTTTATTTTGGAACGGGTAAGTGAAACATGGATAGATTTGTAACAGATGATCTGTTTGTACCTTATGCTATACTAGATCTTGCAAAAGTAATCATTTCGTTGATATTTTTGCGGATTTTTGGTTCCGAATTCCATTCTGGAATTTCTGCTGATCGGTCTCAGACTGTCAGACATGAATCCGGTTATGATTCTTTAATTTGACTACAATGTATATTGTTATCGTTGCTAGCTGTGCATATACTTGTTACTTGCATTTATTTTGTAATCCATTGACTTCATAAACTTGTGATACTCGCTGAAAAGCTTTTATTCAAGGGACAAAACTGTGAATGATCACAAATAAATCTCCGTTTGAGTTGTCTTTCTTCTCAATGATAGACGCTTTATATTCTGAATGCAATCTTCTGTCTGCAAGGATGGTCCCACTTTAACCTTGACCTTATATGCATGTATACAATTTACTGAATGGTTTGGAGGTGAATTAAACATGTCAACTTTTCGACGTCGGAGTAGCAGCTTTTTTCGTTCTTTTAGGGACGCAGACCTCGACCATGACGAGTACTGCATGGACCGTGGGGCGACAGCCGCTGCCCAGAATCGCTGGCACTTCGAGTGTGCCTGGGAAGTGGCCAACAAAGGTAGGTAGCTCTTTGCTTTAGTTTCACTGAGTTTGCAGGTTTTATGATTGATGCCAGTCAATGTTTAGAAGATTTGGCATTCTTTGAAACCATTACAAGTTAGATGGGAGAGTGCTTTAGAAGCAAATTGATATTTTGCATCCAACTTATGCACCTGTCAGTTGCATCCAAAAGGGTGGGGGGGGAGGCATGGAATTTTACTTTTGGTTTGTCAAAACCCCCCACCCTATCATGGCCCTGCGGGGACAGCTGATGGTAAAATCTCCAGAAAACTAAATATGGCACCGCACTGCCTGGGAAATGTTAGGGATTTTTCTCCAAACCAATAGATCCACCCTGTCCTGGGAACAATATTTAGCAAGAAGGTGTGAGGGGCCGGCAAAATACGGGCAAGATTTTACGGAAGCAGGCTCATTCAACCCCGAGCTTATTCAACCCCAAACGATTTTCAGTATTATTCAACCCCGAGCTTATTCAACCCCAACCCTTGGCTCATTCAACCCCAGATATGTAAGGCTCATTCAACCCCAATGAAAAAAAATGTCTGGTAGGGGTATTCTGTAAGTTAAAAGATAAATGTGTTTTTATTTAGATATAGATAGTTATTAATAAAATCCATGATTATAGAAATACTTAGAAAAACTATGTATTACATTGAATTTGAATATATAAGTTGGGTTTTATTTATAATAATTATAGATAATTATATACAATCACAGATATGTATTTAGAACGGATAGGCAACTCTATAAATAGATTTTTATCTGCCGAACGGTCAAACGCCCATAATGCAATGTGCGCACTCGGCCTTTTCCGTTAATCATCGTTTTTTTGTTATTCGGTACACTGTAAGTCGACGATCGGTAACATAAATTTTTATGGCTGCCTCGAAAAAACTTGCCTTATCATTAATAATGTATCGATTTTCACAATTAAAACAATATTAAGAATATACACAATGCGTGTTTCATGCAATATACAATGCAATTTAAATCACAGTTACAATTTCGTGTGATTTGGAGCAAGAAACGAGACACACGGGTGAAAAATGGCGGAGGCTTCGTTACAATTTAGTCTACGAAATATCTTTTAAAAGAATCATCAGGACTAATTTTATAATATTTTACAAAAGATGTTTCAAGTAAAACACAAGATATGATTTTTATATTTTTCAATCTGATGATAGGAATTTGTCATAGTTTGTACTGAATTGTTTTCTCGCCTCGATATTCCCGCGAAACCGTTGTGTATTCAAACTCCATTTCTGGACATATAGCCAACATAATCAACGAAATATACATACACACTAATCAAGGTATGTTTATTCTTTATTTACGTAGTAAAATTTTCTCGATTGATTTTGAAATGTTGATTGGATTGGCAGATTTATTTCTGCAAATTTCTTGCAAAACAATACATAAAACAAAGATGGTGGATCGATAAATCTCGCCACTAAAACTCTGTGATCTCGCCAAATATCGCGACAAACGTGAACCCGCGAGACTTAAAGTCGATTTCTACTGATTTCAACTGGGTCACGTGGTAGAGTTACCTATCCGTTCTAAATACATATCTGTGATACAATTAGATATAGATAGTTATTAATAAAATCAATGATTATAGAAATACTTAGAAAAAGTATGTTTTACATTGAATTTGAATACATAAGTTGGGTTTTATTTATAATAATTATAGATAATTATATACAATTAGATATAGATAGTTATTAATAAAATCAATGATTATAAAAATACTTAGAAAAAGTATGTTTTACATTGAATTTGAATACATATTTTAACAATCATAAGTTGGGTTTATTTATAATAATTATAGATAATTATATACAATTATAGAAAGACTTTGAAAATCAAATCATTAACAGATCAAACTGTTAATTTTTTTTTTGCTTCTTTTGAAAAAACCGCATTTGACTACATGTATGCATAGTTTATAGTTTCAATGCATGTCAATATCACTTACCTAGAAATTTACTGATAATTAATTTAACATACCAAAAAAAACAAGATAAATACTCTGAACATTTCACACTCTGTTTAATTGCATACAAAATGGTATTTATCACACAATTTATGTACGTTCCTATCACAAAATCAGTTTATAAATATCAACATGATTTCATGAAATTACTTAACAAACAACAAATAAAAAAACAACAGCATTAAATTAACTACATTATAAAAAAAATTAGTTGGGGTTGAATGAGCCTCAATATCTCTGGGGTTGAATGAGCCTTGGGGTTGAATGAGCCTAGGGTTGGGGTTGAATGAGCCTGGCTTTTCTGGGGTTGAATGAGTCTGGGGTTGAATAAGCTGACATTCGATTTTACCATCAGCTTTCCCCTGCATTCATACCTGTCAACTTTCTGAAAGCCAAAATCTGGGTGAATTGGCGTGGTTATCCCACTGTTTTCCCGCGCTCTGCTATTGCATAGCACAACCAAGTATTTATGGTGTGTCCTGTCTCTTAGGCATGATTCTCAGTCATCTGACATTGTCATGTCCTTTGATTATATTTCTCAAAGACCTAATTTGTAAGTTAGGTCTTTGCATTTCTAAATTTGGTATCTTAGATTCATCCTTCACTTTTGTCTACTATTTTTTAAAATGTTGCATTTAACTATAAAATAACTCTGGTCAGCATCGGACATTAAAATGTCCTAGATTAAAGCTTACCACTTCTGTTAGTTCAACGATCTACATCTGACCAACTGTCTACTGAAGACAATAGCCAATTCAAATCATGTGAAAGCCTCTTTGGTAAGGTGTGATTTATCATTAACACCTGTTTGATGTATTACCACTCCAGTAGGATAAAAGATCTGCAAATGATGAGAATTTCTCAACTCACGGTTACACTTTTGCTCATAACTTTAACTTTTTTGGTCCAATTTTCATTATTTCCCCCCTCAAAATTGGAGCTTTTTATTTAAAAATC
Source organism: Spisula subtruncata (assembly GCA_963678985.1). Classification (NCBI taxonomy): domain Eukaryota; kingdom Metazoa; phylum Mollusca; class Bivalvia; order Venerida; family Mactridae; genus Spisula; species Spisula subtruncata. The sequence continues at coordinate 2,950,428 of OY787674.1, forward strand.
GGACTGGGCTTTTCTACCCTTAAAATCAGAGTAAATCAGATTTAATTGAGGATGTTGACAGGTATACCTGCAAGGCGGGGGGTTTAACAACCAAAAAGTAAAACTCTCCAACCATCCCAGGGTTGGGGGTGTGCATACATGCCAGATTTTCCTTGAGCCTATGCAGGAGATTGGTGATTGAAATGCAGGAGATTTCAATGAAATGCAGGAGATTTTCTTGCGCGAACTAAAAAGGATGAAGTTTATATGCCCTTTGCATTGTTACATCTATTAGGATATACCAGTTCAGTCATCATACACCTGAACATTACTCACATCAAGGAAAACAATCACAAGTTACTGTAGAAATTTCAGATAACTTATTAAAAAACTTTACTAGATCTATCATAGAAAACAACTGCTACGATAAAAAAACCTTGCTCTCATGCAATTTACAAATAATCATTCAAACACAAAAATTCATTCATAAATTGTAGTTTAGACATAAAATTAGTTTAGGCCCACATGGATGATTGGGTAACCAAGTGTGCAGCCTTGTTTAATAAAGTCTTCACTTATTAATTAATTCAATTTGTTAAAAAGCTTCAAAAATATATCTGAAATAAGTGATGCCTAATTGAATAACATTTAAGTTAAATAAAAAAAATGCAAACTGAAATCGATTTTACTGTTAACAAAGGGAAGTAACTGCTCCGAGTTAATTCTGTACATGAATGTCCGGTCTGAGCTGGTTTTTAACTCTAACCAAATTGTAAACAACAGCTGGAGCCTGGAGCGATGTTTATCGAATTTATGACACCTATGTATACTCTTAACGGGTCAATTATCAATTGTTTATTGAAGTGACCACTCTCCTGGGGTGTCATAAAGGCTTGTTAGATGATGGCTCATTGATTAATTGTTAATTCATCACCGGAAATTTACGGGAAAAGTTAAACTTCAATCATGCTTACCCGGACTTTTCTAAAACGATTTTTTTTTTGAAATTCGTGAAATGCGGGAGATTGTATAAAGATGCAGGAGGGCAGGAGAAGACCCTTAAATCCGGGAGTCTCCCGCACGATCCGGGAAATATGGCATGTATGGGTGTGGATGTAACTGACTGATGCATAGATAAATATCTTCGAACTGTCACCCACTGTAATCCTGCACACAGCCTTCTATGTAGGCCTAATGCACGAGTCAAGTGGAGTCAGGGCCAACCAAACCTCGGGATATAGCCGGGAATTTTACTTTTGCTTTTAAAAAAACTTTTTTAAAACCCGGGAAAAGTCTTGCCTTGCTACGCACCTGTTATCACATTATTTGTAATATTTGCATGGGCCAGCATTGGTCTTTAGACTTCTAATTCTATATATATAGCCAGAGCAGTTTATAAATACAACTTTCCTGCAATTAAATAAACAAATTTTACTCTTATAGAGAGAGGGGGGACAGTCACACAGAGGTTGAAGTTGAATAAAGATCCAGTTAGTCTTTTCGTAAAGAGCTTTGGTAGGGTACCCTGATTCTTTGTATCACAGCACTGTCTCTATATTAATGTATGCTCGTCCAATTATTAACTTGTATCATGTAATGCATTTATACTGTTTCAGTCGGTGGTATTTACACCGTAATCAAGTCGAAGGCCCCGGTCAGTGTGGAAGAAATGGGCGACAATTTCGCCCTGCTCGGCCCTTACAATGAAGCCTGCGTCAGAACCGAAGTCGAACTCCTAGAACCTCATCATCATGTGATGAAACAGGTTCTAGATGAGTTCAGGACACTTGGCATCAAGGTAGGACATGTTTTATATTGTACTTTTGTTTGAAATATCTTTACTAGGTCATACCTTCTCCAGTGAAAAAAAAAATACCAAGCTTAGTAAATATATTTACCTATAATCCCAGATCCATACAATCAGTATATTTCACTTATTCAAGGGCTACCAGTATATTCCATGGTTTCAGACTTGAAAATCAGTTCATCCAACATTTGTGTGCTCTATCTTTGTAACCAATCACAAGATTAGTAACTATTGTTCACACAGCAGTTTGTTATGCTTTGATTGTAATTAACCAAGTTATTGCCCTTAGAAAATTTAATGTCATTTGAACTGTCTGTTTATATTGGTCTGTCTGTTTGTCAATCTGTCTGGTTAGATTTCAGTGAAACTTTTCAAGATTTCTTAGTATCAAATCTAGTTGTGCATATCGCTAGCATTATATGTTTAATTTGTTTTGTCTATTTCCTTCTCTGTATTCATTAGAGATTTTTACTGAGTTATTGCCATATGAAATGTTTACCTGTATTTTTGTCCACAGTAGTTTTCTGTAACTAAGAGTTCAACAGTAACTGCGCTATGCAAGATTGCAAAGCTAACAGCTGTGTCAGGTCATTTCGGGCTATCAACTATAGCGATTGCTCTTGTTAGACTCAGTGAATCTAGCCAATTGTTACTTTTGTACATGCAAATTGATTATACATTGTGCATTGTATCATTTTATGAATTTATTGTTATTATTTATTTTAGGTCCACTTTGGTCGATGGCTGATTGATGGCTATCCCAAGGTGATCTTGTTTGACATCGGCTCCGCGGCCTGGAAACTCGACGAATTCAAGCATGAATTCTGGGAGAAAACGAATATTGGAATACCCCTTCACGACTCTGAATCTAACGACGCTCTTATACTTGGAAATCTCACTGCCTGGTTTGTCTCCAGCGTAAGTAGTGTAGCCTATATTACTGTTCTGTTTATTTCATACCCCTTATCTTGAAAATTATTACCTCTATGCTTCATTGACCATTTACAAGGATGGTAAATGGTTTTAATTAAGCCGGTTGGCAGAATATAAACTCAGAGTGATATAGAACAACATTACATTGTGTCATGGCAGTCTGATATTTCTTGTGTGCTTTACTCAGTCAGTTGGTAAATTTAGGATTTGAAGCTACTTGCCTGAATCATCAAAAGTAAATTGTTTTCGTTTATAATCTGTACAGATTTCCTACAAAAGTTGCTTGTCCAAGACTATTGTATTAGTGATAATTTGGTAGACTGCTTACTCACTATAAAGTGTATATTCATATGTTTAACGTTTATGATTACTTATGGCAAGCTTTGTATTAAACCCGGTTTCCTTATATCATCAGGTTAAAAAAGTATGTATATATTTTTACAGTTCAGGAATAAGCTGGAAGGCAAGCCATTTGTATTGTTACACTGCCACGAATGGTTGGCTGGTGTAGCCCTGATATTGCTACGATTACGTAAGGTAGACGTGGCCACTGTGTTCACTACACACGCTACATTGTTGGGAAGATATTTGTGTGCTGGAAACTCTGACTTCTACAACAACCTCGACAAGGTATTTACACTCACTTGTAAATATTCCACTTTTGTATTGCTACATTAAACTGTTAATAAGTATGTTCATTGATGATGGGGTATGTTGCTTTGCTGTTGTTGGTCCTTCTGTCTATCTTGTCAGTCTGTTAGTAGACCAAATGGTTTCTGTTCAATAACTCAAGAACACTTGACCCTAGTATATGGTACATGGGGGATGGTCATCTACTTGATGGTCATCAACAGTAGATGACCCCTATTGATTTTGAGATCAGTAGCCATTGTGACCTTGGGCTGCCATGGGAGCATACATGTTTTACAAACAGCTCTTGTTTATTGTCATCTTCACATGTTTTACAACTCAAAAAGGGTAGTATATTATTTTATTTTCAATACTTTATATATTAATAAATTGTTTATTTTTGTGGTTTCCTTTTGCTTGATTACATTTAAATTTGTTAAGACCCTATTCACCTATTGGTTGTTGAAAAGTTTGCTTGGAACCAGTGAAGGGAACTAAATTAACCATGGTCCAACCTACAATTTACTTTCCTCAGTCGGGTTTTGTCCGCTATCCTTATTTCTTCCTTCAGAACTAAAGAGTAGCAGAAACTAGTAAGCTAATTTGATCAATGTATAGTTCTGTCTAGTTAGCCCATAGACTTCTTCGTTTCTGAACCAAGTTCCTCTATATAATATTTTCCTCGTGGTTTGAACTGAAAAATTATAATTATGCTGTGATAGAAACGGTGAAACCTGCATTGGTTCAAATCCCACTACCAGTATCGGGTGCAGGCATTTCATTTCTTTGAGTTCTTTTGTTATAATAGCATTTTCCGTTTTAGTTTACTCTAGACAAGGAAGCCGGTGATCGCCAGATATATCACCGCTACTGTATGGAGCGATCAGCCGCTCACACATCACATGTCTTCACCACAGTCTCTGAAATCACTGGCATGGAAGCTGAACATCTTCTCAAACGAAAGCCAGGTATCTAGCAAATCATTTCATAATCACTCTTTAACACTTTAGTTTAACTTTGTGGCTGTGTGTTTGTTTACAGTTTGTATTGGATAAGGAGGCAGGTGATCGACAGATTTATCATAGGTACTGTATGGAACGTGCCGCCGTTCACACGTCACACGCGTTTACCACTGTGTCAGAAATCACTGGCATGGAGGCTGAACATCTTCTCAAACGAAAGCCAGGTACGTTGACACTGTTATGGTAAGAACAGTAGGTCAAATATATATGATGTACCGCTATATTACGTCTGCACGTTTACTCTGTTTGTAAAGCTATATCGTCAAAATTTCAGTATTCATGGGACCATGAACTTTGTGGGGGGGGGGGGTGATAACAATGCAGAACATTGTGGTTCTTCTACTGAAGACGTCATGATAACTATCTCATATGGAAAGAATTACCAGAATTGAAATAGGGTAGGAATTCTTATCCTGCCACAAAATGGACCCCTAGCACACTTTTAAATTCACCCTATGTGCATTGAAATAATCTTAGTATCATTCCTAACCCTCAGGATCAGATTAGATTTCATAAGCAGTAAAAAGGGGCAGATTCCAATTTGAAAATCACAATGTCAAGTGTTCTTTTATTGCATGATAGCTTTTCTGACTTTCCTGAACTATTATAAACATGTCATTTTGACAAACATCTAGTAAGTATGTTTTATGGACTTCAAAGTTTTTATTCCCCCGCTACTGACTGAAACGGGCATTTAGATTTTCCCTCGTCTGTCAGGCTGTCTGTCCTAAAATGTAACTTGAAATGTGTTGCTTCTTCTGTCAAATTTCTTAGGAAGATGAGTGTAGTTTTTCACCAATGTATTTTTATTTAGATTTCTCCTATAGTAGCAGTTATAGTGAAATTTGGCTTCTATGTGTCCCTATAAAATTCTCTATTATTATCAGAACTGAAGTCATCAAACTCCATATGTACTTATTATTAGTCAGCATGACACATTGTGTTATTTTACATAAATCAAGGAAATAAAGGTATGGTCCTTCAATGGATAAAGTTTGACTTACCTTATTTATACTCTAGAGCTATCCTCATCTAACATCGTAGTAATATTTAGTAGAATTATTGTTTAGTTAGTTTAAACTAATGGATTTCAGGTTGATTGTGAAAAAGTTTTTACAACTTATATTATTCACTCTGGGTCCCTCAATCATTCCTGATGATAAGTCGGCCTAAGCTTGTAGCAATGAAGTGCTGATTCCATATTTATTTTGTCTTTGGTTACTCTCCTGGAAGCTGAGGATGTTCAATAGAATAAAACATATCATCAGAGACATTATATTTGTATGGCAATAATCATGCAGTGATTCATTTTGGAGTGAGTCCTTCCCGAGTCTGTGGCTCTCAAATTTGGCTTGGGACTGTCTAAATTTTGAAAATACTTTATTTTTACTCACAAATACTCACAGATCCGCTTCTGAGAGAATGTCCAGTTACAGGACCTTGATTCAGCTGTAGGTTTTCAACTGTTGTGTAGTTTGTTGATGCTATACCGGTTTTAATTTTATGTTTAGTTTACATAGTGGGACTGATTGATTTTCTGATTTCAATTAAAAACGACCCATAATTTTCAGAACCAAAATGAAACACTATTTTAAAACAAGGGAGATAACATCAATCTCCTGTGCTCTATTATATCTTCTGTAAAGTGTTGTACAATAGAACTGGAACTCACTCTTCTTAGTGTGATGGTGTGATGTTGTTATGACACCGTGAGAATATTGTGACTTTCATTATACAATAAAACTGGGGACTGAATGTTTGTGAGGTACCAATTTTGCCACAGTAAAGGACTAGTTAAACCAAACACACGTTTAGTTTTATAATAAATTTTTATTACAAAATCATTTTATTCAATCCTCATACAAACACACAGTCACAGGACTGGTGATGATAAACATTTATACAAAAGTGCAATTTTAACATAGTTAAAAGTATTAACTATATAATGATTATTTAGATTTTATCTAATTTAAAATGAAATAAATAACATGAATGATATGATGATTAGAATATCTGCATAAATGTGTTGAAAACTACTTCAAGAAAAAATGTTCATAAGAATTTATCACCAAATGATGTACAGGTATGTGAAACATTTGTAGCAAGTAATTTCATATGTCAGTACACTAAATCTTGTATTTCCCCTCCTGATTTATGACACCGTGATTTCAATTATCAATGGAAACATGCATGCTCAAAAAAGACATGTTCAATCTACATTGTTAATGTTCTGTGATTCAACGACTGCAATTATCATCAATAATGTATTAAACATCATAATGGTTAATAATACATAAAAAATCAAGAAAAAAATCAATGCCCTTTTACAAATAATTTAAAAAAATAAGTTATTTTCTCCGCACAAACACATCCCTGGCTACTAACACTATTAGTCAATGATACAATTAAACAAGAATTTTTCCATCTTTCAAACATGTACATTTTGTGCGTTTTCGTCCCTTATAAAATCCACATTCACCACCTGCAGTCGTACAAGTACGACCATTTTGTCCGGCACCATGTCTTAAGCCTCGAGATCTCGCCTCAATGCAAGTGTTCGCCCGTAAATTATGTCGGCATAGCCTCCTTCGTTGACTGTTTGCACTATGTATCAGAGCAGCCAGCAGTACACTGATCACAAGTAGGGTAATAAATTTGCTAGATGCCATTATAATATTCTGGTTGGTATTTCTACAACAGACAAAATATACACTTATTATAAAGAAATTAAACTAAATTGAATGTGAAAAGATCATCATTTTAAACAACTTTCCTGTTGGTCAATATTTTCCGAGAATAGTTTTCATGCGTTACCCAGGTCCAAATTGTTATTATTTTTATTTCAAATGTACACTCAAATAAAATGTTTTTATTCGTGAGACTGGTTAATGAGAAGGAACTCGCTATGATCGAGTATTTGTATAATTATTATACAGGTAATTCTACTTACAGTATATATACAAATATTTACTATCATTAGTGAATAATCATGTTTTAATAGGTTAACACATTTTATTTAATTTAAGAAAATTGTTGAAATAGAACTGCAGGAAGAATATATCTTGCCAGAAATTTGTCAATCATTAAAAATAAAATTTTACCTTTATGTCAAGTAAGTACAATAGCTGCTTTCCAATTCTTCTCAGCTTCAGTGCTTCACCGTAGAGGTAGAACCTTTAATGATTTTGATCCAAAGTATCACGACTTATATACACGTTTTGTAAGCTACATGTATAGTATAAATTTATTTACCGTATGTGATATCATGTTTGGGAATTCCAAAATCAAGCCATGTGAAACTATAGTTGATGCTTCTGACTAATTAATGAGTCAATTAGTCGGAAATTACTCCCTATATCGTCAGCATCTAATTGTTTTGTCAAGTGGTCGGTTTCACTTTTAATTCTTATGTTGATGTTATTGCTTCGAGTGTTGATGATATTTAAGTAGCAAGGAAATTAATAGGTCATCCATTGATGCAGTGCAGTTGCGTCGGTGTATCCATTAAGTGGATACTTCTAGAAAAGTGTGCCGAAACTGGCGTGAGCGGTCTGGGTTTTAGGGTTCCCATGTGCCGTGTCATTTCATGGTATCCTTTTGTTTAAGATATAGTGTTGATATCATAGCGTAGATTGTTTAGAAACTTCTAAGGATTGTTTATCCCGTGTAATTGTTCATTTATCGATGATTCAAGTTGTTTGTGTAACAATATACGTACATTATGATGTAGATTGATGCCTCACATGATCACCGTACGTCATAGAATTACACATAGTTAGAAAACCATCTTCGGCTTACCCGGTATGAATAATTTAGGGGCTTTTTTACATATGTTGTTTCATCATTGGCTGGAATTATCAGTTTCTGTTTTAGCTTTTGCCTCAAAGTCAGGGGAATCTGCTGCTTGTCTAGGAAATTTAGGGAACGTTAGGCAAATTGTCTACAGTATGAGTCCTGTTTGTAAGCGCAGTTAAATATGAAAATGAGATAATTCTTACAAAATTCAGTGGCATATTCGATAGTAGTTTTCCCTTGTAACAAAAAATAAATAGACCAATAAAGTAATGTTGGCTTAATTTTGAAAACATTTTGTCCATATTTTTGTGTTGATATTGTGTTAATAGTAATGTTTAAAAAGGTCTGACAAAGCTCTATCATATGATATGATCTGTTTGATTGTTTTCTTTGAAATTCCTAAATGCTTATTTCAAAACCCTGTCCATTTCATTGCAGTTCAAAACATTAAATACATTTTTTTTTCAAAACTAATATAAAAAAGTTAAGTTGTTCACGAGGATGGGGTCAGATCTCAACATTGCCTGTAAAAGTTATTTCCCCTGACTATATTTCTGTTTACATGTATGTAAACTTGTATTGTAAAGTTAAACCTTTTTTATTGTAGAAACTTTGTTCAGATTACCTGAGCACTTCAGTGTTCAGGTTGAACTGTCGTGACCAACCCTGTTTGTTTTACATTATTGTATTCAACACTATAGAGGACTCTGTTTTCACGCAATCTTTATGGAACCTGATCACTATGTTCTTCTCTGAGAAACCTGGTCCAAGTTCACGACTGGGTCACTTTGCATCAAAAACTGTGTCATAAAGCAGAAATGGTAGTATTTCTGGTGCCACAGCTTGACCTACCCATTATTTGATGCAAGAAGTCATCTATGGCATTATCTTGTATCTCACCATATATATACTGTACATATAAATCTCTTTATTGAGGGATTAGTGCAAAACTATGGTATGTGCATATATAAATTAATTTAGTTACCGTAGTTTTGCTCTGAGCCCTCAAATTATTGTCTCTCCGTACCATATAAACATGTTTAAACTTTCTTTGCTTGTAGTCATTTATTTGAACAGCCACCGTCTGTAGGCCATAAATCTGTTGTAACTATATCATATACCATTTCTTTTACATAGTAAATTGAAACAATACAATTCAGCAATACATTACAGTAGTTTTGTAGTTTTATAAGCAATTTTAAAGCAAGCTAAACTTAAGCATAAACTTTTAATATATTGGGTACAGTAATTAATCTTCTGTAGAAACAGTTTATAATCAAGATATAATTGGAGTTTTCAGCATACCTAAACATTTTGGACGACTGTTTCAGTTTTATAAAATCATTTAAGGTTGGGTCTTTATTACCGGTATGTACTATAAATAACTACAGATACTTTCGACTTTCACTGCACTTAAATTAGGATTGATAAGGATGTTATCATCCTGACCACTTGTAGCTTTAAACTAACAATTTATTATGGTATATTTTATCATACCTGCCAAGTACTCCTATCAAAGTGGAGTTACTCTTATTTTCGTTGTTAATTTCTGGTTTTCCAAGTTCACCTAACTTTAGACAAAGGTACATTTTATTCATTTTATGATCTTCTGTCCCATATTTATAACCACTAGAATAAATACCGTACATTCCTTGTTTATGCATCTAAATCCCTTTTAAATCACATTTAGGTGTATCTTGTAAAATGTTTTGCTTTATCACTCCTATTTTGAATTTAACAAGCTTGGCAGGTTTGATTTTTATGCTAATCTTGGTTTATTTCTACCCAATGTTTATTTGTATGTTATAGATGTGATCACACCAAACGGTCTAAACGTAAAGAAATTCAGTGCCATACATGAGTTCCAGAACCTTCATGCTATCTACAAGGAGAAAATACATGACTTTGTCAAAGGGCACTTCTACGGGTAAGTTTTCACTTCTGATTTGTAGGTATTGATTTAAATTGGACAATGCTCTGCTAAAACAAAGAATATAGATAATATCTGACAACACACAAAAGTTTGAAGTTTATGTACATGATTAAAACTTAATCATAATGATAACACCTTATTTATAGTCAATGCAGTTAGGCAATTGTCCAATCTTCTTTTAATTAAATAATTCTGGCCAAAACTTTAAGTGTATTTTCTTTCTACAAATGCAGCTTCAGTGCTACATGTAAAATTTGTAAATCATTAAATGTGTTTCTCATATATTTCAGTCACTACGATTTTGACCTTGATAAGACATTGTATGTCTTCTCTGCTGGACGTTATGAATTCTCCAACAAAGGTGCTGATCTCTTCATTGAGTCTCTGGCTAGACTCAATCACTTTCTCAAGGTATGACACCCCTAAGACTGGTACATTGATATAGTCAAAATTAAATACTATGTTTGCTATACCAAGTATTTGCAGAGTTATAAATGGTCATTTGCAACTTTTTTCAGGATTTGCTATTACACTGTATTTTGTTTCAGTTGGACCCCCGAAACATATACTTAATGTTATAATAACATTTCAGCAGGAGATTTCCAAGTACTTCAGTTATTGAGATGTTAATCTGTGAAGTTCAGTGAATCATTCTGGATTCTCATGTAATTTTCCTTGTTTCAAAACACAGTTTTCTTGTTTCTTGTCATATTTTTCACCCTGTAATTAACATTTCTACATGTACCACATTACAGACCGCCGGAAGTGATATGACTGTGATTGCATTCCTCATCTTCCCAGCACGTACCAATAACTTCAATGTAGATTCATTGCGAGGACAAGCTATCTCCAAACAATTACGTGACACTGTCAGTCATGTACAAGCTGCCATTGGCAAGAGAGTCTTTGAAAAGGCTTTGAGGTAAATATGTTCATCTTTTGTGAAGTCAAATATTAGGTTTGGAAAAAGTAGTTATCATGAGCAATTACCTCCCTTTGTAGAATTAATAGGCTTATTTGAGCTACAGTAATACTATAAGCTTACTTGAAATATTATTTTTGGAGGGAGGCGGTGTACAGTGTCCATTCATGTCTGCCTAGTTCATGGGTTGATAGGCACTCAGATTCCCTTTCTGTATGGCCTCGAATTGTCAGCCAGAACTGTATGTAATAGCATGATTGCTTAGTAAAAATGTTTTGTTATTCTTTTATTTATAGAGGGCAGATTCCAACAGGCGATGATATATTCTTACAAGAAGATGTGGTCAAATTGAAGAGATGTATATATGGTGCACAGGTATGTGTAAGATTCTATTTTGTGTATCAGCTGTATACTTGTGTTGCTATTGTAAACTGGCTAAACATATATTGATGTGTGTGGTTTGACATTGACTACTCCTGTAACAGTCAAACAGTCCAAGACCAAGAAAATAGTTAAGGGTACCCACTTCTGAGATCAAAATAACTACGATTTTTTAAAACCATGTTATTTGCAAAGTACAACCTATGTGAAGTTCATTTTTGAGTCGAAAAACATAGGCTAATGACTTACTTTTTTTGCTATATCCAATCGAAATGACCCACCTCAAAATGGCCATTTTTGCGCCAGTGGCCATAGAAAAGGGGGTAGGGGTAAAGAAATTGCTTATACTTAAAGATATGTGCCCCAAAATTACCCTAAGAACATCAGAATTCAAGTATTAATCGATATACTAAGATTATAACTCATAAAAAGATTGAAAGTTTCACAAATAGTACCAGAATTGTAGTTTAATGGGCGTTTCAATCAAGTATTAATTGTATAAAAAATGGCGCCAAAACGGAGCAATATTCAAAAGTTTAACCAAAAAAATATTGTTGAAATAATAACTACGATTTTTTATGACCATGGTAAAATGAAAGGAAATTATATTGTGTTCCAATAGGAAACATCAAAAATATATGCTAATGTGCGTTTTAGAGAGTTATAACGTGAAATGTGTGACCTACCCCTGTTTGAAACAGGAAAAAGACAAATATTTCGTAAATTTATTCACTTTCATTCCACATGTCATGTTTAATCAACTGGATAACCACTGTTCCTATGATATCATTTATTTGAATATGTAATATCATGTATTTGTTCATTCATTGCGTTCAGAATGTACCAAATTGACTCAAAACCATGTAAAATTACCCCACCCACTTTTATAACATGCAAATGTGTCCTTTCATTTTCTCACATAAAAAAGCTATTGTTAGACCTAATCTTGCAAGGAATCTTTAAAACTACTTGATTCTGTTTATAAGGAAGTCCCGTGCACTTCTTAAATTTGAAACGGTTGTCATGGCAACAGTTATTCAGAAATAGAAAAAAGGTGATTGTCGGCTTTATGTCAAGAAGATATTGGTGTAAAATTCTTTGAAATTGTGTATATTCATTATTTTTTTATGATAAATAAACTCTCTAACATATACATGAGGAAATAAATGTCCAGACCAGGTATAATATGCAATTTAACATACAATCTTCATTTGTAACCCCCATCTTTGACCGCGGTTGGAGGCGTAACACTCCAAATGTTGTCATTTTGTTGACAAACTTGTATACTGTGAGTTATTTGAGAGCTGTTGCTTTCATGAAAACCATACAACTGGTTATCACCTGAAATGGCAAAATACTATGGAGATGGCAGAGTATGCATTGCCATACATCAACAGTTCCGTTACAATCGACTGGTCCAGTTGTACATCTCAGATCTCAAGCCAGTCATATGTTGGGAAAGACTGTTGCAGGAGCATTGTATGGTTGGTTCCTGGAAAACCAGTTTAATCAACTGATATCATATATAACTACACGCTTAATTGGAACAAATAAATGAAATTCCAACAAACAAAGTTGTTTAAGGTATGCAAGTGTTGATGAACACTATCTACGGATGAAAGTTCAATTTTTTTTGAAAATACCAAAAAAATCTTAAAATACGGCATAGATGTTTTTCATGTAAATAACAGAATGCAGTTGTTTCTCAAAATACTGTATTCATGACTGTAATCAGTATTTAATTCTACTGACAACTTTCATCCATTACAATGCATGTTCTGTTTCAAAGAAATACAACAAAAGATTAAATAAAGCATAAGTTTATTAGCTCATAAAAAGTAAGTCATAAGAGTATGATTTCTGTCAGCCATTCATTTCAAAATAAACAAGAGATGTGTGTAAAACATGTATGCAGCCCAATAGTTGAAAATAGTACAGGTCACAGTGACTTTGACCTACTGACCTCAAAATTAATAGGGGCCATCTACTGTTGCTGACCAACCTCCATGTAAAGCTTGACGTGAGTGGGAACCATGTGGTCTACTGACCGACAGACTTGAGCACAGCAATATACCCCTCATCAACTTTTGGGACATAATAATAACTCTTTGAAGATAAAATAAACCTTTGCATCTCTTAGTCAAGACTAATTAGCAACAATTGAATGGTAATTATAGTATAACATGTTTAAATAAACCATTAACCCTTTTTCACCACTATTGGACCCCACAAATGCAACAAATCAACCAAGCATAAATAATCCATAGCTGACGACAGAGTTGTTCCCATCGTAGTGAAATTAAAGAAAAAATTTAATCCAACTATGTGTCAGTATTATGCTGTTTTGCAATTATCCACAACTATAATTACAGTTAGTCTTGTGTGTAAATATGCCCCATGGTATAATACATGTATGTAATACAAAGACTGCAAGCAAAATTCAGATTTTTTTTCTTATTTTACTATTGCTTGGTAGCCCTCTCTAAACATGTTCAATACCAATAAACAAGAGTGCTCGCTCACATGTTGAACAATGATCTATATACCAGTAAAACATACATTCTGACCTTATTTCATGAGGATTGGATCAAATCAGGGGTCTCTAGAGTGAGCACAAGGTTTATTCTAAGATTTGACATAATGACTTAGTTCTTGACCTGACATGACTCAGATTTGAACTTAGATTTGCCTAGATTTTATGTAGGATTGCATTCTGACTAAGTGTCATGAAGATTTAATGAAAACTGTGACCTCTAGGCTCTAGAGAGAACAAAAGGTTTTTCTAAGATTTGACCTAATGACCAAGTTTTTGAACCAGCATGACCCAGTTTTAAACTTGGCCTATATTTCATTGAGAAAAATATTGTGAATAAGTTTCATGTACATTGGATAAAAACTGTGACCTCAGGTTTGAACACAATGTTTTTCTAAGATTTGACTTAGTGACCTATTTTTGACCCCACATGACCCAGTTTTAAACTTGGTATAGATTTCATGGAGAACAACATTGTGACAAATTTTTATGAAGATTGGATCAAAACTGTTGCCTCTAGAGTGCACACAAGCAAATTGTTGACGAACGACGGACAGAGAGTGATCACAAAAGTTCACCTTGTCACTATGTGACAGGTGAGCTAAAAATAATCTGATGAGAGACAAAAGGTGGTCTTCACAGTTACACAGGCTTTATAATAAAGGTGGTCTTTAAAACAGGTTTGAGTCTTTGACTATATGTATTATAAATGCAATATAATTGTAATTGATTTTACACATTTTATATATCTGTAGTTCTGCACTAGAATTATAAAATTTCAATAATTGCACAGAGTAAATATAACTTTCAACACAAATTCAGAGTCTGAAAATATTGGTATAAACATCCAGTGAACATTTATTGGATTTGCTTCTCAAGTATAGTCTATATCAAAGTTATGCTCTTGATATACTAAATCATTGGCATAATTATTTAACATAGAGCCTTCAAAATGCAGTGTTGGCATAACGGACGGTCGATTGAGTAACGGACAGGACGGCGGGAAATACCGGGAAATACTGGGAAATACCGGGAAATACCGGGAAATACTGGGAAATACTGGTCAATTGGACAATACAAGTGGTCGATTGATTTGGTCATATGAAATTATGCTTCCATTTTAATAACACACTATAGTATGTACATACATTTGTAAAGGTTATCAACTTATCACTGATAACATACTTAATATATTTTCTGTTATTATTGATTTTAATCTCTAATTTTTCATATAAGTTCTCAGGTATTTAATGCAACACTTGAAACTCTTGCACTTTATATAGTGTAGAAAATCATCCATACAACATCTTTATTTTGTATTGCTGGGTTATCTCCAGTGGTGTTAACACTTCCCAGGCTAATCCTTTGTTAATTGCAGGAAAATGACATAATATTGCATAATCTGTTAGTTGTTAGTTTCACACTTAGTTGACATGATCTACTAAATTTGCTTTATTCAAATTTGCAAATTTATACAAACCTAAATGATCATCAATATTTATAACTGCACTTTCTAGTATTTAACATTATAACTAAAATTAGCTTTCATTATTGAAATGAGTATATTACTAAATATTTTAATTGAGCTTGTAACAAGTTATTTGAGCAATATGTTTAAATTAAAACTTAGAGACTGAAAAATGATTGTGTTTCATATATTGTTTTCACATTGAAATTGAATCAACCAATCCATTTGACCACTTTGAAAATGAATTGACCACTTGTAGATCATACTCTCAAATAAATTGAGGATCTATGGAATGATATAGAACTGAATAATAGAGAACTGCATGTGAAAACCTGACAGTTCAAATGCTTAATAGGCATTTAAATTAGCCAGTACACAGAAAATTCTCAATTGATCATTCAATTGAGTGAATCGACCAGTATTTTCCACATTGAAATTGAATCGACCAGTTCATTTGACCACTTTGAAAATGAATTGACCACTTGTAGATCATACTCTCAAATAAATTGAGGGTCTATTTAATGATATAGAACTGAATAGTAGAGAACTGCATGTGAAACCCTGAGAGTTCAAATGCTTAATAGTCATTTAAGTAAACCAGTACACAAAAAATTCTCAATTGATCATTCAATTGACCAGTATTTCCCAGTATTTCCCAGTATTTCCCGGTATTGGACACTTTGGGAGTATTGGACAGGACGGTATTTCCCGGTATTTCCCGCCCGGTAAATACCGCCCCTTTTTTACCGCCCAACACTGTCAAAATGTCTGGTAGGAGTGTCTTCATGAGCTTTTCACATTATGATCATCTTGTGTCTTCAGAGGAAACTGAAAGTAAACAAATATAATTTTTATACAAAAGGGACACGTCACACCAGATCATTCAACTATTACTGCAACAGAATGTGCAATACTCAATGTGATACAAATGTATATTAAGTGCAAATAAGTCATGTGCACTACATGTATATAATTGTAGCAATATACAAGTCATGCATATAAATAAGATTCCTAAACTTGCACACAGGTTTCACAGTATTGTCAATCCATTTAAGCTGTGCATAATGCCAGAGGCAATTTCACTCAAATAACTCTTAAAATTATTATTTTATAAATGATGTTGTCTAATGGTTTATAACATGTAACCGAGTGATCTATCATCTAGATTATATTCCCAAGTTCTGGCAGGTTGTTCGTTCTAAGTACCATTCCTTGTACAGCTGACTTTTCATCCACATGTGGAGAAGTTGCTGGCTCTTAGTGAAAGGCAAGGATGCAGTCCAGGAAAACTGCTAAAGAAATTAGCTGCCATATATAACTTAAAAGGGTTGAGAAAATATAAAAAAAATTATCATAAACAAGGTTTTATACATATTAAAACAGCTAAGTTAAAACATTATTACCGGTGTTTGCAGATTGTATCCCGACTGATTGAAACCAGGCCAACATTTTCATGAGAGTACCAATTAATAGAACTATACATAATAATTCTTCCAAATTAGGTTTTCATTGCTTTCCCTGTCACACTGGTCCAACAAAACCTGAAATAAACAAAACCAAACAAATATTAGATAACAGATCACACCTTTTTATAATTTTATACGAATGCATTGATCAGTGAAACTGATTTCTATATGCTTTCAAATTTATCCTCTTCACTAGATCATCCATATCATATGGGCGAGGCGACCTTGGACCCCAGAAGAGTTTTAGTTTTGGGGGATAGTACATTGAGTCATGCTTTAATAGGTGGGTGACAACCCCAAATCACACTCCCAAATAGGATGGCGGACGGATGGTCAGGCAGCATATTTTTGGTGCATACATTTGTAATAATAATAATAACGTCTTTATTTTTGGTGGATAACATTATTGGTGAACCAATTTTCATTATAAAATGGCCCACAGGTGCATCAGGTTGGGGTTGTCTTGTGGCAATCATTGCTTCGTGAAGTTTGTCAGATCAAGATGTGGCTAAGGGACAAAGACATTTGTTGGGTACCACAGATCTGATGTCCACTAGACATTGGACCGACATCATACAAATCACAAAATTGATCTACCCGACACCATTTTTATAGGGGGTAGAAATGAGGGGAAGGCAGAAAAATTCTCTAGCTATTTGAACATGATTGTTGGCTACTTTTTGCCATTTTCTTCTTTATTACTTTATAAATTTTATTATTTATATAGCAGTGAGATATCAAATTAATTCATTAATTACATCGACATCAGCTGGGTGTCCAATTAATTTTTATAAATAGCAGACGGTTTCCGAATGCAATGCCATATGTCATGATACCGATTAAAACCCGGCCAATTTCCCCGGCTATCAACGGGTTGACCCACCCCTGGGCCGTGTATGCAACTGACAGGTAGATATATAAAAAAGAGAAGAAGAACTTAGACACATTAAATGTTTAATCTGTTTGGCTAGATAGCACCCCCCTAGTGCTATATGAGTTTTAGGTTATAACTTGCACCCCCCTGTGGTGTTTACCCCCACCCCCTACAATATTTAGTCTAATTCCCCTGGCATTTGCCTGCTCCTGAGTCCGTTGCAAAATATTGATTGGTGTTTTTATTGAAAGTCAGTTTTGAGACATGTCAACTAATTGATTTTCAACTTACGATCAGTGACGATATGTAGCTGAATCATTGAATGCTGAAGGTCAGATCTGTCATTCTGTGAATTTCTGTGGCCTGACAACTTGAGTTTCTTGCTTCTGTCAACTTCCACAGTAACGGTGTACGTTTAAACGGTTGGACCTGGCCATGTATAAGTTCCTCACGTATTCTATGACAACATTCTATGATTCTATTCGCACACATACTGTTTTAAATCTCCTTTTATCACGACGAGTCGTTTTCATTTTAGTGAAAATTTGCATGTGACGTAAAGCAGTTTGCTGTCGTAAAATTAAAACACTGACGAATCAAAATCATCACCACGGTTGTTTCCCTTGCAGTCGACGAAAATCGTTTTATTAATTTCTATGAATTTATATTTTTGGCAAAACTGTTTTTAATACAGAGAAGGACAGCTAAGAAATCGTTTTTAAGACCGTTGCAAATTCCGTAAACATGCTGCGCGAAAAGATGCGCAGTCGATGCAAAATCGTCAACTGTGGGTACCCTTAAAGCCATTTACCTGGCATTTACTGGGTACTAGTACAAATCATTTTTGCCAGAATCAAAGAACCTGTTGAAGGCATCAAAATTCTACTGTATTTAAAGGCTTTTAATGCACCTGAAATATGGAATGATCATCGTCACTTACAAAATATGAATTTTATTACTTTTGTACCATTGATATTAGATATTGATGTCTGGTTTAACCATGATATATTTGCTCTTACAGAGATCTGGATTGCCCCCAATCTGCACCCACAATGTTGTAGATGATCACAAAGATCCTATACTGAATGCACTACGCAGCTGTCGATTGTTCAATGATAGACATGATAGAGTCAAGGTAACACTTTGTTCATTTAAAATTGTTCATTTTTACCGGGTATTTAAATAAGCCAGTTGTGGTAAAGTGGTAAATGTTCGTAAATTTATCCTCTGTATTCAGATATATCATTACAAATCAGATACCCAAAGGGAAGGCAGCACTAAACAGAAAATGCAAAGCATGAAAGGCACCAAAGAAAAATGTACACAACAAAATGCTAGGTCTTGCTGTAAATGGTACAATTTTTTGAAAAAAAAGAGTTAAAACTTGAAAACGTGAAGATGTATTGAACTTGCCCTAAATGATGCTGTTATTATGTTATTTTATAAGAGAATTAATAAAAACACAACACCCGACTATACTTATATTGGATTAAATAAATTTCAGGTTCTGACTTTTAAAAATTATTATGTTGTTTGTGTTACAGGTAATCTTCCATCCAGAATTTTTGAATTCTACCAACCCCCTGTTTGGTCTAGATTATGAAGAATTTGTACGAGGCTGTCATTTAGGTGTCTTCCCATCCTACTATGAACCATGGGGATATACACCAGGTTGGTTGTATAAAAGACTTTAATTTATATATTATAATTTCTGAAATGTATATAAAATATATTTAAAATGGTATAGCTACCATGATTGGCCCTTAGCATGTAAAATAGTTCCAGGATTGGTCTGGACCGTTTCATAGACATATCTTAGCTGAAATCGGAATATAACATAGATTATTGGAGCATTTGAAGTGCCCCCATACATTTTCATCCAGTTAAAATAATTCATGATAATTCTAATTCACAGTCAGAGCTTTGCTTGTATGAACTAGCTGTCTTCGTTTCTCACAAAAGCACATGAAACAATTGAATCTTAATAATAGCTAAGATGCTATGAACTGGGGCTCCGATTAGTATTAGAATTATGTGACTTGAATATTCTCCATATGACTGCTATACTACTGGTCTTTGAAATTGGTCGACTCTTTTATAAATATTTTACATCTTTTATTTTCAGCTGAATGTACTGTGATGGGTATACCAAGTATGACAAGTAATTTATCAGGTTTTGGTTGTTTTATGAAGGAGCATGTAGCAGACCCTAAATCTTATGGTATCTATATTATTGACCGACTACGACAGGGGCCAGATGACTCAGCACAACAGTTAGCACAGGTAGGGACTTAATGATGTATAGTTAAAAAAATACATAGAAAGGGAAAAAAATATTGAAATAATGTTGTATGTGTTGATATGTTTAAATCATGTATAAATAGGGATCTGTATAGTTAAAAAAATTATAGCCACATACTACAACCGTCTTATTTGAATGCAAAAAAGAGAGTTAATTTGAAGAATAAATCATAGATAGTGACCGTGCAATATGGAACAAGCTGAGTAGTGATAGTCAGTAATTCAGACTTTGTAAATTTGTCCGTCCAAATTAGTAAAATGAATGAATGTCCCTCTTCGTTTATCTGGAGAGTACAAGACTTTCTCTCTGAATCCAAAGTTGTTAGTAGGATGTTACTGGACAGGTTCTGCAAAATTTTAGATAAATGTTGCTTTCAGATAAGAACATGATGTTTTATATTTCAGTACATGTTTGACTTTACCTGCCTATCTAGAAGACAACGTATTATACAGAGGAATAGAACTGAACGACTCAGTGAATTACTAGATTGGAAAAATCTAGGAGTGGTAAGACTTGTATACCTTTCCTAATTGTTATATTCATTGTACATACAGTATTGTTATGCCTTGTTTTATGCCAGATTAGTCTTTTATCATTTCAAGTGTAAGAGGTCATAGGTTTGAATGTATGTATATACATGGGAAAATAATATACCCAGTACTGCTTGCAAATGTATTCTGTTACAATTTGCAATGTGGAGTAGTCATAAACTTTTTTCAACTCTGTCTATTTCAAGCTTAAATTAAGTGTACAAAATTAACTCTGTTTTTAATACAAATATTGTTAGTGTTTACAAGCTGTTAAAATTTTGTCCTTCATGAATAATGTTGTTTATTTTGATTGTGTTTTACAGTATTACAGAAAAGCCCGCAGTATGGCTCTGTTACGAGCATATCCTAATGATTTCACGGAGGCTAGTTTTATGGTGAGTCTGATATCATTGTTATCTCTTATAGACGTTATGGTGCTCATTTTCTGTATTTGTCATCAAATTTGGTTTTGTAAATCATGTAGTATAATTTAATGCTTATGTCACATGAAACTCTCTGGCAACGCTACGTGAGTATGTGGTAACATGCTAGGCACGTTGGTTTGCAAATTGAGAGGGACACTATAAAGCCTGTGCCTGTTTTGCTTATTTGGGTACTTCGGAAAGATGCACTAATAGTATTTCTTGTAGAGCTGTAGGACTTGCGGAGAACTATATAGAACTGTTGTTGATGCATATGCCTTGAGTTTCATGTGACTGAGCATTATCATTGCATAGTTCCCTGAATTTCTTTCAGTTTGTAATATACAGCTTGTGCAGGCTTGGCTTTAGCTTGTTATGTGGCTTCTTGTTAATATTATCAATATTTCTTAAACCACATGTCTCACTCTAGGTCTAGATCTTTTCAACAAAGTGTGCTTATTTCTAAGTAGTTCGCAGTTTTACTTTATATAGTAATGAAGTCTGTCTGTCCTATTGTTTGATTGCAACTTCTCACTTCTCCAGGGCAAAACCTTTGGGGTGTTGTTATTCTGACTTTTGTTCGCCTTTTAAAGATTCTGTTGTAGAATAGTGAATTGTCAGTTATTTTACTTCGAATCTTTACATTAAGTTTTGATGTATTTCTATTTGCATGCATAACTGTTGTTAATCTAATTGATTTTTTAATTTTCTTGATGTGTACATTGTATGTGGCATGGGTATATACTTTCACAGGTTGATGTAGGTCCTCATAAGCCAAGCCGTAATGTGAGTTTAAGTTAGAATGACTCTGTATCACCCATTGTATCACCCATGTGCTTAGTTTGAAATGTTTGGTCTAAAATTTGAGCATGGAGATCAGTTTAAGAGTACAGCTTTATCATTGGTCCATTTTGAAATATATCATCTCTGTAACAACCAATCAGATGCTAGTATAGTCAGACTGGTCTCCAAGCTCAGTTTTCTAAATTAAGATTTGCTGTGGTTTGCTTAGTGCTTATTCTGTAGATGTGTGTACCTTCCCCTGTAGTACTTACTTCCCATTCCAAGCTTTTCACTGTCATGTGCTATCTTCACTGTTCTCTTGTACATAATTTTATAGTTCTTCGTCAAGTTTGCTTGCTCTGTACAGTTACTATATATCAATGTGTGCAGCATGTCTGTCTGTCCTCCGTCTGTTGATTGTCAATGAGAGCAACATGTCCCTCCCATCTGTCTTTCACAGAATGTGTGAGCTGCATGTCCACCCATCCATCTGTCTATCGCCCTCTGTGGTGTGAGCTGCATGTCCGCCCATCCATCTGTCTATCGCCCTCTGTGGTGTGAGCTGCATGTCCGCCCATCCATCTGTCTATCGCCCTCTGTGGTGTGAGCTGCATGTCCGCCCATCCATCTGTCTATCGCCCTCTGTGGTGTGAGCTGCATGTCCGCCCATCCATCTGTCTATCGCCCTCTGTGGTGTGAGCTGCATGTCTGCCCATCCATCTGTCTATCGCCCTCTGTGGTGTGAGCTGCATGTCCGCCCATCCATCTGTCTATCACCCTCTGTGGTGTGAGCTGCATGTCCGCCCATCCATCTGTCTATCGCCCTCTTTGTAAGCTGCATGTCTGTCCGTCCGTCTGACTGTCTATTGACCATCATTGGGAGCAGCATGTCCACCAACCAGTCAGTATGTCTGTCTGCCTGCATGTGCAAGTGTACACTATTTTGGAAAGCATTGGTGATAACTTGGTGGACTTCAGTGGTTCAGTTAGCAATTTTGTTAAAAACCAAATCCTCAGAATATTCTGTTGTCCCTCCATAAGCTTAGCGCTTATCACTACGGTTTTCATTGACTTAAATTTCATTAATATTAATGCTTCATTTTATACTTTAAAGTATTTAGGTATATTTTAATCATTTAGTTATGTTTTAATTTTACACAATGTACATTTTACTAGTGGCCAAAGAAGAAAGTCATACATTTACACCTAAAAGTCTCATGAAACTGGTAGCTATGATCAATTCTGTTTATATTATCCTGTTATTTCTTTCTGGAAAGAAGGTTCTGTTTGGTTTGAATTTGTAAGTTAAAAGTTTATGATTTTAAATTACAGAAATGAATTTCTACATATGCCCCTATTATATTATTTTACAGTTGATGATTTTTTACTTGAAGCCAGATTATCACCCAAATCTTCATAAAAAGGGGAATGAACTTTAATAATTTTATTTCAATTTCCATTTAAGCCAGTAACCCTTCTTATGCTGTAATTGTTTTGAAATTATTTAACAGTTTAAACATATTTATTACCCAATTTATACGTACAATTTTGTTCATACAAAGTTATTTATAATACACATGGGTAAAGGGCCGAGCCACAAGTTCCAAAACTTAGTTACGGCTCTCCTCTACTTACTAGTTGATTAGAAAAAAATAAGAAATGTCCGGAGGAAGGACACATAGGTGGGCAAGGGGATGATAATCTGTTGATGTTATACCATTATTCTTGCTTTATCTGTAGGTGTATAAAAATAATGGGTTCATAAACAGTGCACTGTTGGAAAGTTACTTTTTAATTGGTGATCCTAGGAAATTGATTGTAGCACTATACCTGTATTAATTTTGTGACGGTCTGTGATTCTGAACACCATATATTTCAATGTAGTTAAATCACTGGTATGGAGTTGATGTACATACTACAATATATATAAATAATTGTTACCATAGATACTGATAAACAGGTATGACCTTTATGGAGTAAAGGGTTAATGCTTAATATAATTTAATATACTTTAGCCAATTAAGGTTTCTAGTTGTTCTAATCTTGTACACAACTTAACTTAACATACATTCTACTTTCAAAATCTAAACGTAATAAATTTATGTTTACAAGAAGACTGTTAGGTTCGTTTGTTATTTTGTGGAACAATTTAGTGAACTCACTAAATATTTGTTACACAGACTTAGATTTTAAAGAGTCTTGTTCTCAAATCATGAAACTGAAGTGATGCTTTACTTATACTCTCTTTTACAATATTTCAGGATAAACGGGTTCTGTATCCTAAACCCGCTAGTGAGCCTCCCTCGCCGTCTCATTCCCGATGTTCCACGCCAGCAGTCTCGGATGATGACGAGCATAAACCCGTCAAGTTTGATGACGAGGACAATCCCACTGATGATGAGGATTTAGAGCCGGAAGCTGACCAACGAACTTAAAGAAATTTTTTAGAAAATACATCGTTAATATATCGTTAATTTCATTTAGAAATGAGTGATACTAGTATTTTAGAAATATTGGACCTATATATATAGGAAAATAGACCTATTGAAAATATTAGAAAAGAAAAAGAAATGAAATTGGAAAATTTACAGAAGAATGATATCAGAAATATCAGTAAAACATTTAACTGGATATCTTTGAGAAGTGATATTGGAAATATCAGAAAATTATTAACTTGGAAATTTTTCAGAAGAAGGCTCTTGGAAAAATTAGAAAAAAAACAAAGATAAGTGAGGACGATACTTCATTATAATGAATATGAACTTGGAAATTTGTTCAGAAGAAAAACATGAACATGAAAATTTTTCAGAAAAAAATTTAAACTTGGAAATATTTTTAGAAGAGGATATTGGAAATATCTGTAAACATTTAACTGGATATCTTCGAAGAATGATATTGGAAATATCAGAAAAATATGAACTTGAAAATTTTGAAGAAGAGGATATAAGAAATATCAACTCAGAAATTTTTAGAAGATGATATTGGAAATATCAGGAAAATATCAACTTGGAAATTTTGAAGAAGAGGATATAAGAAATATCAACTTGGAATTTTTAGAAGATGATATTGGATATATCAGGAAAATATCAACTTGGAAATTTTTCAGAAGAAAAATATAAACTTGGAAATATTTTTAGAAGAGGATATTGGAAATATCAGTAAACATTTAACTGGATATCTTCGAAGAATGATATTGGAAATATCAGAAAAATATGAACTTGAAAATTTTGAAGAAGAGGATATAAGAAATATCAACTTGGAAATTTTAAGAAGATGATATTGGAAATATCAGAAAAATATGAACTTGAAAATTTTGAAGAAGAGGATATAAGAAATATCAACTTGGGAATTTTTAGAAGATGATATTGGATATATGAGGAAAATATCAACTTGGAAATTTTTCAGAAGAAAAATATAAACTTTTCAGAAGAGTGATATATTTGAAATATCAGAAAACTATGAACTTGGAAATTTTCAGAAGAAAAACATAAACCTTGTTGAAGAAGGCTTTTGGAAAAATTAGAAAAAAACAAAGAAAAGTGAGGACGATACTTCATTATAATGAATGTATTTTTAGGTAAATATCTAGGCTATTGTTTGTTATATGTTTTTTTAGCTATACTCTGCACACCGGTAGTCAAGTTCGTTCAGGGGGCAAAAATAGGCGGACTTGGCTGCATGTAGTTTGTAGTTAAAATTACATTGAAAAACAATAACCTAGATATCTATCGACACCTGTACAATTTTTTGTACGATACTGGAATCATTAAAATCCCTGAAAATGTAAGAATTTTTGTTATTTCACCAAATTTTATACTAACTTGCCAGGAGATATTTCATAATTGTCTTTTTAGCAGACCTGAGTAACATTTGTGCAGTTGTTGAAATTTGAATTGGCCAATTAAAAGGCAGCTTTGCTGTCATATAGCCAATCATAGCTTCTGTTTCATTTTGGAATTTGTTTAACATTCCAACTTAGGAGTAATAGTTTTATTGTCAGCAGATTTGACAATTGTACATTTATCATGTCTGTTTAAAATCAATAACATACCAAAGGGACGTCACTCTTGTTTTGAAACTTTGATAGTTTGGTTAGAACTGAATAATACCAGTTCTATTTTGTTCTGTTTTGATATCAAGTTACGTATTGCAGGGGAAAATCAGTGTTCAACATTTAGTATGACTTTATTGTGTAATCACCAGATTTCTTTGCCTACCATGCAAAAACATCAATGATTATGATTACATTTTGGAACAGATATATCACAGTTTACCATTATTATGACTAGTCATTGTTCAGAAGTGATGCCAGTTATATGTTGTATTGATACAAATCATGTTGTATTTAAGAACTCACAGTCTTGTTTCTGTTTTCACGATCTCGGTCAGCTAGCATCCATCATTTATAGGCACCTTAGATTTACATTTTCATTAATCATGACCAAGTTGTTGATACATCGCTAGATTTACCTCCCTTTGTTATGAATGATGGTCTTGTTTTTTATAATTTGCAAGTTTTTACAAATTTTTCGTAGACACAGTGTCTTTGTTTCACATAACATTTCTGATGTGGTGTTGTGAGTTAGACTTGTGTTTGTCTACATATTTGACACAGTAATGTTATTTTGTTGAATGATGCCACATTTTACACCAAGTATTGGTCTATTTGACTTGTCACACTATTCTATGCAGTTATGAATGCCATTTAACCAAAGTATATGCTCCCTGAGAAGTTAGTTGATGGTTGAAAAGAGGTTGCTACTTTCTGTTGGAAAAAACTTGACCTGAATCTTTAAGGCTTTGTATACAGCAACTATTCCCTAGGTTCAGTATTCGGATATTAAAGCATGTATATGAAAATATGAATTGTTGAACCTTGTGTAGTCTTCCATAGGGGTTTTGTTTAGAACTACATTGTGTAAATTACTGGTATTTTATTTGAGATTTTTGTTTTGCATTAGAAGTGCTATTTTTGTTCCATGCCATGTGGTCAAATTTTTCTAGAAGTGCTGTAGAAATTCTTGTTTTGCATAAAGTGCTATTTAGTGCCCCTTGGTCAGGGTTTTGTTGTTAAATATAACAAGCGAACTTGTACAACTCAGGTTTTCATACCTGTCAAAAAGTGCCAAAGCATTTTCTTGTATAGGATTTATTTAGACAGCTTTGCTACTGTTTTGTTCATCTTGTAATATATAGGGAAATCCTTTCAAAAATGCGACAAGTTGCTGATTCTGGCCAGTGATTGTTGACCAGTATACTTGTGATATTTGCAAACACATAATATGTCGGGTACACTGGTAGGTGATGGGTTAATATAGAATTGTTTTATTATCCCCCCCCCCCCCCAATCTTTTATGAGGTGGTGCATTGCTTTGCACACATGAGTTGGTCGGTCGGTTGACCAAATGGTTTTAGTTCAGTAACTCAAAAATGCTTTGCTCTAGGATCTTCAAACTTTACATGGAGGTCGGCAAGCAACATTAAGTGAGTAACGCGGTTATTTAACGAGTTGGCCTCAAACAGTAGATGACCCCTATTGATTTTGAGGTCATTAGGTCAAGGTCACTATGACTTACCATTTCTGACTATAAGGCTGCCATGGGGACATATATGTTTTACAAACATCTCTTGTTTTGTTTATATTTGTTTTTGTGCCCCCATCAGCTGGGGCAATATTTGCCATTGTTTGTTATAACCTTCCATGAAGATTGTCATGTAGGCAGCATTGTGCTTGTTGTTATTGATGATTTTAGTGTCTTTTTTACATGTATTTTAGTTTATTGTGTGAAATATATATGCTTGTTAATTGTATACTTTTATTGTGTTTGAAAGGGCAGTAAAATGGTTTACCAGCACTTGTCTATGTCTGAACGAATATTCAAATAAAACCAACTTGAATGTTCAAATGGTGAACTGGTTTCACATTATCCACTCTTCTATGCTTCAACGATGAAAATATAATCCTTTTTTCCTGAATTCACTCTTCTTTTTCTGAAGATAGAAAAGCTCTTTCTTCTTTTTCACTATCACAGAACTTTCACTTATTGTATCGTTTCGTCTTTTCAGTTTTGACCATTTTACTCTTTAGTTAGTGAAACAGTCAAAACATTGCTGTTAAAACATTTTATTGATTATATAGAATAATCTTGACGACATACCCTAGATGAACTTTTTGCATTTTTTGTTTTTCCTTTTTTTCTGCTGGTATGTTCTTTCTAAATCTTGTTAGCTTTAAATATTTTTTTTGTGAAATTCTGCTTTATTAATGTGAGGAGTTATGTTATGTATGAGTATCTGTGGTGAGTCATTTTGCACATGTTTTAAAACAAACAGTATTATTCATTTTGTTCTGCTTTTTTACCTGCCAAATAGAATCAACATTTATTTGTGTAATCACTGTGTATATATGCTACACTGTATTATATTCTACAACAGCTTATTGGCGTAGATTTTTGTGTCCCCCACACTTATTTATAAATGGGGGCATATAGCAATGGTGCTGTCTGTCCGTATTTAACGCAAATCTTGTGTATTGAACTCCTCATTAACCTTTTGGTGGAATTTCTTCAAACTGCGTCAATATCTATCAGAGTTATGGCCCATTGTTACTTTTGAAGACTACCAGTATGTGGTTTACAGTACATATTTTCAAGGTTTATAGTTCCATTAAACCTATAGTTTAGTTTGAATATTTTTTTTTTCTGTTTAAAGCTTTATTAGTATATCTGTGACAATCATTATGTAATGCTTTAAATCAAATTTTATGTTCTTGTTTTTAAATATTGAATATTTTCGCTAACTTATGGCAAAATTTTGTATTAATCTTGTTTGCTTATAATTAGAAAATATTTCATTTTAAGCCTCAACCATAATCCTTCATTGTGGATCCCTGATAACTAGTTTTGTTGGGTTACAGTGAATAAAGAGTTAAACACTGAAAATGGACATGAGAATATGAAGTTGCCTTATTATGGGGATGGTGTTGAAACAAGGTTATACCGTATTATGTAATATGCTGTCTCATTGAAAACTACTAAACAGGTTTTACTAAACATGTTATACTAAACATTTTATACTAAACGTGTTTAACATCAAGTGATGTTTATTACTAATTTCTTTGTTTTCCATTTGCTATTAGTACTTGATTTGTTAGATTTATTACAAAGATAAAATTAACCAATTATGCACAAATTCCAAAAAATAGGTGAACGCCAAATGAGAGAATTGATCAACATTAGGTATTTTATATCTCATGCATAATAAAGCTTTAATTAATTCGACTTTATGACACGAAAAGAAAATAATGTTTATAGATGTATTGCTGTGTGAAATATATGTTGATACGTTGTTAAACATAATATAGAATATACATAGTGCTATCAACACATCTAATATGTAATTCTTGTGTTCCCCTCCCTGGGGGTGGGAGCATGCCTCAGTTTACTATTGTTTTCTTTAATTGTCCATTCAAGTTTTTCACTAACTAGGGGAATGCTAGTATGGGTAAACAATAGATGTGGCTCTGTATAAGACTAGATAACACGAGTAATGCCATGTTCTTGTTGGAACATTTCACCCTGCAAAGCTAAGTAGTTGACGTAAATGAATAATAAAGTTCATTTACCTGGTAATTTCTTGTCAACCTATTGAGTCCTACAGCTTGTAAACAGACCGCTGTTGCATCCTCTACAGGTGACCACATCATGATTTAGGTCCTCTCTTGAAGAATTTCAAGTATTTAGGACCTACATCTTGACACGATCACCTGTGGTTATCTCAGATTACTTTGTACAACCTACCGGTAGCTATTTCAATGTGATTCTATGGTACATGTATTTTATACAGAGTGATTGCTAAGAAAGGCTGCTTACCTAAGGTGTAATTATACGTTAGATGTATGCGTGTGTTTGTGTGGCTGTATTCCGGCTATATGTGGTGTGTAAATCTATAGTTGTATATGGGCTATATGTGATGTGTTGATATATACATGTACGGTAGTTGTGTACCGGCTATATGTGGTGTGTCGATCTATAGTTGTATACGGGCTATATGTGATGTGTTGATATATATTTGTATTAGATGGGTTATATATATATGATAACTATTGGATTGTTTTACCTTAAACTGTGTATCAGTAACATTTGTTTGTACTTAAATCATATACATAAATATAAAATGCTATTCGGAAACAAGTTTTGATTTTCTTTACCCTTTTCTTGCAATTCAGAGGAATGGTTTTCCAAGTACATGTACAATTGTAATTGGATATTGTATACACAAGCTGTTGAATTTTATCCTAATGGTTTGCCAGATATCGGGCTATTGTGACTGGGTAGCCTCCATATGACTTGAATATCTTGGTAATACCTAGGTCACAAATCATCTAGATGTCAGATGCTGTTAGTGTAATACTGTATGAGATGTGTTTGTTATGCCTACGCATCTGTTGCAGACTGACGCCAGCTGATGAGTAGCAATGCATATATTGTGTCCATCAGGCATCTCAAGTAAAAAATCTCATCTCAAACTGAGATTTGGGTCTAATCAGAGCCTTAATTTCGACTAAATCTCTAATTTTAGCTCTTGAAATTCCACTATGGTAAAGTGAGAATAATGTTTCTGGTTTATAATGACCATTTTCAGACCAGTTTCACATTGAAGAATCACATGAAGGCTCATGGCAATATTTGATTTGAGATTTTACTCAGGTTGAGACATTCAGGAGATCAAAGACCTCGTAGGTATGTAAAGCAGTATCTAGGGTTATTCGTCACATTTAGTGATATTTCTTGTTTTCCCGAGACTTAAAATCATATGACATGTCACTGATGTCAGGAATTGTCATATGAAATGTGTGCATCTTTGCTGCCTTTCCAACCAGTTCCTGAGGGTCACTTTCAGCAGATCCGCAGTTAAGCCACCCTTTCGACATTTCAACTACCCCTGGTCATTGGATTATCTATGGAAGCCTGCATTCCCTGGGAAGACTACCTTTCTCCTGGTTTGTGGGCAGCCAACATCAAGATACGGCACCTATGAATATTGAACATATTTAGACACAGCCCTTACAGCCTAACACCTTGGTCAAGTGAGCATGTTCGTTAGTCTTCCTCAGACAAATTAGGCAGGGGTTCGATCTCGAAGCGGCCCAACCTCTAGACCACTGCTCCCATATTTAAGCGTATAAATGCATTACCGTCACATAAAGCATACAATAAACAAAACACACAACTAGTTAAAGTTAATCTTTTATTATTACAAAACCCTTTACGGACTAATACTAAAAGTTTTAGCTCATCTACACATACTCAAAATATCAAATAAATAATGATGGTATAAAAATGTTAAATCATGATGATTCACTAATATAAAATTATCAAATAAATATGACAAGTAATATCACAGTCGAGAAATGTACATGAGACAGAGCAGAGTATGAGCAGAGTATATGTTTTTAACAACAGGTCTGTGAAAAGTGTCCTAGGTCACTGTTATATACATTGTTACATAACACAATGTCATGGTAAGAGGCCATTTCTATTTGTGGGCATATTCAATACAGACAATTGGAAACGTCAGCAGTGCTTAAGCACCCACACAAGTGACATACACAGAACATACCATCCTTTCCCCCAAAAAAAATCAAATAAGCAGATTTACTGTCTTCCTCACAAAACACAGGTGACTCCATAATACATCACCATATGGCCACTTGTGGGGCACATGGTGAGAAATTTGGGCGTCAATGATTAAAAGAAATGGAAAAGCATTACTACAGATTTTATATGTTTGGTGGTTTTATTCATTAACAAAATTGTAAGAATTGATATATACATCATTCTATAAAAAACTTGGCAGTTGTGTCTTTATTAGCTGTGGCAAAATAATTAAGTATTCTACGATCAAGTACACTCTTGCAGTAGGCAACAAAATAAGGCAAGATGCATATTATGTTACGTTAAACAACCAAGTGCCAGAAAAAATTCACTTAAAAAAACCATTTGCAATCTAATTTGAAAATGACATCAATGTCATAGTTATATACATACTACATACTAAATGCAAGTCCACTGTACATGAAAACATGCACTTTCACAAAAAAGAAATTCATTACATTGCTGACATGAATGTTAACAAAGAAATAACAAATCCAATTATTACATGTCTTCATAGTTGATTCAAATCACAGATATGTATTTAGTACGGATAGGTAACTCTACCACGTGACCCAGTTGAAATCAGTAGAAATCGACTTTAAGTCTCGCGGGTTCACGTTTGTCGCAATATTTGGCGAGATCACAGAGTTTTAGCGGCGAGATTCATCGATCCGCCATCTTTGTTATATGTATTGTTTTGCAAGAAATTTGCAGAAATAAATCTGCCAATCCAATCAATATTTCAAAATCAATCGAGAAAATTTTACGATGTAGATACAGAATAAACATACCTTGATTAGTGTGTATGTATATTTCATCGATTATATTGGCTATATGTCCAGAAATGGAGTTTGAATACCCAACGGTTTCGCGGGAATATCGAAGCGAGAAAACAATTCAGTTCAAACTATGACAAATTCCTATCATCAGATTGAAAAATATTAAAATCTTATTTGGTGTTTTACTTGAAACATCTTTCGTAAAATATTATAAAATTAGTCCTGATGATTCTTCTAAAAGATATTTCGTAGACTAAATTGTAACGACGAAGCCTCCGCCATTTTCCACCTGTTTCTCTCGTTTCTTGCTCCAAATCACAAGAAATTGTAACTCTGACTTAAATTGCATTGAATATTGCATGAAACACGCATTGTGTATCTTCTTCATATTGTTTTAATTTTGAAAATCGATAAATTATTAATGATAAGGCAAGTTTTTTCGAGGCAGCCATAAACATTTTATGTTACCGATCATCGCCATATTATCGACTTACAGTGTACCGAATACCAAAAAAATGATGATTAACGGAAAGGTCGAGTGCGCGCATTGCATTATGGGCGTTTTGCTGTTCGGCAGATAAAAATCTATTTATAGAGTTGCCTATCCGTTCTAATACATATCTGTGTTCAAATTAAGAGATAAATAGTGTACATATAACCATGCAATTTCTACTGGCCAATATTTTGTAAAACTTGTTTTCATTGGCTGTGGCAAATATTTTGTAAAACTTGTTTTCATTGGCTGAAGCCAATACTTTGTAAAACTTGTTTTCATTGGCTGATGCCAATATTTTGTAAAACTTGTTTTCATTGGCTGATGCCAATATTTTGTAAAAACTTGTTTTCATTGGCTGATGCCAATATTTTGTAAAACTTGTTTTCATTGACTGATGCCAATATTTTGTAAAACTTGTTTTCATTGACTGATGCCAATATTTTGTAAAAACTTGTTTTCATTGACTGATGCCAATATTTTGTAAAACTTGTTTTCGTTGACTGATGCCAATATTTTGTAAAACTTGTTTTCATTGGCTGAGGCCAACATTTTTGTAAAACTTGTTTTGGCTGATAACATTGAAAGTAATTATACCAAACTACATGTAGAGACTTTAACATACCAGAACCATAATCTAAAATTCAAAAACGAAGCTACATTCTAATATGAAATGTGCATACAATTTAATTTGTAAAATTTACCCGACTAATTTCTCATCATGATACAAAAACTAAGTGTAAGAAAATCTGGTTAAATATAAACTTGAATAATTTTTTTTTAAGAAACATGATACAAGTTTTCAACAGGAAATCAATTATTTTGACAATATGAAATTTCCTCTTACTACAGAAACATTGAAATTCAAAGAACATCTGGTTTTCATTCAAGGTCCATAACTCTGCTGTAATACTTTAATAAAAGATCAAGTGAAACACAAAATATTGAATTTGCTAAACCAGAATACCCAGCATTTAAATTCACCAATTTAATATTTGTGAACCTAATTTAATATTGGTGAACCATATACTATTTTATTTTGAAATTCTTGCTATATAAGTTTTGGCTTCATTACGTTATAACATTAATACTGTGAGTTGATGCAAAAATGTGCATCAAACAGTGCATAAAAACATGTAGTGCGTAAAACAACTGAACACTAAAATGCTGCTTCAGCAAATATCAAATATCAGCAAAATATCAAAAATCAGCAAAGTATCAAATATTGGCAAAGTACAAAAAATCTACAATCTTTCTATACAATCTCACCTTCAGAGAAAATGTGATTTTTTCACGCACAAAACAGCCACAAACAAACAATATACAGTATTTTGATAAATTCTTCTAGTCAAGAGATTATCAAAAATTGTCTCCCTTTATTCAAATTCAAAATGCTATGGAAGGGAGAAAACTTTTGATGATCTTGAAGATCTCCTGTACTTAACAGCCACATAGCCTAACATGCATCTATACTGTTAACAGTTATTTCTACAATACATGTACACATTATACTACAGATCTATTATGTCATGTTCTTACATGAACAATTAAATCACTGAATGTGAAATTAAACATGAGATGACGCCCGTCTAAGATGAATGGCTGAAATTACACCAACCTTGTCTATGACTTTGAATGTGGTGGTACAGATAATGTGACCTTGATGCAAAAGATCTATGACCTTGACACAACAGGCCTGTGACCTTGGCCTTAGGGATTGAGTAACCAAGACAATGCAGTCTATTTAGCCTTTGGAACTCAGTTTCATTAAGTTCTATATACACCCCTTCCACTCATAAAGAAGACACCTATAGTGTTAATCCACAGAAATTTTAATTCTATCCATACAATATCCAGACTTGTTTCTTTTATTTTGTTAACACTGGCTTTAGGATACCATTTGGACAGGGAGGTTAAGTTGCGGTTCTCGTCGTTATATAAATATATCCGGCAATTTTTAATGGCTATTAGGATAGTTTATGGCTAGAATTTCAAATTCCTATGGTTTATAATCACACAATAGACAGTAATTGTCTCCCTTTAAAAAATCTATAAAAGCAACAAAGTATCACAGATATTGATATGTTCTATACAGTTATATGGACGGATTAATTCAAGCTAATTTACATAACAATATATATGAAAAGCTTTAATAGGAAAATATGTAAAAGACAAAAATTGCAGATGTTTTTACCACAACAAGCAGGATTAATGGAGGGCCTATGTAAGTAATAATTATATATGTATAAGAGAAATACTTCCATCTAATACACCAACAAAACTGTTGGCACTTATATACCTTTAAACGTCTCTAAAGTCCAACAGTTAACAAATCGTAAAAATAACAATCATTTCTATTTGCATAAATACATTAAGCAGTAAATTTGTATTGAATTTCAGCTACAGATCACAACAGCATCAATATTAAAGTATAATTAACGGATACGTAAATAAATTCAATAATAAAGTAATCACAAGTACCTGACGAGAATAAGCTTGATTAATAAAGTACCAGGGTAGTTTAGAGATTCAGACTTGAGAGCCAGGTATGTTACATGTGACATCATCATAATATGAACGTCCAATCACTGGCTTAGAATAAGAAGGAACTTTGCAAGTACTAAATCAAAATTTTGAGAAAAACAAAAAACTGTCTGAAAATTAATCTTTTAATACCTATGGAAAATCAAGCTTCCCTTACTTCATTTTGGTCAACATGACTAATTTCGTTCTCATGAAAATAGGCTCATAAGAAGCGCCTTATGATGGAAATTTCAAATATGTATCAGTCTTAAAAGGGTTACAACCTTCTCGTTCTAAGCCAGCTGAATGAAGTCATTTGCATATTTAATGCACCATTCATAATCACTGAGCAATACGCAAATTTACACATGGTAGAAAAATGCACGAGTGTCAGATACTGGGACATTACCGGTAATAATAGAACAAAGTTTTGGTCACTAACAATCTAGGTATACATAGAAAACAACGATTCAAATACTGGGGCCTTATTTACGTTGTGAGTCTAAAACTCTGACTTAGACTTAAACTTTTCATTATTCATAATCACTGGCATTTCTTTGAAATTAGATTTAACCATGTGAAATTTTATCGGGCTATTGGTTGTTACCCACTGAACATGTATACCGATTTATATCAGAATCGGTACATTAATAACAACATGAGAGCAAACGGGACATTTGACGATGTAAAGTCTAAGTCATTGTTTTAGAATTATAAAGTTGGTGAATAAGGCCCCTGTATAATTGTTCCATACATAGTTAATGACCCAGACTATGTCAACTGTTCCCAAGAACAAATATTAAAGCTATTTCCGAACAAACATTTCTCATTGATTTTATAATTTACCCTTACAGATATAAAGTGTTCTGCTCAACCTGTTAATCAATTCTAGAATTTTATACAATTTTTGTTACATTACAGTCAAGCCTGTGTTAAAGACCACCATTGCCCTGCAATTTTACTAAACTATCTTTACAAAACTTGTATGCAAAGGCACCCAATTTTACCAATTTTAATGAGATTTAACCAGAGCGCCAAGAAATATCACATGTGAACAAAAACATAGACGATATTTGACCGTAGTTTGGGAGGTCTTTATCGACAAGCATGACTTTAAAATACTGAGATAAGATTTTATAAAAAATGTCCATATTTTGACGTCGTCAAGTCTAACAAAACAACATAACGTCTACACTAGGTAACTATAAATACTTATCACAGTGCCTCAGGAACATTTCAGAATTATTTGAAAAAAAATGCTCATGACTAATAACTAGTAAAAAGCTAACCTCCTTAGAATAACAAATATTTTGCTCCAATTCAATATCTCTTAAAGAAAAGAAAAACTATAATATTATACTTTGAGGGCTAAGTGCAAAACTATAGTAACTACATCACTTTTTAGAGGCATGTACCACAGTTTAGCACTAAGCCCTTGTTAATTGTTTTTTTTAAACATAATGCCAAAACAAGGGCAACAACTCTGTTAAACATTTGAATCTTGATCTGGATTAGTAAGGAAGGTGGGTTTATTCTCATCCTCAGCACTTGTAGTGTCACCTTGACCTTCAGTTATAGTGTCAGTATTACCCGCACCCTCCTCAGACTGTTGGTCCATCACAGTAGGATTATCTCCCCCTTCCTCAGACTGGGGATTTATCACAGTTGGGTTCAGGACCATACCACCAATGTTAATTGACATTTTCTCTCCTTGAAGTTTTAATATCGCGGGTCTATCATCTTCATCATCATCATCATCGTCAGGTTCGAAAGTTTCTTGAGCATCGAGACTCTCAAGTGCAGGATCAAAATCGTCAGGTTCTGGAGTCACAGTTTCAGTACTGCTAGATGACTCAAATGATTGGAAAACTTCGGTTTGCTCGTTAAATGAAACACGTTTTCTAGAATTCCCTAATGTTTCCCTTGGCGATGCAGGTCCATCAGTTTCGCTATCCCTGTTGTTGGTCACACTTTGCTCTGGTTCTTCGCTCATTTCTGGGGCAGGAATGTTTTCAGATCTCTTACTCTCTTTCAGTATACCTACAATATTAGGATCATTTTCAGTCTCAGTGATCACAGTAATTGTTGGCTCTGTTTTCTCGTTTCCTTCATCAGAAGTATGTAAGTGAACTTCTGGCTGAACCTTTAAATGTTCAACTCTTTCTCTCAATGCTGCAATGTCCTCTTTTAAATGGTCTTCGTTATTTTTCTGTTGAGTATCATCAGCCATATTGTCAAGATTAAGTTCATTTAAGTTTCCATATGTTTTATAATGACTATGACCATCAGAAGAATCAGACTTTTCTTCAGCCTGATTTTCATTTACAGCAGATTCATTCCCAGCTTCCACAAACTCCGTTTCTGTCTTTGTCTGCGGCATTTCTTCATTTTCAACATTATTCTTCTCATCAATTACTTCATCTGGCTTAGCACTATCAGCTGCCTCTGTGGTATCCTCTACAATATTTTCATCAGACGAGGAATCTGACGAATCAGGCTTTTTAGGTGAGTACATAATTTCAGAAATATTAGGATGATCATCGACTTTCGCTTCTTCAGCCTCTGTATCAAGGGCTAATTTAGTAACAGGCTGCTCTATTTCCAATCTACTCCTTTCAGCAAACTCAGCAACGTCTGCTTCTGAAACACCTTCTTTGATAAGTTCAGCATTTAACAAGGATCTTTGTTCAATCTCATTTAAGTTATTAGTGATCTGATCAGCAAAGATTCTTCTTTGACGTTCAGCAACATGTGCTGGAATACCTTTATCGGGAGGAAATGGAAGAGTATAAGGATTAGATGTATCTTCATTTGCCATCACTTGATCAACTCTTGGAGGAATAATTGCTTTACGAGGAGAACTTGCTGACTTTTTAGGTGAAGGAACTCTACGACTAGATGGAGCAGTAGATGGTCTATTGAGTTGCTTCACAGTTAAAGCAGGAGCATCATCATTATCACGATCAGTTTCCAGACGATATGCACTTCTTGGCCTTTCTACAGGTTCACCATCAAAATCACCACCACCAAAAGATTTGTTGGTTTTGTTATCAAATTTCTTTATACCGGTATCTATTCTTTTCCTGCTATTTAGCTTATCTTCTATTCGCTTTCTCCCCAAGGCAGGTATGATTCTCTCAAGTTCTGGATCAGACTTTGCAAGCTCTCTTTGTCTTTTAGCATTCTCTTTTCTGGTAGCATCATGACTTCTTTTCATTTTCACCCAATCGTCATAAGATATTCTCATTTGTTTTGCCTTCTCCTTTTCACTTATTTCTGACTGGTCTTCTGTGTCAGACTTCGGAGCTACGGGACTCTTGCCTCTTACTTGCATTTTCAATTTTATTTTCCCGGCCACTGGCCTTTTGTATATAAACTTGGTTTGCGGAGGATGAGGACCTTCTTGAGCTTTCTTTGACTGTTTCCTCTCTTCTTCAGCTTCTCTAAGTGCTTGTATTTCTTCTTGAGTCAGAGCTTTACCATCAGCATCAGGTCTTGCAGATGGAGCCGACTGTGGTCTGATACGTAATGTGTCTCCTGGAACACTCTTTGTCTTTTTATATGACTCTAACCATTCATCTTCTTCCTTTTCTTTCTGCCGTTTCTCTTTCTGCTTCTTCACCCATACTTTGCTCTTCTCTTTCATCCATTTCTTTACCTTTTTCTCGGAATCCAATCTTTTCACAAACTTCTCGTTTACTTCTTTCACCATTTTCTCTCTTTCTTCTCTCTTCTTCCGTCTCTCCTCCTTGGCATGTTGTCTGTATATCTTATCCTTCTCCTTCAACCATTTCTTCAATTTCTCATTTTCTGAGTATTTGATATGATCATCAATTGATGGTCCATTGCGTGGTGTACGTGGTGAAGAGCTGTTCTTGCTCAAGGTACTACAGAAGCTTGGCCTTTCTGATACTTCTTCTTCCGTATCACTCTTCTTAGATTTCATTGCAGCATCGATTTTCTTCTTTTTCTTTGTTGCCCTTTTAGCACTGCTTGGTCTATCAACCAATATATCTGTACGGATTGCATCCGTCTGTCTTGCTCGTTCAGCAACCATTACACTGCGTAGAGTTCCATAGGCTTGCTCATCTGAAATTAAATAAATAAATTTGTCAATTAGAATTTGTTTGCCATTGGCTTTAAAAAAATTGCCAAATTTCTGTAATAAATTTTCTTATTCCGAGTTAGATAGTTAATGAGGAGTTAAGAATAATTTAAACTGAAACACCCAAAAACTTGTAATCAACATGGAGCAAAATGAAATGAAATACATTATGGCTTCATTGTAGACCTTCTGGTACACTGCATGAAAAATTGTTTGTTCAATGTAGATTCATTTTTTTCAATGTTTAAACCCTCATACAGTAGTGTTTAGTCACTGTCCCAGACAGACTCAGGTCACTGTTAAGAAAACAGTAAATATACTTTTACAAATAAAATAAGCATTTTAAACTATTTCACTTCAAGACACAAAAGAAAAATATTGTCATGTATTTGATACAGATTTTCAATTCATAATGGCATTGTTAAGGATGGACTGGTGATGGATTGGCAAAGCACTACCTTAAATTTCTCTTCTGAAGCATAAAACTACAGTGGTTTAGGAATAAAATAATATTTGTGTATTAGTCAGGGTGGACATACCTAGTTGACTTTTTGGCTTAGTCTGCAAGTAAAAATATGTAAACAAAGACCAAAGTATCTTATTCTATGACCAATTTTCACGTCAAGCTCTGTAACCCTTGCAAATTAATTTATTTCAAAAGAGGTGCCAGAAACCGGCTCAACTGTTTAACAAGCATGTAACAGTTTTTCACATAATTTTACTCGCAGACTTAGCGAAAAAGTAATGTCAGAGTGGTATGTCCATCCTGTTAGTGTCAACCAGCAACGGTGGGTCAAACCTCAAGGTGTTTATAATGGTATTCTGCATATCAATAATTGATTGGCAATTAAGTTAATTGGTAAATGAGTTAATCTTGTAAATCACTGTTAAAAAGTGGCATATTGTATCTTTATTTCACAAATTTCGTAGCAATTAAGAATGACATTGTGCAGAACTTTGAAGGTTGCAAAATAAGTTTCTATTAAGTTGCATGGATTAATGTCATCTATAAAATACATGTATGTTGTTCCATTAAATCAGTAAATGGTGGTATTTGTAAGCATCAAGCAAATGCAAGGACCATCTATAATGGCCAGCATATATCTAACAGGATCTGTAAAAGCAGTATAACTGATGGGAATGTGCAAAATATGTCATAAATATGTGTATAAATATGTTAACCACACAGTGTCAATCTACAGAGCTAACTAAAGTGACATCCAATACTGTTCTCAAAGCACAAATACTGGATAATTTATGATTTAATGACTCATGTATTTATTATTATAAATTTTAGAATGACTTGATCAAATTATTTGAAATGAATAATGTTCGCACTCAAAACATTGCGATTCTGTCCACTAACAGTGACTTTTTTTCTTCATTATGGCGCTTGTGAACTTTATATGAATATATTATACAGCCTAAAGAATATCTCATTTACGTAGGAACGCTAGACAATTACCAATTTTGCTGTATTTTAGTTGTTGTTCACTGATGCTCGACCAAATTATTACAATAGGTTGAAAACTGCATTTGGTCGAGCATCAATTAAAAACAGCTAAAGATAGAGCAAACTCAGTACTTGCCGGGTATTCTTACATATACAGGTTATTCTTTACGCTATATAATATAACCATATTAAATGCACTATCATTATAATCAAGAAAAAACTCACCTTTAGCAGACAAAATCGCAATTGTTTTGAGTGCGAACGATATTCATTTGATCACATGATTCTCCACACTCCAAGTGGAAGCTCAATAGTTGAAAATGGTAAAGGTCACAGGGACCAACCAGCAGACGGGCATTTGCAAAACAATATACCCCTCATCAAAGATGGGGCATAAATATGACTTTGAAAAATGATTGAACATCACAGCAGCTCAGTATGAATTTGTTGTTATAATAAATGTTATAATAAAGGTAATCTTAGTGAATATGAGCAGGTATCAAATCTGTTAGATACTATGTACGGTGCTGTATTTATTCAGTTAAAGCACTAGATATCTCACGTTACATACCCTTGCCTGTCCGCTGTTTACTTCCATCATTCTTACATGTATCTTAATACAAGAAATAAACTCATCTAGAATTTGACTTATTGAAGCAAAATAGGTGAAACATTGTGGGAATTTGAATGAACAAAATTAAAGTCTAAAAATTGGTGTTTGGTAGTTTGATTTCATTATTATATCTATAAAGCATGACAAATTTGGCATGAACAGAATATTTGCTTTCTTACATTCAAAGTCATGATACTGTAGTGACATAATTTTATTTGTTTTAACAAAATTGAAACTAATGCACACATATTCATTCTTCAAAATAATTTCAATCACTATGTTTTTTTTTATTTCATCGTACCAAACTCGGCATTCACACTTAACTGTATCAATGTTATTTTAGAAATATTTATCAAATACATGAAACAGAAGTTTTGCCAAGTCGTTTAACAAATTACAAACTAACAATAGCAGCACAGCCAGTAATCAGTAAGAATAATCTACAGACTGACCTTGAAATAATCAATGAAATACCCGATACAACACACTGCTTAATATATAATATTTATTGTAGCAGATTAGCACTAGTCTAGTATTTAACTAAATAGCCATTAGTAATTAAAACCCTTAGTCAAAATAGTCTACAAATAGCCCAAACTGATATAGCTAGTTTGCGATAGAAAAAAATCGTGTTTTTCTGACATTTCTATTCATCAGATATTGGTAAAAAATTACACAGAACTACAATAACTTCCTACCTACTCCCATTCCGAATTTCATAATTTTTAGTCACATATTAAAATACATAATTTTTATATTCTTTATTATATGTTGAAATTACATGCGTGTGTACAGTTTAACGCAGGGAGGTGATCTGGTATTCCATTGATGATTTACTATCAATTATTTAACCGTTACAATCCGTGATCGACGGGATTGACATTGCCATTATGAAGACGAGACTTAGGAGGCCCGTATGATTCGGGTTATTTACAGTCCAGTTAGGATAAAAATCCAGTGACGCAGTGGAACAATCCACTAGTACGGTGTAAAAACAGGTATAGAAGCTTATACTATAACAGTTCAATACCAAA
Organism: Spisula subtruncata; assembly: GCA_963678985.1. Taxonomy (NCBI): domain Eukaryota; kingdom Metazoa; phylum Mollusca; class Bivalvia; order Venerida; family Mactridae; genus Spisula; species Spisula subtruncata. The sequence continues at coordinate 2,992,864 of OY787674.1, forward strand.
CTAAACTCTACCTGTCTAAGCAATGGTTTTAATCTTTTAACTATGACGTCACTGTCAGATTACCCCAGCTGGACTATAGGTGTGTCGCTTGTAAACAATGTACAGCATTGTAACAGCAATAACATGTACTTCGCCAGATTCACAGACGGGCCTCGTGTGTGTTATATTAGGTAGGTTGTAAATACGAAAATATACCGTTAGGTGTATCACATGACCGTAAAATTGGCTGTTGCAAGTATCAAGTCTTTTAACTTGATTTTTTATACAAAACTACAATATGTTACATAGAACTTACGAACAAAACTTTTTTAACTCATTTCTGATGTTGCTGAAATTTCAGTGTATATTAGGTAGATATATTTCATTTATTCGTGCAAAAGTTCATGCTTGTAGGTGTAGTAATTATAGAGAAATGTTTAAAATACACGATTTTTTTCTATCGCAAACTAGCTATACACATATGAGCCGCAGTCTTGTGATTCTACAACTTTAACAAATAATACATTGCCATCAATAACTGACTTTTAAACATATGATTTTGCCATGGAATAAGTAATTAAATACAAACAGAAATAAACTTTTGTTTACTGTTGCCTTTAAACCACAGAACCTTGTGCATTTGTGTAAGTTTACGACGATGATTGCGTGGTGTTCAAATCATCATAATAGTGGTGATGAATATGCAAAATGTCAGGGCTTTTTCTTCTTGTATAACAGAGGCCTGTAAAAAGCCCCTTCCCCAATTGGAAATTTCTTCAAAATGATGCAGTTTTCCCAAAACTCTCATGTTATACCTACTTTTTTGTTGCCCAAAACAGGAATTAAAAACAGATATTTTCCCAAAAATTTAAAGACTACGACCCCTTCCCAAATTGAACAGAAAAAGTCCTGAATGTGTATTGGTACCTGTGTCAAAACTTGCATTCCTACAGTATGTATACTTACATGTACTATTTGACTCTAGATCACTGTCCCGACGTCCATATGTAACATGTTTCGCCGAACCAGGTCGCATTGATTTATTTCTTATTTCTCCGGGAAGGCTGCGTGGTATGATGGTTGATGATGAAGGAAGACCGTGGCTGGCATTTTGGTACTGATCTCGTAATAACTCCATCTGATACAGATGATGCCGGGTCATGTGACTTTTCTGATCAACAAACGAACACGTCATCAGCTCCTCTAATTCACTATATTTCTGCTGAAGTTTACCCTCCAGATACATGTCTGGATTGATCTGAAATATTTTATAACCTTCACGTTTTTTTCTTGACAATAATGGTTTAGTCTTTTTTGGGCGGAGTAAGGGAGGTTTTGCAGCATCATTTGGCATAGGCTTTTTTCTTCCATCGTCTGATTCACTAAGCGAAGAATAATCCTCCACGACCACCATTTTCTGACTGCCACCAGAACTGGTACCCTGCCTTCCATGTCTATCAGCATACACTGTTTTAACACTGACTTGTTTTTTAGCATGTCCATTAACTCTCCTATCCTGACTGTATTTACCTCCATCTGAAGAGTCACTACTTGAACTTCTGCTTCTAGCGTTACCATGACGATTCTTATTGTTCCTAGAACCACTACGATCAGAAGATGATGAAGAACTACTTGAGCTACGACTTCTATTATTTCGACCTCTATTTTTCTGGTTAGAACTTCGACCTCTATCAGAAGACCGACTACTACTTCTGCTCTGTCTTCTACCATTTTCCCTTCTTTCTGAATCTGACGAACTAGAAGAATCACTACTGCGACTTCTACTCCTCCCTCTAGGAGAGTTCACCACTTTATTTGGTTTAGAAGAACCGTTATCAGAGTCAAAGAAACTATCACGCTCCACTTTGTCCTTTCTTTCAACAGAATGATCAGAGTCAGACTGGTACTTCTTCTTTTTAATGTATTCATCATCTGAGGAATAAGTCTCAGAGGAATAACTCTGAGGTGACCTTGACCTTTGACCTTTAGGAGAAGATGTTAGATTATTACGTACACGACCTTTTGTTGTCTTTGGTCGTCCATTTCTCATATTTAGGTTCATTTTATTTCTTTTGTTCTGGTTATAGTCTGCAGAGAAAGGTCTAGCAGCTTTTTTAGATTTTGATTGATTCCTATCAGCAGAATCTGTTCTTTGCTTTTTTATTTTTTTGCCGCGAAATCCAGCATTTGGATTGCCTTTTGACACTTTGGAACTATTATCCATTTCCTTCATCTTGAATTCACTAAATGACGCACTAGGACTACCGGTGCTCTTGATTTGTTGTTTATCAGAATTGAAGAAATCAGGTGAACCACTACCACTCTCAGTGCTCTCCCTTGTGACAGTAGGTATCATAACATCCGACCCACCACTCTTCTCTAACTTCGCCTCCTCTTCCTGAACCAGAGATTCTAACAGATGTAAACTACGGGGTCGCCCTTTGGGAGGCAACCCAGGGTCAGCCATTCTGAGCAAACTGAAAAAATAAAACATAGCATGTTGATAGTTATTATGATAATTAATGTATACTATCATTTATAAATTTATACAGCACAATCATTGTATTTGGTTGGTCATCTAGAGAAAAAAGCATGGAGGCTAATATTTTCTGTAATAAATTGCCAAGTGGCAGAATAAAAATCATGCAGACAAAGAACATGATTTTACAACTTGCAGTTTTAATGTAATGCATCAGCTCAAATCAAGCAGGTCATGGAAACAAGGAAATGTTTGGGTAACTAGTTTCACATACAGACTAGTTTCTCATTTCTCAAAAACAAAATCTTAGACAACTGGGTTGATTACAGGTGGAATTTAAAATACAAAGTTCGAACACTATGTGGGCTGCAGCTTGTTGATTTTAAGAAACTTCAACAATAAACAAGGCATTGCATATCTATGAGTTTGTCACTTGATTTACGTTTTTATATTAATTACTGTTTACCTAATTTGGAAACTTTGATAAAACATGCATAAAATTTTGTACAAAATGTTTGAAATAAATTCTAACACCTTTGTTGTTTGAACAAAACTAAACGCGAACAAACAAATCAAGAAAGGGCTTAACTTACAGCAAAGTTTCAATGCTGCATTTGTTTGTTATTATACTATTAACATGGGTTAAAACTTCACTACAAGATATAAATTGTAAGACTAAAGTTAAGACTAGAACAACAAAACAAGACTAGAACAAGTTATACAATGTATTATAGATATCATAAGTTTCTATCATTGTTAATTATAATTAGCCTAAATGAAATAAACATGCACAGCTTAAATAATAACAAAACATAAGAACAATATTCAACTTCCAAGCACCAGTGAACCCACAGAATGTAACATTTAGTGATTGAAAACAACAACAAAAATACCCAACAAGTATTAAAGAACAAAAAGTCTTATTACAGCATTCACTGTTATACTAGTCCTTAGTTAATTGTTTTACTACTAATCAGAATCAAGCCTGTGTTACTTTATATATCTTATGTTCTTGAACATTGTTCACCTGTTTTTGTGGGATTTATATGCCCGAGAGGGCCCATAATTGGTAATAAAATTTATTCTATTCTATTCTATTCAGCACCTCCAAATAATACCAGTAGACAATAAACACTATCCAAATAAACCCCTGGATGTGATTGTGATACTGTGGCAGTGAAACAAACACTTCCATTTACCCAATAGACTACACGTAAATGATGGATCTACGAAACAAACACTTATCCTATCTTGAACAGAGCATGAAATAATCACAGTTACTATAGTTGATTCAAAGATCTCTGTCACAACCGCGTAAACAAACAATCACCCCGGTCGATTATTAAAGGTATGTCAGGATTAAATTCTACCATCAATAATACACTTGAATGATTAAAAAGCTAATGGTCCTATAGCGTAGTGGTTATACTTGGTGCAATTAGCTATTCAGAGATGGAACATTATGGCGTTTTTTACAGAAATCTTTGAATCGACAATAAGGGCTCATAAATAGGATAATGAAATCATCACTACTGTAGAGTACAGTAGAAGTACAGGGCCTGAAATGGTCGGACCATGAACAATTTTCATAGGGACGCTCAAGGTGTAATGCAAACACCAATCTAAAGGATGGACATTGCACAATTTAATAGTGGAAATTTATATATTCAAGGTGAGAACATTGTTATATCATACTGTAGCCATGGATAAAGGTCAGGATCAGGTCAATTTCTCCAAGCTACACTAATCCAATATCCATTAGTTGTAAAACTAATAACCATAAATAGGCCTTGAATAGTAAAGATGACTATCCAATTGAAATGTAAATACAGCTTGTTATATGCTGTATTTAATGTCGTATTATTTATGGCCCTTTAATATCTATCCAAACTTGGACAAAATCCAAGAAATTGATATAGCATGAAACAAGCTGTATGATGTCTCTGCTTACGGTACATTGACTAATAATATTCTATACCGGTATATACTGGTAGCATTCCGACTATATAACTATATCATTAATTTCGTCTAAATCTAGAGAATATAGAAAATATAGAATATATAATCAAATTCATGCATATTGAAAGCAGGTACTCACATAACATTTTCAGATCATCAAATAAAGTTTTAATCATACGGAGAGTTTCAAAATATATTTTAGAAATCCGTGATGAGAAACAACAAATATAATTATCTGCTTCAAGCAGGTAAAGTAAGTTAACTAATCAATATGGTCGTGCCAAAAGTATTTTAACCATTACCCAAAAACATACATTGTTTATTAAAGTGACGCTGTTCTTTAACACCAAAATGATAACCCAGCAAACCATTCATCTTTGTGATATACCAGGAAAACAATGGTACAGATCACACATTAAATGATGAATAAAGTAATTCATACATTCATTCATGATTGAATAATCAAGGTTGAAGCTCTGTTTGATAGTTACATTCTTCAGACATAGGCAGAGTATAAGATTTGAAGCTAGACCTGTGACAGACCCAGTGCATGAATCTACATGCCTAGCTCTATAGACTAACAATAAGTGGTATTCCTGAAATGAAGCAAGGCGGCCTATAATTAAATTCCAACTATCACATTCTTATAGCTATTGCCATAATTGGAGTTGATACCTAGGGTGGTATTCAATAATGATCTTAATTTATTTGAGAATAAGGATAGCCAATCATATTGCCTGTTACTCACCAAGAGTTTAATATGGTGTGATCTGATTGGTTAGTCTTATCCTTAAGTCAAGTAAGATCATTATTAAATATCACTCTTGGGTATAACTTATTGATCCTCTTCATGAATTCTAGATATTCTATAGGTCAGAGCAGATATCTAACCAAAATCTGTGAGGCTTAGTGACCTTAACAACTCAACCATTCGGCCCTGTGGCAAACATTCAATTTGTGCAGTTATCCCGGTAGTAATCAAATTATCTGGTTATCAATTAGTGGTCACTACTATTAATACAAGTACATGCCACAATCCAGAAGAGTTCAAAGAAAATAATTCATAAAGAAGACACACAAGAACATTAGTACGACACAGTCTCATTCCTAGCCTATAACATTGAGATTGTTTACCGTATTAGTAGATTCTGAAAGCCTAGAAATAAGAAAGAAAAGCACAAACTTTCATACAAAAACTAATAATCAAGAATATAACCTATAATTGATTTATATAAATGTATATTTACTGAGAAGTCATTTCAACACTTTGTTTTGCTTTAGTTATAGATCTACCATTGGATAACTAAATCTATGATACACATGTATTGGTAACTCTATTATACCTGCAGATCCAATAAAACTATTTGATGCACAAATTAGACCAGAGAAGTGTCATTACATTAACAGGCATTACGTTGTAGAAAGATTTCAATGCTAAATTATACATGTACTGTATATAGGTTGGCCAAACTTCCAATTGGTTACCCGTTTAGGAAAGAAGGGAACATGTACAGATATGCACCAGTCAATTTGAAACCCAGGTGTCCAACCCATTCAGAAGGTACATTAATACCCGCAAATTGTCTACACCCTAAACCAGTGAAATATAGTCCAAGCTATATTTCCCCTCTATTTTGGTGTGTAAAAATCCCTGCAGTCAAATGGCACTGCTGAGACGTCTAAGAGGTAACAACCCAGTACTTTTACCCCCGCTATCCCTTTCCTCCCCATGTTTTTGGGGTGCCAGGGTTTCAAACTTTGACAGGTGCATAACCTTAATTAACAGGTGTACAGAACACCTCTCTCAAAGAGTCAAAACGTACCATAACTAATGATTGCCTTTCCTTGACTATCAGATCACAGTTGATTCCTGTGTAAATATTCCTTCATTGATCACACACCAAGTTATCTGTAGAACAACGTGGTTTTATATACACAGGTATTTCTATAACCAGATCTGGCACGTCCTGAACTCCAAAAAACGGAATAAATTCCAATAAATACCGATCCGAGAGATTCACAAATTTAAATGACACCGTGGCACGCTGTTTCTTTTATGTATTTTCTTTCAAAACCAATACTTTCCTTGCCAACATTAGCTAGATCTTGTATTTATTTTAGTGTTCAATTTGTTATGTACATAGCCAGTAATTGTTTACAAGAGCTCCCAGCAGCGCACCGGTTCTGCCGTTCTTTTTATCAAACTTCCCCCAAAATATCGTCTGTAATTTTTATTAGTTCATTCTAATACTGGTCAAATGCGTTAAGGAGCGGAAATTGTGAGTAGTTGCCTTTAATTCTACATATAAACACATTCAACCAACTACAGTATATGACTTGCCATTGCTGATTAATTGAAGAAAATGACAATAATTAAATATTTATCGACATCAACTAACAGCCGTCATTTTTCATTCACGCGTCTCGCGAGACCACGCGCTGTTATGGCGACGTTTACTTGTTTTAAAATGGCCGCCGTGTACTCAATTGCCATATTTAAATAGAAAATATTTACCCAAGTGTTACTCATGAGTGACCATCACTGGACTTTTCAATAATCGTGTAACTGGTTACTGTGGTAATTTCTATTGTATATTAATTCACTGTCAATGTTTTTACAAGGCCACAAATCATGTATTTGACCATAATTAAACATTAATTGGCAACAGGTGCCCTCTAAAGTAAATAAAAAAAAAATGTAAAAAATGTTTTCATATAGAATAGAATAAATAATGCACCAGTCAGTTGCATCTGCGCACCCCACACCACAAGGGATGGGCAGTGGATGGCCTGCGAAACAGCCATGTATTTACCTTCCTTCCCTGCACTGTCAGAAATCTCAATACCCATGGCAGGTGACAAATATTTTGTTGTCAGTGGCTGGCAAACATCTGTGGTTTTACCATCAGATGTCCCCCGCAGGGCCATCGAAGGGCCGGGGTTTTAACTACACTAAAGTAAAAATCCCGGCATATCCCCAGGGTTTGGGGGGGGGGTGTTAATGCAACTGACTGGTGCATTAATCAATCATAATTAGCCAGGGTTAAACCAACCAGACTAACTATGTGGCCATGAAATACAGACTTTAATCAACCATGCCATTGAACTAGCCATATAATGCAAGTCAAGAATGTAAAATGGCAGAAATTCTTAAAATGAACCTATAGGTCTACAGGTTTGGCTTGTAAAGAGGGGTTAGTCTTTGATTAACCAAGAGTTACTAATTTTTCAGATTATTTTCAAATTTAAACTTACACATATTATGTATCACAAATTAATGTAAATATAAATAAGTTGAATGTAAGATACTCCAGTACATGTTTGGGTTTTAATGTTTCAGGTATGATAACTACAGTCATGCCTACGCTGGAGGAGCGGGAAACTCTAATCAAACCGCAGGATGTTCGACAGCCGGGCTTTCATCCGAGGCCGATACAGAGGTTAGCTGTACGTCGAGCACCAAAGACAATGTTAAACATTGAGTGCAACCATTATCTCCGATCCAAAATGGAGGAGTTTGCACAAGGTGGGTCAACGATGGAATATAAGTTGTGGCTTGAAGCTGGTAAACACGATGCACCGTTTCCACAAAGGCCAGATGACAGTTTCAACTCAAACGTTTGGAGAAACTTTCGACGACAATATGGGTTTAACGCAAATGCTGAAGGAGGCAAAATGTCTGACGTTATTGCAGCAATGTACCCATTGAATATCCCAGCACCTTCTAAAGTTGGAGAACAAACATTTGAAAAATATATAAGAGAAACAAAACTTTTTCAAAGTGAGAAATTTAAATCATTAGCTATGTCAAGAACAAAGGCAGATATCGAGGAGTTCAGAAAACTTAGAATGAAAAGTATTGGAAGGAATCCACCAATTGATGAAAGTGGTAATTATTAGTGTTTTAACTTTTTTACAATTGATGGTTTATAATGTGCTATGATCAGTATTTCAGTCATACAGGGTTGATCCTACCATGATGTTGTCCTAAAACTGGACAAAGCACTTTTGGAACATACATTTTAGGTTGTGTTTTTATTTATCCAAGAAATTATTTTGATATTATATGAAATTATTGTCTATGAAAGTTAACCATGAATTAATTACCAATGTTCAAAATGTATCATCCCCTTGATAAAGCAAATTCAAAATTTTAAATGTCCTGTAATAAGGAAACAGATAATGAAACATATGATAGAAGAAATACAGGAAATACTTTACCAGTAGATAGGTAATATTTTGCCATTGAAATACATGTACGAGTATATTATATTATGCAATGTACAATTGTACATATACTTGTTTGATTTCCGTATTTTCACACTGTAATACGATTGATCCTTATAATATCCTTGTTTTGTTTGCAGGAAATATTCTCCCACCAGAGAACTTCAAGAAGTATGAGCACAGATTTATTCCACCACCAGAACGACCACCAACACCACCACCCCCAAATCAGAAAACAGATTCCCTCGGGCAACGATATGTGCCAAAATCCAGACCACACTTATGGAAATTGTCTTATAAACTAAACAACCCAGAATATGATGCGGTTAAAAAGGCAATAAAACAAAGAAAAGAGTTGAAACAAAACCAGCGAGAGCGAGAACGTCTAAGTCCCGGACATCAGATCACGATGATTACGCCTTCGCCGATTAATCCTCCAGCATCTACAAGATGAACAACTTCTGGACGTCAACATGTTGTCTCTTAAGGCATATGTGTGTAAAACTTTCACAAAATCTGTCTAGCTAACAGACTCTTATGTTGAGTGCAGTACTGCTATAACTCATGGTCAAGTTACAACAGTATTGTGTTTAACTCTCTAGCCATCAACTGAACGTCAAGTTTTGCTGACTGGTGTACCATTCCCCTTCTTCTATCTGTGTACACAAAGTCCAGCTACTTGTCCGATTGTATTGTATAATTTCAAGTCATATTTGATTGGTGCTGCTAAGATTTGATTTTTAAAATAAGATTATATATTTGACGGGAAAGTTTGATTTATAAGTACCTGGCTTACATACCGTGTAAAAGCTTTTTTTTGAAGACCACCATCAACCACAAAAAGTTGTTGCAAGTTAATTTCTGTGTTTAAAACATCTTAAGTAATGTTGCTGGACAAAATTAACCCAAGGCATTTTTGCATTCAGAGAACTGTCTATAGTATTTATTTGTTTTAGAAAATTAACAAACTTCCACAATTATAGTAAAAATATACGTTCTGACCTTAATAATTGACGAAAAATCATTGACCAGTATGAATTACTTAGGCTGGGTTTTAGTTTTGCACAATATGAACTTATGGAGATATACACATAATTGAAATAACACTGATAATACAATTACAGAGGTCTGTATGTTTTACACAATCAGTTTTAAATGTTGCAATAACGTTTTAAGTTTCAATCATGTTCCATACTTAAGAGTGGATTTTTTTGCTGTGTACTTATTTTCATGATTTTGATATGTTGTGGCTACTTTAGTCTGCATGTTACAAATACAGCCCAATATGATTATGTTGGAGTTTTAAGATTGAAGTTTTGACGTAAGATTTCCCCCATCATCAAAAGTATTTGCTCAGTAGATATTTTGGAAAAAATAGTTCGTCGGAGTATGTAATGGTATGCCATTGGTATATGTATTTCATTGTGCAATGTTTGTATTAAACTGCAGAAATTATGAAACATTAAAGGAGCATATTTACAATGTACGTATCAGACAGAGGCAGAAATGTAACAAAATGATTAGTGGATAAAATCCTGCACATAGTTTGATTAAAATATTCTTTTTTAGCAAGATTCTCAGTTCATTTGAGCTTGTTGTAACTTTGTCTTTCAAGTGTGCTGTGTAATTCTTGTTGTGCCTAACTTGTGTGGTACCAAATGTTGGCCAAATGTATTTTTCTAGTAATTGTCTACACTGACCTTATGCTTATTGATATTCTAATAGTACATGATATAAACATTTATTTGTTGACAGCATTATTTTATTCAATACTCATCTTGTTAAAACTTTAGTTTTCATCTTGTGAAACTTCATAAGTAATCTACCATACTACAGTTTATTCTACAGTGCATGTTCTGTTTACTTACACTTTGTCTACATTTACAATCTCTCAACAACTGTCAAAATGTGCCTTGTAACTATACACAATTGCCTTAAAAGAAAATATAATTTATACTAATTTATTTAAGGTTGATTGTGAAACGTAGTTTTTCAAACTTATATCAATCATGACACCTGATTTCTGATGTTATCCATTGCCATGAGGGTACCGGTAATGATAGATGATGAAAAATGTCTACAAACTTGCAGACAATGCCTGGCATCCTACTTATTGTTCAAAACACTCATGTATTCAATAGCTTTATAGAATTTGTATGAAAAACTTTTTGACAAATACTTTTATAAAATGTACTTGTTAGAATGTATTACATGCATATATTCATATTATATTATATAGTATTAAAATGTGTTACAGTCACAAGGAGCATAGTCGCCTGACATGTATATTCATTAGGGCGCGACACAAACTATTTTGGTTACTGGTCCGACAGAAATGATGTATAAAATTTGTCAACAAAACAGTTACTGGCCAGTCAAGAAAAGATGCATAAAATTTGTAAACAAAACAGTTACTGGCCATTCAAGACTTTCACTGGTCCTTCTTGATTTTCACTGGCCTCATGACATCAGACTAGTGATAGAGTCGAGCCCTGTTTATAAAATGTATGGATATACACAATCATATAAATATGTGTATAATGAGTCTGAAACTAGATTTATAAATATTTTAAATAAGTAATGAAAAAATAGCCATGGTTTCTATTTGATATTCAGTTATTGCTAATGTGGTCTGCTTTGTTGGTGATGTACGAAAATATATGTCGTTTTAGCCAATATTTTCACCAATTTACAAAAGTTTTAACCATTTTAGCAAATGGCGTAATTGGCGAACGGTAGTGGAGGCACTGTTTGTATGTGCCAGGTACCTGTGGTTATTTATTGTTGTTTTATACTAGTAGTGCCTTCTTCCTGTGATATTGTTGTTAGACATACTACCTGGTAGTATTCTATCAGTGTATGTTCTTCTTTTGTACTGATCTATTTTATGTGTTAATAAATACTTCATTACTGATAACAGATATTGTTGGTTTTTTTTTTCATTCTTCCATGTAGTTTGCAGGGCCCATTCAGGGGCATTATCGTGAAATTCAGGCACAAAGGTGAGATACAAGGAATCTTGAGTACGGTACTCTGGCTCATTTCGATTACATTCCTTGGTTCTTTAACATGCCTTGTGTAAAGCACCGATACACGCAAAACTATTTCTGGGTTTCCTACCAGTTCATTTCTAGTTGGTCAGGAAACACTAAATAGTGTTTCTGAAATGGCCAAGTGCCCTGGCCGAGGATCGAACCAGGGACCTCTCGATCAGGATAGTGAAAATATAAAAAGTTTACTAAAAGTATCAAAGTGAATACAGCTCAATACAAGTAGCATTAAAGTGTTGTTTTTTTAAAATAAAGATACAACATAGTATTGATTTACAAAAATAATCAACAGTCATAAATAAAAACAAGACTGACGGCACTGGTAGCCTTATATTGCTCGACAGAATGAGCAACAATATGTTAAAAGTTTTCATATATAACTATATGAGTGACTCTTGGACGGAATCAATTTAGGCCCTGGTACAAGGTCAGTTATCACCAGGTGTAAGTCAAATTTATGATCTTGGTAGAAAACCTCCAAATCTGACAATGCGCTTCATCTAACCTATCAAACTTTGAAAGCTATGGGCCTAGCATTCAGAGGAAAAATTTTCAAATTTACTTAGATAGAAATCTAGTCACAGGACAGGTTCATTATGTTGCTACACATCACATTCCATAAACAATATGCATTTCTCTAACCATTTCACACAATGTTGAAACTTTTCTGTTGGATATCTGGCATATAAATCCACAAAGAATCTTAACAATTTTTTGTATCTCCGCAACACGTCAAACTGTACGGTATGTTGAAGTTTCCTCAAGCAGACAGGACAAAGGAACAATGGTTGTGATGCTGCTAGATTCATACTGTTACTCTCATTCATTGCACACTGGAAATACCAACAATGTTGTAGACCAAATAAATGGCACGTTTCATGACTCAATACCTGGAATAAAAAGAATAAAGTGAATATACACAGTAGCATCATACATGCAAGTATTATAGTTCTGTATCAAGCTCTTGGTGAACACTATATTTTCTGCTTATTTGTTTGGATCATTTTGTGAACAACATACACATACCAAAAAAGAAAATTTAATGTAAACGTACATATTTCAAACATTTTTTGTAAAACATATACATTATGCCCTAATGGTAGCCAAGTACCGGTAGTTAATACTGTTATGTCTTGATGACTTTGATCTTTGACAACTGATCTCAGAAACAATAGTGGTCAACTTCATGATAGTGACATCTTTTTCTGTTTAGGGCTGACTTCCCTGTCCGATTTATCATTATATTTGTCATAATACTAAGTGACCAACCTCCCTTTCAGTAGAAGATCTAGGACCCAACTGTACTTGCAATATTGATGGGAAAATAATTGAGACCTTGACCTTACTGATCTCAGAATCATTCGGGAGCATCAACTGTTATTGACTAACTTCCATGTAAAAATTGAGGATTCTTGAGTCAATAAATCAAAACCCTTTGATTTACTGACTGACTTAATTACTTACTGACTGACATAAATTCTGAAAGATGCAGAAGATTTTAGATAATATACCTTTAATAGTCGCCATAATATTTTCCCATTTAACTCAGTGATATCTTCATGTGTTGATGGATCGTACGTCTTCGGTTCAAATCTTCCGAAACATATGCCTGCAGTTTTTGTAAAGTAGTTAGCTTCACCAAGCACAAAGTTCAACTTTTCTGTTGGATACAAATCCGTCCATGAAACACCAACCACACAATGCCCATCTTTAGGTTTTACATTTTGCAGGCACTTGTGAAAATCCCGGATGAAAAACTGTTTCTGATTCGTAACATGATGTAATCTTGTTTTGATTTTCCAATTTGATTTCAGTACATTAACACCAGGTAGCAATGAAACACTTATACCATCAAAGAAAGCTTCCATAAACAATTTCATTAAACCAAAGAAATCGAAGGTGCCTGAGTAACTACCGAGATCAATTTCAAAGTTTGTAATAAAATCAGGAAAGTTATCCACTGGCTGTAGATATATCACAGATTTCTCTCTTTGACAACAGATTGGTGGACAGAATGAATGGAATTTGACTAATGTGTCCCACTGTGAGAATGTCTGAGAGAAGTAGTAAGGCCATTTGGTGATTAACACATAAAACAAGCTGTTGACATGTCCACTTTGTAGATCTCGGTTAAAACTGGACATACTTTCCCCACTCTGATCAGCTACTACATTTATATCATTACATGAGACCTTGGACCTTTCATCATCACCTTGTGTAGATCTATCATTCCCTACACTTGGTGTTGGTCCAGATTCCGGAATCCTATCTGTATCCACAACTTTTATACCCAATCTTTCTACCACTTCACCAACACATGGATCATCATTATTCAGCACATATCTGCTCAGGTTGTACAGCTTTTGTTCTCTGTGAGGCAAATGTGAAAGCTGCCCGATTAGAAGTTTATGTTGATCAACTGAACAAGCTGCTCCCATATTGTAACACCAATATCTGAAAAAATATTCAAACATTAAAGCTTAGTCTTATGTGTAAAAGTTTACTTGGTCTTAAGGGTATCACAGTTGTAAAGGGGAAGACGAACATGCTGTCTTTTAAATTTATTTCTTCTTAACCGCTCCATGAAGTTACTCTAGGTATAGTGTATTACTGTACAAGTCAAGTTGGTTTGACTAGTAAAGTGGTAACTAGTATTATTATTATTAATATTCAGGCTTATTATTTAAAACCATTCGAAAAGAACATAATCTGCTATCAGCAACAGTAAGTCAGAAATTAAAAAACAGTCGCTAGGAGAGCAAGCATGTTTTAATTTTTAAATATCAACAAATCAAGAAAATGAATAACAAAAGCTTTACACACTCTTGAATAGGCCTACACTTACAAAATAAATCACAGATCAATCACCATGCTCATTGTTGCTGGGCTATTTACGGTCTAGGAAGACCCCTGCTCAATATTTAACAGGAAGAAAAAGAAATGGGGGCTAGAAATCCAGGAACCAGTCAAGTATCCAAAGCAAATGGATATGTTCAGTAAGACACAAAACAAAATGAAAATAACACCTACCAAAAATCAGGAAGTAGAGTTGAGGGTCAGCATAATTTTATATGTCACATTTTTAAATCATGCCATATCGCATTAACAACCACATGCCAAGAATACAGTTTTACATCATTTGTTGTTAACATACAGCATACCTTCAAGTTCTTGAATACCTACAACAAAAATTTGTAAAATGAAAATTGCATCCGAATTGTACTATCCGAATATCAGGTAACACATAAAACACACATTTACACAATACTGTCTCTGTGCCGAATAATGTCAATGAGTCCAAACTACACAAAACTTAATAAACACAAACTTAACACGATTTACGAGTTAAAAAGTCAATAAAACCTTTTTCTAACCTGTGATTGTGATATTGTCAAGATAAACATTGGTTTAGGACAGACACCTATAAAATCTTGATAGGTGTAACACCTGTAACGTGCACCGGCTCTGACTAGGCCAGCTACCAACTATAAAATAAAACTTCACAAGATACAGGTAGTCAAAACACAGACTACCATAAACTTCAACACAAAATACAATGCTAAACGGAGCTCAACCCATGAGCCAAGAACTTAACAACAACCTCAGCGTGAAACAATCACGTAATTCATGTAATATATACAGCAATCAACTATTTATAAATCACGACCTATACCCGCGGTCATCAAGCATCAAGCACCAAGTAGCTTCCAAGAATGTTTCGACTCAAATAAGTGTCCGACCCAACAAACTTTAAAAACCTAGTCAATACATCTTACATTGACTAGTACCACGACCACAATAAAGGCGAGACCCAAAACATACAAGTTTTGAAAACTAAAACAACGAGAGCTTCAACCACAGCACATTATAACAGCAGGCAGTTCGAACTCCACTACCTACAACGATATCAGTTAAACTAAACACCCTAACGTTCCACGCTATCAACGTCCGACTCAAACCAAACGTTCGCCCAAAATCGACCTCCACAATCCAAATAGTCTATGACAGAAACCCGGCAGTACCAACTATGCCTAATCGAGAACCCTTGCAGGTCGAACGATTCCGTATATAGAGGCACCACACGAAGTTTAAGTCAAGCCTACAATATCCGTCTAACTCCTATCTATTCTTTAAACCACAACCCGGCAACACACAACTATGCCTAATCGAGAACCCTTGCAGGTCGAACGATTCCGTATATAGCGGTGTCACACAAAGTTCTAGCCAAGACTACCAGCTCCGAACAACTCTCAACTACTAAACCACAACTATCATCTACGAACTACGAAGCAATCGTTTTATAACCTTAATTCCCTACTAACTAACTGAACATCCTCTCCAGATAGCAATGCTTTCGTGGAGAACCCGGATAAAACAGTCCCGTAGCAGAACTTTACCAATGTTCCCACTCTTACGAGAGCTTACATTATAATGCCAATTTCTTGATTTGATTTGATATGAGTTTATAAGGTCCTCGTATCGTCCCATACCTTTCGGTAATCTGGATTTTTTATAGGACCCCGGCATGTACCCCTTCATGCCGAGAAAGTTAAAAAGTTCGAAATAGGGTAAATTTGTCTTGCAGATAATTTATCTGCAAGCGTTAGCCGGACGTTTAGTTTTTGTGTTATTTAATGTAAATACAAAAATCGACCAATGAGATCTAGAGCATTTGTATTCTACTCCTACTTGTCTGTTTTGTCCGGACACGGACGGGTGCTCACGGCTGAGTTTCACAGGGGCGTTGAAACTTGTTTCACAGGGGCATTGAAACTTGTTCGGACGGGTGCTTTTGGAGAAACCAGACAGCTGAGATCGTTCATCCTCCCACACCGGCGATACTCGAGTTTCTTTGCTTCAGTTTCTCTTTCACGGACTGAGACGTGCGTCTCTTACTTATTTGTCCTAACTTAATTCCTACTCGGGCTAAGACATGCGTCTTTTAACTTACACATTAAATTAGACTTCTCTCTTGTTCGGGCTAAGACAGGCGTCTTTTAACTTAATGCAATAAGTGAGTAATTAAGTGAAACTTGTTCTCGTACTCGGACTGGGCCGGGCGTGCCTTCACCTTATACATATTTAACTATACATTTGAGAAATAAAAAAATAAAAATAATGTGTGTGATTTTTGTTCTGTTCCTGACAATAATACTTATATTCCTTATATACTTAGTAGTACTCCTAACACTAGTAGTGGGACAATTTCAATTCCTATCAAAAATATTCATAATAATAAGGGTGCTGCTTGGCACAAAAAAAACACTTGGCTTTCCATACTTTAGTTTTGATTTTTATGATTACAACTATTTTTTTTTTTTTTTTTTTTTTTTTTTTTTTTTTAATTTTATGTTTTTTTATCATCTATTTTATTTTTACATGATTTTATAGATTTACCGGGTTTTCCTAGTTACCTACTGGGGTGATCTCATGAGGGGTTGTTATTACAGGTGTTGGAGTGACGGCGCCTAGTTTATCCGTCATGGATATACCAGACTGCTCAGTCTTAATTGATTGCATTAGGTGACATTACCCTTATTGGCAGTTTTAATTGGCATGTTACTGTTTATTGACGGGTAATGTTTTGCTATATATCATTTGGGTATATAAGTTGCATACTGACTTGTAGCCCTCATTATTTCCACTACCATGCCTAGGATTGCAGTATTTGGCGATAGCTTTGTGCGGCGACTTGGTGAATATTTGGAGCAGACCGGCACCACGCTGTACCCGCCCTATACCACTTCATTCTATGGAAAGGGTGGTATGAGGGCAGAATGCTATGATCGCCGCCTGTTGGAGGACCTGCTCAGGTGTAAGCCTGATGTGGTCATAGTCATGCTGGGTGGTAATGACATTACTCCGATGTCTAGCCATAAGGATATTTTCCACCAGATTTGTCACCTGGTGGGGGATATTCGTAGAGGCGGCGTGAGCCAAGTCTACATAGTTGAGGTCACCCCCCGGGGAGATTTCCGCAAGTGTCCTGGCCTGACACAGGACTGTTTTGATAGGCAGCGCATCAACCTTAATAGGAGGATGGCCAAATGGTTTGGCCGGGACTTGGTTAGGATTCCTAATCTTAGGTTTTTTAAGCATGTTGCCCCGGATCAGGTGCATTTGAATATTGAGGGGATGCGCTGCTTATTGCTGAGGCTGCGGCAGACACTAATTGCTGCATATGGTCATTTTTAGAGCCTTTACGGGCTTCTAAATAATACCACCCAAACGGCCCTTTTTAGGGCCCCACATATACATGGGAGAAATAGTTACTCTGAATTGTCAAGTGATTGTGGGGATGCGCGGTCTGGTGGGGGATCCTAGTTAGGGACCCGGTAAATCACTTTAAGCATTTATACTTTGTATTTTTACCTACATTTATAAGGTCCACTATTCATTATTGGTAATTTATTTGTTCATCATGATGTAATTGACCCTATTGATGAATTAACTCTTAATCCCTTATTTATTAGATTATTAATAATTTAGTTTGCCTAATTACTTCTTATTTGTTTAGATGTTCAGTTATTTACAAACCGATGGAACATGAACTTTAAGATTTTTAATAAGGGGGGTAATTGCGTATGGCTTGTGCTTCCAATTTAGTCAAGGGAGGTAACTAGATTTGGGTCGTAACCTTGGTTACTACCCATCATGCATTGTAATCATGGATGTACCCATTCTGATCACCTCGGTTTTTATCCAATGAATAATACCTCTGACATAACAAGGCGACATTTTGAACTACTTTCAGTCACATGATTCGAAAATGGCAGCTCCCCCAGTTACGTTTATACAACATGTACACGTACATACGGCAACAAATATGTTAAATTTTAAACTTGAGAAAGAGGACGAAAGCTGCTAAATACTAGAATTGAAAACAATAATACAATTATAGTTGTATAAACTAGGAAAGAATGCTACGAAATAAAAGTTCGCACAACGTCACGTTAACGTTGACGCCAAATAAACGTAATATCATTATGACGTCATGTGATAAAAAGACGTAAATTTCATTCATAATCCGTGCTAGATACTAGTTTTCTACAAAGATATTTGACATTTTCTTCGCGATACGTCCTGCTATGCCGTAGGAATAAGAAAATTGATCAGAACATATAAAATAACCATCGTATTGATGGATACATAACGTGTTATTTTCACGCGGATGTAGCTGATTTTGTAGTGAAGGCGAAGTTCCGGCGAACGATATTGGTGTATTTCTACACTTATTTACGAGGTGTATTTACCGGAGACAAACGGAAATGGCCGAGCTTTCACGATTGGGATGTACCGGAAATTTCACGGCATGTGTTTTACGGATAGAATTGTTGCGTTTTCCAGCTTATATTTCGTTGGTTTATGGGTCATGGGTAAGTAATTTGCATCAAATCGCTTTATTGGATGTGGAGGTACTGATTTGGGTCAGTCGGTTCGTCTCTTTTTATACTCTAAATCTGTGACGTCACAGGGAAAGTATAAAACATGGCGCCCCTCTAGATTTTAGTACAAAAAGAAGGGAAAACATGGCGCCCCCTATTAACTTTTCTGTTTCTGGTTGGATATTTTATTTATTTATATCATATTAAAGCTTACGCTATGTAGTTTTAGAATATGATATAAACTATTTAAATCCGTTTTGTTTTGATGTACTTATTACTGGTTAAAAATGGATCAAAAATGAAAAAAAATATCATAGAATTTTGTGTTCGGAAAACATGGCGCCCCCTCTTAACTTTTTTATTTCAAAATATATTTTTTATAAATTTACACTGTTGAAAAGCTATAGCTCTCTAGTTTTTAAAACTGTAACTATAACTGAAATTTGATTAGTAAAACGTTTTTTATCGCATGTTAAATTCGACTCATGTTTTTATTTTTTTACCGTGCGTAAAATTTGGTTCGGAAAACATGGCCCCCCTATTTATATTTTTTATTAGTCAACATATAATTTTCATGAATACATGGCTGAAAAGATTGCGTTCTCTAGTTTTTATAAATGTAAAGATATTTAAAATTGATGAAAAAAAAACAGGATTAATGACGAGTTAAAGTAGACGCATTTTTTCTCTTTTTTTTCACGCGCCCGGCTTTTGTGATATCGCATAAGCATTATAGTAACGTTACATAGAAAATAAGTTATCCTGTTGGATTGTTCATTTGGTATAAAGAAAGCATAATGTGTTGTTAATGTATCAAATTGCAATATTGATATAAAAAAACGGCTATTGATTCTTATGCGTGAGTAGGTGACTATAGTCGAATTAAGATGATATATAATGTGTTTATAACAAAGGAAACTATCACAACCACGTAGATCTATGTTAATTAAAATAAATATGCTTGTCAGAACATAAATTCGCGGGTTATTCAGCATAGGCAATATATTTCATGATTGTCGAGCTAAAATATCGTCGATATTGTTCATCGAACATGACAATTGGTGAAATGTAATTTCTTGGAATTCAATAATTACTATATTATATTACCCAATGATGTATATCAAAATCTAAATTAACGTCCATGTTTTACCTTAATTATGTCCGAATATTATATAAAGTATTGCTAGTCACAACTTATAGGTGATATATACAAAGGTAAAACTAAGAGATTGTCGTTAATACGTTGTAAAATACGTTATTAAAATAATGCTAAATCATTTGTTATTAAGAAACTTGAAATTTGTAAATAGGCACTAATACGCTGATTAAAAAACAATGTTAATAACTCGTTTATCACCCCGGTCTGATTAACACCAGTCTCTTGGATGTCAGAAACTTATGAATATCATTCTATTGAATACAACAGTTACTGTAATCATAGTTTAGAAAACGGAATGCCTTTAATCTTGATAATGAATAACAAGTTTAATGAGCACGTCCATGTGTAATTACACTTCATTCACCCCATTACCGTTTAATTGCCCGAACAATGTTGGTAAAAAACTTGTGAACAACAATGCATTATTGAATTAAGCCTTAAACCGACACTTTCTTTCTAGATGTGATTTATTAGACAATAATGTTCACAAACTTTAGTTCATAAAAATCATTTTTAAAGGGAGGTTAATTGAAAGAATTTGTTTTCGTTGTCACATAATTGTATGATTTTAAAAAAAACTACTAAGTGGTACTTTACCAGTACATGGACTGTATATATTGAATGGTTATATAGCTTCCTGACCAGTCCGATTAAAATTTTTATTTTAGTTTTTTCATATATATTATATATAGCTGTCACCATCATTTTGTTCTTCACGTGCTTCTAGATTTAATTTGAAAATCAAAAAGTCGTTGTCTTCACGTTAATACACAATAATTAACGTTTAATGACATGTAAGGATATGCTCAAGTACCAATGCCCGATAGATAATCCTATCAACGTTGGTGATTGGTTGTGAATGAATGCCATTAATTGTTAAACCAATTATACAATCATCGGATAATCCTGTTACCGGTAGCTGATTGTTTGTTTATTGCATAAGTGTGACACTTGATAACATAGCGATTTAATGAATTTATTATACAATAGTGTCCTATAATTATTTAATTTAAGAATAGCGTGATACTGTGATGTATAGGATTTGTAAATTATATACTTTATTTGCGATATACAAAGTTGAAAGATGAGACTGAAATAAAGAAATAACTAATATGACCAAAATCCTATAAATTAAAAATTAGCTGACATGTTTTTGTTGATTTTCTTCAATGGCAGATAACTGATTATCACATTTTTAAAACTGTTAGCAATGACCGATTATAATTGACAGCTGCATATTGTTTTACCATATTGCTTCAAACCGAAGACCTTAATTACAATAATTTTATTGAGGTCTTTGTTCAAACGTGTTTGTTGATAGAGAGAACAGCTATTGAACTTTTGTGTACTAATTAAAATATTATTTTAAACTATATTAAATTATATTGCCAATTGAAGCAGATTATCCGAAATAATTAAAAGCATCATTCAGTGTCATAACAAATATCACAAAATCAAGCGGTTCCATAAAATATTGTGAACTTTAGTAGCAAGCATTTTGTATACTTTCGGCGTGATTAAATGTTTGAATTGTGAGTCTCATTTTTATTGTAACCTCATGACTGCTATTTTTCTATGATAGAAGAAACCGCCATGAGACATTAGTTATAGTTCTTGGCTAGTTTTAAAGGCACTTTCCCTTGCAAAATAACCTCCATTTATCCAAAAGTCATAATGTTTCCTTCCATTATGAAACCAATTCATTGGTATGGCTGCTTTTAAGTCAAAACAGTAGATTTTTAGAGCGACAAAGGTCTTTGCTACTACAGTTGGGTATAATCAGTAGAAAAGCCAAATATGAACAACTTAATACAGAGTTACAATAATAATTCCCAATTTGTCGGGCTATTTTTTTTCAAATTTAAAGGCACAGGTAGTTTTTTTTCACAAGAAAAATAATTCTTAATTCCATCAAATTTCGCTAATAAGGCATATTAATTATTATAAGATTTGATATACATTGGTATTAAGAAGCAGTTTCTACTCAACTGGTCTCATTAGCGGGACTTCACTGAATTGCTATTTTTTAACCATTTAATAATTATAATAAGTAAGTAAGTAATTTTATAAGAAGTATCTATATTGTATTTTACATAATCATCACACATATGCTTTCTTAGTCTAATACTAACAACTTATATCAAATGAACAGTCCAACACACGCAGTATAACTAATTTTCAATGTACTGTACTGTTTATGCGATATCACAAAAGCCGATTATCGGGCGCGTGAAAAAAAAAGAAAAAATGCGTCTACTTTAACTCGTCATAAATCCTGTTTTTCTGCATCAATTTTAAATATCTTTACATTTATAAAAACTAGAGAACGCAATCTTTTCAGCCATGTATTCATGAAAATCATATGTTGACTAATAAAAAATATAAATAGGGGGGCCATGTTTTCCGAACCAAATTTTACGCACGGTAAAAAAATAAAAACATGAGTCGAATTTAACATGCGATAAAAAACGTTTTACTAATCGAATTTCAGTTATAGTTACAGTTTTAAAAACTAGAGAGCTATAGCTTTTCAACAGTGTAAATTTATAAAAAATATATTTTGAAATAAAAAAGTTAAGAGGGGGCGCCATGTTTTCCGAACACAAAATTCTATGATATTTTTTTTCATTTTTGACCCATTTTTAACCAGTAATAAGTACATCAAAACAAATCGGATTTAAATAATTAATATCATATTCTAAAACTACATAGCGTTAGCTTTAATATGATATAAATAAATAAAATATCCAACCAGAAATAAAAAAGTTAACAGGGGGCGCCATGTTTTCCCTTCTTTTTGTACTAAAATCTAGAGGGGCGCCATGTTTTATACCTGCCCGACGTCACACACGTTCGGCATACCTCAGACGCCAACGTTTAGCTTAGAAGCACCTATTCTGCACTATATTTAATAAACGTCTCATCTGCACTATATATCTAATGAGCGTCTATCAGATAAACATTGATTTAAGACTACTGGTGCATTTTCTGCTTGAAATAATTACTTTAACACCAAGAGTAAATTTATCTTAAACAATAACAACCGATTTACCCTACCAATAGTTCTTTAAATTAACACACTAAACTAGAAAACAAAACGAAACTATACACAAGGAGGACCCCATCTTGGAATATATAAATTCCACACAATACCGTACCAATTTCCGTTACACACCTATAAATGTTTTCAAGTTATTACCATAATGTAGATACATTTGCACTACAGAGAGAACATATGACTGATTTGAGCGTAAATAAGACGACAGAGCTGTGTTTCTATGGAATATTTTGCCCAAACAATGTTCATGCCTTGTTGATCTGCTGTAGTTTAAGGGAGAGCATCCCAGCTAGTTTACAAGCACATGCTAATCACAGTTGCACCCCTTGTGATATTTGTTTTAATTATTTCTGTGCAACTTATTTGTTCCAAGTGATACATTATTACAATATGTTCATATCAATTTTCATATTATTGCTCTTTGAATTTTTATTTATATTTCATTGTCTGCAATCATTGGTACGATTTAATAGCATACCTTTCTCTGAATGAACCCAAACTGAAGTGTAATTATTAAGATATTATGTATAACAAGTACAAGATATCCATGGCAGAGACCAATGTTTTGTTTTTATCGCTGCTGAGTACCTCTCTTCTAATATCCAGACAGTGACAAGCCAGATATACATCAGTCACAAATCATCACTCACTTAATCCTCTGGTGCTTTAGTTCAGTGCAATTTTTTTACGACCTTATAAGACCAATACATAATTAAAATCACCATTACAAGGTGCTTCTAATGAGCCCATTTTCAAGAAAATCAGAACTTGTCATGTTGACCAAAATGAAGATGAAACAGCATGTTTAAATACCATATGTAGAGAGCGTTTTTGCTTGTTTTATCAAAATATCAATTTTGTACAAGTTTACGACCTTATCATTCCAAGCCAGTGAATTGGCAGAAACTTAAGACATAGTGAAATCTCAGTTCTTTAGGTCCTTTTAAATGGTTTGCCTCAAAGCTTCAGTTGGTTGGCATCTAGAGTTTTCTTCTACTTACAAATCATCTTTTACCTGTAATTCCTTTGTACAAAATAGCAACTACAGTAAAACACCAATAACAAGACCACTATTGGGAAACACATACTGGTTTTATTGTGTTGGTACTGTAATAGGGGATTAAATAGCCAGCGAAGCTGGCTATTGTAAATACCCATACCAATAATGTCCACGTGCCTATCTTCGTCGAGTCTCTGCCGGTACTAATGCTTTCAAAAAAAGTTATTTCCGGTCAAAAATTTCAGGCAGTTTTCCGAGGTGAATGGTCCTTCGAAAATAAAAAAATAGTAATCTGTAAACGGTTGACCCCTATCATTTTCTTTCGAATTATAATCATCTTTAAAAATATTCAATAAATAAAACAAACTATTTAAAAAAAACAAAGTGAAGTAAGAAATACGCTACTGTACTGGATACACGGCGCCAATACAAGACGTGATGTCATGACGTCACAAATAACAGGAAATGACGTCATACCAAAAGTACGCCAAATCAAAGACGTTCATACACTGGATATGAAAGTAGAGTATTTCTTAGAGCATTTCTGATTAGCTGACCCGAGATTATCAGTCACGTGATCCACCTACGTCACACGATTGAAGAAGACGCTATCCGCCATCTTGGATTTTTCGGATGAAAGAAGATTTTTGTTCGTTTTAGATAAGAGGTTTTAATGTTTAATCCTCCGTCGAATTGAACAAATGTGGGCATTTACTGACTCTAAAATATGTATTCTATGTTTAAGTTACAATATTTTGTATGATACGTCCACTATATTAAAATAAACCTCAGATTTGTGCTAGTTGTCGAAATGGAGTTTTCGAACCGACAAATCGGCCCGCAACAAATTATGCGGTTTGTTTTTTATTCTTTTAGAGCTATTCGTACTCGCTATTTTTATGGAATATTAAATTTTGTAATCTTTGGACTGTCTTGAAAATACTTGTGGTAATGAAACAACTTCGTTTTTCTATTTGATGGGGGTAAAATTGAATACTTACTCGGGCGTCCAAATCCAAATTTCATTCGTATTTCTGCTCGTGATCAATGTGTGAAAAACAAAATAATTTCCTATTTTAATCGAAGTTTCAGTGTAAAAAACATTTCAAATGAAAATAAACATGTTAATACTCTATCAAATAGCCAATTTGTATCAATAAAAGTCGATTATCAGACATTTAAACCACCTGTCAACTCCATTAAAGATGGCCGTTTTCGTAAACAATATCGGCGGAAATTAACGGAGTTAACCGAACGCGGTAAAATCAAGGTTTAGCGGAAATGGTCGATAATTACCGAAGCGTGCGCATTGCATTGTGGATCATCCACGATTTTCGGTAAATTCAATGACTTTCAAATCCAGTGTATGAACGTCTTTGGCCAAATAGACTCATGACGTTACGTTGCGATGTATAACAAATCAGTATGATATAGGTAAAACTCCAGGTTAGGGATGCCTACACTTATTCCAAACATAAACCACAGATACATAGCCCATCTAAAAAATTTAATAATTATTATTTCTGGTCTTAAATTTAAAGAGAAAAAGTGATCAGTTGCTGATCAATAACTATCTTTGTATATTTTATAACATCTAAATTCAACTCATATTAAATCAGTTTCTATCTGAAACATAGCTTAGCAGATAACCAATGTGTATTTAATCCCTCATTTAGGCGGTGCCTTAGCTCATATTAGGGTGTACTTCCATAATGTATCAACATTTTTTTCCTTACTTTTTAAAGATGGTGCAAATATGTCTTCATGATTATGTTGTCAATTGACATTATGCCTATTGTTAATCAATACCCTTTAAATCGATTTTAACAGTAAACTATAACCACATGGTCTGACGGATTAACTTGAAAACCTTCACCAAGCAACTTTCAACAGTCAACCTGGAGGAGCGATCTCTGCTCTGGCGTAATGTCAATTATACTTTATTTAGGGTTTTATATAACAATATAATAAAACAAACTAACAAGTAGGTAAATAGGTAATAACTTTATCTTTAATTTAAATCTTGAATTTATAAATACAAAACATGTACCCGGTATCATAAACTAGAGCCCACTGATGCTGCGTATTGAGACAATATGGTATGACAGAATAAGCTGTATACAAACAAACAGAGACAACTAGATCAATACTGATATACAGCAATAGCTACTTTAAAATTCTTCTATAAAAGTTCATATGTAAACCTTTAACACACCCTGTTTAACAATCATTAACAATAGGTACACTATAAATGCATATTTCGAAAAAATACTGTACTTTATAAATGATCATCTTAAAAATATCCAAATATAGTAAAACCTTCGTCAGTTGTGACGGGTCACCTGAATTAAGCAACCAATCATAATTAAATCCTATATGATCAGGTTTTTTTTATTAAATTCACCTTTATTAAACAACAACCCACTTTAAAAAAAAAAAAACTTTGATTTTATGATTTTACCATATAGGCAGTTTTATGTGATGTTTTCAAGAAAAAATAAATGTGCCATTTCATATGGATTATGCATTGAATCAATGAATATAAAATAAATGTACATGTATTTTTAATGATTTCATGGTGATTTTGGCATGGTGTAACCATATCATGTGATTTAGTAAAATATAAAATTTAATTATCTGTAGAAACAACCTATTAACGACAGTACACTAAAATATGTAAACCACAATCATGCACCTATCAATGCTTCAACCCTGGAAGAGGGTCAGGGTTTCACACAGTTTAAGCCGTCGTTAAAAAGACTGATACCAGGTCCCAAGAAACCTTTAAACGCGGAAGCATTAGATTTGGATTCATAAAACAATATAAACGCATGTATGCAACAAATAAAGTTGACCAAACTGATCTACCCAATTTGTGACAATGAGATGGTCCAAATAATTTAAAAGGTGGATCAGTCTATCTTACAATTTCCAAAGGATCATAAAGGAGATCATCTAAACAATTTGACTTACTAGGTGTAACTAAAGTAACTATAAACCAGGAATTTTCTGACCCTTGTATTAACATAAAACCAAACAAAACATGCAGATACTTTTCATTTTTTGGCAAATAAATATACCTGGAATATAAAAGGGATTCTAAAATATGATTAGGGAGTCTAAACATTTAATGCAAGTACAGTGAGGTCTTGATACAATGTCACCCAACATAATGACCTATTCAAATACTGTCATCATTTTCGTGGGGACACACGCTTTACAACACTATTTACATCTTTGCAAAGGAAATCCGTCTACTGACTGTTACAATTTTGTTACAAACAGTGTCATAGTATCAAAATCTGATTGTATAGGTATATTAGGATTCCGAGGAACCCAATTTAAAATATTCAATGAAACTCTCGTTTGAACACCTGGTCCAGATCTCCCAAAGCATCTCAAATAGAAATCTCATCTTAAACTGAGCTTTTGCCTCAAACCCGAGTCTGAACTACCAAAGAATCTGAAGTTTGAACGCATTAAACTCTACTATATTATAAAAGTCTAAGATTAAAGTTTTTTGCTTAAAATGCTAATTTTGAGTTCATCATCCAATGGAAATTATCCAAACTACACATAGCAATATTTGAGGTGAGATTTATTTCAGATTGAGATGTTTCCGCAGATTGGGGACAAGAAAAGTTTCATGAGGTTTTAATCCTCACTGATAAGTAATGACTGAGTTTGAGTAAAACTTGGATGCCACCATGGGAATACTCGGACCTCTAGAATAGGATCAAGTATAAGTTCATACATGCTCATCTGATTTTTAGTTGAGATCGTTTGAAAGTTAGTGTCTAACACAAGTCTAAGGCGATGGTATCTCATACTGTCTGCGCTAACGTTGAGATACACGCCATTCAATATAAGTCCCATAACTACTGGAAGCTTCACAAAAGTCTGACAAGTTACCTCTAAAATTGTACAACCTGCATTCGGATTATATTGTAAGTCCTGATGCCATTTTAAAAACCCGTTAGAATTTAAACTATGTCGTTTATTACTGCTTACATCAACACAATTTCCTTTTCTGAATTTGAAATAGAACTTCCACACATTTTTTACTTTGTTATGCCAGCTAAGCAAACACTTCTGTCCCACTAAGACATGAGGTTCATTTTCAAACGGTACTGTCGTACGATTGGTCTTGATAAACGGAGGATAAACATGGTGTAACATTCTAATTGTTTTTGCACGTAGTCCATGTAAACAGTCGAGTGATTCCGATCTCAATTCATCCGGAATGTCTCTATCAGCGATGTAATACCTACAAATAACAAGAGATATTTACCTACAAATAACAAGAGATATTTACCTACAAATAACAAGAGATATTTACCTACAAATAACAAGAGATATTTACCTACAAATAACAAGAGATATTTACCTACAAATAACAAGAGATATTTACCTACAAATAACGAGAGATATTTACCTACAAATAACGAGAGATATTTACCTACAAATAACGAGAGATATTTACCTACAAATAACGAGAGATATTTACCTACAAATAACGAGAGATATTTACCTACAAATAACGAGAGATATTTACCTACAAATAACGAGAGATATTTACCTACAAATAACGAGAGAAATTTACCTACAAATAACAAGAGATATTTACCTACAAATAACAAGAGATATATTTACCTACAAATAACAAGAGATATTTACCTACAAATAACAAGAGATATTTACCTACAAATAACAAGAGATAATTACCTACAAATAACAAGAGATATTTACCTACAAATAACAAGAGATATTTACCTACAAATAACAAGAGATATTTACCTACAAATAACAAGAGATATTTACCTACAAATAACAAGAGATATTTACCTACAAATAACAAGAGATATTTACCTACAAATAACAAGAGATATTTACCTACAAATAACAAGAGATATTTACCTACAAATAACAAGAGATATTTACCTAGGCTACAAATAACAAGAGATATTTACCTACAAATAACAAGAGATATTTACCTACAAATAACAAGAGATATTTACCTACAAATAACAAGAGATATTTACCTACAAATAACAAGAGATATTTACCTACAAATAACAAGAGATATTTACCTACAAATAACAAGAGATATTTACCTACAAATAACAAGAGATATTTGTAAAACATGAAAGTTCACTGTGCAGCTCAATAGCCTTTTTTGTTACTGTTCAGAAAATAAAGAGGGGTCATCTATATGAGAGTTAGGGTCAAGTTTCATTGCAAAAACATTAATAGTAAACAAAACACATGAAGCGGTTAGTAGTGTTAACCAAAATTTAAAGAACTTAAATAAATTTAAACAAACCATAACTCTTTACATAATCATGTGGCTAAGTCTTCCACATCCATAGAACAATTTGTCAGTTGATTGCAAGTTAGAACTGATTGATAAGGAATTCCAGGAATAGTAGATCTATGTGAAACACAAAAGTTTTGAAAAACCACAGAACAAATAGAACTGAATGTTATCTTACTGACCTGAGATATAACGTTTTCCAAAACAATACAGTTTGTATGATTGCTCTAGTACCCCTACATAGTTGAGCAAACACACCAACAGTTTCAGGATATATAAAATGAGACAGCTGAAACCAGAGATCTACAGGATACACAGCACCGTTATCATCACTCAGTGACCTATGCTTCTGTTTCTTCCTACATACAGGTTTACTGGCTTGTTCTGAAGAAATAACATACATAGCACATTATTTGTTCCTATAAATATATTTAGACTTTTACATCATTTAGTTTGAACATATATATGTTACATTGATTATTAAACTAGCTATTGCAACCTACATTTGACTGCTTCTGGAACAGGGGAAGAACTTCACTTACAGGGCGAATGCTCTACTGACTGAGCTAGTCGGCTGCTTAAACAAGTTTCTCCCCTATTGGTCATTAAATCCTATACACCCGGCTACACTTCCTGGGTTTCTAAGCAGCAATCATTGTGTCTATTTTAGGGAGTGCAGAGGTCAAGATTTAGCGCAAAAATTGTGTACACAACTTCAGACCAGAAGTAAGTGTGTCCCACAGAAACTGCTAAGCTCCAAACTTGATTTAATAATGTTTAAGTTTACCAACCCAAAAATGTATGTCTTCAGCAAAGGGCCATAACTCTGGAAGAAATTATCTCACAAAATGCATGACTAGGTTCATTTTAAATTATATTTACATCTAACCAATGATTATGGAGAACAAGCACAGACTAACTTTGTAGCATTCATTCACACAGACAAACATCCAGCACAAGATCAAGATGTCCCCCCTACTCTAGGTGGGAGACAAAATTGAAACCAGGTATTTATTGAATTCAGGAACAATGTTGGAGGCTTACCAGTATCTTCTTCAGAATCTTCTAACATATTTTCTGGTTTATTCATAGTTATGTCAAAGTCATCAAGATCTTTCTCAAACCATGATACATCTTGTACATCTTGTACAGCCATTTTCTCCACTTCTAGAATTAAGTAATAGAAATAGATGAAGTTTTAACAGAGGTTTTATACATTTACTTAGTAAAGTCCGTTGAAAAACACTCTAGCTTCTTTTTGATGTTTCAAATTTTGATAACTTTCACCAGGAAGCTTAATTGAAAGAAAATCTTCAGTAACATTACACCTATTTCACATAATTTATTTTTAATAACACTTATTTAATTTTCGGGAATTAATTTCTGGATCATCATAAGTACAATTGATACATTTTTCTAATCAAAACTTATCTTCAAGTTCTGATAAATAAGAACTTTTGAAGAGATAATGTATGCAGGTTAATAAAATTACAATGAAATAAAAAAATGCAAAGTTGCTAGCAAGACTCGGAGCAAATCTGTAAAGACCATCCTTGACAACAACAAACGATAGACATTGTTCACTTTCTTGTGCTCTTTCTTTACTAGTTGGAAAATATTCAAAATGGTCTGATGACCATAGGAGATAAATTGGTGGTATTTGCAGACAAGGTTTGTAACTAATAGTATTTTTTATTGATAAGTCAAAGGTGAACTTAACTCACAACAGTACTACACAAGTTTGACTACACATTTACTTAAAATTTTTATAAGCAAATTTATTCCAGACATACCTGTTTTGTTGACTTTCTTAGATACGTCACTTTTCTTCAATCGCAATCCAGAAAAACGTCCTGGTGTAGTATCTGCATAATCTTGTATAGTAAAATCTGAAAGTAAAATAAATGATAATTAATGTCATGCATGTATCCAGAGAGGGGGGGGGGAGATATGACGATCTTGTGTAACAAAAAGAGTATGTCAGGGCTAAGAGTTTGGATTGGACTTGCTGTTCCCCACCCCCATCAAGGGTTGACATTTTCACATCAGGTTGTATAGACTTAAATATAAGTGTTCAAGGTCTTGGAGGTGATGATCCTTTCCAGGAGCTGGTTCCACAGATGAATACAAGATGGAAAGAAGCTTATATAGTTAATCTCTACTTAGGGACTATCGTATCGGGACTATACGATTGGAGATAAAAGTCAGAAATTGAAAAATCTCCCAGCAGACTGCCCCACGGCTTCAGTACATCATGACAGACCAGCTTGACGTCCAAGTAGCCCTGTGGCTGTTGTAGTGTAGGTCATTGTAATCTCGTCATCATTTCAGTATAATTTTTACTGGTGCTACGATTATTGCACACGATAGGTGCGCGCATTCACCCAGTTACAGCTTTCAGAAGGTTGACGGGTATGGTGTGTACATTCACATAAAAAATCAAGTTGAAATTCGGCATCCCAAAGAATTAAATCTGTGACTAATGCACCAGTCTGACAGTTGCATCCATGGCTCCCCCCATCCCCGTGGATCAGGATTTTTACTTCTGGTTTGTCACGGCCCTGCGGGACAGCTGGTGGTAAAATCTCCGGTATTTCCCTAGCCCCTGAAAACTAAATATTGTCCCAAAGGTATCGGTTCGGGGAGAAAATACCCAACATTTCCCTGGCAGTGCGAGAAAAGCTGGAAGGAAAAATGATGTTTTTCCCGGCTATCCCCCGTGGTTCTAGGACCACGGAGGTGGAGGCGGCCGTGCATATTCAAAATATAAATTTTTAAACATTACAAGGCTGTGACGACAACGACAATTTTCAAAAACATTTCCATCTGACAATTATCATTCATAGTGATATTTCAGCTGTTCAGTTATTTCTGAAATGTTCTGATCTTGTCCCCTTACCAAAATCATGAAAATGCACAGATTTCAGACTTACTGATCCATATAAATCACAGAAACATGGTCGAAAATGTAAGCTTAAGTAACCTCTTACCTTTACGTAGGCTTTTTTGTTTTCCATTTTTAGACATTCGTTAATTTACTAAAAATAAATTTGTTTTGAAATGTTTGAGCTGCTGGCGAAATTATGTAAAGGGAGATCACTGCAAATCGCTCGGTAAAAATATTTACGAATTATGGAATTGTCGTTGTCGTCACAGCCTTGTAATGTTAAAAAATAAAAATGCATTTAATTGACCCCTGTATTTCGAACTTTATAAGGATTTTAAAAACGTTTGTTATTGTTGATATATATTGTACTTTATAAGTATTCACTATTAAATAATACAAAAAATAGTTTTACCAAGACTACAACGATATTTTTTGTGTTTCGGTCAAATTTTAGTCATTACCTTACATTGCGGAAGTAACTCTTCAATAATAATGGAGAATTAATTTACAATTATTTTTCATTTTTGTTGCATCTACGGTCTGAATCATGTCTCGGGCAATGATACCAAGCCAGCAGAAGTTGGCCGAGAAGCTGACCATCCTAAATGACAGAGGACAAGGAATGCTAACCCGCATTTACAACATAAAAAAGGTTGTCATAATTGGCATCTTCCTGTTAAAAATGTTTTGCAAACTCAACCTATTAGCCCTATTTTGACAAAAGTTATCAAACCTTATTTTAGCTAAAATGTAAATAATTCATGCTAAATTCATTTTCAATATCTCTGAATATCTGCGTCAGTGGTTAGGGTGGCGCGAAAGCTGGGTAAGAACTGATGCGGCTGGTTGGTGAGCCGTCAGCTAGTTAAAAAATGTTTACCGTAGGCCTATCTCTGCCAGGTGCCTGGCAATATGAAGAGGGATTCGGGAGATACTAGGTGCTAGAAAGATAGACCTGTGTCTCATACATATATTCTCGATATCAAACTTATAAATGTATGACACAAAAATTTGTTAGGAATCGTAGTACCTAGGAATAGTATTGGGGACATCCCTGTGACATCTTATGCACCTTAGGGTTTTTGGCAAAATATATACAGTCGGATAAATGTTTATAGATTATAATCAAATGCATAAAATTGGAGATTAACTCGTTTTCCGGATGTCCTATCGATTGACTGTGTATGCCAGTGGGTACTAGCGGCCCTGATTACGTCAGACTTAGACAAACTTGTTGACTATCTTCAGGCTTTGATTGAACAAAGTTAACATAACATATGCCATCATATCGGAACATTGTGTAAAGTTTGTTTATGCCAACGGTGAACCCCTTGTGTCTGAGTCTCTGAGACCCATTAGACAAGGTCGAACAAGCGTTTTCAGTTAAGTTATGCTGGGGAATGTTCATTTACAATAGCCCTTGTATTACAATTGCATTCATTGTGTCAATAACCTTATAAAAATCTAGTAATTATTTTGTACTGTTGTTAGATGAAAGGTTAGTTTGATGTTTACATATTAGCAGTTTATTTTTCGTACAGGATTGGACAAGCGTATGTACATGTGTAGTTGTTTCTATTTGACATGCTCATACAGCCCGGGTGGTGTTAGTTATAGGTGTTTGAAGATTAAGTATTAATTAACACCGTAGTTAACCCTTTACTCCATGCTTTCACCTTTTCATTTCCTATTAATGTACATATTCATGATATTAGTTGCCAAGTATTTTCCGATTAAGCTATTTAGCATGTTCTTTTTCTTCGTGAATTTTCCCACTGTCAGATAGTGGCACTCTCAGAAAGTTCATCCAAGATTTAAACACAATATAAACTGGATTTCTACAAAACGCATGCCTTTTTACATTTATTAATTTTATATACAACACAAATGTATGGAGATGGTGTACAAAATTGAACTTGTCTGTTATTTGGGAACTGTATGTAAATTGTATTTAATTGTGGCCTTTTAATTTAATATATGGAGTAAAGGGTTAATGTATTACTCTGTTTGGAGTTGTAAGTTGTTTGAAAATACTATGAATCAGTATGATAGATGGGAACTGATGCATGGGAACAGTATTCTATTAGTACATGATGAGCTGTGATTGACACAAATGTCAAACATACTGAACAATTTTAACAAATAGTGTAATTGCTAAAAAAATAGATACTGGTTTTACTGTTTAGTTTTTGACAGAGTCAATTACTCAATTTACTAGAACTAGTACATGCCTTGCATAATTATGTATATAATTTACTTAATGACACATGAATGGTTTTGGTGAAAAATAGCATGTTACTATGAAATGTACAGCAATTTAGCATGATTACTAATTGGGAGTGTTTGAATAACTATATAATTATAATATACAGGTTGTTATTTCATAAACTGTTATTTAATACATAATTTATGAATTGCCAGGATGCATACTCTCTAAAATGAAATGATTTATGTGGTAGAAAGGAATTAGGGATATAACTGAAGTGTCAAAATGCTTGTTAAATGCCAATGTACATGTATGTAGTGATGAATGAAGCTTTATGCTAGGCTTGTAAAGTTTGAAGTAGGTACTGGCATTAACTCTCTTTGCTTTTTGTTACTTCATGATCAATTTGGATTCAAACAAAATGAATTAGTTATTTCACCCAAAATGCAGGTTACTTGAAACTAAAACGTCATAAATTTGTCTCTTATCCAATGCATTTGCTGGTTTCTTATGTCAGATGCTTAGCATACTTTGGCTTTTAACAGCTTTTTAGAGACTTGCATAACTATTAGATGTGCTTTCTTTTCAGGTTTTAGTGACAAATACATGTAGCAATATTTATTTTTTGTAACATATGATCACTTCTGGCTAGTTTTCTTTGAATGATTTCTGATGTGAGAGATATAGCAATATGTCTCTTTTGTCTTAATAAGTAATATCTGATTATTACAATGATTTCTGATATGAGACGTGTAGATATAACAAACTTACTAATACATTTATCTTATTTTTGCTGTTTATAAAGATGTGTGTAAGTACAGAATATAGGTGTTGTAATATTTTTTTCTCAGTTCTGGTATAATGTTGGATGTTTTGGTCACTATTAAAAAAGTGTTTGTTTGGCATAAAATTTAAATCCACCATACTTCAGCTTTTGGATAGGAGGCATGGCTGTGATGTTATGGCATGGACAAAGTAGTGCATACTGTATCAATTAATAATTGCTTAGTTTGGAGAAATTATATAATATGGAAAATTGAATTTTTAAATACAAAACAATTTGATTTTCCGCAATTTTTGATGCATTGTATCTATTCTTTAAAAAAGCCTCTTATAAAAAAATATTTGGAACCAGGGGCCAGTGTAGGAAAAGTTTTGTTTAGCAATGTACCAAATACCATGATGCCCAATTTTTCTTGGTCCGTACAGGGTCTTGTCAGGTAACACAAAAACATAAGTGTGGAGATCGAAACATTAATTTGTGCCAAAAGAACAATTTTTTAAGGATGGCTTTTTTGTCTTCACAATTTTTTAATCAAAGTTTAACTTGTTTTATTCTGTAAAATGTTTCTATGTGAATTTTTCATTTTTTGTGTGTGTGTGTGTTATGTTATGTTATATACTGTAAATTCATTAATTTTTGGGGAATTAAATTTTGTGGATTTTGTGTTCACCTTTAACCACGCAATCAAATCACAGCGAAAAATACTTTTGACCATGGTATTTATTTACTGAAATGCAAAGTCCATAAATTAACGTCCTATGGAAATGGTATTTTTTGCCAAAAACCATGAAATTTAGTCCCGTTGAAATAACATGATTTTACAGTACTATGTATCAATTAACAGTGCACAATCTGTAATTGTAGCTTATGAATCACTTCTTGTTTCTTGCTGTAGTTCATTAGTCAAACAATTCTGTTGCTATGTTTTCAGTATTTTCATCATTTTGCTTACATTTGTGTATTTTGTACAATGTTCAATCATTAATATTCATGGAAGATTATTTTTTATCTTAATTTGATAATCATGAAATCAAGTTTCCTGATTGATCAACTTCCAAAAATAGTCTGGATTACCTCCACTTGATCTATCATCACTACGTTAGCATAAACACTATAGTACGACAGGGAATCAGGCTACCTTTAAAGACACCACATGGTTTCTCTTTACAATTTATTACAAAATTTTATGAAAATCTAAGAATTTAATGCCCATGAATATTAATGATTATATAGTATGCTTGGTTCTAGCTTTTAGCTCACCTGAGCACAAAGTGCCCAAGATGGGCTTTTAGAATACTTGGATATCGGACATGTGTCGTGCAACTTGTACCTCAACAAAATTGAACGTTTTCTTAAAACAAATGATTTTCTGTAACTTGGGATATAATGTCCATATTTGGATTCTAGAATTCATGAATAAGTCTAAAAATACAGTGTGCACAATGACATTCTATTTGATAACTCTAGTTTTAGAGTTAGTTCCTTTGGTATTTGAAGTTTAACCATCCCAACAATGACCTGCTTGTTAATTGAAATTTGAATATTTCCCAATTTACAGTTTCTATTTGAAGTGTACATATTTTAGCATGTGTTAACTTAGAACATGGATTTTACTTCTAGGTTGGAAGTAGGTTTGTGTACATGTAGTTTTAGCTAGACAATGCATAAGGAAGTATACAAACTACTGCAAGGGTTTGATACAATTATACATTTTTACAAAACTAAAAACTATAGTTATAATATCAGGTATTTAAAGACAATTTTAGGCAAATATTTTTCTGTGTAAGAACCATCTTATTATTACTTATATAACGGTGTAGCAATGCCACATGACTTTGGACTACAAACCAAAGACGTGTAACATTTATTCTTCTGGGGTTTGTAGTCCAATGTCATGTGGTATTGCTACATTGTATATTTGTGAAACGTGATGAATAAATGACAGAATCAAGATTAATGTCGACCAACTATACCCTTATGAGTCATGTGCACGTAGTTGGATCAGTAGGGTATCCCATAATACTGTAATGTACAGTCCTTTCAAAGTCAATTGAGAACGGTTGTAAATATACTTTCATCCAGCAGGTAAACTATGTTTATCTTGGTTTAACTAGGTACATTTGAGTTAACGGTTTTACTGCTATTGTTTCGAATGGGATAGTTCCGTCATTAATTAGTATTACTTATTGAATCGACTATAAGACTATTATTTAAAGCTAATTAAATTGTTTTGGAAGCTATCATAACTTTAATTTATTAATGATGATTAATAATTATTGTATTGCATGAAGAACTTTTTAGAATTTTGTGGTGGGTAATTTTGTTATGTTTCATTTTAACTGTTGTAATATGTTCTCTAAGGAACAAATAAATTGCTTTGGCTTCATCAGTTTATGCTTTACTGTGTCTTGTATATGTATGGGTCTGTTAGTTCAACTTTGATAACAAGCTATGCTACCAAGAGGAGAGTTTTATCACTTCAGGCATCTGTTGTCTAAGCAAAGCGCTACCGAGCGCTTTCATTCAGTTACCTTCCGTTCATTTAAATATAAAATGCATGGGTCACCTCCCATGGAAAGCGCTATGTAGCTCTTTGCTTAGGTGTAGGCACCGGAGGCCAGACAGCATCAGTTTACCATGAGTATGTCAAGGATCAGCAGTTCAATGCACATTTTACTTAGCTAAAACAATGGCTTATCAGGTACAGACTTTGGACAATAAATAAATCCCTGCAGACGGAGTGGTACTGGCATTGTGCGGTCGACACCCATGCTTAGTCTATAATAGATTTGGATATAGATATGCAGGGCTTTCACTAGGCTCCATAAATGAAGAGTCAAAATGACTCCTGGCTCTCAAATTTCAAGAGTCGTCAAAATATTGCAAGAACATTTGTAATATAAATATAGTAAATTTGACTCTTGTGTTTAAATTTTCAAGAGTCAAAATAGGCATTTTTGTCAAATTCAAGAGTCAAAATGCATTTTCAAGAGTCAAATGAAAGCCCTGATATGCCAATGCATTAATTATATTGGGTCCACCCCATCAAGTCTGGGACTCCACACTGTAAATCCCTGCAGTCAGAATGGTACTGGTGTTATGAGGTCAACACCCATGTTATAGACGTGAATATGGATATGTGTGAATGCAGTTAACTTATTATATTGGGTCAAACAAGAGAAGGGTGGCTGCGGGGGTGTATTATATTGGGTCCCTTCCCCATCAAGTCTGGGACTGAGTTAAGGCCATCTTTAATTATAGTGCTGGCACAAGGTACTGTGTACTATCATCAAGATACATTTCTAGTAATAAATTGTCTATAACTTTGTTGGTTTAAGTTTATGTAGAAATTCATCATGAAAGTTCTATAATTTGGGTATATTCATTATTTTGTCGAACTCCATCGTGTGTTTAAGGTTTTGCATGTTTAAATGAAATACATTGAACTTATGTATTTGTAAATGTCATGGATAGAATTTAATGCACATTTGTAGTACAAGCTAGCACATGTCAATGTTACTTGAATAGATACAAAAACATGGTAGAATTTTGAAGATTTCCACACAATTACACACAATCATACTTAATGATAGAATTTTAAATTATTATTATCATTTTTTACATACATGTATGATAGGGATACATTATTCTTTTTTTTTCACAATATACCAACCGCAAAATTATATTCCTCCTTTCTCAGCATTCATTTTTTGTCAAATGTATGAATCATACTTATATGTTTTGACTTGTATTTGCAGATGTTGGGTACCACTGAGAACAAGCCAGCCTTTCTGTCAGACAAGTCACAGGAACCAGCTCTAAAATACCTTGTTAGACGCTTTCCACAAATTGATACAAAATCAAATGCTGTAAGTAGTAACATGTAAAGAATGACCGTTTTATTAATTTGTTAAATGTTGCCAGTTTTATTAGGAAGCAATTTATCAGTGGTGTATATTAATTTGCTCTTGATTGTCACCTTTGATGTCAAAGTTTGGTGCCAAAACAGGGCTTGACATTGTGTACCAATTCATTTAAAATTCTTTAAAAAGCCATGCTCATACAACCAGTGTATTTTTCATCTGAAATATAGTCTAGGGTTTTGACTAACCACTGATTTATGATGATGACTGATGAGAAAACCAGATATATAATTAATTTATGATACTGAAAAAATATTGTAAAAATAATTGAAAATGATCTCAAAACAAGTACTTGAAGACTGACCATCATGTTACAGCCATTTAAGCATGTTTGAATGATTTGTTAAATATGGCTTAATTTTCTCTGTTTGTACAATTTCAGCTTGTACCTGTGAACAATATTAAGACAGAGGTTGTGAAATCTTTGTCCCTGTATTACTATACGTTTGTGGATATCATGGATTTCAAGGTTAGTAAAAACCATGTGACATTTATAGTTCGCCAAAGTATTTCCACCAAGCTGCAGACATTTATTTTCAAATTTGTAGGTAATGTATCCATGTATTGGCTGAGCATGACGAGCATAAAATACTGAGCAAAGCCTTCATTTGCTTTATTTCTACTGAAATCTAGCAGGCATACATATATGTGCCTCTGCCCGGATTTGAACCCCAGTTGCCAGATTAGACGGCAAACGTACTTACCACTGAGCTAAAGAGGCACATTACTCATGTTGGCCCATACTATTAAGTGAATGCCTTGTAAGTTACCTGCTCTAGCAAACAGCTGCTTCTCTGTCAAAAGCATCATTTTAAATTCATTGGTATTCTTTAGTCCACCCTTGGACTTGGTCACACCTTTTTACACCACATCAATTTATATTTGATGAAAATTAGACAACAGTGTTGAATTTCATCCTCAAAGGAAGCATTTGCTGGTTCCTTATGGAAGGGGTTATGATACAGTAAAATTATCCATCATACAATGTAAGATGGTCTTGTACACTGATGCCCCAGAGAGGGCTGTGGTACAATTCGAGAAGAAGATGAAATTCAATCGAAAAAATGTTAAGAAACAGCATAAAATCTGAATAAACCGTCCTACAAACAGTGCATGATTTGATGTTAAATACATACTATATGTTATGATTATATTACAGGACCATGTGGCTGATCTGCTGACCACAATAGATGCTTGCCAGGTGTATCTGGATATTGTAAGTACAGTATTACTCATGTCTGTTATACGTGTCAACCTCAAGGAATGGCTCAGTCCAACAGGGTTTTGATTGGCTAGGATTCCTTATAATTTATCTATATTGTCTGTAGAGGTTTCAGAACTTGGCCTGTTTCATCAGCAGAAAGATATGAGAAAATTGGGAAAGGCAGCACTCATCAGCTGAGCACAGAAATCATAAAAACATCACATACCACGAGTACACAGCACAATGCCCAACTTCCATTCTCGTTCAACCAGCGTGTTTTTCATCCGTTATACAATCTAGAAACTTGACTATA
The DNA here is from genome assembly GCA_963678985.1 of Spisula subtruncata. Lineage (NCBI taxonomy): Eukaryota > Metazoa > Mollusca > Bivalvia > Venerida > Mactridae > Spisula > Spisula subtruncata. Next base: position 3,033,791 of record OY787674.1, read on the forward strand.
CACTGATTCATGAGAATGCCAACTTCTAACCGAACGAGAAAATGAAATGTCTGAAAACTTGAATCTGAATTTTGTAAATATTACTAATTGTGTTACTTAGTGCTTTCACGTCACTAAAACAATTTACCAGTTTTCTTAGTGCACTGTGACCTTGACTTTTCTCGCTCTATGTTTTACTGGGTGTAATTATATTTTTCAGACCATGAACTTTGACTTGTGCAAGAATTACCTTGACCTTGTAACGACGTATGTATCAATTATGATACTTGTATCGAAGGTAGATGACAGAAAGACGGTGCTGGCTTTATATAATGTTGCTCACGAATATCTGCATGGATCAGGGTATGCATCATATATAAATTTGTTTTCTTTTAAATTTTGTTGTTTAATAAGTTTTTGACATTTTCTCCAATCTCCATAGAAACATATTTTGACACATTTTACCCAATCTCTATCATCGCATATTTTGCTGCATCTATACTATCTTCATTAAAAAATGTGTGAAAAATAATTACCATTTACCTGATTTCAGATGTGGTTAAGTGGATAAAGCTCTTGATTATAGATTGAGAGGTCCCCAGTTTGAATCTCGACAAGTGTTTATTAGGTGTTAAGTGTGACACTGTAGTGATCCGATACCCTCAATTTCTGGGAAATGTTTGGGATTTGATCTAAGACTTAGAGCCACAGTAACAGTGCTCTTCATGTTCTACTATTTCAGAGATCCATCGTTTCCACGTCTAGGACAGATGATCATGGATTATGACAATCCTATGAAGAAAATGTCTGAAGAGTTTGTGCCTCATTCCAGGGTAATCTAGTCTTATTTAGTTCATGTCTTCCTGAAAAAACTGTTTGTCATAGTACTTAGTTTCTTAATTGTTATATGATAACTATAATTTTGTTGCATATTTTGTCTCCCCCATCATTGATGGGTTTATATTGCTTTGCGCATGCCTATTTGTCTGTCTGTATGTCTGTCAGTCAGTTGGTTGTTAGGCCAATTTTTTTAGGTCAATGGTCAATGTCACTGTGACCTGAAACATTTTTTATACCAAGCGGTCAAGAATGCATTGCCCTCGGATCTTCAAATTGTACATGGAGGTTGGCCAATAACAGTAGATGACCCCTATTGATTTTGAGGTCAGTTGGTCAAAGATCAAGACGTTTGTGATCTTTACCATTTTTGACCATTTGGCTGACATGGGGGCATACATGTTTTACAAACATCTCTTGTTATGATAGCCTTGGACCTAAAACCAAACGGGATGAAAATGTACTTAAAATATGTCATAATATTTACCTAATACAGTTTGGCAACATTGTTTATTTTCCAGGTACTTGTTCCGGCTATATTATCCCTACATGATATCTATAGTAAGAAAACCTCACCAGCAGAACAGATGAGAGCTATGCAAGTACTGAGTCTACTAGCTGAACCACAGAAGATAAGTACAGTACCAGCCACTACAACGGTAAGATATCACTTAATAATATTGGTAGAGCATTCTCTCAGAAAGTATGAGATAATAATTATAATGGTAATGGCAACTATAATAGTAATAGTAAATAGTTTATTTTAAGAGACAACAAAGTTTGGTATACAAAATCTTTCCTGTGCGCCTTATATGGGGCAGGTAATCAGGGCCCTTACTTCATGATTTTTTTGGCAGAAATTTGGCCCATTTCCTTCCTAAAAGATTATGCATTTCCCCCTATTTTCAAAACCTCTATTTGAATAAATAGTGATATATACCATCAGGAAATATAAGTTGAATCAATTGTTTTTGATTAACCTGCAATGAATGAGTATGAACTAATTTAAAACATGTGTTTGTTATCTACAGATTCAGTGTGAATATTTATCACAAGATACATTAGAAAGATGGATTATATGTAAGTATGATGTATTATTGTTAGGATATTTGTATTCATGATTTAGTTTTATCTCTTAAATACTGTGATCTTCCTTATGAGAACAAATCACCAAACATTGTTCTCCAATGTGTGTGATAACAACTGGGGGACTTCACAAGTTTTCAATGCAAACTGTATGGAAATACGATAAAAAGGCTATTTGTCTTTTGTATCAATATTGCCTTAACTTGTAATTTAAATAAATTATTGAGCTCACCAAAGGATATGTTTTCTAGACCTTCAGTCTTGTCAGACAAATATTGTTTCTTACTGTCTAAAAATACTTTCATCTTACGGACTGCCCAGTTTGAAAACTTTTAATGGGTCTAGATGAGGATTATTAAGGGTTGTCCTTCTAATGTTTTACCAAAGTCTGTGTTTATTTGATTATAGTTGGACTGATGTTATGTCACCAGTACCTACAGGATTCTAAGGCATGGGATCTATGGAAGACCGCCTTACAGTCGGGCTATATCGTACAACTATGTCGTGATGAGATCTTACATATACATAGTTATATTGTCAACTACTTTGAAAGTCTAAAAGGGTAAGTTAGGTTTTAATCCTCTTGTTATTGCTTGAAGTTAAACCTTGTACAAAAGTAAACTGTATCTTAGTTTGAAGAAATTTCAACTGTCTTACTAGTGTCATCTTTGCAGGATGCTAAATAGTTTATACTTAGCATTATTGATAATTGACTTGAATAATATTACTGAGAATTTTTACTGTTATAGTAGAGAAATTGTATCTGACATTTGCATTCAGTCTCTGACTCATCTTGTATAGTAATGTCTGTAAATTGGGAAAAATCTGTCAGATCAAAGAAGTTATAAATATACATATACAGTCAAACCTCTATTATTCGAAATTGACGGGACCAAAATTTTATTTCGGATAATCCAGGGCTTCGAATAATCCAAATTCAAAGAAGACAAACCTCCTTCAACTCAATAGTCTCCATCTTAGCTGTAGCCGTGTAGGATACTCGTTTCTGTTCATGTTTTGTTGTTTATATAAATGAAATAATAAAGAAGTAAAAAGAAATAAAAAAACTGAAAATCTGCGTTAATCTATTTATTTATTATTTAGTACATACACATAAAACACGAATCAACAACAAAATATAGTATGCAGCATAAAACATGTATGAAATTCTACAATATACAGACAAAAAAATGCATTCGCTGACCATTACTCGTCAACAAGGAAGTAGATAACATGGTATAGTATAATAAACCTACGACTATATATTTAACATCGTTGTATTCGTCATTGCGTTAAAGGTCATCGCTGTTTAAAAAAAGAAGTAATTACAGGGGAAATGGCATTGTTATTGCAGTTTATTAAAGTTTGTCGAAAGTTTGTACATCAAAGTGATCACTTTTAACCTCTTTAACACATAATTAAAGTCAAACATGTTATCAAACATAATGATATGTATTTTTCACGGAATAGCAAATATTACGTACAACCGCTTCGTATTTTTCACACCTTGAGAATGTCAACACTTTATCACATCAATTAAACCCCTTTTGAACAATAGGTGCGAAAACTCTTTCAAACTACGTTGGTAGAAAAATAATTGTCATTGATAATGCAAATTCGAATAATAGGGGTAAAATTCGTATGAAATATTATACTCGGGACTCAGAAATTGTTTCAATAACACGGGCTTTTCGAAAAATAGAATTCGAATAACCCGATCAAATTTGTATAGGTTTATATAGGAAGTAAAACGGGACTGCAATTCTATTTCGGATAATACCAGGTTTTCGAATAAAAGGTTGTCGAATAATCGGGGTACAACTGTATTGGGTATTAATAGGATAGATTTGTTGAAAAATAGTCAATTTAAATCAGAATAGAACATGAAAATGCTAGATATGTATATTGTACTTACAAGTTGCTGAAAGTATGTAGTGTGTACCTATCAAATGAAGCTTGTATTACAACATGAACTGATACATTTGCAGACAAACCAATATGAACAAGAGAGTGAAAGAAGTCAATGATTTACAACATCAAGCTTTACAAACATCGTAAGTAACCATAATATACTCAACATATGATTCGTAATACTATGTCGGTTAATTTGTGTGTGTGTCTTGTCAGTAGATCAAACAGTTTCTGCTCAAGAACGCTTACACATAAGATCCTCAAACTTTACATGGAGGTTGGTCAGTGACATTAGATGACCCCTATCTATTTTAAGGTCAGTAGATCAGTGTGGCTAGGACCATTAATCCTATCAATAACTCAAAAGTGGTTGTACATAGGATCTACACTTTATAGTGAGGTTGGTGGATAGAATGCTTGAATTCCTTCTAAGCAAATGAATAAACAACATTAAAAATCTAAATAAATTGTAAATTAATGAAATGTTTATTGCTCTTTTGAAGGTAGTTTCAAGCTACTGTAAAATCATTCATTTTCATGGGGGCTAAATTTCGTGGATTTCGTTGTTCACCTTCAACCACAAAGTCAAATCCCATCGAACAATAATTTTGACCCTCATAGTTATTAAGTGAAATGCAAAATCAACAAATTAATGTCCCATCAAAATGTTCTTTTTTACCCAAACCATGAAGTTACGTCCTATTGAAATTATATGATTTTACAGCATTACCTATTTGTCTTGTATTTACAGACCAGGTTTACATAGAGAACGACGTAAGTTTCTACGCACAGCGTTGAAAGAGCTGACATTGATATATACAGACCAACCAGGGCTGCTTGGACCAAAGGCCCTATACGTGTTACAAGGCCTCTCTATGGCCCAGAATGAAGTGCATTGGTTGTTACGTCACTTTCAAAACCCACCCGGACGACGACATAACGTGAAAATGAATCAAGAAGATTTTGTTGACAGGTAGGTCGATGCGTAGCTTACTTTCACCTGCAGGATTAATTTACATTACTACATGTACCATCTCTATTGCATCCACTTAAATGTGGACATGTCTGAGGTTTGCTTTGTTACCACTTTTTAGTTTTTACTAAAGGTCAAACAAAAGTTGTGCTGGTATTACCCTTGCATTACCTAGCATTTAAAGAGTGAACTAGTTTCACTTCTCTCATGCCTTTGTGCTAATTGATACAATCACAAATGAGGTATCAAGAATAATTGCATTAAGTTGACAAACTTGTTTTGCAATCAACCTTGAATAAATTAGTACAAAATAAAGGCAATAAATACAAGATTGGTGTAAATTTTTCCGGAATGTTCTTGGAAATGGGAATAACTCGTAAAGTGACTTTAATTACAAAAAAACAGGGTGAATTTTAAAAGCCTAGTCGAATCTTTTATCACAATGGAATACTTTCTTTTATTATTGATTCTTCTGTTTTCAGACAAATTCCCGAGTTGTTGTTCTATATTGAAGAACTAAAAAGTAAGTTTTTGTTGTTTAAAACATGATTTCGTCAGTAAATCTTTTCTTAAAAGTATCATATTTTCCACAAATATGGGACTGTGTTTTGCATGATGATGTTGTTTACTATTAGGTAATTTACAGTCTTGTTAGATCTTTTGAAAAAAAAGATCTTTGTAAAGTATTTCTTGAAAGAGTAACAACATCAACCTTTTCATGCAATTTTACTATTAATGAATATCAACTAGGACGTCAAAATGTAAGGGTTACAACCCTATCAAAGCAGGTTGTTGGATTTGTGCATTTGTTGCACCTGTATTTTTATGAAAATGTGAAATATCTTTCTCTCTTGTCTGGCGTCCCTCTGTCATGTTTGAAGGGAGTTTAATATTACTTGTTCCAAAATGATTGATAATTTTTCATATTTTATCAACAATGTTTCAGTTTTGGTGAAGAAGTATGCACAAGTAATGCAAAGATACTATGTTGCCTATCTGGCTGGTTATGATGCTGTATTGTTGAATCAACTTATACAGGTATGGTTTCTATAGTAACAGTTATGCTTTCTTTTTGTACAAACCCCATTATGTATATACTTTCTTACCGGTACTTTGGCCCCTTCATCCCTTCAGGGTTATGGGCCGTCAATGTAGAATAACTTTAAAAAAAGAGCAGTCACTAAGTAGTAAAGATATAAAAAGTGTATCTATTGACTATAAGATTGTGCACTTTGTTTTCATTGGTTTCCTTTCCATCACCTTGGAATATTGAAGTTAAATTTGTGAACATGGGCATAGTTTTCAAGAGATAGGCCACAATATCATTTTCTATCAATATGACAATGCAAACCTTTCATTTCAGAATTTGAACATGTGTCCAGAAGATGAGTCGGTCATTTTATCTGCATTTTCTACATCAATATCTGCCCTTACTGTAAAACAAGGTAAGTTCACCACACATTACCTGTATATTTGGTACTTAACATATTGGTATGTGTAGATGTTTATGTCTTACTATAAAATCATAAATATTTGTGGAGGATTTAATTTTGAGGATAACATTAACTATGAAAGTTGATCACCAATGAACATTAATGATTCTATAGTATCTTATAGTATCTGATGACGTATCCTTGAAATTACGTTTACACGAAATGGTCGTTTTAACAAAAACCATGGAATCTTGTCCCCTTGAATTAAATGATTTTACAGTATTGCCTAAAAGTTGCTACTTACATCCTGCCAATTTCTTCGACAAATGTCATATTGTCATGAAATGGTTCCCAATCTGTCTGTTTCAATTTAAACTTTCATTCCTTATTCCTTACCTCAGTCATTAAAGATATAGAGGATATACGATCATACACGGTAAAATACTAATATTCTATTTATTTCAAGCTTCAAATACCTTAAATTATGGAAATACTCCACTATATACCTGAAATGTTTTGCGTGACGTCGTTTTCCCGCCATGCACGCGTCAAGTTGCAAGCAAATAGTTCTTCTGCACTGGCTTCAATTTCGTCCATTTGTTTTACATTTATGTACATATAACTTTCTGTTATTTGTTAAAGATTAAGAGAGCAAGTGAAAATGCTTATTATTTTATTTTTGGCGGCGGGGAAATTTGTTTAAAAAAATAGTCTGTTTGCCGTGAAATTATGGACAATGAAATTATCGGGGAATAATCCACCGTTATTCCGCCGTAAACCACCGGTAAGCATGAAATAAAATTGTATAAATGTGTTACATTTTAGTTGAGGACAATGAAATGTTTGACTTCCGTGGTATCAGACTGGATTGGTTCAGATTACAGGTAATGAATTATTAATACACTTGTTACTATATATAAAAAAGTTGTGTCTATTTATAATGATGAGCAAAACTAGAAATTTTGTTTGACCCGAGGCATGAATTATTGTGAATTGTGTATGTAGATTTTGTAGTTTGAGTTTTTAGTTATTTGATATTTTTAAACATACATGGAATGAGAGGGCCGATATTTATCTAATATTTCTATGGTTTACATTTATGATATGCTTCTATTTGTTGTAATTAATTTTATATATGCAAACTTTTTGTAAATGTTTTAAAAATTCATGAAATAAAACATGATTAAACTAAACATGGAATGACTGCAATTAATATGTTCATAGTGGATGGGGTAATTTTTAATTACACTAAAACATTTTTATTTCCAGGCGTATACAAGTGTAAATAAAGCTGGATTGATTCTCAAAGATCACCAGGATTTAGCCAAACATTTGAACACGATCGTATTCCATACAAAGATGGTAGATTATCTGGATGAAGTGTTGAATGAAGTATCTGATCTCTCCATATACTGGTTAGTGATATATTTAAATATCCTGTATCTGCTCCTGATGACATTCAACTAAATTGGTATAAATTCCTACTTAAGCCCTACTTTATTATGTCAGAAATTCTTACTTTGTTCTACTTTTTCAACAAAATATACCCTACTTTAGCATTACTATTTCTTGAAGGAGCAGTAGAAAGCATGTTATACAATTACAAAAGTTCCAAATTGCCTAGCCTATGTCACATACAGGGCCGTATCCAGGGGCTAGAACGTGCAGGAGCCAATATTTTGTAGGCCCATTTCTCGCATTTTTCCTTTAAAAAAACTGGCCTGGTAACGAATATATCAGTATATTGATTTGATAGAATGAGTGTTTTAAACATTTGTCCCCATAAATTGATGTCTGTATAAGAATATATGAAGATTTTGGTGTGGTTATAAGGAGATATGTTTGTTTTATTACAGTTTTTACACGACCATATTTGAGCATCAGTTCAAACAGTGTATGGAGTTTCCAGCCCAGCATAGATTCTGTGTAGTGTTTCCTATGATCTGTGGACATTTTATGAATGCTACACATACACTATGTCCTGAGGAGGTAAGTTGGACGCCTTCCAGAAAATATTTGTGCCCCCAATCTTTAACAAGAAGGTATATTGCTTTGCATGTGCCGGTAGGTCTGTTGGTAGACAGAATGGTTTCGGTTCAATTACTCTAGAACCCTTTGTCCTAGGATCTTCAAATATACATTGAGGTTTGGCCAGCACCAATATAGACAACCCCTATCGATTTAAAGGTCACTGTGACCTTTACCAATTTCAACCATTGAGCTGCCATGAGGGCATAGAAGTTTTGCAAACCTCTCCTGTTTTCACTAATAAGTTTTAAGATTCATTTGACTGTGATATTCGTTTCCATGTGACATTTGGTTACCTTAGATACTGTGTTCTATTGACCTTATACAATATTTCAGAGACATTCTATAGGGACAACGAGTGTACAGTATGCACATTGGTTCCTGAAGGATATGGCAGATGAGGTGAATCAAGTCATCACTGCAATATGTGAGGAACAATGTTTACTCAGCTATAAGGTATAGTCACCAAACCTTATATGATCTTTCATGACATCGACATAACATAACATGGCATTGTTTATTTTACCTTTATTCCTGATGAAAATGTGGCCAAATGTTGAATAGCTCAAGATTTTCTTGATTTTTGATTACTGGGGCAACACTTGATGCAATTTCATCTGATTCCAACAGATTGATATTTTAAAAAATATAATTGCCGAAGTAGGTGCCTAGAGGTAGGACACATGCTCGACGAGAGTTCGCCAGTTTCATCTCAGGCAGGACCGCTGGTCAAATTCACTGAAGTTGAAATGTCAATGGGTGGTTGAACGACAGAAAACAGCCCTCGATAATTGGTAACTTTTTTGTTAACTTAACAATCATGGTATGCATTTATATATTGTCTCTGGCTTTCAAACAAAAGATGTATGTATATATTTCAGTTATTACCGAAGCATAGTGTACAGTTCAGTCACAAGAAAGGAAAGCCCGGTAAGGAGAAGAAGAAAGACAAAGATAAGGAAAAAGAACCGGAGAAACCTGGACATGAAAGTGCTAGAAAAAACAGGGAAAACTTTACCAGGTATGAGTCATTACAAATTGGAGTTTGTTGTTTAAAGTTCTTGTCATATGTCTCGTTTATCTGTTTTCTTTTTATACCCGATATACATGATGATGATAATAATAAGGACTGTATTTATAGAGGCCACACAGGCTATTGTCAATTCTAAGTGTATAGGGGCTTTATTGGAGTTGTGCTTTAGGGTGCATAGTCAGTATCAAAGCTATTTCTCTGTTACTATAATACATCTGAAAGAATCTTTGCAAGGCTCCCAACTACTAAGTCCAGTTGTAAATATTGGCAGCATTTTATGATCCCTTCAAGTTTTTTTCGCTGAACAGATACGAATTATGAATAGTACTGTTTATATGAAACATTATCCTGATATGATTTATGATGTCTAAACCTATGAAATACTGTAAACCTAGAAGCTTTCGCGGCTAGAAACTTTTGCGTTTTGCCGATTGTCGGCATATTTGCGGCTACAAACTTTCGCGTTTTTAGTCTCCCGCAAACTCTGCGAAAACTAAGTCGCATAGTGACAGAATTATTGATATTATAACCTGTCACATACAATGACCGGTTCCTATGTAATTGTTTCTTAATTATAGTTCTCACCTTTGTTAAACCCTCTCAAACTCTTTTTGATGTAGATAGTTACCTATTGTATTGTTTACAAAAAATGCAAACAACGCTGGTAATGTTTTCACAGTTTTTTGACGCTATCAGTCATTTTGTATTATGACATACCCGGTAATAAACAGCGCTTTTTACACGCATGTTCATATATTTACTTTACTTACTTACTTACTTATATTGAGTGTATTGTTAAACACGTTTTCAAGAAGTGTTTTCATTATTGTACCGTGATCATAAAAGGCTTTATTCAGAAAAAGTACATACACTTAACATTCCATATTTTGACAAAATAGCACTTATAATACGGTCTTATAAACGTCGTACCAAAATTATGAATTTCCTTCAAAAACGAGAAACTTTCGCGTTTTTCTTGTCCTGGACTTGTTCGCGGCTATTTACTTTCCCGAATTTTTACAAACCGCGAACACCGCGAACTTAAATCGCGCGAAATAATTTCTAGGTTTACAGTATTATAAAGTCTATTTGTAATGATTATATGTTTCAATCATTTAACCTCTCCTTATTCTGTCTGCAAGGTAAAATGTACAAACTTTATTTTCAGAATGGACAAGTTACACATGGCTCTGACAGAGTTATGTTTCGCCATCAATCACAGCGCAGTGATACAGGTTTGGGAACATGGATTTGTTCCCCGGGAATTCTTCCATCAGCAGCTGGAGACACGTTTCAACAAGTAAGTCTAGCTCGATGATCAGCTTCATATGTACAAGCATTGCGTTCATTTTCAATAGTTGCTTCGCCTTGTGAAGACTGCTTAAATATTGTATTTCTCTTAACTCATTTTACTAAACGTTTTTGCTTATGAGAATCGTCTTCAATTATAAATATTAAGATAAGAAATTAAATTAAATGATTGTTTCAATGTTTCTTACCTGTCCTGTAGACTTCTTTGATATACCAGTAATTCAAAGCTTTTAAAATCATATTCAGATAGTTATTGTCACATTATTGTGCCTAACTCTGAAAAGGGTTGAAAAATATGTTTAAAAAATTATAGATTTTTCACTGTAAATAGAACAAGAAGTTGCTGTTGTTATCGTTGAGTGAATTGACCCTTTTTTATAGACCCATTAGTTCACCATCAGATTAAGTATTGTTGCTATGGTAACCTTTGTCTTTATATGTGTTTTTGTTTGACATGCAATTGATATTTTCTATATTTTGTTTTAAGAATGTTCACTTTCAAAGATGTATTTAAGGATAAGTAAGTGATTCAAGGGCTTTGGCGATTTATAATACTTCTTTATTACGCTTACCGGTAATCATAAAGAAAGACATGTATCGGGTTCAGTTTGACTTTTTCGCTTTTGTGCACTAGGTATCTGACCATCATTATGTCCTTATTGTGTGGCTTGATTTAAGACTATTTTAACATTACATTTTGTATTACAACATATTTATTTAATTTAATGGCTCAGTTATAACTTGAAAGTGAGATATTTTATATAACTATTACTGGATAAGATGGTCCAGTTGAATCCTACTGACTTGTAGCATATAGTACCAAAACTTCAAAATCATTTCAATTTTGGTCGTGACAGTTTTGGGGACTCTTTAGGGGACTCAGCTACATTTTAAATTCCCACATTAAGTACTTCTTCTATGTCAAAGTGAGGTTAGTATTTCCAAGGTAAAGGCCACAGGTTTTCTCTATCATTAGAAGCATTTTATATATATCTCTAATGTAAAAAATGAACAAAATGATGATCTTAGAATTTGATATAAGAAATATTGTTTGACAGACATCGCCATGTATACCATGTAAATTGTGTAACTTGTAAACAACATGGCTTCGAAAAGTATGCACTATAACTCGGTGATTGGCGTGTATTGTGTTCTATTATTCAGAAATGAAAATACTACTACTGCTTACTATTCTTTGTAACCATTAAGAACTGGGGTACATATTGCTGTATCCTTCAATTTTTACAGTGGATGAATAGCAAAATAATTGTTTGTTACTGAAGAGTTCAATACAAACAAAATTAGTGTTTATATAACAAGTTTGTGCCATCTTCATTGATTGCCAGTGTCAAATTACTACTTGTAGAAGAAATAAAGATTTTATGCTTTTTGGAAAAAATTTAATCGCAATTTGAAATAAGAGCATAGAATGTTGTTTGTGTTATTAGAGCAACAGTGGATACTGTTAGTCAGTTCGTTAAATTTGGCGGATATTGTGCTGAATTTTGTGACTCATTGTTAATAAAAGTTTTTGTAAAAATGCACACATATGTTTGCTTCAGTTTCTTACTTTAATGTTTTATGTGCTAGAACAGTGGAATATTTATATTGTTTTAACAATTTTTGTTTATATCTGCTTATTGGTTAGAGTGTTCATCTAAAGGTCTGCAGCTATTTTTGGATCAGATTGACTTCAAAATTGTCAAACTAATCAAACAAATTCTAGTGTTTACAGTATAATTCTTTGCTGGGCACGTAAAAGGTCTAAATAAAGGTTTCACCTCTTCATGTGCAGGCAAAATATGCCTAGTTTTCACGTAGAAGAGTGTTTCTGACTATGGCATGCTTGAACCACCTATTTCAAGGCACTAGAGCAGTAAACAGTTATACCACTTTTCGGCATATTTCTATAGTTTTGATATAAGCTTCAATTTTTCAAAACTGCGTTATTTTTGGTGTGAATTTTTTTTATTTATTCATTTATTCGTTTATTTGACGATTTATTAGATACATTGTAATTCATTTTTCAATATTGTGTAGTTATAAAAGTTTACTAAATATTCAATATTGTGTAGTTTAATTGGATATTATATGATCGCCATAGCCCAAGATTCTTTGCCTGAAAGTCTTAGATTTCTAGAAATAAACAAACAAAATTAAATAATTAAAGGCCATAATGAATCTTTAAAATACATGTTTATATATTTAACCAAAAAAGAGCTTGATTACTTACTGTAATGCATTTTATATGCTCTAACTTAAGTTCTACTTTTAACAACTATTTCTGGCTAAAATTGGCCTAAAAATTAGAAGAAAAAAATGAAATTTTGAAAAACCCTTGGGGCAGCTTGTGAAAATTAAAAGTTGGGAATCACTGATTGCCCCTCGGGCTCAATCTTTAGGGTAGATATCTTTGTGACGACATTTCTGATGTTTTAAACATGTGTGATTTGTGATGGCCTTATTATTATTTGCATGATTGGAATGTTAGAAATTCTTAACTTATTCTTAAATTAAAGACAGAAAATACAATTAGAGAGCTTAGTGCAAAACAATGGTACAAACCTCTTTAAATTGATGCAATTACCATAGTTTTGCACCGAGCCCTCATATTGTTCCATCTCATACTTTATTGATACGCACTTTTAAGCTCAGGGGAAAGACTCATTGAAAAAATATGGTCTATATACTCTAATTAAAATAATATTATAATATATGACCATATTTTCGACTTAATGAGCCTAATCCTTGTGCTTCTAAGAACAATTACACTTTCATGTCTTCAAATACACATTCCTCTCTTCATAGTAATACTCCACAGCTTTTTGAATTCAATTCTGCACACGGACAATATTCTGACAGGCATTTTACATATCAATGACACAATCAGGAAATCTGTTATTGGTATGTTATGCCTAGGTCCCACTGAGTATTTTTGCATTGGCGATATTTTCCCGATTTGAATAAATTAGATTTGTGTGGCAACATCCATGTTCCTGATGCCACACTAAGTCACATATTTTCTAATTCCTCAAAGCTTCACCTAGATCAAGAGGACCGTTTTCTGGATGCGTTCCAATGCCCATTTATTAAATCGACATTACATCACTGATGCAAACATGCTTAGTGGTACCTAGGCTTTAGCATCATATACCCGGTGTAACAGGCCCCGTCTTCCCCCAGTCAGTTTTATCCCCCAGGGGATAAACTGGGCGGGGGATAAAACTGACCGTTACAGGTAACAGGCCCCGTCTTCCCCCAGTCAGTTTTATCCCCCGCCAGTCCTATTCTTCCCCCACCCCAGGCCTCTTCTTCCCCCACCCAAAAAATTATGATGGGGAAGATATAGACTGGTAAATTTTATCCTCTGCCTGTGTAAAGTTAATACGAAGATGGGGGAAGAAATGGCCTAGTCTATTTTATCCCCCACCTGAGTATAGTTAATATGATGATGGGGGAAGAAATGGCCTGGTCTATTTTATCCCCCACCTTAGTATAATTAGTATGAAGATAGGGGAAGAAATGGCCTAGTGTATTTTATCCCCCACCTTTGTAAAATTAATATGAAGATTGGGGAAGAAATGGCCTAGTCTATTTTATCCCCCGCCTGAGTAAAGATAATATGATGATGGGGGATGAAATGGCCTAGTCTATTTTATCCCCCACCTTAGTATAATTAATAGGAAAATGGTGGAAGAAATTGCCTAGTCTATTTTATCCCCCATCTGAGTATAATTAATATAAAGATGGAGTAGAAATGGCCTAGTCTATTTTATCCCCCACCTTTGTAAAATTAATATGAAGATAGGGAAAGAAATGGCCTAGTCTATTTTATCCCCCACCTTTGTAAAATTAATATGAAGATGGGGAAGAAATGGCCTAGTCTATTTTATCCCCCGCCTTTGTAAACTAATGTAAAGATGGGGGAAGAAACTGTCTAGTTTATTTTATCCCCCACCTTTGTAAAACTAATATAAAGATGGGGGAAGAAATGGCCTAGTCTATTTTATCCCCCGCCTTTGTAAAGCTAATGTAAAGATGGGGGAAGAAATGGCCTAGTCTATTTTATCCCCACCTCTGTAAAACTAATATAAAGAAATCTTCATATTAACTATACTAAGGCGGGGGATAAAATAGACTAGGCCATTTCTTCCCCAATCTTCATATTCATTATACTAAGGTGGGGGATAAAATAGACTAGGCCATTTCTCCCCCCATCTTCATATTAACTATACTCAGGTGGGGGCTAAAATAGACTAGGCCATTTCTTCCCCCATCTTCATATTAACTATACTCAGGTGGGGGATAAAATAGACTAGGCCATTTCTTCCCCCATCTTCATATTAACTATACTAAGGTGGGGGATAAAATAGACTAGGCCATTTCTTCCCCCATCTTCATATTAACTACACTCAGGCGGGGATGAAATAGACTAGGCCATTTCTTCCCCCATCTTCATATTAACTACACTCAGGCGGGGGATGAAATAGACTAGGCCATTTCTTCCCCCATCTTCATATTAACTATACTCAGGCGGGGGATGAAATAGACTAGGCCATTTCTTCCCCCATCTTCATATTAACTATACTCAGGCGGGGGATAAAATAGACTAGGCCATTTCTTCCCCCATCTTCATATTAACTATACTAAGGTGGGGGATAAAATAGACTAGGCCATTTCTTCCCCCATCTTCATATTAATTATACTAAGGTGGGGGATGAAATAGACTAGGTCATTTCTTCCCCCATCATTGTATCAACTATACTCAGGTGGGGGATAAAATAGACTAGGCCATTTCTTCCCCCATTTTCATATTAACTATACTCAGGTGGGGGATAAAATAGACTAGGCCATTTCTTCCCCCATCTTCATATTAATTATACTAAGGTGGGGGATAAACTAGACTAGGCCATTTCTTCCCCAATCATTGTATTAAATATAATCAGGTGGGGGATAAAATAGACTAGGCCATTTCTTCCCCCATCTTCGTATTAAGTATACTAAGGTGGGGGATAAAATAGACTACCTCAGTGAAAATATTGATTGAAATTTCACCTTGATTTCAGTGAGATTTCGCTAAAATCCCAGTGAAATATCACTGAAAGAAAGGGGCAAAATAACAGTAACATCTCAGTGAAATTTCACAGAAATCTCAGCAAAATTTCACCAAATTCCAGTGAGATTTCATTAAAATTTCACTGAAAGAAAGGGACAAAATACCATCAAGATCTCAGTGAAATCCCATCGAAATTTCACAAAAATCTCACTGAAATTTCACAAAAATCTTGCATTTATATGAATTTAAAACAACAAATCACATGTGAATCCATTTTTTAAATGAAATTCTCATGATTTAGTTGTTTTTCATTTAAATATCAACAAATTAAAAATATATCATAACAAAAACAAAATATACAAATTGTTTTCTATTTCATTTTAAAGATTGGCCCAGTTAAAATACTTTTAACTCAATTATCAAAAGTCCCTCAAAGCATTGAAACAACCTATTCAAAATTGACTAAGAACATAACCCCTGTGAAAAAATCAAGAACTATTCATGAAATATTCATGAACAAGTTCATGATCTTGTTCATGAACGAATTCATGAACTGTTCATGAAGGACAAATGGCCGCTTCATGAATCTCCAGTTTTATTCCTGAAACGCCAATCTCTCTTTCATGAATAAGTTCATGAACTGGAGATTCATGAATAAGTTCATGAAATGGAGATTCATGAATAAGTTCATGAACTGAAGATTCATAAATAAGTTCATGAACTGGAGATTCATGAAGCGGCCATTTTTTCTTAAAATGCACTTGAACAGTTCTTGAACTCTTTAAGAGCAGTTCATGTACAATTTATGAACACTGTTCTTGGACAGTGCAAGAACTTTTCTTGAACTGCTCTTGAAACTTTCGCAGGGGCAATGACACAAATCTTTTTTTTATTTCTTTTCCTTTTTTTCCAACACAACTGTTCAATTTTAATAACTCAAGTAGCTTTAACATCCCTTTGATAATCTGCCCAAACTCAAATGTATATAAAGCCATGCTGTGCATTTTGATAATAGTTAAAATATCAATACATTATTAAACAGTAAAACAGAAGTAAATTTAAAGTACAATCAAAGTATTATTCGGTACAAATAAAGTACATTATCCGAAAAATTTGTCCGAAATATTGAAAGTTTCAAGTACAAACTGGAACATGCATTGCTGCTGATTTAATGCATCATAAATTTAAAACAACAAGTATTAAAGTTGACCACAAATAAATTTTACCTTTTGGGTGTTTTGTTCATTTATTTCACCATCTTAAAAACAGGAAAAACAAAAACAAATTTTTTCTAACAGAAGATAAACCATGTGCTGTGGCGTGTTCAGCTAGCCTAGCTCTTGGCTAGATCTTGCAGATCTCGCTCCTGAACGACAAGATAAATCGAGATCTCGGCGAGGGCTAGCCTAGTCTAGCAAGCTAGCAATGTGGGCGGGATTTGACTAAAATACGAAAAGATAATTTTTTGGCGCAACGAGGCGAAACGAGGATTAATAAATTGTGTATTTGGATTGCATTAGATTGTTCCTCTCAATAAATAATGACAATATTTTAGCCTCCTTTCGCCGACCACACTGTCTGACACCTTCAAAGGTGCTATTCAAGGCAATTCTTCATGTAATTTTACGAAATTATTAATGAAAAAAATTAAACCCCAAAATTATTTTTATAAAACCCTTTAAAACCCCCTTATTGCCCTTTAAAACCCCTTAAAACCCTTTAAAACCTATTTGGGTAGGGTTTTAAACGAAAAAGTGGGTTTATGGCAACCCTGAATTATACATAATATGATGCATATTAAATAGCATAGTGCTGGTCATATCATAATAATAACTAAATAAAATTCTCCCGTCTAATCATTCATCAATGATTGACAAATGAAACATTACTTTCGCAAACTGTGTGTCATTATTTTAAACAGATTTTATATCGACGATAATTATATTAACCACAGATTATCACATGTAGCCACGTGTCAAGTCACCGACTGTTTGTTGAATAAACTAATTATCGAGGTGGTATTGTTATAAGTCACCGACGAAGGATCACACCTTTGTTGATTGAGTAGGAAGTATCAAGGCGCTGCTTATTGCTCGTAAAACGAGTTTCACTGTTATATCATAGTCAACGGTGGCAGAAGGAGGCTAGCATATTATTAAGTTGGTATGATAAAGCTCCTTTCGCTGATTTTTACAGTCGGCGAATGGGGGTCATAATATAAGTTATTTGATAGATTAATTAAGCTCCCTTCGCTGAAAATTTTAAAATTTAAAGTCGGCTAGAATATAACTAAGTTAATATGGTAAAACTCGTTTCGCTGTTATATCATGGTCAATGGTGGCGAAAAGGTAGAATTTTTATTATACATATATATATTCAATTTTGTACATACACACATTCAGCATAGAAAAAAATCACAACCAACGATCTAGCAAATATACCACTATGATATAACTTAGTTGAAATATAAATGATAACGCTCATTGCAGTGGAATTTTACATTCTAACATTCTTTTGCCGATATTTCATGGTTTACGGTCGTATATGACTATGATGAATTTTACCGTCGGCAAAAAGCAGCTTTTATAGAATAGGTTGGTACATGTAGATGAAGCTCCTTTCCCCAATATTTTAATAAACATTCTACCAACGTTTACAAGTTCACTGTCGGGCACCCGTCGGCGAAATGAGGCTATAGTATAACTAAGTTAGTTGATATGCTTAAGCTCCTTTCGCAGATATTTCATGGTTTACGGTCTGCGAAAGGAGTCTATAAAATAACTAAGTATTTATGATAAAGCTCCTGTCGTCGATATTTTACATGCTACCGTCGGCGAAAGGAGGCTGTAGTGTAACTACCAAGCAAGCAATCAATATGGGTCCACGTGGGCACCTATATGGGACCCATATGGGCTGCCTATATGGGACCAACATAGAAAGTGCAACAGGGGCCTTTGTGATCTGGGCTGCCCATATGCATTCAATATGGGACCCATATGGGTCCCATCTGGGCTACCACATGTACATTCGCCTGGGCTGCCTATATGGGTCCCATCTGGGCTGCCAATATTCATTCAGAAATGGGACCCATATGGGCAGCCTATATTCGTATGAGCACTCAGAAATCAGAAATTGTATTTTTCAGCAAACACCACTCTATCCTCTGGTTTGCTACTACTATGCGTACATAGTGTCCTTGCAGGAAGGAGCAGTTGAACAGCTTCTTGTTTATACAAGGTGTTCTATATTATATACTTACAAGTTCGATATTTACAAGCTATATATCACATTAACATTTAAAGTTTCCAGACAACCATGTGGTAGAATTTAGAAAAAAATGTACATATATCAATTTACTTTGAACTTATGAAACACTATTATTTGTACTGAAAGAAAAATTAATATGATTTTTATTTCATGCTTACCGGTGGTTTACGGCGGAATAACGGTGGATTATTCCCCGATAATTTCACTGTTCATAATTTCACAGTTCATAATTTCACGGCAAATGGACTAGTTTTTAAAAATCATATTTCCTCGCCGTCAAAAATAAAATAATTAGCACTTTCACTTGCTCTCTTAATCTTTAACAAATAACACAACATTATCTATACATAAATGTAAAACAAATGGACGCAATTGAAGCCGTTGCAGAAGAACTATTTGATTGCAACTCGACGCGTGCATGGCGGGAAAACGACGTCACACAAAACATTTCAGGTAAATAGTGGAGTATTTCCCTCATTTAAGCTATTTGAAGCATGAAATAAATAGAATATTAGTATTTTACCGTGTATGATCGTTTGATAATTCATCTCGTGAGCAGCTGACTTATATTTTCACTCGTGGCTACGCCACTCGTGAAAATATTACATCAGCTGCTCATTCGGTAAATTATCAGCCGATCATACACGGAAAAATACAAATATCCTCTATATATTAAATTTACTAATATTTCAATTCAAGGGAAGTAATACTTTTTTGTTCTATATGGGCTTGCTCAGGAATAGCCCATATGGGACCCGTATAGGTACCCCATATGGGTACTAGATGGGAAAGCCCATATTTGCTTGCCAAGGAATAGCGCATATGTGACCCGTATGTGTACCAGATGGGAGAGCTCATATGGGAATGTCCAGAAATAGCCAATATGAGACCCGTATGGGTACCCCAGATGGGAAAGCCCATATGGGCTTGCCCAGGAATAGCACATATGGGACCCATATGTGTACCAGATCGGAAAGCCCATATGGGTAGCCCAGGAATATAGGTCCCATATGCGTCCATTATGGGCATACCCACATGGGCTTGCCCAGAAACATCCCATATGGGACATGGTCATGTTAACATAGGTCCCATATGGGTCCAATATGGGCATAACCCATATGGGCTTGTCCACATAGGTCCCATATGGGTCCAATATAGGCATACCCACATGGGCTTGTCCAGAAAAAAGGCCCATATGGGATACGGGCTTGTCCATAATGGTCCCATATTGGTCCAATATGGGCACTTCCCATATGGACATGTCCACATAGGTCCCATATAGGTCCAATATGGGCATAACCCATATGGGTTTGTCCACATAGGTCCAATAAGGGTCCAATATGGGCATACCCACATGGCTTGCCCAGAAAGAGCCCATATGGGACATGGTTATGTCCACATAGTTCCCATATGGGTCCAATATGGGCATAACCCATATGGGCTTGTCCACATAGGTCCCATATGGGTCCAATATGGGCAGACACACATGGGCTTGCCCAGAAACAGCCCATATGGGATATAAGCATGTCCATGTAGGTCCCATATTGGTCCAATATAGGCATAACCCATATGGGCTTGTCCACATAGGTCCCATATGGGTCCAATATGGGCATACACACATGGGCTTGCTCAGAAACGGCCCTTATGGGATATGGGCTTGTCCATAATGGTCTCATATTGGTCCAATATGGGCACTACCCATATGGACATGTCCACATAGGTCCCAAATAGGTCCAATATTGGCATAACCCATATTGGCTTGTCCACATAGGTCCCTTAAGGGTCCAATATGGGCATACCGACATGGACTTGCCCCGAAACAGCCCATATCGGACATGGTTATGTCCACATAGGTCCCATATGGGTCCAATATGGGCATAACCCATATGGGCTTTTCCACATAGGTCCCATATGGGTTCAATATGGGCATACACACATGGGCTTGTCCAGAAACAGCCCATATAGGATATAAGCATGTCCATATAGGTCCCATATGGGTCCAATATGGGCATAACCCATATGGGCTTGTCCACATAGGTCCAATAAGGGTCCAATATGGGCATACCCACATGGGCTTGCCCAGAAACAGCCCATATCGGACATGGTTATGTCCACTTAGGTCCCATATGGGTCCAATATGGGCATAACCCATATGGGCTTGTCCACATAGGTCCCATATGGGTCCAATATGGGCATACACACATGGGCTTGCCCAGAAACAGCCCATATGGGATATAAGCATGTCCATATAGGTCCCATATTGGTCCAATATGGACATAACTCATATGGGCTTGTCCACATAGGTCCCTTAAGGGTCCAATATGGGCATACCCACATGGGCTTGCCCAGAAACAGCCCATATGGGATATGGGCTTGTCCATAATGGTCCCATATGGGTCAATTATGGGCACTACCCATATCGACATGTCCACATAGGTCCCATATAGGTCCCAATATGGGCATTACCCTTATGGGCTTGTCCACATACGTCCCATAAGGGTCCCATATGGGCATACCCACATAGCTTGCCCACAAACAGCCCATAAGGGACATGGTCATGTCCACATAGGTCCCATATGGGTCAAATATGGGCATAACCCTTATGGGCTTGTCCACATAGGTCCTATATGGGTTCAATATGGGCATACACACATGAACTTGTCTAGAAACAGCCCATATGGGATATAAGCATGTCCATATAGGTCCCATATGGGTACAATATGGGCATAACCAATATGGGCTTGTCCACATAGGTCCCTTAAGGGTCAATATGGGCATACCCACATGGGCTTGCTCAGAAACAGCCCATATGGGACATGGTCATGTCCACATAGGTCCCATATGGGGCCAATATGGGCACAACGCATATGGACTTGTCCACATAGGTCCCATAAGGGTCCAATATGGGCGTACCCACATGGGCTTGCCCAGCAACAGCCCATATGGGACATGATCATGTCCACATAGTTCCCATATGGGTCCAATATGGGCATACACACGTGGACTTGCCCAGAAACAGCCCATATGAGATATAAGCATGTCCATATAGGTCCCATATGGGTCCAATATGGGCATAACCCTTATGGGCTTGTCCACATAGGTCCTATATGGGTCCAATATGGGCATTTACACATGGGCTTGTCTAGAAACAGCCCATATGGGATATAAGCATGTCCATATAGGTCCCATATGGGTACAAATGGGCATAACCAATATGGGCGTGTCCACATAGGTCCCTTAAGGGTCAATATGGGCATACCCACATGGGCTTGCTCAGAAACAGCCCATATGGGACATGGTCATGTCCACATAGGTCCCATATGGGGCCAATATGGGCATAACCCGTATGGGCTTGGCCACATAGGTCCCATATGGGTCCAATATGGGCATATCCACATGGGCATGCCCAGAAACAGCCCATATGGGATATGGGCTGGTCCATAATGGTCCCATATGGGTCCAATATGGGCACAACCCATATGGACTTGTCCACATAGGTCCCATAAGGGTCCAATATGGGCGTACCCACATGGGCTTGCCCAGCAACAGCCCATATGGGACATTATCATGTCCACATAGGTCTCATATGGGTCCAATATGGGCATACACACGTGGACTTGCCCAGAAACAGCCCATATAGGATATAAGCATGTCCATATAGGTCCCATATGGGTCCAATATGGGCATAACCCATACGGGCTTGTCCACATAGGTCCGTTAAGGGTCCAATATGGGCATAACCCATATGGGCTTGCCCACATAGGTCCCATATGGGTCAAATATGGGCATACCCACATGGGCTCGCCCAGAAACTGCCCATATGGGATTTGGGCTTATCCAAAATGGTCCCATATGGGTCCAATATGGGCATTACCCATAATAGCATGTCCACAGGTCCCATATGGGTCCAATATGGGCATACCCACATGGGCTTGCACAGAAACAGCTCATATCGGACCCATATAAGCATATTTGCTGGGTATATATAAGTTGGTATGCTAAAGCTCGGTTTACGGTCGGCCAAAGGAGACTATAAAATAACTGAGTATGTATGATAAAGCTCCTTTCGCCGACAATTTACGTGCTACCTTCGGGCGGCGAAAGGAGACAATCATATAAGGACCATCATATAACTAAGCAGGTATTAGATCTATAAAGCTCCTTTCGCCGATAGTTCGTGGTTTACGGTTGGTGAAACGAGCATAGAGTATAACTAAGTTGGTACGCTAATTATTAATGCTCCTTTCGCCGATATTTTACATTTTACCGACGGCGAAAAGAGGCCAGTAGATATATATGAGCCGTTTTCCAGGAAAACCGGGCTTATTGACAAGAATACGAAAATCATGATAATATATAGTTAGAAAGACTCTTATGAACACTCTCTGAAAATTTGAACGAATTATTGCATAAATTAACGGAATTATTGACTTTTGAAACTAACCAGTTTTTGAGTGACGTCGCAAACGTCATTCGAACGTTAATGATCATTTCATAAACCCAGTATCTGGTGAATTATTGACGTAAACTTTTCAAATTTTTGTCATATTTTATAATAATATTCTGATTTTAATAAAACACGTAAAAATTGTGAGTGTCTGCTTCAAGGGAAAAGTAGCCGCTATTTTTAACCACTAACCCCTTGTTTTTCTCAATTCGGGTAGTTTTCGGAAATTGGTCACCACAGCAACGACGGAAGTAATTTTATCATAATTTATCAGAAAATTTAACTTTTTTGGATAGTACTAGCCTACTAGGGTATCCAACTACTTAAGATTTAATCGGTGAACATGATTTTTTTCTCATTTTAGACCTATTTCTATAAATATCGTGACATAACTACTATTGTTATGTCAATAAGCCCAGTTTTCCCGGAGAACGGCTCATTTATATAATTAAATTAGTATCATAAAGCTCCTTTCGCCGATATTGTATAGTCAACAGTTGGCGAAAGGAGGCTATGCCATAACTGAGTGGATAGGTAAAGTTCCTTTCGATCGCCGATATTTCAATGTCTACGGTCGACGAAAGGAGGCTTCAAATTAGCATATTTTAAAACAGTGTCATTATTTATTGATAGGAACAAGTTAATTACATCCAAATACGCAATTAATTTATTTGGAATTGATATTTGTAAAAATAATAACTGTAATTCCTACAATATCAAATTTTAATCCCCGTTTCGCCTCGTTGCGCCAAAAATCCTCTTTTCGTATTTTAGTCATACCGCTATGTAGTCAAATGATAAATATCGTTCAGGATGTACATTTAGCACTAGGATAGCACTACATCGAGATCTAGGCGAGTGCTATCCTGTTGAACACGCCACTGCCATCAGTGGTTGTTTACTGTGAGACACGTTCAGGAAATATGAGGGCCTATAAAAGTAGGCCCAAATTTTAGCCCCATTAACAAAGCCTCTTATTTGTTCATGAACTCATGAATTTTTTTTCACAGGGGAAAGCCAATCAATATATTATAAGCATATTTTGAAGTGAAATCTCATTGAGATTATAAAAATGATTTAAGTGAAATTTCAGTGAAAAATAAAATCCTTCAGATTTAATATTTCACTGAAATTTCAGTTGATTTCAGTCAAAATTTCACTGAAATTTTGGTGAAATTTAGTCGATTTGGTGAAATTTGGTGTTATTTGACGATTTTACTGAAATTTCACTGAAATTTGGTGAAATTTCAGTGAAATTTCAGTATCATTTTCACTGGGGCTAGGCCATTTCTTCCCCCATCTTCATATTAATTATACTAAGGTGGGGGATAAAATAGACTAGGCCATTTCTTCCCCCATCATCATATTAACTATAGTCAGGCGGGGGATAAAATAGACTAGGCCATTTCTTCCCCCATCTCCGTATTAATTATTCTAAGGTGGGGGTAAAATAGACTAGGCCATTTCTTCCCCAATAACGTTTTAAATATAATCAGGTGGGGATAAAATAGACTAGGCCATTTCTTCCCCCATCTTCGTATTAATTATACTAAGGTG
Source organism: Spisula subtruncata (assembly GCA_963678985.1). Taxonomy (NCBI): domain Eukaryota; kingdom Metazoa; phylum Mollusca; class Bivalvia; order Venerida; family Mactridae; genus Spisula; species Spisula subtruncata. The sequence goes on from OY787674.1 coordinate 3,058,709, forward strand.
GGGGATAAAATAGACTAGGCCATTTCTTCCCCCATCTCCGTATTAATTATTCTAAGGTGGGGGATAAAATAGACTAGGCCATTTCTTCCCCCATCATCGTATTAACTATACTCAGGTGGGGGATAAAATAGACTAGGCCATTTCTTCCCCCTCATCATATTAACTTTACTTAGGCGGGGTATAAAAAAAAGAGCAAAATATTGGCAATAATGAACCAAATCTTGATCAAACCGTTTTAACAGATTAGTCACTTCAAGAACAAATAAACCACATTTTCAGGTTGAAACAACATTAATTTAATCAAAAGTAGCATTATAATCAGTAATACCTTAAAATATACATTGCTTAGGTGGGGGAAGAATAGGCCTGGGGTGGGGGAAGAAAAGGACTAGGGGGGATAAACCGGGCCGGCCCATTTTATCCCCCTGGGATAAACTGGACGGGGGATAAAACTGACCGTTACATCTAACAGGCCCCGTCTTCCCCCAGTCAGTTTTATCCCCCGGGGGATAAACTGGGCGGGGGATAAAACTGACCGTTACACCTGTATGTGTGGAATGAAAACACATGTGACAATCTCCATATATGTTTTGTACCAGGCATATTGATTTATGAATCTGCATGTTGTCTTAAACATTATTATTATGAATAGGTATGGAGTAAATTTCTGTCGTAATAAAACATTTTAACATTCTTAAAATGCCCTAAATTACTATTCACACCAATATCCATACATTTCTGAATTCCATTTATCTAATGCAACATTGAACCCTCTACTCCATTAGCCTAGCTTGTCAGATAACATGCCCTGTAGGTATTTTCATGTCAAACACCAATTATTGTTTCGACTTTTGGTATATGGATGTGTGCTGATGGCATTCCATACAGATGTGTGTCACACTTTTACATGTAGACAAAACGCCTCAGTAGAATCCCTGATACTGTTCTGTTATCTGAGTACTATAGATAAATAGAATGAGCATCCATGGATAATCCTCAATAATCAGTGGTTAGTCAAGTCCCCAGATGAAAAAATACGCTGGTTGAAAGAGAATGCCATGGAGTAAAGGGTTACATTATTTCTAATTTCTATAATTAGATGTGAATGATTGAATGATACTATGTCCACTGCATGGGACTCGATTAGTGACTATAATACATGCATGATGTACATAATGATAGTTCAAGCATACTCTATTCACATCTCGATTCTTGCTGACTCACCATATCTACCAAAACGTTTTGTGGCATTTAGCCAATTCTTGAAAAATAAATGTAATTAAGTTATAAATGTATAATTAATATGTTATTTAAGGTATTTTAAATTGATCAAAATGTATAGTGGGCTTTATATGTGCATTTTAGATTATAAATAAACTAAGAAGGCTATAGATGTGTTATATGAAAAATCTGTGTGTATATGATTTTAATGGAAAAAATGAATTTGACTCCAGGTTAATTGTCTTTGATTTTATGCCATGATATTATTGTCTTATTAGTTATTATTGCAATATGTGTTACAGTAAATCACAAGTCAAAACCCAGAAATAGTTGACACATTCAGAAAAAAGGCTTGTGATAATCTTTCAGCGCTAATATTTTGTATGGAAATCCTAAGATGATCTTTGATTGTTGCGTAAAACACTTGCAATATTCCAAAAAAGAAGCCCTTAAAAGTGATCTTAGAAGTGGTACGGCCAGCACAAGACTAATTTGGCACAGGCATTAGTTAAGTTTTACTGCAGATGTATTAAGGATGTTTATAGCAAGTTTTATGTTATTTGGTGAGTGTGTTGTAAGTTGTGGTTTATTGTACGGGTATGTAACATATGCTGGGTAATGTTTTCAGGGCATTGGTTGGTATGATATACTGTCACAGTAACATATGCTGGGTAATGTTTTCAGGGCATTGGTTGGTATGATATACTGTCACAGTAACATATGCTGGGTAATGTTTTCAGGGCATTGGTTGGGATGATATACTGTCACAGTAACATATGCTGGGTAATGTTTTCAGGGCATTGGTTGGTATGATGATGTATAACCCGGATACCAATGAGATTGCTAAACCATCAGAACTTCTATGTAGTGTTAAAGCTATTATGAGTGTTCTACAGTCTATTGAAAATTACGGTAAGTTTGTTGTCTTAAAATTTGTGTTAAATCTACAAATCATCTAGGGAAACCTATTTATTGCCATTTCAAAAGTTATAGATTTCAGCTCAGGACAATTTACTATACTGTATAACGTTAGTGGTTAACTTACGGATGCGGTAACACAGCAAATTCGCAAATTATAAGTAAATCCTAACATTTCTTCTAGTCAATTTTAGCCTTACAAGCACCACTATGCAAAAATGTAAAATAATCAAATATTTCTGTATGCCAAAAGTTTGAATTTAAAAAAAAAGTCATTATTGCTCATCTTATAACTTTGCATGTACACAACATATTTTGTATGTATTTCAGTTCATATAGACATTGCTCGTGTGTTCAATAACGTCTTGCCACAACAGACTCAACCATTAGATAGTTTCAGTGGAGAGAAAACTATCACAGCCAACTATACAAACTGGTTAGTAATTTAACACTTTTTGATAAACTTACAGAAAATTTTAAAATTGAAGTTGAAGAAATAGTGTCATACATTCCCATTGATAAAGGCTAAAAGCCTGTCAGACTCAAAAGAAATCTTTTGGATCAAAATGTTTTGTTTGGTCATTTGGGTTGGACTTAATTTCTCTACAAAATTACTGTTGTATACGCAAGCAGTATAACTAACCAGTGTTATGCCACTTCTACCTGTTCTAACTTACCCTTCAACTTGAAACCAGCTGCAACTGTCAGTCCTTTGAACCGATTACCAATTGGTTTGTATGAATCAAATTTTTCCAGACATGTCTGTTAGACCATCACTGGCCTATATTTTTCCCTGAAAATGCCAATCTAGGAATAGCTTTTTAGTTTTACAAGGCTGATTATTAATCGATGCATCTACAATATGAATAACACGTGTATTATGTATCTACTTTTGCAGGTATTTAGAAGTGTTCCTACGTCGTGTTACATGTAACATTGGACAGATTGTATACTCTCCAAGTCATAAAGCATTTGTTAGTTTAACACAAGATGGACAAGTTCCATTTGCTGCTGAGGAGTATGCTGATCTGACAGGTACGGTTATGTGTACAGTCTGATCACAATTTTTCAAAGCGCAGTTTTTCGAAGTTTTTTCTCGGTCCCAGCAAAATTCCTTCTTTATTCCATTGACTAAAGATGCAATTTTATTTGTTTATATGACATGATGGTTGTAATAGACTCTATGCAGGCTAGCTTCGTATGTTACCAATTGAGCCAATAACCCTAAAAATCAAAATTGGACCATGAAAAGTCAAATTGGCCCGAAACCATTTTTAAAAAAGTATGACTTTACAAATGTCATAAATTCACGCTACTTAAAACTTGTCTGTTAACATTTTTTGACATCCCAGTTACATATAACAATGAAACGGAGTGTCAAGAATGAAGTATCAGGTACTTAGTACTGTCAATCTCTGGGATGGGGTACTGATACTCCAAGTATTATGAGTACAAGTAATTATTTTCCAGTATTCGCTTGGTACTCAGTAGTCAGCTGAAAACAAATAATACTCGTACTTACTCAAGTACCAACCTAGTAGTAAAGTAAATGGTATAATTACTAAGTTATCTGTATGAAGATAGTAGCGTTATAAATGATGTGACCATGGTTATTACAGAACTGAAAGCGTTAGCAGAGTTGATTGGACCATATGGTATGAAATATATGGGAGAGAAGTTGATGTTTCATATTGCCAACCAGATACAGGAATTACAGGTACACTTGTTGCTGTTCTTATTTTCTTACTTGTAGTATCCCCGGCTCTGTAGCCAGACCTTAGGATCAGCTGCCCTCTATCTTAAGGTTTTTCAACCTGGACCTAGGCGTAGGGTTGTTTGCCCATATCTCAAGGATTCTGAAGTTATACTCTCCAACTATTGTTTCCCCTCAGTTCACACATTTAGTGTTTGCAAAATAGAAGCTTCACAAAGGCTGACAAATTTTTCAGAACTAAAACTAGCATAAAAAAAATGCCAAACAATTTTACTGTTTTATATGGTCAGCCTAAATCAAGAGTTTGCGATGCTTTTGGAAGTCTGTAAATAATAACAAAAAATAATTTAACAAATTTAAGGATAAAAAGATCTGCCAAGTTGTAATACTATGTACTATTGATTGAGTACAGTTTATTGAGATTTTGTTTGTAGTGAAATGTATACATGTTATTGTTTGTCTTTCAGAAACTTGTGGTCAGTAACAAAGATGTTCTCGGTCAACTGAGAACCAGTTTTGATAAACCAGATATGATGAGGGATCTGTTTAGGAAACTAGTCAGTAAGTAGGGGTTTGTTGAACCTTGGAGAACCTGGCTTCTTTTCATTTATACACACTGGTAGGGAGAGATACCATCAGGAATTAGGCGTCCTGAGTCACTTTAGAAGTTGTTTCACTCTGATTTGTTTAGGTTTAATAGGCACATGTTTGGAATGAAGACAATAAGATTTGATGATTTAGTAGTTTCTGAGCCCTGTCATAATATTGACCAATTGTAAAACTGTCTCCAATTATCAGTTTGGTACCAAAGTTGTGCCAGTGGAATCTGTAATGTTGGTTAATGAAAATATACTTACAAGGTATTATAAATGTAAGTACTGTAGGCTTGGGTAAATTGAATCCTTGGTTATCAAAAATAAAAATAGTTAAGTGAAATTCTATTTATTTACAAATCAACATGTATACCTCAGTAAACTTATGTCTGGTTTTCTGACTTTTGACACATTTTAGAATTTGTAAATTTTGCTTTAAAGCAAATAAAGAAAATAATCACTTGATAATGAGATGGTGGGAATGATTTGAGTAATCCAGGGATTCTTTTATTGTGGCCGTAGTAAATATTTTTGATTAGATTAGTCTGAAGTATGTACAGATTATTATTTATATTCTACTCTGTGAAATCATTGCTGAGGAGAAGGCGAGTTTGGAAAGTTAAATATATTGGAGTTTTATGCTGCCTTTATTTCATACTTAATAAAAAAAGAATTAGTTGGGATAAACTGTTTTGGTTGTGATAGTTAACACAAATGTTCATCATATGTAAGCTGACATGATTTCACAGTATTAGATAGAATATTTAAATGGTAGATAAATCGCTGGATTAGAATGAGAAGGTTGTAAGTACAAAATCGATATTTTAAGAAAACGCAAAAAAAACTGTCTGAAATCACTCTTTACTTATGATAAGATAAGCTGATTCAACTTCAGTTTGATTAACATGACATTCCGATTTTCATGAAAATAGGCTCATAAGAAGCGCCAAGTAATCTTATAAGGTTGTAAGTAGTACTTGCGACCATCTCATTCTAAGCCAGCGAAATGTTGATCCTATGCAAACATATGGGGTTCCACAGTATTAGATATCTTATAATTTAGATGGTTGATAAATATTGGTTAAATTTTAGGCACCAAGACTAATACGACTGGTGAGTGAGGGGAATCTATGGAATGCAAATGTTCAAACTTTATGTTGTTTTATTAATAAACAGCTCACAAACAATGTCTGTACACCTTTCCATGAATGTATTCAGAATTGTATGGGTGTGTTTGTAAGACTGTTCGCTCTGTTCCGGAACACTGAACACACTAACAAACAAACCGGAAGGATATGTTTTATTTTGTCCATAAGTAGTTGAAACAGGAACACTTGAACAGCTGTTACGAACACACCCTATGACTTTAATTGGATGATAAATGTTAATTAACATACTGAATGTGATTCTGCGACCATTAGATTATGCATGTGCCTTATTTACAGACAGTTTTTAAAAACAAAAAACTCAAGACTTGATTTGTAAAATTGTATGCTAGAATGTTACATGTTTACATGTAATGTCTTGTCATCGCTGAAAGATGCTATTGCAAAATATTTGATAGGTAACTGGTAGAATGTTTTATCTGATTCAAGAGCATGAGTCCTGGGTAGGATGAAGCAGCTTGCATTTTGTGTATGGCACTTTTGCTCGGAGTTTACTGAAAGCAGTTTATAACTGCATTCAATTTGCTGAAGCACTTTACTTGAACATTTCCTGGAATTGTTTTTATTCTGCAATTTTCATCCAAACTTTAATAAACTGTCATGATCTAGCTTTTATGTATCTGGAATTTAACACAACTATGGATATACTAGACCGGACACTTTGTGGTTAATATTAAAATGGCCAATTGTGTATTAACAAAATCATGTGACCACTAATTGAGGTTTAATTGTACGTGTTTGTGTTATATACTTGGAGCTGTTTGTTAAACACAACATAACAATAAAGGGTTGATATGTCATGATATGGCCACTATCTGAACCTATACAGGGGGTCAAAATATTCTTTGTTTATGCAGATTTTCTTCAAATAAAATACTCATGTATCTTTCTTTCACAGATTCTTATGTAGTGGGACTTTTTTGATACTACTGTAAAATCATTTAATTTCGTTGGGATGAAATTTCGTGGTTTTGTTAAAAAAGACAATTTCGTTGGGACTTGAATTCGTGGATTTTGAATTTCAGGTAATAAAACAAGGGCCAAAATCAATGTTTGTTGGGATTAAAGTTCGTGGTTGAGGTGAACCACGAAATCCACGAAATTTAATCCCCCACGAAAATTAATGATTTTACAGTATTCAAATAAGATGCAATGCATTTTATTGATAATTATGAATGTAAAGGCATTTTGGATTTACTTTGAATTTTTATGTTGAATGCAAAGTACTGCATCATATTTATAATATTTCTTATGTATTTGGGGGGGGGGGTCGAAATGTTGTTCGGATGGGTAGTTTCCATCCCTGATGTCATGCTAGAGAGAAGCTATGGTCAAACATGATGATCAGACGTGCTGTTGTAATTGAAACATACAAGACTACATATGCCCATGATAACAGCAAAAACTTCAAATTTTTGTTGACAATTTCTCCATATGTGTAGGAAAGTGGAGGAAGTCTACATTGTTGTCAAATTTTCATGGAATGGCATAATGACCTGCTATGACTAGGAATGGAACCTGGATCAACATGTTACAATTTAAGCAAACTTATCACTGGACAACAGCCGTGGCTCTCCATGAAATGGTGGAAGCGCATATATTGTTCATCATGTGGACACATTTCTTGTGATTGGTTATGTATTCGACTAATTCCTTCAAGTTTGGCCACGTTTCTATAGTTACCGATTTGCCTCATGATGCCTTGTACATCTTCGTGTATGCTGAATGTTTTTTTCAGGTCTTGACTGATTATTTTTGTTTTAATATTTTTTCTTTATTTTATTTAGTTAATACTAGTATGAATTGTGTCTTTCATTGCATGTATTTAAACGTCTCTACATGTTGGGACCCTTAAATCTGTTAATGTGGTTGTCATGACAAAGATTTGTGCTTTAACTGGATGTTGTTCATCTGTTCAAATGATGCCGACATAGTATTAAATCTAACACTGATACAAATTAGATCAATTGTTTACCAGTCGTAATGCAAGTTACCAGTAGCAATAGCAGTTAAATAGTCTGCATTTGTGCCAACCATCCCAACCCTAGTGTTAATTAGTGAAACAAGACTGTAGACTGGATATGCTCTAATTAACATTATAAATTATATTTTATGTTCACTTTTGCTTTGTTGCCTGTTTTTTTTCTATTGCTTGTGATTATTCTCGAAAATTTCAATGCTTGTAAATTTATAATTATTAATTTATTATTTTGGTAACGTTTTTACCAATCAGATTGCCAGTTAGTTTGTTATGGTTGCTCAAAATATACAGCTTTGCCAAAGAGTTGCTTAACATTTACCTGGTATGGCTTAGGATGCTCTATTTTTTCAAATTCACTATTTAAAGCAAGTCATTGGTTGGAATATTGGACAGAATTTGCATTATGATAGATGTGAAGATTTCAGTTGATTTGATTGGTTAATCAGCTGCTTGCATTGATAAGTCTTAGCCAATGATATTTTTACTGTTAAATAATTTTTCAGTCAATAACAGCACTTCTTATTTTGCTGCTACCAGGCCCAAGTTTTATGAAATCATGAAAATAGTTTATATGTTTAACTGGAAAAGAACTTAATATTGAACTAACAATAAAATTTTCATTTGCTTATGATTGTTTAGCATCTTCTTTGAATGTTTAAATGCTTTCTATGTAAATATGAAATTGATGATGAACTAGACTTTTCCATGTATCATTTGATAATAATGAACTATCTTTATTACAAATGAGTTATTTTCTCTTTATTTATCTAAGCTTTTTCTTTGTTCTATTCATGATTACTATATTATATAACTATGTTTTATTTCACCTGGGCTCTTTGCTTCATGGGGTCAGACTCATGGTCTCTCTTTACAGTATATACTTAGGGAGAGACACCACAAAGGAATTTACTTACTGGTACAGTAAATACCTGAAGGATACCTGATATATTTGAAGAGTAGTGACCAGATTTTTGTGTTGCCATGGAATGACAATCCTCAATCTCTCATTTAAATGTTGTATATATAATGTACGTCCACGGGTCCCATTTCTGATTCATTGAATGATTGTCAATATGAAAAATACAAAGAATTGGAAGACAAACTATAGTACACAGCCAGTGTTTCACTTAATTTCCATAGTTTTAACTCATTGATAATTAATTGACAAAATACTATGAAGTACTGTTTTGTTACAGGGTCCCATTTCTGTCATTTGAGAATTGGGTGCCTGCAGAGTGTCTATAGGAGTAACACTATAGGATTAAACAACCATTTGTTGATGTTCACTGTTTTGTAAACACCCAATCTGAAGAACAGATAGAGTAAAGCCTCAAAGGAATTATAAAGAATTGGATGTCAGTGGAGCCAAATGTGTACATGTACTTACCTAATGTTTGATTATATTACAGATGTGGATAGCGTACTACTACGTATGACTATCATTGGTGTACTGTTGTCATTCAGAAGTCTTGCCCAGGAAGCTTTAAATGACGTAAGTTATATGTTTGTGTTTATCAAAGTTTTAAAACAATTAAGCACTCAACTTGCGATGACTATTCCTCCTCTGGAGATTTTGGGGTACACATGTAATTATTTTGTTGGTAATTTCCCCAAAAATTGTTGGAGGTTACACGTGACTTGTAGATATACCCTATTTTATATTAGATCAAAGGTCAAGGTTACGGTTTCTTTTAGATCATGACCCGATGGAAACATTCAAAAAGTCTTTTACAAATACGTCCCGTTTCCTTAATTTTGATTGTAGTGTGTTGCTTTGTGGGAGGTATACTTAGTGTATAACTAAATACATAATTTTTTCATTTTCCTGCAAATTCTGTGGGCGTAGACATTTCATGGATTTGAGTATAAGTCGAGGTTCTGTATGGTTGTAAATTTGTGAATAACAATTTATATTGTTCTGTCTATTTACAGGTACTTGAAGACAGGGTGCCATTCTTGATAGCTTCAGTAAAAGATATTCATCATTATGTGCCAAAATCAAAGGACTCAATGGTGTGTATATTCTATTTATTTCTGTTTATTTGTAGGCAAATTTGATATATAATTTATACCATTGAAGATATGGAATGGTTAACAATGTTAAACTTTCAGTATATTTATTTAATATCTATATCACAGGGGTGTCAATTTTCTGGAATACCAGATTCACATATCCTGGTAGAGCCGTGATTTCTGTCCAAAATAAAAGTTTTTTTGATCAAAATATCTTGAGAAATGGCAAGGTTATGGTCAATTTAATCTGTTTTGAAGGACTTTCTTAATTAAAACTGATTCAAATATGGAATCAATGTGGTTGAATGCCTCATGTTTGTCAAAACTGGTTGACCACATCTGATTTTCCTGATTTTAAAATTGGCTCGGTTGACACCCCTGATATCCTTATAACCTTCTTGTATTGTTAATTGGAATTGAATAATGGTGGTGTTATATTTATGATATATTAAATGTATACACTCACAGGCAAAAGAAATTCAAATCTGTATCGTTACACTTCATTCTTAGTAGTCGGAACAAAAGCTTTTCAGAGCTTATGTTGATAATTGCATAGTCTTACAGACTCAAAATAGAAATGATCTTATCTTATCTTAAAACATATGTTCAAAAACATTTGGTATTGGTTGAACAAAAAAGGGAGCTTTTAAAAAAATATATTTGATTCATTTCATCTTGTTAGTTGCAACTGAGACATGTGCCTTATAACAAAATGTGTTGCAACTTGCAGTATATCAATGCAAAAATTCTGACATTTACTTTGCCTTTGAGTGTATAAATTATGTTGGTATTTCTAATAGTCATGTTTGCTAATTGCAGGGTGAATATTCTTTGGTTATTTTGCTATTAGATTTCATTTAGTTTTAATTTATATGAAAAATAATAATTTCCTTTAATATCACAAACCTTGCTTTGTTCTTGCCTTTCACATTTCTGTTTACTAGCAATTATTTTGAAATCATTTAAAGCTCTTATTACACTTAGCCATAGATAATTATGTTATTAGAGTAATTTTCTGTCAGAAATTCACTTATGTTATTAGAATATTTGTGTAGTCCTCAAGTAGCACCTTCATTTAATAATTCATTTGAAAACTCATATCAATTCATTCATTCTGCTTTTTAGATTTTCTTTGTTTGCATTTAGATTTTAAACCAGGTTTTCAAAAAAGTATTTATTTTAAATGGTATAAGATATTGATATTAATTAGCTAATTGGTGGGCTAGTGGCATGTGGACATATGGGTCTCCAAGTACTTTAGCTTTTGGTCTTAATCTTTGTGGGAATTCAATAGCGACTTGAGAGTTACCGCCCTTATTGGAAAACCTGGTTTTTATGTAATTTCCATATTTTTCATTTGTTTTGTTAACCATGTAGTGTATTGATTGTTGATTGATTAACATTGATTGTTGATTGATTAAGTACTGAATTGTATTAAAACAATTATAAAATCAATTAATCAACTAATCTTCCATTCAAAATCCATGAATCAATTTATTAGTCAAGCTTTCAATCAATCAATCAATCAATCAATCAATCAATCAAACAAACAAACAAACAAACAAACAAACAATCAATCAATCAATCACTGTTTTATGAACTAACAATCCATTATGTTGTTTATAAACTTCACCTCATTATGTTTTGCTAAATCTTGGCTTTTCTCTGGACAGCATTCGACCATACGCAGCAAGGTTAGGTCTTGTTCTTGTTTATAGACGTTGTGGTTTGTGTCGTTTAAATTTATCGTTGAAAACTTGCGCTTGTTAAACCATTGGTGCAGTGCTTTAGGAGCAGGCTTTTTAAGGCTGCTTAAAAAAGCAGAATGCCGAGCATAGCCTTTATTTGTCAGTCAGCTTTTCGCTGAAATATGGCAGGCATATGTTTAATTGAAATTCATGCAATGCGATGCTCATGTAAATGAATGATTTTGCAGAATTTGCTTGCCTTACTGAGATTTTACCCGCGTCAGCTTTATTTTACTTGCCAAAGTGCTTTGAGAGACATGACCTTTCCTGTTGTATTGCTGGTTTGACCATTGCAAGAGATTGCATTCATTTAGCAGTGTAATGTTATTGTTAGTCTTGACCGAATCTTGCATAAAATCTTTAATGAGTATAACTTAAATCTTGAGTATCAAAAAATTAAATTTGGAATACCATAGTTATTAAGATACGGTAAGTCTGAAAGTCACTTGAAATATTTTCTCTTGAAATTTCTTGTCCTACATTAATGTTGAAGAAAATCGGTTATTACATGAAAAATGGTTGCTATATCTTGATGACACAATACTGTTGGTACATAGAAAAGGTTTATCTGTGTGTCCTTGGTTTTATTTGATATCTGACGGGAGCTATATTTGGAGATATTTTAACAAGTGCAAGTTTCAGTGATATAAAACTTGAGATTTATCTGTCATTCCAAAATTTATTTTTAGATCAAATTTTATAAAATTTACCCATTTTACCTATTCCATTATTTTAGAGTCTTTATTTGGTGTTGTTACAAACTGCATTTTATTTTGTAAAATAACTGATATTATATTAAACTGTATAGAATTTTCTGAAATTTGCTGAAAAATGTCTGTTTGTTAATTTTGTTCTTTTAAATTAGTATTTTGATATACTGTATACTTGGAATATATCACTAAATCTCAGGTTTTCTCAGCAGCTAGAAATCATTGTTTCTGTGTTTCTGATTTGTCATAAATTCACAGATTTTTACAGAATTTGGGTTTATGAAGGCCTGTTGTGAGAATCATACATATTATTTGTGTTCATAGCTCATCAGTTATGTCCCCTGAACCCTCTGTGGGAAAGGTTTCCATGGATCTCAATGTTCTTTGTCTGTTTCATTAGTCTATACCTTGACTTTAAAGCTGTAAGTGTTGATATCCCTCTCATCAACTGTACGGTGTAATATGCATTCTTGATTTCTTGAATACACATAAAAAGTAAATTCTTGAAAACATAATAGTTTGAATAAATATTTCAGTTTTCAGTTGAGCTTTGATGTGTTATTTATTGTTACATATTTTAAATCAATGCATGAAAGATTTTACATGTGTGTTGTCTCTTTTTATTGTCAACATTTTTCAAGTAATTCTTTAAAATACTCCCATGACAGTTTTAGCATGCAAAATAAAAGTGGTTAAAACTTAAAAGTTTATTTATTAAATGGAAGAGTTTTTGAATAATAGTAATCAGGAGTTGTAAACATTTCAACAGACTCAGATATTTTGTTGAAAGTAATTGTCTTTGAAGGGTAGATGACTTAGGATGTTTTTGTTTTAATCTGGTGTACATGTAGTATGATAATAAGACAGTTCCCTATTCAGACATAGAGCTAGTAATTGCGTTATTCCTACCAATGCATTTGTTGTCAGTATTCAATCCGGATTTTATTTTAAATCTACGATGGGACAAATATACTTGTGTACATGATTAGATACTTTACAAGATGCAGATTCAATTCGGTTACCAATTTACTAATATATCAGGGGTGTCATTAATCCGGAATTACGGATTTACGTATCCCGAAAGAGCCATGATTTCTGATCAATATAAAACTTATTCAAACTGATTCAAATATGGAAACAATAAAGAGATTTAGATTTTGTGTGGTTGGATTCGAGTGCTGATATCAAATGCATTATTTTAAGGATACCTTAGTGATAACAGTTTATAGATTTAGTCTTAAGTTCTTGAACTTAACTTTTAAATTAATGATAATGTTTTGACATCTGCAGGTATACAACTTTGTTATGGCTTTGATGCCTATGATTTGATTTTCCCATCTGTTATTGCACTATGGTGTAAGCATTATAAATTATTTGGTGGCTTAGCACTTAATCTATATCATGGCACCATTATTTACTCAAGCTACAGAAGGCAAGAGACTAGCGAAATGTTTATAAACATGTAATTCACAATACAAACGCTTAGTCATACATTCACGCATGGTGTTTACTTTTCTGATGTTTGGAATATTGTATTTTATCGTAAATGGTTGTGTAAAGTCTCTCTTATTCTAATTCTCTTAAAAACTACACCCTCGGAGTGATGCAAACTTTGGCTGCTGTGGTGAGGTTGTTGTAATAAAGAGGTTAAAATTAGTGTTATTGTTTACAGTTAAAGTGAGGGTGCTGAACAGTTACCATTTAAATTAGGGCTTTCGCTTAAGATATTGCACTTATATATATCAAATCGAGATTAAAAATCTGCTTGCACAATTTTATGAGTATCAACTATACAATACTACTTACGTACTATGTACATATTTAATGAACTAATATTTATTTATGCCATCTTTAAGTAACACAATGACATTATATCTATTGCCTATAAATATTTATTAATTATTTATGTATGAATGTATATCAACGGTTCAGAAAGAAATACCAAGCTAACGAATACTGTATCGTAGCTTTGCATAAGAGCAGAAATGGAGCTCTTGTTTAATAGGGAAGTGAAAAAAATGAATGAATACTTTGACATCGATAATCGAACAAATATTCGAATATATTCGAATATTAATTTCGAATATTCGAATACTGATTTTGGTATTCGGTCCCATCTCTAATAAATATCTCTTGTTCCTTTACAAAAAAAGGAAATAACTTTAAATGATGTGGTAACGTCTTAATACAGCCTGTACTAGACACGCTGAGTTAATGATTCAAAAGCTGTTTCTTCAGTGGTATGTACTATGTAGGCAAGGGAGGTAAATCATGTCTTCTTATTTCAGCCAATAGTTGTCTCCCCTTAATGGTCTTATATTTCCAGTGTATTATGTTGTATATTATTTATATGATTTGTCTATATATAGATGGTGAGTGAGCTAGCATCATCAGCAGGTCTACCGTGTAGTATTGATCCAGTACTAGTACAAGTACTACGACAACAGAAAAGTGGTAAGTTATCTTCTTTATATTACCGTAGTAAGTTTGGGGCCTATCTCATAATGCAGCCTTTCCATTGATTGATTTGAAATAAATATTTCAAAATCATTTAATGAGTTTTTTGAAAACAACCAATCAGGGGCTCAGGTATTTGAATGTTGTTTTCAAAGTCAAAGTCTGTTAAGGAGCTCACTCTGTGTTAAAGCATGACATGAACAGTTTATGTTGTGTATTTTTAGTATACCCAAAATTGAATTTGTGCAGCTGTGGTTATAAAACAAAGTTTCATCAGATTTGTTTAATCAGAGTGACTGGCATTCCTAGATGTTTTCCTGACATTTCAATGTTTCTTGTTGTAGATTTTAATCTTTGCAATATTTATTTCAGAGCATGCTGAGTCAGAATATGACATTGCCTGTTTATTGATGGTATTTGTTGCGGTCTCTATACCCAAACTGGCTAGAAGTGATGCTTCCTTCTTTAAGGCTTCAGTAGAAGGTAGGTATCGCATGTGTGTACTTGTTATTGTCACGGAAGATTTAATTGAACTATCATGCTTTGTATTGCTGACTGTAAAATCATTAATTTTCAAGGGGGGATAAAATTTGTTGAATTTCGTGGTTCATCTTCAACCAGGATTTCAAATCCTCCATGAACAATAATTTTGACCCTTGTATTTATTACCTGAAATGCAAATCCATGAATAAACTGCCCATCAAAATGGTCTTTTTAACCAAAACCACGAAATTACGTTCCATCGAAATTAAATGATTTTACAGTATATCTATGAGTTTTTGGTACACCAAACCATGTTTGATCAATAATAATTTTCGTTTGAGACTATGATACTCAAAGTTAATCTGAAATTCCTAAATAGCTAGTCTTGTGGGATGTTCTTATTTTATATGCCCCTGAATCTACTGATACGTACGTTCATCTGTATTTTCAAGGTCCATAAATGCATTGCTTTCAAACTTGGCATACTTGTTAACCATCATAAACACCTCACATTATCAAAGCCACATAACACTATCTAACAATTCAACAGAGTTATGACCCTTGATTGATTATGTCATATCATTGTTATGTTTGAGTAAATCTTTACAATCTGTTTCCAGGTCATTTGAACAACACTCATTGTTTAGCTAAAGCCATAAACCAGTTAGCAGGTGCCCTGTTCTATCTACATGGTCCCGGGGACACAGAACAAAGATTGCAGGAATTCCTCGCTGTAAGTATTGCAAACACTCTGATTATGGTAGGGGGCAGTATGTAGTCTAAATTTTGATTTAGTATGACTGAATTTCCCTGAGACGTTGTCATATTCTGTAACTGTTCTAAGAGTCCTTCGTTAATCACTGGTAAGATAAACATTCGGATGTGTTATAACAACAGACAGGTAAGCCAGCACCGAGCATGAAAGGTACATTAAAGGACAGTGTACCGAATGCTAGCTCTGCATGAAATTGGTCCCCTGTCAAAAGACAAATAATAGATGTTTGACTTTGATTACCTACCAATTATGGTGGTACGGTGGTCGAGCGGATAGCCTGCTTGACTACTGATCGAGATGTCCCGGGTTCGATCCTCGGCCGGGGCACTTGATCATTTTTGAAACGCGTTTCTGTGTTTCCCACCTTGTATCACACCACTGTCTCTTCCACCCGCTGTACCTTCAGCAAAAACACAGGACCCCATTGGATATAATTGCTTACACTTTCATGGGTTATCCTTGACCGAAAGGTTTAAATAATTACATACGAGGGTTGTCCGCGAAAGTCGCGAACATTGTCTCCCATTTAGACGCTACGTATTATTTTCCTTAAATATTTTAACACATTTTTGGTCAATTCATTTATAACATATATTTAGTTCTTAGAAGTTATTTCCTGATTCATTTTTGCTACAAAACCTGATTAACTGATGCCGGCTGGGTAGGGTCGGCGCACACTCAATTGTTTTGAATAAAAATTAAATATTGGTTATTGAAGACCGTCTTATTCCAAGCAATTTGCATTATTTGTTTTAAAACTTATATAGGCTTCAACGTAAATGTTTTCCGCGTTATTGTGTTAGTTTATACATAGATGATGTCAATAACAACAACGCCGTGAATTTATTCATAGTATCGAAGTTTTAACGTTTTTTGAAAATGGCGACGTCGCGGAAATATGCGGCGCAGTGAGTTATTATAAAATACTGTGTTGATCGCGGTGTAACATCCCGCACAAACATAAAAAGACATAGTCAACGCACATTGTCAATGTTGCGTGACCTAGACCCTTCGCTTATACATTACACAAACGTTTTAAGAGGGGTTTAACGAAATATAAATACTGGAAGGCCGAAAATAAGGCAAGTCAGCACTAATTAGCGAGTTAAAAACGTCGTCGACAACGACAGGCGTCAGGAAGTTACGGGTGTAGCGACTAAGGTCGGTATCTGTAAAACCATTGCACATAATACATGTATACATCAGAAAAATATAGACATGCGTTCATGCATATATCTGCGAGATGAGTCCCGTAAGTATTATCTTCCGAAGTAATGTTAAAGCGGGTAGTGGCTTTCGGGAAATCTAAATACGGAGTCACAGAGTTGAGCATAACGTCATTGACGTCGTAGAGTGTGCGCCGACCTGACTTATAGGAGTTACGATAAAAATACATACTCGTTGTATCATTGGAGATATCACGTTCAAACTTTGCAATTGTATTGTTAACATATCGCTGTATAAGATTGCGTATGCCAAATGCTAATATAGTTTGAAGAAATATAGTAGCAACCAATGTTCGCGACTTTCGCGGACAACCCACGTACATTATCTAAGTCCTTGCCATAGTTTTATCAGTCTCTGGTCAAATCTGTTAGACTTAAAAAAAATATGTGCTTTAAGTATTGTTGATTTTGGTTAAAATGCAGTTGCTTGGATAAAAATGCATGGATTCGTAAAATGTAAATGATCTATGTATAATTTAAATTAACTGTTCAAAGTGTAAATTGTACATAAATATATTACAGCTTGCATCATCTAGTTTACTAGACTAGGACAGGAAAGTGAGAAAGAGGCAGTGAAGAATCTTGAATCTGTATACTTACTGATTTATGTATTATATATTACAGCTTGCATCATCTAGTTTACTACGACTAGGACAGGAAAGTGTGAATCTGTATACTTACTGATTTATGTATTATATATTACAGCTTGCGTCATCTAGTTTACTACGACTAGGACAGGAAAGTGTGAATCTGTATACTTACTGATTTATGTATTATATATTACAGCTTGCATCATCTAGTTTACTACGACTAGGACAGGAAAGTGTGAATCTGTATACTTTCTGATTTATGTATTATATATTACAGCTTGCGTCATCTAGTTTACTATGACTAGGACAGGAGAGTGAGAAAGAGGCAGTGAAGAATCGTGAATCTGTATACTTACTGATTTATGTATTATATATTACGGCTTGCATCATCTAGTTTACTACGACTAGGACAGGAAAGTGAGAAAGAGGCGGTGAAGAATCGTGAATCTGTATACTTACTGATTTATGTATTATATATTACAGCTTGCATCATCTAATTTACTACGACTAGGACAGCAGAGTGAGAAAGAGGCAGTGAAGAATCGTGAATCTGTATACTTACTGATTTATGTATTATATATTACAGCTTGCATCATCTAGTTTACTACGACTAGGACAGGAAAGTGTGAATCTGTATACTTACTGATTTATGTATAATATTACAGCTTGCATCATCTAGTTTACTACGACTAGGACAGGAAAGTGTGAATCTGTATACTTACTGATTTATGTATAATATTACAGCTTGCGTCATCTAGTTTACTACGACTAGGACAGGAAAGTGTGAATCTGTATACTTACTGATTTATGTATTATATATTACGGCTTGCATCATCTAGTTTACTACGACTAGGACAGGAGAGTGAGAAAGAGGCAGTGAAGAATCGTGAATCTGTATACTTACTGATTTATGTATTATATATTACAGCTTGCATCATCTAGTTTACTATGACTTGGACAGGAAAGTGAGAAAGAGGCAGTGAAGAATCGTGAATCTGTATACTTACCGATTTATGTATTATATATTACGGCTTGCATCATCTAGTTTACTATGACTAGGACAGGAGAGTGAGAAAGAGGCAGTGAAGAATCGTGAATCTGTATACTTACTGATTTATGTATTATATATTACAGCTTGCATCATCTAGTTTACTATGACTTGGACAGGAAAGTGTGAATCTGTATACTTACTGATTTATGTATTATATATTACAGCTTGCATCATCTAGTTTACTATGACTTGGACAGGAAAGTGTGAATCCGTATACTTACTGATTTATGTATTATATATTACAGCTTGCATCATCTAGTTTACTATGACTTGGACAGGAAAGTGTGAATCTGTATACTTACTGATTTATGTATTATATATTACAGCTTGCATCATCTAGTTTACTATGACTTGGACAGGAAAGTGTGAATCTGTATACTTTCTGATTTATATATTATATATTACAGCTTGCATCATCTAGTTTACTACGACTTGGAAAGGAAAGTGTGAATCCGTATACTTACTGATTTATGTATTATATATTACAGCTTGCATCATCTAGTTTACTATGACTTGGACAGGAAAGTGTGAATCCGTATACTTACTGATTTATGTATTATATATTACAGCTTGCATCATCTAGTTTACTATGACTTGGACAGGAAAGTGTGAATCTGTATACTTACTGATTTATGTATTATATATTACAGCTTGCATCATCTAGTTTACTATGACTTGGACAGGAAAGTGTGAATCTGTATACTTACTGATTTATGTATTATATATTACAGCTTGCATCATCTAGTTTACTATGACTTGGACAGGAAAGTGTGAATCCGTATACTTACTGATTTATGTATTATATATTACAGCTTGCATCATCTAGTTTACTATGACTTGGACAGGAAAGTGTGAATCTGTATACTTACTGATTTATGTATTATATATTACAGCTTGCATCATCTAGTTTACTACGACTAGGACAGGAGAGTGAGAAAGAGGCAGTGAAGAATCGTGAATCTGTATACTTACTGCTTGATAAGGTATGTGAACACTATAGTCATCGGCAGCACAGTTTGTATCTTGAAAAATTGGATATATATGTTCATTTGCATATTCTATATGAAAGATGAGGGTGCATATTGTTGTACACAAGGCGGTCAATGGGTCGGTTGACAAAATGTTTCTCACTTTTATTAATTATCACTCTAGAACGGTTTGTCTTAGTGTAGGTTCTCGAAACTTCATTAGCAGGTTGGTCATCTCCAGTAAATGGACGTTATTAATTTTGAGGTCAGTAGATCAAAGATACTTCAACTTCCGTATCACCAATAACTCTTGCTGATCCTTACAGCTCATAACAACATGCCCTTGTCATTTTTACTAAAAGTCGTGAATTCATATCTTATGCACAAGTTTCTGTTAGTTTTCAGTTAGTGACTTAATCAATGTTTCTATTAGTATACATCTCTAAATTTACATACATTGTACTGGGCCTTTTTTCAAAGCTGCTAAAAGTTACTTAATAGCTCTGAGTCATTGCTCCAATTGGTGTATTTTCTCTAATTTCAGATAGTACAGGAGTCACCGTTCCTGACAATGGATCTGCTGGAATCATGTTTTCCATATGCTCTGCTTAGAAACGCTTACCATTCTGTATATAAACATGCTAATGAAACATAGACATGTGTGACCAGCGTACCGTACAGTGCGACCTCTTTATAACAATACTACAAACAATGTACTCTACAGTGTGTCGGACTGTGTCCTCTTTATAATAATGATTTGAACAGGGTACCACTATACAGTATGCCCTCTCAGTGCGAACAGGGTACCTCTATAAAATACATTAATCATGGACTGTTGTTGCTAAGGATAGATGATTAATGTTAGCAACAGATAGTGGTAAAATATTATTTTAGTTGAGATGTGGTTGCTATAGAGAGGGGAATTAAATGCAACTACAGAATACTGTTTTGAACAAACATCTTTGAAGAAGATATTCCTCTAGCAAGGTTGATGTACTATGTGGTAATAGTGATGAAATTTTACTACTGAAAAGCTTGGTTAAGGTATTTAGGAGAGGTTGGTGCTCAAGTGATGGCCGCTGTAGGGAGGTTACACTGTACATGAATGTGTTAAAATAATGGAAGAAGAATCTGACTGTATAGATGATGATTTCAAAAGTATTATGTGCAATCTACATTTTTTTTATGTGAATACAAACATTGAACTTCATATTTTAGACTAGAACTTTCTGGACTTTGCAATATTTCATCTAGTTATCAATGCTAGATATTGACATGAACTCTGGAACACAAATTTGTATATAAAATGTTACATTATTGAATGCACACACTACTTGATGTGGCTGTGGATGTAGGTTAAGGCTAATTTGTTTCGCAAGATTTTTAGCAAGTAATCTATTTAACTGTTCAATACTTGATTGTGGATCCTAATATTCGAGGGGGTGGGAGTTGTCTGATTGGTTGATTCTCAGCAAATATTCAATATGGACCAATCACATTACTGCATGTGTAACTATAGTCTTAGGATTTACAATCGAGTATCTGAGATGAAATATTTTGAAATTGGTGTCTAAATTACAGAATGTTTATAACATAGAATAGAATTCTTAGCCTTATAGGAAAATGTATTGTCTTGCTAATGGCTTATGATAAACTAGTATATTCTTAAGTTGTGTATATGGGCCTCTGTAGCTCCGTGGTTAGCATGCTTGCCACCTAATCCAGAGACACTGGTGGGGGTTCTCTTATGCCTGCAATAGTTCAGCAGAAAGCTGACTGGCAAATTAAGGCTATGCTTAGCATAGAGTGACAATACTGATCAATTGCTTGTAGCCAGGTAGATATAGTTTGTTCTTGATAGTATAGCAACAGTTGAAAACTGCTTGGTGTTCATTCTCTGTTTCCAATATGTGTTTCATTATGCTGCATTTACAGTAAAACATCCATTGTTATCTAATATTCTATCATATACATGTACAATAACCAAGTTGTTATATCTTGTGTATACACTTAAAACTTTCATGACGAGTGCGTTATAC
Source organism: Spisula subtruncata (assembly GCA_963678985.1). NCBI lineage: Eukaryota > Metazoa > Mollusca > Bivalvia > Venerida > Mactridae > Spisula > Spisula subtruncata. The sequence continues at coordinate 3,080,362 of OY787674.1, forward strand.
TAATACTGTAAAATCATTTAATTTCGTTGGGACGAAATTTCGTGGTTTTGGTAAAACAGACAATTTCGTTGGCACTTGAATTCGTGGATTTTGCATTTCATGCAACAAAACAAGGGTCAAAATCAATGTTCGTTGGGATTAAAGTTCGTGGTTGAAGTGAACCACGAAATCCACGAAATTTATTCCCCTACGAAAATTAATGATTTTACAGTATCAGACAAAAATGGAAGAATAATTGGTGACAGAGCGTTCCTACGCCCTTTTCTTTGGTGACGGATCATACATACCCCCTCTTGTTCGTTCAGTTGTTAGTCAAATTGCTGTTAAACCTAAATAATCTAGCGATTTGTGGCTATAGGGCAAAGGGTTAACTTATTAAGTGAGAATGTTGTTGTGTCCAAAGTTCATTCATAACCAAGTTATTGAAACTACAACCGTATTCTAGATGCAAGTACATGTATGTATAATATGTTTACTATGTATAACTATATATTTCCTTGCTTGTATAGACTATGTAGCTAATCTTTTATTGTATATTTATATATCTATTGAATTTATATGTCAACTACACAAAATGAAGATTTTGTACCAATTAAAAACTTTTTACAAGGATTTGATTTTAGTATCTTTATGATCTCATTATCTCACCCTCCATTACAAGCTCACATCTGCACTCTCTGGTAATTTTTGTGGACCATAATGAAAATTGGTATACCAATTATGTTATCCACTGAAAATAAAGATGTTACTATTAACATACCGTGTACTTATTTGCCCCACATACTGACTTGCCACTTGGCGTTAATGATTATCTCTTATGGAATACAATAATTCCCATCAACAATGATAACAACAACCATATTTATTTGGCTCAATCGGTATGCACAAATGTAAAGTACAAAGCTTAGTCTTGAAACTTAAGACACATTGAGGCAGGTTTTTATGATAAACCATGAAACATGAAAATCTGGATTCAGGGACAAGAAACAGACAATACAAATGTAACTGTTACAAAGACAAACATATATCGGGAGAAAATATTCTTTATTGTCAATAAAAATTGTAAATATAAGGCACAACTATGTTAGAAACTATGTATGGCAAGAAAATAAATAAATACTTAGCAAAATACAGTGTGCATGTCATTATAATGTTAACAAGTATATATTCATAGGTTAAAGTATGAAAAGTGGAATACACAGACAAGATGGGTCAAGTTAATATCTTTTATTTATTATACCGCAATTTCGGCTATGCAATAGCCCTTCATCAGTATACATCCATGTTTAATATACCAATACTAGTGTTAGGCCATATAAATTTAATTTTTGATTACATCAATACATTTATTAATATCACTCAATATCTGCATCCCTTTATCTCCAGCTGTATAATAATTATAATTGGAATTATAACATAATGCTTAATGTACATGCATAGCAAAATACAGAAATATGTAAATTCCACCACTAAATGCTGACTAAAACTATTTATACATCACAGCTGAAATCTGACTAATATTTTTGCAATATGATTTATTCATGATGGTTTTAATCCTCAGTACTTGTATGTTAGACCATTGAGTGCCAGGATACAAGGGTCATACAATATAATTTGCTGCCTAGGAAAAATGAACTTTTCCACAGCAGAAAATGAAAATTCAAAGTTATTTGATGAAAAACTTCAAAACAATTGGCAAAGTTAAGTTCATTAAAATTTCGTAGTTTCATAAGCTGAAATTTACGAAAAAGAACATTGAAACAGTTTTCTTGCATATGTGTGCATATTAATTGCACACGAAAACACCTTGCAACTCATTATCAGAACTAGGCATTATGCCTCAGTAAGACCCCTGCAGAATGTTATTCTGCGCTTTCGTGACCTCAATCCATTACAAGTGATGATCATAAAATTCAAATGCAAATAAAAATACAAAAGCAGCAATAGCAAGCCCTGAGTAAAAATCACAGCATATATATTACAACAAATATCTGATTTCTATAAATGCAATCACGAATGTTCTAGAATAAAACAACTATAAAAATGTCATGGTAACCAGGTCTTCAAACAAGGCCCACAACTCTGATCAGACAAACAGTCTGCATGGGTCAAAGAAAACATTTTGAAAGTCCTGAAATAATGTTGCTTATTTTTGGACCCTAAAAATCCTGATCTTCCACAAGAAATCCACTCAGTTTGTACCCATTAATCTGCAGAAGGAGCACTTGACCGGTTGTCTAAGTCAGGTGATAATTGATTTGGACAAGCAACTTCTGTAGTAACTATGTACAGAGTATGAAGGAAAACTGAATCACTTTTGGTGATCCGACAAGTAATGTGGATCCACAGACTGAACAAGGCTGACAACTCTGCTCAAACCTTGGTCCCAATCAGCACAATTAGTTCCTCATGCTGATTAACATTTCTGTAAACAATCAGTCATGATGATAGCACTGGCACTCAACCAGAAAAAACAATTCTACAGATAGCCATATTTCTGGTCAATTGCCAATGGATGATAACTAGATGTTATAACACTATCGTGAATACATTGCACATAATGTACAACACTAAATGTTGAGCCTGCCGAATTTGCCCACCATATTCGCCCATCATATAAACATTTTTACATACAAAATGTTGTTGTTAACAATTTATGTATAATTTCTGGTATGACTAGCTATACCATACAAAACATTGCCTATAAATGCATCAAATATGTCACTAAATATATGAAGAAAAGTAACAAATATTAGGGAAATTGTGGGGAAATAGACTACATCAATTTACATAAAATACAGAAAATCTATTAATTTTTATTGCGTAAATTGAAAACAAAATGACCTTAGTTTTTTACAAATAATTATACCCAGCATCAAGCTCTTTACAAAAGGCGAAGCGATGATTTTCAATGATTTTTTTAAAGAAACTTAACTACCAATTTATTACATGTGCAATCAAAGCTCATTTAGGCAACTACTTGTAAATTATACTAAATGGCATCTTTTCCTGAAGATGTCACAGATAAGACAATATTCAGAACAAATAGTCCCTTTAGTGTAACAAGGTTTTATCTTAATACACTAAATAGAGAGATTCAACCTTCTTACATCAAAGGAACAAAATGAAAATTATGATAGAACAAATTATGACAATGTCAAAATTAGCACCTCAACTGTATGTAGTGAAGGGGGCACAACCATTAAATTCAGATGCGTCAATTTTCCAGATTTATCCGAAATTCCAGATTAGAATATCCTAAAAGAGCCGTGATTTCTGACCACAATGAAAGTTATTTGATGAAAATATTTTGAGAAATAGCAAAGTTTTGGTCAATTTTATGTACATACCCGGTATGTACAGATAAAATAGTTTAATTTGGAAACAATGTGCTTGAAGGCCTCTTGTTTGTCAAAAATGGTTGATTGATATGAATTTCCTGATTATAAATTTGACTCTGTTAACACCACTGATTAATAAAACATCTCTTGTAAACATAGTATACGGAATAAGCCAGCAACATTACAGGTAGATATGTTCATTTTACCCTGTTACAAAGCAATTTTTTGTATCCTAGATATGACATTGATTATTTGGTAACATTGTTTCCGTAAATTAACTTTTTACTAAATTCCGCAAAAAAATTAAACATGCAAGAATGAATGAATATAACTGACAAACCATACCATCTGGAGTACCATGTACATGAATAGTAATGAGACATGTATACTTATTGCATACTGACAAATCATTAAAATTTGAAGGGAAATTAATTTTGTGGATGATCTTAACCACGAAATTAAATCCCCAAGAATATTAGTAATTTCTATAGTATGTGACTTAGAGGATAAGATATCCTTGAAATTATGTTCCCATGAATTGGTCTTTTTCACAAAAACATTGAAATTTTGTCCCAAATGATTTCACAGTATTACATACACTCTCTGTCTGTCACAACCCAATCACCAACCTAGAATATCGACGCAATGTAAACAATCTAGAATAACCATCTTTCAAGGAAAATTCCAGAATAAAATACAAAAAAATGTATAATCTTTATATCCTTTAATCTTTGACTGAATATTGATTCATCCAGTAGACCTGAGTATAAAATATATCTGCTTTTTAAAATTTTAAATCACATTTTTTAACTGATTATCATAAGCTTTATATTTAACACAACAAGTGACATAGGTAGACCTAGTTACAGCACTGCACTGTTTGAACAATTTGTGCCTTTTGCCTACCCTCCACAGCCCCCGCAGCCACCACCTCCCCCACCATCACCCCCTCCTCCTCCACCGTCCCCGCCTCCCCCACTGTCGCCCCACCCACCGCCTGTGTCTCCTCCCCCACCTCCATCACCCCACCCACCACCACCACTGTCGCCTCCCATACCTTCAAATGCTCCACCCCCTCCTCCACTGTCAAATGCACCTCCACTATCAAATGCACCACCACTAAATGCACCCCCAAATCCACCGCCCCCTCCTGAATCCCCACCCCCGCCCCCACTATCACCAAACAAGCCTCCTCCTCCACATGATGCCCCACAGCCCCCACACCCTCCAGCGTCCCCGTCATCATACCCGAAACTCCACCCAGTATCACCTCCGGTGCTGTCATCTCCAGGCCCAGATTGACCAAAATCCATATCTCCGAGAAACGTGTTGAAATCCTCGCCGTAGTAATTTCCCATCATATCTTCATGTAGTGTATCATAGTCATCTTCCCCGTCCATACGTCCGTCATCGTTACTTACATGTACATCAGCAACAAGATCATCATGTCCATACAAGTCATCCATAATGTTATCATGATTCTCGTTAACGCCATCTTCATTTTCATCACCCATCAGATGAGTAACAATATCTTCTGGTTTGGTCTGACCGTCGTCATCTTCACCTCTCTGACTTGCAAACACTGACTCAGAAAATCCTTCAGCGGCATCTTGTGTATTCCTATTTTCTTCGTTATCATTGTCAGTAGCGCCACTAAAGCCTCCAGCACCGAATCTATTACTCTTGTCCTTCATTTTCTGTCGGATGAAATGATTGGATGGTGTAGCGATCAGCAGACCAGCTGCTAGAAGTAAAGGTAGTTTATCACTTTTAATGTACCTAACAAGACGTGTACCTCTTTTGTTAACATCGGGTTCCAGGCTTTCTCCCGGCTGCCAGTTAGCCGGGCGTGGTTGCAAGAACACATGTAGGAGAGAGACACAGAAGGTCAAGGCTAAATGCTCCGGGATTTGGTTCCTTTCACCTTGAATACTAATCTTCCCGACCTTGAGATCAACCTTTGCATCCCCTAAATGAAACCTAAACTCTTCAGTGGCATACGGGTCCTCCATTGATAGAAGCTCCCATTTCTTGGTCCTGATTTTATACAGCAACAAAGTTAGATATCCAGGGCGACCTTGACTGCCCGGTCTACCAGGCTGAGTTCGAGTTCCTGAAATAAAAGGGGTATAAATGTAAAGTATGTTATTTCCTCGACCTTTATGGTAAGGTCTTGAAGAAAGTATGTTATTTCTTCGACCTTTGTAACTCATATGATGATAGTAACTTTATGTCATCTGTGAGTCATCCCCCTTTTAAAGGAAGTATCACTATTCCTTTAAGGGTTAAGGACATGTGGTAATGGTACTTGACGTTATCCTTGTCCTAGTTGAGGTTTACATTCAGTTAATACCCCTACAGATAATCAAATCGTTGTACACCACTATCTTATTGTAGCAAGTATTTCTATATAAAAAAAAAAAGTTAAGTTACCAATTTTTTTAGGGCTCTTTTCAGCTGTTAGGCCGCTCAAGCACCCTTTGACATTTTTAAAGGATCGAACCCAAGGATCGAACCCACGACCTCTAGCGTTGTAGGCGGACACTCAACCTCATCACTAAAGAGTTAACTCAACAGCAAGGCTGTTGGAAGTGGCCATTTACCTACAATCACTACACTCCTCACCCTTTTACTTATAAGAGCTCACCAGCTCCTGTTTGCTACTCCATGCCTCGCATGAGTCCGTCAAACACTTCTGACACCATTATAGTAATTTAGGGGAGCGATAAAAATCGGGTCTCCACCAAGGATCGAACCCACGACCTCTAGCGTTGTAGGCGGACACTCAACCTCATCACTAAAGAGTTAACTCAACAGCAAGGCTGTTGGAAGTGGCCATATACCTACAATCACTACACTCCTCCCCCTTTTACTTACAAGATATACCATGTCTCCTAAGTTTAATATTGCATTTCGTTTTGGCAATATGATACGATATGATGGGAGACTAAATAGCGTTGATAAAAATGTTTTTGTATATTTTATGTACATTGTATATTGTTTTAAACATGTATTAGTCGGGACTGTACAGCACTTTTGAACGTGTGTATACATGAAAAAAGGGCTATATAAATATGGTATAATAATAAAAAAATAATAATACTGTAAAATAATTAATTTTCATGGGTGATTAAATTTCATGGATTTCGTGGTTCACCTTCTAACCACGAAATCAAATCCTATCCATAATAATTTTGGCCCTTGTATTTATTACCTGAAATGCAAAATCCACAAATTAAGGTCCCATCGAAATGGTCTTTTTTACCAAAAGGCTTTTTAAAGCATGAAATTTTGTCCCATCAAAATTAAATGATTTTACAGTATATAAACAGGCAGACTGACATTTAATGGCCTACTGATAGGATATTGTCCAATTGTTTAACTGTTTTTTTTTTCAAACGATTTCTGTCATATACTAGTAGTATACTTTGACAGTTGACCTAGCAAGTTTTTGTAAAAGCATCAAGCACTAATGTCACGCAAGAACATTACTTGTGTAACGGGGTGGGCAGAAGTAATAATGTATAGCTTAGCAAATTTGACACGGTCCTGACCTTGTAATTAGCATAATTGAACAGCTGATATATAGTCATATTTAAATAATAATTTATAACTCGGGTGGTACGTTTTTCAAAACCGGGGAGTATCACTAACACTTGAGATGTGATTCAAACACAAATTTGAACTACCGATATTGCATGATTTGCTTGCAGAAATTCATGCATAAAGGTCAAGCCCAGGTCAAATAAGTCAAGCCATACTAGTATATTAAAACATAACCATGCACCTGGAAGAACACAGTTACTGACCTCGTTTAGCAGGTACTCCCCGTTTATAACCGTCCCATCTACCAATAATAATTCCCCAATCCCCGTCATGGTTCTTGATGATCATTGCTCTCTCTCCTTTCTTTGGGTCCAGATTTACACATCTTTGTAGGTCATCCACCTGTAAAGTTATGTATAACTAGATGGACTTTGATCATGTATAAGTTTATTTCATCAAAGTAACGTTAATATCTGGGGTGGTATTCACAAAGATTTTTAAGGGAAAACTTAGAATTTCCTTAAAATCTTACAATTTCTGTAAGTGTATCAGCTACACAGGAAAACTAAGATTACTGTATTTTTACATACTTTTGAATTGTTATGTAAAACATTACAATAATCACCAAGAAAAATTGAGCTATACTTAGTTTCTTACAAAATATAGACAGTTCAATCTTTTAACATAAAGTCAAAATATTTAAGTTTTCACTTATTAAAACAGATGCTTTGTGAATACCGGCCCTGAAATGTGAGTGTTATGTGAAATGACTTATGTCACAGACATTCTTAAATATTATACCTGGCAAAAACTATCAGGAAAAAAAATCAAAATGTGAATCATTTTAGAGCAACATTGTAATGTAACAACATCTTAACAAAGAGTCCAACAGTAGTTGCACTAGATAAACAACAGTATCCATAGATCACATAACAGTGTGCCTCAGCACTTGGCGGTCTTGTGGTCTAATCAGACAACCCTATTTCAAATACGGATGAAGGAACTCATGCCGGTCATATTTCAGAAGAAAGCTGACTGACAAATAAAGACTTTGTTCAGCATTTGTTTGAAATAAACTTGTGTATTTATCGCTTACATCATCTGGTTTAGGTAACTGATCGGAGCCGAGAACGTGAGCTACTGCTGCCATCTTGTCGTGGTAGAACACTTGTACTGATGACATCATCAACGGAAGACTGTGAACTATACGACATGTGAACTCTACCTGACCTTTGAAGTTCTTTAACCTGAAACAATTCATATAAATACTGTAAAGAAACATAAAACATACACACTTCAGCAAAGAAATTAAATAGCTTCATTGAATTAAGATTTACCTTAGAAAACAAATATACTTAAAATTAAGCCATAATAAATTGTTTGAAAGATAATACATTGGAATTTAGATTTATCTTAGAAAACAAATACATGTGTATATCTAAAATTAATTTTAGTTTTCTATTAAGTTGCTTTATAAATACTGGCCCTGGTATTTACTGCCTCACATAACCCAAGTGGTTTAAAAGCAGGGGTTCTATTGAGGCATAATTGCAGCAACTTTGATTTTTTGAATTTTTAAAAATTATTTTTTACTCACCTGTGAGAGGCAACAGAGCAATTATTTGTTACTCCAGGTGGTAACCGTGGCAACGGTACTGGTCCCCATAGTTGTTCAATCTGCTCTGGCATGACACACTCTTCATACACTCCTGGAACCAGCCATAAATCACACTGACCTAGTTTTGTCAAGGTCAATGTTATATTCATAGCAACCTGAAGGTCAGAATCAATGTCAACTTTCACTTCTTCTGTTAAACTTTCTTTCACCTTGGTGAACTTAGGCACCCATGAGTCAAGGTCAAGTTTTCCATCTACAACTTCACTAGTACTGCTCATACAGCACATCATAGACTGTGACTGAGCAATTTGTACACGAAGGTTGTCTGATTTCAAACACTGAAGGCATCTTTTAATGCTTCCTGCATCTATCCATGTCAGTTCTGGACCTTTTAATGTAATAAGTTTCTCAGAAATGTCAACAGTTTCTTTTTCACCATGGTAACGACCAGACATGATCACTTCGTCCTTTTCAGTAATGTACAGCTTAAATTTCCCAAGATTGTTTCGGCCATGACCTTGAACTTCGACCTTGTTGAATTTGATTGAAGCATGTTTTGACACCAGTGAAAAGCAATCTTCTTTAGAAACTTCATGTAATTTGCCTCTGGGCGGATCCCCACGCCACATAGCACCATATGAGGAAAAATGTTCATTATATTCTTGTTTCCATAGCAACCTTGTAATAGCATCAGATCTATTCAGTTTTGATCCCTCACTTCTATCATTAACAGAGTCATCATGATTGAGAACTTTGCCTAACAACAGTTCAGTTACTGTCCTGTAACTAGAGGAGAAGTTCATATGTGTATGCCACATTAAATCCATGTCATAACAAGGTACTAAAAACTTGTCTGGATGTTTTCGGCGTAAGTATAAGAACTTTTTATACCTTGCAAGAGCTTTACATAGAAATTTGTTATCTTTGTAATGTGGTAACGAGACTTGGTAGTAAAACATTCTCTGTCGTGAAGCAGCAGCTATAAGGTTGTACGAAAAATCAAATGACCTTGACCCTTCAAGTTGACCCTTTTCTTCATCTGACTCATACAGATCCACAGTAAATGGTATACCAGGATATTTTTGTGTCCAGTATTGTTCTGCAAAGGCTGATGATTGTGAACGATTTTGCTCCTTTGGTATAACATGGTTAATAGGACGACCATAGTTAGTCTGACAGTCTGTATGATAGGCCATAGGGGCAAGTAAGTGACAGTGCCACACCCATTCTATGTCCAAAGGTGCAACTAATATCTAAAACATAAAATATAATAATAAAATTAAATATTTACATTGTTTTTTGTAGAAAATAAACTTACTTGTAAATACAATAATTAAAATTTATTCCTAACTTAGAGATGAATTAAGGCAATTAAGCAGTGGCCCAAATGGGGATCGAACTCGGACCCTCACCCTGCAATCTCAAAGCAGGGGCCCTTCCTCTAGATCACCATGTGTGATTATAACAAATGATGATACAAATGTCACAATAAAATGATAACATAGAAAAAGGCGTCTTAAAGGCCACTAAATATGAATGTTATTACTAATTAAGTTAACTATAATTAACCTCATCTGCATGTTCTGTTATTAGTGGCATCCACAGTTGACCATATCTCCATATTGCCCTCTCAAGTACTGGTCCTCCATATAGACCTGGGAACTTGTCGACTTCCTTGAGGAACTCTATATGACTAACTGCGGCTGTAACCAGGTCTACACCAACATCGATGTCAGAAAAACTTGACACCTCCATGGTTACTGTAGAATATAACTGATCAGATTTTATTCAAGCCATTTCCACTGTTCCACAACCTGAAAGAAAAAATTATTTTATACTTATGTACCAGTCAATATTATGAACGCCGGGGGGAGGGGTGATACAGGGGGAATTAAACAGACGACTCTTCCCAACTGGCAGGAATTTGACAACCTTATCGACTCCAAGTCCCAGGGAATAGACTTTGACCAAGTTCCAAAACCCGGAAATTACTACACGATAACATATCCCATCCCTAGGGATTTAGAGAGTAAGCATTGACTCCAGGGTGGGGATTTAGACATAAAAAACTCCAATTAAAAGACCCCAAATTAATCTGCATCTATAGAAATTAACAAAGTGTAGTGATTGTAGGGATATCACTTCCAACAGCCTTGTTGTTGAGTTAACTCTTAAAGACTTTAGTGATGGAGTTGACTGCCCGCCTACAATGCTAGAGGTCGGGGGTTCGATCCTTGGTGGAGACCCGATTTTTATCGCTCCCCTAAATTTCTTTAATGGTGTCAGAAAAAAGAAAACTGGAGCCCTATTTGCACACATTTAACGTGCATGATTTTAATATTAGATTGCTGCATTTGTACATTATTCAAATTAGTATATAGTGAACTGTTAAAGCCCTAGATGTAGATAAAATAGCATCCAAAGAATTAAAACTTGGTTATCCGAAAACTACTACACTTAACTTTTTACCCAAATGCGTCTAATCAGTGCCTAAAAAAATGCTGTTGGTCTGAGTATTTGAGCAATCATTTTGATGTGGAACTTATGTGCAAAATTAAAGTTATCTTTAACATGCATTTACCTCAGATTAAACATTTACGTTATTTCACTTTTGTTTACCATTTCCTGGTCAGGGGAGATCACTCTGGATTAAAGCAGGTGCGCGGTGTTTGCGTAATTGTTACTAGATAATGACCACCGTGTCTGACCTAGATTTTTGACAGAAGCTTAGTACACAAAACTCGGTTTCTGGGTCGTGTGACCGTTTTAACCAATCAGAATCGAGGATAGTGGGGGCGCGCCTGATACGTCATTTATGGTGTGTCGTGTCGACCAAATCAAAACATTCGCTCTGGTCGCGTTGAGAATGGACTTAATTTACAGTTAATTGGAATTTAATTGGAAAAAGAGTAATAAAATAAGATTCATAAGTGAAGACAGTCGAAAGTGGTGTGCCCTTTTAAGGGTTTTGATCGTGGGTTAGGAGCAAATTTGTTGAATTTCAGGATGAACTTTTCGTTCGCAGGTTGTGGATTTTTGGGAATTTATCACATTGGCGTTTCTAGCTGCTTGAGACAGCACGCTCCTCATCTTATTGACACTTGTAAATTCGCTGGTGCATCTGCAGGGGCCATTGTCTCATGCTGTCTTATGTGCGGATGCGATTTAGGTAAAACATTATTTTAATAGAGTATTTAAGGTTATAATCATTTATAAACATTGCAGTTGCTGAATGCTCACTGTTTACTTATTAATCTGGTAACCAGTTGTATTACAGTAATGTCAGTATTATGATATAATGAGTAGGCAATGCAAGAAAAATATGTACCAGCCTCCATATCTGTTTCATTCAAGGATGCCACCCCCCCCCCCCCCCCAAAGTTAATGACCAGCTAGATAATGTATATTGATTTTGTTCATTGTGTTGTAAATGCCTTTCCAGGGAGTCTTTGTTATGACTGACCAAGATATAGATCTCTCTATTGTGATACTATTGATGTCCTGCTGTGCTGACAGCTGTAGAATAGAGATGTTCACACCTGATTGGCTGGGAGATTTCACACCTTTATCACATATATTGATTGTATACACACTACTGTGATATATGATTGCATTCCTTTGTGTGGTCTGTTAATTAATTGTTCCATTGTGTTACAGATTTCTGTCATACTAAGGCTAATTAATATACACATCATTCAGTTGTTGATAGACTGGACATAGGCCTTCGGTAGTACGGTAGTCAAAGATCTTTGACAATGTTATCTAGAGCATTTCATTTTAAGCTTAATGGTTGATAGTTGATGCCAGTATAAATTAAATAAAAAAAACCTCATATAGTTTCGGTTTCCTGAACTAAACATGCAGTACTGTAACAATAGTGTTATGTTTGGACTTCCCCGCTCCATTTAAAGTACTTATCACAGTATAGTAACATTAGTTTTTTCTAAATTAATAGATCTTGATTTGACAAAATGAATTTGATGTTTTCTTATTTTAATCTAGGTGATTGTACCAAGTTTACTCTACGCCTCGCAACCAAAGCTAGATCATTCTCCATTGGTCCTCTACATCCAAGCTTCAAGATCACGAAGATTTTACGAGACGCCCTTCGAGAAGTTTTGCCAGAAAATGCCCATGAAATTGCTACAGGAAGGTTGTTTATATCACTGACACGTGTAAGTGATCGTCAAAATGTGGTTGTGTCCGAATATAGCTCGAAAGAAGAGTTGATTCAGGTAAAACAAACATTATTTTATTTGGTCATTGGCCAACAATGGTCATTGAATGGGAAGGCATGCCTGTACCTCAGTAAGATCTCCTGCTCCTTGTCTAGCAGAGTGTGACAGACTACTCATTTAATTTTTAATCTAGTACATCATGCTAGGAGCCCGGAAGGGTTAAAGTAACTTGAATTCTTCTCACGTTTTGCAGTGTTGGTTTGGTGCTAACAGTACACAGAGTACTTTAAAAAAGTCAAAGTTTTTCATGCAAACTTTGGATATCATTTAATTTATTACATATTATCTGCACCAGTGCAGTTGTGTCAACACAGAGTACTTTAAAAAAAGTCAGAGTTTATCATGCAAACTTTGGATATCATTCAATTTATTACATACTATCTGCACCAGTGCAGTTTTGTCATTTTTATGTGTGTCAAACTGATTCTTGGTTCAAAGTGAATAACTGATATTACCCCCTGTACACATTATGAAATATGACTGATACACTAACAACGATACTACGCATTATCGAATCATTAGAAAGCGACTTTATTTTATATTTAGATAATGATACTCATGCTCCTCACACGCTGGGTCAATACTTGAAACCGATGAACCTTTGAACACCCTCGTCAAGTGTTGTTGACTTGTGTTTGACATGAGATTATTTAGATTAAGACGCAATTGATATATTATATAGTTTAGTTCACAATCTGTCTTATTTTTGCTTTATTTGAAGTAAAACTTCTAAATGTTGGTACTTACAGTAATGGCAATATTTGAACTTTGACATGTTCACCATTTGCATTAACACTCTATTATAAAATGTACAATCTAAATGAATCTATAGACCTTTAATTTACTATGATTTCATACTAGCCCAAACTTATATATTTAAACTAGCATACATGTGGTTTATTATTGTTTTAGGCGTTGATGTGTAGTGCTCATGTACCTTTGTACTCTGGCCTGGTCCCACCAGTATTCCGTGGAGTGGTAAGTAATTTATGAAGATTAAATACAAGTTTTACTTGAACATGTATCTAATTTTAATACAATAAAAAAGTTCAAAACAATGAGTCAATGAATGGCATAATGCTATTTACTTTTATACTTGTTCATGTTATTGAATTTCAATACAATTAAAAACTTTCAATACTGACTGATGAATGGCATTATAAATGCTATTTACACATTGCATGTAGGCATGCAACTAGCATATTTTTCATCTGAAAAATAGTGTGGGGACCTGACTAAGCCCTGATTCTTGTCAGTTTTACAAATGTTTGCATTGTACACAACATTTATGTATACAAAACCAAACTAACTGAAACTTTAAAGTAAAGATAAAGTCTGTTATTTTCATAAATTCATACTCTCTGAATGATTCATTTGATGACATTGCATTTTACAGAGGTATGTAGACGGTGGATTAAGTGATAACATACCCGCCTTAAATGACGAGACGATATCAATATCCCCGTTTGCTGGAGAGAGTGATATTTGTCCGACAGATAGTACTGCCAATACGCTACATATCTACCTCGCTAATACCAGCATGCAATGTTCTATGGATAACTTGTACCGGATGTCTCGTGCATTGTTTCCACCACACCCGGAGATTCTCAGTGATATGTGCCAACAAGGCTTTGATGATGCATTAAAATACTTACAAAACAACAGTAAGTAGCTTATTTCTATGTAACTAGTCTAGAGTCGAATATTTGGTTCACAATAATTGCAACTTAGCATTTTCATTGAGTTGAGTGCTGCCTTCCCATTATGTTTTTTATTATCTTTTAGCAGTCACCTGAATTAAGCAGCCTATAACATTAAATAACAATAACACATTGACATTCATGATTATATAAACTAATAACTCTTGAACTAAACCTCAGGTGTCAGTGTCGTTAGGTAGGCTATATATAGTATAATATTACTCAAAATGTAAAAAATGATATGGTCACCTATGCAATTAAACAACTGGCACGAACTCAGTGCTTAAGACTGGTTTGACTGTACGGACAGTAACAATATGTCTTCTTCTGAGTACCGTAAATGTAATGTACATGTATCTAAACATGCACTGATCTCTCCAAAATAATCTGTCCCTTCTCTAGTTTGCCAGCTCACCGCTGAATCCGGAGACCCGGAGTCTATTCTAGGTGGAGGCACACATATGCCTGTCATTTTCAGCAGAAAGCTGACTGGCAAATAAAGGCTTTGCTCAGCAGTTTTTTTAAATAAATATTTATATTAATTTACAGAGCTGCTGTCATGTGTGAGACATCTAAGTATCCGTAGTGTGATCACACCAATACCTATAGAAGAAATGGAACATGACGAGGATACAGATGTTTGTGGGGATGAACATACATGTTATGATTGTAAGAAGAGGAAACAGATTGCATTAATTGACAAGTTACCACACGCTGTAGGATCTGGTAATTGATTTTGTCAATTAGAATTAGTGTTTACCGTAATGACCTTACCCTTAAATTTTTCCAAAAGCCACTTACGTATGAAATCAAATTAAATACTAATTGTAAACAGGGCTTTCAAATGAAGCTCTAGTCAAAATGACTCATGGCTCTCAATTTTCAAGAGTCATTAAAATATTGCAAGAGAATTTGTATTATAAGTATGGTAAATTTGACTCTTCTCTTAAATTTTCAGGAGTCAAAAAAGAGACTTATGTCAAATTCTGAAATTCAAGAGTTAAAATGCAGTTTGAAGAGTCAAATTTTATGTAAGCCCTGACAAATTATGAAACAATTTTTTTTTCCGAATATTCCTAGATTTCCAATCTTTGAGTTTGATTTGGTGTATATTTGATAATTTTAGCTCTGCAAGATGCTGTGGATGAGATGAATAGAGGTGTACGTGGATATATACATCGTCATAGATCATTGAAAGTGCTATCATTCCTGGCTACACCTTGGTTCTTACCTGTAGATATAAGTTACACATATGCTATGAGGTAAATATAACACTTCAGTCTTGTGTAAGAGGTCATCTCAATTAAGCAAGCACCCGTCTTAGACACTCAGCCAAGTTTAAATAAATAAATACCAATCCATCATTTTTTCCATTGATCAGAACACAATTTCAATACCAGGGTGAGGGTTTTGACTTAGACATCTCCAATAGACACATATCAAACCCATTTGAAGGACAGTGAAATGTGGGTGTGACTTGTTTCTGATCAGTGGAATAGGCAATAATGAACCATGACCAGAATCAACATGCAATTTAAATTTTAATTCTTTTTACATTTTTGTAGGATAGTGGTTAGATGTCAATGTTTGTATTATGGAATTAAAACAAGATAACAGTTACACCTTGTTATCGTTTCAGGTTTCTGGAATATCTGCCCCAGCTCCCATATGATGTTCAGGTCATGTATCGGGAAACAGCCGATCTCTTACAGTATTTGTTAACCAATATACGTCATCAACGACGTAGATATACTGCTAGGTAAGTAACCTTGTATGATATCTTGACACATTATGTTATCCAGTATCCGTCATCAATGGGGTAGATACACGGCAAGGTTGGTACCCTCGTATGATATCTTGACACACTACCGGTATCAAATGCACTGACCTTGGGTTGGAGAGGATGCGATTAGATAGTATAAGATACTAATTAATGATAATGGTGGAAAATAAATTATTGATCCCCAGTATCATTCAGATGTTGTTGATTTAAGATAGAAGTTGTCACGCTTCACACCTAGTTGTTGTTCGAAATTTGTTGATTATCAGAAGTTAGTTCACCTGGTACAACGCGGCTTATTCAATTTTAATTTACTTGTAATTGAAAGCAGTATAGGTCAATGACTTATGTTACTTAATACTAATTTTAATTATTTAGACAAGTGAGGTTAACGACTTCTTTGAAAACAGGTATAGATTTTTGTCTGATATACATAGATACCCTGAAAGTTAAATAATAACCTTTGATTTAAAGTTGTTTGACATGAAGCTAATCAATTAGTAATATAATCTATAAGATAGACTTCTGTACACTTTAATGATATAATCTATCAGTATAAGTAATACTGTGAGTAGGTAACAATGCAAATAGGGTTTCCTTATTTTGCCCTAAAATCTAACCTTTGACCCCTGCAATATTTGAAGCAATCACATTTTAACCTTTATATGATCACTTTTTCTTCAAATTTTATGTCAACGGTTCTCAGTATTTGAGTATTGTCAGGGCCATTTCCGGGAACAAAAATGCACTGAGGCAATATTTTCCAGTGTCTATTTGAGGCATTTTTTTCCTGTAAAAATATGCATATTTATGTATTTTCTCTAATTTTCATCCAGCTGAGCACTTAGGTGGGCCTCAACATAGCTTCTTGACTGTCTGGTTGAAATTATTGTTGACATATGTCTAACATGGTACCTCCCTATTTTCAGATTCACATGCCAGTTGGCTATCACGGAGGTGAATTACGGCACGATAGATTCAGACATCTACCCCACCAACCATCACTCCACACATACTTACCATGTACAACAACTACCTCACAGTACTAGTATACGAAATCTCAATTTCGAGTTTGCAATGGATCTCGATAGCGAATTACGGAACCAGAGAGTACGTCACCCTGAACGACATCATAACATTGACGATGTCCATCTTGGCTACCTTCAACGTCCCAGAAGCGATAGTGCTAACGCTAGACTTGTGTCACGGGATAATAGTAAAAAACTTCCAAGAGAGGCGACCTGTTACACCGATGCATTTGACAGTCTTGAGCAGTGTTTGCATGTGACCAGTCAAATGGAGTCTATTATGGCATATCATTACTGGGACGAGAATAATACGGAGAGTTGCAGATTCGAGGAAATTTATACTTTTCGAGAAGGTGATATAGATATATCAAAACTTTTGAAAGCAAACAGTGAACTAGATCTTCAGTTGGATACAAAGTCTCGCTGTCGTAGTCACTCATTGGGTCACGCTATGAAGAAATCAAAATGTAACCTTGAAGATGACCTTGAGGAGTTTGCGGGTCAAAGGTTAGAGGTCGTCTTGAAGGAGAAGGAGTACAAAGATCAATCCTAGCATTTATAACAATAGTTATCCCCTGTGGTGCTATAAAGACAGGTTATTTAGTGTTAAGATTGTGATAAGAGTTTACGGTCAAACAGTGCTAGTCTCATCCATATTTATAAAGATATCAGAAGTTGTTCGGGCGAATGTGACAATCATTTACTTACACTACTACTAGGAAAACTCCATAATTTCTCCTTCATCATGTGATTCTTACTGTAATTGGGTAAATAACCTGTCAAGTACTCTATTAAAGTGGAGTTACTCCTATTTTTGTTGGAAAATTTCTAGTTTCTACCTTGCATATAAAGTACAGTTGATTCATTAAATGATCTTCTGTCTCACTAGAATGAATACAGTCCTTGTTTATGCATCTAAAATTCTAAATCCCTATTAAATCACATTTAAGTGCATCTTCTGACATGTTTAGCTTTATTACTCCTATTTTGGATTTAACTAACATGGCAGGTATGTAAATGATTTCACGAATACATGTGCACTTTAAAAAGTTCAATTTCATTACATCCAATATGTAGTGCTGAAAAAACCCAATGTCGTAAAATCATTACTATTTGTAAGTTACACTGCTAATTTTCATAGACTTTGATAAAATTGAAATATTTTCTGAAGCACCTGGTCTTGGGGAGCCTGGCTAGTTGCAAATATTACTCAATGAATTGAAGTTAAGGCATACCTACACCTTGAACGAAGGTTTAGGGAGTAAGTGTAACCTCAGGGGTTTCTCAAGAACCATGAGGGACACATAACATTTCATTTTCCTCATTTTAGTCTCAAAGCTGACTTAAACTGAGTTCTTAATGCATAGAAACTCCATTTTCAATAAGTGTTTGGTTGTTGAAAGTTTTTCTTATAAATGAACTTTGTTACTGATTGATAAGGTTGATTTGAGCTACAGGCAAGTGAACGCAATGCATCCATATAGACTTTTATTTATTATTCATTTCATTTACATCATTTATTTACTGTAAAATCATTTCATTTCAAATGGACGAAATTTCGTGGTTTGGGTCAAAAAGACCATTTCGATGGGAGATTAATTCATGGATTTTGTATTTCAGGTAATAAATATAGGGTCAAAATTATTGTTTGATGGGATT
Organism: Spisula subtruncata; assembly: GCA_963678985.1. NCBI lineage: Eukaryota > Metazoa > Mollusca > Bivalvia > Venerida > Mactridae > Spisula > Spisula subtruncata. The sequence continues at coordinate 3,099,272 of OY787674.1, forward strand.
TGATTTCGTGGTTGAAGTTGAACCACGAAATCCACAATATTTAATCCCCCATGAACATTAATGATTTTACAGTATCATATTTGTATGCAATACTATACTTGAACCCATATTTATATGATTCGATAACACGCTCATCCTTTTTGTCACAATCATAGATTCATACCAATGCAATTTGCATCAATGTGCTATTTAAATACTTTTGCTATTTCTTATGTTTATGAGGATATGAAGGCGTCTGAAAAGTTGATTGTCATTTTTACTATGTGATGTTTTTAGCTCACCTGAGCACGAAGTGCTCACTGGTGAGCTTTTAGGATAGGTGGCTGTCCGGCGTCCGTCGTCGTTGTCCGTCGTCGTCCGTCGTCCCTCAACAATTCCTTTAAATGACTTCTTCTCCTAAACCAATTGATGGAATTTAACCAAATTTCACAGGAATGATCCTTGGGTGGTCCTCTTTCAAAGTTGTTAAAAAAATTCCGGTCTGTCGCATAACTAGGTCACACAGGCTAAAAATAGATTTTCACAAAGGAAACTTTAAAAATCTTCTTCTCTGAAACTGTAAGGCCTAGAGCTTTCATATTTGGTATGTAGCACCACCTTGGGGTCCTCTGCAAAGATTGTTCAAATTATGTCCCTGGGGTCAAAATTGGCCCCGCCCCAGGGGCGCTTAGTTTTACATAGAGTTATATAGGGGAAACCTTAAAAAATCTTCTTCTCCAAAACCGCTTGGCCCAGGGCTTTCATATTTGGTATGTAGACTCAGCTAGAGGTCCTCTACAAAGATTGTTCAAATTATGTCCCTGGGGTCAAAATTGGCCCCGTCCCGGGGCCCTTAGTTTTAAATAGAGTTATATAGGGGAAACCTTTAAAAATCTTCTTCTCCGAAACCGCTTGGCCCAGGGCTTTCATATTTGGTATGTAGACTCAGCTAGAGGTCCTCTACAAAGATTGTTCAAATTATGCCCCTGGGGTCAAAATTGGCCCCGCCCCGGGGGCCCTTAGTTTTACATAGAGTTATATAGGGGAAACCTTAAAAAATCTTCTTCTCCGAAACCGCTTGGCCCAGGGCTTTCATATTTGGTACGTAGACTCAGCTAAAGGTCCTCTACAAAGATTGTTCAAATTATGCCCCCAGGGTCAAAATTGGCCCCGCCCCGGGGGCCCTTAGTTTTACATAGAGTTATATAGGGGAAACCTTAAAAAATCTTCTTCTCCGAAATTGCTTGGCCCAGGGCTTTCATATTTGGTACGTAGACTCAGCTAGAGGTCCTCTACAAAGATTGTTCAAATTATTCCCCTCGGGTCAAAATTGGCCCCACCCTGGGGGTCACCATTTTACCTAGACTTAAATAGTGAAAACATATAAAAAGCTTCTTGTCTATAACTAAAATGCCTAAGAGCTTTGATATTTGGTATGTAGCATCATCTAGTGGTCCCTTACCAAGATTGTGCAAATTATGCCCCTGGGGTCAAAATTGGCCCAACCCCGGGGGTCACCGTTTTACATAGACTTATATAGGGAAAACATATAAAAATCTTCTTTTCTAAAACTATACTGCATAGAGCTTTGATATTTGGTATGTAGCATCATCTAGTGGTCCTCTACCAAGATTTTTCAAATTATGCCCCTGGGGTCAAAATTGGCCCTACTCGGGGGTCACCGTTTTACATAGACTTATATATAGGGAAAACATATTAATATCTTCTTGCCTAAAACTACACTGCCTAGAATTTTGATTATTGGTATGTAGCATCATCTTGTGGTTTTCTACCAAGATGTTCAAATTATTCCTTTGGGTGAAAATTGCGCAGGGTTTATAATCAGGTGAGCGATATAGGGCCATCATGGCCCTCTTGTTTCATGGTACCATTTATTCCAAATCATTTTTAATTTCCAATTTTAATTTTAAGATCTTTTATGTACTTTTTCTTTACTTTTTACTTTCTGTTCAATCTTTTAACCACAGTTATTTAGTTGCATGCTTGAAAAAGAAAAAAAAAGAAAAAAAAAAGAAAAATAGTTTTGTTGTTGTAGAATTTATACGTCTTTTGGTATAGATCTAGATCTACTGGTATATCAATTTCTGTAAAAAACAGATTTTTTATCAATGAAAGGTTAACCTGTGTTTTTACCATGGATATTTGTGAAGGAACAAATGATGTCTATACACTGATTCAGGGGTGTCAATTTTCCAGATTAATCCGGAATTCTGGATTTACTTATCCTGAAAGAGGCATGAACTCTGACCAAAATAAAATGAAAATATCTTGAGAAATGGCAAAATTATGGCCAATTTAATCTTGTTTTGAACGAAATTCTTATTAAAAACTGATTCAAATATGAAAACAATGTAGTTGAAGGCCTCTTGTTTGTCAAAAAAATTCTGATTTTCCTGATTTTAAATTTGGCTCTGTTGACACCCATGCAGTGTGTATTTTACCTGGTGTAGATTATTGTTAAGCTGTTCACGAAAATATGAATGACATGTTTCATTATAATTGATTAAGAATATAAAATGATATAAGTCTTGTAGCAGACTTAATCCTCGGTCAGTTGTATACTATAGTCTAGAATTAAAAGACTGACCCAGTAGCTTGCATATAAACCAAATTAACACACGTCAAACTATTTCAAGTATGCATGGGAATTTGGCATGCCATCAAATACTGTCCATTTAATACCATTTGTTTGAGACAGGCTTGCTTGTAGACCTGTGTATTTGATTTAGTATACCTCTGGCTTAGAATGAGATGGTCGTTACCACTACTTACGACCTTATAAGACTCATACATATTTAAAATCAGCACAACAAGATTCTTCTAATGAGCCTTTTATCATGAAAATCAGAACTTGTCACCAAATTGAAGTTGAAACAGCTTGTTTTACCATAAGCAAAGAGTAATTTTTCGATAGTTTTTACTTGTTCTCTAAATATGGATTTTGTACTTACGACCTTCTCATTCTAAGCCAGCGATATAATTGTAACATTGTATTTGCACTTGACATCTCGGTGAATGTTTTATATCTAGGCAATTGAACTGTGGTAACTGTTATAATGAATACATGTGTCCATTAACTGAGTCGCATTAAACTGTATGATAACATGATGTTTACTTTGGCCGCTCAACTATTTGTTAAATCTGATAAACTCTAAATATCCTACTGGTACGAATACACCCCCAGATACCCTGATTTATCGGTGAATGTAAATCATGTTACGTTATATATGTTATCTTACTACAATGTCATATACATGTAGATCTAATTGCTAACCTGTACTACTTGAGCATGTTCTAACTTCTATTGCCGTCGTCACACTTTTTTGAAATACTGTAAAATCATTAATTTTCATGGGGGATTAAATGTCCTGGATTTCGTGGTTCACTTCAACTCTTAAGTTTTAATCCCAACGAACATTGATTTTGACCCTTGTTTTGTTACCTGAAATGCAAAATCCACAAATTTAAGTGCCATTGAAATTGTCCTTTTTACCAAATCCACGAAATTTCGTCCCAACGAAATTAAATGATTTTACAGTACATGCTTTATTTAAGCAATTAGTCGGAGTTGGTCATAGAAACTGGGATTTTTTGGGTCAAGTTACACAAGAGTTACTGTCCTTGTAAGTTGTTTGAAAATTCCCCCCCCCCCATGAAATGTACTTGTCTCATTATTTGCTAATTGTTAATGTTAATGATTGAAGTATGTGCCAGTGGTGTATTGACAGCTTGTTCTAGATAGTGGTCGGTGTATACTAGGTACATCTATGTTCTGCTTGCAATTATTTCGTAATCTCAATATACTGTTGTATTTAGTAAAATATGAGACTCAAACTTCAGTTTAAAAATGTTCAAAGTTGATAAGATGTTGGATGTTCAGTATATTTGCTGCCAGCTAGCCTCGCTTATGTTGTAATGATTTGCAAGACTGTCTTATGTACAGTATGAAGTAAAAATCGTAAATTATTGGGATGATATACTTGTAGTTTATTTATAATAATATGCCATGAACTAGGTGCCTTCTTTTAGCAAACATTGTGTCAACAGCATATTTTATATCAATTATTTTATATTACAACTTTGTTAACAATATGAATTAATAATTGTGTAAGTGTCATGATTCGTTTTTAAAGCAATAATCAGTAGATTTTGTTTTTATTTTCAAGTAGATAGGTTTTTAATCTGTGTAATTAATGATCAATTTATCTTTAATGTATGCATTTTAACCTTTACTACAACATGTAGCTGTTTAGTTGACTTTTTAGTTTCTTGTAAGTGACTTAAGTTATCCTATGAGTTGAGTAGCTTTAAGTATTTGTTATGAGAATGTGACTGATGATTGTTGATTTCATTTTGCTACCTCAATTAAAAATGTTGTTTGATGAATTATTTCATGAGTAATAAGCTTTGACCCAAACCAGTCTCTGTATGCTGCCTTGTCATTGGTCAGATTTGAGTCTCAGCTCTGAATTTACCATTCAGATGCTCGGATTTTGAGACTGGTTCTATAATATATTATGCAATGTTATGTTATTTTGTATTACTGTTAATCATTGTTATTTATGTGCTTTTGAAGAAAATATTAATTCAATAAAAAATGAACAATATATGGTGTGCTTCTTTCTTGATTAATGAAATATTGTGATATTTCTTTATTGGACAGTGACATTTGGTGAATGTGAAATAAAAGTGTTAAATCAGACTTTGATTTCATCCTACATGCAGATGCTCTTGGATTTGGAGTTCTACGACTGAACAACAGCTGGAGGCCAAGTATGAATAATAAAGGTCGTCCACAATGCTGTAGGGTGGACAGACAAAATTCAAGTTTAAAGTCAAGTAAAGTCTATTAAAACTCAACACTTAAGTGCAACACATTCACCCCAATACCGACAAAGATAACTGAACTAGGCTGTGTTTTTTTCAGATACCCATTACACCCTTCATGCTGATGATTTAGCCCTCTGGAGTTCCAACACAGATGACCGCTTGATGCTCTCTACTGTTAGTGCCACAGGCAGCAACAGCGACCTACCTTGGCACCACACTTGACTACAACCTAATGTGGAAATCTTAAAGAGAAAACTTGCAAGAAAAAAACTCAAACAGTTTGCCATGATGAAGAATCTTGCTGGAACAAGCTGCGGAGCAAACTGCAAATATCTTGTATCAGGTCAACACACAATCTAAAAAAACTGTACGCCTCCACCTAATGGATAAATACACCATGTGAGTTCACAATCCGATAAAAACAGCTCCAGCGAATTAAATAGAAAATATAGTACACTTCTTCCGTTTGTACCAATTAGCACAAAGTCACTTTTTTGCAAGTATAGAATACTGTTTCCAAGACAAAGGGTATAGCCACTGCAAACAAAGCTCCCACGAAGAACCGAGAACAGAATGAACAGCCGAAGTCCCAGTAATAATTTGTCAAGCCAAAGTCTCAGTCATATTGTCAGGGAAAGAGGAAAAGCAGCAGTTGTTTGGTACACAGACAGAGCTGTTAGTACAAGACACATACATCCCAGGTTCGAGAGCAAAAACGGAATGGAAGCACTTGGAATACTAGTAGAAGGAAAGCAACAAGCTCTCCAACATGCTCTTACACTTGCAGACACGAGAACGACACCAAGCATACTTCTGAATAAGGTAAACATATAGACCAGGTGAAAATGCAGTTAAGAATGTAGGAAGTAGAGTCTGCATTTATCAAATTTCCACAAAGTAATGACTTACGATGTATCCTCCTGCCTACATCAAACACAAGTGACTGTATGTATGAAAAGGAATTTAAACATGTAGACAAAGTATGTTCTGTGCAAAAAAAGAGCTGAGCTGCAAGCCATCATAAAAAACACAACTAACTTTCTTAGCAGAAGGGATCGAAAGGGGGAAATGTCGGCATTTCGGACGCTAACAAAAGAACCATTGGTCACCCAAACAAGACCACTGCAGCTGCAGTCAAACATCAGTCTCGTGTCTAAAAAAGTTCAATGGATTCCTACACATATCACAAGATATAGTCTGAGATTACACTGTCTAAACGATCTCAGAAAAATGGAATAACATAGACACTCATAGTCAATGAAAACAGAGAGTTTTCCGATCCAGTTTACTCATGTATGATCACCATATGTACATGTACATATATTAACTTTGTGGATGACATGTTATAGCACCCACCAGTGCATTTAACTGTATCACTGAAAAATAATTATAAAAAAGAATCATAATTTATTTTGTTTCTAATTCCGGAGTTTCTTTAACTTCGCGACTGAATTTTTGGTAATTGATCAACCTTCGTCCTCTGAGCGACAGATAACTGTTTCATTGAAAAATAGTAAATCGAAATAAATTGTCTAGAGAACATAAATTTTTAGAATTTTTTTTCAATTTCTTTCTTTTTCATATCTTTTCCAATGATACCTGTACTCAGAGCTAGATTAGAAGTCAAAATATAATGTCAACGTATGGTTAACAGTTACATGTAAATAACTCCGGTATATAGTATCAGTCGGTGTTGTACAGATTATCCAGGGTCAAATCCATGTCAATAGATCGGACTGACCGAATATACGTCACTATACGAGTTTACGTGCCAACCCGGTCATGACCTGACCCATGTGATCCACTCCAGATTACAGTTTTAACATTCCAAACAGTATTTACTAACAATGTACGAACTTCTATAGAGTAACAACAAGTTTGAACTACTGCCAATATATCGATGGTTTAGAATTAGAAGGTCATAACTACAAAATCGATATTTTGAGAAAACACGGAAAAACTGTCTGACATTTACTCTGTTCTTGTGGTAAAACAAACTTTTACAACTTCATTTTGGTCAACATGACAAATTCAGATTTTTATGAAAATGGGCTCATAAGAAGCGCCTTGTGATGCTTATTCTAAATATGTATGAATCTTAAAAGGTCGTAAGTGGCACTTACGACCTTCTAATTCTAAGCCATCGATATATTATATCTATGTTTGTTCTATGCAGGTTACTAAGTGATTTGTCGTCAGAAAGAGTAGGCCTACTATAGTATTCGATGTGGCTTTTGCCATTGTGGTTACTAGTAACCGACATTAGATGCATGTACATTGTAACATGCATGCAGGGGCGTAGCTTGCCCAAAATGGAAGTGTAGGCACATTTTTAGGGGGGTCCGGGGCATGCTCCCACAGGAAAAAAATTCATCATAGCTTGCCGGAGATACGTTCTGGGGGTATTTCCAGATACTTTAGAAATGAAATATTTGCGAAGCTTTTGCAGTTTTTATTGCTGAATTTGTTAATTTGAAAAATATTTCAATCATGAAACTATTTGGCACGAATGTTTCCAAGGTTTAATTTGAGTTCAAAGTACTATTTTTGCATTGACATTAACATAGGCCAAATATGAACGAGCTTCGCATCAACTTAATAAATCTTTATGATTCGGCCTTTAAAAGAAGTATACTACTATGAAATGTGCTGCGTCGCATTAAGGTAAAAGTAAGTGTTTTGTCAAATTAGATGTAAGAAAACTTTAAGTTTATGGAGAAATAAATGTTTTCAATTTCATTGGTTTTTAAACATTATTTTAAATGAAATGAACTTTACCCAAGTTAAAGGACCCTGAGGGTAGATTGAAATAATAGTTGAATTTAAAGCTGACATCATTATTTCACATTTTAAGTAGTCCAGGGCACTGTTTTATCAAAGCATTTACGGAAATCTTTAACTTACGCTCAAATTTAAATTCTTTATAATACTATTGCAACTGTAAAATGAGGAAATTCGAGCTGTAATACTTAAATCAAGATCCAGTTAATGATGTCTTACAAACAATACCTGTCCCAAATATAAAGCTGGTAAATAATTATACTGAATTTAAATTTGAACGTAAGTTTACTATTTCCGTAAGTACGTTGATAAAACGGTGCCCAGATCTCCACCAACTAGTGAGTTTGCTATCAAAGACAGACAACTTACCCTATGCAACAGACCAAATGTATCGATCCTTACTTGACAATTCAAAAGACGAAGTCTACAAACTTGGTCCGCCGAGCAATTGAAGGCTGTGTTAAGGCACGAATAGTCACACAGACTTACTCTTTTCAATATAAAGCTGCCAAGAAACAGCATGGTCACTTCTGCTTTGTGCCAACTCTGTGATCAGAGTAGTGAAGACACGAAAATCGAACTAGAAAAATGCATGCTATACAAACTCGTCGTTCTCTTTATGATATTAAGGAACATTAAAGTTACTTGTTAATGAAGCGGACCAGAAACAATCCAAAGGCAATTATATGTCTGAGTTGGATGCTACACTTAAAAAACTTAATGATATTGACTGATTTATTGTTTAGCGAGAGTAACGAGCTTGAAAAAATTCGATATAAATAAACAAAAAACTACTTCAACTGCGTTCGCGCCCGACACACCCACTAGTTACGGTCATGATTATTAAGATTATTTTGCGAGCGAAGCGAGCTAGAAAAAATGAGAATGTTGTAAATGAATATATTTCACCCTTGAAAAAGACTACTTTTGCGAAAATACCTCTACATTCTTACCCTTCGATTTTTATTGCATTTTTAGCAATTTTATTTTTTTGATTTCTGGGAATAAAGTGTAGGCACGTGCCTACAGTGCCTAAAGGAAGCTACGCCACTGGCATGCATGTGAATTCATCGCGGGTCAGTCTGTTACACTCTGAACGAAGAAGGATAGTCTGGGTAACAGACTAGACAATACAATTTATCAATCAAATAGCATAACTTTTTCAATTTTTGAGGATTCAAAGGGAAATAAGGTCATAAGAAAAGAGTAGACGTTTTGTCTTCTAAACATTGGGTATGTGAAACAGACTAGAAGAAGAGAAAGTACGTGTGGTCCACAGACATGTCCACCAAGCATAAAAAAACAAGAAAATGAACTTACTTTGCTGAAAACGTGCCCGTCAAGTGACAAATATCATCAAAATATCAGCCATTGACGCCAATCTCCATGGATGTGAGGTGGTGTCAGTAACATACAGAACTACTGAAGATGGGACGTACTAGTAGTTACAACAGGCGTCACATCGAATGTTTGAAGTATTGTAAAAAGCTAGGCAAATGCAGCTATGGCACTATAATAGGAATCGACGAGTTTTAAAACATTGTAATTTGCAATAGGGTAGAGTTATAATCATGCTTACTTACTTAACGTCACATTATTGCACCCGATTCCGATCATCCATTTATATATACTATTAATGTTATATCTGTAGAAATAGTAGACAAAATGTCGTATGGTGAACAAAATACTACTTTTACAAGAGTTGCTCCTCTTAGACTTTGAATCATGCATTCATTGTTTTACAAATTGGCATATTGTCAACAAGCCATTTGGATATTTTTTTTTACATTTTCTTCCATCTTATGGTGTTTACCATTGTTTGGGAATCAACTAAAGTGCTCAAATTGCACCATTCTGCAAAGAGGGAACAAAAAAGTTATTGCTTATCAAAATAGCAGTTTAAGACTAAAAACCATCATTACCCCGTGTGGCGAATATGCCGTGCAGACCATTCTTGTTACCCCTACTCTGTTCACTGCTTACTGTCCACCACTCTCAACTAGACTTAGCAGCAAAATCAGAAACTACGTATTGATATACACTGATCATTGATCGCTGGCTTAGAATGAGAAGGTCGTAAGAATAAAACCGATAATTTGAAAAACACGAACAAACTGTTGCAAAATTACTCTTTACTTATTGTAAAACTAAAGTTTGGTCAACGTTACAAGCTCCGATTTTCATGAAAATATGCCCATAAGAAGCGGCGTGTGATGTTGTTTCTACATAATTGTGTACATTTTTTGTATCAGTCTTATGAGGTCGTAAGTAGTAATTCATAAAGATCAGACTCAGGTCAAAATAGTCAAGCTATACAGAGGGGGGCAGTCACGTGATGGTTGCATTTCGGTTTATCTAATGGCGGCGCCCATGTCAAACAGGTAATTTGCTGTTTTCTGTATGTTTTCTTCGATATGTTAACATATTATACTGACCATGTTCTGGCCAGCAACGTGCGGTTTCCATTGATATCTTGCTTTTGGCTGTAGGTGCCGTAGTTTTTGTGATTACCCTGTGCACAATTTCGAATCGAGGACTTTCTGTTATGAAAACCGCGATTGCATTGGGTCTTAACGTAAAAAGTCACGTTTTTTTGTCAAATACTTGATTTATCCAGATTATAATCGATCGTATATATTCTCATTGCACAACATAGTATCTGTTTACTATCTGTTCAGCATTAAGAGGCATTTTTACGATTTTATTCGAATTAATGAATTATGATTGCATTGGGAAACATATTTTTCATGGTTGCATTGAGTACCAAGCAGTACAACATATTCGAGAAGTTACACAAGCGCTGTTTACTGTTGTCATTTAAAATATTTAATAATAAAAATATAATTTACAATACTTACATTGAAGTGCTATGTCAAATAATATATCATATACAGGTAGTCGGTCTTTTCCATGCAATGTATAAGGCATTCCTGTAGCATGCATTCAGTGTTGTATTAATTATGCATATTATCTTATTTCCAGTTTCTAAAGACATGTCGAGAAAGAAAAGTAACCTTCGACCATATATTTGGCACAGTAGCAGGCTAGGTAGACGGCACTCAAACAAGAACACCAATCAAACACAAGATCGGGACAAACGAAAGCTAGAAAAAACACTGTTTAGTCACCATTCAAAGCAGCACATCTTTATATGAAGTCACCTTCTGGTAAAGGTCTAAATCTCTTAGAACCTTATTTTGTTCCAACAAAGAGTTCACCAAATAGAAGTGAATACAATGTCTCTGAGTAACTATATTGCGAAACTACTGGCAGTAGACGAATGTATATGTTAGTTGGGGGTTGAACCATTGTGCGATGATGACAACGACGATCAGACTGTTGAACCGGTATATTAGAGTCACTATTTTAATAAACTATAACTCGACAACAGGCACAACGGCAAACTTCGCTCGTTCACAAGGATGAGACTGAATATATAATTTCATTAAATGCGACACCTGTAGGACGATACGAGTATGCACAAGGGTGAAAAGGAACACATTGTGTAGATGTGGCAAAAGCTGTCAGCGTGTTACTACTAGTGTACCGTACAGACATAAGCGTGAAACTAAGCACGTATGAGTAAACTTTTGATAGATTGTTAGTTTGATCTCGTTCTTTGATATTGTTTTAATATTGCATAATCTGTTATTGCTTTTTAGCTCACGTGTGTACAAAATAAATGCCCGATATGAGTACTTGTACATAGTCGTTAGTTGTTCTTCGCCTCTTCGTCGAAAATTTGCTGTATGTGTTAGTTACTTATGAATTATGATCAACGCGTATGTCTTTGCCCACTTTTCACATTTAGCTACAGTAACTGTGAGTGATAGTCATATCAACACTTAATAATTAATAACAGGGTCCCTGGAATAGCGCGCGAGGAATCGTTTAATACTGAAAACCACTTGAATTGCATTTGAATTTCTTTATTTTGGTTCACCAAAATATTTGGTCTACTTACTCGTCATCAGTGTGGACATACTAAATCTATGTGGTATGTGACGAAGATGCACCAGTATATATAAAGGGAAATTAGACAGAAGACTCTTCCCAACAGGCGGGAATTTGACAACCTTATCTACTCCAAGTCCCTGGTAATAGACTTCGGTCGGGTTTCAAGACTCGGGAAATACTACATGATTACGAGTCCCATCCCCGGGGGTTTAGACAGTATGTGAGGATTTAGACATGGTGTTGCTCATTCTAAACTTGAGCGTCGAGAGAGTCTCGTTAAAATCGGTCAAAGAATCAAATACTTACGGTTGTGGGCACACATTTACTTTTGTGTTTTAAAGTCAAACATCCATGATGTCTCATACATGTACCACATGGTTTGTCTCACTGTAACATCAATACAATTTTGTATGCCTTTACATTAACATAGGCACGACATGAGCTAAGCATAGTGAGACCATGGACCTTGTGTATTTGTACAATGTGATTTCCTTTTACATATTGTTTCTGTAATTTATTGAATGTAAAAGCATACATATGGTTCACATTATTTGTTTTCAGTGTTTAATAACACAAGCAGTGTTTCTAATCATATTTTCAAAACATATGCATTTACCAATTTTTCATAAACAATAAAAATATGTATTTAAAAAGGGTGTCCTTTTATTTATTGATCAATTAGCTCAACACATGTATGTATATCAGGAGCGACAAAGTTTATTACAGATGACTCAGAGCTGAAATGCCCCCTATCGGCCATTTGCAAACACTTTCTCGGTGGTTCTTGAAACCATCAATACAATTTACGAGACGTTGTCCAAATATCCTCCAATCCAGTTTCCAAATCCACTTCGTCTTTTCTCCATGTACCTCAAGTTTTGTTGTAGATGAAAAGTAAAACCAGTTTTCCTAATCCGTCCGAAGAAGAAAACCTATATTATGGAGTGGAAACTGCTTGCTAGCGACGAGTTCAATACTCTTACTATAGTAGTACAAATACAATGTATTTTGCCAAACTCATTTAGACTTCTGTGGATAAACTTATAATCTTGGCTGTACTTGGATTTTCTTCCATTTGGTTATAGTACCGATACTTTAAAGTCACATTATTGCTTCCACAACTTTTTTCTCCGGTCATTCATTACATACAATGAATTATGGAACCAGTAACAGTGCCGTACCCAGACACGAATTTTAGCCGAGGCAGCCTTGGAGCTGAACATGACCATAACTAGGAATTTTCCAAAGGGGTGCGGAACCGGGTCTTGATTGGGTGACGGGGTATTTACAGGAGGGGACGTCCAAATTCGTTCTGTACAAGCTATTTTGAATATTTACAATGTATTTTGCGAGCAAAGCGAGCCAGAAAAAGGGACTATTTGTTGAAGCTGGCAAATATGCACTATTTGTCCGAGCCCACACACATTTTTTTCCACATGATATTATCAATGCTCATAAAAATATAAAAATGCACTATTTGTATCAGCCCACACATTTCGTTCTCTACATGAAATTGAATGGTGATAAATTATTTGGCAAGCGAAGCGAGCCAGAAAAAAACTATTTGTACGCGCCCCACGAAATTCGTTGTCTACATGATATTATTAATGGGCATTAGGTATTTGGCAAGCGAAGCGAGGAAGAAAAAAATGCAATATTTGTCAGCACAAACTCGCGTGGTGTGATTAATCCTAAAAAGATGCATGATTTGCCCTAGCTCACACAAACTCGTTCTCTAAATGGTATGATCAATCCTCGCATTATTTACCCGAGCTGTATGCCATATAAATTCGTTCTCTACACGAATTTATGAAGCATTAATGTTATGTGACAAGCAATGCGAGTCAAAGAAAATGCACAGTTTCTCCAAGTTGCATGTCATGCAAACTAGTTCTCTACATGATATTTTAACGAGTAGTTATTTGGCAAGCGAAAAAATCATGATTTCGCTGAGGTTCAGGTAGCACAAACTACTCTCTACATGACATTCTTAAATATGTGTTCAATTTATTTGGCGAGCGAAGCGAGCCGAATTATTTACAAATATAAAACATTGCACTTCTAACCAGGACCACATAAATTGGTGTAAAAGAGGTACGTTTGCGCCCGATGCAATCCTTGGTTATGACCATGTAGTGGTCCTGTGTATTTGTTAACCTAAAACGTTTCTGAAAGCACGCAATTAAACCACCGAATACACTTTCAACATTGACAAAATCAGAAAAGTAGAATAGCGAAGCGAGCTAGATAAACATTATTTATATTATTTGAACACCATGCCAAAACATATTCTGTATTTGATAGTATTCACTTATAGATGTACATCTATCTATGTAGCCTATAGGAACTATATTCTAACTGATAATTGTCACTGATACAGCTGTTGTGAAGGCGAAGCTAGCTAGAAAAGGCATTAAGGGGAGCTTGAACGATTTGAATGCAAGTAAATTAAGGGATCAATGTCATGCTCCACGGGAATTCAAATTCATCTGCTACATTTTTTGGTCCCTTGTTTTGGTATTTAAACGGAACATCAAGAAAATTCATAACAATTTTTAAACAAGAGCTTAAAGGAGAAAATACTTATATGCACATGCTTATACTCTTAAATGTGTAGCCCACCTCACTATTAAATTGATTGTAAACAGTACAATGCGAGCGTAGCGAGCGAAAATTGGCATATTAACTATTTTTACTCACAGAACATTGACCTGGATTGCGGCGATATTACGGGGATGGTATGCCGGTGCCATTTGCTTTCTATATATAATAAAGGGAAAGTGTCCGGTATACTACCATTAAGGTGCAAATTTAATGCCTCAAGTTGCACAATGTATACACCCATTAACGTGCAAATCTAGTGCCTCAAGTTGCACAATGTATACTATCATTAAGGTGCAAATCTAGTGTCTCAAGTTGCACTATCATGTATACTACCATTAAGGTATAAATCTAGTGCCTCAAGTTGCACTATGTATACTACCATTAAGGTGCAAATCTAGTGCCTCAAGTTGCACTATGTATATATCATTAAGGTGCAAATCTAGTGCCTCAAGTTGCACTATGTATACTACCATTAAGGTGCAAATCTAGTGCCTCAAGTTGCACTCTTTGCTTATAACTTGCGAAAGCTTGTAATATTTTTTTATTATTCAGGCATTTTATTTTACATATAAGTTGAAGACGAATGTTCGAACCGTATTGAAGAAGTGTATATTGCGACGCAAATTTCTGATTCTGAGCGTCTGCCGTTGGATCCATACATACGGTCGTGTACATACTAGATAACCTAGTGCCTCAGAATAAATTGCCTCATTGTTTATTACATGCGAAAATTTGAGACATTTTATTTTAAATAGATTCAGGGATATTTTATTACATCTTTATATTAATAACAATAACAAAAAATGTTTGGTCCGCAAATTTTAGGCGAGGCAACTGCCTCGCCTGGCCTCAGTGTAGTTACGGCGCTGAGTAAGCTGTTTCTTAACAAATGACCAATACTCGACGACGTAATGTTAACTACATAATTATGGCTAAATAGTAGACCATGTATCGTATTTAGCAAATTGTGTGGTAAACAAAATACTCATTTTGCAAGGGTTGGTCCTCTCACACTTAAAATCATGGAACGTCAGGATGTTTTATTACATTTTCTTCCATCTTATGGTGTTTTCCACATTTGGGAATCATCTAAAGTGCCCAAATTGCATCATTCTGCAGAGCAGTTACCAATTTATTGCTTATTAAAATAGTGACTTTAATATACCGGTTCAACAGTCTGATCGTCGTTGTCATCATCGCACAATGGTTCAAACCCCAACTCACATATACGTTCGTCTACTGCTAGTAGTTTCACATTTTAGTTCCCGGATTAATTGCTGACTTCCTCAGAGACATTGTATTCACTTTTATTTGGTGACCTCTTTGTTGGAACAAAATAAAGTTCTAAAGGATTTAGACCTTCACCAGAAGGCGACTTCGGATAAAGATGTGCTACTTTAAATTGTGACTAAACAGTGTTTTTTCTAGCTTTCGTTTGTCCCGATCTTGTGTTTGATTGGTGTTCTTGTTTGAGTGCCGTCTACCTAGCTGGCTACTGTGCCAAATATATGGTCGAAGGTTACTTTTCTTACTCGAAATGTCTTTAGAAACTGGAAATAAGATAATGTGCATAATTAATACAGCACTGAATGCATGCTGCATGCATGTCTTATAAATTGCATGGAAAAGACCGACTACCTGTATATGATATATTATTTGACATAGCACTTCAATGTAAGTATTATAAATTATATTTTTATTATTAAATATTTTAAATGACAACAGTAAACAGTGCTTGTGTAACTTCTCGAATATGTTATACTGTTTGGTACTCAATGCAACCATGAAAAAATATGTTTCCCAATGCTATCATTATTCATTTATTCGAATAAAATCGTAAAAATGCCTCTTAATGCTGAACAGATAGTAAACAGATACTATGTTGTGCAATGAGAACATATACGATCGATTATAATCTGGATAAATCAAGTATTTGACAAAAACGTGACTTTTTTACGTTAAGACCCAATGCAATCGCGGTTTTTATAACATAAAGTCCTCGATTCGAAATTGTGCACAGGGTAATCACAAAAACTACGGCACCTACAGCCAAAAGCAAGATATCAATAGAAACCGGACGTTGTTGGCCAGAACATGGTCAGTATAATATGTTAACATATCGAAGAAAACATACAGAAAACAGCAAATTACCTGTTTGACATGGGCGCCGCCATTAGAAAAACCGAAATGCAACCATCACGTGATCCCCCCCTCTGTTATAGTAAAATGTATAGTTGATTCAAAGATCTCTGTCACAACCGCGTAAACAAACATTCACCCCGGTCGACTATTAAATGTTTGTTAGGATTAAATTTTACCATCAATAATACCCTTAAATGATTAAAAAGCTAATGGTCCTATAGCGTAGTGATTATACTTGCTGCAATAAGCTATTCAGAAAGAAAATATTATGGCGGTTTTGACAGACATCTTTGAATCGACTATATATGGCGTGCGTTTTTTATTATTCAAAGGGGAATAAGTTTCAATGTTCATTGAGGTTGCCATGGTGGGATTACCTCCCTTTAACTACAAATGTTTGATTGTTACTGGATAGCGTACCGTGCAGTCACTCCAAATCTAAAGTAGCCCTATACATTATAGATCCCGGAAAGGGTGTGACTCTACATCGGCTGTACAGAGCCATATTTGGCAATAATATAAAACCGAGAGAAAATGTGAGCCAAATATAATGCACCAGTCAGTTGCATCCATACCCTTAACCCGGGGATGTGTGATGGATAGCCATGGAAACGGCCTCAAGCTCCCAGGCTGTCGGGGGGATATTTTTTATTATATTTAGTTGCCAGGGGCCGGGGAAATACCGGAGATTTAACCATCAGTTGGCTTCGGGGTGCGGGCCGTGGATGCAATTTACTTCTTACGACCTCCTCATTCTAAGCCAGCGACACTATCGTATCGACAGTATTATGTTGAGGCCCATATGGAAGGTTGCATTATTGTAAATATGTTAGCCTCGTAAAATAAAGACTTCACCTCGCTCGCTCGCTCGCTCGCTCGCTCGCTCGCTCGCTCGCTCACTCACTCACTCACTCACTCACTCACTCACTCACTCACTCATACGTTGATGTCGGTCATATTCTACCATTTTGATAGCACTTCTGTTTTTGAATTACTCGGGATACCTTACGACTGTCAGTAGCTTCACCAGACGATCACTGGGCCACCTACGCTAGTTTATAGCACAAAGTCTGAAACAGGTGGGTTTCGTATATTTAGCAGAACCGCGAGAACGTTGCACCAATTATTCGTGAAAAAATGTGCCGAAGTTAACATTCCTCCAACTGTATACTCTCCTGGATCAGCTGGTCCACTATAAACTCGTGCGATTGCCACCATACCCACCATTATCTAAAGGAATCTATACCCGCCTGAATCAGTCAGTTCATAATTTCATCGTGCGATGGTCGTAGCATTTTTTTTTTCGTTTACTAGATTCATATTTAATATTGTTAATGGTTACTAATGGTTAGTATTAAAAAGCATGAGCGAATCGAATATTGACAATCATACTAGATTAGTAGCTCATCGTCAGATTTTAACAAACTGATGTTTTTGCAGCATCTGTGAAACTTAGTTCGAGTCTCCCTGGGGAGACTGTTACGCCACTGTTTTGCGCACTGAGGCATCGAAACTCGATATGTGTCGGCCAGGAATATAGACACTGCCCTCGCAGATACCAATTTACACCGCTGGAGCATGTGGTTAGACTTGCTGAGAGGTCCAGACGGGATTTAACCCGGACCTCTCGCTACCTTGAAGACTTACTCACTACCTCTAGACAACCACTATGTCCTGAAATGGATTGCAAGCACAGGTAACTGTATCGTTGAGCACGACTCCCTGGACACCCTACTTTTCCAATAAGATTCAAAATATCATTAATTTTGTATCTAGCGAGTTTTTGTAAAACTCTCAGTGCAGATAACTTACGTTAACTTTTATATATTACTGTCTTTCAGTAAGAAAAAATTGTGTCAACACACATTCATTATTGTTCCTGTATTACTTTTAGAGGTGATATAATGCCCTTAACACAAGTCGGTTTTTCAAATTGTGCGTATTGCATCTCGAGCATCTTCGTTACACTTCCCGACTATGAGAACATACAACCTAGGTCATAAATGCGGACACGATATCGACTGTTTAATTACGCTAATCGACAGGCAGGTCCGTGTCAACTTCGCCAAACTATAATTCGCTCAAAAAAGGGCGCTATATAATATAAAGAGCCTGCCAACGCAATTGGACGTCGAAAATGTAGATCTCTGCTTCTTCCTTATCGAACACAGGATTGTACTAATGCACCAGTCAATAACAATAACAATAACAATACCAGTCAGTTGGATCCGGGGAATTTGTCTAGGTGGATGTTCAAATCCCCAACAACTATGATGTTACTTTCTGTTGTTACAAGTTTGGCCAGAAAGGATGGCCACTCATTTTCCAGAAAAGTACTAGTTATTAGGCCATGTTTACAAGTTGGTGATGGTCTATACACAACAGCTAGACGCATAGAATAGTTCTTAATGGATACCGTGCATTCCATGTGTTCAAAAGTAGAGAAAACTTTATCATTAGTAGAAGTAAGAAGTTGAATATTTAATGAAGTTTTGTATACAACTGCAATTCCACCGCCACGTCCACAGCGAGGGACATGTTTTATTTTGTAGCCATTGGGAACAAACTCAGCAATGCAAGACTTATCGGAGGGTCCCCCGGCAACTTCGCGGCCATGTTTCAGTTAGAGCGACAATATCATAATCATTAGACACTATGTAATCTGAAAGGGCAAGACTCTTGTTTTTGATTGACCTTGGATTTACACAACACACCTTTATACGTGGGTATATCCAAAAGTAATGTCACTGATGCAGTAAAATCGTATATAATGTCAGTAAGACCACGAACTTTTTCACACTGTAACTTCAGTCTAATTTGAATATGATGACCAAATTTCACAACAATGCAAATAATAGTTCTGGAGATATGAACATTTTCATGAGACATACTTACGAACATCGCCGCAAGCCCGACGTCAACGACGTCACAATGACGTTACTTGCTGACACCTACTCATCCAGTAGAAATTCATCCCTCGTGATTTCTAACGACTCATGTACCATGCAGTCATTTCCAAGACCTTCAAAAATGATTAACCCACCCGACACTTACTCTCTGTGAAATTAAATTATTTTTAAGTGTCTTCTAGATAGTCCCACAGCAAAATATTTAACTCACCACATAATGATTTCAGTTCTGAACGTCGAATTGAATTGACGGCGTTAAAAATTCTATTGGTGTTCTTTTCGGATCTACTTAAAACCGTTCATATGACTCCCTATCGATAATGATTTGGTGATGTATGCCCCCTTAACAGATTAAACCACATACACATGAGCCTATGTTGTCGGCTTGTTTAAATAACGTTTCAGTAGGTGACTTTAAAAACTATTAGGAAAAGTGCATTACTACGCGCAGCGTCTTTTTGTCACAAATCTGCCGTGTTTTCGCTAATTAATCAATGCGTTGAAGATATATTACGAGTTTCAAAGTTGAGTGACGTTATTGAATTTTTAGCAGCAGACACAAAACATTTGTTTCATCAAGTCACGAAAGTATTGTCTGCTTTCGATAAAAATTTTTTTTAAAAACGCATAAAAGAAAATTGTTATGATAATGAAAAACAATCGTAATTTTCGTGTGCGGCGATATGACGTCATAGGTATATTTTAAATGTTCATATAATCCAGTTATGAAAATCGAATAATGCAGCATGTTTTATATAAATCAGAATTGAATTGCTGAACATTTTGATATCCTATTTATGCATATCGGCCTATACAAAATTAAACCACGGGAGGAGTGACATTACTTTTGGATATACCCTCGTATATACATAGTTACTGTAAAATCATTAATTTTCGTGAGGAATGAGCTCTGCTGTGCGAGTTCCAACCTCTTTAAAAAGATTGTTTTTAGAGAAAACCATATATAGTTAACGCAGATAATTTTTTAGAAAAATTGTCTCATTTTGGGAATGTATCTATGTACATGCCTGATTTTGGGGTTAAGCCACAGTTAACTGTATCTTTGAAAACGAAAAAAATATTTTTTATGAAAATTTATATTTTTCTATACTGTGTAATAGTAAAGGTTTATTTGTTCTAAATGAACACGAATTTGAACCAAGCAAAAACAGACAACGTCATTCCATTATTATTGGGGTCATTTTGAATGTTTTTATGTATTCAAAAACTAGAGAGCTTCATCTTTATAATGTTGTAAGGAAATCTAGAATTGATTGGAAAATAAAAGGATATAGGGCCATGGAATTGGAACACATTGAAAATATAAATTTACGGCCGAAATTAGTGATGATTACATTATTAATGAACAGATTTTCTATATGTTTACATATTCTAAAACGAGAGAGTTTCGCCTTTATTTTGGATATATATATAATGTAGATTTTTTCTGAAAATTGGTCTGAGTTTGAACCGATATAATTTATGTTTGAATGCCTATAATTTCTAATATTTTAATATATTCAGAAACAGGAGAGCATCATCTTTAATTTGACAATAACATTTCAAAAATCTTCCCATGAATAAAAAATAAACCCATATGGCCGTCAAATCACTTCGTTTTTCTTATTTAGCATACTGTGTCAAACTGTGTGAAGATCTAGATATAGACTGGAATGAACTATTATTGGATAAACATACTCCTGAAATGGTAGATATATTTATGTTGAGATTAACTTCAGCTATGAAGAAGAATATTCCTACTAAACGTGTTGGGAAGAAAAAAGGTAACTTACCACTTAGTCCAGAGGCTAGACGCTCGATCAGGAAGAAACATAGAAGCTGGGAGAAGTATAGACTTAAGAAAGATAGTGAAAGCTACAGAGAGTATACTAAAGCCCGTAACAAGGCAAAATCTACAATCACCCGAGAAAGAAAACTCCGTGAGAAACAGATAGCAGAATCGGCAAAATCAAACAGTAAGAACTTTTGGTCCTATGATAACAGTAAACGGAAAACTGTGTCAGGTGTATCTGAACTTCATACCGACCATGATGGTACTATATTTATTGCCTCAAATGACGAGGATAAGGCTGAGGTATTGGCTGAATTTTTTACTAGTGTTTTCACTAAAGAAATGGATAGTAATATTCCATTACTAGATAATTACCAGTACGATGAACTTTCTAGTGATGCTGACTTTTCAGTGAATGAAGTGAATAAGTTGTTGAAAAATTTGAATATCACGAAGTCACCAGGACCAGATCAGGTTCATCCGAAAGTACTATATGAATTGGCAGATATTATCGATAAACCACTATGTGAAATTTTCAACAGTTCTTTCAGGTCTGGAATTGTACCAGAATGTTGGAGAATAGGTCAGATTACAGCACTATTCAAAAAAGGAAGTAAGAACCTAGCATCAAACTACAGACCGGTTAGCTTAACAAGTATCATTTGTAAAATAATGGAAAAACTGATAAGAAAACGTATTATCCAACACATGGACAAATTTGATCTGTTCAGCGACAAACAATTTGGATTCATGGGTGCCAGATCAACGACACTTCAACTATTAAAGGTATTGGATCATTGGACATCAATACTTGACACTGGTGGTAGTATAGACACTGTATACACTGACTTCATGAAAGCCTTTGATAAGGTACCACATGTTAGACTCATATCTAAACTTTATTCATATGGTATAAGCCCCCAGACGTGTGAGTGGATAAAAAGCTTCTTAAGCAACCGTAAACAAAGAGTACACTTAAATGGATCTTTTTCCAAATGGCATAATGTAACAAGTGGAATCCCGCAAGGATCTGTGCTGGGACCAGTGTTGTTTGTACTGTTTATTAACGATCTGCCACTGAATGTTGAATCAGATGTTTACATGTTTGCTGATGACACTAAATTATATAGAAACATTCTGGATCAAAGTGACACTGAATTACTACAAAATGATATTAACAATCTATTCAAATGGAGTGAAAAGTGGTTACTGCGATTTCACCCGGACAAATGTAAAGTTCTGACAGTCTCCAATAAGCGTAGTCAACGCATTTCCAATGAATATACAATGCCAACGTACTCTGGCTCATATGTAACTATTGAATCTGTGGAATTCGAAAAGGACATAGGAGTAACTGTTGATAAAAATTTGAATTTTGAAAAACATATTCAGATACAAGTGAATAAAGCGAACCAAATAGTTGGAATCATCAGAAGATCTTTTAAATACTTAGACTACAAGACATGCTGTCTGCTATTCAAGTCACTTGCGAGGCCGCATCTCGAATACGCGAGCAGTGTATGGAATCCCTACAAACAGAAGGATATAGAAATAGTTGAAAATGTACAGCGTAGAGCTACAAAAATGTTACCAGACATGGAGAACCTCACATATGAGGAACGTATTAGAAAGTTGAAACTCCCATCCTTGAGATTCAGAAGACTTAGAGGTGATATGATAGAGACTTATAAAATACTAACTGATGTATACGACAAAAGAGTAACTGAAGGGTTATTACCGCTATGTGAGAACACTACTTCAAATCGTCAAACACGAGGACATTCGCTGAAATTAACCAAGAATCGATCCAAGCTAGACATCAGAAAGCACTATTTCACAAACAGAGTAGTTGATGACTGGAACAATTTACCCGAACAAATCATAAGTGCTAAAAATGTAAAAGTGTTCGAAAATCGATTAGATAAACTATGGGTAAATCACCCAATGATGTACAATTTCTCCTATAACGGAGATATATATACAACCGGAAGAAGATATTTACAAACAATAGAAGATACAGAGCCAAATATCAAAGACCTAAATTACACAGATTGGAAACCTGTGCCAAGTCTCACGATATCTCGTGGCAGGTCTTCTGAAATCTCGCGAAATCTCGTCTGTTTTAATACCTTATATCTCATGTTCTAATATACTTATGGAAAAACTAATCATTCTATGCAATAGATGTATTATTCAGCTTTAAAATTATACCCCACTTATTGAAATAATTCAATTAATAAAACAGTAGACCCCGAAGAGCCAGACCTACTCTTATTTTCATCAAATTAATGTAAATTCCAAGTTTATCAGAAAATATCTGATTTGCCTCATTCAAATCCTGATTTTCTGTATTTTATAAGAGGTAGACAAAATTTAGCTACTTTATATAGTAGAAGAAAATTATCTCTTCAAAATGACACATTGTCCATTAAAATTGGATGACGAAAAATAGTTTTATGCACAATAACTGACTCTGCTGTCTGTTATTTTGCGTTTGCTCTAAATTGTCAGTGGAGTGTCCAATCTGTGTAATTTAGGTCTTTGCAAATATAGAGGAGCGAACTGATCTCCTGCGTTTGGAACAACTTAGGTAGACTTAGGTAGGTAGACATACTAGGGCCGGGGAATACACATTCTCCCGCGTAATACACATGTATTAACAAATTTGTAGGCGTTTGGCCTAATCAACTTTGGAGCACTCTGATCTTCCGGTGTAAGTCAATGAAAAATAAACACGTGAATAATGTATAGCTATTTATAGCAGTCATTTAGAGAACAATATTAAAGTAAACACACGTACAATTTTACTTTATACATCTTTGAAGATGTCAGCAGAACACAACGGCGCCAGGTATTTTGATAGGGTGACAGTGGGTTCGTCAAATCTCCGGTTCGTCAAACTTAACTTTCTGTACAAAATAGGTTGTGGTTTCGTCAAATTGAATTATAGAGGGATTTGAGTTGATATACATAGCTTTAAGTGTGAACAAACACCTTTTTATAAGATTTAGTTGTATTGTATGGGATTGGCGATTGATTTATTTGTTAATATTGTGTGATAATCATGTATCACAATTATGAGTTTTTAATTACTTGTTTGACTAATTTTAATCAGTGTTGCATGTTTATCACACTATGACAAACGCACACAGAGTACTGTAATTACATGGATCAGGTGTGAATCACTCTATATTATCACTTTGACGAACTAGTTTTTTGTTTATACTATAAATTCACTTTGACGAACCGGGGATTTGACGAACCACAGTAATTCTTTTGATATTTCTCTTTGTCACATGTTTTCGCGAGCACTTTTAGGAGATTAGAAACAGTGTTGGGCCAGTCGTTCCTTGATGCCCTCAAGGAACGACTGGCCCAACACTGTTTCTAATCTCCTAAATAGCCTTGTTTTTAACCTATTTTTAAAATCTTTTTCTTATTTCATACTTTTACCTATATTTCTATACTAGTTCTTTTCCTTTTGCGCAAACACTGGCAAAATCCTCAACCTGTTGATGGTGGCCGGAAAGTGGAAGAAGAAGAAGACTTTCTGATTGATTGGTTGATGTTTACGTTGTCAAATTCATGTTTTCTGTTTATAATTTCAATCAGTAAAATAAATATTAGTTTGTTTTCAATTGAAATTGTATTTTGAATTTTTTGAATGAGCTGTACTTTTTCATGGCCATGCATTTTAACAAATAACTGTTGTAGTGTTGACTCAATCATCTGATCATTTCAGGAAGTGAGTGTACATAACATGGCGGGCTAGATGTGGGGCAATCTGCTAGGAGATTTTTTTAATTTCTGACTTTTGTCTTCACAGATGTTAGTCAAACAATCTTGACTTAGAGACTATCGTCTAATTCGAGACGCATTGTGTGCTTTTCTGGTCAGTATTTGAGTTTCATGAATTCTGTCTTTTACGCCAAATGAGAGCCATTTTCAGCATTGAACATGTAAAATATAATAAGAATAAACGAATGGCACAGAGTACCTGATAATATTGGTCCTTGTAATCAATAAATCGATAAATAAATTGGCATGTGTAATTTTCGAAAATCCAATGTAAACATAACGCATACACGACCTTAGATGAGCGCAACATCGAAAGTGACATTATAATTTTGGCGTCACTACTGGTGGCAAAATAATATCAAATTGTGATATTTTGGTAACTTATACAAACTTATCGTGTGACTGTGACTACCTTATTGAACACACGAGTCTAATAAAATCGCGATCTACACAAATTTGTTTTGTTTGATCATCGATCCGGGCACTTACAATTAATTAATTATCAATTAAAATGACCGTCCGGTGTCTTTTTTAATTCTCTATCCAGTGGTTTAAGACGACACGTGCTGTCACAATCAACGCATACAATTAAACACCAATTAATGTCAATTATAACACCTTTCTCAAAATCTACATAAACAATTATTGCCTGTCAATCTGCATATAAGTCCCCTCTTTTGTTTACATCACCAACGACGACCTTGGGAATTTTACCGAAAATTTGATCGGCGCTACTTTCACTTATATGACAACTTAGTGCACATCTGCAATGTAGATAACGGTCAGAAATAAAAAAATCTCCTAGCAGATTGCTCCACATCTAGTGATCTGCAGATGTGCATTAAGTTGTCAATAAAGTGTGTGTAGTTTCGATCAATCTGGCATCGGCAGTTGAAAAGATAATGAAAAGTTGTAAATACCATGAATATATAGCATGTCTACAAAGATCAACCCTTTTTCTCACTATCTGCACCTAAAACATCCATAAAACACTCAGCAATTTGTTTGTCCAACAAGTTTAACACGTTGATATTGCACTTTTAACTTCCACTACAGTCTATTTGTTGTTGATATGTAAATCATCATTCCCCTATCGACCAATCAAAATACTTGATGGAAAAAGTTTCTAGAACAATAGAGGATGCTTGGAGATTGGCGCCAAGTGGTTTTCACAGTGATGTACCCTGGTACGCGTGAAACCATTACACTGAGCTCGCTCGGTTGAAATAAAATAAAAAGTTAACAAACATTTGTTGACAAATTGAGCTGATTTTTCTGGTAAACTGATAGTTGATGACTTACGAACAGAATACAACAAGTTACGAATTTTACTGCTCGCTTAACTATTCGCTTATGAATTACACTCGTATTGCGTTCATCTAAGGAGGTGTACGCGTACCGGGTACTCACAATTATGTTTACATTCATTTTCGGACAATACATGTCACACCCGCCAATTAATTTATCGATTTATTGATTATATGGCCCGATGTTATCAGATATTCTGTGCCATTCGTCTATTTCTACTATATTTTACATGTTCAAAGCTGAAAATTGCTCTAATTTGGTGTAAAAGACAGAATTCATGAAACTTGAATTCTGACCAGAATATTGCACTTACGTGACTTAGGGTCTTGACAAAAGAGATGAGTAGTCTCTAAGTCGAGATTGTTTGACTTTGGGGCGGACATGCTCACAGTTTACAGTATCATTCAAAAAGAAATTTAAAAAATGAAATTGAAATTTTTTTGAGAAATTGCACCTGCGAATGGCTCAAGAATTTACGTACAAATGCACCTTATGAGAACCTTACTTTCGAGAAATTGTTTTTCCCTTTTTTTTCAATTTCATTTTTAGCTCTTCTGATTTTTGAAGAAAAGATGAGTTATTGTCATCACTTGATCGGTGTCTGCGTTGCATGGTTAAGTTTTGTGTTTAGGTAAACTTTTTTCATAAACTATGAAAGCTATTGCTTTGAAACTTGCAACACTTGTTCACCATCAATACCTGAGCCTATAAAGCAAGACCCATAACTCTGATCTGCACTTTGTAATAACTATTGCCCCTTTTTGGACTTAAAAAATAAAATGCCTTGGTTAAGTTTTGTGTTTAGGTCCACTTTTCTTCTAAACTATCAGAGTTATTGCTTTGAAACTTTCAACACTTGTTCACCATCAATACCTGGACCATGTCAAGCAAGACTCATAACTCTGGTCTGCATTTTGAGTTATTGCCCCTTATTGGACTTTGAAAAATTGAGTCTAGAGTCCTTGGTTAAGTTTTGTGTTAAGGTCCACTTTTCTCATACACTGTATCCTCTAGCTCTTAGATCTAAATGCAGTGTTAGTTGTTATACTCTCAATGTGTTGTCACAATTAATAATTTATTTTTATATGCCTTGAAGAAGGCTCGATGTGAGCCGAAATATCGGAATAAATAAAATCAAGAAAAACAAACACGTTGTTCAGTTTGTTCGTTCCACACATTTATTTATTGTATACAATTAATAATTGTATAATATTGAACACTTCTATATAGTCCTGGTGTCTACCTGCCCAGTAGTATTGTGTATTAACATGTAACCACCATACAATCACAGCATAATTTTTATGTCAATATGCTTCATTACTTATTCACCATCAAATTGGCATCAATACCTTACTCTGTAAAGCAGGACACATAACTCTGTCCTACTTCATGCTGTCTGCCTTTTGACAGTGACAGATATCAGGTGAGTGTCTGCACCCGCAAGGCGGTGCTCTTGTTAATTTTGTTTTCAATGATACTGTAACCTGTGGACATGCTCAGTAATTGGTTAAATCAAAACTCTGCATGGCTTCAGAATAATATTCAATTACTGCGAAGAATGACGTATATAAAATTAAGTCACGCAATGAAATTCAGTTTCTTTTATTAATTACTTCAAGCAGGCCTCGACAAATTTTTTAAAAGCCACTCGTCCTGCCGGACGAGCGGTGCCAAAAAACCACTCGTCCAGCAGCAAAATCAACTCGCCCGTATTTTTCAGTCAAAGAAAAAATCTGGAAATCTGTTTTTGAACGATGTGATTCTCGTCTCAAACTGTCAATAAAATTGTGAAAATACAAATGTGTTCCGTATTTCTGCTCCTTAAGCAGACAACTTTTGATCAGCTTGATTGGTAAATACACTGTGTCTATACGAACTTTATTCTTCACGTTATGACCACTATGTTGGCATCAAATTTTGTCCTTAACTACGCAAACCGATGGAGGGAGTTGGTTTGTTAATCCATTCATTCATACATAATATTCATTTTGCGCACTGTGACGAACCGAAAACGTCGCTTTAACGATAAAAAATTATGTTTCGATCGATTTAACTAAGAACAGTGTCATTCATTAATCGAGCATAACCAGGGAATTCCCGTGACGTCACAGCGCACTCATGTTTTGATTCTTCCAACTTTCGTTTTGGACTGACAGATGATCTGGCGTTTGTATTGAATACGAGATGGTTTTTTTATCGAATTATGTTGTTTAATGCGCGATTAATTATTGAAACTTGATTGTTTTCTGCCAGAAATTGCGCTCGTCCTGAAGGACGAGCATTGCTGGATGTTGACTCGTCCGATGTGAATTTCTACTCGTAATTACGAGCGGACGAGTGGATTTGTCGAGCCCTGCAGTCTTGGTGGGAGATTGCTCTAAGGAAAATTCCTGAGACGAAAGAAACCCCGCCCAAAGTCAGTGATTTCCACACTTGCTGCATGTAATGCTATGAATAAAGTAATTGTAAAATGTTGATTGGTTGATATTGGGGTTTGTCCTATGTTGTTCCTCTTGTATAATATGCAGTGTGTTGTGATATATCTCATGATTTGTCTTCTTTCTATTTTATTGATCTATTTCTAATTTATCTAGACTTGCTAATGGTTCGACTATTGACCATGCTAGTAACGGTAAGAAGCCGAAGATGGTCTCTGAACTGGATCAATTTGATGAAATATTTCCAGAACTTGTTTCTCATCTCATCAACTCTGGACTTAAAGATACTGAGACCACAGATGCTTGTAACTGGTTTAAAGAGGTAATGTAGCATATTCATATTGTACTTAATGATACCAATAAGTTAAAATTTCAACCACCATTTTTCTCCAATTTGAGAACATGGATAATTAAAATTCAATTCCTGTATAATTTGATGTAAACATTTAAGCAGGCATTTAATTGTCAAAGGATTAATTTAAGTATACCTATGCATTCTGTGAATTTAGAATTAGAAACTTATTTAGATTAGTAGATCGAAATCGGCATGAGGGAAGATTTTTTCCTATTTTCTATAGACTATATTATATATACATGTGTACATAATTCCTGCAGAAGTTTTTTCTTCTGAATCAATAATACTTGTCCAGGACACCATAGCAAGTTCTAATCTTGCAGACTGCATAATATTATGGTTACTGGAAGACTTTAGAGGGTGGCTGTTTAAAACTGGTGTATAATTCAATATCATAATAGCAGACTTCGGTTGACTGAAATACTGATCTATGCTAATGATCATTGTAGATGAGCAACAGAGCAATGGATCAGACATCATCAGTTTGATTGGCAATTTTGTCCATGAATTTATTGTGTACTGTCTTGATTGTTCAGGTGTTTCATTTAACACAGGATTATCCGAGTAGGAGTTTTGACCCTTGAAGTTTCCAAAAAGTATTGACCCTCAAGCAGTTTGAAGGGTCATTTTCTCTTAAAATCATGGGTATTTTATCTATGAAGTTGTAAAACTTAGGTGAGAGTATCAAAATTACCCTTCAGATTCTGAAGCTAGTGAAACAAACCCCTGTTGCTTATGTATTATTAATTTATTAATATTTTCTGTATGGTTTATTGCAGGTATTAGAATACAATGTCCCTCATGGAAAGAAGAACCGAGGCATGTTTGTTGTGATGGCTTACAAATTCCTTGTAAAGGATGCCAAGTATGAAGACATTAGAATAGCTAGAATTTTAGGCTGGTGTATAGAATTGGTACATATCTACATCCTCATCTTCTTTATTTATTGCATAAGCATTTCAAAGGCAATACATTAAATGTTAAAACACATACAGTAGAGGGAGCAAGTGAAACTTTTTCGTGAACAAAAGAAAGATTTTCATTTGTCAGGGTAATCATTTTGTTCTGAATATCTCATCTGTATTCAGATAACGATAGTGAGACTGTCTAATGCTTGTAGTTATTGGACTGTTTATGGTTGTCATCAGATACTCGCGTGACATGTTGATTGAGGAGATGTTTTTATTCATAGTGCAATATAAGTATTTGGTTTTAACCTTTTCAACCCACAGGTTATAGTATCATTGAAAATGAAATTAAAAAAGGGGACAATGTGTTTTTCTCGACAAATAAATGAGAACTTAAATCTCAAGAAAAACAAATTTTCCCAATTTTTTTTTCAATTTCATTTTGTTTATTTCTTTTTCAATGATACTGTAACCTGTGTTCCAACCTACTGTAATGATTTACATGGAAATTTACACAATATTTCTAACTATAGTTACAGGCATTCTTTCTGGTTGCCGATGATGTTATGGATGACTCGTATACAAGAAGAGGAAAGCCATGCTGGTTTAGAAAGGTGAGATAATCTGTGCGCTAATGCCTTTGTTCTAAGGGAGTTACGTTCATCAAGGAATTAGAGGGTCTTGCTTGATTCTAACATGTTGTATTCAGATACACCTTTAACTTTATGCTAATAGTGGTGCACAAACCTAAGCCACCCAGCTATGATGGCAGTGCCTACCCACCCACGCTAGAGTCAGACATAGAACCATCCACATCCATGCAAAAATGGATGCTTCAAGCGCGCAATGAATGACACACTGCTGACTTTTAATTTTGTGCATAATTAGCCATTAAGGGAGATAATTATAAGTGATAACTACACTGAACCCTTGAGGTGGAAGTAGTCTGTAGTACTTGTAAGCAACACAGAGACTGACAGGGCTTTTTTGCCAAAATTGTGAAGGAGCCCTAGCCTGTTAGATTTGTGAAAGGTAAAGCGCATGATCGGATGAATTTTCCTGGTTTTGATAAAAAGGACCATTTCGATGGGACGTTAATTCGTGGATTATTGCATTTCAGGTAATAAATATGAAGGTCAAAATTATTATTCGATGGACTTTGAACTCTTGGTTGAAGCTTAACCACGAAATTAAATGCCCCATGAAGATTAATGAATTTACAGTATCATTCAGGATTGTCACTGCAGTTCAGGGTTTTGAGTGTCCAAAAATGGTTTGCTTTCTTTATTTTTGCTCTATGTAAATTGACATTACACCAGTTGTCAATCAATACCCTTTAGATCAATTTTAACAGTAAATTATCATCACATGGTCTAATGGATTAACTTGGAAACCTTCGAAAAGCAGCCTCCGACAAACAATCAGGTGGAGCCATTTATGCTCTGGGGTAATGTCAATTTGTCCAGGTTTTCAAATTTTCTAGCTTCTATCCATTTTATGTGTATATTTCAGGAGAGTGTTGGTTTGGAAGCAGTGAATGATTCCCTGTATCTCGAAGCTTGTATATATAAAATACTCAAACATTATATCAGAGATAAACCATACTATGTGGATATGATGGAGTTATTCCATGAGGTATGTTATATTGGGTTAATTAGGACTTAAATATTTGAAAAGGAAACCCAATAATATGAACTGTGCAAATTTTATTTTACACATCTAAGAACTACTAAGACAAACAACAAATTATTACAGTAACTGATTTATAATTGTTAAAATTTTTGTGGCTGCATATCAGGAAAACTGGTTAGCTGAAAAATTATTGAGAAATAGGATGATACCCCAATTCAACCAGAATACAAAACAAGATAGTTTTGTGTAATTATTAGATTAAATTTAACAATGTTATTTTTTTATTCTACAGATTACCATGTGTACTGTGACTGGACAGTGTTTAGATATGACAGTAGCCCCTCCCCCTGGTACTGTAAATTTCACCAAATATACACAAGATAAATATTGTGCAATAGTCAAGTGGAAAACAGCATTTTACTCATTCTATCTACCAGTTGCAATAGCTATGTATATGGTAGGTTTCTGTATTTTCTGTATCGTTCTTTCCTTTGTTGTAGTTGTATCAGATGCTGAATTATTTGCAGTTCAGTTGCGTTTCAAGCTGGAATTGAAGGTATAAAAAAGGAAAAACACACTCGCTTAAATTTGCAATGTCAATTTTACTTACCGTAACTAAAAATTTCTTAATTACACCCTATTTTGGTATATGTTGCCATGGTTTACTTTAAATTAAGTTTTTTCAATCATTCTAGTTTGTAAGTTTCAGTCAAGATATACCTTCAGTCATTATTACTGTCTTTGAATATCCAGTTGTAAATGTTGGAGTGGTCTCCCTTTACAGTGTCAAGAGTATTTAATGGAGTGATCTCCCTTTTACAGTGTCAAAGTATTAAATGGAGTGATCTCCCTTTAACAGTGTCAAAGTATTAAATGTTTCGTTCTTGTACAATTTGTTATATGAAGTTCCAAGTACAAAACACTCCTTCAAAGCATTGTTTTCTCTATGATATGCAAGTACTTCCCCTTGTCAGTGTATTTATAACCTTGTAATATGAAGAAAGTATGTTTTATTTCATTGCATTATGAAGCGTTTTGGAAAGTACTTTGCTAGAGATATTGATACTATGTTTCATGGTGGTTTTGTCATTACTAAGCAAACACATTCACTGTTATTGTTATTTTTCAGTCTGGGATATCAGATGATTTCAATCACAATTGTGCAAAGACAATTTTACTCAAAATGGGAGAATATTTCCAAGTGCAGGTAAGATCTGCCATATTTCTGCTGTAACACTCAACATATTGTACTGAAAGTAAAACTGTGTTTAGGTCTAAGATAAAATATTCATGGTTTCAGATATCTCCAGCAATCCTTTATTTGTCAGGCACGAGTCTCCAGAAAACACCTTCAATAGAAATATGGTGCTAAGCTGTATAATATGAGCCAATTGCAATAATAATGTAAACTTACTGACAAAACCTTAGTTGGCTTAGAATTGCAGTATTCTAATAACAGCTCACAGGTTTCACAACAAGTGCTGTCTCTTTGTCGTCCGTGAAGAGTGCGCTCAGATGCATATAAATCTCAATTTTAGAAATCTCTGCTTATTATGTACCAGTTGCCATAATTGACAAGAATCAACACAATTGTATTACTATACAGTCCTTTTAAGGACCAATGAGAACGGTTGTAAATAAACTATCATCCGGCAGGTAAACTATGTTTTACAGTTTATCTAGGTTTAACTGAGTATACCTGAGTAAACAGTATTCACCGTTTTTCTTTCGATTAGGATATTTCTCTCATTAGTATTACTAATTGAATCAACTATATGTATATATCTTGCAGGATGACTATTTAGATTGCTATGGTGACGAGGAAGTGATAGGTAAAATAGGAACAGATATACAAGACAACAAATGTAGTTGGTTAATCATCACAGCTTTACAAAAATCTAGTCCAGAACAACAACAGATATTAAAGGTAAATATGAGTCGCGGTCTTTGATAAGTGTGCTTGATTTGTTATCCAACAATTGGGGTACATTTAAGTCGATTCTGATTTGCACATTTGAGTCGATCTTGAGTTGCACATTTGAGTCGATTCTGAGATCACTGTTGCGACCATTCATGCTCTTCCATGAAAATTTGACTACAATGTTTATTTTCATCCACCTGTGGAGAAGTTGCTGGTTCCTTGTGGAAGGTAACCATGAGTGAGAACTAGCTAAGACACAGTCCTTGAATAATGGATAGGTGAATTGACTGATTAATATAACTGTATCCTTGAAAAAGTATTAAACAATTTTATAACTGAAAACTGTTGAGAAATGGTGTTAAGCCCAAATAGACAAAGATAAATTTCTAGTTAATGCTAAATGAATTGAGGAAACTTATCAAAGTATGTTTGCATACCTTTAGTTGGTATTACAACATAATTTTATTGACAATTTTTTTTTTTTGCAAATTCATTGAATAGTCAAAGTAAAGTCAAATGAGTGAACTTTCAGATTTGAGTGCTGAGCCTAGTATGAGTGTAAGTGTTTGTTGTGATTCCAAGCCCAGTAACTAAGAACTGTTGATTTTGAACACTTTGTGAACTGAAATGTTGTCTTTTTCAGAACAATTATGGCAGCTCAGATGCGGAGAAAGTTAGTAAAGTGAAAGCAGTATACAATGAATTAGAACTTGAGCAAACGTTTAGAGACTTTGAAGAGAAAAGTTATATAGAGATAAATACATTGATAGAGAAATGTAGTGGCAGTTTACCTCAAGACATGTTTAGAGCTTTTGTCCAGAAAATCTACAAGAGAAATAAGTGATATGACAAACAGTTTTTGTGTGTTTAAAAGATAAGAGAAATTTGCCAAGCAAATGTAGGATGTTTTAACCTTCTCTCATTGCTTTGTGAGTCAGAATATTTGTGGCATGGTGTCATATACGTCCAGGAATCCTGATTTGTGGCTCCAGAAAGAACAATTTTTTACTGATTTTGTTTTGGAAAAAATTAAGTATTGACTAATGCCTAGGTCCCACTGAGCATTTTTGCCTCAGCGATTTACTCCAGATTTAATAAATGGACATCAAAAGGCATCGGTAAAAGGGTCTTCATGGTCTACAAGGAGAAACATCAGGATCATTTGAATATTTGTCAAATCCTGACCTTGTTCCCGATGCCTCCAGAAACACATTTATTCAAATCAGGAGTACATTGCTGAGGCCAAAATTTCTCTATAGGACCTAGCCTTAAGATAACACAAATCATGTACAATGAAGACAAGTGATATGTGGATCAGATTTATGATGCCGGGTATTCAAATTGGTTGCACACTGTATCACATGATCTGTCTGCCTATATTGCTTTCCTTTAGTCGTTCGGACAGTCAATGTTTTTATCATGGCAAGGATGATGGTTGCACTGAACCTATTTGTTTGGTATCTGACATTGGATTGTAGGACTAGGCTATTAAATATGCTCCAAAATAGGTGTCACATGAGTCACATCTGCTGGCTCTTTAAATAGGGGCCCTATAATTAAATGTTTATAAGGGGCCAGCATGAAATGATCAAACTGACATTTAGGTGATCATGAAAACTATGATCTCACGTGTAACTACATTTATACTATCAAGGCTATTTCTGTTCATTTTGGGAACGGGCCTTAGTCTCTACATTCTGGGGAAAATATTGGTGTACATGTATTACCTGTTTTGGGAAACAAAAAAGTAGGTATAACTTGGGATTTTTGGGAAAATTGTATGATTTTATATTTATAGAAATTGTAAAGGGGCCTTTTTTACAGGCCACTGTTATATAAGAGAAAAAACCCGTGACTATTTTACATTATTGATTCTACAACCTTTTCTGATGCTCCAATAAATATGAGGAAATAGCAGACCAAAAATCACTTTCAGTCAAATGTTTGGATGACAAAAATACTAATTTTGCAAGAGTTACTTCCCTTAGACCATCTATTCTGCATAGTAAAGACTGCATTGAATTTAATTGTTTACAATTTTGTTAATTTATGGAAAGACCAACTTCATTGTGTATTTTGTTTTCACTTATCATGCGTTGTTTTTCCATCTTTGGGATTCGACTTTGAGTGCAGATATATTACAAAGTTATTTCCTTTTGAAAATAGCACAGTTAGGGGCAAAGTATCGTATCATATATGCTATACATGTAAAAAAGTGAAATGTAGACTTTTTTTAATTTATTTATTGATATGAAATATTTACATGATTAATGAAAAATATTAGGTGTAACCTCCAGCTGCATGTTTTTATAATTTCTATTCATTGTATTGTGAAACTATATCAATCTGTTAATGCGTGGTCATTCTTTTATATGGCCTTAAATTGTTAAATCATTTCTGTTAGACCTTACTTAAAATATTGTTTGATTGTTGTGCTTTAATCTTATTGCAGAAAGGGGCTTGTGTGTCTGATTTTGTAACAATGAGTGACTCTCTGGCAAACTCAAAAAATTGAGTTAGGAAATGGAAATAGGGAACAGTCAAAACTGTTGGTTAGAAGGGGTTTTACTGAGAAGCAAAATCTAGCTTTTTTTCATGAATCTAATCTGGTTTCATGAATCTAACTTATTATTGAATATATGGTTAATGTATTAATGGTTTATATGTAATTTTAATGAATTGACTTGTTTGGAATGTTGCAACGATTGTGTATGTGTACATTATCAGCTGACTATAAAAAGGGAAACAACTCTTTAGGCATATCAATGGTCTCCCTTTGTTAGGTTCATGATATATATAGAGGATCTTACATGAGTGTCTTTTCATATTGAATTTATTAAACGAGTTGGATAAAAGTGATAAAATACGAGGCTCTGCCGAGTATTTTATTACTTTTATCCAACGAGTTTTATAAATTTAATATGGAAAGACACGAATGTAAGATTCTTTTTATCACATAAACAAAATAAGCCATTTAAATGTAGAAAACTAAAAATAGTAGACCCGCTTCCCCTAAGAGAGAAGAATATTGAGGTGAGTAATGCGGTTAAGAAAAACGAGCATCTAAACATAGTGCAACACAGTGACTGTATTTCAATTACATTTAATTTAATGTTGAAAACGAAAATGAGCCGAGACGGGTATATTTGAACGGTAATAACGTCAAGGACCTTTTTAGTAGGCCCTGTCCAGTCTTGAAATTAGTTCGGTAAGGGGAACATACTCGTACTAAAAACGGGAAACGTCACGTACATTGTGACGTCATGTTTATGTTTTGACGTCATCACTAGTTTGATTATCCGGGATGAGATGGATGAATGTTAAAGAGATGCGATTTTGAAACTCAAAATGCATTAAAATTGTGCAGGAAGTGTTAGCCTATGCTTTGTATAAATGTAGGTTTGTGTTTATTTATTATATTTGAATTGAAATGCCTTTGTAAATTCTCGTTGAGATTTTTAAATTCGCCTTGTCCATCGATCTGACGAAAAAAATCGCGGTCGGCCATGTTTGTTTATTTTTTTTTGACAGCGCGTATGAATACATAAAAATAGTGATTAGCCCCCCTCATTTGCATACTTATTCTATTGCTGAGCAATGTAATATCGTTTTTATGTAATGGGCTTTATTACACTCCCACATCGTGATTTATGTGATAAATATATATTATTTTAATAACATCTACGAGCATATACCATTACCATTTTCATACTTGAAAAAAAAGAATTACTTTTTATAATTTATCATTATGCATAACACCTTCACACGTTAATATTCCCTGTTAAATGTTAGATTCATGAAACCAGATTAGATTCATGTTAGATTCATGAAAAGTTAGATTTTGCATTTCAGTTACTGCAGGTTGGAAGACCTTGCATATTATTGATGTATTTATAAAAGACAGCTGTTTTTATTCATTTGTTGTTTTAAAGATATGTATATGAATGTTCTATTTATTATAATAAATGACACAATTTATTTTGTGTTGCCTTGTAGCTTATTGTTTGTCTGGTTATTTACAAGAATGACAACCATGTCTTAATTAAGTCTTAACAGTATAGAATTATTTTCAAAAACATTATTTTAACAAGGTAACATTGTTCTTAGGTTATATCCTTCCTTGCGTTTAGATGTTTTCAGCTGCTTGTGAAAAAGCAAGTAAGTACTGGTTGTTTGTTCCAATATCTACTGGTTTTTTATCCAATAAGTACTGGCTCTGATCTAACGAAACATCTCAAGTGGAAATCTCAATTCAGATTTTTTTTTAAATCAGAGTCTCATTTAAAGATAAATCTAAAGTTTGATCTCATGCATTTTACTGTAATTAACACAGAACACTATTTATGTTGAAATGATGCTTATTTAGAGTCCACTATTGCATGAAAATTATCATTTAGACGAATGCTTATATTTGAGCTGAGCTCTTGTTCAGATTGAGATGCTTCTGGAGATCAGAGCCTGGGGATCAATCAGGCAACATCAAGCTTGATGAGGTCAGCTGAATAGAAATCAGTGCACAAGTTCTACCCTTGGTGATGCCCTGGGGGACGCAAGTAGAGAGTCAACCCATAGTAATCTATAAGAGAACATATGTATACAAGTTGATGAGGCCCTGGTGGACCCTAGTCGAGAGTCAATCCATAGTAATCTATAAGAGAACATTTGTATACAAGTTGATGAGGCCCTGGTGGACCCTAGTCGAGAGTCAACCCATAGTAATCTATAAGAGAACATCTGTATACAAGTTGATGAGGCCCTGGTGGACCCTAGTCGAGAGTCAACCCATAGTAATCTATAAGAGAACATCTGTATACAAGTTGATGAGGCCCTGGTGGACCCTAGTCGAGAGTCATCCCATAGTACTCTATAAGAGAACATCTGTATATACAAGTTGATCAATGAGCAATCGGTTGACAACATGCTGAACCCTAAAGAGACCCAGACACAAGAAATTCCTTAATAATAGTCTTATTGAGCTACTTCAAACTCACGCTGATCCAGGGCCTTATTCACCGACATTGTAAAACTTAACCCAGATTTAGACTTAAAATTGACCTCATTTATAGATCACTGCCATATCGTTGGTGAATAAGGCCCCTGACTAGAGCCATTGACAGATGCAGCCCACCAGTATTACAACAACACTATGACAGGAAACACGGCCAAGAATAGACTGACCAAAACTATACTCTGTTGTCTATGATGTCTGCTAAAAGTGCTTAGTAGTGTCGAGAAGATGGAAAATAAAAAATAAGTATTCTGGTGACAGTACTCTGAAACATAAACACCATATACATGTACACACCTGTGAGTGTCTTACTTACGTTCTGTGTTGATATTCAATATATCGCTGGCTTAGAATGAGTAGGTCGTAAGTACCAAATTGATATTTTGATAATTTTTAACAAAAAAAACCTGTCTGAAAATTACTCTTTTCTTATCGTAAAACAAGCTGTTTCAACTTCAGTTTGGTCAACATGACCATTTCCGATTTTCATATAAAATAGCAATTCATAAATACGCCTTGTAATGAAGATTTTAGATAGGTATCAGTAAGTTACGACATTGTCATTCTGAGCTAGCGATCGTTATGACAGAAACAAACATGGTCCGTGGGCGAGACGCTGATGGATGTTACATGCAATTGGCCAGAGAGACTACTACTTCATGATTAAGATATACACGCAAGTGGACACCATTGAAACAAGAAGGTACTAGTACTTATGTCTACTGTTGTTTCGTTTTTCGTTTATAATGTGTAGCTGAAATTTGAATGTACGAACGTCTCAGAACTGTAAATTCAATCTAGTAATAATATTTCCTTAAAAGGAAATTACAAAAATGTTTGTAGAAAAAGATCACTATTTGTAAATTGAAACCCCAAAATAAAAGTATGCATGAATCACAGGATTACGTCTTATTCCATACTGTCTTGTATATAATTTTGTATATAAACATTTCTATTAGGCAAGAACTATTTATAAATACGTGTACATGTACTAGAACCTTAAATTACAAGACAAAAACCTACTCCGACCTCAATTCATATCATTGAATGAGCTCTGGCACTTGTTCAAGCGTTTGAATAGGTAATAAAATGAGCTTGTTTTTGAGTTCTCTTGTGGGGGGGGGGTAATTGAAAAGTACTGAAAAGATTTATTGATTATGAATTAATGACTTAAAATACATTGTATAAATATAACGTTCATTCATTTTCACGTGGGTATCAAATGTGGTGTCATCAACTTTGTGGATTGTAAATATTGGAAGGAATGTCCCCGTTTTTACATATTTCAATGTGAATTAATCGTGGTGGATATTTCGTGGTCCATTTGTTCTTGACAATCATCGAAAATTGATATACCATGAATATGTATATTTTTCAGAAATACACCTAGACTAAAATCTGGTTGATTTATATCCATATTATATGGTTTTATTATGATTCAATAACATGATAACGTTAACAATATTCTAGACAACCCAAATAAAACATGGCAGTGCGTCTACAATGGTACATGTATACTATAATTCACCATTTTGACATTCTATTTGTAATGATAATAAATAATAACAACAAGAGACTAAACCAAATGTTGAGTACAGTTATATATGAAGTGAATTTTGTGTGATTCACACTTGGTATAAAATGAACATATTTGATGTATGTCGGTGGATGGTAATTACATAGAGCTACATAAATTCATGTAGCTCTATGGTAATTATAAACATAATATTTAAATAGGAGGTTTGAAGGTCCGCGTGTATAATACTCAATAAAATATCCGTATATCAAACCATTTCGACATAAAGCACTCCACCCAGTAAATCTAGTATAAGATTTCCGTAGTCTAATGCCAGTAAACTTATACATTTTGTATTTCCCTGTGCATAGTGTTTCAGGTCAAATTAGACTAAACGCTGACTGCCTATGGTTCCAACGATAATTAATTGTAACCGACCATCTATAGAAGCAACTACCATTCAGTGCACATGTCCATAACAATGCCAAAATTCGGACATTTGAATATTTTAGAAAGTGGGTACATGCATAGCTGCCAGAATACTTTAAATATGATAAAATTAGCACACAGATTTTGTTGTTTGAGAATAATTATACTATATATACGGCCATCACGTCAATCCTAAAGCGTGTGAATAGTTTGATTCGCATAATTTCAATTTTTGCACAAAGTATTCCTCATCTTGAATAGCATCTGAAAAGTTTACTGGCACTATATTGTTGTTAACAAACTTGTATTCCTCCGCGCTGTCGATGTCACGGAAACTTTCCGGAGTTTCCCGAACCCGAATATTAACAATACTGTCGGTGCTGCCTGGACGAATATTGTCATCAAAGAAAATATGTTGTATATTTGGATCTGAATGATTAATCCAGACCGGTTTGCCTCTTTTAGGATGAAAATTATGCTGAGCCCAGTCTGCGACATCGTCCTGTATGGCATGAATTCCCGTCATATTTGAAAGTTCCATGTACATTTCTTCGTCTGTTTTTGAGCATTCCGGTATATCGCACCAATGTTCGTTCTCCGACATGAAACAGAATTTACCATCCTGATCTTCACGTTTAAGCGTGTGAATGTCAGATGATATATTATTATGCAGTGAATGCAACTGTTCACAAAATGGCAACCTTTCTGATATGGCAACTTTTAAACTATTGAGCACACTCCGTGCATCGCTACCGAACGTCCGGAATATCACTGTGAAATTTCTTTCATTCTGCACAAGATAGTTTAATAATCTGTAAAAAGATGGTAAAATAAAATGAAACCGGTACGATTTTGTACCCGGAACTGTCACTTTATCATGAATGCTTTCGTCATACGGTAAATTCCATTTCAGTTTGTGGAGAAGCGAGTTCAGGTAGGGTTTAAAGTTCGATCCTTGTGGTTTATCAGTGAATGACGTCATATGATACCTAAAAGTTGCTCGATCCTGTGATATTTGAGGGAGAAGTCGTTTTTCCTCGAATTTGTAAAAACTAACATGATCTACGCTACTAGGTGACCTCGATAATTGCCCCTCCGACGATTGCCATTCTCCCCCATAGTCCTTGCCCCATGCCATACCAGACATGTACACGTTTAGAGCCGCCTCAACCGTTTCACCGGTGGCAGAATCGACTGGAACCACAGTTTTATTCACGTCAAAATGTAACACCAACTTCCGCTTTATAGCATTTGTACCCGACATGTTAGTGAGCCGTCGATGAAACATCGAACACAAGTTATTTTTCATCTCCTTAATGGTTGAATGGTCGGTGTAAGACATCGATGCATGTAAAGAAAAGTTACTACCCACGTGATTTACTGATCATTGTCAATCAAAACGAGGCAAACGTCAGCAAATTTCACTCTTCAACGATTGAGTCTTTCACCTGAAAATAGTTGAAAACACGATATTAATTGGTTCATTGTATCTGTTTAAAAGACACATTATAGAAGTCATCCTCTACGACGTGTGCAAATATTTATAACAGTTTCCGGTTATGTTTTTCCCCATGCATGCCACGAATACATTATATAAAGTTATCGATTTCAATTTTATTATTCAGCTTTATTATTCAGCCATTCAGTCCTTATTTAAAACGATAGCATAAGTATCATATTTTATCTTTTCTAGTGGTCGTATACCTTAAACACAATGCAGTATCGCTTTGAAGTTTTTGTTTTTTATTGCATGCTGACTGAATGGCTTATGCGACACTCATTTGTAATATGATCAAATTACGTATTATCATGAAAATGTACTTGGGGGACCCCGACAATGCGTATCATGATCACTTGGGGCCCTGACAGTATCACCTGATCACTTGGGACCAAGGCAATGAGTATCACCTGGTCACTTGGGACCCCAGACGTAAGTATCAACTGATCGCAGACTGACACAGTATCATGGAAAAACACCGAAGCAAACCTAAGAAATTTATTCTACAAAATATGACAAG
This sequence comes from Spisula subtruncata, assembly GCA_963678985.1. NCBI lineage: Eukaryota > Metazoa > Mollusca > Bivalvia > Venerida > Mactridae > Spisula > Spisula subtruncata. The sequence continues at coordinate 3,141,618 of OY787674.1, forward strand.
CTGGTCAAATATTTTATTTACATGTACATGGAATACTATGATGAAGATCAATCATTTATAATCCAGCAATATTATCACAAGGTGTGGTGAGTACACCATTCTAGACAATCGATTTTATAATTTCTAGTCTGTCATAGCAATAAGTGTTTTGTGGTTATTGTCGTGACATCATGTTCTTATTCACACTAGACGCTGTTTTGATTAAATATAAGATGACTCCCACACCGTTGGAAGCAGTCATCAACATTGAAATGGTTGGTAATATTTTCGAATTAAAATCCTGAGTATTCGGTAGCATGGCTGTAAACAAACACTGAGACTGTCAACCAGTTAACCAACATCTGACCAATAGCAACCGAGTACACAGTAATAGACATTCCCAAATTATTAAAATTTTAGATCTACATGAATTCATAGTAAATACTTAAATTAATTTTTAATTATGACTACAACATGCATTAACGAGTTTACAACGTAATAAGCCGGACAGGGTTGGTCAGTAAAGGATAGTTTTAAGCTGAAAATTCCATTGTGAAGTATATAGTTGAATAGGTAAACCTCTTACAAGATTAACCTTTGAATCTCCCACACAACTATGTCTTACTTATCTGAGACATACAGTACATGTAGATATACTACTAGTTATTAAGTACATAATTTTGCCGTTACAAATTTACCTTACGTAATTGAGAAAATCGGTAAATGAAACGTAGATACTAGTAGTTGACTTAGAAAATCTGTACTGAAGATTTACTTAAATAAGTTCAGTTTGTTACTTAGGAAAAATGACAAAAAAAACCGTATCCCCAAACTTAAATTACCTCATTACCAAAGCAAAAAAGACTATAGTATTATGTCATTCTATTAATTTTCAAGGCATTACCCAACTGAAACCCTCTTTCAACAAGCTCCAGATCCCAATTTACCAATGCTAATATCAAATACGTGTATGTGTGAGTTGTCATTGGAATTAAGCAAACCCCTTCCACAAGGAGGACATCACGGAAAGACCCGAGTAGTTACGATCGCTTTTATTAAACGGACTGAGGAAATGCCCAGTTATCCATTACAACGCTTTTGATTCAGTTTCCGTTTTTACGAACTATCATTTCACCTTGTCGAAAGTAATATTACGAAAAAGGTCAGGCAGTCGTAACATGGGTATATCGTACCTTTTAAATAATGGTAATCCATAGAAGCAATAAATCAGATTCTCAACCTACCATTCACATCACTACAGTGTATTCCTTTGGGATGTATTCCGTTCACTTTTACATTTAATAAGTTGAATTTATTTGGCACAGTTGGTAACTTGGCGGACTATAACAAATTTAAGCTTTAATTTTCAAATGAAGTCTAGATCGTTCACAAGCCAGTCAATATATCAGAACTTAGTATCCATTCAACTATACAAATATATACAAATATATTCCTATCGGTAAGTAAACTAGCTTACGCTTATACGTGGTAGTATCCACAAATATAGAAACATATACGTCCTAGATATGTAAATATATACATTCTTAAATATGTATCTTATAAGCTTAGTATCTTAACAACTTCACACAACCAAGTTAACCATATACTTAGTATATACAAACTGTACATGTACACAAATACGACTATTTGTACTAACCTTTAATCGTACGATATCCAGTTTCCATTGAACAGGTTGTAAGTTAATACCGAAGCAGACGACAACTTTATACGTCGTTTTACTCTATAAATAAAATCCAAACTTGAAAACAAAACTCTTTTCTATTTAGGTCTATGTTCTTTGACTTCTTTCAAATGTAATCATTAAACTCCCGACAGTGTGTATGGAACCAGACGATCGATATAAATGATCAGAATTTGTTGTATTGTCGTATATTGTCGTATATTGTCATGTTGTATTGGATCGACCTACATTAATAAGTTCAATGTGCCGGCTGTTTATGAACGAGCTATATTTTATTGGTAATCGATTATTGTCGTCTGATTCACTGAGGTAACGAGTTAGGCTTACAGAAAAGTTGTTCGTGTCCGCTTTCCCGATCTAACATAAAATTAGCTTTTAACTGACCAAAACGAACTATTTGTTAAATTTTGGTAACATTTTTCATAACAACAGTACTTGGGTTATCCCCTTGCCCATATCTAAACAAAAGTATATTTATACTTAGGCTTTCTAAGAAACACAACATAGCTATTAGCTAGCTTGTATAAGTCGTTATTCAGAGAATCAGAAACGAAAGTACATTACTCGATTCTTATTAATCATTAAAACAGCACACATATATTACCTCAATAATACGACAACCTCAAAATTAAGATCACAATTTACAGTTTATTTTTTATCTAGCCACTGTTTTAATATTAAAAACCAACACAATAAACACAATAAGTAGCCCAGATGATCCAGGAGTCCCTCTGGTGGACAGACTTGGTCGTAGTTTAATAGAAGATTTATTGTAGTTCAAGAACGTAACCAAAAACCAAACAATTTATTTTAGATCTAAGGACAACTATCGATACAAACGTATTATGGTAACAAGCTTTACAATTTACCGCCCATGTTTAATATTAAATTTACGTACATGTTGTATGACGTATGTTTGTTGGATAAGAAACTTTCCCAGTCTCCATGGGGTAAACTGATAAACAGTGAACATTTTATCGCCATATTGAAAACTCATTTCGCAATTTGTTCCCTGGTGACGTTGTTATAGCATTGTTTATTCATGTAAACATACAGATAAACTTATGTTGTTGGTCAACTGGATTAAGTAACCACATAGACAGCTGACCAGACAGCTTACGAAACGAACTGGACTTGAGTCATTTGAAAGTGTGCATTTTACTTTTTTTTCATAAATTAGTGATGGGTGTGTTGATTTTTAAACTATCCATAATTGTTTATATTTTACCCGTTTTATTGTTTACTAGCATGTTTATATCCATTTCATATTGTTTTAACCCTGTAAATCGTAATGATTGTACAGCACTTTTGAACGTGTAATTTGCATGAAAAAGGGTCTTAACTAAAAATGGTATTATCACTTGCCGGAAAAGGTATTTAGCAAATGTGACATTGGCGGTTACCACAGTAAATAAATCAACTCGCTGATTGACTTATTGGGATACTAAAAAATTTAACTTTTATGATTTATTGCGATTAAAAGCCCATGTAACAACACTGTTACGGTGTATAATGTATTAGGATACTGTATAATTCAACATGTATACCTTATTGCGATAATTAGAAGTCCTTTATAAACTGTGGTTACCTATGGGACGGAATGTTCGATATGATCAACAGTGTCTTATGATTTAATTATGTTAAATGATTTAGGTCAATGTCGTGGCCGAGTGGTTAAGCAACTCGCTTAGTAATTTTCTGATGCTGAAGTCCAGCGATCGAATCACGGCAGCCCCAAACTTTTTCTCTTTTTTTAAATTTATTTTTCGTCCAGCACTTACCTCTCTTTTGACTTAGAAAACCACTTGATGTTATATTACTTAAAATTAAAAAGCAATTGTCCCTTTGCAGTTCGCAGACCTGCCAGTACTTCAGTACTTTGATTATATAAAATCATTACACTGCAGACTCTTGGTTGGATGTATAATGTCAGAACACTAATGCCCTTGAAAGGCATTGGAAATACTACAGCGTAAGGCAATGCAAATGAACAAAGTATTCACCCGTGCAATAGTTTCATGACAATAATATGAAAAGGGAAACAATTCTGTCGGACTCGATTATTCCTTCTGGTGTAGTTACGTTTCTTGTTTGTTAGTACAGTTTGTCGAGGCGTTGGTCACAGTAAATGTTTTTTTGTGAAAGCCAAATTGTTTTGTTTATTGGTAATGTTATTGCAATACAATATGGCACACGTATTAGCACAACCACAGGAACTTTACATACATGAGTAAAGGACAAGGAGGTTAACGACAACGTAAGACAGACAATGCGTGTAGATCAACTAAAACAGTATCGATAGTTGCTTCCCCTTGAGTTGATGACTACCTATCTATCTTCTTTGTGTCGACTGGCACACAAGGCTGCTACCATAATGGTTCTCGTTGCATTCTATCTTTCGCAATATTTTTAATCACCCAAAAGAGTCTTTCCGGTAGTCTTGATCTCACGGTTGATGGTTCTGTAATGACTGGGGAAGCTTATTTTTAAGAAACTACCTAGGCTCTTAGAATATTCGGATATATCAGCGAACAGGTTGTCTGGAGGTGTACAGTAATACCAGGGCCAAACCATAAATGCACACTGAAGTATTGTTCCCTAAATTTGTCTGTATGACATACCAGAATGTGTCTGCTATGGACCCACAGCCCGCTGACTCACAGAGTATGCGCTTTATAAGGACCATGAAAGATATCAGACGTGAAACGGATTCCATATAACCCCAACAAGACATTTCACCTCAACTAATGAGTAATGAGTGATGAACGTCATTAGCAAGACACATAACGTGTACATTATACAACGAGACACATTTACGTTGGTAACCCTGAGCGAAGTAGGACAGGATCGAAGTAGGATCAATCCAGGAATTACAATCGTGTGAAGTGGAATCAGCTTATCAACCAGATCACCATTTTACTACTACTACTAATGATAATAAAGACTAAGTATTTAACGAGGAAACTTATTTGACAATATACTAAATCAATCTTCCATAAGATCCTCAACAATGAACAGTGAACAAAAATAACATAATATGCAAAGTAAAGAATGGCATTTGATATTTTGGCACCCATGATGTGTCGTAATTATGATTTGAAAATATGCGTCAAAGTGTGACAGTAAAAGTATTTTAAAACATTACTTGACTTTCTTATATATCATATAACTTATCATGATGCATAACACCTTCAGACTTTGATATGTCCCATGGCCCTTTAAATGATAGATTCATGAAACCAAATTAAATCATGTAAGGTTCATGAAAAAAGTTTGCTTTTCCGAATAACACCGGATCACAATGGCAAAAAATGCAAACTCAACACCAGCCTTTCTGAGATGGAACTTCCAGCAGTGCTCAAATGTCGTCAGGTTGGAAAAATGCATTCATGTGTCGTCGTCAGATATAGATGCGGATTTAGACTATGATTTCAACATTCTTTGTTTTATCATGGACGGCGATCTGATTGAATTTGTGATTCAGGTAAATCTCGCTATGTCAAGGATACAGTAACCAGTTCACTTGTTGCAAATACAGGGAACCAAAATACCGTACAAATTGTTCAGATGTTTTGAACACATTAATTAAGGTCAAAGAGGTAGCATCTCAAGAATTATTATCTCTGTGGGTATCGACAGTTGTATCAAAGTGTTTAAATGAGCGCCTCTAAAATACAGATTCTAACACCAAGCGTATAACAGTTCAAAATGTGCATGAAATCCTCTCTCAGAGTCAGAGAACATGCATATAATTTTATGTGAAAACAGTCATTTACTGTAATAAAATAAATGAACCGAGTTCATAAAGAAAACGTTTTATGTGACAATAAAACTAGATAAACACACGCATGGGGATCTCATACAAGGGGTATAACCTAAGGCATGAAGATTGGTGGTTTAAGTAAGACTTCCCATGGAGATTGGTGCCAATGGCCGATATTTTGATGTTTTTTATCACTTGACGGACACATTTCCACCATAGTAAGTTCATTGTCATGTTTTATATGCGGCGTGTATCCGATAACCACCTAGCCATAAGTTTAAGCCACCTATCGGCGGTCTGTTTTAGTCCGTCAGTGCAGCGATAAAAGCCTGAAAGAAGGGATGGTAACATCGGGTGTCCGTAGTCCGCATCTATTTTTATTAATTCTGAGGTATCCGGGGCATTCTGGCTGGTTTTATTGTGTTTGCTAGGTACTTCATGCATGGTTTTATGGTTAAATACTGTTTCTGCTTATTTAGGAGGCTCCATGTGTATATGTTTAACGTTTAAGACGATTTCATGGAGATTCGTCAACTTTAAGACCCTCTCCATGGAGACTTGTTATTACTTTGTAAACAATATGTGATGGTATTATAATCATGGAAGTAATGTCTATTTTGTACCAATTTCAGGGCTACTGTCGTACAGAGGGTCTTGACTTGGCGATTAACATATTATTGGAACCAAATAGTATACAGTGACAACACCACCTGGCTGCAATAATTGTTGTGATTTTCTTATTTGTACTTCAAAGATATGCATATAATAATAAAGGATGATTTTTTTTATAATTGTGTGCTCTGTTTTTTATGCACCAGTCAAATCAAACCCTGACTCCCCAACCCCGGGTAATAGAGTTTTTAACTTTTGGTGTCCCCTCACTGGTGAATGAGAGCAGGATTTTTGCTCCACACCTAAATACGTAGACCGGGAATATGTTTCACTGATAAGGGCGGTATTTTTACCTTTTTTAAGGTTCTCGGGCAGGGATTTTACCATAGTTTAAAAAGTCAACCCCTCCTTTCCCCATGCTAAGGGTTTCAATGGACTGGTGCATTGTGTATCTGTAATGATATTCAGTTGAACTGACAAAAGGCCTAGTAGAAGCCGTCTTCTCTACTAGATGGATATTATCTTTTTCGGAAATGTGTGCTACAGGCAACATCAATTTGGTAGATTGTGGTTTCAAATATACATGTACGAGGGGGTATCAAAAAGTTCGTGGACTGACCCGTTCATTTTAACATGCGTAATGCGATTGAATTATTTATTGTATCATCTTAAACTACATTCAATTCTGTACTGAGAAACAAATAAAAAGTTGATGAAATGATAATATCAATAAAATATTCTAACGATTTAAAAGATGACCAACAGCCACCTGGCGCACTTTTATGACGTTACGACGTCATGAAACGTCAAAACTTTTGCCACTTTTTGATCGTCTAAAGAATCTAAAACTCACAAACCTGGATTGAACTGTTATATTGCCTACCAGAATACTTAGCTTTTACTAAATAGCCTTTTATTCATAAAAAAGTTCGTTTTTTTACTCCAGCGGCGATAATCACACAGTTCATAAAGTCTACCCTACCGATATTAGCATCATTCATCTCTCATCGCTTCATCTTTTATACCATTTAAACATATTAATTTTCGCAAGACAACCTTACTTTTATATACTTGGGTACCATGCTCTAATCTGAGATCAGTATTGGTGTATAATTGAGTAAAATGGCAAAATGCAACGGAAGATCGATATTCTGAGTGTAACGTCATGTCGAAAAGTGCGCCGACGTCAGGAAATTCGCCGATAACCAAGCTCCACAAAACGGCATGTTTATAACGTCACATCAGTATCCGTGACAACAGCGTTATAATATATACACCAGGATGATGCTACGGTCTTAATGTTCATGTCGATGGTTTTATATTTCAAATCGGATGACGATTCACAGAATTATAGGTTTATGTGGGAGGTCAAGAGAATGCAATTGTTAAAGTGCGCCGCGGAGCATAATTCAAGTTACCATAGTAACCACCACATACTCGGAAAAACTTTATATTAGCTGGAAATTTGCAAATCAATTCAAAATACGCTGTTTTAATGAATGTGCGATTTTTACTGAATTCGTTCAAAAACTAAACAAATGACAGGCACAGTCCACGAACTTTTTGATACCCCTCGTATTTGAAACACCCACCGTTTTCTGCATCGCATTTATGATATAGAGGATTTGGAATCAGTTTTCGTATCAGTATTCTTTCAAGCACTTACGTACAATCCACAAGGAACCAACAACTTCTCAACATGTGGAGTAAAACCAGCATTGACAAATTGAAGCAACTAGGAATCAAACCAATATTTGTGGCTACAAACACTGCGCGTTAACCATTGCAGCAGTTTATAAGTAGCATGTCAATGTTCAAAACATCACAATGAAACCACACTTATCCGACCACCCTTATTTATTTTAAAACATACTTATCATCGCTGTTTATATATTAATTAAGGCTTATCATATTTGAAACTGTCATATTTTAGAGTTGGTTGTATTATAAATCAAGAGTACAAAACGTAATCATTGGAACTGACTTCGAACTGGAGGTTTTAATTTTAAGGTGGTCTTTAAATGAAGTTTTATTGTTTGCTACATGCATAAGAGTGAAATTCAATATTCACTCTCATCTCTATAATGCATTCATCTTGTTAAATGCATTGTACCTTTTACACTTATTTCAAATAATTCATTTGTTTTTGCTTAAGAGGCAGCAAGTAGAGAACACAGTACGGTGTTACCATGTATATGGGCGCACTGTCCTTCAGACATTGGTTCTTTAACGTACCTGGTGTACAGCACTGATACATGCGAGACTACCTCTGGGTTACCTTCCAAATAGATCATGTCTAGTTGGGTGGGAAACACGGAAAAGCGTTCCATGAATAACCAAGTGCACCGGCCGAGGTTCGAACCAGGGACCTATTGATCGGCAGTCAAGCGGGCTATCCGCTCGACCACAGTGCCACCCTAGTAAATTCATTGTATACTACATTTGTATTTATAAAGGGGTCATTGCTGAGAGGTCATAGTAGACCGATGGTCACTTTTTGTGCAACCAATATAGTAATAATTACGTAAATTTGTTTGATATTTTTATTTACAAATTGTAGTTTTAAAGGCTCATTAGCGCAGATGATAAATGTTATAAAGGCAGTTTGATCTGATGCTTTGTGAACCAAAATGTTCCAGGCAGTATCTTAACATATTCAGCAAGCATTGTTGAACAATAACATTAATTTTAAAGTAAACAAAAACAAAGAATACAACCAAAATCTGTGCTATTGGATCTTTCCAACAAAACAAAATAGACATATTATTTCATGTTCTTTTATAATTTTATAGAATCATAACCTTGAACATGTATTAAATTACGTGAATAAAGTGTGTTCATGAGTCTTTACTCTATATTTATTTTCTGGCTTTTCACTGGGGTTCTTCGTGCCGATACAAATGACAAGGTGATGCTGAAGTTAATCGTTTTCTTTTTGATGACGAATATCTAAATGGTGACGGCGTATTTAATTTGCGACACAAAGCGTTTTAGTTACACTTTCATTAGGCAAAGATATTTCATTAAAATTTATCTTTCGTTTTCTTTTCTGCCACTTCCTCCTTGAATGAAGTAACGTCTTTTTGGTACGCATTCTTCAAACCAGGAGTCTGAAGAATAAATAGAAACTATATTTTTAATCAATGAAGGTAACACACTATGGTGCAAAACATTTTAGAACAGAATACTTACATTGATTTAATTCTCCACAGTTTGGGTCTTAAAGTTGACGAATCTCCATGAAATCGTCTTAAACGTTAAAAATATGCACATGGGGCCTCCTAAATAAGCAGAAACAGTATTTTAACCATAAAACCATGCATGAAGTACTTAGCAAACACAATAAAACCAGCCAGAATGCCCCGGATACCTCAGAATTAATGAAAATAGATGCGGACTACGGATACCCGATGTCACCATCCCTTCTTTCAGGCTTTTATCGCTGCACTGACGGACTAAAACAGACCGCCGATAGTTGGCTTAAACTTATGGCTAGGTGGTTATCGCATACACGCCGCATATAAAACAAGACAATGAACTTACTTTGGTGGAAATGTGTCCGTCAAGTGACAAAAAACAACAAAATATCGGCCATTGGCACCAATCTCCATGTAAAGTCTTACTTAAACCACCAATCTCCATGCTTTAGGTTATACCCCTTGTCATAGGTAGATCGAGGAAGACTTTTGTTGCCGCATGTACCAGGGCATATAGCAACATTCACGTTGACATTAATGAGCGTACCTGGAAGTTTCACAATCTTTGAATCTGACGATAAATGTACACCTGTCCCAAGATGTCAAGCATGAGCACATGGTCAAGTAGTGCGAAATCTGTAAAGACATTTACGATTCGTTTACGACTGAAATCGTAACTCCAACACTTAATTAACGAGAGTTCAAAGGTAAATGGAGCAACATTTTATATGATAATAATTGAAGCCGACGTCTTGTTTTCCTTGAACCATAGGAATTTTACAGTGAAAGATACATAAATAAACGTTTTGACTTTTTAGAGTAAACACGTTATGTCAAAGCATACAACATTCTCGTTTTTGAGTTTTATTCTGGGTACAAAATCAAGTACACAACTGTTTCTGACTACCTATTGCTTCTCGTTACTTCGAATATAATTTCATGATTAGAGACAACCGTTTTCACTGAGTACGGGGTTAGGTTTTGGTGGCTACTTAATACACTGGGAAAACCCAAATGTGTTTCCTCTTTAAACAAGTTATTAGGAATTGTAAGCAATACAGAAGTCCACTATCTGGTTTCCACGTGTCAATGTTTCTGTTGCCATGACAACCACATAATCCCCTCATTTGTCCCTATTAAAATACCAAGTTTCATAAACCTAGCTTGAAAACTAGGAGACACTCATTTTCACCGAGTAGGTGCTAGGTTTTGGTGGCACTAAATGTGCTGAACTAGTATAAATAGATTATATAGAGGATATTTGTATTTTTTCCGTGTATGGTCTGCTGATAATTCACCGAGTGAGCAGCTGATGTAATATTTTCACGAGTTGCGTCACCACGAGTGAAAATATAAGTCAGCTGCTCACAAGGTGAATTATAAAACGATCATACACGGTAAAATACTAATATTCTATTTATTTCATGCTTCAAATGGCTTAAATTCTCAGAGATTGCTTAAGAAACATACTCTCGGCCATGTTGATTGATGTTTCATCAGCATAGTTTTTCTTGCACTGTTTGTCTGTGTGCTCACAGGTTGGTCTGCTGCACAATTTGGTCCCAATATTCAGTCCCACTGGCAGATGTTTAGATGTCATCTTTTCGATGACAGGCGCAAACACCTGAGTCGCAGTGTCGCATCCAGCCTGGGGTCTACTCGTGTAGGCGGCATCAAACTCCAAGTCGGTTTCGCCTGATCCTCCAGCAAGATTGGATATGTGCCTCACATACTGTTGATTTTTTATTAATTGCTGTCTGCCCATGACCTCCACTTGATCAGCTCATTATACAGTTCATTTTTCTCTGCATACCTCTCTTGTCTGGAGCTTGTATGTTGAGGCATGCAAACATTAATTGCAAATCTGAGATGCCCATTTTAGAGCACAGCAATGGTAGTAGTAAGCTTACATTCAATACTCCAAGTGGCTTGCCATGCTTTTTGTGAATACTTTTGTATAATGGCATGTCATCTGTACAGAAGTCACAGTTACTACATTTCACTTTAATATCAATGCACTGCCCTTTTCTATCAGTGATGTTATAATTAATGCTTGGTTGTTGACAACTGTGCTGTGCAATACTGTTGAAAATGGTGCTAAGTTGCTTCTTATTCACAATAATGTTTTCATTTTCAGACTCATCACTGTCATCACATTGAACTTTAGATCCATAATTTGCTGACTTCGGTGTCTGGCGACAAGGTCTGAGTTTGATTTTATCCAGGAATGTATAAGAATACTATAGTATGGTATGAAATTCTAGTCTTGAATAAGACCAGGCAGTGATTTTATGTATTTTTATCAAAATTCTTGTTATTGTTATTTTCATAATGAGTTAGACCAGTGTCGGATGTCCTGAGACTGTTTGTTTTATTGTAGTAATTAGCACAAATGCAAACAGGGAGGGGTAAAACCGTTCTATGGACATAGGGTTTATCTCTCTTCTGTTGTGCAAATAGATTAAAAATGCATAATAGATCATTGTCATCAAAGGTTTTATCAAGTTCACCAATAGAAACTAAAATGACTCTTCCATACTGGGCTTTCAATGGCGCGTGCCTCTAATTGTCCGACAATTCTCATTGTATTACCTCATGATTGCTAAACAACCATAAGTATCACTGCTAGTTATCTGCAGAACTTATTTGAACTATTGGATACCAAATATTCTGTTGGTCTGGTCAATATACTGATAGTGTAACAAAATACTCATAGTATAAAGTGTTTCTGTAATGGTGTATGTACTGGTTATTTCCCCTGAATTGTATAAAGTTTTCAAATTGTTATAAAATACAAACTAGACACACTATAGAGTTAAGAAATGTCACATTTTATTCATTAAACAGTATATTTCAATATAACAAGTGCATATTTGTTTTATGATACATATATTAAAAACTTAAGGTGGCAGGGGATATATTGGGTGTATGGGGGTCCCTCAAAATATCAAATATTTAGGTAAGAGCTTATTAATGGGCTCCAAAAATTTATTTGGTACATTTGTATTTTGAATAGGCATTTCTGTTTTAATTTCGTTAAAATAAGGCTTCATGTTTTTTGAAAGATGATAAAAACTAGATCTCAGCATGCTCTGAATGATTTTATGACTTTTCCAAAAGGAGGTTTCCACCACTGGCGGAAGTGTGTTTTTAGCATGGTAAAAACCAAAACAAACTTAGACTGGAAATAGCATAAAACGGCAGGTATGGGAAACACTTTTCTTGCTGAATTAAATTAGCTCAGGTATCCAATAAATGAAAAACGGAGCTAAACATAGGATTGCATCGGGTTAAAAAAAACTGTGTGTGGGGTAAAAGCGGTCACTTTCGTGAAATTTTCACTGAAAATTCGGAGGGTGGGGGTAAAACCAAGGGCCATAATTTCACAACCCAATGTTCAAATCTTATGTCCGGATGTTTTTTTCCTTGCATGTGGCCTAGACTGTGGGACTGGTACACAAAGACTTTCTAGTCTCATTGACACTTTTCAAAAAATCTGTTTTGCTACTTGCGGTCAGTCGGAACCTGAAAATTGGCCAATTATATATCCCCTGCCCCCATAGCTACACAAGACTCCATGTTTTGACATCACGTGACAGATAACTTCCGACGATACCTGTGAATATATGCGCAGCATTGATGCGCAAATAACGAGACGCCGTGATTTTGACATTACATGCTAGACAGTTCCCGGCGACTCCTGTTAATAACGGCACAGCTTTGGTGCGCACCATACAAGACGTACATGAGCGTTTCAAGAACGCTGCACACATTTTGAAGGAATTTTATTGTTCGCTGGGAATTCGTTTAATTGGTTAAATCAGCTTGAATGGCCAATTTTATGTCTCAGTTTGAAGGACAGAATTGTTCCTCTCAGAGATATGATAATCAAATTTGCTGTCAGGAAAAAAGCATGTGTGTAACTCATTTTACAGACCATTCATGGAAACAGCACAAAGCAGCCTATGTTGACAGATGGTCTGAAACCACTGGTAAACTACATCTGAAAATGTTCTATAAGGTCAAATTGGTGGATTTCGAAACCTGGTTTTATTCACAGGTGGTCTTTGTTCACAAGTGGTCATTAACACAGGTTTGAATGGTTGACACTTGTCCAGATTTTATGGCAGTACATTATATCACGTGGATTTACTTGTATCCGGGTTAGTATAGCGAGTATGTACAGTGCCCACCAAAAGTCTTGAGACAGAGAGTTTTCCCCCATTTACTTGCCTGTATAACACTACTTGCAGAACAGAGAAGCAACAATGTTTTTGAAGACCAGGAATATTTTTTTTGTCTTTAGTGTAAAGACAATACATTGATTGGTACCCTAGATGGAAAATATTAAGTTTTTTTGCCAGCTTTGAACGACAACATGATCTTATAATATGGCAAATTCAGCCCCTTGAACCCCATAGTTTATTTTTAAATCAGAAAATGTTCATCTTTCTATCTGTCACATTTGTTACTCCTTCATTAACTGTTTTTTTTCAGAAATTGCAAACATTGTTACCGTCTGACCAAAAGATGTGGAATAATTAAACCAATTATAATTCTGCATCTGTCAAAAAGTATATCCATATTTTTGGTTGGCACTGTATAATCTTAAACATATTTGATGTGTATTTTGCGTTTTTCGTGTTATATGATAAAACTCATTGTCAATTGACATATTTATAATAAACTCGTTCAGAAAATATTATTAAAAAAGGCTCGCTTAAAATAAATTTATATTAATTGACAACTTGTGATAGATCCTCTATATATTTTTAACACCAACTAATTTCCACTGTGGCGGGGACACAGGAAATATTTTATTGATTACGTGCACATGTAACTACCACGTGAGCATGTATTAGATATCACGTGCTTGTGTGTCATTAACAAGTTTCACATATATGAGATATCACATGACCATTCTGTTATGTAATACTTGCTGATGTGATAGCTATTCTTTTATTTTTTGTTGACGTGAGGAATTTGATGTTTTACAAAATGTGTGTAACAATACAGGTCAACTGGTTGAATTGCATCAATGCATCCATATAGGGATTTGTGATGATGGTTGGTTCTCCACAAGTATCGTCTTAACTTCAAAGTTCTAGCAAACTTAAAAGATCTCCATGCTTTAACTATAGATACCACACACATGAGGCAAGATAAGTCATTCTTGTGTGCCTCCGTAGCTCAGTCACAGTAGTCAGTGTGCTCTCCCTAATCTGGTGACCTGATCCGATCTCCCGAAGCATCTCAAGTAGAAATCTCAACTAAAATTGAGATTAAGTTAAAATCTGAGTGGCAATTAGAGATAAATCTGCTGTTCAAGCTCTTTAATATCTACTGTGATAAACCCAGAATAACAGTTCTATTCTATGATGCTTGTTTTGAGATCATCATCACATTGAAATTAACAAAAATAGATATGCCACTAATTGAGATGAGATCTTGCTCAGATTGAAATGTTTCGGGAGATTGGGGCCTAGGTTCAAATCCCAGTGGAGGCACTCATATGCCTGCCATATGTCAGCAGAAAGCTGACTAAGAAATAAAGGCTATGCTCGGCACTTTTAAAAACTTGTAGCCAGGTTATACTGTATCAAAGATAAACAACTTCAATTATATTTATTTATTTTAAATTATTATAACTATTTTATTTAAATTTTAATACAAACAAACACACAAATTGAGTTTAATAAATGATTATTGCATACATGATAAACACATTAATTCATTACACATTTTATATTAAAATATCTCAAACAGATAATACATAATTACACAGGGCCAATATTTATATAGCATCTAAAGAGAAAACTTAAATAATTTGACATACAGTATTCAGCTGCCCATATTTTACAAGAAACGAAACATAGCCTATAGTCTAGGAGCTGGTGACCAGAAATTCAAAATCTATTTACCCCATCTGGTAGAAAAAGTCCATTGGTATTTTCGAATAATACATACATTCAGGCTTCAGAAAAAGGTGGATGCCAGATCTGAAAGTGGTGCAGATTTTTTTAACAGGGGCAACAACTCTTGCTTCCGAGCTAATTTACGAATACACATGGCATTCTTAATTCGGCTGTGAATTTTTTGTGTATGACTATATTGCCATATATTTGGGTAGATATTATTCCATTAATGTTGTGCATCAATTGGACATACATAAATGACCAGTTTGAGGTCAAGTTCAAGGTCAAATCAAGGTCAAAGTGAGAAATATTGCTAAAAATTGATATTTCACCCCAGTTCTTTCTTCGTATAGCATATGTTTGGAATCAATTTTCGTTATTTAAATGATAGCCGTATTGGTAAGTACCTATTTTTTCATTATAAGCCATTTGTTTAATGAAAATAGTCATTTCTTTGTCAAAATAGCAATTTAATACATATGCATGCTGGCCGAGAAGGCATTCTTTGGACCACCCCTGGTATTCTATAATCTAATATGATTAAATTGTTCATGTATATATTGCTTCATATTTGCATGGATATTATTCATTTGATTATGGGCATTGAGTGGAGAAACATAATTGACATTTCTTGGGTCAAGGTCAAGGTCAGTTCAAGGTCAAATCGAGAAAAAAGCAAAAAATGGACATTTCCACTCTATTTTGTCTTCGTATAGCATTTGATATGAATATAAGTTGCTTATTAAAATAATAGCTGTGTTTGTTAGTTCATATTCTTTCATTATAAGTCATTTGTTCAATAAACAATTATGTTTTTTTAGTGTGAAAATAGCTATATGACAGATTACGAAAACCTTGTACGACAACCCGTGGCTTAATGTGATGTATGTGTTTTTTTATGTAGTGAGAGATACATGTATATTCAGGGATACTACCAGTATTCATTTGATTATGAACATCAAATGTACAAACATCTTACATAAGTTTGTGGTCAAGGCCATTTCAAGGTTAAATTTAGAAGAATAGCTTAAGCATGATACAAAATGTATTTCGTTTCAGATCTGTAATTCTTTTTCTCATGTATGTTTTGGTATTATTGAATATATGAATGGCATTGTAATATCAATGTCGTATTCAAAGTTGTTTAAAATACTGACCATTTCAAGGTCAAGATAAATGTCCTTTTAAGGTAAAACTGTGGTTTGTAATAATGCAGTAACACTTTATGTGTAGGCTGATTTGTTCTTTTTACAAGCAATACGGAACATTTTGTACCTGTGTTTACTTGTAGATGTACTAGTTTGTGTGGGTGTGTAATAATGAATTGAAATCAATTCTATTAGCTGCGAGTGTTATGAAAATCTTTAATGAGGAAGTACATTGCTTTGATTGATTCATTTGATTCCCAATGATTGATCCTACTAGCCTTAGCCTTTTGGTAAGTTGGTTGGTATGAAACAGCAGACGGCAATGATCCTGATATCAGAATGTCAGGACAACCATTGTCTTTAAATGAATGCATACATCAAATGGTTTCCGACCAATAAATCCAGAACGATTGGACCTTCGATATTAATTAGAGTTTGGTCACCATCATGCCCCATTGATTACAAATTTCTTTGTACCAAAAATAAGGAATGGATGTACCAAATATGATAGTCAATCTATATGGACTAGGATGGGTGTACTGTATGGTAGTGAGAACCCCTGAAAATCTGATATGGATGTGGCGGTACTTTATTGTGATGTATATTCAATGGAGCATATTGGCTGACTAATCTGGCAAATGATAATGCTTACCTCTTAGGATAAGGATAGTTGCACGAAGTATGCGATTGGTAACACGTTATGGTAAAGTCTATAATGGCTTACATGGTGGTGAGCTTTGAATAACTGTACAATACAGTAGTGATTACCCAATGTGGTATGAGGTAGCTGTACTCAGTGATAGTAGGTACACTCATAGGCCATACTAATAGGGCCTGTATTTTGCAGTGAAGCATATCAGATAACGCCAGATATGACTGTACTATTTGAGAATACATATGGAATTCAATAACATAATTTGAAATCCAGAATGGCTAAACCAATCATATGGAATTCAATAACATAATTTGAAATCCATAATGGCTAAACCAGTGATAGATACTCGTATGAAACCCACTAAGTAAAGTTTGCTTGATGAAAAGGGAGCGAAGACATTTGGAAAATAGGCAAATTGTTAAAATACTATTTGGACACCCTGTCCCAGGCTGTTTTGTATCATACAGTATCAAATCATATCTGGCTCAAGACCTGATGATGTGTGTCTTTGGATAATTATACATGTTCTTGGCAATGAGGAGTACCGCATACATTATAACCTGAAAATGGCAGTACACCGTGGAGTGGAGCAACCCTTATGGCCTGGTATGGACATGCAATGCTGTGGTATCTATTCCAAAGGGTCTGGGTGTCTGTATTTGTATCCTGTAGCCATGTCTATCTATTAGGGATTGGAAGGGTTCTACTTTTTATTAATGTGTATCTTGTAGAACCAGGTATGGCTGAATTATGTGGTGGTGCGTACATCGTATGAAGTCGTAAGGTTTCTAAAATATTATGTCGTAGTGGATACATGTACGCTATTAGGCCTCAGGTGGTTAGACACGATGCTGGTACTACTTTGTCTGGGGTGACTATATTCCGTTGTGTTAAATGCACGTATCTGTGACATTATTTACTTATTGCAGTGCTAAATTGCAATGGTGACTACACTATAAGAGTTGTGTTGTACTAGTATTTTCCATAGGACCAGGATTGTCGCCCCTTAATGGTGATAAGTACCACTTAAGAATCTAGTGTGGTTCAAGACACTGCTAGTTACAGGATCTGTGTCGTACACATTACATCTAAGTACGGGTATCAGATGTCTATGTTGGTACATATCACTGTAAGGAATATACATATCATAACCAATTCAGTTCTAGCTACCACAAATGAAATATCTCATCACAGACCGTAATTATACTCAATAACACCTTAGATTTTAGCTAGACTTTATGTGTAATACAATACACACCACTGCACTATACAGGCATCGAATGTTATGAAGTTATGTGTTATGCACAAGTCAATATTTTGACTTGTCAAATTTTCGCCGATCAGAATGCGTCTGTCTAATCTCCCTGTATCACCCGGGCGGACAAAACATTGACTAGTGCATTATTACGCGAAACAACTGCCATCCTAGGCCTATGATGTGCTCATCACCAAGTTATTAAGTCATTTTATACCTGATATTTAACAACCACTGGATACACCTATCATAGGCCGTACGTATTGCTGTATAATGTGTTGGTGGGTACGCCATATTGTCCTGGTGAATGTAAACAGCACAACCCTAGAGAGCTACAAAAAGTAGTTCATGATGGGTCTTCAAAGAGTCTGGAAATCCTGATGGATTTAATTATATGCATTTACATGAGAATCCTTCCAATCAGTGCCCCTGTGAAAAACTGCGTGTACAAATATTCCGAGACTGGCATAAAATAGACAGGTATAATGCTTTTGCAAGCATTTATACTTAGTTTTGCATACTTGCTTGAACGTAAACAAAATTATTGGTCGTTTAGGCAGTATTGTGTACAGTCCATTTGATAAAAAGTGAGACAAATAAAACTTGCACTTTCCTAATAAAGTCGAATTCAAACCATACGTGAGAATTACAAATATATATAGAGAAAAAACATTTTTATATATTTTCTCACTTTGATCCTGAAACGACCTTAACTCCAAAGTGGTTTTAGATGCTTATCCATTTGATGCCCATAATATAATGAATAGTACATTGTAAACGTGAACATATGACTCCCTTCATAAATTAACACATACATCACATTAGATAATTTAATCACAGGGGCTGTCATAAAAGTGTTCGTAAACTTTCACATGCACAAAATAGCTATTTTCACACTAAAAACGATTTTTTTTATTGAACAAATGACTTATAATGAAGGTACATGAACTAACCAACACATCTATCATTTCAATAAGAAAATTAGATTCATATCTTATGATATACGAAAGAAAAGCAGAATGGAAATGTCCATTTTTAGCTCACCTGTCACAAAGTGACAGAGTGAGCTTTTGTGATCACTCTTCGTCCGTCGTCCGTCCGTCCGTCCGTCCGTCAACAATTGGGTTGTGTCCTCTCTAGCAGTCACAATTTTGGCCTAATCTTTATGAAACTTGGTCACAATGATCATCTCCATAAAATCTAGGTTAAGTTCGATATTGGGTCATATGGGGTCAAAAACTAGGTCACTAGGTCAAATCAAAGGAAAACCTTGTGAACACATTAGAGGTCACAATTTGAGCCTAATCTTTATGAAACTTGATAACAATGATCATCTCTGTAAAATCTAGGTCAAATTCGATATTGGGTCATCTGGGGTCAAAAACTAGGTCACTAGGCCAAATCATTGAAAAAACTTGTGAACACATTAGAGGTCACAATTTGTGACTAATCTTTATGAAAATTGATCACAATGATCATCTCTATAAAATCTAGGTCAAGTTCGATATTGGGTCATCTGGGGTCAAAAACTAGGTCACAAGGCCAAATCATTGAAAAAGCTTGTGAACACACTAGAGGTCACAATTTGAGACTAATCTTTATGAAAATTGATCACAATGATCATCTCTATAAAATCTACGTCAAGTTCGATATTGGGTCATCCGGGGTCAATATTGGGTCATCCAGGGTCAAAAACTAGGTCACAAGCCTTTGAAGGCCAAATCATTGAAAAAGCTTGTGAACACACTAGAGGTCACAATTTGAGCCTAATCTTTATGAAACTTGATCACACTGATCATCACTATAAAATTTTGGTCAAGTTCGATATTGGGTCATCTGGAGTCAAAAACTAGGTCACGAGGCCAAATCATTGAAAAAGCTTGTGAACACACTAGAGGTCACAATTTTGACCTTATCTTTATGAAACTTGATCACAATGATCATCATTATAAAATTTAGGTCAAGTTCAATATTGGGTCATCTGGGGTCAAAAACTAGGTCACGAGGCCAAATCATTGAAAAATCTTGTGAACACACTAGAGGTCACAATTTTGACTCTATCTTTATTAAACTTGGTCACAATGTTTATCTCTATAAAATCTAGGTCAAGTTAGATACTGTGTCATTTGGGCCAAAATCTAGGTCACTAGGCCAAACAGGTGAGCGACCCAGGGCCCTTTGGACCCTCTTGTTATCATTTTTTTCGATTGGACCTTGAACTGACCTTGACCCCAGAAGGTGAATTATGTTTGTCCAATTAATGTCCATAATCAAATGAATAATTAAATATCCATGCAAATATGTAGCAATATATACATGAACATTTAAATAATATTAGATAATAGAATACCAGGGGTGGTCGAAAGAATGCCTTCTAGGCCAGCATACATATGCATTAAATGGCTAATTTGACAAAGAAATGACGATTTTCATTAAACAAATGATGGCTTATAATGAAAGAATATGAAATAACCAACACGGCTATCATTTTTATAGGCAACTTATATTATATCGAATGCTATACGAAGAGAAATAGAGTGGAACTGTCCATTTTTTCCTTTTTTTCTCTATTTGACCTTGAACTGACCTTGACCTTGACCCAAGAAAGGTCAATTATGTTTGTCCATTTGATGTCTATAATTAAACGAATAATAGCCATGCAATTATGTAGCAATATATATATGAACAATTTAATCATATTAGATCATAGAATACAAGGGGTAGTCCAAAGAATGCCTTCTCGGCCAGCATGTATATGTATTAAATTGCTTTTTTGACAAAGAAATGACTATTTTCATTAAACAAATGGTTTATAATGAAAGAATCTGTACTTACCATGACGGCTATCATTTTAATAACGAAATTTGATTCCAAACATATGCTATACGAAGAAAGAACTGGGGTGAAATATCAATTTTTAGCTATTTTTCTCACTTAGACCTTGAAATGACCTTGACCTTGACCTCAAACTGGTCAGTTATGTATGTCCATTTAATGCACAACATCAATTGAATAATATTCACCCAAATATATGGCAATATAGACATAAACAAAAAAATCACAACAGAATTAAGAATGTCATGTGTATTCGTAAATTAGCTCGAAGGCAAGAGTTGTTGCCCCTGTTAAAAAAATCTGCACCACTTTAAGATCTGGCATCCACCTTTTTCTGAAGCCTGAATGTATGCATTATTCGAAAATACCAAAGGACTTTTTCTACCAGATGGGGTAAATAAACTTTCATTTTAAGGCCCTTTTGAAACCTGGCTCCTGGACTACTATGTTTTCAATATAATTACTGTAGCTCTTAACATAATGCTTCAGAAACTAAACAATGTAAATAATTGTTAATATTAGTTTTCCTGTTTAGCTGATGCACTTAAGAAAGATTTGAGATTTTAAGAAAATTCTAAGTTTTCACTTTAGACGCTTTGTAAATACCGGCCCAGGAGAAGTCCCGTTACACTTCTCACTGGTGAGACAATTATATGTTCTTCATATGGCTATGACAGAACTGATCTCTCACACTCAGAAGGGAGTGAAAATTCACTCAGTTAGAACTTATGTCATAAATGCTTGGAGTTCCTTTACACTAAGTGTAACATCAGTTTCACCAAAACCCTCTTAAAACTGTACAATTCACTAGCGTTGTTCCGATCATCAATTATAATCAATAAAAAATCCTCAGAAAAGTGAACAATTCACTAGTTTTGTTCTGATCATCAATTATAATCA
Organism: Spisula subtruncata; assembly: GCA_963678985.1. NCBI lineage: Eukaryota > Metazoa > Mollusca > Bivalvia > Venerida > Mactridae > Spisula > Spisula subtruncata. The sequence goes on from OY787674.1 coordinate 3,163,579, forward strand.
ATCAAAAATCCTCAGAAAACTGTACAATTCACTAGTTTTGTTTCGATCATCAATTATAATCAATAAAAAATCCTCAGAAAACTGTACAATTCACTAGTTTTGTTCCAATCATCAATTATAATCAATAAAAAACCCTCTTAAAACTGAACAATTCACTAGTTTTGTTTCGATCATCAATTATAATCAATAAAAAACCCTCTTAAAACTGAACAATTCACTAGTTTTGTTTCGATCAACAATGATAATCAATAAAAAACCCTCTTAAAACTAGTTTTGTTTCGATCAACAATGATAATCAATAAAAAACCCTCTTAAAACTAGTTTTGTTTCGATCAACAATGATAATCAATAAAAAACCCTCTTAAAACTAGTTTTGTTTCGATCAACAATGATAATCAATAAAAAACCCTCTTAAAACTAGTTTTGTTTCGATCAACAATGATAATCAATAAAAACCCTCTTAAAACTAGTTTTGTTTTGATCAACAATGATAATCAATAAAAAACCCTCTTAAAACTGAACAATTCACTAGCGTTGTTCCGATCATCAATTATAATCAATGAAAATTTTTCAGAAAACTGTACAATTCACTAGCGTTGTTCCGATCATCAATATAAAATCCTCCAACTGTCTATTACAGATCATCTTTTTTAATAATTGATTATTTTATATGAAAATGTCAAAAATAGGCAAGCGGCAATACTTTCACATATATTTTGGCATACCATCCGTGTTGAGAAAATATTCAATAATGATCTATATTCAGAATAATATTTAAATTAAATTAATAAAATTTCGAGGGTTGCCCGCAAGACTGTCGTATGTCCTTCTTTAATGATAAGCAGTTACTACGGTCTTGCAGGCAACCATTCTATTCTTGCAGGCAACCATTCTATCAATAAGATAGTTCTAAACTGCTAATTGATTATGAATGTTCCATACTATTCCAATCACTACAACTCACTGAAAGAATTGAAAAGTGATGTATAACTTGGCTATTTTGACCTGAGCCTGACCTTTATGCAAGAATATATTACAAGGTTTTTGCTTTGAATACATCAATTTCCGCAAGCAAATCGTGCGATATCGGTATTTCGAATTTGTGTTTGTATTACGTCTCAAGCTTCTCCGTGATACTCACTAATTATGAAAACATACAATCGGTGTTGTATCGTAGGTAAAATATATCGACTGTTAAATTATGCTATCAAAAGGTCAGGCTCGTGTCAAATTGGCCAAACTATATGTAGGAATGACTTGGTTACACAAAGATTTATGCTATCAAAAGGTCAGGCTCGTGTCAAATTGGCCAAGCTATATGTAGGAATGACTTGGTTGCACAAAGATTTATGCTAATCAAAAGGTCAGGCTCGTGTCAAATTGGCCAAGCTATATATATATATATATATATATATATATATATATATATATATGGAATGACTTGGTTGCACAAAGAATTAAGAACACCATCTAGTATACCATCACTAAAACATTTCTGAATTTACTGTTAAATCATTTAATTTCAATAGGACAAAATTTCGTGGTTTTGGTAAAAAAGACCATTAACAGATAGACTGCTTCTAAAGTATGATACTTACACATAATAGAATTGAAACAGTATTACAGAATCATCGTAATTAATAATCATGTATAATTATATATGGGCACATACATATAGATAAGACTTTCATCAGGTATATTCAATGCAAACATTGTCTTATAATTTTTTATATAATTACCGTATACCCCAAATAATAGCCCTCTGTTTTTATTGTCTGTTTTCTAATAGCATTAAACTCATTCTAGGTCAAGTTATGAAAAATTTAGCCTTATCTTAAAAATTCGTGTACTTTTCAAGGACTTTACGGCCATTTTAAACTTCTCACTGGTCAGACAATTATATGTTCTTCATATGACTATGACAGAACTGATCACTCACACTCAGAAGGGAGTGATAATTCACTCTCAAATGGAACTTATGTCATGAATGCTCGGAGTTCCATTACACTAAGTGAAACATCCGTTTCACTAAAACCCTCTTAAAACTGAACAATTCACTAGTTTTGTTTCGATCAACAATGATAATCAATAAAAAACCCTCTTAAAACTGAACAATTCACTAGCGTTGTTCCGATCATCAATTATAATCAATGAAAAATCCTCAGAAAACTGTACAATTCACTAGCGTTGTTCCGATCATCAATATAAAACCCTCCAACAATCTATAACAGATCGTCTTTATTAATAATTGATTATTTTATATGAAAATGTCAAAAATAGGCAAGCGGCAATACTTTCACATATATTTTGGCATACCATCCGTGTTGAGAAAATATTCAATTATAATCTGTAATCAGAATAATATTTAAATTAATTAATTTCTTTAATGATAAGCAATTACTACAGTCTTGCAGGCAACCATTCTATCAATAAGATAGTTCCAAACGGCTAATTGATTATGGATGTTCCATACTATTCAAATCACTACAACTCACTGAAAGAATTGAAAAGGGATGTATAGCTTGGCTATTTTGACCTGAGCCCGACCTTTGTGCAAGAATATATTACAAGGTTCTTGCTTTGAATATATTTCCGCAAGCAAATCGTATCGTATCGTAGGTAAAATATATCGACTGCTAAATTATGCTTATCAAAAGGTCAGGCTCGTGTCAAATTGGCCAAGCTATATATAGGAATGACTTGGTTGCACAAAGATTTAAGAACACCATCTATACTATCACTCAAACATTTCTGAATTTACTGTAAAATCATTTAATTTCGATAGGACAAAATTCGGTGGTTTTGGTAAAAAAGACCATTTCGATGGGACGTCAATTTATAGATATTGCATTTCAGGTAATAAATACAAGGTCCAAAATCAGTGTCCGATGGGACTTGATCTCGTGTGTGAAGGGAACCACAAAATTTAATCCCCCACAAAAATTAATGATTTTACAATATACAATTAGAGAAAATGAAACTTTTTGAAAAAAGGAAAGCTGTTTATATACACTATGCATTGAACCTCAGAAAACAATCGTAACTATATATTTTAACAGATAGACTGCTTCTAATGTATGATACATACACATAAGAGAATTGAAACAGTTTTACAGAATCATCATAATAAATAATCATGTATAATTATATATGGGCACATACATATAGACAAGTTTTTCATCAGGTATATTCAATGTCTTATAATTTTTTATATAATTACCGTATACCCCAAATAATAGCCCTCTGTTTTTATTGTCTGTTTTCTAATAGCATTAAACTCATTCTAGGTCAAGTTATGAAAAACTTAGCCTTATTTAAAAAAATTCATGTACTTTTCAAGGACTTTATGGCCATTTTAAACTCAAGTACTTTTCAAGGACTAAGGGATCAAATTAAAGTACTTCTGGAGACCTGTGTGAACCGTGTGTATTATTGTATGTCTCATTAATGAACTATATCATATTCACGACTTATACATAAAGTAGCATTGGAATGTTATAGCTAAATATGCTGTATTATTAAAATATTCACCACTCAGCATGTGTTGCATTATTTATACATATAGTGTTACAGTACCATCGTGTTGTCAAACTACATTGTATTGTCCTAACGTTTATTAGCCAAATAGAAGTAAATAAACTACACATAGTCTCCTATTCTACTCCACTCCTACTCTACTCAACTCCACTCCTACTCTACTCAACTCCACTCCTACTCTTCTCTACTCCACTCCTACTCTGCTCTACTCCACTCTTACTCTACTCTTACTCTACTCTACTCCACTCCTTATCTACTCCACATGTTCCACTCTTCCTACTCTACCATTCTCTACACCTCATACTCTACTCTACTCCACTCCACTCCTTATCTACTCCACATGTTCCATTCTACTCTTACTCTACTTCACTCTAATCTTCCTACTCTACCATTCTCTACACCTCCTACTCTACTCTACTCTACTCCTTATCTACTCCACATGTTCCACTCTTCCTACTCTACCAATCTCTACACCTCCTACTCTACTCCACTCCTTCTACTCTACTACATTCTACTCCAGGCTACGCTACTATACTGTCTGCATGGATCCGCAGTATACCCCTCTGCTCACATTTAATAATACGGGTAAATACAAAGATTTAAATTATATATCAGAGGTGGGGGTACATTACAAGGTAAATTTGTGGCCATAGCAGTATAATTATAACATGTGTCAATGTTTTCTTTATGTAGGGAAGAAAATGCATTATTTAAGTAATTTTAAAGAAAAAATGCCTTATTTCGCTTTATTATAATGCACTTCATTAATACATATAATTATACCCTAACCTTCACTATGATAACAACTCACTGATTAGATCATGGTTCGTAAATTTGTATGATAACAAATGATGAAGTCACCAGCAATTTGGGAGCGAACATAACAACTGTAATACTATGATTCCAGGTTGTAGGTATAACTCTATAAGAAAGGTGTTCAAATTCTACATAATGTTAAATCTGATGTAAGATTCTCCAAGTTAAAATTTGGATAAATTAATGTTTTATTGCATAAATGTCCTTGTAAATCCTATTGTTGGCAATCAGGTGAACAGTTTTGTTACTTTACAGTAAATACTGTAATGTTGTTGTTGCTCCTCTGTCCTACAATCAATGTGTTGTTAGTGGTATTATAACAGACTGACAGTGGACAAATCAAACCATCACTGCATGTGGCAATCTCTCCCAGACATTGTCCCTCTGGATCAAAGTGCATAATATTGTGCGAGTACCAACCACAAACTATCACATGACCATCACTGTCTGTACAAACTCCCCGTGCTCGCATTAGTACTTCACCGTGATATAACCATTGTGGTCCACGAAAGTCATACCATTCTGAACGTAGAAATCCCCATGCACCACTTAGTACTTCACTGTGATAGCACCAAACTACACTACCACTACCAGTAGTGTTTATCGTTATCACTCCTTTGTTATAATCTGCTACATGTAGAGATTTTCCGTCAGGACAGACAGCAATATCACGGATGGATGAGAATATTCTAGCCCCTGTTGTATCATTACAGATGGTCTGGAGGAGTTTACCTTGTAATGTATAGACATATAGAGAACGACCACCACCAACATATAACTTATCACTGATCACTGCAATACCTTCACACCCATGGTCCATATGGTATGTACGTCCAGGTACAAGTTTATCATTACAGGTGGATATAAATTGTATAGTGCGATCATCTAGACATACAGCTACTTCTGTACTACTTGATCTACATACTGACAATGGACGAGCTTTCACTACCACTGATGATTTGATCGTATACTTTCTACTGAAAAGTGTATACTTTCTACTGTCAACTAATTTTAACTTATAATTATTATAATCAGCCAACAGGATACTACCACTATCTAACATACACGATGACCCTATAGAACATGTATTCTTGTCATCTGGTTGTTGTATGTTGTACTCTGATTTATCTACCACTGTGTAAAGTTGTTGTTTCAGTGGCTTCAATACTGGCTTGGTGACTTGTTGTTGTGTTGGGACTTGTGTGTTGTACCTGCTGTAACCAGATGCTGATGAGTGTTTTGTTGGTTGATGGATAGAAGTAGATGTTTGTTGATGTTGACTGCTAGCAGTAGATGTTGCTTGTTGTTGACTGATAGCAGAAGATATTGCTTGTTGGCGGCTGCTAGCAGTAGATGTTGCTTGCTTTTGACTGCTAGCAACAGATGTTTGTTTTTGACAGCTAGAAGTAGATGTCTGTTGTTGTTGACTGCTAGCAGTAGATGTTGCTTGTGGTTGACTGCTAGCAGTAGATATTGTTTGTTGTTGACTGCTAGCAGTAGATGTTGTTAGTTGTTGACTGCTAGCAGTAGATGTTGTTTGTGGTTGACTGCTAGCAGTAGATGTTGCTAATTGTTGACTGCTAGCAGTAGATGCTGTTAGTTGTTGACTGCTAGCAGTAGATGTTGTTTGTGGTTGATTGCTAGCAGTAGATGCTGCTAGTTGTTGACTGCTAGCAGTAGATGTTGCTAGTTGTTGACTGCTAGCAGTAGATGTTGCTTGTTGTTGACTGCTAACAGAAGGTGTTGGTTGTGAACAGTCTTGTTTTTGAGGACCATTGAGTATACCAAACGTAAGAACATTCAATAAGAATGTCATAATCTCAGTATTTTTTGAAAATTTAATTTCTGAATTTTGATGGTTGGGCAATTTTGATAGCAATTCTTGGCCTCGTTTTATCATATATTGACCTAGTTTAGCAATGACAAATTTCTGTGAGTCGTTACTCTGGTCAGACTCAATCTCAGCCTTGAACCTGATCAATTCATCCCGGGTCTCCTTGATGTTTTGAGCTGTATCCCCAGTCGCCTTTTTGGCCTCTCGATACCTGGCTTCAAGATCAGCTAGCGTGTCAGCTTCGATCTTGTCAATGATGTAGTTTATATCATCTCGGTATTTCTGAATCTCTTGCTTACACGTAGCTTTGCTGTCATCCAGGTTACTCTCCATTCTGTCATGCTGTGTCTGCAATGTCTTCATGGACTTGATGGCGGTTGTTAAATCATGGTTGATTTGTTTGACTTCTTGTGTAGGGAAGTTGGATTGCACCAAATCAGGGACATAATGTATGTCACCACACGATCTGAAAATAATGTTCTTATATAAATACATATGTACAGTCCTATTGGGCTATGACTAGAGTGACGCAGTGGTAGAATCCACTATTGGGGGGTATAGAGTGACGCAGTGGTAGAATCCACTATTGAGGGGTATAGAGTGACGCAGTGGTGGAATCCACTATTGAGGGGTATAGAGTGACGCAGTGGTGGAATCCACTATTGAGGGGTACAGAGTGACGCAGTGGTGGAATCCACTATTGAGGGGTATAGAGTGACGCAGTGGTGGAATCCACTATTGAGGTGTATAGAGTGACGCAGTGGCGGAATCCACTATTGAGGGGTATAGAGTGACGCAGTGGCGGAATCCACTATTGAGGGGTATAGAGTGACGCAGTGGTAGAATCCACTATTGAGGGGTATAGAGTGACGCAGTGGTAGAATCCACTATTGAGGGGTATAGAGTGACGCAGTGGTAGAATCCACTATTGAGGGGTATAGAGTGACGCAGTGGTAGAATCCACTATTGAGGGGTATAGAGTGACGCAGTGGTGGAATCCACTATTGAGGGGTATAGAGTGACGCTGTGGTAGAATCCACTATTGAGGGGTATAGAGTGACGCAGTGGTAGAATCCACTATTGAGGGGTATAGCCTAGAAGCTCATGTAGCCGGTGTATCAAACGAAATTGACAAAATAAATATAAATAACTAGCTCCTCTTCACATATTTTGTTGGAAACTGCTAAAATGAACTTTAATCTTTAATAAAACTGCAAAAACACATCAAATGACCTTTGGAATCGGAAAAAATACATGTAAACAAACACCATGTAAAATTTCAGAAAAGGGAAATAACTCCATCTATCCGGTGCAACAATAACTTTTTTCAAGTCAATTGGTCCAGTTTGTTGACAAGTTGATTTTTTCCCGCCAAAAGTTGCACACGACCCTATTATTCAATGGATGACGTCATAGCTTTCAAAATTTTGATTGATAAATAAACAAGCGAGCATTGAATACATGCATGTCAAACATTGCCGATTAAATAAGGATTTACTCGTACTGAAGGCATGGTGTAAGTTTTTGTTGTGATTTCATTCAGAAATTGGTCCATTTCGTATTTATTTATTTAATTTACTCGTCAGTTATTGTAAACAATCCTGCAGGCAATGTCACGAGAAAAAGAATCTAAACTTTAATGAGAAAATTACATACACCGGTAGGGTGGATACACCTGCTTCATGGGGTTTCACTATAGAGTGAAGCAGTGGTAGAATCCACTATTGAGGGGTGTAGAGTGACGCAGTGGTAGAATCCACTATTGAGGGGGGTAGAGTGACGCAGTGGTAGAATCCACTATTGAGGGGGTAGAGTGACGCAGTGGTAGAATCCACTATTGAGGGGTGTAGAGTGACGCAGTGGTAGAATCCACTATTGAGGGGTATAGAGTGACGCAGTGGTAGAATCCACTATTGAGGGGTATAGAGTGACGCAGTGGTAGAATACACTATTGAGGGGTGTAGAGTGACGCAGTGGTAGAATCCACTATTGAGGGGTGTAGAGTGACGCAGTGGTAGAATCCACTATTGAGGGGTGTAGAGTGACGCAGTGGTAGAATCCACTATTGAGGGGTGTCAACAGGGCCAAATTTAAAATCAGGAAAATTTCATGCAGCAGGACAATTTTGACAACCAAGTGGCCTAACACAGCATTGTTTCCATAATTGTCTAAGTTTTTATTAAGAAATTCCATCACAACAAATTTAATTGACCATAACTTTGCCATTTCTCAAGATATTTTCATCAAATACTTTTATATTGGTAAAAATCAAGCCTCTTTTTAGGATATGTAAATCAGGAATTCCGGATTATTCCAAAAAATTGACACCTCTGCACTATTACAGTGCAAAACCAATTATACAGGCTAATACAAACATGCCCATAATTCCAATGTTTGACTAAACTCTACCTGTAATGATTGTAATCTTTTATGTACTATTGTTGATTCAAAGATGTCTGTCAAAACCGCCAGAATGTTCCACTTCTGAATAGCTTTAACCACTACGCTTTAGGACCATAAGAGTTTTAATCGTATAAGTGTATTCATGATGGTAGAATTTAATCCTGACAAACCTGTAATAATCGACCGGGTTGAATGTTTGTTTACGCGATTGTGACAGAGATCTTTGAATCAACAATACACATAAACTGATATGTCACATGTAAATATCCTAACTGGACTGTAGATATGTGTTGTTGATTTCATCATCAAGGTTTACAGGGTGGACATACCAAGTGACTTTTTGGCTAAGTGGACAAGTAAAATCTGTCAACCAAAACATTCAACAAACAAGATTCGTAATACGTGCCATGTGACTTGTTCCCCTTTAACATATATACTGTAAAATCATTAATTTTCGTGGGGGATTAAATTTATAGATTTCGTAGTTCATCTTCTTCCACAAAATCGAATCCAATTGAACAATCATTTTGCCCCATGCATGTATTACCTGAACTGCAAAATCCATGAATAAAAGTCCTATCAAAATGGTCTTTCCACCAAAACCACGAAAATTTCCTCCCATCGAAATTAAATGACTTTACAGTAGGTGAGGGGCAATACAAGCGGAGGCGTCTTTTTCTCAACCTAATTGAGATTGACGTTCAACACTCAAGCTGAGAATGAACATTACCCATGCAACTTTTTATTGACAGACTTTTACTTTTCAACTTAGCCACAGAGTCACGAGGAAAGTCAACTCAGGTTTAATACTAACTCAAGGTTGCTAGGAAAGATGTGTCACTGAGCGTCTCAATGGAGATAGAAAGATGTGTTGAAATACATGGAGAGGAGGGTTACATTAGTGGAGTTTTTCCGTATCATAACACACATTAAAGGAACTTAACTCCAATTTTGATGTTAAAACATGCTTTGTAGACATATAAATCACAAAACTATGTTTTACAAATACCTTAAATTATTACAACTTACATAACGATCAACGGCGCTATCGATGTTTGTTACGGCCTTTCTCAGCATTTATACACACCAACATTAAATTATATATCCTATAGGGTTAGTCACGCAATAGACTGTAGGGGTTGAAAAGGTAATAAACTGATGTTTTGCGATTATTTTTCTTCTAGATGAGTAAGTTTAGATTCTTACATAAATGAATTAGGTTGTTCAAGCCAAAAAATGTGATTGTAAGATAACTTATTGATAAATTTTACAATTGACCAACTGGAGTTGAGTCCCTTTAATGTGTGTTGAAATACATGGAGAGGAGGGTTAAATATTTGGCTTCTCTTCATAACATAACCAACATTAATGTTAAATGATTAAAACTGGTTCAAACTGGTTGTTATCATACATTGAAAGCATGAACTTCAAAATGTACAATATACATCGTATAGGTATTGAGGTTATCTATTAACAGTAATTATAAAGTTCGGATTTTATCTGTCATATATTATACTATATTATCGGACAGTCATGTGGCTAATATACATGCAGTGTTGATCAATTTTTTTTATCTGTTTAAGGGCACTCTACTGATATCTAGAAATGTGTGAATTGGACACGGGTGTCCCTTTTATAGCACATCTTATTAAAATAGGGAAGGATACAGGAGTTTATTCATTATTTGATATAAAATAAAAGTAACAAAGGGCCATAACTCTGGAAGAAATTGATGCAGCTAAAATTCCTTCCAATATTGTCTTCTACACATTGAGATTGTTAATCAGTGAAAGCTTGAAGAAATTCCACCAAATATTTCTGAAGGAGTTAAACACACAAGATTTTTCATAATGAGATACAGTAAAACTGCGTTATAACGAGCATCGATATCACGAGCACTCGGTCTATCTCGAGTAAGTTTTGAAATAGTATCTGTTTGTATTACCAATAAATGCCCTTTTGGTTATTTCGAGCACCCTGTTTATCTTAAGCATGTTACCTGTCCCGAAAACTACTTGAGATAACGAAGTTTTACTGTATATAGTAAGACTAACAAAGGGCCATAACTCCAGTAAAAATTGATGCAGCAAATAATTGTTTCTTGAAGGTCATCTACACATTTGGGTTGATCAGTGAAACAGTTTATACTGGAAAGTGAAGGCAGCACTCAACTCAACCAGCCGAGCTTAGAAAACATTAACAACATAACACAATTACACATAACAATGCCCATATATAAGCTAACGAAATATTGAAAAGCCCAAGTCCCCGTTGAAAAAGACTTTATCAATGCCACTTTCATTCCATCCCTGCAATCACATAAACGATGGACCCATATGCAATATGACAATCCCTGATTTAGAGTGCAAAGGATCTACAAACATTTCAGTCAAATCATCTTTTGAGATATCTCAAGGATTTTCCAAGTTTGGCATTAATTTTCATCGCCATTACTCTGTGATGACGTTAAGCCCGAGATGCTAAATGGCGTGCACTTTACCTTGGTTACAATATGTGACATCATCAAGTAAATAATAATGTTAATTAATTGAAATGTGAGATAATTGATTGATCGACATCAGCTGGTAATTTCATTATGCTAGAATCAATATTTCAAAATTTACAAGGAAATAATATTCAACACAGCAATTTACAATTATTTGGTTCCTATCTGTAGTTATTAATTGGAACCAAATGTTGACAGCCCATCCGCCGAAATCGCCAATTTAACAAGCAATTAGGAACTGCAAGGAATACATAAATCCCCTACCTGTGGCGTGTTCAGCTAGCCTAGTACTAGGCTAGATCTAGCAGTTCTCGCTCATGAACGACAAGATAAATCGAGATCTCGGCGAGGGCTAGCCTAGTCCAGCAAGCTAGCAATGTAGGAGGGATTTGACTAAAATACGAAAGGAAAATTTTTGGCGAAACGAGGATTAAAATTTAATATTGTATGAATTCAAGTTATTATTGGTAACACATTTTAATTCCAAATAAATAAGTTGTGTATTTGGATTGCATTAGATTGTTCCTATCAATAAATAATGACAATATTTTAATTAAGCTAATTTGAAGCCTCCTTTCGTCGACCACACTGTCTGACACCTTCAAAGTTGCTATTCAAGGCAATTCTTCATGTAATTTTACATAATTATTAATGAAAAAAATTAAACCCCAAAATTATTTTTATAAAACCCTTTAAACCCCTTATTGCCCTTTAAAACACATGCGGGTAGGGTTTTAAAGTCCCATTAACGCTCAAAATCAGTCATATTTTGTGCCAAAAATGAGTTACTTATCGAGAATTTATTAAGTTTTTATAAATATTGATTACTGTGCAACAATAATTTGACTTACACAATATGAAAAATTCTGGCCTTTTATTCAGATGTTTTGTTTACGAGCTTATTTTCGTCAAGTACCGAGTGCACACGAGCGTGAAGTTATTCACATACATGGGCGAGTACTAAATCCCGGTGTCCGCCGGTATCTTTTTGAAACTATAGTAACTGTCGGTATCGCTGGTTTAACATACTATATATTGCCTTGAATAGAGTAGATTTCATTATAACTAAGCTTTGGTGGGTTGGTTTGTATAACTTATTCACAAACATTGTGATAGTTTTCTATTTAACTATGTGCTACTTGTATATTACACATTTTCATGAATTAAATATCTGTTAAATCCAACGCTTCTTTGCGGCAGTTTTTAAACATGATTGCTATGTTTATATTTTTACATAAAATGTCGAAGACCTGCCGTCCACTAGGACCGGAAGGGTTCTTGTAGCAGAAATTCACCAGATCGCGATGGTTCGGCATGTCCTCGCTATGTAATGGAACCCTTCCTTATCATTCCGCATTCAATCCACATCTTCAGGACGCCTTCTGTGACGCTATGTAATCATGTAGCCATCCCGAATGGTTTCCAAAGGAAGCCGAATCGATACCAAAAGCTCCCTGAAAACACCGAAGAGATGAGTTCTACACACGGAAGCTATGCCGATCATGTTAAGGTCACAAGCCCAAAAGCGAAAAGTTATCAAAGGTACCAGTTGATCGTGGAAGAAGTGATGCCGGGTCATCAGCGTATATCCAGAATGGCAGCGGAAGCGATGTCATCAGTTTACCAAGAGGTTCAGATAGTAGTTCGGCATCGTCTATTAACTTAAAACCGAATTTCTAATTGGCCACCCTAAAATCATTATATCATCTGATATATTATATCAATAAATCTTAGGCTGTGTAATTTGTTCATTCCACGCACTAATTTATCGATTTCCAGAAAGAAATGGCGTATTCATGTACAAAATCATCCGTGCGTAACGGTTGGTGTGAAATTGCTTTTTTGCACGTTGGTCTCGTGCACAGCTTAGAATAGTATCGTACTTGGAATATGCATTTGTTCCCTGTTGATTGACTTTTCTTAAAAACACTACAATTTGTGAGAATGAGCCAACGCGCTCATGACGTCAGATGCATGCATACATTGAACGAATTTCTGATTGGCCACGTGTCTTTATATATTAGATTTTAACAAATTGTTTTTAGAAGAATCCAAATAATCGAAACCTCGATACTGTCCAATTTTATTGACAGAAAATAAGTTTCTCGCAGTAATTCGAGTTATAAAACCCCATGTTATAACAAATATCGCATTTTTCAAAATGACGTTTTAGCATACATGTCTGGATTTTGGTGCTTGTACTTGTCATTGTGACAGCCTCAGCTCGCCCCATGTTACTTATTCTCGCAAGTATCAATGCTTTTAAATGAAATTGAAGGGTTCCTGAAACGAGCAAGTTGTAATCAGCAATCCTTCCGCATATATAGTACCGGGGTCTAGTTGACGGAAGGTCTAAAACATTATTACATCGACACTTTAATTATATCTCAATATGTTATATTATAATCTAATGAAAACAATTTACCCTTTAATTCACCAGTGAAATATTACACTCGATTACCCTATACAATATAGTGCAATAGGATACCGGCGATTACCAGTACCAGAGGATACCGGTTTGACTCTTATCTACATGCATATACTCGCATAAATTTGTCATCAATATATATGTCCTCGATCTATTACGAAAATTTACGTACTGTCTTCGGAACGACCCGTCGATTTCAGATTGTAAACAAATGAGTATTTTGTATGGTGGACAAAATACTCCTTTGTTTACAAATTGACGATTTGCGGAGATTATTATTCTAAGGATAAAAGTCAACTTACATCAAATATATGCTGATTATATGCCATTTAGGGAGCTCTATAACCTGTCAATGTTTCCCGGTCTTATTTGTTAGTAAAATATTGCTATTTCTGAGACTTTATGGGACTTTAAACGAAAAAGTGGGGTTATGCCAACCCTGAATTATACATAATATGATGCATATTAAAAAGCATATTGCTGGTCATATCAAAATAATAACTAAATAAAATTCTCCCGTCTAATCATTCAACAATGATTGACAAATGAAACATTACTTTCGCAAACTGTGTGTCATTATTTTAAACAGATTATCAATGATAATTAGATTAACCACGGATTATCACATGTAGCCGTGTGTCTAGTCAAGTCACTGACTGTTTGTTGAATAAACTAATTATCGAGATGGTATTGTTATAAGTCACCGACGAACGATCACACCTTTGTTGATTGAGTAGGATGTGTCAAGGCGCTGCTTATTGCTCGTAAAACTAGTTTCACTGTTATATCATAGTCAACGGTGGCAGAAGGAGGCTAGCATATTATCAAGTTGGTATCATAAAGCTCGACGAATGGGGTCATTATATAACTTATTTGATAGATTAAGCTCCCTTCGCTGAAAATTTTAAAATTTAAAGTCGGCTAGAATATAGCTAAGTTAATATGGTAAAACTCGTTTCGCTGTTATATCATGGTCAATGGTGGCGAAAAGCTAGAATTTTTATTAGACATATATATATTCAATTTTGTACATACACACATTCAGGACTATGATATAACTTAGTTGAAATATAAATGATAACGCTCATTGCAGTGGAATTTTACATTCTAACATTCTTTTTCCGATATTTCATGGTTTACGGTCGTATATGACTATGTTGAATTTTACCGTCGGCGAAAAGCAGCTATTATAGAATAAGTTGGTACATGTAGATAAAGCTCCTTTCGCCAATATTTTAATCAACATTCTACCAACGTTTCGCGGATATTTCATGGTTTGCGGTCTGCGAAAGGAGTCTATAAAATAACTAAGTATGTATGATAAAGCTCCTGTCTTTGATATTTTACATGCTACCGTCAGCGAAAGGAGGCTGTAGTGTAACTACCCAGCAAGCAATCTATATGGGTCCCATGTGGGCACCTATATGGGCTGCCTATAAGGGACCCACATAGAAAGTGCAACAGGGGCCTTTGTTGGTCCCATCTGGGCTGCCCGTATGCATTCAAAATGGGACCCATATGGGTCCCATCTGGGCTACCCCATGTACATTCGCCTGGGCTGCCGATATGTCTCCCATCTGGGCTGCCCATATTCATTCAGAAATGGATCTCATATGGGCAGCCTATATTCGTATGAGCACTTCAGATATATTGTAAATCAGAAATTGTATTTTTCAGCAAACTCCACTGTATCCTCTGGTTTGCTACTACTATGCGTACATAGTGTCCTTGCAGGAAGGAGCAGTTGGACAGCTTCTTGTTTATACAAGGCATTCTATATTATATACTTACAAGTTCGATATTTACAAGCTATAGTTTCCAGACAACCATGTGGTAGAATTAAGAAAACAAGAGGGTCCAAAGGGCCCTGGGTCGCTCACCTGTTTGGCCTAGTGACCTAGATTTTGGCCCAAATGACACAGTATCTAACTTGACCTAGATTTTATAGAGATAAACATTGTGACCAAGTTTCATAAAGATAGAGTCAAAATTGTGACCTCTAGTGTGTGCACAAGATTTTTCAATGATTTGGCCTCGTGACCTAGTTTTTGACCCCAGATGACCCAATATCGAACTTGACCTAAATTTTATAATGATGATCATTGTGATCAAGTTTCATAAAGATAAGGTCAAAATTGTGACCTCTAGTGTGTTCACAAGCTTTTTCAATGATTTAGCCTCGTGACCTAGTTTTTGACTCCGGATGACCCAATATCGAACTTGACCAAAATTTTATAGTGATGATCAGTGTGATCAAGTTTCATAAAGATTAGGCTCAAATTGTGACCTCTAGTGTGTTCACAAGCTTTTTCAATGATTTGGCCTTCAAAGGCTTGTGACCTAGTTTTTGACCCCGGATGACCCAATATCGAACTTGACGTAGATTTTATAGAGATGATCATTGTGATCAATTTTCATAAAGATCAGTCTCAAATTGTGACCTCTAGTGTGTTCACAAGCTTTTTCAATGATTTGGCCTTGTTACCTAGTTTTTGACCCCAGATGACCCAATATCGAACTTGACCTAGATTTTATAGAGATGATCATTGTGATCAATTTTCATAAAGATTAGTCACAAATTGTGACCTCTAGTGTGTTCACAAGCTTTTTCAATGATTTGGCCTTCAAAGGCTTGTGACCTAGTTTTTGACCCCGGATGACCCAATATCGAACTTGACGTAGATTTTAAAGAGATGTTGTGATCAATTTTCATAAAGATTAGTCTCAAATTGTGACCTCTAGTGTGTTCACAAGCTTTTTTAATGATTTGGCCTTGTGACCTAGTTTTTGACCCCAGATGACCCAATATCGAACTTGACCTAGATTTTATAGAGATGATCATTGTGATCAATTTTCATAAAGATTAGTCACAAATTGTGACCTCTAATGTGTTCACAAGGTTTTTCAATGATTTGGCCTAGTGACCTAGTTTTTGACCCCAGATGACCCAATATCGACCTTGACCTAGATTTTACAGAGATGATCATTGTGATCAAGTTTCATAAAGATTAGTCTCAAATTGTGACCTCTAATGTGTTCACAAAGTTTTCCTTTGATTTGACCTAGTGACCTAGTTTTTGACCCCAGATGACCCAATATCGAACTTGACCTAGATTTTATGGAGATGATCATTGTGATCAAGTTTCATAATGATCAGGCTCAAATTGTGACCTCTAATGTGTTCACAAGGTTTTCCTTTGATTTGACCTAGTGACCTTGTTTTTGACCCCAGATGACCCAATATCGAACTTGACCTAGATTTTATGGAGATGATCATTGTGATCAAGTTTCATAATGATCGGGCTCAAATTGTGACCTCTAATGTGTTCACAAGGTTTTTCAATGATTTGGCCTAGTGACCTAGTTTTTGACCCCAGATGACCCAATATCGAATTTAACCTAGATTTTACAGAGATGATCATTGTGATCAAGTTTCATAAAGATTAGGCTCAAATTGTGACCTCTAATGTGTTCACAAGGTTTTCCTTTGATTTGACCTAGTGACCTAGTTTTTGACCCCAGATGACTCAATATCGAACTTGACCTAGATTTTATGGAGATGATCATTGTGATCAAGTTTCATAATGATCAGGCTCAAATTGTGACCTCTAATGTGTTCACAAGGTTTTCCTTTGATTTGACCTAGTGACCTAGTTTTTGACCCCAGATGACCCAATATCAAACTTGACCTAGATTTTATGGAGATGATCATTGTGATCAAGTTTCATAATGATCAGGCTCAAATTGCGACCTCTAATGTGTTCACAAGGTTTTCCTTTGATTTGACCTAGTGACCTAGTTTTTGACCCCAGATGACCCAATATCGAACTTGACCTAGATTTTACAGAGATGATCATTGTGATCAAGTTTCATAAAGATTAGGCTCAAATTGTGACCTCTAATGTGTTCACAAGGTTTTCCTTTGATTTGACCTAGTGACCTAGTTTTTGACCCCAGATGACCCAATATCGAACTTGACCTAGATTTTATGGAGATGATCATTGTGATAAGTTTCATAATGATCAGGCTCAAATTGTGACCTCTAATGTGTTCACAAGGTTTTCCTTTGATTTGACCTAGTGACCTAGTTTTTGACCCCAGATGACCCAATATCGAACTTGACCTAGATTTTATGGAGATGATCATTGTGATCAAGTTTCATAATGATCAGGCTCAAATTGTGACCTCTAATGTGTTCACAAGGTTTTCCTTTGATTTGACCTAGTGACCTAGTTTTTGACCCCAGATGACCCAATATCGAACTTGACCTAGATTTTATGGAGATGATCATTGTGATCAAGTTTCATAATGATCAGGCTCAAATTGTGACCTCTAATGTGTTCACAAGGTTTTCCTTTGATTTGACCTAGTGACCTAGTTTTTGACCCCAGATGACCCAATATCGAACTTGACCTAGATTTTATGGAGATGATCATTGTGATCAAGTTTCATAATGATCAGGCTCAAATTGTGACCTCTAATGTGTTCACAAGGTTTTCCTTTGATTTGACCTAGTGACCTAGTTTTTGACCCCAGATGACCCAATATCGAACTTGACCTAGATTTTATAGAGATGATCATTGTGGTCAAGTTTCATAATGATCAGGCTAAATTTGTGACCTCTAGTGTGTTCACAAGCAATTGTGAACGGACGACGGACGACGGACGGACGGACGGACGGACGACGGACGACGGACGAAGAGCGATCACAAAAGCTCACCTTGTCACTTTGTGACAGGTGAGCTAAAAATGTACATATATCAATTTACTTTGAACTTATGAAACACTATTATTTGTACTGAAAATAAATATAATAGCAAGAAGATTTATATTAAATTTACTTATATTTCAATTCAAGGGAAGTAATACTTTTTTGTTCTATATGGGCTAAAGCCGCTTGCTCAGGAATAGCGCATATGTGACCCGTATGTGTACCAGATGGGAAAGCCCATATGGGCTTGCCAAAGAACAGCCCATATGGGACCCATATGTGTACCAGATGGGAAAGCCCATTATGGGCTTGCCCAGGAATAGCCCATATGGGACCCATATGTGTACCAGATGGGAAAGCCAATAAGGGCATGCCAGGAATATAGGTCACATATGGGTCCAAAGTGGGCATACCCACATGGACTTGCCCAGAAACAGCCCATATGGGACACGGGCATGTCCACATAGGTCCCAAATGGGTCCAATATGGGCATAGCCCACATGGGCTTGTCCACAAAGGTCCCATATGGGTCCAATATGGGCATGCCCATATGGACTTGCCCAGAAACAGCCCATATGGGACATGGTCATATTCACATAGGTCCCATATGGGTCCAATATGGGCATAACCCATATGAGCTTGTCCACATAGGTCCCATATGGGTCCAATATGGGCATACCCACATGGGCTTTCCCAGAAACAGCCCATGTGGGATATGGGCTTGTCCATAATGGTCCCATATGGGTCCAATATGGGCACTGCCCACATGGACATGTTCACATAGGTCCCATATAGGTCCAATATTGGCATAACCCATATGGGCTTGTCCACATAGGTCCAATAAGGGTCCAATATGGGCATACCCACATGGGCTTGCCCAGAAACAGCCCATATGGGACATGGTCATGTCCACATAGGTCCCATATGGGTCCAATATGGGCATACACACATGGGTTTGCCCAGAAACAGCCCATATGGGATATAAGCATGTCCATATAGGTTCCATATGGGTCCAATATGGGCATTACCCATATGGGCTTGTCCACATAGGTCCCATATGGGTCCAATATGGGCATACACACATGGGCTTGCCCAGAAACAGCCCATATGGGATATAAGCATGTCCATATAGGTCCTATGTTCAAATTTTTGTCACATTTTAGAATAATATTCTGATTTTAATAAAACACGTAAAAATTGTGAGTGTCTGCTTCAAAGGAAAAGTAGCCGCTATTTGTAACCACTAACCCCTTGTTTGAAATTGGTCACCATAGCAACGACGGAAGTAATTTTATCAAAATTTATCAGAAAATTTCACTTGTTTGGATAGTACTAGGGTATCCAACTACTTATGATTTAATCGGTGAACATGACTTTTTTCTCATTTTAGACCTATTTCTAAATATCGTGACATAACTATTATTGTTATGTCAATAAGCCCAATTTTCTTGGCGAACGGCTGATAGATATAATTAAATTAGTATCATAAAGCTCCTTTCGCCAATATTGTATGGTCAACAGTTGGGAAAGGAGGCTATGCCATAACTGAGTGGATAGGTAAAGTTCCTTTTGATCACCGATATTTCAATGTCTACGGTCGACGAAAGGAGGCTTCAAATTGGCTTATTTTAAAACAGTGTCATTATTTATTGATAGGAACAAGTTAATTCCATCCAAATACACAATTCATTTATTTGGAATTGATACTTGTAAAAAATTATAACTGTAATTCCTACAATCTCGTTTCGCCTCTTTGCGCCAAAAATCCTCTTTTTCGTATTTTAGTCATACCGCTGTGTAGTCAAATGATAAATATCGTTCACATGGAATATTAGCACTAGCATAGCACTAAATCGAGATCTAGGCGAGTGCTATCCTGCTGAACACGCAACTGGTTTTCAGGTTGTCAATGTTTTGGTTGCCATGGTAACCACATTTTTTGTCCAAATAAAACTGACTGACTGACTAAAAACCAGTAGGGGCCTAATATTCATTTTTGTTGTTGGAAAATCTCGTTAAAACTGAATTAAAATTATACTTACTGGTGAATATTCCCCATAATCCTAAAACAAACGGAACAACCAACAGCATCATGGTCCCCGCAGTACATGTTAACCACTTCAAGATGGTGGAGTTTACACAGTTCAATTGGCATAGCTTTAATCTTCTGCCCGGGACCTTTCGATGAATGTTGAATAGCATCCACTAAGATATGTCCGGTCAATAAACTATCATGATTCACAACACAGTCCACACAAAAATATTGTTTGCAACTTGTGCAATACTTTGCAGCTTCTTTATTGAATTTTTTCCTCGCACACGGAGTACAACATAAGTCGTACAACATATCGCCGGCATTTCGTACCGAGTGAGTAAGATTTTTACTGTCCATCCAAGTAGCCATCTTCAACGCTGTCTGTTCACCAAAATGATCACGCCTCCCACATGACTAAGTCTATATATACCCCAACTGGTGACCTTCACCTTAGCTTTTATGCAGAAGAATACTTTTTTTTTACTTTAAATACCTCATTACGACACCATTAAAGCTGAAGTATTTTTAAAAATTAATTTACAGTTTTTTGGTATAACAATACTTAATACTTAATCTTGAAATCTCGTACAAAAATAACCATATCAATTAAAGATTATCAATACACACATGACCAGTTGTACTTTTAAACCTAAAATAATCTATACATGATGTAAATAGTCCATTTATAATATAACTTTATTATACTCTCCTGAAGATCTTGGTAGAGTTGTTCCCCTCGGATGAGTATAAGTTCACTATAAACAAGATCGTAAACGCAAATGTTTACAGAAACTTTAATTTACTTAATTTAACTTGACTGTTTACATAATCTTTATCAGGGATGTGTCAACGTAGCCTAATTTAAAATCCGGAAAATCATATGCAGTCAACCATTTTTGACAAACAAGAGGGATTCAACCACATAGTTTCCATATTTAAATCAGTTTTTATTAAAAGTTCCTTCAAAACAGATTAAAATACCATAACTTTGGCATTTCTCGAGACATTTTCATCAAATAACTTTTATTTTGGTCAGAAATCTTGGCTCTTGTAGGATCTGTAAATCTGATATTTCGGACTTATCCGGTAAGTTGACACCCCTGCTTTATAAAATGAATATAACAGACTGTTAAAAGAAACTTTAATTTACTGAATATAGTATGTCAACATAAGCTCAACATTTTAAGGCTGTGGTCATAACATGGATTTCTTCATAATACAACCAACCATCATACGTAGCATCATTATAATACATTAAAGATTGACAATATGCAAGACAAGTGATCTCCCAGCCTCATTGTTTGCCAAAGGTTTTCAAGTTAATTCATAGGACCATGTAGTTATAATTTACTGTTAAAAGGGATTTTAAGGTAATTGTTCAGTAAAATATATGGTTTTTTTCAAACTTAAATCTGTTGCCATAGCAACCACAATTTTCGTCAAATTGAAACAATAAATAGTCTGTGTAATCCTTAACATTTCCTTTATAGATATAGCATAATCATGACAGTTAAGTGAAGATACAATTTATTGTTATTATTTCTGCTTCCATTTCCAATTTTTGTCTGAATCAAAAAATTACTGACAGTGCACTGACTGCATTACACTTACGGACTTTGAAAACGCACCACTTATTCAAACCACGAAATTTATTAGCAAACATCGTTTAACTCCATTAAAATTGTGTCAATAGATTGCTCATTTTATGTTTTAACATATAGCAAAATTTCAAAACGACAGTTAACAATGTTACTTAGTCACGTGACATCCACGTGCTTAAGTCTCAAAACCAAAATCACATTCAGTGAGAGTGTGAGAAAAGTTATGTTTTTGTTGCGTTCCTTTAGCGGGTACTCATTACAATTGCAATCAGCCTCTGAGAAATGTTTCTCTATTCATCAATAAAGGTTTGGACAACCTTGTGGGCAGATCGGGTTATGGAACTCGTCCGTGGACTCATGTTTCAAAGAACATGTCATATGTTTTCGGTGGGATCAAAATCTAGGACATTCCATCACTCAGAAAAAGTTTTCATCAAGAAAAGGGACTATTATTCGTTATTTATGCGCATGGTTATATTCCTGTTGTCTAAGGTTAACACCCATGCCATCCGGAAATAGTAATACAAGAAGGAAGTGACTGCATATTGAAGCAC
Source organism: Spisula subtruncata (assembly GCA_963678985.1). Lineage (NCBI taxonomy): Eukaryota > Metazoa > Mollusca > Bivalvia > Venerida > Mactridae > Spisula > Spisula subtruncata. Next base: position 3,186,004 of record OY787674.1, read on the forward strand.
GTGTTCAATGCTAGATGAAACACAAATTGGCAGGGTACTAAATGAAAATGTTGCATTTTATAAATAAACGTGTTTGATATTTTCATTTGATGACTTAGCATATCTATCGTCACCAAGCATCGTTTTGACAGGCACGGTTACTGACCGGAAGTCGTTTCTTTGGCGGAGCATGCGCATTAATTTATCCGAATTATGTGTCTTTTTAGGCCTTTCATCCCTATTTAGAAGTCAATTGTGGTGTAAGTTGACATAAAACGCTATTGAAGACAAATATTTATTGTAGCATGACAATATAAATGCACAAAAACCGCGTGATGGCTACTTCCGGTATGTAACATGTCTTTACCTCCAGACACATCAGTTTCGGATTGACGTGAAATGTAAACTTTTGTTTTTGGAAAACTGAAAATGTGTTTTTTTGGTATGCTAATGAATCGTTTACACATCGCCATTTACACAGTTCGGATATTTTCATTCGCAAGAGAATCACGTGCGAAAAATGAGATTTGACCACGTGGTCATTACTAGCAATTCGATTGGTAAAAATGGATTAAAATATACTTTACTGACACCGTTCTAACCTAGGAACATTATTCCATTGGTAAGAAATATTCCTAAATAATTCATACAAAAAATACCGACCCCTGGAAAGTGGTGCGTTTTCAAAGTCCGTAAGTGTATATAAGACCAAGTTTCATAAACATAATGTAAATGAGTGATGGACTATCAGGAGTAACAGCACATTTATATGTCTAATCATAAGTTTAGTTCAAAGAATTTGACGAAAGCTGGACTTGGTACCCAGTAATTTCGGGACACTTGTACTAGTCATAAAGCTGCGGCGATCAGGCCCCTGTTTTTTGTGATTTATTTGTGTTTTCAAGTATCATTCAAGGACTACTGTAAATCACTTTATATTTGCAATTTTCAGTTTTGAACTTATTTTGCGAATTGAAAGTCCCAATTTTTACATTCGCAACAAAATTAAATATAGCACATTTGATAATGCACCAATAAAACAAAATAATATTTATGTCGAAAAACGTCTTGTTCATATGGTTTATATTCACTTGATGATTTTTTTCCAGATATGTCTGACGTTGTGAAAGTAAATTTTTGGGAAAGAATGATTTCGTGGATAGTACAAATTGCACAAATTAAACCACTGCATGTAATACCTGATATATAATAAAAGAATTAATTCGTTTTTTTTCAAATCCAGGACTTTTCAAGGATTTCTTTTCAGTGAGAAATTCCAGGATTTTTCAAGGACTAAGCATCTAATTCAAGGAATTTTTAAGTATTGTGCAAACCTTGTGAATAGTGATACGTGTATGTATGAGTGCGAGTAATACTGTACATATTACATAATGGAGTAACGATAGTAAATTATTAACCAATACTGTATCGAAACATATATGATATTGATGTAAATATGCATGTAAACTGATGGGCGAAAGTGCCTAATGTTTTCAAAATAAACTTATACAATAACACTAATATGGAATAAGTTTATGGATTGGAAAATAAGTTTTTGGAAATCTTATAAATATGAATTCCTTAATTCCTCTCTGCGATCTACTATCACTAACCTGTTTGAGAATGGTAGAGAATACACCATCAACGTCCGTATCACCTCGCTTCAATGTTTTCACAATATGATATGTTCCATTCTTAGTCGAAAATTGTACATCAAAATATTCTTTGGGAAACAAGGCATCAATTATAACATTCTGAAAAGAAAGAACATTTATCATGATTTGTCATTAGAACATCCCTAATCTGATGGATTCCCTGGACACATGGCAGGGGTGTGGAATTCCAGTGTCTGACTTGCCCGACTTGGGCTTTTTGAGCTGCATGCAAGATGATTTTTCCTTCTAGCTTGCCCTATTTCACCTCAAAACTTAAGAAATCCCTAAAAACTAAATACTGACTGAAATTGATTCAGTATCAGGTTCACAGTAGGTTACTCTCAAGTTTGTCAACATGATTTTTGAAACTGATTTTTTTTAGCTTTTTGTGTTCTCCTGGGCAAGAAGATTCATTTTACGGGCAAGTGAAAAATTTGAGGATTTCCACACCCATGCACGGTTATCTTATAATCTGAGTTTCATGTCAGGCCCCCACAGCTAGACACACACACTATTATTCAACAAGCTGACAATTCACCAGGTACTATAACAGATTCAAAGAAGATTTGAAGAAGAAGAAGACTCGAAGAAGAAGAACTTACATCAGATGGGTGTATCTTATGACTATGTTGGTCGTATACTTCTATCAGTATGGTATATACACGTCCAGTCTCTAACACCCACTTCCTGTCGGGTAACACAACAAATCCTGCAGTAATAAAATACACTAATTGTTTCAATAATACTAGATTTTCAAAACAAAAATCTAAAATACTTACAGTGATACAGTTTTTTAGAATTTAATTGAAAATTTGGGTGTGAGTTGACTTCTGCTATGATCATAGATCAACAAAAATACATATACGTAGGGCGTTCCAAAAGTTCCAGGAAAAGTGCTCTATTGTATTTATCTTATGGTCAATATACTTCAAACTTTGCATTAACATAGAACAATTCATGATGTATAGTGTGCTATGAATTGAACGCATGAGGGTGTGCCGTACAAAATGACACGGCTGCCATAGTAACATCAGTTATGGCTACCCGGGGCAATGTTATATTTGACCGTACTTTATTAACATGTTCTGACTAAATCTACCTCAGTCAGTCAAAGGACACACAAAATACACCTGCTACAATGACAAAAATGTTTTATATTCTAAAAGAATGCCTCGCTTGAAGGTATGCACTTCCAGGGTCAGTTTGCATAGCATTCGAAAGTGTCACAAAATGACGGTGGGACTATTTAAACTATGGCATAAATTGACAAAAATGATGTTATACCGCCCTTCGCAAATGTTTCATGCAGTTATTTTAGGTCATTTTTAATTGGTGGCTGTTTGGTTGGGAGCAATGCGTAGGTTAGGTGGGCGATTTCTATGACGTGACGTCAAAATTGCCCTGGGTAGCCATTACTGACGTTACTATGGCAGCAGTGCCATTCTGTACAACACACACTCATGTGTTTGATTCATGGTATAATTTGTATCATGAATTGTTCTATTCAAATGCAAAGTTTGAAGTAATTTTAACATACGATAAACATTATTGAGCACTTTTCCTGAAACTTTTGAAACGCCCCTCGTATAATAATAATAATAAAGTCTTTATTTATAGAGGCAACGTAGTTAGGCATTTGCCCAATCTTCCATACGAGTGTCTGAATATATATCATTTACCGAAATTTTTAAAACTATTAATGACTTGTTTACACTGAAATCCAGAATAGCAGAAGTGTAGTTTCATTTTCCTGTTAAGTTTTGTATAATTGGGCACTGTTTTAAGGTGATCATTTTTATGCCTTTCATGCTTAGCTATTTCCCTCGAGTGCTGCCTTCCCTCTATTGCCATAGCGATTTTTCATTCTCTTTTTAATTTATATCAACAAAACAATTTGTGTGATTTCGATTCAGTGAAAATTTTGTAAACAATAAATGACTAAGTGGAACAAAAAAACCAACAAGCAGATGTGTTAATCTTGTTTAATAGAACCTACGTTTCAGCTATGGACACATAGCCTTCAACAGGGTATGATATATAACAGTGATAATTTTGTACAGAATATTAAACAAGAACTATCATATTGTTTATTACCTAGATAACTGGCACTGACGACATGCAGCATGGCTGATGGTTGTCCCAGGACATCTGATGATTTGATATCTATCACAAAGTTAAGGTTTAATACACAAGTCACATACACAATATATATGAGCCGTTCTCCAGGAAAACCGGGCTAAATGACATTGTATTGTAATTATGCAATAAGATTTTGAAAAAATGTCTAAAATAAGAAAAAAACTTGTGTACTTTGATTTCATATTTAAGTAAGTGGATAGTATAGTACTATCAATTAGCTTCAAGTTTTCTTTAAAATTGTGTTAAAATAACTTCTGTCGTTGCTATGGTGATCGTTTTCTAAACAGTACTCATATCAAGGAAAACAAGGTTTAAGTGGCTAAAAACACAATTTTTCTCTGTAAGCAAACACTCACAAATTGGACACGTTTTATTAAAATGAGAATATGATTCTATAACGTTCCAAAATTTTAAAAGTTTACGTCAAAAAGTTATCAGATACTGGATCTTTGAAATGTCTGTTGACGTTACGTCAAAAACGCAGAGAATGACGTTCGAGACGTCACTCAAAAAGTAGGCGGTAGTGGTTGGTTTAAAAAGTCTATAACTTTGTATGTGTATGGAATAATGTGTTCAAATTTTCTGAATTTGTTCACAAGAGTCTCTTCTTTCTATACATATATTCATCAACATTTTCACAATTTTGTCACTTAGCCCGGTTTTCCCGGAGAACGGCTGATATATAAGTTTTCATACTCTACATTTTCAGATAGAAAATCCAAAATTTTTAATTGATCAAGTCTATGTGTAGATGTACATTAATGACTTATCTTCAAATAGGAACATGTCATCAGTATATGCATCTCCCTGAGGTAAAAAAATTCCATCATTCAATTCCAGTAACTTGTTAAATGAAATGAAACTAAAACTGTTGCCATTGGGAAGACTAATATACCCCCTGCTGAAAAAGGGCCTTTAATCCTAGCAAAAATAATATGAGCGCTAATTCTTTCCTTCATGCACATCTACACGTTAAGGTTGTTCATATGTAGGACTGTAGGAGGAGTTGCGTTCATAAGATTCCGTCTACGGACAGACAGACAAGCTGAAAACAGAATATCCCCTTACAACTTATTTTGTGCAGGGGGTATAATAATGTAGCCAAGCAGAAATGCTAGCCTATACTGTTAATTATTTAATTTCAGTGGGGCAAAATTTCGTGGTTTTGGTAAAATAGAACGTTTATTCATGGATGTTGCATTTCAGGTAATAAATACAAGGGTCAAAATTATTATTTGATGGGATTTGATTTCGTCGTTTAAGGTGAACCACGAAATCCATGAAATTTAATCCCCACACAAATTAATTATTTTACAGTATGAGAACAAGGATACTTTTATCAATCAGTTTAACTTCCGTCTCTCCGAGTTCTAACGCTGTAGTGATAGATGTAGCTGCATCTAGTGTCCCTATACCGGCGTCTACAACCTCTAGGTAATACTGAGTAGAAGGCATCTGTATAGCTGTAAATATAGTCAACATAGTTATAGCGAACAAATACACCATTCTAGTGATAGAGGTAGCAGCATCTAACAGGGGAGTCAACGGAGCCAAATTGAAAATCAGGTAAATCATATGCGATTAACCCTTTTTGACAAACAAGGGGCCTTCAGACATTTGCAAGAACCAGGTTTCAGACCAACTGATGAAACTTGATTCCAGCAGATCAAAACCTCAGGACTTCACATGTTGATATTGATATTAAAACATTTCAGACAAAATTCACAACAATATTAAAGTGAAGTAAATGTCTTCCTAGCTGCAAGCTTATTTGAATTAAATTATCAACCAGTACAAAACAACAAATCTTCTATGATAAAAATGATGAGAATCTGTTCCTCTTGCAACTGTTTTAGATGGTCAAGCTATATATAATTTGGATGATGGTGAAGTGTTTTAAAATTATTAAAAGTATCAGTATGTGACTATAAATTTTTTAAATTACTTGCTCCATCTGATAAAACTAAATAGTTTTTCTTATATATAGCTTGACCAATTTTACACGAGCCCGACCCTTTGATTAGCATAATTTAACAGTTGATATATTGCCTACATTTAAAACACCGATTGTATGTTTTCATAATCGGGGAGTATCACGAAGACGCTCGAGATGTAATACACACAAAAAATTGAAATACCGATATCGCACGATTTGCTTGCGGAAATTGATATATTCAAAGCAAGAACCTTGTAATATATTCTTGCATAAAGGTCAGGCTCACGTCAATATAGCCAAGCTATACTTTAGTATAATTACTGTAGCAGTAACTTGTCCGAATCAACAATTACTTCCTGGACAACCAGACATGTGCTAATCGGCTTTAAGCTTTAGTATGAGATGGGCAAGCCATAAAGTCGCCACCAACTGGCTGAGATATAAAAATACCCCTATGTCACAGAACCAGTCAACTTACCGACTACTAGATTCTGTCGGATCTGTTCCACCTTATATTTGACTGTAGCATATTTTAGTATATATCTTTCCCACTACTAGATTCTGTCGGATCTGTTCCACCTTATATTTGACTGTAGCATATTTTAGTATATATCTTACCCACTACTAGATTCTGTCGGATCTGTTCTACCTTATATTTGACTGTAGCATATTTCAGTATGTTCCACCTTATATTTGACTGTAGCATATTTCAGTATATAACTTACCCACTACTAGATTCTGTCGGATCTGTTCCACCTTATATTTGACTGTAGCATATTTCAATATGTTCCACCTTATATTTGACTGTAGCATATTTCAGTATGTTCCACCTTATATTTGACTGTAGCATATTTCAGTATGTTCCACCTTATATTTGACTGTAGCATATTTCAGTATGTAACTTACCCACTACTAGATTCTGTCGGATCTGTTCCACCTTATATTTGACTGTAGCATATTTCAGTATATAACTTACCCACTACTAGATTCTGTCGGATCTGTTCCACCTTATATTTGACTGTAGCATATTTCAGTATGTTCCACCTTATATTTGACTGTAGCATATTTCAGTATGTTCCACCTTATATTTGACTGTAGCATATTTCAGTATATAACTTACCCACTACTAGATTCTGTCGGATCTGTTCCACCTTATATTTGACTGTAGCATATTTCAGTATGTAGGCTTCCGGTGGGCTAATCATTAGGTTAGCAATCACCATTAATCGTACACTACTGTGCTCAACAGACTGAAATAATCCAACACATATCTCTGTATAAATGATGATAGATCAATTAAAACAGTTGAACTAAAAGTCTATATCTACCAGTATAGTTCTGAATTAAAATATGGAAAGAATCACAGTAAAGCTAGAATAAACTGAGTAATCAATGCCTCTAATATTGCTTTATCATACAAGTTTTTGAGAATTACAAGACTGCGTTCAATAAACGCTTATGCCCCCGTGGAAGCCATGTCCATAAAAAGCTAAGTCAATCAGGGGCCATTATTCAGTTAAAATGTTTGATAGTGTTACATGGCTTTGAACTATAAGGGGCTTATGATGGTAAACGAATAATGCCACATTTGAAAGCAGTGCCTTGATCGACTTCATGTGTGATCTGGTGATACAGATGTTATGGTTCTTTGTCACTGCACTTCTCCAAGTTGCCTTCTATTCATATACCAAGTTTCAAGTCAATATCTTAAACACTTTTGAAGATACACTCCTGTCAAAATTTGATTCTGAAAATACTAAAGGGGAGATAATTCAAAATTTAAGACAGACAGAGTTATGGTTCTTGGTCATTGCACTTCTCCAAGTTGCCATCTATTTATATTCCAAGTTTCAAGTCAATATGTTAAATAGTTTTCAAGATATACTCAGAGCAAAATTTGACTATAAAAAAACACTAAAGGGGAGATAATTCAAAATTTAAGACAGACAGAGTTATGGTTCTTTGTCAATGCACTTCTCCAAGTTGCCATCTATTTATATTTTAAGTGTCAAGTCAATACGTTAAATGGTTTTGAAGATACGCTCCAGACAAAATTTTATTGTAAAAATACTAAAGGGGAGATAAGTTTAAGTCCAAAATTAGGTCAAGGTGAAGGTCAAAATGGAGTCAGGTGATACAGTCGTGTGGAGAGTGGTCATATACAACATCCATGCAAGTATGAAAGCTTTGTAGCAAGCCATTTTAATGCTAGAAGAAACGGTCAATTTGGGTTAACCAAGAATTTTACCTTTCAATAAGTCTAAGTCCAAAATTAGGTCAAGGTGAAGGTCAAAATGGAGTCAGGTGATACAGGCGCGTGGAGAGTGGTCATATACAACATCCATGCAAGTTTGAAAACTTTGTAGCAAGCCATTTTAATGCTAGAAGAAACGGTCAATTTGGGTTAACCTGGCCGGACGGACGAACGGACGGACGGACAGGTGAATTACTATATGCCTCCCGATCTATCGATACGGGGGCATAAAAAACAAGAGGACACAAAGGTCGCTCACCTGTCTAAATGCACCTATAGATAGTGACCTAAGGAATCATTTACGCCTTCTAAGAAGTTCGACTAGATGACGCTATATACCAAATATCAAAGCTCTTGTTAAAGACAAGAAGATTTTCATATGTTCCCTATATAAGTCACCCTGACAAGATAGACCCCAAAAACCACATGACATGTATAATACCTGATAGGAAGGGTCTCGTAATTTGGCCCAGACATAAGCACTTCCTGTCCGGATACCCTCCACCAGTATCACGTCACCTTGCTTCCCTCGGTCTTCTTTACCCTCAATGTGAGCTGGTGTCGTATAATGAGATTCACTAAACTTTAAAATCCTGAAAATATCAACAATACAAGAGCTATAGTATGGGCAAGATATTGTGAAATGTGCAAAAGTTTGGAATAATTCTTATATTTTGATTAATCATTATCAGATTACACGCCATGATGATTTATGTATTATTATGTATTTTAGTATAAAACTTGACCAAAACTTTAAGGTAACGTGTTTATTTTAAAAAATTGTCAAAACCAACCTTGACAAAGTTGTCCAACCTGGTTGATGCTATTAAACATTACAATATCCCCGGGTGCATTATATTTGTATATTGCACTATGTTCAGCATTATATATAAACAACTGGACACAGATTACCATCCAGGTGACTTGCCAAGTGTAGTAACTACTTGCAATAGAGTTTTATCAGATGAAAATATACTGCAGCTGCAGTTTGTAGATCTACAGAAGGGGCAAAATCAGTTCCCCATACCGAGAAGATTGTAAGTAAAAAATCAATATTTTTAGATAACAAAAAAACTGTCTGAAATTTACTCTTTACTTATAATGGAAAATCAAGCTTTTACAACTTCATCTTGGTCACTATGACAAGTTCCGATTTTCATGAAAATAGGCTCACAAGAAGCGACTTAAGATGCAGATTTCAAATATGTATCAGTCTTATTAGGTCGTAAGTAGTAGTTACAACCTTCTCATTCTACATGTAAGCCAGAGATACAAACATTGAGCGGATGGTCTGTTAGTTTTGTGAGTACTCAACTACCAACCTGAGGATAGAGTAAGCATCTACAATAGCATCATGTCCACCACTTGTATCAGAATGCAAACTCCACTGAAACTCTAAACCTCTTAAACTAGAAAACACATTCCCTGAAAGTGAAAGAATGTAAACATTAAATATATGTACTAAAAGTCACAGAATATATGTATTAAATTTATGTAAATGATGATTTGTGTGAAAACTCTGCAAAATTGCAATTTGTGCTATCACAAGTTATATGAACTAACTAAAGTTTGAAAGTATAAAACATTACTTAAAGGACTTAAATGTTACAACACTAATAATTCAAGGTCCAAATTCTACTAAAAAGGGCATTTTGAATTATTGTTAAATTCCCCTTAAATGCTAATTAAATTGATTATTGGTGGCATTTTAAGTAATAATGTTGACAGTTTGTAACATTTTATATTGAAATTTTTAAATAGAATACTGCTCAAACTAATACTAAATGTAGAGATAGATAGTAGGAGAGAACCAAGCATTGAGAAAACCTGTGTTGTATGTTATATGGTTTTTATACCTTCAAGGTCGTACCCTCTGACCATCATTTCCTCGGGTGAATCTTCAAGGTAAAGTAAACGTGTCGTGGTCTCAATCTCTATACGATGTAAGGTATCAACTATAACAATACACTTCAGTATTTCACCAGTAACTGTAAAAGAAAGAAAATAGCATTACAAGTTACAACCAAGGTCACACACAAAATATAAATAACTCTTACCAGTTTTGAACTACAATAAAACATTTACCTACAGACCACAACCTTAGCAAGACCACAATATTCACAGATCACATATATGTTTACAACAAGGCTTTCCTACAATTCTATTACCTGTTAATAGGATTCATGTTTATCAATAATATTACCTGACATTTAACAGCGCCAACAGTGATTCATTTTGGAGCACATCCCGAGTCCCTGACTCACAAAATCTGCTGGGGACTCATTAAATTTTAAAATACTATATTTTTACATAGTGGGACTCATCGATTTTCTAGGTTCAATGGAATGGGACTCATAGTTTTCAAAACACTGGCCAATAACCATAATCCCCCCCAAATAATCAGAGTGCAAATGATGTACATAATATAACTAGTCTCTGGTTCCATTCCAGCATAATATCAAGTCACGGCTAGACACAAACACTGATCCTCTCAAGGTTGTTCCATTAAATGATTTTACAGTATATAGGTTCATACTTCCCCTCAGCAACAAGACTGTGGAACCAGCTTCCAGAGAGCCTCGCCACTGCCTCCAGTCTTGATGCTTTCAAGCGAGGGTTGGCACTGATGTAGGAGCACCGTCTGACTGTATATAATTTTAAACCGACTTTTGACAAATTTTTCCAAATTCGCACCATCAATTCACCGAAATTATTTTGAACAACAATGCCCCAGAGTTGGATCAAGTTCAGGACTGGTAGAAGAAGAAGGTGCAATGTATACGGGAACAAGGTTAAAAGAACAAATAACATTAACAAATTAAACATTACCTTTATTCTCTACCATAACGATGGAAGTTTTTCTCATGGAGGACTTCGAAACGGCCGAGATCTCTGCAGACAATGAACACTCATTATCTGTACTATTGATGAGTCGCACAGAAGCAACATCAAGTCTACTACTACGCCTAGAATACAAACAAAACCAAAAATAAATGGACGCTCACACATACAGTTACACCAAAAGTGGAGATTAAGTCGTGCTCACCGCAAACGGGCTCGAAAAAAATCATGGGACATCCTACAATTATTTTACTTTACTAGTAGGTTCTCATACGACAGTAAATATGACATAATGAGTGACAAGTTTCAAGCAATTTAAAAAACAATAAGCATGGATAGCAAACAACATATTGAACTTGATCAAAAACTTTAACAAGAAGTCTGGACAGACTGGGGGCTAGAATTGTACTGCTCGTACAATGTTAGCTAATGAATACCGGGCAAGCACGTAGAACAGTCTTTCAACTGACCCTGCGTTGTTGCTACTGTCATCCAGTACTGACTCAACTGAGTTGAGATTGTTAGACTATGTGAGCGTTTTCTTTTATTTAAATGCAACAGCCGGTTTCAGTTTCACTTGGTAGCTCGGCTGCGCATCGGTCTATACTAGCTGCAGTATCATATAAATTGTACGCTTCGTCCACTTTGTAGTGTTTTTTTAAATAAGCCGTGTCTTACTATTAGTATAGCGCTACTGTAGTACCGAGGACTTCAGGACATTACTCCTCCTGGGCACTTTGGCCATGGACATTACTCCTCCTATTGTTATATCATTGATTAATAAAAGTTATTAATTTGCATTGAGGTATTATGTTTGATTATACATATCTATTTTGTTTTTATTTAGTATTACAATTAAACAAGCCGTGTCTTACTATAAGTATAGCGCTACTGTAGTACCGAGACCTTGGATTGATAACCCCTTGTTTATGTGGCCCCTTTCTTATGTAACAGCCTCCAGGTTTGGAAGTTGAGCGCTAACCACTCGGTCACCGTTCCATCTTTGTTTCTACTTCTGTTTGAATATGGTTAGGGCCTTTTACTATGTGTGACACCGAGGAGAGTGCGCGATATTGACCTAACTAGAGCTTAGTCTTAAAGCCCTCGGTTGACGTAACATCAACTATAGACACGAGTTGACAGGTGACATTCTTATAAAGAGTTTTTATACTGCTCTGTTTTAGTATTGTTAGACCTTTGTCTGAATACAAAGCAATTTGAAAGCAGATTTATAGTAGTAGTAAAGATTTTACCATGTGTAACAACTCATGCGCGCGCATATGTCAATGACTGACGTCTAAAATCTCTCCTCTTGAAATCTTTTATTTCTACTCATTTCCGAAGGTATTTTAGGTGAGACCAACCCAATTCTTTATAAATTCAATGCAGGTATATCTTACCATTCATGTTTTGCATCAAATAAATTTGATAAACAGCAGAAATCACTTTTCCATCGGCAATCATATGTTTGAAGGCCAAGGTCACTACTTTTTCACCAACTTCCGGTTTTAGAAATACTACTTCCGGTGAAAATTTCGAAAGATCCTACAGGTAATATTACCCCCTTATTAATTAAAAGAATAATGCCATAGTCATGTTCTTATATCCACTACTGTTCACTAGTGTTGTGATTGGTTTTGTGAAACTTACAGACTGTGACAGATCAGGTAGCCTGAGATTCAACGGGCTCAGGAACGTCAAATCACAATGCCAGGTAAACAAACTATTACTGGTATGTTGCTCAACTAAACTCAAGCAGCTATTAAGGTCTAAAAGCATGCATAAATGCTCCTACAAGACTATTCTTTTCCTGAGCACACTACTACTAATTCTGGCCACAGACATTGAAACAAATCCTGGACCTACCCTCATACCAGAAGTTGTAGGTAACAACTCCACTGTATTTCCTTGTGGCAGTTGCGAGCATCCAGTAACATGGGCTTGCAAAGGTGTGGAATGTGAGTTTTGTTTTCAGTGGTATCATGCAGACTGCCAAAATGTCTCTGATAGCATGTACGACAGACTTGGAAACAACTCTCGCTATGGGGCCTGGAAATGTTTACAATGTGAAAATATGAACATAACAACACCTAGCACTGCAAGCCTAGAATCATTCCACACACCAAACAAATTCAACCACCTAAATAGCATAATTGAAATATCAAGTCCAACAAGCGCAGATATAAACTCTGATAACCAACCCATCACATCAACACCAAAAACAAAGAAACACCAAACACAACAACCTAAGACAAATTCAAAAAACAATGTCAAGCGATCATTAAAAATCCTAGTTGTAAACTGTAGATCAATAGTCGACAAAAAATTAGAATATGAAAATATGGTATCATCAACCAAGCCAGACATCATATTAGGGACTGAATCATGGCTCTAATCCAAGCACTTCGATAATGAAGTATTCAACCCTGAGCTTGGCTATACCCCATTTAGACGAGACAGGCAACAGCAAACTGGAGGGGGTCTTTATCGCTGTCAGTAACTGTTTGATAGCGCAGGAAGAAACTAACCTTCAAACAGACTGCGAAAACCTATGGGTTAAAATTCAACTCCAAGGATCTAAGCCATTGCTCATTGGTTGCTACTATAAGCCCAAAGAACATGACCCCTATAGTATGGAACAATTCAACAAATCACTAAACATGGCTACACAATCGAATGCAACAGTATGGGTGGGGGGAGATTTCAACATGCCTAAAATGGATTGGCCAAATATTAAACCTGCTCACGACTGCAAACACCAATCATACTACAGGGAATTCATTAACATCCTCTACAACAACAATCTCACACAAACAGTCCTAGAGCCCACACGCGAAAACAACATCCTGGACCTATTCTTAACTAGCAATCCCTCTCTCATAAACAGAACAAGTACCATCCCAGGAACCAGTGATCATGACGCTGTCCTGGTTGAATCCAAAACATCTGCTAGATTAAGACCACAAAAACCCCGAAAAATTCATCTCTACAATAAAGCAGATTGGGATGGGCTTCGCACGCGCATCTCCAACCTCCACACATCACTCACAAACTCAAACAAATACGTTACTGACTCTGTAGAAGATCTTTGGCAAACGGTCACACAATCAATTGAGGAAGCGTGCAATCTCTTTATACCTTCCAAATGGTCATCTACAAAAAACAAACTCCCCTGGATCAAAGTTGAACTTAAAAGACTGTACAGAAAAAGAGACACAGCATACAAACAGTACAAGAAAAACAAACAAAACAAACTCAAAGAAACATACCTCACTCTCAAACATAAATGTCGCAAGGAAACAAAAATAGCATACCAAAAGTACCTTGAAGATATATTAAATGTAAACACAGAACATGAACCAGAACTAGAACAGTCCAGGCCAAACACCAAAAAACTCTACTCACTACTTAAACACTCAAAACAAGACTCAGTTGGAATAGAAACACTCAAAAAACACAACAAACTACACACTGCAGATTCTGACAAAGCAACAATATTAAATGAACAATTCCAGTCTGTCTTTACCCCTAAATCTCCTCTTCCTCTTAAATCCCTTGCTGAATTGAAAGTGCAGGAATCCGCAGTAACAGGAAGAGAGAGAGAGAGAGCTCCCAAACTACGTTTAGCCCACATGATCCCATGCCCGACATTGACATATCTGTAAATGGCGTTGAGAAACTTCTCAGGAACCTGAACCCTCACAAGGCTGCAGGGCCTGACCAAGTAAAGCCAATCATACTGAAAAATACATGTAGAGAAATTGCCCCTATCATAACAGAAATATTCAAGAAATCTCTACAGACAAACACCCTCCCCGAGATCTGGAAAATGGCGAATGTTGCCCCAATATACAACAAAGGCTCCAGATCAGACCCATCTAACTATAGACCTATCTCTCTGACCTGTATCTTGTGCAAAACCCTGGAACACATTATCGCATCTAGCATAACAAAACACTTCACTAAATCAAACCTCTTCTACGAACTTCAACATGGTTTTAGAGAAAAAAGGTCATGCCAAACACAACTCCTCATGCTCATAGATGATATCCTTCAGTCAGTAAACCTGAGAAGTCAAGTCGGCCTTATACTCCTTGACTTCTCAAAAGCCTTTGATATGGTCAACCATGAAAAATTACTCTACAAACTTCACTATTATGGAATCAGAGGAAATACTCTGAGATGGATCAAAGGCTTTCTAGATAAAAGATCGCAGTCAGTAGTTGTCAATGGCTCCACATCCAGCACCATACCAGTCTCCTCAGGTGTTCCCCAGGACTCGGTCCTAGGACCGCTTCTTTTTCTCATTTACATAAATGACTTCCCTGAGTCTGTTCAATCTATCAACAGCTATCTATCTTGCTCTTTCTGTTGCCTCTCACCCAAGCGTACTCCAACAAGACTTAAACCGGCTCCAACAATGGGAAACAAAGTGGGACATGAAATTTAACCCATCAAAATGCCAAGTCATCCACATCACCAAAAGAAAAACAGTCATCCCAACAAAATATACACTACATAACACAATCTTAGAATCAGTAACATCAGCAAAATACCTAGGAATTACAATATCAAATGACCTCACTTGGAACACACACATTAACAACATCACAAAGAAAGTAAATCAAACACTAGGATTTCTCAGAAGAAACATAAAAGTACATTCAGAAAAACTAAAGGCAACAGCATGCAAAACACTTGTTAGGCCCCAACTTGAGTACAGCTCTACTGTCTGGTCCCCACATACAGCTACCCTCATTGAGCAAATTGAGGCCATTCAGCGTAGAGCTGCTCGTTGGACCAAGCGATACTATAGTCGTACGTCCAGTGTCACAGACATGATGACTACCCTAAACTGGAGACGCCTTGACCAACGACGTATCGACCAACGACTGACTATTACTACACAACATCTTACATGACCGGGTTGCTATCCCACGTCCAAACTGTCTCATCCCTAGCACCCGGTCCTCACGCACATCACACTCTCAGACATTCCAACAGATACATGCAAAAACAGACTACTATAAATTCTCCTTCCTCCCTAGAACAATAATACACTGAAAACTCCCTACCCTCTGACATCATTGACCTTCCCACACCCGAGTTCAGCACGGCTGCTAGCCGTATTGAACATGCCTCTCCCTAAATAATACCTGCCCTGTTTTTAACATATTTTTAACCTTTCTTCTTTCTCACATCTTTTATACTTTTATTTCTTATCCTTATTAACATTCTTTGTCAGTTTGACGCGTGTCAAAGCCTAAGTCCCAAGCAGGGGTTTGGCTATCAGGAAGATAGATAACTCGGATTTCTAGCTTCATCTCGAGTCAAGTTGATTTGAAGTGTGTAGTTTGTGACAACGGAACTGTGGAATGGCAGTAGGATTTTCGGGTCACTGAGCCTTGCACCATCAGAAATGATGATAGTTGAACTAAAATAGAAAGCAATAAAACAAAGCATTTTAGAGTTGAAAAATGCCGCCATAATGTGCATTGGCGCGGCTATTTTGGAAATGGTCTGTTCTAAAATCCGTCTGAACCGTACTTCAGTACGGACGCGCTGTACTAATGTTTAGCATTGTCGTTAAGCACACTGAAATAGTGATGCACTTGTAAAAACAAGTGTTCTTACTTTGTTAAGGTACTTATTGACTCAGGTTAAGAGTTTAAAAATATAGGTAAGTATATATATCGTCTCTTGAAACCCTAATAGAATAGAACAAAATCCGCGCTACAGGTTCCCCTTGGAGCACCACACGTACCAAAATACATGTAGGCTAATTGTTGTAAGCCACTCAGATAAAGCATGTGTGCATGTCCAATATCTTGCTTTGCCAAACCAGGATCTAGTATAAGATCTCTGGTCAAACTTCCAACATAGTTCCCTTGTTATCCATAGGTCTATTTGTTCTATACATGTATCTGGTCCGTTCTACACTCCATTATACAGATATGGGTTTACATCTGGTCCGTTCTACGTACACTCCATTCTATGGATATGGGTTTACATCTGGTCCGTTCTTCGTACACTTTATTCTATGGATATGTCGTCCGGGATACTTACTATGTTAAAGACATAAAAAAGTAGAGCAGCAAAGATATGCGTGTAAGAGATGTCGTAGGTATAACGGTGTTCAGATAAAGAGAACAGGGAGTGACCTCAAACCATAGGTGGTTGCATAGTGTGTTTTTATTCACCAATTAAGTATAACTAATTGTACTATGTGTACATGTATGAGGGTTGTCAGTCAAAATCTGATATATGATCATGCATGTACACATACATGCACCCGTCCTATGGAACTAAAGTTGAAATCGATAACACAAAAAAAGAGAAATGAGTAAACCGCTTAAAAATCGACAGACCGATTGTTGTAATGAGAAGTTGCATTTTTACTTAGTATTTAACTGATATATTGATACGTAGACGACTAGTATAACAACAGAAACTTTGCATACATGAGCAAAGGACTAGGAGGTTAACGACAACTTAAGCGTATAGATCAAATAAAACAGAATCGATAGTTGCTTCCCCTTGAGTTGATGACTGCCTACCTATCTCCTTCGTGTCGACTGACACATGAGGCCAAACGAAGGCTGCTAGCAGAGAGTTTTCCGTTGCTTTCTGTCTCTTGCAATCTTTTCAATCGCCCAAAGAGTTTTTCCCATGGTCTTGATATCACGGTTGATGGTTCAGTTACAAATGTGTTAATTTATTTAAGAAGATATGAAAATCGTTACATTGCCCTTACAATACTTAAACTGTTTTATTTGCTAAACCTAAATGGAATACATTTCATAAGCGTGTTATTTATCAAAAGGCTATTCAAATGTACTAGACGCCCAGAGGTGATGCACCTCATTATCTTCAAAATGAATTTACATGTACTGCAGATATTCATTCACGACTAATACATTCTTCTTCTACATATCAATTGAACAGTCAATAACCCAAAATCCGAGTTATTTCGCTATACATTTGTTTTCTCTAGCACCTCAATATGGAATTCTATCCCTTAAAATTCTACAGCTATTCAACATTTCAAAACTTTATATCTACGCTGAGTGAAGCCGTCATACTTTGCAATATCCCATACTGCTGCTGCAATATAACGACTGGCTAGCAAACTCCATGCAACCATTACTATTGCAGGTATCCAATGTACAGGGTGTTTCATAATATATGTCCCCATTACAAATAAATGTCAGGAGTATATGCATGATCTCAACTGATAATTTCATTCATCAATAGAAAGCCAACATTTCAAAGTTTTATTCAGTATATAACATGGCAATGTTTCTTTCAAAGCAACCCAGTAACAACGATTCTTGCAAAATGTCATTTTTTCGTTAATTGTCAAAATGACGTTCAAAGTTACTTTTAACCCAAATTGATATCATAGCTTGTAAAGTATTAAATGATAAAACAAGTTCGATTATGTTTATTAACAAAATAATCTTTTGATTTAAAAGTTTATATTATATACAACAAAATGAAAATATTTTGATGTAGCAGTTACTTTGGTTTCTAGTTGCTAGGCAACGGAAGAACATAACCATGCAGATACATTCTTTCTTGCAGTCAAGCAAACAGGTGACAGGTTTTCAAATAACATTTTTTCCAAATGAATGTTTTAAATTCACAAATAGAAGTATGTTGTTTTTAATACAACTACCAACGTAAATTATAACTTTAAAATAATAATTTAGAAAGAAAACAAGCAAAGATCATGCACTTGTTTACTTGTATGAAAGCGAGAAATTAATGTTTTTGTGTTAGCTTCTTTCATTGCCTAGCAACTGGTATGCAAAGCAACTTTATCACACATAAGTCTCTAGATTATCACAAATGGATTCACTTTTCATATCAATACAATATTTTTGTTTTTAAAAACTTTAAAACTGGTTATATCATGCAAAACTTTACAAGCTATGTAATTCTATTTGGAAAGCAAATTCAGCATGGACGACATTTTCACATTTATCGAAAAATTGCTATTTTTAAGAAATCTTAATTCCAATGTTGCTTTGATAGTAAAATTGTCATATTATATACTGAATAAAACTTTGAAATGTTGGCTTTCCATTGATATATGAAGATATCAGATGAGTCCATGCATGTGTGCATGGCATTTGTTTGTAATGGGGACAGATATTATGAAACACCCTGTATAACCAGTCTGCAAAATTATCGTATTTTATTATGTATTAAGTTTTTCAAATGCCATTGATTTATGTATATGGGTTGTGTTGTTTACGTGTACAATGATACGATGGCTCTTATGGTTTGTCTATGTCGGATATCCTACAGCAATTTAGATTAATTACAGTTTTAGATATTGCATGTCTTGATAAAGATTCCATACTAAAGCATAAATTAGTCATATAGCACTTTTTTCAAATAATTTCACTTTGACGAATATTTTCAAATAAAAATTACGACACATCATGGGGGTCAAAATATCATTTATCATTCTTTACTTTGCACAGTTATTTTTTCTAGTTCACTGTTTATTGTTTAGGATCTTATGGAATATTTATTCAGTAAATTGTCAAATAAGTTTCCTTGTTTAATTAAGTCTTAGGAGCATAGTAATGTCAGCCCAGAAATCACCATTCACAATCGTGTGAAGTGGAATCAGCAGTGCTCAAGGACAATGACTAAATGTCGTTAGGTTGGAAATAATGCATTCGTGTGTCGTCGCCAGTCACAAGTTTAGAAGATGTTAGCTGATTGGATATTAGATATGATTTAAACATACTTTGTTTTTTCGCGAACGGGGATCGGATTTGGTCTGTGATTCAGGTAAATCTCGCAATGTCAAGGATACAGTACCCAGATCACTGGTTGCAAATACAGGGAACTAAATACAACTTTTTACAAACTACTTAGAGATACAGTAACCAGGTTACTTGTTGCCAATACAGGGAACTAAATGTCACGTTCATATTCTTCAGGATACAGTACACAGGTTACTTGTTGCAACTATAGGGAACTGAATACCATACAAATTCTTCAGATGTTTTGAACACCTTAATTAAGGTCAAGCGGTTATCGTCTCTAGAATTATTATCTCTGCGGGTATAGATAGTTGTATTTAAGTGTTTTAATGAGCGCCTATAAAATACAGATTCTAACACCAATCGTTCAGTTGTTCAGAGTTTGCGCGAACTTCTCTCTTAGAATCAGAAAACATACATTTATGTGTGAAAAAAGTCATTCACTGTTATAAAATAAATGAGCCTAATTTATAAAGAAAACGAACGTTTTATGTGAAATAAAACTAGATAAATATGCACATGGGCATCTCATAGGTAGAACGAGGAATACTGTTGTTGCCGCATGTACCAGGGCAAATAGCAACATTCATGTTGACATTAATGAGCGTACCTGGAAGCTTCACAATCTTTGAATCTGGCGATAAATTTACACCTGTCCCAAGATGTCAAGCATGAGTACATGGTGAAGTAGCATACAATCTGTGAAGGCATTTACGAATCATTTAAAACTGGATTCGTAACCCCGACACTTAATTAACGAAAGTTCAAAGGTAAGTGGAGCAACATTTTATATGATAATATTGAAGCCGACGACTTGTTTTCCTTGAACCATAGAAATTACGCCGTGAAAGCTATATAAATAAACGTTTTAAAGTAAACATGTTATATAAGAGCATACAATATTCTGGTAATAAGGTTTTATTCCGGGTACAAAATCAAGTACATAAATGTTTCTGACTATATATTGCTCCTGGTTACTTCGAGTATTATTTCCGATTAGAGACACCCATTTTCTGTGAGTAGGGGCAAGTTTTTGTTGGCACTAAATGTGCTGACGTAGTATAAATAAATTGAAGGTTTTCAAAATTCTTCCGTCAACAGTCTGTCTCTACATTCAGTTTTTTGGTGTACGTGGCGTCTCATTTGGACATATACTGTATTGTGGAAATATCCATGGAACACCCGGTTCTAGCCAAAGGAACCAAGAAAAATACAACATGCATTGTTGGTATGCTTGGAAATGGTTTTATTCTTTAATACCTTTATCAAACCATTGATGTATGACAGCATATCGAGTAGTTAAACGTAACAATAGTCCCAGTTTGTAAACTTTGTACCAGGTTGTGAATGTGTAGCTACATGTAGTTAAAACCTTTGGTCAAGTATAATTCATATAGGGTCTCTTATTTCCAATGCGGCCTTGTTTGTAGCTTAAAGCCAGTAGTGTGATACAAGGAATCTGGGCGTGCTGTTAGCTCTTTCTGAACACATACTCATCGGTTCTTTAACGTACCTGTTGTATAGCATCGAGACACGCGAGACTACCACTGGGATGCTAACCAGTTCATCTATAGGTTGTCTCTCTAAACACGTTGAATATCATTGAAATTAATCTGACTGAAGATTGAATTAGTGGTCTTTGTATACTCCCTGATTGTGCTGGTAGTTTTGCTATATTAAGGTTTTTTCAGAGGCGGTCTTTTATACAAGTTTCTCTGTATTAAGCAGTACCTAGATGACCTGTAAAACTTCCAAGTTCAAAATATGACATTTACTGGAAAAGGTTTTTCATTTGAAAACGCTCTCGATTATTCAAGCTTATCTGAATTTCAAACATGTTTCTGTAAAATGATTGATCCCGATGGTGAAAACACGAAAAACAGTTGGACCCTCAAGAACGGCGGATCTAATCAATCATACACTTGTAAAGCAATATACATTAATTTACATTTGTAATTTGAATTTAAGTTAAGATTGATTATTTTGTACTAACAAATCAAATACTCACGTTCATCTTTAATCTGTTAAAGTAATTTATTTGAACTGAACAAATTTATTAATTTCACAGACGTGAGAAATAGGTATATGGTGTTTCTGGATTTTGTGGACTTTTGTGCACGCGACTTAGCTCTATGTATACATTTAATAGCATATATAACATTATTTATATTATATAATTCCAACCTTAAGAGCTTAAGCAATGGTCATTAAATGGGTGTTCATACATTTTAATAATAAAGTTCTGTTATGTATTGCAGTAATTGTACAGAAACGGTTTTAACGTTAGTAGCATTTATAACGTCTAACGTTCGAAGTTCAACTAGGCTGAACTTTATTAACTTACTCATTTGCGTCACTTGCACTCAAACTACCTCTCAGTTTCTATTGTTGAAGAAATAAATTGTTCTGATTACATTGTAAAGATGTCGGCAGCAAATCAAAACATTTGTTTTGCATCTCTATTACACATTTCTCGGGTAACTCGAAAGTAAATCGTTCATACGTTAATTTATGTATTCATTCTTTAAAGTTTTACTTTGCACATCAAAGCAAGAAAGAATTAGCACAGCTCTAAGCATGCTAGATCTTTCGAATAGATCTTTACTATCCATGCAATGTGCATCGCGGTTTCATGTTTTCTTCAAACGTTGTAGCAAAGCTATCAAAGAGCCGCATGAATCACAAACATCTTTATCACAGACAAGCTCATGTTCTTGAAGAAGCCACCAAGGTGCAACTATAATATTGAAGAACGTCATTACTACGTTACGAAACACCGTACCGATGATGTGTTTTTATTATTTTATTCTATGCATCTATAGTACTAACGTATTTTGTGCATTCATATATTAAATAAACTGCTTATGATAATACAGATATTCATGTGTCTGAAAATGTCTCATTCCGGAAGACACTTCGATCAGTATACGAAAAGCCGTGAAAATGCAATGTTCAGTGCACAGGTCTAAGTAACAACCAACGATATATCAACAGGTGGATTTAACCAAAGCTACATGTGATGTCAGAGTAAATGACTTATCTTCATAAACATCTATTTTGACCTTTTTGGCGAAGGCGGACTCTTTACCCAGGTGACCAATAGGACACATTAAATCTATCAAAAAGTTCTACAAAGAACAACGAAAGCTGCACTTTAATGTTAGCGTTCAACAAATCGATTCTGTCTTCATTACATGAATATTTTTCTTCAGTAAATTTAACTGATCTGACGATTGAAGAACACAAGATGGATGAACACTTATTGCCATTCATCAAATCAGGAAAACTTTGATGAGGAAAACACCCTGTACCTTGTTGGCATTGGAGTTTAAAGAATTCAACCTGTAAATTGAGCTCTCTAAAATACAATAAAATTGTGCTTCAAGTTGTTTTTGTTGTTTATGTATAAAAATGTTATTGACAATTTTTAACAAAAAGAACCAATGACAGGCTTCACACAAGGACCAGATTATTCTTGAACTTAATTTTTCAAGCATAAACACAATATTATATCCATTCTCACAGGTACTGCACCAGATAAATGCAGTGCCATGCATATATACATTAACATGAAAAGTGCAATCAAAGATTACACATGTAATCTGACACAAACGAATATCTCGATATATATAATTGTTTCTACGGTCTTGCAATTGTTTGCATTGAACAGTCTTTACAGGAAGCCAAAATAAATACACATGTTTTTTAGCTTAGTTGATTCTTTGAAGTGAAGGAAAAAGGGAAGGAGTACAGATATTATCTTGACTTACATTCTTACACTCACTGTTTGTTTTATGTGTTCAAATACTCACCTTAATGCATTTTAAAATATTTGTTGTTTTTACAATGGTATGGTTAATTTTTAAAGTGATACCCTACTTTTGGATTTTCTGTACTATGTATATAAAACCTGTTATATTCATGAAGATCAGATCAATGCCAATCGTTATGAAAATACCCAACACTTTTGTTCGGCTAGTTTTTAAGATATTATTAGATTTTGGGGACAACCCCTAACTCTATCTCTCTATAGAACGCATTATGTTCCCGTGAAATTCCTTCATTGTTTGGGATAGTTCTACTTAGTTTATCTTGTAAGAAAACCTATTAATTGATCCATGTTTCGATTTATGGAAACTGCTTTTCTTGAAACACCGAAAGTGCACCAGTCAACTTTGAAACCGGAAATCATAACATGGGTAAAAATACATTGAAGCTCCGAATCCAACTGGTATTTTCGTCACATTATTAAAAATTGAAAATTACCACCTGTTTGTCAAATTTCCAGATAATCTTATAGCCCATTTCTGGGTCCGTAA
The DNA here is from genome assembly GCA_963678985.1 of Spisula subtruncata. Classification (NCBI taxonomy): domain Eukaryota; kingdom Metazoa; phylum Mollusca; class Bivalvia; order Venerida; family Mactridae; genus Spisula; species Spisula subtruncata. The sequence continues at coordinate 3,209,910 of OY787674.1, forward strand.
ATGACTTTGATCTCCATCAATGTGCAAAGTCAACTATATATATTTTTTGTAAGCGTATGTTCTGCTTAAAATACGCAATACATTGTCTGAAACTGACGTTTTTAATAGAAATAAGGTCATACAAATCAATGATTGTAACGTGCTGTAAATGATGTGCTAATTCTGGTTACTAGATAATCATAAACATGTTCCATGGTTCACGTAATTTATAAAAACATGCGTCTGATAACTGGCATCTAGTTATCTTCTTAACCTTTATTACATTCAGTAAGCGATTCTACAGCTATACAATACGCCATGTTTTGACATCACGTGACGGATAACTTCCGGCGACACCTGTGAATATATGCGCAGCTTTGGTGTGCAACACACAAGAAGTGCATGCCCGGTGACTTTCAAGAACGCTGCATACAATTTGAAGGAATTTTATTGTTCGCTCGGAATACGTTTAATTTGTTTAACCAGCTTGATTGGCCAATTTTATGTCTGAGTTTGAAGGACAGAGTTGTTCTTCTCAGAGATATGATAATCAAGTTTGATGTCAGGAAAAAAATATGTGTGTACCTCTAAATTATGATCGCTTATCAGAGTGCCATCTGCCACAATTACAGTTATTATCCGTAAAATGGTTGCCAGACCTTTAAAATGATTTTGCAGAAGAAAATGCGAGAATTTCAAGAGTAGCAAGAAATAAATTCAATAAAAGTGGTAAGTACCTCCATGAAATGATATTTTACAAAATAAAACTAGTAATTTTTGCAAACAATGCGGGATTATAGGAAACAGTGTTATTTGTGGCTGCCCATAACAAGCTGGAAACCATTTTCAGTTATGTTTGTTTTGCCCACTTTATGGTTAAAACGAAAATTACAAAATTAGTTCAGCTTCTGTGTCTTTATGTGCGTTCATTTGTATGTGCCGTTCTTCAATTTCGTTTTCCAGAATACAGCAGCTTCGTTTCTTTCAAAATTGCATGTATTTGTTGAGTGTTTGTAGGTTGTCTTAGTGATGAATGATCGTCCTTTTGGTATGTTTTGTCTTCTGGTTCATGTTAAGGATGTTTTGACTGAATGATGCGGAAGACTGTCCAAGTACGATTCAGTGTTTTTTGTCGCTGTTCAGTATGTTGTGCTCTTCTGTCTCTAATACCTGCTGTCTTCCTTGTCCGATTGTCTTAATGCTTTTACTTGGGCTAAATGATTTTATTGAAGCGCAGGATATATACTTTGGAAGATTTACCAATTTGTGTTTATATCATACAATACTTAGAGAGTAAGTATCGGATTATGTGTCCGTACATGTATACACTGATGGTTACATCAAGGTTCAAGTGATATCAACAGGTGTTGCTGACAACATCCATTAACTTTGTCCTCGCGGACATAAACTTGTTCTCCTGATGATTGAGAAATTAAATAACATATCCGATGAATATGTAACCAATCGTGTTATTTATATGAATGGGTTTACCAAAGGTTTTATACAGATGAACCGGTGCTTGCAATCATATACAAAGTTAATTTTAATAGGATTCGGTAGTTGAATGGTTGATTGATTTAGACATTCTTGTGTAATGCAGGAAACATTATCATCAGTTAATTCAGTACAAGTGTTCCCAGTGGCTAATTGCTCTTTATCTTAATTGGTATTTGGTTCTTCCTTCTCTCCTTCATAGAGTCAGTACACTGAGGAGGAGAAAGTTAGTTCTAGTACATAGTTTTTGTTTCGAAAACTGGTTATGTCAACGGGCCACAAAATATATGGCTGTTAAACAGTTGAAACAACACATCTTAATCAAATTAGACATTCGTTTTATCTTTGTAGAAATTCTATCTCTGGATGGTCCGAGTTTGATGTCTGATCGTTCGTCCATTTGTCCAGGGCCCAAAATTACAACCAATACTTTCCCTCTGCACTCAGCACTCAAATATTGAAAATGTTATATAATTAGTTATTATTTGTTCTTGCTTGCAAATATAAATAAGGAAAATGTATAGAACTATTATTTGAATGTTAAAAATAGCATTTGATACATTATCTATGCAATTACATACTATTTATGAGATAAAATGTAATTGTTGAATCTGAGTACCACACTCTGCACTCAGGCTGATAATTACACGTATAGCTTGCAGATACACTAAATTTCAATTGGAAACAAGCAAATGATAATATTTAGCACATATTCAACATAACTTCAACTTCTCGTTCTCAAAATATGTCGCTTTGAACCTCAAAAGAAGGAATTTCAATATTTGAGTGCTGGGTGCAGAGTGTAAGTATTGGTTTTTCGGGTCCAGGTGTTGGTTAAAGTTTTCTTCCATTAAATCTCACTTGTTTTGTTTATCGTTGATGTTATTGTAAAGCAATATTGCACACTTATTAGTATCATTAGTCAAGGCATAACCGTTGAATGATATCATAAAAAATAATTTTGTAACATTCGCACTGGTCTCTAGTGTAGCCTTCAGTTTTCGATTTGACTTTGACGTGAAAGTTTAAAATATTTATCTTTGTAGAAATACTTTTTGGGTTGTCTATGTACAAATGTATGATGTTTGATCGTTTGTCCATTTGTCCAGGTGTTGGTTAAAGTTTTGTTTCGTTAACTCTCACTTGGTTTGTTCATTGTAAAGGTTATTGCAATGCAATATGGCACATATTAGTATCATTAGTCAAGGCATAACCGTTGAATGATATCATGAAAAAATTCATCCGTAACATTCGCATTGGCCGCTAGTGTAGCCTTAAGTTCGCAGTTTTCAATTTGACCTTGCGGAAAAAGTGAAATCGTCAGCTGGTTTCATTTGCATGTTAACGATTCAAACATTTGAACCAGAAACTCACTGCTAACTTTCGTACATTGTTTCGTGAAATTCCTTCATTGTTTGGAATAGTTCGACTTAGATTATCTTGTAAGAAAACCTGTTAATTGATCCAAGTTTTGATTTCTGGAAACCGCTAATCTTGAACACCGATAGTTCACCAGTCAACTTTGTAACAGGAAATCATAACATGGATAACTGGGATTTTATTATTGAACAGGTAGATTGTTAAAGTAATCAGATCGCACCTTGCTCACACATGCACGTGATTGTCGGTACATGGAGTCGACAGGTGAACACCGATATGTTGCTAAAACACCTGTTATGTTGTTATACTCTTTCATTCTCTGCCGTCTATGTTTATGTTAAACACTTCAAAATTAACAGTCGCTTTTACTCGCGAAGTTTCGTTGCAGTTCGCTAACTGAGTTACTGACGTGATGAACATTTGTTTATCCAAACAGAATGTTACAATTTGTAGCTCTCGTTTTTGTTTAATTTTCGACATAAAATTCTCGGAATCATTAGGGCGTTGATGATTCTCTCTTAGAGCCGATTTTTTGTGTTCGTGAAACAAGCAAGTTTATAAACATTAGGAATCTATTCACAAATGTACTAGAAAACATAAACAAAACGGGATTCGTTTCCAACTTTTGAATTGTTTTTTAACTATTTTCTTTTCTTGATGAAAGTTAGAAAAGTTAATTGAAATGTCAGATGGCGGTTTAGAGAAGAGATATGAAGGTAATGAGAGGATTGTTGACTGAGGAGAGGGTGAAGGCTTGGAGTGGTAGGCGAAAGAACGTAAATAATTCATTAAAATAATAGCTAATATAGAACATGGCCAGATACCACGGGAAAACAACGCGTACAAGTACCTTGCGTCAGAAAAGCCGCCTTTATCTGCGGCCACAACATAGGTTGACCGCGGTACTTGCGACCAAAAGTATAACGGTTACTGGTATATATCGTTATACTCCGTCATGCCCACTGACTCCATTCATAAAGTGTACATTATTTCTGTAAATGTACACTTTTGTGAGACATTTTCTCAGAAAATGATTGGTCAATTTAAGCTTCAAACTATTTCAGATTTGCATAATCACATACACATTTAAATAAATGTCACTGCTGATTGCCTGAGGACTAAACATTGTAAAAACACACACCGAGGGATTAACATGACTGTGCTTCTGTAAACTAATCAAATTTGCAGCATTCCATTTTAATTAGTGTCTTTTGTGAAACTTAATAATAAATCAAAGAAATGTAGCGTTAATTTTTTATATTATATTTTTTAGTCTTGCTTGAACTAAATACTAAAACAAAATAATCACAATTTATCTACAACCCAATGGCTAATCCGTCAATATTGCTGTCCACAAAGTTAAGAGCAACATCCATCAAAATCGAATGATTTTACGTTATTGGTTATCAGGAGGAATACATCAAACCTATAAACAATGTATAAAATGTTTAAATATACATTGTGCAACCGTCAAGAATCCTGAATTATTATTATACAATGATCGAAAGCAGTTATAACTTGCTACTTGTTATTATAAGCACACGAGACGCCACTTAGAATCACTCGAATACAACATTATATTGTTGTTAGTAATCATCAAATTATGTAGCCCTATGAAAATGAATGTTTAAATTAGAACATGTGTCAATTCATTACGGCGCTATTATAATACAAACATTTTTATAATATCTATAAAATAAAACACACTGTCTTAACATCAACTGAGCAGTTTTAGATATATATATAAGAATCGGTTAACATGATCCTGTTTGAAAATAAATATTAATTTTATAAATAATTCCGTGACGATGACACTCATCTATTTTTAAAACAAAACAAATGAAGACAAATAATATGCTATATACCTTTGTGCACGAAGACTTAATCCATGAATGTGGAAAATAATTGCTTGTGTAATCTTAGCTTTTATATGTTGTATTAATAGTTTCCTGATTTTTACTCAATCTATATGACAGTTAATCCCTAAGATGTGTTAGGCCAAGGTTATTATGTTACATAGAGTCATATTTTCTAAAATTCAATATGTATTCTGCTCATGAATTGTGCCAGAATTGATTGTGCTAATCATTGTCTTTCTGGAGATCATTTACTTTTTGCCGGAGTATAAGTAAGATAAAGTACAATTTTTTTTATCAAAGTGTCCTCTTACAAACGTAACAGGATAGTTTTGTAAGGACGAACAACAAATTATCCTCGGCTTCGCCTCGGACAATTTCTTGTTAGTACTGTATCTATTACGTATTGTGGCAGTTATTGTAATAGTTTTTGTTAGACTGTGTAGTTGTTAGGTGTGTAAGATGAATAAGCAACATAGTCAGCCTCTTAGTTCGTAATACATGTAATTAATTATAATCTGTTTTAATCATAATGTTCATAATCCAACAAACTATTTACTCATTGTGTTATTTATACAAAGCATTATCTTTCAGTACAGGTATATGTTGTATCAGAATGAAACCTGGTATTATTTCCTCAACCTTTGTGATTATTATTGATGTGTAAAATATGAACGCCCAGATTGCACGCGTTCCTCGTGCATGAAAGTAGGTATTGAGATAATGAACCATCAAGCAGTTTTAATTTAGGTTTCAATCGTTTTGTTCAGACATTTTCTATGTATGGAAAAAGGAATTGATGAATGAAAATAATGTCTTAAAAGTACCCGTGATCGTATGTACATGTGTTAAGTACGCTTAATATTAGCAGCTACTTCAAAGGAAACGAGAAATACACTTGTTTATACGTCACTCTAAAAAGTTCTTGTTTCACTTACCCATCCAAATAATCTTACGTCATAAATGCCGACGAGACTTCAAACATCACCTCTCATTGGTACTAATTTCACTTACCTTTAATAACCATGTGACAATGCATTGATCATGTGATTGTTGGTTGATTATTGCTGCATATTTCTGTGTGGAGTTTGGCTTCTAGTTGGTTTGACATTACATTTGCACTATACTTGACATTGCATCTTGATGAAGACCAAAGTCATTAACGGACCCTGAAGGAATGGGTTTATTAGATTATCTGGACATTTGGCAAACATGTGGTAAGTTTCAATAATGTGACGAAAATACCAGTAAGTCTATGAGCTTCAATGTGTTTTCTACCCCATCTGGTGGAAAAAGTCCATTGGAAATTTCAAATAATTTTAACACACATGCTTCGGAAAAAACTTGCCAAATTAAAAGTTTGAGGGACAACAACTCTTGCTTCCGAGCTAACTTACTACGAGTAGATCTAATCGTGTCCTTGCTGTATCCGTGCAAGTAGATGGAATAATGACATATGGTAAGACAAATAAATTTACTTTTTATCATTCTCGACAGTCCACGACTTTACGAGAGGTAAATGGCTGTGTAAAATTGTGATGTTAAAACGTTTTATCTTTTATGTGCGAGGTTGGTGTGTATAAGCAACGAGACCTTTTCTGGCAGACAATTAACTCACAGGTGCTGCACGGAATCACTGAAGCTTTAATGCGACCATGGTATTTCATTGTCTGTAATTCACAGGTGCTGCTTGGAATCACTGAAGCTTTTATTGCGGCCTTGGTATTTCATTGTCTAAAGAATGCTGTGTAACCATGTTTTGTCTGTTCAATTATGTATTGTTTAAGTGTTGCTAATTGATGTTTCGTCAGTGTATTACGACATTACATTCGTGTAAGAGCTACCAATAGGATCACAGCAACACTGATAGCATCATCACTAAAAAGTCTTGAAGAACGAATAGTCGTATATAGCGACAGATGTATTGCAAGCAGATACAGTCGATATAATAACTGACAATTGACTGCAAATTGTAATTTAGTGCTTGAATGAAAACCTTATAAATCAGCTTAAACTTTCACATTTCATGGAGATTTTTCAGTGGAATTTGATGAAGAACACGCATAGACCTCCAAACGGAATGCCATGATCGTCTGCATTCTGTCATCTAGATGTCGAGTGAAAGCAGCAGACAATTTGGTGCATAGTTCGGTTATTGGCGAACGTTGACGGACGTTGAATCACGTTCGTACTCAAAACAAAACGTAACAAAGTTCTTTTGTGATAAACGATGAAATGTTGATGCCAAATTGGCGTCAATGAGAATTAATTAGTTACTTTAATTACATAGATAATTTGATAATTAACATGTAGTTAATAAACACGCTGTACTACAACTTCTTTCTTATGCAATAAAATCGATTTGTAAAATCGTCAGAGGGAATGAAACTAGAATAAAGAAGGCTTATCAAGTTCACCGAACAGTGTATACATTATATTAGGATTTATATCTAAGTAACAATAAGCGCGTATCATTAATATACTTTATTGTTAACAACTGTAACCGCAAAAGCGCAGTTTACATCAATTCACAGACAATTGTGAAAACGTATGTAATACATGTGTACATGTACCTCTACCTAAAAATGTACAAACATTTGTAAAAGAAAAGAAAGACCATGCGTATAATCACATAAACGTGTCGAAATGTAAAACCGCACCATGTGAATGTTCCGGGAAATGCGCATTCCAACGTTTGCATATAATAACAATTCTGTATGAAAGTGTTTGTGTGCAAATCCGGCATATAACTCAAATACAGCGCACGTAATTTGTCAGGAGTTTTTAAACAATTAGCACACAACTTTATAATCACATTCCAATGTGTATACATGTACTACATAATGCATTGAATAATTCACAGAAATGCATAAAACGCAACACACACTGGCAAGAAAATGCGTCAAACTCAGTATGCACATTATTACAGAAAATAATGTGTTTATAAATAAGCAATAGAAACATGAAATGTTTGACGTCAATTTGCAAGAAATGTTGAAGTGAGTTTGTACTCCTTCTGAGACACAACGGCATACTATTTGGAACACCTCTATACGCTGTATATAAAATGTTCCTAATGTATTATTCATTAACAAACAGGATCTAACTACCGGTACATGAGACGCATGATGTGTCAATAGGATGTCTTGGTCTAGATAATAAACAATTACGCTGTTTAAAACAATTAACGTAAACAGTTCATTTCAGAAATTAAGGCATTATTCACATGAATCATCTTTACAGCAATAAACAATAAAATTAAATAAATACATCTGGACTACTGTTTCTCAATTCGATTTACCTGAATGATATCTTAATAGCATTATGCCATGTTAAGCTATTTGGAAATACCATACGTAATATAAAATAAGATAGCATAGCGGAAGAAGAAACCACATGAACTAATCCTGATGGTCGAAGCCATTCAAGGAACAACCTCGAATGTATTAGTCTATGTCATAAAGTTGACAGTGTTATACGTAGTGCATCACAACGTCTTATTACCCCATTCCTAGTGTCATCCTCGCAGAAAGTAGGTATTTCATGGAAAACAATCACTATTCTTCCTGACTGTTAGATGCAAACCATGGCTATCTGTCTAAACTAGACCTTGTTGATATACATGACTCTATTGAATATTGCACACACTTTCCCTAGGAATTATGTTGATACAATTGCAGTCCATTCATTACCAAATTAACGTTGACTTTGTATGTTAAATATGTTCATGCGTGTAAAATCATTGGATTTAACACGATGTAAACAAATAAGTTTCGAACAGACATTAATATCACATAAAAATGTATAAAACCGCAACCAAATATACGTCAGCCTAAGGCCCCCTTATTCGTTTGTGTTTTAAACATTTTAGTTAATACTTGTCTCATTTGATGGGCGGAACTCCGTCTCCTAGGCTTACACTCCAACAGTTTCCGTCTTTTTATTTCCCTGTGTAGTTCATGGAATAATTCGTAAATTTCATCTCCGCCATCGGAAGCGGAAGTCTCAAAGAATGCGCATGCCCAGTCCATCGCTACGCGTTCACCTTCGTTAGCTGGAACGCGCACTTCATGTAAAAGGTCAATTTTATTGCCAACAAGAACACATTGTACGTTTGTTTTCTTAATGTCGTCTATAGACTGCTTAATGTTACAAACTTCTTCAAAACTTTGTCGATCATTTACAGCATACACCAGTACGAAACCATCCGCCCATCTCACGTGACCCTCTCTGTGAATGGTCCACTCCTGAAATATATAACATCAATCAGTTAGTGCATAAAACTAGCTTGTACATGTAGCGGGTTTCGGACCTACTGTCTGGAACCATCACTTAGCCATTTGAAGTACAAATGTATTAGACCACTGGGTATTCACAACAAAACCCAGAAAAACTGCGTAAATAACCATTACCTATGTAGCTTCATTACCTTACATTACCTATCCTCTTCGTCCCCTGTGGGACATAAGGCTTCGTAACATAACATAACTACATGACACCAAACGTTCAATGATATAGGTTTGCCTTCCAAAGAATCTGGCAGAATGGCTTTTCCAATGATACGACATTCTTACCAACGTTTTAGTTATTCATTGGTCAACGTAGTGGTAGACAACATTGTGACGTATTGAATGCAGACAAAATGAATGCATTTTAGATGGTTTTTTATGACGGAAGTGCATATATACAACAGTAATTTTAAACCAAAATTGTGAATCATCAAAGATGGGGATCAAAACATTACGCCACAGTTGCTAACAACTCCAGAAAGAGCTGTTTGGGAACCCCCATCCAAGATTCACAATTTTGTTTTTAAATTGCTGTTGTATATATGCACTTCCGTCATTTAATAAAATGATATTTTTCAATCAAACCAGGTGTTGTGTTTTCAATTAGAGCCTTAGGTAATGCCCTCAAACGGAGCTTCAAAAGTGTGTGCAGCCTAGGAGCTGGCAAAAAAAGCATTAAAACATCCATGTGTTTTTGTAAGCGTATGATCTGCTTAAAGTACGCAATACATTGTCTGTAACTGACGTCCTACATAGACATAAGTTCAAACAAATCAATGATTGTAACGTGCTGTAAATAATGTGCTAATTCTGGTTACTAGATAATCATAAACATGTTCCATGGTTCATGTAATTTATAAAACGTGCTTCTGATAACTGGTATCTAGTTATCTTCTTAACCTTTATTACATCCAGTAAGCGACTCTACAGCTATACAATACGTCATGTTTTGACATCACGTGACGGATAACTTCCGGCGATACCTGTGAATATATGCGCAGCTTTGATGCGCAAATAACGAGACGCCGTGATTTTGACATTACATGCTAGATAGTTTCCGGCGACTCCTGTGAATAACTGCACAGCTTTGGTGCGCACCATACAAGACGTACATGAGCGTTTCAAGAACGCTGCACACATTTTACAGGAATTTTATTGTTCGCTGGGAATTCGTTTAATTGGTTAAACCAGCTTGATTGGCCAATTTTATGTCTCAGTTTGAAGGACAGAGTTGTTCCTCTCAGAGATATGATAATAAAGTTTGCTGTCAGGAAAAAAGCATGTGTGCAACTCGTTGAAAATTATGATCGCTTATCAGAGTATCATCTGCCACAAACACAGGTTTTTGCTTTTGAAATGAAGGCGTATTCAGAATCGTTGTAGGTTAAAAACCAATAGATTACAGTTGTTATCCGTAAAATGGTTGCCAGGCTTTTAAAATGATTTTGCAGAAGGAAATGCGAGAATTTCAAGAATTTCAAGAAGTAAAATCAATAAAAGTAGTAAGTACCTCCATGAAATGTTCTTTTGCAAAATAAGACACGTGATTTTTGCAAACAATTCGGGATGCTGCGAAACAGTGTGACTTATAAGATCAGTTCTAAAACATGTCCATTATCAGTTCGTGATCCAGTAACATAACATATACTCATATATTCAGCATCCGGTTACATGTTTTTTGTCTGCATTTATCAATGTTTCATTCCTAGGACGGGGACACCGTAACGACGCTTCACATACTATTGCGATTTACTAGTAGCATCTATCTGGGCTTTAGAGTCGAGACTTAGACGACACTTGACCAATTAGGCAGGGAAATAACCGATTTGCTACGCAGTATGACAGTTTCAGGCGATCGCAAAAAGACACCAAAATGCAAGTGTCAAGCAGTTTTTCGTACAGACATATCATGGAATACGGGCGATCAGATAAAACGAATTTCGGAAGCCATATAGACGTAGAATATTAAAGACAATGATAGAGATTCAAGTGGCTGGTTATATCATCCAGATAGACAATGGTCCTCCAAATATTTCATATATAAACATGCGATATAAATTCTGTATAAGATTATTGAGAAACATCAACTCACGAATGCACATGATATATAAATTCATCAAATATGCAAGGGAATGACATACTATGGCGGGAAATTTTTCCTGTTCCATAATGGTTGGCTGTGAGGTAACTGTAAGGCTTGGTGTATGACGTTTATTTGTCGCTTTCCAGACCAATTTGGTAAATCATTAAGCCGATCTTCATTTTTGCTTGTTTTGTCCACTTTATGGTTAAAACGCAAATTACAAAAATAGTTTAGCTACTATGTCTTTATGTGTGTTTATTTGTATGGGTCGTACTTTCTTCAATTTCGTTGTCATGAACACGACTATTCTTTCAAAAGTACATATTGTCTTGTAGGTGAGTGATCGTCCTTGTGTTACGTTCTTGTCTTTTTGCTCTTGCTGTGGATTTGTGTGCCTGTCTGAGGTAGCAGGTTGTCGGAGTGGGATGTCAGTGTCCGTGAATCAGCCATGATACTAACATCACGGTTAAAGTGCTACCGACAGGTGTTGCTGATAACACCCATTAACTTTGTTCTCGCGGCCATAAACATGTTCTCCTGATGATTGAGAAAACAAGTAACATATCCGATACATATGTAACCAATCGTGTAGTTTATATAAATGAGTTTTCCAAAGGTTTTATACAGTTCAGCCGGTGCTATATAGTAATCATTAAACAAAGTAAATTTTAATAGGTTTCGGTACTTGATTGATTGACTGAGACATTCTTGTGTAATGCAGGAAGCATTATTATCAGTTAATTCAGTAACACTTCAGCATCCAGCTTGGTGCTATAAGTGTTCCTAGTTGCTAATTGCACTTTATCTTAATTGGAATTTGGTTCTTCTTTGTCGAAAGTTCCGTTGATGTATTGTGTTTATGATCTTAGAATACTTAATGCTAACATAACTTAGAGTACATTTACATTGTAATTTGTGATATTTATTTGTAAAATTAACTAATAATGTACACTGCATTTTGAGTATGTGGGCATTTGTTTTCATTGCATTTTGATCCGATTACTAGTAATACTTCCAAAATTTCATGATAAATTACAATATTTGCTCACAAGTGACAGTGCTTAATAAACGAACTTTAGATGTTATATGTATATTAAAATAGGCTATAATTATGCTTATTCTATTATATTAAAATGAAACTGACACTAGCTTTGCTCTTTTTGTTTTCTTATTTGTCACGTCAAATACTTTAAAAGAGTTTACCTAAAAATATCAGTAAGTATGGATAAGGATGTATGAATTGAATCTAATGGTGTATGTGTCTGGCGTAGGAGGTCAATTTTCGTAAAGCAGTTTTAAGTATTTTTTATCTCGCATTTTTATGTTAATGCTATTGTTGTGTTCTTCAGGCCTACATGTAGTTTTTAATCTTAATTATGTTGTTTATCATTTCTACAAATACATTCCACGAAGTTATCATACATTCCTTCAAAGGCGGTTTACTTTTTATGTCAGTACAAATATAAGTCATATTTGTTCAGCCTTAAAAGTGCTGGAGGCTTATTATTATCACATGCACACGAATTCGTCGATTTTAACAAGTTGCTTTTTTCGATTATCTTCCTTAACAGAATATTCTACCATTGACTAGTGTTTGTAAATATGATTGTTGCACATGTCGCAATGTGTAGCTTTGTGGCAATGTATTGTTTATAGATATTACTTTGACAAATCTAGACAAAAACTACCTGATTCAGCATACTAGGAACTTAATGGCGTTGTTTAGGCTGTTGGCTGATAAACATGAGATGTATATGATGTTTATAATAATGGCGGGTTACAATAATTGACCCCTGTGTCTATGATACAAAAATACCGTGTTTACATCAAATATCCTTACCTCACATTGAACTCATAAAGTTACCGCTAATAATACTCAAAGTAGGCTATTCTTTATTAATCATTTGTTTGGCTCAACACAATTGGCTTCAGCTCAAATATGCTTTAACTTTTCAGTTTCGTAATTATACTTATTTTTTGTCAATATACAAGTATGTACAGTATACGTAGGCTAAAATTTACATCCTGACATTATGTCCAATACTGATTTTATGGCCAGTTGACCTAAACAGTTTTATATGTTTTCACCAAATGACCCTTCACATGAAAATGAAAACGTGTCCGCATGTGGAGGACATAGACTAGCTGATTGAAATGTAAAACCTATGTAGCCCGGGTATAAAACCCAAAAAATGTCTGGGTGAGATTGTAGAAACGGTATACTTTCAATTGAAACCCTAACATTATCTTACTGGACAGTATGCCTGCTTCAAATACTAGAAGATCTTGTACGTACCTGTCCTGCAGTATCGAGTATCTCCATAGCAACAGCTTCATCATCAATTGTTGTATGATGTTTGTACGTACATTCTGTAATAAACACAAACAATAAAATAAAGTATTCGCTTAACAGTTTGTACTTTTCATAGAACGAAATATAAACAAATTTAGTAAAACCTTACAACAATATTTGAATCCCTGGAAGTCTGATACATAGAGCCTATACATTCTTAAAGTGTTGGGTTTGATAAATAACTTTTAGAAATCAATGATCATGGAACTGAAAATTGTGCTGCAAAATTTGAAGTATCGTTTATTTTATTGAGATGGTCAGTTACAACGCAGCGAGTTCAATAGCATTGTCAAACCAATGGTAATCATGGGAACGTGTTTTATTAAATTTTCAAAATTTGCGTATATGGAATCATATTAGTAATAAGCCAGTGTTTCTGATTCTGGCGCATTTGACCTAAGTTCGCGAACTTTACTTTTGGTTTTAATTTGTTAAGAAACATATCCCCAAACTATAAAAGTAATTCTAGTTTTAAAAGCTGACGAAATACGTTCTCATTAAAATGAGTAAAATAAATAATAAGTCTGTATAAAATAACATTTAACATCTTAACTTTTGACGTCATTTATATTCTGTTTGAAATCAATCACTTGTTTTTAATTTAAGGTTGAAATAACGTGTGCATTGATAAACATTACAATTTGTTAAATAGAATATTTGAAATATCATATTGGTTGTACATGTATATTACTCTGTATTAAAACTATGCTACACAAATCTTGAAAATAGATAAAAACAGATGTAAGAAAGTGTGTGATGATACAATATTGTTTATATAAACTATGATATATTGTTCATCTTATGTAGTACAGTTTTACCAAGTGTGTGATGATACAATATTGTTTATATAAACTATGATATATTGTTCATCTTATGTAGTACAGTTTTACCAAGCGTGTGATGATACAATAGTTTTATATAAACCATGATATATTGTTCATCTTATGTAGTACAGTTTTACCAAGTGTGTGATGATACAATATTGTTTATATAAACTATGATATATTGTTCATCTTATGTAGTACAGTTTTACCAAGTGTGTGATGATACAATATTGTTTATATAAACTATGATGTATTGTTCATCTTATGTAGTACAGTTTTACCAAGTGTGTGATGATACCATATTGTTTATATAAACTATGATATATTGTTCATCTCATGTAGTACAGTTTTACCAAGTGTGTGATGATACAATATTGTTTATATAAACTATGATATATTGTTCATCTTATGTAGTACAGTTTTACCAAGTGTGTGATGATACCATATTGTTTATATAAACTATGATATGTTGTTCATCTTATGTAGTACAGTTTTACCAAGTGTGTGATGATACAATATTGTTTATATAAACCATGATATATTGTTCATCTTATGTAGGACAGTTTTACCAAGTGTGTGATGATACTATATTGTTTATATAAACTATGATATATTGTTCATCTTATGTAGTACAGTTTTACCAACGCATGTTTTGTTATGGTGTTTTAATCAACCGAAGAAAGTACAGATTAACAACTATCATAATATCCAACACTGAACTTATCAACTTCCAGCACAATCAAAGTTCTCAAAACCAAAATGAGGGCCATTAAATAACTAATGTACATTAGAGTTATTGTAAAAGCCTATTCTAGAAACAAAACTTACAGTGAATTACTGATATGGTACAAAAACTAGTCAACAGACGTCAGTAAGTTAGATGATTTTGCAAACAAAGTTAAGGAGTTATTACCGCATATTATGATGCAATGAAATGATAAAGGTCGTAAGTTAAACAAAACCCGTATACATTTGAGCCGTTCTCCAGGAAAACCGGGCTTAATGACATTGTATTGTAATTATGCAATAAGATTTAGAAAAATGACTAAAATGAGAAAAAAACATGTCCTTTGATTTCATATTTAAGTGATTGGTTAGTATAGTACTATCCATAAGCTTCTAGTTTTCTTCAAAATTGTGTTTAAATAACTTCTGTCGTTGCTATGGTGATCATTTTCTAAACAGTACTCATATTAAGGAAAACAAGGGTTAAGTGGCTAAAAACACTTGAATTTTTGCGAAATTTTCTCTGTAAGCAAACACACACAAATTGGACACGTTTTATTAAAATAAGAATATGATTATATAATGTTCCACAATTTTAAAAGTTTACGTAAAAAAATTATCAGATACTGGATCAATGGAATGTCAGTTGACGTTACGTTAAAAACGTAGAGTAAGACGTTCGCGACGTCACTAAAAAAGTAGGACGTAGTGGTTGGTTTAAAAAGTCTTTAACCTTGTAGGTGTATGGAATAATGTGTTCAAATTTTTAGAATCTGTTCCCAAGAGTCTCTTCTTTTTAACCATATATTCATCAACATTTTCACAATTTTGTCACTAAGCCCGGTTTTCCTGGAGAACGGCTCATTTGTATTTACGAACCATTCTCAGGTATTAAACAAGTAATAGTTCCATCTAGATATGTTTACCCAGATTGCATGTATACATTTGGGCTTAATATTAGATTGAACATTGTAAACGTCCATAAGGTGGCTAAGATGAAGGGGTGACCTTGATAAAGTTAAAACCTCAGTATCAGTATGTTGACTAGCATTAATATTAGGAAGGGTTCTTGCAGGTTTTTCCTGTCTACATTTATCAAACTCTATGCATGTGAGTGGTGAAAATTTTGAAAACTGATCAGTACCTAGAGTGAACTACTTCTGAAGCCTTTGTTGTATCAAAAGCTTGCCAAGCATAGTATTAAGCCTTTATTGCCAGTTCATACAGTCAGTTTTCTGCTAAAATATGGCGTGCCTACCCCAGATTTGAACCACGGTCGCCGGATTGGGTGGTTAGCGCTAACCAATGAGCTACAGAGGCTCACATCTTGCTGGAGACCCGGTTAGCGCTAGTTTCTAACCGTAGAGCACTGACGGTGTCGTGTCAAAATGACCGTCACAAGTGACCAAGGAGCTGTTAAGAAACGCCACTAACCCCAATTATAAACAAACTCTGCGTGTGGTCAAAAACGCCTAATGTGTAATTATTAGGAATAAAGTAGGTATATAACCAGATCAAACGAGATTACTATAAACCCTGCCGTATTTTACATTACAACAAACACTAAATTACGTACCTAACGTTGGATCATATTCCCAAATAAATCTTCTGGTAAGAAACCGGACCACTAATGCTGAAATAATACAATAAAAATACATACAATGAATGAATGGTACATGGGTATTAAATATACTGTAAAGTCATTAATTTTCGTGGGGGATTAACTTTCGTGGATTTCGTGGTTCACATAAACCACGAACTTTAATCCAAACCAACATTAATTTTGACCCCTGTTTTATTACCTGATATGCAAAATCCACAAATTCAAGTCCCAACAAAATTGCATTTTTTACCAAAACCACGAAAGTTCGTCCCAACGAAATTAAATAATTTTACAGTACGTAAATATACTATAAAATCAGTTTATTTCGTTGATATAAAGTGTTCGTTGATTTGGGGTGACAATACAGTTATTCTTTATTTCGCCTCAATTGTAAAATGACAAACATTCGAGAAGTCATTTAAAATTCGTTCATTGAACTCTTATTTTACTCGAGTAGTTCAATTTCAAAAGAAAATAGAAGAAACTCATAATTTGTGGTTTGTTTTTGTGCACTAGTTTAATAGTTTATACAAACATATTGTGAAAATGTATCCCTGATGATTAACAAATATGCTCAGTACATCTAGAAACGCAACGTTTTCATCCTTGATTTTTTCTTACTTCCATTGTTCATACATTTTTTAATTTTGTGTTATAATATTGTATTGTCGCGTAGCAACTTGACTAATATCCAAATTTTATCGATCAGGTTACGTAACTCCGGTGCGTCAAGTAAATCACAAAACGCACGAATTCCACGTGCACCATTTACGCATGATAAAATTGTATGTAAATTGCATCGACTCCTTTGTTAGGTTTGCCAATGGAAAGAAAATCACAAAAGAAAATTTCTAGGCTTCTGAATAAAAATGCCAGGATAGTCCAAATACGGGCGAAATTAGACTGTTCGGGTGGCTATGACGGGACCTCAAATTGGAGGTTCCACTTCGGGTAAATTGTCATAAACCGACAATGTCTCATCGGGAGACACTGTACTAGCACTTTGACACCATCTACAACCACCCATGCGCAGGTGATAAATGTAAAAACACTCTCCGACAGGACCAGTAACTCCACATGTACCATCTCTAGACAAAGTTCACAACTGGTTCATACACTTTGAAACAACTTGTCGGACGTCATGAATATGTAAATAATCAATAAATAATCAATATTTTAACTTTCCACTTAGAACAACAATTCTGAAAAATTAGAATTTTATCAATTTGTGTTTCGTTACTTTTTAGCCGCACTATACATACAAGCACTGTTCATTCGCATCGATATCACTTTATGAATACAATGTTACAGTTCCATTGTTCATGTAATAAAATACCATCAACTAAATACAGTCTGGTTGTCAATCATAAAACATTTGAAAAAGTGTTGACAGTAACCCCAGTGTTGCGTATCTAGATGTCCTCAGTATATATACAGTAGATTGATCATTCTTTACAGAAGAAATCTCATAAAAAGGAACGATGTTGTCCAAAAAGTAGAACAGATTTATTCAAATAATTAGCTGGCTTAGAATGATAAGGGTCGTAAGTGTTACTTACAACCTTATAAGACAAATGCATATTTTCAATATACATCATCATGTGCTTCTTTTTAGCCTATTTTCATGAAAATTGAAACTTGTTATGTTG
Organism: Spisula subtruncata; assembly: GCA_963678985.1. Classification (NCBI taxonomy): domain Eukaryota; kingdom Metazoa; phylum Mollusca; class Bivalvia; order Venerida; family Mactridae; genus Spisula; species Spisula subtruncata. The sequence continues at coordinate 3,228,146 of OY787674.1, forward strand.
ACCAAACTGAAAATGAAAAAGCTTGTTTTACCATAAGTAAAGAGTGATTGTCAAATAGTTTTTCTTGTTTTCTCAAAATATTGATTTTGTAGTTAGAAGAAGAAGAAGAAGAAGAAGAAGAAGAAGAAGAAGAATAACGACTTATTTAAAGAGGCAACACAGTTGGGTAAGCCTAGTCTTCCCTGTGAGCCTCTATAAATATACACACGATATTTGTGGTAAGTAATATAACAGATAAGCACCGGGTGGTAACAAAAGGGGAGTGGCACCTAACCGCCTTACATCCTCACATTTATACTATTGAAAACAACATAAAACAAACAAATCTGCTACTTTAGAGACAAGATAATGTGGATCAAAGCATTCAAACCAACTGTATGGAATTATTTGAACTCATTAAATTCGGTTATATTTCATGCCTTGGTATTTGTAACCATAGGGGTCTGTAATGTCTTCCACCCCATTCACTGTTTAAGTATAAATGGGTTGTATTATCGCGTGTTCGGATTAGCTTACATGGAAGCCAAATGTCAATTTCTAGGATGGAAAATAATACAAGAGGGCCTGAAAGGCCCTAGGGCGCTCACCTGTTGCACATTGGTCTAGGTATCAGTACAACCTACATTCTGACCATATTTCATGAAGATTGAATCAAAACAGTGACCCCTGGAGTGAACACAATGTTTTTCTAAGATTTGACCTAGTGACCTAGTGTTTGACCCCACATGACCCAGTTTCAAACTTTGCCTAGATTATATAAAGAACAACATTCTGACCAAGTTGCATGATGATTGGATCAAAACCACGACCTCTGGAGTGAACACAAGGTTTTTCTAAGATTTGACCTAGTGACCTAGTTTTTGACCCGGCATGACCCAGTTTCAAACTTGGCCTAGATATCATGCAGAACAACATTCTGACCAAGTTTCATGAAGATTGGAACAATTGGTGACATCTAGAGTGTACACAAGATTTGTCTAAGATTTGAGCTAGTGACCTAGATTTTGACCCCACATGACCCAGTTTCGAACTTGGCCTAGATTTCATAGAGTACAACATTCTGATCAAGTTACATGAAGATTGGATCTAAACTGTTGCCTCTAGAGTGTACACAAGCCAATTGTTGACGGACGACGGACGACGACGACAAAGGACGGACGACGGATGAAGAGTGACCACAAAAGCTCACCTTGTCACTACCTTGTCACTATGTGATAGGTGAGCTAAAAATGATCTCACTAGCGTTTGTGTTATTTTTCAGAGGTAAGCATTTGATCAGAGTTTTAAAAGCTGTGTGCATATCTGTCCATGTCCTTGTTAGTCCCCTACTGGTGAAACCGGAGGGGACTTATGGTTTGCGCTCCATCAGTCAGTCCGTCCGTCCGTCCGTCCGTCAGTCCGTCCGTCCGTCCGTCCGTCCGTCCGTCCGTCAGTCAGTCAGTCAGTCAGTCAGTCAGTCAGTCAGTCAGTCCGGAGCATAACTTCAAAACTAAGCAAGCTATGACTTTGCGACTTTATATGTGTATATATATCAATTAGGAGAAGTGCAGTGCACAAGAACCATAACTCTCCCTTGCTTAATTTTTGGTTTATTCCCCTGTGTTAATTTTCATACTTAAATTTTACAATTGGCTACCGGTAGGGGACTTTCATTGCTTAGCAATAGTCTTGTTTTCTATGTCACTTCCGCAAGAATAGCCATATAGCATGGTAAGCAGCGACTAAGCGTCTGTGCTTGAATTTGTCGAGATTTTCAAAAGCGGTATATTTACGGTTATGAAACAGTTTGACAAAAACATGATTATAACTTGTAGAAAAAAATATAAGTTAGCTAATGAATAAAACAGTAGGTGGTTATCATCTATTTCGCAAACGACTCGGGGCTTTTTGTATACTTGGTCTCGACAAAATTTATGTCCCTGTTATACTTAAACAGTGAATGGGGTGGAAGACATTACAGACCCCTATGTGACTTACCACCGCTAGTCCTTTATGTAGAGAGTTCCTTCTATCCGACGCTATGATCTAAGCTTCTCCACGTGCGGATGTAACAATCTCACCATATTCATAGACCGTTACAACACCAGCATCGTTAGTACTCCACATCGTTAGTACTCCACATATAGTCTCCACTTCCACCGGATGCCTGGAAAGTTACATCAACAATACAATTTTTCTTACCAATTCTACTGTCATTGGGCAAAATATCATACCATTGCTCATCTAAATACTGTAAAAGGATTAATTTTCGTGGGGGTTAAATTTCGTGGCTTTTGTGGATCACCTTCAACCACGAAATCAAATACCATCAAACAATAATTTTGACCCTCCTATTTAAAATTTATTACTAGAAATTCAAAATCCATGAATTTAAGTCACATCAAAATGGTCCTTTTTGCAAAGACCACGAAATTTCTTCCCATCGATATTAAATGATTTTACAGTACCATGCATGTCTACTGACAGTACCATGCATATCTACTGGCAGTACCATGCATATCTACTGACAGTACCATGCATATCTACTGGTAGTACCATATTTATCTACTGATAGTACCATACATATCTACTGACAGTACCATACATATCTACTGACAGTACCATACTTATCTACTGACAGTACCATGCATATCTATCTACTGACAGTACCATGCATATCTACTGGCAGTACCATGCATATCTACTGACAGTACCATGCATATCTACTGGTAGTACCATATTTATCTACTGATAGTACCATACATATCTACTGACAGTACCATACATATCTACTGACAGTACCATACTTATCTACTGACAGTACCATGCATATCTATCTACTGACAGTACCATGCATATCTACTGACAGTACCATACATATCTACTGACAGTACCATACATGTCTACTGACAGTACCATACTTATCTACTGACAGTTCCATGCATATCTATCTACTGACAGTACCATACATATCTACTGGCAGTACCATGCATATCTACTGACAGTACCATGCATATCTACTGACAGTACCATACATATCTATCTACTGACAGTACCATGCATATCTATCTACTGACAGTACCATGCATATCTATCTACTGACAGTACCATGCATATCTACTGACAGTACCATGCATATCTATCTACTGACAGTACCATGCATATCTACTGACAGTACCATGCATGTCTACTGACAGTACCATGCATATCTACTGACAGTACCATGGTTATCTACTGACAGTACCATACATATCTACTGACAGTACCATGCATATCTACTGACAGTACCATGCATATCTACTGACAGTACCATGCATGTCTACTGATAGTACCATACTTATCTACTGACAGTACCATGTTTATCTACTGACAGTACCATACATATCTATCTACTGACAGTACCATGCATATCTATCTACTGACAGTACCATACATATCTATCTACTGACAGTACCATACATATCTATCTACTGACAGTACCATACATATCTATCTACTGACAGTACCATGCATATCTACTGACAGTACCATGGTTATCTACTGACAGTACCATACATATCTACTGGTAGTACCATGCATATCTACTGACAGTACCATATATATCTACTGACAGTACCATGCATATCTACTGACAGTACCATACATATCTACTGACAGTACCATACATATCTACTGACAGTACCATGCATATCTACTGACAGTACCATACATATCTACTGACAGTACCATACATATCTACTGACAGTACCATATATATCTACTGACAGTACCATACATATCTACTGACAGTACCATACATATCTACTGACAGTACCATGCATATCTACTGACAGTACCATACATATCTACTGACAGTACCATGCATATCTACTGACAGTACCATACATATCTACTGACAGTACCATACATATCTACTGGCAGTACCATACATATCTACTGACAGTACCATACATATCTACTGACAGTACCATACATATCTACTGACAGTACCATACATATCTACTGACAGTACCATGCATATCTACTGACAGTACCATGCATATCTACTGACAGTACCATGGTTATCTACTGACAGTACCATGCATATCTACTGACAGTACCATGGTTATCTACTGACAGTACCATACATATCTACTGACAGTACCATGCATATCTACTGACAGTACCATGGTTATCTACTGACAGTACCATGCATACTGTATAGCGGGTATATTTTGCGGGGGTTTAATTTTCGCTATATTCGCGGTTTACATCGAATGCGCGAAATCTTAACCCTGCGAAATAATCACCAAAAATATACAAATTTTACAAAGTGAGACAATGCATCAAGGAGCTTTAAGAAATAATCAACATTACTTTGCAAGACCTACAACAAGACACATCGCTTGAGTAAAATACGGTAATAGTAAATGAACTACGACATGTATGAAATATAATTAGAAATTGGAAGCTTGTAATGAACGTGTTTAAATTTCTATGCATGCATATCAATATCGTCTGAAGGTTTGAATTGTAAGCCGTTTCATCACACTTGTTCAAAATTAAAAACAGTTTTGTTTGCGGAACGTGTAAATGTTTGCCGAAATAATTGTTTGTTTGTAAATATATATACATGTTTTTCTTATGTTAGCAGTTAATGATCAGTATGTTTGGTTTATTGCGTTTCTTTATCCTGGCCACCGGATAATTCTTATGGGCGAGGCCTCCGAAAGACTTAGTACTTTCAGTTGTTGGGGGATAATGCATGATTCAGAAGATGCCCTAATTCCAGAAGCATTCCTGGTTCTTTGCATGCCATATGTATAGCACCAATACATGGGACTTTGGTTTAAAGTGTAATCCGAAAGACTATCAGCAATTTTAGTTGACCAGCCCGGAATTCGAACACACAACACCGAGATCAGTAGTGACGATTATACTCATACTCTACCGTTTACCTCCCCTTCAATGTTAACCATCAAGGTTTTAACTTCGCGGTCAAGCCCGTTAGCGCAAAATCAAGACGCCGTGAATTCAAAAGGATCCAATTAACGCGAAAATTGGACACCGTGAAATATACCCGCTATACAGTATCTACTGACAGTACCATGCATATCTACTGGCAGTACCATGCTTATCTACTGACAGTACAATGCATATCTACTGACAGTACCATACTTATCTACTGACAGTACCATGCTTATCTACTGATAGTACCATGCATATCTACTGACAGTACCATACATATCTACTGACAGTACCATGCATATCTACTGACAGTACCATGCTTATCTACTGACAGTACCATGTTTATCTACTGACAGTACCATACATATCTACTGACAGTACCATGCATATCTACTGGCAGTACCATACATATCTACTGACAGTACCATACATATCTACTGGCAGTACCATACATATCTACTGACAGTACCATGCATATCTACTGACAGTACCATACATACCTACTGACAGTACCATGTTTATCTACTGACAGTACCATACATATCTACTGACAGTACCATACATATCTACTGACAGTACCATACATATCTACTGACAGTACCATACATATCTACTGACAGTACCATACATATCTACTGACAGTACCATGCATATCTATCTACTGACAGTACCATGCATATCTACTGACAGTACCATGCATATCTACTGGCAGTACCATACATATCTACTGACAGTACCATACATATCTACTGACAGTACCATGCATATCTACTGACAGTACCATACATATCTACTGACAGTACCATACATATCTACTGACAGTACCATACATATCTACTGACAGTACCATACATATCTACTGACAGTACCATGCATATCTACTGGCAGTACCATACATATCTACTGACAGTACCATACATATCTACTGACAGTACCATACATATCTACTGACAGTACCATACATATCTACTGACAGTACCATACATATCTACTGACAGTACCATGCATATCTACTGATAGTACCATGCATATCTACTGACAGTGCCATACATATCTACTGACAGTACCATGCATATCTATCTACTGACAGTACCATGCATATCTACTGACAGTACCATGCATATCTACTGACAGTACCATGCATATCTACTGACAGTACCATGCATGTCTACTGACAGTACCATGCATATCTACTGACAGTACCATGCATATCTACTGACAGTACCATACATATCTACTGACAGTACCATGGTTATCTACTGACAGTACCATGCATATCTACTGGCAGTACCATTCATATCTACTGACAGTACCATGCATATCTACTGACAGTACCATACATATCTACTGACAGTACCATGCATATCTACTGACAGTACCATGGTTATCTACTGACAGTACCATGCATATCTACTGACAGTACCATGCATATCTACTGACAGTACCATGCATGTCTACTGACAGTACCATGCATATCTACTGACAGTACCATGCATATCTACTGACAGTACCATACATATCTACTGACAGTACCATGCATATCTACTGACAGTACCATACTTATCTACTGACAGTACCATGCTTATCTACTGGCAGAGGGCAACATCACTCAACACTGTAATCCAACCTCAATTTACCACATAACAGTCTAGTAATACACCAACTTCGTAGAGGCTTCACAACTTTCTCATATCTCAATTTTACAAAGAATCTGATATAAATAATAATAATATTTAATTTTTAAAATTATTTATAGAGGCAACATAGTAAGACATTTGCCCTATTTCCCCTTTAAGCCTCTGAAATAAGACACATTTACATAATACATTGTATATACAACAACAATAGTTACATCAATTGGCAAAATGAAAACAATTCTATTATGATAATAGTTACTACATATTTTGTCGAGTGAACGTACCTTCAGTTGATATTTATGTGTCGTCTGCTGGACAGGATCCCAAGGAAAGAACAGTAACTCTGGTTGCACTATCACTGGATCAAATATTTCCACAAATTGTGATTTCTTCACAGCAGGAACCACGTCAAACTTGCTACCATCCTGAAACAAATCATACTTCATACTTAAAGCAGGATTCACTCAGTTGATAGCAGGAACCACATCAAACTTGCTACCATCCTGAAACAAATCACACTTCATACTTATAGCGTGATTCACTCAGTTGATAGCAGGAACCACATTAAACTTGCTACCATCCTGAAACAAATCATACTTCATACTTAAAGCAGGATTCACTCAGTTGATAGCAGGAACCACATTAAACTTGCTACCATCCTGAAACAAATCATACATCATACTTATAACAGGATTCACTCAGTTGATAGCAGGAACCACATTAAACTTGCTACCATCCTGAAACAAATCATACATCATACTTATAACAGGATTCACTCAGTTGATAGCAGGAACCACATTAAACTTGCTACCATCCTGAAACAAATCATACATCATACTTATAACAGGATTCACTCAGTTGATAGCAGGAACCACATCAAACTTGCTACCATCCTGAAACAAATCATACTTCATACATATAACAGGATTCACCCAATTGATAGCAGGAACCACATCAAACTTGCTACCATCCTGAAACAAATCATACTTCATACATATAACAGGATTCACCCAGTTGATAGCAGGAACCACATTAAACTTGCTACCATCCTGAAACAAATCATACTTCATACATATAACAGGATTCACCCAGTTGATAGCAGGAACCACATTAAACTTGCTACCATCCTGAAACAAATCACACTTCATACTTATAACAGGATTCACCCAATTGATAGCAGGAACCACATTAAACTTGCTACCATCCTGAAACAAATCACACTTCATACATATAGCAGGATTCACTCAGTTGATAGCAGGAACCACATTAAACTTGCTACCATCCTGAAACAAATCACACTTCATACTTATAGCAGGATTCACTCAGTTGATAGCAGGAACCACATTAAACTTGCTACCATCCTGAAACAAATCATACTTCATACTTATAACAGGATTAACTCAGTTAATAGTTGATCAAAATCTTCCCAAACAACTGTTTCAAGGCAATGATTGAAAATTCCGAGTACCCACAGATATTATTATTATTATACACGTATACAATTTCAACATGCATTCTTTGTTATTATAAGATCGCCTAATTGGCATCATGAAGACATGCCTGTAGTATGCTTGGTCTGTGTTTGTCTAACTACCCAACTAGAGAAAATATTTTATCAATCAAGTAGCATAACTTTTTCCAATTTTAGCATGATTTTATTCTGGGAATGATTACCTATGTAGTTTGTAGAAAAATAATTCTTTATACTCAATTTTCAACCTATTGGTCTTCTTTAGGAGCCGTGTAACACTTTAAATAATTCGATATCATTTAGTAGTTTATAGCTACAGTCAAGCTATTAACTGTACTATACGTGCCAGATATCCTTTATCGTGCAGGAGTCTCCTGCATTTGAGACTCTACTATTGCATGATTTTCGACACATTGATCAAATCTCACACATTTCTTGGAATACTGGAACCTTAACATTTTCGTATTGTATTGATAGTCTCTCACGAAAAGAAATATTTATGTAGAAAAATAATTGACTCATATTTCTAATTTTCGGGCTCATGCCCTTCATCAAGATTTATTTCTATCTACATGAATTCAAGTTGTATCCATCTTGTTTTTTCATAATGTTGTTATAACGTGACGTCATTTCCTATATTCCTGTAACAACATTATGATAAAATAAGATGGATACAACTTGAATTCATGTATTTATAACCTCAGTTGTATGTTGTCACAAACGGGGAGTATCATAAAGACGCTTTGAAATACCGATATTGCACAATTTGTTCGTGGAAATTGATATATTCAAAGCAAGAACCATGTAATATATTCATGCATAAAGGTAAGGGTCAGGTCAAATTCGTCAAGCTATATATATATATATATATATATATATAGTCAAACCTGTTTTTACAGACCATTCATAGAAACAGCACAAAGCAGCCTATGTTGACAGATGGTCTGAAACCACAGGTAAACTACATCTGAAAATGTTTAATAAGGTCAAATTGGTGGACTTTGAAACCTGGTTTTATTCACAGGTGGTCTTTGTTAACAAGTGGTCATTAACACAGGTTTGAATGATTGAAACTTGTCCATATTTTATGGCAGTACATTATATCACATGGATTTACTTGTATCCGGGTTAGTATAGTGAGTATGTATAATCTTAAACATAACATGCATGATAATAAGGTTATACTGCATGGGCGTGTTTTTCAAATAATTTGATGTGTATTTTGCGTAATTCATGTCATTCTATATAAACTCATTGTCAATTGAAATATTTATAATAAACTCGTTCAGAAAATATTATTAAAAAAGGCTCGCTGAATAAAATTTCCAAAACTCGTTTAATATGAATTTATATTAATTGACAACTTGTGAAAGATCCTCTATATATTTTTAACACCAACTAATTTCCACTGTGGCGGGGACACAGGAAATATTTTATTGATTACGTGCACATGTAACTACCACGTGAGCATGTATTAGATATCACGTGCACGTGTGTCATTAACAAGTTTCACATATATGAGATATCACATGACCATGTGTTATGTAATACGTGCTGATGTGATAGCTATTCTGTTATTTTTTGTTGTGAGGAATTTGATGTTTTACAAAATGTGTGTAACAATACAGGCCAACTGGCTGAATTGCATCAATGCATCCATATAGGTGTTTGGATGATGGTCGGTACTCCACCAGTATCGTTTAAACTTCAAAGTTCTAGCAAACTTAAAATATCTCCATGCTATAACTATGATACCACACACATGATATCTGTGCTATAATTATGATACTACACACAAGATCTCTGTGCTATAACCATAGATACCACACACGGTCTCTTCGCTATAACTATAGATACCACACATGATCTCTGTGCTATAACTATGATACCACACACATGATATCCATGCTATAACTATAGATACCACACACATGATCTCTGTGCTATAACTATAGATACCACACACATGATCTATGTGCTATAACTATAGATATCACACACATGATCTCTGTGTTATAACTATATGTACCACACACCTGATATCTGTGCTATAACTATAGATAACACACACCTGATCTATGTGCTATAACTATAGATACCACACACATGATCTCTGTGATATAACCATAGATACCACACATGATCTCTGTGCTATAACTATGATACCACACACATGATCTCCATGCTATAACTATAGATACCTCACACATGATCTCCATGCTATAACTATAGATACCTCACACATGATCTCCATGTTATAACTATAGATACCACACACATGATCTCTGTGCTATAACTATAGATACCTCATACATGATCCCTGTGCTTTAACTATAGATACCACACACACATGATATCTGTGCTATAACTATAGATACCTCATACATGAGGCAAGATTAGTCATTCTTGTGTGCCTCCGTAGCTCAGTCACAGTAGTTAGTGTGATCTCCCTAATCAGGTGACCTGATCCCGATCTCCTGAAGCATCTCAAGTAGAAATCTCAACTAAAATTGAGATTGAGTTAAAATCTGAGTGTCAATTAAGAGATAATTCTGTAGTTCAAGCTCTTTAATATCTACTGTAATAAACCCAGAATAACATGTCTATTCAATGATGTTTGTTTTGAGATCATCATCACATTGAAATTAACAAAAATAGATATGCCACTAATTGAGATGAGATCTTGCTCAGATTGAAATGTTTTGGGAGATTGGGGCCTAGGTTCAAATCCCAGTGGAGGCACTCATATACCTGCCATATTTCAGCAGAAAGCTGACTGGGAAATAAAGGCTATGCTCGGCACTTTTTAAAAACTTGTAGCCAGGTTATACTGTATCAAAGATAAACAACTTCAATTATATTTATTTATTTTAAATTATTATAACTAGTTTATTTAAATTTTAATACAAACAAACACACAAATAGAGTTTAATAAATGATTATTGCATACATGATCAACACACATTTTATATTCAAATATCTCATACAGATAATACATAATTACACAGGGCCAATATTTATATAGCATCTGAAGTGAAAACTTAAATAATTTGACATACAGTATTCAGCTGCCCATATTTTACAAGAAACGAAACATAGCCTATGTTTTCAATATAATTACTGTAGCTCTTAACATAATGCTTCAGAAACTAAACATTGTAACTAATTGTTAATAATAGTTTTCCTGTTTAGCTGATGCACTTAAGAAAGATTTGAGATTTTAAGAAAATTCTAAGTTTTCACTTTAGATGCTTTGTAAATACCGGCCCAGGAGAAGTCCCGTTACACTTCTCACTGGTGAGACAATTATATGTTCTTCATATGGCTATGACAGAACTGATCACTCACACTCAGAAGGGAGTGATAATTCACTCTCAAATGGAACTCATGTCATGAATGTTTGGAGTTCCTTTACACTAAGTGTCACATCAGTTTCACCAAAACCCTCTTAAAACTGAACAATTCACTAGTTTTGTTTCGATCATCAATGATAATCAATCAAAAATCCTTAGAAAACTGAACAATTCACTAGCGTTGTTTCGATCATCAATGATAATCAATCAAAAATCCTCAGAAAACTGAACAATTCACTAGCGTTGTTCCAATCATCAATGATAATCAATTAAAAATCCTCAGAAAACTGAACAATTCACTAGCGTTGTTCCAATCATCAATGATAATCAATTAAAAATCCTCAGAAAACTGAACAATTCATTAGTTTTGGTCCGATCATCAATGATAATCAATTAAAAATCCTCAGAAAACTGAACAATTCATTAGTTTTGGTCTGATCATCAATGATAATCAATTAAATATCCTCAGAAAACTGTACAATTCACTAGTTTTGTTTCGATCATCAATGATAGTCAATTAAAAATCCTCAGAAACTGTACAATTCACTAGCGTTGTTCCGATCATCAATATAAAATCCTCCAACAATCTATAATAGATCATCTTTTTTAATAATTGATTATTTTATAGGAAAATGTCAAAAATAGGCAAGCAGCAATACTTTCACATATATTTTGGCATACCATCCGTGTTGAGAAAATATTCAATTATAATCTATAATCAGAATAATATCTAAATTAAACTAGAACCATCACTGTCGTGATCAGGGCCCTGTCGTTATCATGGTCAATATGTATTGCAAGTTTTATTTGAATATCTTGAAAAAAAAGTTTTTGAACTATGGCCAATGTTAAAGTTTTGAAGTCGAAAAAGGGGCACAAGCCAAAATTTATTAAAGCTAGAGTTGTTGCCCTTTGCTACATATGTGCGTATTGTCACTGTCAATATAATGTATAGCAAGCTTCAATTGAATATCGTTAACAGTTTTGAAGTAATGTAGAAAAAAAAATGAAAAATGAGGAAAATTGTAATTTTACAAAGGGCCACAATTCTTACAATATTGTAGCTGGAGTAACATAACTTGGCATACAATAGTGTATTGTTGCTGTGACCTTATGTTTAAAGTTTGAAGTCGATACCTTTAACGGTTTGCAAGTTATTAAGAAACAAGATGCCAAAATGTCACAAAATACGCCCGTCTTGGTTGTGCTAGTGACAAAAAATATTGATTATGAAATAAAAGCCCATATTATGTCAACACATTTTTAAACAATCATCTTTAAACTAATCTTTTTAATCAGAAACTATATATAATGTTTACCATTGTTGTCACCAAGTTCGAAGAAGATCGGACAAAAACTGTTTGAGTAAGAGTACGGAGAAGGCTAATTTTACATTTTTTGGGTAAATGAAGGAAAATATCCCAAGAAGGCCTGCGCCGATTTTGCCTATAATCGAACTTGGCCTAGATATCACACCCATTAGCATTGCAAGCAAGTTTGAAGACGATCGGACGAAAAATATTTGAGTTAGAGTACAGACAAGGCCAATTTCACATTTTTTTGGAAAAAGAAGGACCATAACCCAAGAAGGCCTTCACAGATTTGGCCTATAATCGAACTTGGCCTAGATATTACACCCATAAGCATTGTCAGCAAGTTTGAAGATGATCAGATGAAAACTGTTTGAGTAAGAGTACGGACAAGGCTAATTTCACATTTTTGGGGTAAATGAAGGAAAATATCCCAAGAACTGAAGGCCTGTGGCGATTTGGCCTATAATCGAACTTGGCCTAGATATTACACCCATTACCATTGCAAGCAAGTTTGAAGATGATCGGACAATAACTGTTTGCGTTAGATTACAGACAAGGCTAATTTCACATTTTTTTGGTAAAAGAAGGACCATAACCCAAGAAGACCTGCACCGATTTGGCATATAATCGACCTTGGCCTAGATATTACACCCATAAGCATTGTCAGCAAGTATGAAGATGACCGGACAAAAACTGTTTGCGTTAGAGTACAGACAAGGCCAATTTAACATTTTTTGGTAAAAGAAGGACCATAACCCAAGAAGGCCTGCACCGATTTGGCCTTTAATCGAACTTGGCCTAGATATTACATCCATAAGCATTGTCAGCAAGTTTGAAGATGATCGGACAAAAACTGTTTGCGTTAGAGTACAGACAAGGCTAATTTCACATTTTTTTGGTAAAAGAAGGACCATAACCCAAGAAGACCTGCTCCGATTTGCCGCCCGCCCGCCAAGGGTGTTCACATAATACGTCCCGTTTTTCAACGGGCGTATAAAAACATGAAAAATGTGGACGGACAGACCGACGGACGGACTGACAGACGGACAGGGAGATTATTATAGGGCACCTGCAAAAAATTTAATACAAGATGCCAAAATGTCACAAAATACGCCCGTCTTGGTTGTGCTAGTGACAAAAATTATTGATTATGAAATAAAAGCCCATATTATGTCAAAACATTTTTGAACAATCATCTTGAAACTTATCTTGGCCTAGATATTACACCCATGAGCATCGTCAGCAAGTTTGAAGACGATCGGATGAAAACTGTTTGAGCTAGAGTACAGACAAGGCCAATTTCACATTTTTTTGGTAAAAGAAGGACCATAACCCAAGAAGGCCTGCACTGATTTGGCCTATAATCGAACTTGGCCTAGATATTACACCCATAAGCATTGTCAGTAAGTTTGAAGATGACCGGATGAAAACTGTTTGAGCTAGAGTACAGACAAGGCCAATTTCACATTTTTTTGGTAAAAGAAGGAACATAACCAAAGAAAGCCCGCACCGATTTGGCCTATAATTGAACTTGACCTAGATATTACACCCATAAGCATTGTCAGCAAGTTTGAAGACGATCATATGAAAACTGAATGAGCTAGAGTACAGACAAGGCCAATTTCACATTTTTTTGGTAAAAGAAGGACCATAACCCAAGAAGGCCTGCACCGATTTGGCCTTACCGATTTGGCCTAAAATCGAACTTGGCCTAGAAATTACACCCATAAACATTGTCAGGAAGTTTGAAGACGATCGGATGAAAACTGTTTGAGCTAGAGTACAGACAAGGCCAATTTCACATTTTTTTGGTAAAAGAAGGACCATAACCCAAGAGGGCCTGCACCGATTTGGCCTATAATCGAACTTGGCCTAGATATTACACCCATAAGCATTGTCAGCAAGTTTGACGACGATCGGACAAAAACTGTTTGAGTTAGAGTACAGACAAATATTGGACGCCGCCGCCCGCACGCACGCACGCTTGCCCGCCCGCCAAGGGTGTTCACATAATACGTCCCGTTTTTTGAACGGGCGTATAAAAATTAATCGAGAATTGCCCGCAAGACTGTAGAATGTCTTTCTTTAATGATAAGCAGTTACTACAGTCTTGCAGGCAACCATTCTATTCTTGCAGGCAACCATTCTATCAATAAGATAGTTCCAAACTGCTTCCATACTATTCCAATCACTACAATTCGCTGAAAGAATTGAAAAGTGATGTATAGATTGGCTTTTTTGACCTGAGCCTGACCTTTATACAAGAATATATTACAAGGTTCTCGCTTTGAATATATCAATTTCCGCAAGCAAATCGTGCGATTTCGTTATTTCGAATTTTTGTTGTAATACGTCTCAAGCGTCTCCGTGATACTCCCCGATTATGAAAACATACACTCAGTGTTGTATCGTAGGTAAAATATATCGACTCTTAAATTATGCTAATCAAAAGGTCAGGCTCGTGTCAAATTGGCCAAGCTTTATATAGGAATGACTTGGTTGCACAAAGAATTATGCTAATCAAAAGGTCAGGCTCGTGTCAAATTGGCCAAGCTATATATAGGAATGACTTGGTTGCACAAAGAATTATGCTACTCAAAAGGTCAGACTCGTGTCAAATTGGCCAAACTATATATAGGAATGACTTGGTTGCACAAAGATTTAAGAACACCATCTGTACCATCACTCAAACATTTCTGAATTTACTGTAAAATCATTTAATTTCGATAGGACAAAATTTCGTGGTTTTGGTAAAAAAGACCATTTCGAAGGGACGTCAATTTGTGGATATGCATTTCAGGTATAAATACAAGGTCCAAAATCAGTGTGCGATGGGATTCGATCTCGTGGTTGAAGGGAACCACAAAATTTAATCCCCCACAAAAAGTAATGATTTTACAGTATACAATTAGAGAAAATGAAACTTTATTGAAAAATGGAAAGCTGTTTATATACACTATGCAGTGAAACTCAGAAAACAATCGTAACTATATATATTTTAACAGATAGACTGCTTCTAATGTATGATACTTACACATAAGAGAATTGAAACAGTATTACAGAATCATCAATTTATGTCATAATAAATAATCATGTATAATTATATATGGGCACATACATATAGATAAGTTTTTCATCAGGTATATTCAATGTCTTATAATTTTTTATATAATTACCTTATACCCCAAATAATAGCCCTCTGTTTTTATTGTCTGTTTTCTTATAGCATTAAACTCATTCTAGGTCAAGTTATGAAAAATTTAGCCTTATTTTAAATATTCATGTACTTTTCAAGGACTTTATGGCCATTTTAAACTCAAGTACTTTTCAAGGACTAAGGGATAAAATTAAAGTACTTCTGGAGACCAGTGTGAACCGTGTGTATCAATATATGTCTCATTAATGAACTATATTATATTCATGACTTATACATAAAGTAGCATTGGAATATTATAGCTAAATATGCTGTATTATTCAAATATTCACAACTCAGCATGTGTTGCATTATTTATACATATAGTGTTACAGTACCATCGTGTTGTCAAACTACATTGTATTGTCCTAACAGTCTATCAGCCAAAAAGAAGTAAATAAACTACATATAGTCTCCTATTCTACTCTGTTCTACTCCTACTCTACTCTACTCTACTCTACTCTACTCTTCTCCACTCCACTCCTACTCTACTCAACTCTACTCCACTCCTACTCTACTCCTCCCATTCTACTCTGTTCTACTCCACTCCTACTCTACTCCACTCCTACTCTACTTCTACTTCTACTCCACTCCACTCCTACTCTACTCCACTCCTACTCTACTCTACTCCACTCCTACTCTGCTCTACGCCACTCCTACTCTGCTCTACTCAACTCCTTATCTACTCCACATGTTCCACTCTTCCTACTCTACCATTCTCTACACCTCCTACTCTACTCTACTCTACTCTACTCTACTCCACTCCTTCTACTCTACTACATTCTCCTCCAGGCTACGCTACTATACTGTCTGCATGGATCCGCAGTATACCCCTCTGCTCACATGTAATAATACGGGTAAATACAAGGATTTAAATTATATGTCAGAGGTGGGGGTACATTACAAGGTAAATTTGTGGCCATAGCAGTATAATTATAACATATGTCAATGTTTTCTTTATGTAGGGAAGAAAATGCATCATTTAAGTAATTTTAAAGAAAATGATGCCTTATTTCGCTTTATTGATAATATATATATTGCACTTCATTAGTACATATAATTATACCCTAACCTTCACTATGATAACAACTTGCTGATTAGATCATGGTTCGTAAATGTGTATGATAACAAATGATGAAGTCACCAGCAATTTGGGAGCGAACATAACAATGTTTGCTTAAGCTGATTAATTGTAATACTAAGTTTCCAGGTAATTATGGTTGTAAGTTTAACTCTATAAGAAAGGTGTCCAAATTCTACATAATGTTAAATCTGATGTAAGTTTCTCCAAGTTAAAATTTGGATAAATTAATGTTTTATTGTATAAATGTCCTTGTAAATCCTATTGTTGGCAATCAGGTGAACTGTTTTGTTACTTTACAGTAAATACTGTAATGTTGTTGTTGTTCACCTGTCCTACAATCAATGTGTTGTTAGTGGTATTATAACAGACTGTCCGTGGACAATTCAAACCATCACTACATGTTGCAATCACTCCCAAGCATTGTCCCTCTGGATCAAGGTGCATAATATTGTTCGAAAAAAGCCCACAAACTATCACATGACCATCACTGTCTGTACAAACTCCCCGTGCTCGCCTTAGTACTACATCCTGATATAACCAAACTACACTTCCACTACCAGTAGTGTTTATCGTTATCACTCCAATGTTATAATCTGCTACATGGAGAGATTTTCCATCAGGACAGACAGCAATATCACGGATATCTGAGAACATTACAGCATCTGTTTTATCATTACAGATGGTCTGGAGGAGTTTACCTTGTAATGTATAGACATATATAGAACTACCACCACCAACATATAACTTATCACTGATCACTGCAATATCTTGACAATAATGGTTCATATGGTATGTACGTCCAGGTACAAGTGTATCATTACATGTGGATATAAATTGTATAGTGTGATTATCTAGACATACAGCTACTTCTGTACTACTTGATCTACATACTGACCGTGGACTACCTTCAAGTACCACTGATGATCTGATCCTATACTTTCTACAGTCAACTAACTTTAATTTAATATTAGTACGATCAGCCAACAAGATACTACCACTATCTAACATACAGGATGATATTATAGAACATGTTTTCCTGTCATCTGGTTGTTGTATGTTGTACTCTGATTTATCTACCACTGTGTAAAGTTGTTGTTTCAGTGGCTTCAATACTGGCTTGGTAATTTGTTGTTGTGTTGGGACTTGTGTGTTGTACCTGCTGTAACCAGATGCTGATGAGTGTTTTGTTGGTTGATGGCTAAAAGTAGATGTTTGTTGTTGTTGACTGCTAGCAGTAGATGTTGCTTGTTGTTGACTGCTAGCAGAAGATATTGCTTGTTGGTGACTGTTAGCAGAAGATGTTGCTTGCTTTTGACTGCTAGCAACAGATGTTTGTTGCTGACTGCTAGCAGTAGATGTTGCTAGTCGTTGACTGCTAGCAGTAGATGTTGCTACTTGTTGACTGCTAGCAGTAGATGTTTGTTGTTGCTGACTGCTAGCAGTAGATGTTGCTTGTTGTTGACTGCTAGCAGTAGCTGTTGTTTGTTGTTGACTGCTAGCAGTAGATGTTGCTAGTTGTTGACTGCTAGCAGTAGATGTTGTTTGTTGTCGACTGCTAGCAGTAGATGTTGTTTGTTGTTGACTGCTAGCAGTAGATGTTGATTGTTGCTGACTGCTAGCAGTAGATGTTGCTAGTTGTTGACTGCTAGCAGTAGATGTTGCTACTTGTTGACTGCTAACAGAAGATGCTGGTTGTGAACAGTCTTGTTTTTGAGGATCATAGAGTATACCAAACGTAAGAACATTCAATAAGAATGTCATGATCTCAGTATTTTTAGAAAATTTAATTTCTGAATTTTGATGGTTGGGCAATTTTGATAGCAACTCTTGGCCTCGTTTTATCATATATTGACCTAGTTTAGCAATGACAAATTTCTGTGAGTCGTTACTTTGGTCAGACTCAATCTCAGCCTTGAACCTGATCAATTCATCCTGGGTCTCCTGGATGTTTTGAGCTGTATCCCCAGTCGCCTTTTTGGCCTCTCGATACCTGGCATCAAGATCAGCTAGCGTGTCTGCTTCTATCTTGTCAATGATATGGTTGATATCATCTCGGTATTTCTGAATCTCTTGTTTACACGTAGCTTTGCTGTCATCCAGGTTACTCTCCATTCTGTCGTGCTGTGTCTGCAATGTCTTCATGGACTTGATGGCGGTTGTTAAATCAAGGTTGATTTGTTTGACTTCTTGTGTAGGGAAGTTTGATTGCACCAAGTCAGGGACATAATGTATGTCACCACACGATCTGAAAATAATGTTTTTATATAAATACATATGTACAGTCCAATCGGGATATGACTAGAGTGACACAGTGGTAGAATCCACTATTGAGGGGTATAGAGTGACGCAGTGGTAGAATCCACTATTGAGGGGTATAGAGTGACGCAGTGGTAGAATCCACTATTGAGGGGTATAGAGTGACGCAGTGGTATAATCCACTATTGAGGGGTATAGAGTGACGCAGTGGTAGAATCCACTATTGAGGTGTGTCAACTGGGCCTAATTTAAAATCTGGAAAATTTCATGCAGCAGGACAATTTTGACAACCAAGTGGCCTAACACAGCATTGTTTCCATGATTGTTTTATTAAGAAATTCCATCACTGTGACAACAGATTTAATTGACCATAACAATGCCATTTCTTAAAATATTTTCATCAAATACTTTTATATTGGTAAAAATCATGCCTCCATGATATGTAAATCCGGAATTCCGGATTATTCCAAAAAATTGACACCTCTGCACTATTACAGTGCAAAACCAATTATACAGGCTAATACAAACATGCCAATTATTCCAATGTTGGACTAAAACCTATAATCATTGTAATCTTTTGTGTACTATTGTCGATTCAAAGATGTCTGTCAAAACCGCCAGAATGTTCCCCTTCTGAATAGCTACATGCAGTAACTTTAACCACTACGCTTTAGGACCATAAGAGTTTTAATCATATAAGTGTATTTATGATGGTAGAATTTAATCCTGAGAAACCTTTAATAATCGACCAGGTTGAATGTTTTTGTTTACACGATTGTGACAGAGATCTTTGAATCAACAATACATATAAACTGCTACGTCAACTGAACTGTAGATATGTGTGATTGATTTCATCATCAAGGTTTACAGGGTGGACATACCAAGTGACGTTTTGGGGCTAAGTGGACAAGTAAAATATGTCAACAAAAGTTATAAACAAGAAATGGGTCCATTGACACCGGCTCCCGCATTGGGGTATATAGTAAAAGTAACAAAGGGCCATAACTCTGGTAAAAATTGCCACAGCAAAAATTCCATCCTTTGTGGTCAACTACACGCCAAGGTTGTTAATTTGTTAAAGTTTTAACCAATTCCACCCAAAAGTTTGTAAGGACTTCAACACATAATATTTGCATTACATATGACTTTGTATGAACATACCGACAGACAGCACCAATGCTATATGCCCCCCCCACTTATAAATACTGTAAAATCATTCATTTTCGTGGGGGATTAAATTTTGTGGATTTTGTAGTTCACCTTCTTCCACAAAATCAAATCCCATCAAACAATCATGTTGACCCATGCATTTATTACCTGAACTGCAAAATCCATGAATAAACATCCCATCGAAATGGTCTTTTCTACCAAAAACAATGAAATTTCCTCCCATTGAAATTAAATGATTTTACAGTTAGTGAGGGAGCACAACAACCGTATGCATCTTATGACTTGACCTATTTGAGGTATGTTCAACGCTCAAGCCGAGAATTAGCACTACACACACAACTTTTTATTGACAGATTTTTACGTATCAACTTATCCAAAAAGTCATGAGGAATGACCACTCTGGTTTAATACTTACTCCAGGCTGCTAGGAAAGATGCGTCACTGAGCGTCTCAGTGGAATTAGAAAGATATGTTTTTAATAAGCTTTAACCAAGTAGGCAGAAATTAATGCTTTACTAACAGACCTGATATGGTCCTTAATGGCATAATGAAACTATTTTTTTCAAATTGAGTATAAATTTTACATTTTCAGCCGGCCTAAAATAGTTTTTAAGCAGTTGATTTGGCATGCAGCCTGTTGATATTGAGTACCCTGGAAAGATGTGTTGAAATACATGGAGAGGAGGGTTACATTATTTGTTTCTCTTCATAATATAACCCACATTAATGTTAAATGATTAAAACTGGTTGTAATCATACAATGATAGCATGAACTTCAAAATGTACAATATACATCATCTAGGTATGGAGGTTATCTACGAGGGTTGTCCCAGTAAATCGTGTATAAAGTTCGGATTTTATCTGTCATATATTATACTATATTATCGGACAGTCATGGGTCTAATATACATGCAGTGTTGATCAATTTTCTTTATCTGTTTAAGGGCACTCTACTGATATCTGGAAATGTGTGAATTGGACACGGGTGTCCCTTTTATAGCACATCTCATTAAAATAGGGAAGGATACGGGAGTTAATTCATCATTTGATATAAAATAAAAGTAACAAAGGGCGATAACTCTGGAAGAAATTGATGCAGCTAAAATTCCTTCCAATATTGTCTTCTGCACATTGAGATTGTTAATCAGTGAAAGCTTGAAGAAATTCTGCCAAATATTTTTGGAGTTAAACACACAAGATTTTTCATAATGAGATACAGTAAAACTGCGTTATAACGAGTATCGATATCGCGAGCACTCGGTCTATCTCGAGCAAGTTTTGAAATAGTATCTGTTTGTATTACCAATACATGCCCTTTGGTTATCTCGAGCATGTTACCTGTCCCGAAAACTACTTGAGATAACAATTTTTTACTGTATATAGTAAGACTTACAAAGGGCAGCAAATAATTGTTTCTTGAAGGTCATCTACACATTGGGGTTGATCAGTGAAACAGTTTATACTGGACAGTGAAGGCAGCACTTAACTTAACCAGCTAGTGAAGGCAGCACTCAACTCAACCAGCTAGTGAAGGCAGCACTCAACTCAACCAGCTAGTGAAGGCAGCACTCAACTCAACCAGCTAGTGAAGGCAGCACTCAACTTAACCAGCTAGTGAAGGCAGCACTCAACTCGACCAGCCGAGCATAGAAAACAGTAACAACATAACACAATTACATGGAACAATGACCATATATAACCTAACGACATATTGAAAAGCTCAAGTCCCCATTGAAAAAGACCTTAGGCTTATCAATCCCATTTTCATTCAATCCCTGCAATCACATAAACAATGGACGCATATGACGATCCCTGATTTAGAGTGCAAAGGATCTACAAACATTTCAGTCAAATCATCTTTTGAGATATTGCAAGGATTTTCCAAGTTTGGCATTAATTTTCATCGCCATTACTCTGTGATGACGTTAAGCCCGAGATGCTAAATGGCGGGCGCTTTACCTTGGTTACAATATGTGACATCATCAAGTAAATAATAATGTTAATTAATTGAAATGCCAGATATTAATTGATCGACATCAGCTGGTAATTTCATTATGCTAGAATCAATATTTCAAAATTTACAAGGAAATTATATTCAACACAGCAATTTACAATTATTTGGTTCCTATCTGTAGTTATTAATTGGAACCAAATGTTGACAGCCTATCCGCCGAAATCGCCAATTTAACAAGCAATTAGGAACTGCAAGGAATACATAAATCCCCTACCTGTGGCGTGTTCAGCTAGCCTAGCACTAGGCTAGATCTAGCAGTTCTCGCTCATGAACGACAAGATAAATCGAGATCTCGGCGAGGGCTAGCCTAGTCTAGCAAGCTAGCAATGTAGGAGGGATTTGACTAAAATACGAAAGGAAAATATTTGGCGAAACGAGGATTAAAATTTAATATTGTATGAATTCAAGTTATTATTGGTTACACATATTAATTCTAAATAAATAAGTTGTGTATTTGGATTGCATTAGATTGTTCCTATCAATAAATAATGACAATATTTTAAATAAGCTAATTTGAAGCCTCCTTTCGCCAACCACACTGTCTGACACCTTCAAAGTTGCTATTCAAGGCAATTCTTCATGTAATTTTACGAAATTATTAATGAAACAAGAGGGCAATGATGGCCCAATATCGCTCACCTGATTATAAACCCTGCACAATTTTCACCCAAAGGAATAATTTGAACATCTTGGTAGAAAACCACAAGATGATGCTACATACCAATTATCAAAACTCTAGGCAGTGTAGTTTTAGGCAAGAAGATTTTTATATGTTTTCCCTATATAAGTCTATGTAAAACGGTGACCCCCGGGGCTGGGCCAATTTTGACCCCAGGGGCATAATTTGAAAAATCTTGGTAGAGGACCACTAGATGATGCTACATACCAAATATCAAAGCTCTATGCAGTGTAGTTTTAGACAAGAAGATTTTTATATGTTTTCCCTATATAAGTCTATGTAAAACGGTGATCCCCGGGACTGGGCCAATTTTGACCCCAGGGGCATAATTTGCACAATCTTGGTAGGGGACCACTAGCTGAGTCTACATACCAAATATGAAAGCCCAGGGTCAAGCGGTTTCGGAGAAGAAGATTTTTTTAAGGTTTTCCCTATATAACTCTATGTAAAACTAAGGGCCCCCGAGGCGGGGACAATTTTGACCCCAGGGACATATTTTGAACAATCTTTGTAGAGGACCTCTAGCTGAGTCTACATACCAAATATGAAAGCCCTGGGCCAAGCGGTTTCGGAGAAGAAGATTTTTTAAGGTGTCCCCTATATAACTCTATGTAAAACTAAGGGCCCCCGGGGCAGGGCCAATTTTGACCCCAGGGACATAATTTGAACAATCTTTGTAGAGGACCTCTAGCTGAGTCTACATACCAAATTTGAAAGCCCTTGGCCAAGCTGTTTCGGAGAAGAAGATTTTTTAAGGTTTTCCCTATATAACTCTATGTAAAACTAAGGGCCCCCGGGGCCGGGCCAATTTTGACCCCAGGGACATAATTTGAACAATCTTTGTAGAGGACCTCTAGCTGAGTCTACATACCAAATATGAAAGCCCTGGGCCAAGCGGTTTCGGAGAAGAAGATTTTTTAAGGTTTCCCCTATATAACTCTATGTAAAACTAAGGGCCCCGGGGCGGGGCCAATTTTGACCCCAGGGACATAATTTGAACAATCTTTGTAGAGGACCCCAAGGTGATGCTACATACCAAATATGAAAGCTCTAGGCCTTATGGTGGCAGAGAAGAAGATTTTTAAAGTTTCCTTTTTGAAAATCTATTTTTAGCCTGTGTGACCTAGTTATGCGACAGACCGGAAATTTTTTAACAACTTTGGTAGAGGTCCACCCAAGGAACATTCCTAGTAAGTTTTATCAAATTTGGCCAAGCGGTTTAGGAGGAGAAGTCGTTTGAAGAAATTGTTGACGGACGCGCGACGCACGGCGGACGACGGACGACGGACATCTCGGTATGACAAAACCTCACCATGACCACTTTGTGGTCAGGTGAGCTAAAAAATAGAACCCCAAAATTATTTTTATAAGACCCTTTAAACCCCTTATTGCCCTTTAAAACACATGCGGGTAGGGTTTTAAAGTCCCATTAACGCTCAAAATCAGTCATATTTTGTGCCAAAAATGAGTTACTTATCGAGAATTTATTAAGTTTTTATAAATATTGATTACTGTGCAACAATAATTTGACTTACAATATATGGAAAATTCTGGCCTTTTATTCAGATGTTTTGTTTACTGTTATACACAGCGAGCTTATTTTCGTCAAGTACCGAGTGCACAAGAGCGTGAAGTTATTCACATACATGGGCGAGTACTAAATCCCGGTGTCCGCCGGTATCTTTTTGAAACTATAGTAACTGTCGGTATCGCTGGTTAAACATACTATATATTGCCTTGAATAGAGTAGATTTCATTATAACTAAGCTTTGATGGGTTGGTTTGTATAACTTATTCACAAACATTGTGATAGTTTTCTATTTAACTATGTGCTACTTGTATATTACACATTTTCATGAATTAAATATCTGTTAAATCCAACGCTTCTTTGCGGCAGTTTTTAAACATGATTGACAGAAATTAAAATATTTATGCTTATATTTTTACATAAAATGTCGAAGACCTGCCGTCCACTAGGACCGGAAGGGTTCTTGTAGCAGAAATTCACCAGATCGCGATGGTTCGGCATGTCCTCGCTATGTAATGGAACCCTTCCTTATCATTCCGCATTCAATCCACATCTTCGGGATGCCTTCTGTGACGCTATGTAATCATGTAGCCATCCCGAATGGTTTCCAAAGGAAGCCGAATCAATACCAAAAGCTCCCTGAAAATACCGAAGAGATGAGTTCTACACACGGAAGCTATGCCGATCATGTTAAGGTCACAAGCCCAAAAGCGAAAAGTTATCAAAGACACCAGTTGATCGTGGAAGAAGTGATGCCGGGTCATCAGCGTATATCCAGAATGGCAGCGGAAGCGATGTCATCAGTTTACCAAGAGGTTCAGATAGTAGTTCGGCATCGTCTATTAACTTAAAACCGAATTTCTAATTGGCCACCCTAAAATAATTATATCATCTGATATATTATATCAATAAATCTTAGGCTGTGTAATTTGTTCATTCCACGCACTAATTTATCAATTTCCGGAAAGAAATGGAGTATTCATGTACAAAATCGTCCGTGCGTAACGGTTGGTGTGAAATTGCTTTTTTTGCACGTTGGTCTCGTGCACAGCTTAGAACAGTATCGTACTTGGAATATGCATTTGTTCCCTGTTGATTGACTTTTCTTAAAAACACTACAATTTGTGAGAATGAGCCATGTGGAACGCGCTCATGACGTCAGATGCATGCAAACATTGAACGAATTTCTGATTGGCCACGTGTCTTTATAAATTAGATTTTAACAAATTGCTTTTAGAAGAATCCAAATAATCGAAACCTCGATACTGTCCAATTTTATTGACAGAAAATAAGTTTCTCGCGGTAATTCGAGTTATAAAACCCCATGTTATAACAAATATCGCATTTTTCAAAATGACGTTTTAGCATACATGTCTGGATTTTGGTGCTTGTACTTGTCATTGTGACAGCCTCAGCTCGCCCCATGTTACTTATTCTCGCAAGTATCAATGCTTTTAAATGAAATTGAAGGGTTCCCGAAACGAGCATGTTGTAATCAGCAATCCTTCCGCATATATAGTACCGGGGTCTAGTTGACGGAAGGTCTAAAACATTATTACATCGACACTTTAATTATATCTCAATATGTTATATTATAATCTAATGAAAACAATTTACCCTTTAATTCACCAGTGAAATATTACACTCGATTACCCTATACAATATAGTGCAATAGGATACCGGCGATTACCAGTACCGGAGGATACCGGTTTGACTTTTATCTACATGCATATACTCGCATAAATTTGTCATCAATATATTTGCCTCGATCTATTACGAAAATTTACGTACTGTCTTCGGAACAACCCGTCGATTTCAGATTGTAAACAAAGCAGTATTTAGTATGGTGGACAAAATACTCCTTTGTTTACAAATTGACGATTTGCGGAGATTATTATTCTAAGGATAAAAGTCAACTTACATCAAATATATGCTAATTATATGCCATTTAGGGAGCTCTATAACCTGTCAATGTTTCACGGTCTTATTTGTTAGTAAAATATTGCTATTTCTGAGACTTTATGGGACTTTAAACGAAAAAGTGGGGTTATGCCAACCCTGAATTATACATAATATGATGCATATTACAAAGCATATTGCTGGTCATATCAAAATAATATCTAAATAAAATTCTCCCGTCTAATCATTCAACAATGATTGTCAAATGAAACATTACTTTCGCAAACTGTGTGTCATTATTTTAAACAGATTATCAACGATAATTAGATTAACCACGGATTATCACATGTAGCCACGTGTCTAGTCAAGTCACTGACTGTTTGTTGAATAAACTAATTATCGAGATGGTATTGTTATAAGTCACCGACGAAGGATCACACCTTTGTTGATTGAGTAGGATGTGTCAAGGCGCTGCTTATTGCTCGTAAAACTAGTTTCACTGTTATATCATAGTCAATGGTGGCAGAAGGAGGCTAGCATATTATCAAGTTGGTATCATAAACCTCGACGAAAAGGGTCATAATATAAGTTATTTGATAGATTAAGCTCCCTTAAAATTTAAAGTCGGCTAGAATATAACTAAGTTAATATGGTAAAACTCGTTTCGCTGTTATATCATGGTCAATGGTGGCGAAAAGCTAGAATTTTTATTATACATATATATATTCAATTTTGTACATACACAGATTCAGGACTATGATATAACTTAGTTGAAATATAAATGATAACGCTCATTGCAGTGGAATTTTACATTCTAACATTCTTTTGCCAATATTTTATGGCTTACTGTCATATATGACTATTTTGAATTTTACCGTCGGCGAAAGCAGCTATTATAGAATAAGTTGGTACATGTAGATAAAGCTCCTTTCGCCAATATTTTAATCAACATTCTACCAACGTTTCGCGGATATTTCATGGTTTACGGTCTGCGAAAGGAGTCTATAAAATAACTAAGTATGTATGATAAAGCTCCTGTCGTCGATATTTTACATGCTACCGTCAGCGAAAGGAGGCTGTAGTGTAACTACCCAGCAAGCAATCTATATGGGTCCCATGTGGGCACATATATGGGCTGCCTATAAGGGACCCACATAGAAAGTGCAACAGGGGCCTTTGTGGGTCCCATCTGGGCTGCCCGTATGCATTCAAAATGGGACCCATATGGGTCCCATCTGGGCTACCCCATGTACTATCGCCTGGGCTGCCGATATGTCTCCCATCTGGGGTGCCCATATTCATTCAGAAATGGGACCCATATGGGCAGCCTATATTCTATGAGCACTTCAGATATATTGTAAATCAGAAATTGTATTTTTCAGCAAACTCCACTGTATCCTCTGGTTTGCTACTACTATGCGTACATAGTGTCCTTGAAGGAAGGAGCAGTTGGACAGCTTCTTGTTTATACAAGGCGTTCTATATTATATACTTACAAGTTCGATATTTACAAGCTATAGTTTCCAGACAACCATGTGGTAGAATTAAGAAAAAATGTACATATATCAATTTACTTTGAACTTATGAAACACTATTATTTGTACTGAAAATAAATATAATAGCAAGAAGATTTATATTAAATTTACTAATATTTCAATTCAAGGGAAGTAATACTTTTTTTGTTCTATATGGGCTTGCTCAGGAATAGCCCATATGGGACCCGTATAGGTACCCCATATGGGTACCAGATGGGAAAGCCCATATGTGCTTGCCCAGGAATAGCGCATATGTGACCCGTATGTGTACCAGATGGGAAAGCCCATATGGGAATGTCCAGGAATAGCCCATATGAGACCCGTATGGGTATCCCAGATGGGAACCAGATGGGAAAGCCCATATGGGCTTGCCAAAGAATAGCCCATATGGGACCCATATGTGTACCAGATGGGAAAGCCCATATGGGCTTGCCCAGGAATAGCCCATATGGGACCCGTATGTGTACCAGATGGGAAAGCCAATAAGGGCATGCCCATGAATATAGGTCACATATGGGTCCAAAGTGGGCATACCCACATGGACTTGCCAAGAAACAGCCCATATGGGACACGGGCATGTCCACATAGGTCCCATATGGGTCCAATATTGGCATAGCCCACATGGGCTTCTCCATATAGGTCCCATATGTGTCCAATATGGGCATGCCCACATGGACTTGCCGAGAAACAGCCCATATGGGAGATGGTCATATTCACATAGGTCCCATATGGGTCCAATATGGGCATAACCCATATGGGCTTGTCCACATAGGTCCCATATGGGTCCAATATGGGCATACCCACATGGGCTTTCCCAGACACAGCCCATGTGGGATATGGGCTTGTCCATAATGGTCACATATGGGTCCAATATGGGCACTACCCATATGGACATGTCCACATAGGTCCCATATAGGTCCAATTTTGGCATAACCAATATGGGCTTGTCCACATAGGTCCAATAAGGGTCCAATATGGGCATACCCACATGGGCTTGCCCAGAAACAGCCCATATGGGACATGGTCATGTCCACATAGGTCCCATATGGGTCCAATATTGGCATACACACATGGGTTTGCCCAGAAACAGCCAATATGGGATATAAGCATGTCCATATAGGTCCCATATGGGTCCAATATGGGCATTACCCATATGGGCTTGTCCACATAGGTCCCATATGGGTCCAATATGGGCATACACACATGGGCTTGCCCAGAAACAGCCCATATGGGATATAAGCATGTCCATATAGGTCCAATGTTCAAATTTTTGTCATATTTTAGAATAATATTCTGATTTTAATAAAACACGTAAAAATTGTGAGTGTCTGCTTCAAAGGAAAAGTAGCCGCTATTTTTAACCACTAACCCCTTGTTTGAAATTGGTCACCATAGCAACGACGGAAGTAATTTTATCAAAATTTATCAGAAAATTTTACTTGTTTGGATAGTATTAGGGTATCCAACTACTTATGATTTAATCGGTGAACATGACTTTTTTCTCATTTTAGACCTATTTCTAAATATCGTGACATAACTATTATTGTTATGTCAATAAGCCCAATTTTCCTGGAGAACGGCTCATATATATAATTAAATTAGTATCATAAAGCTCCTTTCGCCAATATTGTATGGTCAACAGTTGGCGAAAGGAGGCTATGCCATAACTGAGTGGATACGTAAAGTTCCTTTTGATCACCGATATTTCAATGTCTACGGTCGACGAAAGGAGGCTTCAAATTGGCTTATTTTAAAACAGTGTCATTATTTATTGATAGGAACAAGTTAATTCCATCCAAACACACAATTCATTTATTTGGAATTGATACTTGTAAAAAATTATAACTGTAATTCCTACAATCTCGTTTCGCCTCTTTGCGCCAAAAATCCTCTTTTTCGTATTTTAGTCATACCACTGTGTAGTCAAATGATAAATATCGTTCACATGGAATAATAGCACTAGCATAGCACTAAATCGAGATCTAGGCGAGTGCTATCCTGCTGAACACGCAACTCGTTTTCAGGTTGTCAATGTTTTGGTTGCCATGGTAACCACATTTTTTGTCCAAATAAAACTGACTGACTGACTAAAAACCAGTAGGGGCCTAATATCCATTTTATGTTGTTGGAAAATCTCGTTAAAACTGAATTAAAATTATACTTACTGGTGAATATTCCCCATAATCCTAAAACAAACGGAACAACCAACAGCATCATGGTTCCCGCAGTACATGTTAACCACTTCAAGATGGTGGAGTTTACATAGTTCAATTGGCATAGCTTTAATCTTCTGCCCGGGACCTTTCGATGAATGTTGAATAGCATCCACTAAGATATGTCCGGTCAATAAACTATCATGATGCACAACACAGTCCACACAAAAATATTGTTTGCAACTTGTGCAATACTTTGCAGCTTCTTTATTGAATTTTTTCCTCGCACACGGAATACAACATAAGTCGTACAACATATCGCCGGCATTTCGTACCGAGTGAGTAAGTTTTTTACTGTCCATCCAATTAGCCATCTTCTACGCTGTATGCTCACCAAAATGATCACGCCTCCCACCTGACTAAGTCTATATATACCCCAACTGGTGACCTTCACCTTAGCTTTTATGCGGAAGAATACTTTTTTTTACTTTAAATACCTCATTACGACACCATTAAAGCTGAAGTATTTTTAAAAATTAATTTACAGTTTTTTGGTATAACAATACTTAATACTTAATCTTGAAATCTCGTACAAAAATAACCATATCAATTAAAGATTATCAATACACACATGACCAGTTGTACTTTTAAACCTAAAATAATCTATAAATGATGTAAATAGTCCATTTATAATATAACTTTTATAAAACTCTCCTGAAGATCTTGGTAGAGTTGTTCCCCTTGGATGAGTATAAGTTCACTATAAACAAGATGTTGTTATCATAAACGCAAACGTTTACAGAAACTTTAATTTACTGAATTTAACTTGACTGTTTACATAATCTTTATCAGGGATGTGTCAACGGAGCCTAATTTAAAATCCGGAAAATCATATGCAGTCAACCATTTTTGACAAACAAGAGGGATTCAACCACATAGTTTCCATATTTAAATCAGTTTTTATTAAAAGTTCCTTCAAAACAGATTAAAATACCATAACTTTGGCATTTCTCGAGACATTTTCATCAAATAACTTTTATTTTGGTTAGAAATCTTGGCTCTTGTAGGATATGTAAATTTGATATTTCGGACTTATCCGGTAAGTTGACACCCCTGCTTTATAAAATGAATATAACAGACTGTTAACAGAAACTTTAATTTACTGAATATAGTATGTCAACATAAGCTCAATATTTTATGGCTGTGGTCATAACATGGATTTCTTCATAATACAACCAACCATCATATGTAGCATCATTATAATACATTAAAGATTGACAATATGCAAGACAAGAGATCTCCCAGCCTCATTGTTTGCCAAAGGTTTTCAAGTTAATCCATAGGACCATGTAATTATAATTTACTGATAAAAGGGATTTTAAGGTAATTGTTCAGTAAAATATATTGGGTTTTTTTAAACTTAAATCTGTTGCCATAGCAACCACAATTTTCGTCAAATTGAAACAATAAATAGTCTGTGTAATCCTTAATATTTCCTTTATAGATATAGCATAATCATGACAGTTAAGTGAAGATTCAATTTATTGTTATTATTTCTGCTTCCATTTCCAATTTTTGTCTGAATCAAAAAGTTACTGACAGTGCTGTGCATTATATAAGACCAAGTTTCATAAACATAACGTAAATGAGTGATGGACTGTCAGGAGTAACAGCACATTTATATGTCTAATCATAAGTTTAGTTCAAAGAATTTGACGAAAGCTGGACTTGGTACCCAGTAATTTCGGGACACTTGTACTAGTCATAAAGCTGCGGCGATTAGGCCCCTATTTTTTGTGATTTATTTGTGTTTTCTAGTATCATTCAAGGACTACTGTAAATCACTTTATATTCGCAATTTTCAGTTTTGAACTTATTTTGCAAATTGAAAGTCCTAATTATTACATTCGCAACAAAATTAACTATAGCACATTTGATAATGCGCCAATAAAACAAAATAATATTTATGTCGAAAAACGTCTTGTTCATTTGGTTTATATTCACTTGATGATTTTTTTCAAGATATGTCTGACGTTGTGAAAGTAGATTTTTGGGGAAGAATGATTTCGCGGATAGTACAAATTGCAAGAATTGAACCACTGCATGTGATACCTGATATATAATAAAAGAATTAATTTGTTTTTTTAAATCCAGGACTTTTATAAAGGATTTCTTTTCAGTGAGAAATTCCAGGATTTTTCAAGGACTGGGCATCTAATTCCAGGAATTTTCAAGTATTGTGCATACTTTGTGAATAGTGATACATGTATGTATGAGTGCTAGTTATACTGTACATATTACATAATGGAGTAACGATAGTTAATTATTAACCAATACTGTATCGAAACATATATAATATTAATGTAAATATGCATGTAAAGTGATGGGCGAAAGTGCTTAATGTTTTCATAATAAACTTATACAATAACACTAATATGGAATAAGTTTATGGATTGGAAAACAAGTTTTTGAAAATCTTATAAATATTAGTTCTTTAATTGCTCTCTGCAATCTGCTATCACTAACCTGCTTGAGAATTGTAGAGAATACACCATCAACGTCCGTGTCACCTCGCTTCAATGTCTTCACAATATGATATGTTCCTTTCTCAGTCGAAAATTGTACATCAAAATATTCTTTGGGAAACAAGGCATCAATTATAACATTCTGAAAAGAAAGAACATTTATCATGATTTGTCATTAGAACATCCCTAATCTGTGTGTATTCCCTGGACACATGGCAGGGGTGTGGAATTCCAGTGTTTGACTTGCCCGACTTGGGCTTTTTGAGCTGCGTGCAAGATGATTTTTCCTTGTAGCTTGCCCTATTTCACCTAAAAACTTAAGAAATCCCTAAATACTAAAATACTGACTGAAAGTGATTCAGTATCAGGTTCACAGTAGGTTACTCTCAAGTTTGTCAACATGAATTTTTTAAACTGATTTTTTTAGCTTTTTGTGTTCTCCTGGGCAAGAAGATTCATTTTACGGGCAAGTGAAAAATTTGAGGATTTCCGCACCCGCACGGTTATCTTATAATCTGAGTTTCATGTCAGGCCCCCCACAGCTAGACACACACACTATTATTCAACAAGCTGATAATTCACCAGGTACTATAACAGATTCGAAGAAGATTTGAAGAAGAAGAAGACTCGAAGAAGAAGAACTTACATCAGATGGGTGTATCTTATGACTATGTTGGTCATATACTTCTATCAGTATGGTATATACACGTCCAGTCTCTAACACCCACTTCCTGTCGGGTAACACAACAAATCCTGCAGTAATAAAAACACTAATTGTTTCAATACCAATAGATTTTCAAAACAAAAATCTAAAATACTTACAGTGATACAGTTTTTTTTAGAATTTAATTGAAAATTTGGGTGTGGGTAATGTCAGAAATAATGATGCTTTACCTTTCAACCATTCCCCGTTCAATATATACTCTTAAATTTCCTTGTAAATGTGTCCACAAGATTCACTTAGTGATTGTGACGAAAAATGCCAAGTTTTATGAAATTTGAATCAGTACCAAAAAAGTTATGACAAAAAAGGAGGTAAAAAATGTCATTAGTGTAACAAATTTCCGTGACATTTTTGAAAAACCTTTTTTTGTAATACTAACTAAGAAAATTCAAGGTCTTCAATCATGAAAATTGCACTTGTTTTGCATTGTGGAATATGTTGGCTTTTACTACATATCCATTTTTATGTTCAGATAGTTATAAATAAGATTTTACCGACAAGATTATAAAGTTGCTGCTTCGGGAAAAACACATACATTTTGTTTTGCATTTTTACTAATATCACAATTTCTTCTAATATATGTACAAGTTAATCCTTTGCATGTTTCAAACATTTCCTTTGATGTATATTTTATATAAAAACGTTAATACTTTTTATGATGGACTATCGTTGTAGACTAGAGGACTTATAATATAAGCGTACATGAAAGTGTCATGAGTGTAACATTTTGAGTTTAACAGACTATGTTGAAATCAGACAACTCATTATACAACTTTCAGCTTCCTGACATAGTAGTTTGTATCACAGAGATGCTATCAGTAACAATTATTCATGCTTTTACCCATTATATATTTTTCTAACATGGTCTTAGGTTATGTCATGAGTGAAACGCTGAATTTGAAGTGTCGTGTTGTTTCTTTATTCCTGTCTACCATTTATACTTTTTTGAATAGCATTTGATTTTCTGCATTTTTTATCAGGAGAGGTATGGAAATTTAATTAATTCATGATAAAAACATGCTTAAGTGATATACTATTATTTTATTTGGCACTGTAAAATAAAAATGCCCATTATCACAACACAAAACAGAGAAAAAAATGAGAAGTTTTCAAAAAGATTTCCCATTGTTGTAACTGGATTGTTAAAATATTGTTCAGTGTACATAAAAACGCACATGGAAACTGAAAGTATTACACTTTTTATCTGCCATGATGTCATTTCTTAGTCTATCCATAAGTGTTACACTCATGACATTGTTTTGTAATTTCTGTGTTTGCTAAGTTTTAAGCTTGTTTGTGGCTGCCAATTGTAACATTTAACACTACAACAGGACGGTTAAAGTAAGATATACTCTTTCCGCTATTCAAAAGTCAAAATATCACCAACTTCTATAGATATGAAAGTGTAACTCTGCTCCCATCAACCAAATCTAATTACTTATTAAATATTCACTAACAATTGAACCTCTATATTTAACACAACCTTAAATGACACTTCAAACCTTTAATTTAAAGATAACAGAAATTGAAATTCACCGATGATTCCGTGATTTTTGTCTGACTGAAAGGGGATTTCTCCTGACTATTCAAGGTGTTCGCAACTAAGATACTAGTACACTCG
This sequence comes from Spisula subtruncata, assembly GCA_963678985.1. Taxonomy (NCBI): domain Eukaryota; kingdom Metazoa; phylum Mollusca; class Bivalvia; order Venerida; family Mactridae; genus Spisula; species Spisula subtruncata. The sequence goes on from OY787674.1 coordinate 3,263,227, forward strand.
AAAATATGACATCCGACCTCGCCTTACGACCGTACCATTATTGCAAAACTCATTATTGGTGTGTATCTTACAATTCATATATGTTGCTAACAGTATATTTATTCTATTAAGGCATGGGAAGAAGCTACCAGTAAACACATAATCATGTTCTTTGAATTTGGATAAAACTCCTTGACAATTCCCTGATTTTTGCCCAATTTTGAAATTGTAATATGTTTTCCTGAATGGAATTTGTTGACCTGCTTTTCCAATGTAAGAGATGTTTATAAAACTCATACAGGTATGCCCTATGGCTACCCAATAGTCTAAAATGACTAATGTCACATTGACCTTGATCTTTAATCTTCTGCCCTCAAAATACATAGGGGTCATCCTCTTGCTGACCAAACTCCATGTAAAGTTTTTAAAATGATTCTAGGACAAAGCTTTTTTGGGTTATTGAACAAAAACAATTGGTCTTAAAATGGTATAGGTCTAATAGACCTTGACCTTTGACCTACTGACCTCAAAATAAATAGGGGTCAACTAGTGTTGCTAGCCAATCTCCATGGAAAGTTTGAATGTCCTAGGGCAAATCAGTCTTAAGTTATTGAACGGAAACCATTTGGTCTATTTACGGACATACAGTTAGAGACAGACAGACAGACCGTCAGACATGAGCAAAGCAGTACATTTATAAACCCTCGTCAAAGATGAGGGGGAGGCATAAAATAGTAACCTTACTTTGAGTTTTTTTCCGAGAATGTGGCAAACCTGACAATGTACCAAATCAACAACTAAATATTCATTTTAATTTTATCAGCGAGTTGATCACCAATAGCCAAATCGGTGAATGCATACCTCTATAACTATAACTCTTGTTTAACATCATCAACATCAACCAAACAAATCAGATTTTCTAATACACTAGCACATAGACATCTACATAAACTTCCATCGTCATTATAACCACGTTAATTAAAAGTGGCAGTGTCTTTGAAATACTATGAAGGAACTTTACATACAAAACTATAACTGCATAATAAAAACCAAGTCATAAAAGTTACAGCCTCTACCAACATATTTTTACCCAGAACCTAACGGACAAACAAGTGTTTTAAAGTGTTGATGACATCATGTCATTGATGACATCACAACTGCAATTTATGACATCTCTGGTAGGCAATTTATGACTCCACAAAATGTATTGGTGTTGACAAAACACAACTTATGGTATAAATGCAATAAGCTAGAACTTTGGTAAGAATACTAAATATATCATAACCTCAAGTAAAAAGTTACAATGAAACAATCATAATTACATGGTATTTTGCTAGACATTTTAACTCACGACATAAGCATATGAACACATTCTACAATTTGAGCTTTGCATTAAAAACTTGTATGCATCAATACATTGTGCTTATCAAAATGGTTAAATGCCAACAATATTTAGATTGAGCATGTATTATATTTTGACATATTATGCATGTAAAGATACAAGTAAAAATGTCAGAAATCAAATTAAAATGTTTGATTACAGTAAATGATGTCTTTTACATGTTTGGCTTGCAAAGAATTTCAAAAATACCATTTTTGCATAATATTTCATATTTGAAGTGTCATGAGTGTAACAAAGTAAGTTTCAAAGTTTATGAATACATGTAGTAGAAAAAACTTAAGTTCAACTTAATTGTGTCATGGGCGTAACATTGTTTTTAAATTTTAAGATTAAATTTGACTTACTGTCATTTTCTTTTGAAAACTAGCAGTATTTAGAAAATTTTAATACCTACACTCGGCGGCACTTCTAACGCTGCCACTTGATTATTCTTGATATCTCGAAAACAGTTCGAGATAACGTTATCAAATTTTCACCAGTTTTAGTTTAAAGCATGCGCCTATTACTGCACGTGTTAATTCAGAAATTGGTGTGTATGAAAATGCGTGGTAAACGCGTAATTTACGTCACCCGGAATAACAAAGTCACAAAATTAAACAGCGTATTTATTAGGAGTCAATTCAGTATTTTCAATATTTTATTTCTTCGTAGCTTCATGTGTTATGTAATGAGTGTACACAATAAAAATATTCATAAATTTCACTTAGGTTACAATTTCCTAGGTAACCAAATAGCAGTTGGTAACCTTAGACCGCCTCAAAATCAGCTCATAATCTGAATATAAAACCGATGCGCTTAAAATAAACGTTTACCCTCAAATAATGCTACTTGAATGGTAAAATTCACATTTCTTCTGAATAACGAATGTTAATAGTACGAAGTAGAGTTGAATTTATTCAGTTTGATATAATAATTAGTCACCCTATATTTAAATTTCAAGTTGAGCGAAACCTGCGTTACTCGCAAGAATCGTATTTTCTCAACAGACACGCTATGTGTACGGATAACACTATATTTTGCAGCAAAACCAACAATTTTCGTTTTCTAGCATTTTGGTAAATATTATTAATAACTATTAAAAACCATGAGCCAATAAAATGTTGATATGCACAACCATTATAGGAAATAGGGACATCTACACGCATACATAACAACCAGTTGGCCGATATTGAGTGATAAAAATGCGACTTTCAATATAAGTATTAAGTCAGTTGAAGACGTATCGTGCAATAGCCTATTGTCGAATCGAGCAGAACATTCGCCAGAACCTGTGTCAAATATTGATGTTCAAGTATGCCAAATTTCATTACAATTCATTGAGGACTTTTAAAGAAAACTGAAATATATAAGTGGCAGCGTTAGAAGTGCCGCTAAGTGTATTCAGTTATCATCAACAAAGGTTGTTACAAGTTTTTATTAATTTTGTGTGAAAAATGTGTCTTTAAAGAAAAAGTTTTGGAGTATAAACAAAATATCAGGATCATAAAAGACACAAAATTCCATTTTTATTTCAAACAATAACTTTAATCGATGTAAAAATGACATTTTTAGGAACCTAAATACTATTTTAGTCAAAATACACCATAAATACATAAAAACTGGCTTTGACCAAGTAATAAACTTGATAACATTGTTTTATGATAATTTGCATTTTTTATGAATTAGTTTAAAGTAAAGTGTTAATAAGCAAAACCATATTATTGTACATAAACTGCAAATACTATCCATTTGCTTGCAACAAAAAATTATTGACTCATTTCATTTTGAAAATAATCACTCCGTGTCATTCTTGGCTTCATTATTTCTGACATTACCCGTGTGAGTTTACTTCTGCTATCGTAGATCAACAACAATACATATACGTAGGGCGTTCCAAAAGTTCAAGGAAAAGTGCTCTATTGTATTTATCTTATGGTCAATATGCTTCAAACTTTGCATTAACATAGAACAATTCATGATATATAGTGTGCTATGAATTGAACGCATGAGGGTGTGCCGTACAAAATGACACGGCTGCCATAGTAACATCAGTTATGGCTACCCGGGGCAATGTTATATTTGACCGTACTTTATTAACATGTTCTGACTAAATCTACCTCAGTCAGTCAAAGGACACACAAAATACACCTGCTACAATAACAACAATGTTTTATATTCTAAAAGAATGCCTCGCTTGAAGGTATGCACTTCCAGGGTCAGTTTGCATAGCATTCGAAAGTGTCACAAAATGACGGTGGGACTATTTAAACTATGGCATAAATTGACAAAAATGATGTTATACCGCCCTTCGCAATTTTTTCATGCAGTTATTTTAGGTCATTGTTAATTGGTAGCTGTTTGGTTAGGAGGAATGCGTAGGTTGGGTGGGCGATTTCTATGACGTGACGTCAAAATTGCCCCGGGTAGCCATTACTGGCGTTACTAAGGCAGCAGTGCCATTTTGTACAACACACACTCATGTGTTTGATTCATGGTATAATTTGTATCATGAATTGTTCTATTCAAATGCAAAGTTTGAAGTAATTTTAACATAAACTACTCAATAAACATTATAGAGCACTTTTCCTGAAACTTTTGAAACGCCCCTCGTATAATAGTAATAATAAAGTCTTTATTTATAGAGGCAACCTAGTTAGGCATTTGCCCAATCTTCCATACGAGTGTCTGAATATATATCATTTACCGAAATTTTTAAAACTATTAATGACTTGTTTACACTGAAATCCAGAATAGCAGAAGTGTAGTTTCATTTTCCTGTTACGTTTTGTATAATTGGGCACTGTTACATATGCTTGTGGTCTATGCTAGTTCTTTTAAGGTGATCATTTTTATGCCTTTCATACTTAGCTATTTCCCTCGAGTGCTGCCTTCCCTCTATTGCCATAGCGATTTTTCATTCTCTTTTTTATTTATATCAACAAAACAATTTGTATGATTTCGATTCAGTGAAAACTTTGTAAACAATAAATGACTAAGTGGAACAAAAAACCAACAAGCAGATGTATTAATCTTGTTAATTTAATAGAACCTACGTTTCAGCTATGGACACATAGCCTTCAACAGGGTATGATATATAACAGAGATAATTTTGTACAGAATATTAAACAAGAACTATTATATTGTTTATTACCTAGATAACTGGCACTAACAACATGCAGCATGGCTGATGGTTGTCCCAGGACATCTGATGATTTGATATCTATCACAAAGTTAAGGTTTAATACCGGTAAGTTACATACACAATATATATGAGCCGTTCTCCAGGAAAACCGGGCTAAATGACATTGTATTGTAATTATGCAATAAGATTTTGAAAAAATGTCTAAAATAAGAAAAAAACTTGTGTAGTTCGATTTCATATTTAAGTAAGTGGATAGTATAGTACTATCAATTAGCTTCAAGTTTTCTTTAAAATTGTGTTAAAATAACTTCTGTCGTTGCTATGGTGATCGTTTTCTAAACAGTACTCATATCAAGGAAAACAAGGTTTAAGTGGCTAAAAACACTTGCAATTTTTCTCTGTAAGCAAACACTCACAAATTGGACACGCTTTATTAAAATGAGAATATGATTCTATAACGTTCCAAAATTTTAAAAGTTTACGTCAAAAAGTTATCAGATACTGGATTTTTTAAATGTCTGTTGACGTTACGTCAAAAACGCAGAGAATGACGTTCGCGACGTCACTCAAAAAGTAGGCGGTAGTGGTTGGTTTAAAAAGTCTATAACTTTGTATATGTATGGAATAATGTGTTCAAATTTTCTGAATTTGTTCACAAGAGTCTCTTCTTTCTATACATATATTCATCAACATTTTCACAATTTTGTCACTTAGCCCGGTTTTCCTGGAGAACGGCTCATATATAAGTTTTCATACTCTATATTTTCAGATAGAAAATCCAAAATTTTTAATTGATCAAGTCTATGTGTAGATGTACATTAATGACTTATCTTCAAATAGGAACATGTCATCAGTATATGCAACTCCCTGAGGTAAAAACTTCCATCATTCAATTCCAGTAACTTGTTAAATGAAATGAAACTAAGACTGTTGCCATTGGGAAGACTAATATACCCCCTGCTGAAAAAGGGCCTTTAATTCTAGCAAAAATAATCTGAGCGCAAATTCTTTCCTTCATGCACATCTACACGTTAAGGTTGTTCATATGTAGGACTGTAGGAGGAGTTGCGCTCATAAGATTCTGTCTACGGACAGACAGACAAGCTGAAAACAGAATATCCCCTTACAACTTATTTTGTGCAGGGGGTATAATAATGTAGCCAAGCAGAAATGCTATACTGTAAATTATTTAATTTCAGTGGGGCAAAATTTCGTGGTTTTGGAAAAAAGACCATTTCGATGGAACGTTAATTCATGGATTTTGCATTTCAGGTAATAAATACAATGGTCAAAATTATTGTTTGATGGGATTTGATTTCGTCGTTTAAGGTGAACCATGAAATCCATGAAATTAAATCCCCCACAAAAATTATTTTACAGTATGAGAACAAGGATACTTTTATCGATGAGTTTAACTTCAGTCTCTCCAAGTTCTAACGCTGTAGTGATAGATGTAGCTGCATCTAGTGTCCCTATACCAGCGTCTACAACCTCTAGTTAATACTGAGTAGAAGGCATCTGTATAGCTGTAAATATAGTCAGACATAGTTATAGTGAACAAATACATCATTCTAGTGGTAGAAGTGGCGGCATCTAACAGGGGTGTCAACGGAACCAATTTAAAATCAGGAATATCATATGCGGTCAACCCTTTCTGACAAACAAGGTGCCTTCAGACACATTGATTTCATATCAAAATAAGTTTTTATTAGTGGGACCTACTACTTTGAAATCATGATCAGAAACCTATATTGGTCACCTAACCAACATTTGCAAGAACCAGGTTTCGGACCAACTGCTGAAACTTGATTCCAGCAGATCAAAACCTCAGGCCCTGTGTTCACAAAGGATCAACTGATCTGGATCAAATTTGATCTTGAAAATAATTTCCCAATTTTTGGAAGGTTTTGGTAACTTTTAGCAATTACAACTTATAGCCATGTAGAGAATACCTAGTCTACTTCAAGTTAACATGTTCAAAATATTCAGACCATCATTATTCTGTTGCAAAAGATAATTATTGTACTTGAGACTGAAACTGATCCTGAAAAATGAGGATCTTTTTTTAAAATGAGTATCAAGTAAGTATTTTTATAACTAACCATAAAAAATATTTTAATGTCTTTGAAATTGAAGGATATGTTTTTATAATGTATAAAAATATCAAGCTTAACCTTAACATATCAGTCTACTGAATTTCAAATGGTACATATTTGATCTTGATCCTGATCCTGATCTTGAAAATTGATCCTTTGTGAACTTAAGGCCCGGACTTCACATGTTGATATTGATATTAAAACATTTCAGATAAAATTCACAGCAATAAGTGAAGTAAATGTCTTCCTTGCTGTAAGTTTATTTGAATTAAATTATCAACTAGTACAAACCAACTTATCTACTATGATAAAAATGATGAGAATCTATTCCTCTTGCAACTGTTTTAGATGGTCAAGCTATATATAATTTGGATGATGGTGAAGTGTTTTAAATTATTAATAGTATCAGTATGTGACTATAAAAAATTTAATTACTTGCTTGATCTGATGAAACTAAATAGTTTTTCTTATGTACTTTAGTATAATTACTGTAGCAGTTACTTGCCCGAATCAACACTTACTTCCTGGACAACCAGACAAGTGCTAATAAGCTAAGTATGAGATGGGAAAGCCATAAACATTAATTGACCGAGATGTAAAAATACCCCTATGTCACAGAACCAGTCAACTTACCCACTACTAGATTCTGTCGGATCTGTTCTACCTTATATTTGACTGTAGCATATTTCAGTATGCTCCACCTTATATTTGACTGTAGCATATTTCAGTTTGTTCCACCTTATATTTGACTGTAGCATATTTCAGTTTGTTCCACCTTATATTTGACTGTAGCATATTTCAGTATGTTCCATCTCATATTTGACTGTAGCATATTTCAGTTTGTTCCACCTTATATTTGACTGTAGCATATTTCAGTATGTTCCACCTTATATTTGACTGTAGCATATTTCAGTATATAACTTACCCACTACTAGATTCTGTCGGATCTGTTCCACCTTATATTTGACTGTAGCATATTTCAGTATGTTCCATCTTATATTTGACTGTAGCATATTTCAGTATGTTCCATCTCATATTTGACTGTAGCATATTTCAATATATAACTTACCCACAACCAGATTCTGTCGGATCTGTTCCACCTTATATTTGACTGTAGCATATTTCAATATATAACTTACCCACTACCAGATTCTGTCGGATCTGTTCCACCTTATATTTGACTGTAGCATATTTCAGTATATAACTTACCGACTACTAGACTCTGTCGGATCTGTTCCACCTTATATTTGACTGAAGCATATTTCAATATATAACTTACCCACTACTAAATTCTGTCGGATCTGTTCCACCTTATATTTGACTGTAGCATAGTTCAGTATGTAGGCTTCCGGTGGACTAATCATTAGGTTAGCAATCACCATTAGTCGTACACTACTGTGCTCAACAGACTGAAATAATCCAATACATATCTCTGTATGAATGATGATAGATCAATTAAAACAGTTGAAATAAAAGTCTATATCTACCAGTATAGTTCTGAATAAAAATATGGAAAGAATCACAGTAAGGCTAGAATAAACTGAGTTATCAATGCCTCTAATATTGCTTTATCATACACGTTTATGAGAATTAAAAACAAGAGGAATATGTCGCTCACCTGTCTAAATGCACCAATAGATAGTGACCTAAGAAATCATTTACGCCTTCTAAGAAGTTCGAATAGATGAGCTACATACCAAATATCAAAGCTCTAGGCATTGTAGTTAAAGACAAGAAGATTTTCTTTAGTTCCCTATATAAGTCACCCTGACAAGAAAGACCCCAAAAACCACATGACATGTATAATACCTGATAGGAAGGGTCTCGTAATTTGGCCCAGACATAAGCACTTCCTGTCCGGATACCCTCCACCAGTATCACATCACCTTGCTTTCGTCGGTCTTCTATACCCTCAATGTGAGCTGGTGTCGTATAATGAGATTCACTAAATTTTAAAATCCTGAAAATATCAATAATACAAGAGCTATAGTATGGTCAAGCTATGGAGAAATGTGGGAGATTTTGGAACACTTCACATGGATCAATGCTCGAATGTGTTCTGCAATATTGGTACATATATTCCAAGTGGCTAGTACATTGAAAAGTGTTTTGTGAAGTCTGAACTTACTAGCGATCAGATCAATGCTATATGAAAACATGAGGAACTGATTTTGCGCCACTGTAGATCTACAAACTGTAGTATATTTTCCTCCCATAAAACTCTATTTCACGTACTTACTACACTACGTAAGTCATCTGGGTTGTATCCCGTGTCCAGTTGTTTATATATAATACAGTCTGAGCTTAGTTTCTACTAGCCTCAGGCCTTGGGCTAAAAACTACCAACATGAGGATAGAGTTAGCATCTACAATAGCATCATGTCCACCACTTGTATCAGAATGTAAACTCCACTGAAACTCTAAACCTCTCAAACTGGAGAACACATTCCCTGAAAGTAACAGAATTTATGTATTAAACAGGATTCCCACAAATATTTCAAGACAAAATTCCCTGCTCAATTTCCAAATTTTCCTGACTAATTTCAAAATTCCCTGACCTTGAAAAAAATATGTTTTTCCCTGACCATGGGAACCCTGTTAAATGTATGTAAATGATGATTCATATGAAAACTCTGCAAAACTGCAATTTGTGCTATAACAAGTTACTGTAAATCACTTTATATTCGCGATTTTGAGTTTTGAACTTATTTCGCGAATTGTTGAATTCGCGATCGAGGGTCCCCAAATATTAAATTCGCGATAAAGTTCACTATAAAACATTTGGTATTTTAGTACAAGTACATCACCATGTGATAAATGCGACAAAATATTGATTATTTCTAATTACTCGATATATCACACGTTTTATTAAGTAGTTCGTAAAATGCATTTCACACATTGCATTTATATATAGTGTTTTCACGGGAAGTAGTTGTTTGCTACATGTCCACGATTAACTCTAATATTCAAACAAACGTAACTAAAACTTACGTGATTATATTTCAACAGTTTCATGTTTTTTGAGAAGATAATTATCTCTTAAGACACCACAACTATGCCAGTATACTATAACAAAATAATATTTACATCCACAAATGTATTGTTCGTGTAGTTTATATTCACCTTTGATTTCTTTCAAGATATGACTTACGTTGAGAAAGTATATTTCCGCGGAATGATGATTTCGCGATGAGTACCAATCGCGAAAATTAGTGAAAATTAAACCACCGCGAATAATACCGGATTTACAGTTTATGAACTAGCCAAAGTTTTGAAGTATAAAATATTACTTAAATGACTTAAAACTAATAATTCCAGGCCCTAATTCCATGAAAAAACTTATATCTTCAAGTTATTTCTGTCATTTGAATGCATATTGTAGCCGCTGGCTTTTGATTACTGCAAACAACGAGAGTTACTGCCCCTTGATTATCATAAACTACCCTTTCGTTTTATAACAACTTTCAGACACAGCCCTTGTATTTTTGCATAAAGTAATTTAGTTTACTGCCCTTTTACTGGTGAAAATTATGTTGAGAGTACATGTCCTTTACTTGAAAGAACACTAATGCTTCTTACTTTCATAATGGGGATCGTTTGTAATATTTAGGGATGGCAACGAGTACCCGAGTACTCAAGTACTCGTTCAAAGGTCTGATTATCGAATAGTAAAATCAGTATTTGGACGAAATAGAATCAGTATTAGAGTACTCGAAAAAAAAGTTAATCCTGTGTAATACAGAAGGTGTCCAAGTGTTATCTGGTCAACTAAAATTTCATGAGTCATCAATCCTTAATTGCCGCCACAAGGAAGCTAATTGCAAGCGTAATCAAAACACAGACCTGTCAATCATCGTCTATTAGTTAGTTTATGACAAACAGCTAGGAGTTCTTTCGTTGACATTAACCCGAGTAATTGTCATGAAATTTTCATTGGCAGTTATTGTTTATTGGGGGTGACAATCGATTAAGAAATAAATTAAATCGTTCTCGCACGTATATGAACAAACGATTACTCTGTGAGTTGGTCACGCTTTGTAAACATTATGTCACCGGTTGATAAGAGTAGTTCCCCTTAGTTGTTTGTTTATTTTTACTTGATTTTCTAGCATAATTGATTAAATATTGTATTGATTTTACACTGTATTGGTTTTTTATTACACATTTTTATCATTGTAATTGTTTCATAGTTCTTCTACCGATCTAGATTTGGTCAACAACTGAACATAACGGACAGGCAAATGCACTGTTTTATTTGACGTCTAACACGCACGTTTGCAGTTCCATATAAAATCTTTTCCCCAAATATCATAGACATTTATTGTTTTCCGAGTACCCGAGTACTCGATCGGAAGCATGACCGAGTACTCAAGTACCAATTTTAGTACTTGTTGCCATCCCTAGTAATTTTTCTTTTTGAAAAACATTTAAATAAAATATTGTTTAAACTAATACTCAGGGGGGTAGAAATGTTTTCATGTAGCCAGTTAATCTTCATAAGTAGGTGTTTGATTTCAAATCTCACTTAAAAGTAAAAGGAGAAATGGCAAAAAAGTATCTGGCAGACATGTTCAAATAGCCAGTGAATTTTTCCATCTTCAGTGTCATTTCTACACCCCCAATAATGTAGTCAGACAGATAGATAGACCATAGCTGAGCCGAGCATAGCCATTCTGTTTTCTGCTGAAATATGGCAGGCATATTGGGGCTACCTCCCGTATTTGAACCCGGGTTCCCTGATTAGATGGCAAGCACGCTCACCACTAAGTTACGGAGACACATAGCTTTAAGAAAAAGTGCATCATATGCTATACCTTCAAGGTCGTAACCTCTGACCATCATTTCCTCGGGTGAATCTTCAAGGTACAGTAAACGTGTCGTAGTCTCAATCTCTATACGATGTAAGGTATCAACTATAATAATATACTTCAGTATTTCACCAGTAACTGTAAAAGAAAGAAAATAGCAATACAAATTACAACCAAGATACACACAAAATATACCAGTTTTGAAATTCAATAAGACATTCACCTACAGACCACAACCTTAGCAAGACCACAATATTCGCAGATAACATATATGTTTACAACAAGGCTTTTCTACAATTCCATTACCTGTTAATAGGATTCATGTTTATCAATAATTTTACTTGACATTTAACAGCGCCAATAACCATAATCTCCCCCCCCCCCAATAATCAGAGTGCAAATGATGTACATTATATAACTAGTCTCTGGTTCCATTCTAGTATAATATCAAGTCACGGCTAGACACAAACACTGGTCCTCTCAAGGTTGTCCCATTAAATGATATCCAGTATATAAGTTCATACTTCCCCTCAGCAACAAGACTGTGGAACCAGCTTCCAGATAGTCTCGCCACTGCCTCCAGTCTTGATGCTTTCAAGCGAGGGTTTGCAATGATGTAGGAGCCACGTCTGACTGTATATAATTTTAAACCGACTATTAACCAATTTTTCCAAATTTGCACCATAAATTCACCGAAATTATTTTGAACGACAATGCCCCAGAGTGGGATCCAGTTCAGGACTGGTAGAAGAAGAAGGTGCAATGTATACGGGAACAAGGTTAAAAGAACAAATAACATTAACAAATTAAACATTACTTTTATTCTCTACCATAACGATGGAAGTTTTTCTCATGGAGGACTTTGAGACGGCTGAGATCTCTGCAGACAATGAACACTCATTATCTGTACTATTGATGAGTCGAACAAAAGCAACATCAAGTCTACTACTACGCCTACAATACAAACAAAACCAAAAATAAATGGATGCTCACACATAAAGTTACACCAATAGTGGAGATTAGGTCGTGCTCACCGCAAACGGGCTCGACAAAAATCATGGAACATCCTAGAATTATTTTACTTTACTAGTAGGTTCTCATACGACAGTAAATATGACATAATGAGTGACAAGTTTCAAGCAATTTAAAAAACAATAAGCATGGATAGCAAACAACATATTGAACTTGATCAAAAACTTTAACAAGAAGTCTGGACAGACTGGGGGCTAGAATTGTACTGCTCGTACAATGTTAGCTAATGAATACCGGGCAAGCACGTAGAACAGTCTTTAAACTGACCCTGCGTTGTTGCTACTGTCATCCAGTACTGACTCAACTGAGTTGAGATTGTTAGACTATGTGAGCGCTTTCTTTTATTTAAATGCAACAGCCGGTTTCAGTTTCCCTTGGTAGCTCGGCTGCGCATCGGTCTATACTAGCTGCAGTATCATATAAATTGTTCGCTTCGTCCACCTTGTAGTGTTTTTTTTAAATAAGCCGTGTCTTACTATTAGTATAGCGCTACTGCAGTACCGAGGACTTCAGGACATTACTCCTCCTGGGCACTTTGGCCATGGACATTACTCCTCCCAAAACCCTAGACATTATTGGGAGGAGTAATGTCTAGGGTATATTGTTATATCATTGATTAATAAAAGTTATTAATTTGCATTGAGATATTATTTTTGATTATACATATCTATTTTGTTTTTATTTAGTATTACAATTATTGTATACTTTTTCTTGGATGAGTATACTTTAAACAAGCTTGTATGTATGTTAATTATACTTCAAAGAATTATTCAAGTTTGAATGAACAAATCAATTAAAAAAGATACAATAAATTAATATCACCCTACACTAAGTTTCAACATCAAAGAATATTGTTTGAAAATATGTTTGAACATCAAAAGATATTGTTTGAAACTTCAAATTGCATTGATACCACACATAATAATTGAAATACATACATATTAGCAATATTATTTTTAATATGATTGTTTCTTTTGGATTATGTAGATCTATAATTATTTTAAAAACTTGCTAATGTAACGGCCTCGAGGTTTGGAAGTTGAGCGCTAACCACTCGGTCACCGTTCCATCTTTGTTTCTACTTCTGTTTGAATATGGTTAGAGCCTTTTACTATGTGTGACACCGAGGGGAGTGCGCGATATTGACCTAACTAGAGCCTAGTCTTAAAGCCCTCGGTTGACGTAACATCAACTATAGACACGAGTTGACAGGTGACATTCTTATAAAGAGTTTTTATACTGCTCTGTTTTAGAATTGTTAGACCTTTGTCTGAATACAAAGCAATTTGAAAGCAGATTTATAGTAGTAGTAAAGATTTTACCATGTGTAACAACTCATGCGCGCGCATATGTCAATGACTGACGTCTAAAATCTCTCCTCTTGAAATCTTTTATTTCTACTCATTTCCGAAGGTATTTAAGGTGAGACCAACCCAATTCTTTATAAATTCAATGCAGGTATATCTTACCATTCATGTTTTGCATCAAATAAATTTGATAAACAGCAGAAATCACTTTTCCATCGGCAATCATATGTTTGAAGGCCAAGGTCACTACTTTTTCACCAACTTCCGGTTTTAGAAATACTACTTCCGGTGAAAATTTCGAAAGATCCTACAGGTAATATTACCCCCTTATTAATTAAAAGAATAATGCCATAGTCATGTTCTTATATCCACTACTGTTCACTAGTGTTGTAATTGTTTTTGTGAAACTTACAGACTGTGACAGATCAGGTAGCCTTAGATTCAACGGGCTCAGGAACGTCAAATCACAATGCCAGGTAAACAAACTATTACTGGTATGTTGCTCAACTAAACTCAAGCAGCTATTAAGGCCTAAAAGCATGCATAAATGCTCCTACAAGACTGTTCTTTTCCTAAGCACACTACTACTTATTCTGGCCACAGACATTGAAACAAATCCTGGACCTACCCTCATACCAGAAGTTGTAGGTAACAACTCCACTGTATTTCCTTGCGGCAGTTGCGAGCATCCAGTAACATGGGCTTGCAAAGGTGTGGAATGTGAGTTTTGTTTTCAGTGGTATCATGCAGACTGCCAAAATGTCTCTGATAGCATGTACGACAGACTTGGAAACAACTCTCGCTATGGGGCCTGGAAATGTTTACAATGTGACAATATGAACATAACAACACCTAGCACTGCAAGCCTAGAATCATTCCACACACCAAACAAATTCAACCACCTAAATAGCATAAGTGAAATATCAAGTCCAACAAGCGCAGATATAAACTCTGATAACCAACCCATCACATCAACACCAAAAACAAAGAAACACCAAACACAACAACCTAAGACAAATTCAAAAAACAATGTCAAGCGATCATTAAAAATCCTAGTTGTAAACTGTAGATCAATAGTCGAAAAAAAATTAGAATATGAAAATATGGTATCATCAACCAAGCCAGACATCATATTAGGGACTGAATCATGGCTCAAATCCAAGCACTTCGATAATGAAGTATTCAACCCTGAGCTTGGCTATACCCCATTTAGACGAGACAGGCAACAGCAAACTGGAGGGGGTCTTTATCGCTGTCAGTAACTGTTTGATAGCGCAGGAAGAAACTAACCTTCAAACAGACTGCGAAAACCTATGGGTTAAAATTCAACTCCAAGGATCTAAGCCATTGCTCATTGGGTGCTACTATAAGCCCAAAGAACATGACCCCTATAGTATGGAACAATTCAACAAATCACTAAACATGGCTACACAATCGAATGCAACAGTATGGGTGGGGGGAGATTTCAACATGCCCAAAATGGATTGGCCAAATATTAAACCTGCTCACGACTGCAAACACCAATCATACTACAGGGAATTCATTAACATCCTCTACAACAACAATCTCACACAAACAGTCCTAGAGCCCACACGCGAAAACAACATCATGGACCTATTCTTAACTAGCAATCCCTCTCTCATAAACAGAACAAGTACCATCCCAGGAACCAGTGATCATGACGCTGTCCTGGTTAAATCCAAAACATCTGCTAGATTAAGACCACAAAAACCCCGAAAAATTCATCTCTACAATAAAGCAGATTGGGATGGGCTTCGCACGCACATCTCCAACCTCCACACATCACTCACAAACTCAAACAAATACGTTACTGACTCTGTAGAAGATCTTTGGCAAACGGTCACACAATCAATTGAGGAAGCGTGCAATCTCTTTATACCTTCCAAATGGTCATCTACAAAAAACAAACTCCCCTGGATCAAAGTTGAACTTAAAAGACTGTACAGAAAAAGAGACAAAGCATACAAACAGTACAAGAAAAACAAACAAAACAAACTCAAAGAAACATACCTCACTCTCAAACATAAATGTCGCAAGGAAACAAAAATAGCATACCAAAAGTACCTTGAAGATATATTAAATGTAAACACAGAACATGAACCAGAACGAGAACAGTCCAGGCCAAACACCAAAAAACTCTACTCACTACTTAAACACTCAAAACAAGACTCAGTTGGAATAGAAACACTAAAAAAACACAACAAACTACACACTGCAGATTCTGACAAAGCAACAATATTAAATGAACAATTCCAGTCTGTCTTTACCCCTAAATCTCCTCTTCCTCTTAAATCCCTTGCTGAATTGAAAGTGCAGGAATCCGCAGAAACAGGAAGAGATAGAGCTCCCAAACTACGTTTAGCCCACATGATCCCATGCCCGACATTGACATATCTGTAAATGGCGTTGAGAAACTTCTCAGGAACCTGAACCCTCACAAGGCTGCAGGGCCTGACCAAGTAAAGCCAATCATACTTAAAAATACATGTAGAGAAATTGCCCCTATCATAACAGAAATATTCAAGAAATCTCTACAGACAAACACCCTCCCCGAGATCTGGAAAATGGCGAATGTTGCCCCAATATACAACAAAGGCTCCAGATCAGACCCATCTAACTATAGACCTATCTCTCTGACCTGTATCTTGTGCAAAACCCTGGAACACATTATCGCATCTAGCATAACAAAACACTTCACTAAATCAAACCTCTTCTACGAACTTCAACATGGTTTTAGAGAAAAAAGGTCATGCCAAACACAACTCCTCATGCTCATAGATGATATCCTTCAGTCAGTAAACCTGAGAAGTCAAGTCGACCTTATACTCCTTGACTTCTCAAAAGCCTTTGATATGGTCAACCATGAAAAATTACTCTACAAACTTCACTATTATGGAATCAGAGGAAATACTCTGAGATGGATCAAAGGCTTTCTAGATAACAGATCACAGTCAGTAGTTGTCAATGGCTCCACATCCAGCACCATACCAGTCTCCTCAGGTGTTCCCCAGGACTCGGTCCTAGGACCGCTTCTTTTTCTCATTTACATAAATGACTTCCCTGAGTCTGTTCAATCTATCAACAGCTATCTATCTTGCTCTTTCTGTTGCCTCTCACCCAAGCGTACTCCAACAAGACTTAAACCGGCTCCAACAATGGGAAACAAAGTGGGACATGAAATTTAACCCATCAAAATGCCAAGTCATCCACATCACCAAAAGAAAAACAGTCATCCCAACAAAATATACACTACATAACACAATCTTAGAATCAGTAACATCAGCAAAATACCTAGGAATTACTATATCAAATGACCTCACTTGGAACACACACATTAACAACATCACAAAGAAAGCAAATTAAACACTAGGATTTCTCAGAAGAAACATAAAAGTACATTTAGAAAAACTAAAGGCAACAGCATACAAAACACTTGTTAGGCCCCAACTTGAGTACAGCTCTACTGTCTGGTCCCCACATACAGCTACCCTCATTGAGCAAATTGAGGCCATACAGCGTAGAGCAGCTCGTTGGACCAAGCGATACTATAGTCGTACGTCCAGTGTCACAGACATGATGACTACCCTAAACTGGAGACGCCTTGACCAACGAAGTATCGACCAACGACTGACTATTACTACACAACATCTTACATGACCGGGTTGCTATCCCACGTCCAAACTGTCTCATCCCTAGCACCCGGTCCTCACGCACATCACACTCTCAGACATTCCAACAGATACATGCAAAAACAGACTACTATAAATTCTCCTTCCTCCCTAGAACAATAATTCTTCTTTCATTGCCTAGCAACTGGTATGCAAAGCAACTTTATCACACATAAGTCTTTAGATTATCACAAATGGATTCACTTTTCATATCAATACAATATTTTTGTTTTTAAAAACTTTAAAACTGGTTATATCATGCAAAACTTTACAAGCTATGTAATTCAATTTGGAAAGCAAATTCAGCATGGACGACGTTTTCACATTTATCGAAAAATTGCTTTTTTTCAGAAATCTTAATTCCAATGTTGCTTTGATAGTAAAATTGTCATATTATATACTGAATAAAACTTTGAAATGTTGGCTTTCCATTGATATATGAAGATATCAGATGAGTCCATGCATGTGTGCATGGCATTTGTTTGTAATGGGGACAGATATTATGAAACACCCTGTATAACCAGTCTGCAAAATTATCGTATTTTATTATGTATTAAGTTTTTCAAATGCCATTGATTTATGTATATGGGTTGTGTTGTTTACGTGTACAATGATACGATGACTCTTATGGTTTGTCTATGTCGGATATCCTACAGCAATTTAGATTAATTACAGTTTTAGATATTGCATGTCTTGATAAAGATTCCATACTAAAGCATAAATTAGTCATATAGCACTTTTTTCAAATAATTTCACTTTGACGAATATTTTCAAATAAAAATTACGACACATCATGGGGGTCAAAATATCATTTATCATTCTTTACTTTGCACAGTTATTTTTTCTAGTTCACTGTTTATTGTTGAGGATCTTATGGAATATTGATTCAGTAAATTGTCAAATAAGTTTCCTTGTTAAATAAAGTCTTAGGAGCATAGTAATGTCAGCCCAGAAATCACCATTCACAATCGTGTGAAGTGGAATCAGCAGTGCTCAAGGACAATGACTAAATGTCGTTAGGTTGGAAATAATGCATTCGTGTGTCGTCGCCAGTCACAAGTTTAGAAGATGTTAGCTGATTGGATATTAGATATGATTTAAACATACTTTGTTTTTTCGCGAACGGGGATCGGATTTGGTCTGTGATTCAGGTAAATCTCGCAATGTCAAGGATACAGTACCCAGATCACTGGTTGCAAATACAGGGAACTAAATACAACTTTTTACAAACTACTTAGAGATACAGTAACCAGGTTACTTGTTGCCAATACAGGAAACTAAATGTCACGTTCATATTCTTCAGGATACAGTACACAGGTTACTTGTTGCAACTATAGGGAACTGAATACAATACAAATGCTTCAGATGTTTTGAACACCTTAATTAAGGTCAAGCGGTTATTGTCTCAAGAATTATTATCTCTGCGGGTATAGATACATGTAGTTGTATTTAAGTGTTTTAATGAGCGCCTATAAAATACAGATTCTAACACCAAGCGTTCAGTTGTTCAGAGTTTGCGCGAACTTCTCTCTTAGAATCAGAAAACATACATTTATGTGTGAAAAAAGTCATTCACTGTTATAAAATAAATGAGCCTAATTTATAAAGAAAACGAACGTTTTATGTGAAATAAAACTAGATAAACATGCACATGGGCATCTCATAGGTAGAACGAGGAATACTGTTGTTGCCGCATGTACCAGGGCAAATAGCAACATTCATGTTGACATTAATGAGCGTACCTGGAAGCTTCACAATCTTTGAATCTGGCGATAAATTTAAACCTGTCCCAAGATGTCAAGCATGAGTACATGGTGAAGTAGCATACAATCTGTGAAGGCATTTACGAATCGTTTAAAACTGGAATCGTAACCCCGACACTTAATTAACGAAAGTTCAAAGGTAAGTGGAGCAACATTTTATATGATAATATTGAAGCCGACGACTTGTTTTCCTTGAACCATAGAAATTACGCCGTGAAAGCTATATAAATAAACGTTTTAAAGTAAACATGTTATATAAGAGCATACAATATTCTGGTAATAAGGTTTTATTCCGGGTACAAAATCAAGTACATAAATGTTTCTGACTATCTATTGCTCCTGGTTACTTCGAGTATTATTTCCGATTAGAGACACCCATTTTCTGTGAGTAGGGGCAAGTTTTTGTTGGCACTAAATGTGCTGACGTAGTATGCATAAATTGAAAGTTTTCAAAATTCTTCCGTCAACACTCTGTCTCTACATTCAGTTCTTTGGTGTACGTGGCGTCTCATTTGGACATATACTGTATTGTGGAAATATCCATGGAACACCCGGTTCTAGCCAAAGGAACCAAGAAGAATACAACATGCATTGTTGGTATGCTTGGAAATGGTTTTATTCTTTAATACCTTTATCAAACCATTGATGTATGACAGCATATCGAGTAGTTAAACGTAACAATAGTCCCAGTTTGTAAACTTTGTACCAGGTTGTGAATGTGTAACTACATGTAGTTAAAACCTTTGGTCAAGTATAATTCATATAGGGTCTCTTATTTCCAATGCGGCCTTGTTTGTAGCTTAAAGCCAGTAGTGTGATAAAAGGAATCTGGGCGTGCTGTTTGCTCTTTCTGAACACATACTCATCGGTTCTTTAACGTACCTGTTGTATAGCACCGAGACACGCGAGACTACCACTGGGATACTAACCAGTTCATCGAGGTTGTATCTCTAAACACGTTTAATATCATTGAAATTAATCTGACTGAAGATTGAATTAGTGGTCTTTTATACTCCCTGATTGTGCTGGTAGTTTTGCTATATTTAGGTTCTTTCAGAGGCGGTATTTTATACAAGTTTCTCTGTATTAAGCAGTACCTAGATGACCTGTAAAACTTCCAAGTTCAAAATATGACATTTACTGGAGCAGCATTTGAAAACGCTCTCGATTATTCAAGCTTGATCTGAATTTCAAACACGTGTTATGTTTCTGTAAAATGATTGATCCCGATGGTGAAAACACGAAAAACAGTTGGTCCCTCAAGAACGGCGGATCTAATCAATCATACATTTGTAAAGCAATATACATGTACATTAATTTACATTTGTAATTTGAATTTAAGTTAAGATTGATTATTTTGTACTAACAAAACAAATACTCAAGTTCATCTTTAATCTGTTAAAATAATTTATTTGAACTGAACAATTTTATTAATTTCACAGACGTGAGAAATAGGTATATGGTATTTCTGGATTTTGTGGACTTTTGTGCACGCGACTTAGCTCTATGTATACATTTAATAGCATATATAACATTATTTATATTATATAATT
Source organism: Spisula subtruncata (assembly GCA_963678985.1). Taxonomy (NCBI): domain Eukaryota; kingdom Metazoa; phylum Mollusca; class Bivalvia; order Venerida; family Mactridae; genus Spisula; species Spisula subtruncata. Next base: position 3,283,977 of record OY787674.1, read on the forward strand.
CCAACCTTAAGAGCTTAAGCAATGGTCATTAAATGGGTGTTCATACATTTTAATAATAAAGTTCTGTTATGTATTGCAGTAATTGTACAGAAACGGTTTTAACGTTAGTAGCATTTATAACGTCTAACGTTCGAAGTTCAACTAGGCTGAACTTTATTAACTTACTCATTTGCGTCACTTGCACTCAAACTACCTCTCAGTTTCTATTGTTGAAGAAATCAATTGTTCTGATTACATTGTAAAGATGTCGGCAGCAAATCAAAACATTTGTTTTGCATCTCTATTACACATTTCTCGGGTAACTCGAAAGTAAATGGTTCATACGTTAATTTATGTATTCATTCTTTAAAGTTTAACTTTGCACATCAAAGCAAGAAAGAATTAGCACAGCTCTAAGCATGCTAGATCTTTCGAATAGATCTTTACTATCCATGCAATGTGCATCGCGGTTTCATGTTTTCTTCAAACGTTGTAGCAAAGCTATCAAAGAGCCGCATGAATCACAAACATCTTTATCACAGACAAGCTCATGTTCTTGAAGAAGCCACCAAGGTGCAATTATAATATTGAATAACGTCATTACTACGTTACGAAACATCGTACCGATGATGTGTTTTTATTATTTTATTCTATGCATCTATAGTACTAACGTATTTTGTGCATTCATATATTAAATAAACTACTTATGATAATACAGATATGCATGTGTCTGAAAATGTCTCATTCCGGAAGACACTTCGATCAGTATACGAAAAGCCGTGAAAATGCAATGTTCAGTGCACAGGTCTAAGTAACTACCAAGGAATATATCAACAGGTGGATTTAACCAAAGCTACATGTGATGTCAGAGTAAATGACTTATCTTCATAAACATCTATTTTGACCTTTTTGGCGAAGGCGGACTCTTTACCCAGGTGACCAATAGGACACATTAAATCTATCAAAAAGTTCTACAAAGAACAACGAAAGCTGCACTTTAATGTTAGCGTTCAACAAATCGATTCTGTCTTCATTACATGAATATTTTTCTTCAGTAAATTTAACTGATCTGACGATTGAAGAACACAAGATGGATGAACACTTATTGCCATTCATCAAATCAGGAAAACTTTGATGAGGAAAACACCCTGTACCTTGTTGGCATTGGAGTTTAAAGGATTCAACCTGTGAATTGAGCTCTCTAAAATACAATAAAATTGTGCTTCAAGTTGTTTTTGTTGTTTATGTATAAAAATGTTATTGAATTTACCTGCGTAAATACTAATGGATAAATGTTTTACTATATAGCTTTATAATTCTCGTATGTATAGAACAGGATTGAACTGTGTTTTTTATTGCTCGTATACAAGATGAAATCATGAGTAATAGAAATTCATATTCGAAGAATACAAGTAATAAAATTACTCGTGTCTGACTAAACGTACCTCTTGAACCTTTCTTCCTGGAAAGTGTAATGCTAAGTTAAAAGTACATGTATATTCAACTACATTGGATGGCTATGTACTAATTGAAACATAATTATTATTATTACTGACGCACATTAAGTATCATCCTAGTACATTTTATGAATTGCAACACTGTGCTACAAGGAGAAATTAATATTCTGAACAAGTGTTTTAAAACGAGTACTAACTTTACGTTCTGCACCTTGTACACACCCATCCTCGAAAATCCAGGTGACAACCCGCTCCTGCACTCGCTACATCGGCATTGATGTAGCGAGTTCGGGAGTGGTCGATGTAATGAGTTCGGAAGTGGAATCACCGTTGGTGGGGTTTCGAGGATGTGGTACATTAGAGACATACGTGATCTTTGCCACACGACACGACTCTTCCAGTGATAAGCATTTCTCACTGGGTCCCCGAAAATATGTAATCTGAAAGTGAATTGATCTCAATTTGTTTTATCTAACTCACTGTAGAAATGCAGACATAGTATCTGTTTCTAGAGACGGGGTGGGTGTAAATACCAAACACCCGTTACTTATTTGTAACACAATAGAACCAGCCCTTGTTCCACAGTGCTGAGAGTGCAAATAATCTCTCCCAATGAGTCAGTCCTCTGTCGCCCATTTCACGTGACGAAATTGCTGAGTATGCAAAACGAAACTCGATGAACGAAAAGAACCAATGACAGGCTTCACACAAGGACCAGATTATTCTTGAACTTAATTCTTCAAGCATAAGCATAATATTATATCCATTCTCACAGGTACTGCACCAGATAAATGCAGTGCCATGCATATATACATTAACATGAAAAGTGCAATCAAAGATTACACCTGTAATCTGACACAAACGAATATCTCGATATATATAATTGTTTCTACGGTCTTGCAATTGTTTGCATTGAACAGTCTTTACAGGAAGCCAAAATAAATACACATGTTTTTTAGCTTAGTTGATTCTTTGAAGTGAAGGAAAAAGGGAAGGGGTACAGATATTATCTTGACTTACATTCTTACACTCACTGTTTGTTTTATGTGTTCAAATACTCACCTTAATGCATTTTAAAATATTTGTTGTTTTTACAATGGTATGGTTAATTTTTAAAGTAATACCCTACTTTTGAATTTTCTGTACAATGTATATAAAACCTGTTATATTCATGAAGATCAGATCAATGCCAATCGTTATGAAAATACCCAACACTTTTGTTCGGCTAGTTTTTAAGACATTATTAGATTTTGGGGACAACCCCTAACTCTATCTCTCTATAGAACGCATTATGTTCCCGTGAAATTCCTTCATTGTTTGGGATAGTTCTACTTAGTTTATCTTGTAAGAAAACCTATTAATTGATCTATGTTTCGATTTCTGGAAACTGCTTTTCTTGAAACACCGAAAGTGCACCAGTCAACTTTGAAACAGGAAATCATAACATGGGTAAAAATACATTGAAGCTCCGAATCCAACTGGTATTTTCGTCACATTATTAAAAATTGAAAATTACCACCTGTTTGTCAAATTTCCAGATAATCTTATAGCCCCATTCTGGGTCCGTAAATGACTTTGATCTCCATCAATGTGCAAAGTCAACTATATATATTTTTTGTAAGCGTATGTTCTGCTTAAAATACGCAATACATTGTCTGAAACTGACGTTTTTCATAGAAATAAGGTCATACAAATCAATGATTGTAACGTGCTGTAAATGATGTGCTAATTCTGGTTACTAGATAATCATAAACATGTTCCATGGTTCACGTTATTTATAAAAACATGCGTCTGATAACTGGCATCTAGTTATCTTCTTAACCTTTATTACATCCAGTAAGCGATTCTACAGCTATACAATACGCCATGTTTTGACATCACGTGACGGATAACTTCCGGCGACACCTGTGAATATATGCGCAGCTTTGGTGTTTAATTTGTTTAACCAGCTTGATTGGCCAATTTTATGTCTGAGTTTGAAGGACAGAGTTGTTCTTCTCAGAGATATGATAATCAAGTTTGATGTCAGGAAAAAAATATGTGTGTACCTCTAAATTATGATCGCTTATCAGAGTGCCATCTGCCACAATTACAGTTATTATCCGTAAAATGGTTGCCAGACCTTTAAAATGATTTTGCAGAAGAAAATGCGAGAATTTCAAGAGTAGCAAGAAATAAATTCAATAAAAGTGGTAAGTACCTCCATGAAATGATATTTTACAAAATAAAACTAGTAATTTTTGCAAACAATGCGGGATTATAGGAAACAGTGTTATTTGTGGCTGCCCATAAAAAGCTGGAAACCATTTTCAGTTATGTTTGTTTTGCCCACTTTATGGTTAAAACGAAAATTACAAAATTAGTTCAGCTTCTGTGTCTTTATGTGCGTTCATTTGTATGTGCTGTTCTTCAATTCGTTTTCCAGAATACGGCTGCTTCGTTTCTTTCAAAATTGCATGTATTTGTTGAGTGTTTGTAGGTTGTCTTAGTGATGAATGATCGTCCTTTTGGTATGTTTTGTCTTCTGGTTCATGTTAAGGATGTTTTGACTGAATGATGCGGAAGACTGTCCAAGTACGATTCAGTGTTTTTTGTCGCTGTTTAGTATGTTGTGCTCTTCTGTCTCTAATACCTGCTGTCTTCCTTGTCCGATTGTGTTAATGCTTTTACTTGGGCTAAATGATTTTATTGAAGCGCAGGATATATACCTTGGAAGATTTACCAATTTGTGTTTATATCATACAATACTTAGAGAGTAAGTGTCGGATTATGTGTCCGTACATGTATACACTGATGGTTACATCAAGGTTCAAGTGATATCAACAGGTGTTGCTGACAACATCCATTAACTTTGTCCTCGCGGACATAAACTTGTTCTCCTGATGATTGAGAAATTAAGTAACATATCCGATAAATATGTAACCAATCGTGTTATTTATATGAATGAGTTTACCAAAGGTTTTATACAGATGAACCGGTGCTTGCAATCATATACAAAGTTAATTTTAATAGGATTCGGTAGTTGAATGGTTGATTGATTTAGACATTCTTGTGTAATGCAGGAAACATTATCATCAGTTAATTCAGTACAAGTGTTCCCAGTGGCTAATTGCTCTTTATCTTAATTGGTATTTGGTTCTTCCTTCTCTCCTTCATAGAGTCAGTACACTGAGGAGGAGAAAGTTAGTTCTAGTACATAGTTTTTGTTTCGAAAACTGGTTATGTCAACGGGCCACAAAATATATGGCTGTTAAACAGTTGAAACAACACATCTTAATCAAATTAGACATTCGTTTAATCTTTGTAGAAATTCTATCTCTGGATGGTCCAAGTTTGATGTCTGATCGTTCGTCCATTTGTCCAGGGCCCAAAATTACAACCAATACTTTCCCTCTGCACTCAGCACTCAAATATTGAAAATGTTATATAATTAGTTATTATTTGTTCTTGCTTGCAAATATACATAAGGAAAATGTATAGAACTATTATTTGAATGTTAAAAATAGCATTTGATACATTATCTATGCAATTACATACTATTTATGAGATAAAATGTAATTGTTTATTCTGAGTACCACACTCTGCACTCAGGCTGATAATTACACGTATAGCTTGCAGATACACTAAATTTCAATTGGAAACAAGCAAATGATAATATTTAGCACATATTCAACATAACTTCAACTTCTCGTTCTCAAAATATGTCGCTTTGAACCTCAAAAGAAGGAATTTCAATATTTGAGTGCTGGGTGCAGAGTGTAAGTATTGGTTTTTCAGGTCCAGGTGTTGGTTAAAGTTTTCTTCCATTAAATATTACTTGTTTTGTTTATCGTTAATGTTATTGTAAAGCAATATGGCACACTTATTAGTATCATTAGTCAAGGCATAACCGTTAAATGATATCATAAAAAATAATTTTGTAACATTCGCACTGGTCTCTAGTGCAGCCTTCAGTTTTCGATTTGACTTTGACGTGAAAGTTTTAAATATTTATCTTTGTAGAAATACTTTCTGGGTTGTCTATGTACAAATGTATGATGTTTGATCGTTTGTCCATTTGTCCAGGTGTTGGTTAAAGTTTTGTTTCGTTAACTCTCACTTGGTTTGTTCATTGTAAAGGTTATTGCAATGCAATATGGCACATATTAGTATCATTAATCAAGGCATAACCGTTGAATGATATCATGAAAAAATTCATCCGTAACATTCGCATTGGCCGCTAGTGTAGCCTCAAGTTCGCAGTTTTCAATTTGACCTTGCGGAAAAAGTGAAATCGTCAGCTGGTTTCATTTGCATGTTAACGATTTAAACATTTGAACCTGAAACTCACTGCTAACTTTCGTACATTGTTTCGTGAAATTCCTTCATTGTTTGGAATAGTTCGACTTAGATTATCTTGTAAGAAAACCTGTTAATTGATCCAAGTTTTGATTTCTGGAAACCGCTAATCTTGAACACCGATAGTTCACCAGTCAACTTTGTAACAGGAAATCATAACATGGATAACTGGGATTTTATTATTGTACAGGTAGATTGTTAAAGTAATCAGATCGCACCTTGCTCACACATGCACGTGATTGTCGGTACATGGAGTCGACAGGTGAACACCGATATGTTGCTAAAACACCTGTTATGTTGTTATACTCTTTCATTCTCTGCCGTCTATGTTTATGTTAAACACTTCAAAATTAACAGTCGCTTTTACTCGCGAAGTTTCGTTGCAGTTCGCTTACTGAGTTACTGACGTGATGAACATTTGTTTATCCAAACAGAATGTTACAATTTGTAGCTCTCGTTTTTGTTTAAATTTCGACATAAAATTCTCGGAATCATTAGGGCGTTGATGATTCTCTCTTAGAGCCGATTTTTTGTGTTCGTGAAACAAGCAAGTTTATAAACATTAGGAATCTATTCACAAATGTACTAGAAAACATAAACAAAACGGGATTCGTTTCCAACTTTTGAATTGTTTTTTAACTATTTTCTTTTCTTGATGAAAGTTAGAAAAGTTAATTGAAATGTCAGATGGCGGTTCAGAGAAGAGATATGAAGGTAATGAGAGGATTGTTGACTGAGGAGAGGGTGAAGGCTTGGAGTGGTGGGCGAAAGAACGTAAATAATTCATTAAAATAATAGGTAATATAGAACATGGCCAGATACCACGGGAAAACAACGCGTACAAGTACCTTGCGTCAGAAAAGCCGCCTTTATCTGCGGCCACAACATAGGTTGACCGCGGTACTTGCGACCAAAAGTATAACGGTTACTGGTATATATCGTTATATTCCGTCATGCCTACTGACTCCATTCATAAAGTGTACATTATTTCTGTAAATGTACACTTTTGTGAGACATTTTCTCAGAAAATGATTGGTCAATTTAAGCTTCAAACTATTTCAGATTTGCATAATCACATACACAGTTAAATAAATGTCACTGCTGATTGCCTGAAGACTAAACATTGTAAAAACACACACCGAGGGATTAACATGACTGTGCTTCTGTAAACTAATCAAATTTGCAGCATTCCATTTTAATTAGTGTCTTTTGTGAAACTTAATAATAAATCAAAGAAATGTAGCGTTAATTTTTTATATTATATTTTTTAGTCTTGCTTGAACTAAATACTAAAACAAAATAATCACAATTTATCTACAACCCAATGGCTAATCCGTCAATATTGCTGTCCACAAAGTTAAGAGCAACATCCATCAAAATCGAATGATTTTACGTTATTGGTTATCAGGAGGAATACATCAAACCTATAAACAATGTATAAAATGTTTTAATATACATTGTGCAACCGTCAAGAATCCTGAATTATTATTATACAATGATCGAAAGCAGTTATAACTTGCTACTTGTTATTATAAGCACACGAGATGCCACTTAGAATCACTCGAATACAACATTATATTGTTGTTAGTAATCATCAAATTATGTAGCCCTATGATTAGAACATGTGTCAATTCATTACGGCGCTATTATAATACAAACATTTTTATAATATCTATAAAATAAAACACACTGTCTTAACATCAACTGAGCAGTTTAAGATATATATATCAGAATCGGTTAACATGATCCTGTTTGAAAATAAATATTAATTTTATAAATAATTCCATGACGATGACACTCATCTATTTTTAAAACAAAACAAATGAAGACAAATAATATGCTATATACCTTTGTGCACCAAGACTTAATCCATGAATGTGGAAAATAATTGCTTGTGTAATCTTAGCTTTTATATGTTGTATTAATAGTTTCCTGATTTTTACTCAATCTATATGACAGTTAATCCCTCAGATGTGTTAGGCCAAGGTTATTATGTTACATAGAGTCATATTTTCTAAAATTCAATATGTATTCTGCTCATGAATTGTGCCAGAATTGATTGTGCTAATCATTGTCTTTCTGGAGATCATTTACTTTTTGCCGGAGTATAAGTAAGATAAAGTACAATTTTTTTTATCAAAGTGTCCTCTTACAAACGTAACAGGATAGTTTTGTAAGGACAAACAACAAATTATCCTCGGCTTCGCCTCGGACAATTTCTTGTTAGTACTGTATCTATTACGTATTGTAGCAGTTATTGTAATAGTTTTTGTTCGACTGTGTAGTTGTTAGGTGTGTAAGATGAATAAGCAACATAGTCAGCCTCTTAGTTCGTAATACATGTAATTAATTATAATCTGTTTTAATCATAATGTTCATAATCCAACAAACTATTGACTCATTGTGTTATTTATACAAAGCATTATCTTTCAGTACAGGTATAAGTTGTATCAGAATGAAACCTGGTATTATTTCCTCAACCTTTGTGATTATTATTGATGTGTAAAATATGAACGCCCAGATTGCACGCGTTCGTCGTGCATGAAAGTAGGTATTGAGATAATGAACCATCAAGCAGTTTTAATTTAGGTTTCAATCGTTTTGTTCAGACATTTTCTATGTATGGAAAAAGGAATTGATGAATGAAAATAATGTCTTAAAAGTACCCGTGATCGTATGTACATGTGTTAAGTACGCTTAATATTAGCAGCTACTTCAAAGGAAACGAGAAATACACTTGTTTATACGTCACTCTAAAAAGTTCTTGTTTCACTTACCCATATAATCTTACGTCATAAATGCCGACGAGACTTCAAACATCACCTCTCATTGGTTCTAATTTCACTTACCTTTAATAACCATGTGACAATGCATTGATCATGTGATTGTTCGTTGATTATTGCTGCATATTTCTGTGTGGAGTTTGGCTTCTAGTTGGTTTGACATTACATTTGCACTATACTTGACATTGCATCTTGATGAAGACCAAAGTCATTAACGGACCCAGAAGGAATGGGTTTATTAGATTATCTGGAAATTTGGCAAACATGTGGTAAGTTTCAATAATGTGACGAAAATACCAGTAAGTCTAGGAGCTTCAATGTGTTTTTTACCACATCTGGTGGAAAAAGTCCATTGGAAATTTCAAATAATTTTAACACACATGCTTCGGAAAAAACTTGCCAAATTAAAAGTTTGAGGGACAACAGCTCTTGCTTCCGAGCTAACTTACTACGAGTAGATCTAATCGTGTCCTTGCTGTATCCGTGCAAGTAGATGGAATAATGACATATGGTAAGACAAATAAATTTACTTGTTATCATTCTCGACAGTCCACGAATTTACGAGAGGTAAATGGCTGTGTAAAATTGTGATGTTAAAACGTTTTATCTTTTATGTGCGAGGTTGGTGTGTATAAGCAACGAGACCTTTTCTGGCAGACAATTAACTCACAGGTGCTGCACAGAATCACTGAAGCATGTTTTGTCTGTTCAATTATGTATTGTTTAAGTGTTGCTAATTGATGTTTCGTCAGTGTATTACGATATTACATTCGTGTAAGAGCTACCAATAGGATCACAGCAACACTGATAGCATCAGCACTAAAAAGTCTTGAAGAACGAATAGTCGTATATAGCGACAGGTGTATTGCAAGCAGATACAGTCGATATAATAACTGACAATTGACTGCAAATTGTAATTTAGTGCTTGAATGAAAACCTTATAAATCAGCTTAAACTTTCACATTTCATCGAGATTTTTCAGTGGAATTTGATGAAGAACACACATAAACCTCCAAACGGAATGCCATGATCGTCTGCATTCCGTTATCTAGATGTCGAGTAAAAGCAGCAGACAATTTGGTGCATAGTTCGGTTATTGGCGAACGTTGACGGACGTTGAATCACGTTCGTACTCAAAACAAAACGTAACAAAGTTCTTTTGTGATAAACGATGAAATGTTGATGCCAAATTGGCGTCAATGAGAATTAATTAGTTACTTTAATTACATAGATAATTTGATAATTAACATGTAGTTAATAAACACGCTGTACTACAACTTCTTTCTTATGCAATAAAATCGATTTGTGAAATCGTCAGAGGGAATGAAACTGGAATAAAGAAGGCTTACCAAGTTCACCGAACAGTGTATACATTATATTAGGATTTATATCTAAGTAACAATAAGCGCGTATCATTAATATACTTTATTGTTAACAACTGTAACCGCAAAAGCGCAGTTTACATCAATTTACAGACAATTGTGAAAACGTATATAATACATGTGTACATGTACCTCTACCTAAAAATGTACAAACATTTGTAAAAGAAAAGAAAGACCATGCGTATAATCACATAAACGTGTCGAAATTTAAAACCGCACCATGTGAATGTTCCGGGAAATGCGCATTCCAACGTTTGCATATAATAACAATTCTGTATGAAAGTGTTTGTGTGCAAATCCGGCATATAACTCAAATACAGCGCACGTAATTTGTCAGGAGTTTTTAAACAATTAGCACACAACTTTATAATCACATTCCAGTGTGTATACATGTACTACATAATGCATTGAATAATTCACAGAAATGCATAAAACGCAACACACACTGGCAAGAAAATGCGTCAAACTCAGTATGCACATTATTACAGAAAATAATGTGTTTATAAATAAGCAATAGAAACATGAAATATTTGACGTCAATTTGCAAGAAATGTTGAAGTGAGTTTGTACTCCTTCTGAGACACAACGGCATACTATTTGGAACACCTCTATACGCTGTATATAAAATGTTCCTAATGTATTATTCATTAACAAACAGGATCTAACTACCGGTACATGAGACGCATGATGTGTCATTAGGATGTCTTGGTCTAAATAATAAATAATTTCGCTGTTTAAAACAATTAACGTAAACAGTTCATTTCAGAAATTAAGGCATTATTCACATGAATCATCTTTACAGCAATAAACAATAAAATTAAATAAATACATCTGGACTACTGTTTCTCAATTCGATTTACCTGAATGTTATCTTAATAGCATTATGCCATGTTAAGCTATTTGGAAATACCATACGTAATATAAAATAAGATAGCATAGCGGAAGAAGAAACCACATGAACTAATCCTGATGGTCGAAGCCATTCAAGGAACAACCTCAAATGTATTAGTCTATGTCATAAAGTTGACAGTGTTATACGTAGTGCATCACAACGTCTTATTACCCCATTCCTAGTGTCATCCTCGCAGAAAGTAGGTATTTCATGGAAAACAATCACTATTCTTCCTGACTGTTAGATGCAAACCATGGCTATCTGTCTAAACTAGACCTTGTTGATATACATGACTCTATTGAATATTGCACACACTTTCCCTAGGAATTATGTTGATACAATTGCAGTCCATTCATTACCAAATTAACGTTGACTTTGTATGTTAAATATGTTCATGCGTGTATAATCATTGGATTTAACACGATGTAAACAAATAAGTTTCGAACAGACATTAATATCACATAAAAATGTATAAAACCGCAACCAAATATACGTCAGCCTAAGGAATCCTTATTCGTTTGTGTTTTAAACATTTTAGTTAATACTTGTCTCATTTGATGGGCGAAACTCCGTCTCCTAGGCTTACACTCCAACATTTTCCGTCTTTTTATTTCCCTGTGTAGTTCATGGAATAATTCGTAAATTTCATCTCCGCCATCGGAAGCGGAAGTCTCAAAGAATGCGCATGCCCAGTCCATCGCTACGCGTTCACCTTCGTTAGCTGGAACGCGCACTTCATGTAAAAGGTCAATTTTATTGCCAACAAGTACACATTGTACGTCTGTTTTCTTAATGTCGTCTATAGGTTGTTTAATGTTACAAACTTCTTCAAAACTTTGTCGATCATTTACAGCATACACCAGTACGAAACCATCCGCCCATCTCACGTGCCCCTCTCTGTGAATGGTCCACTCCTGAAATATATAACATCAATCAGTTAGTGCATAAAACTAGCTTGTACATGTAGCGGGTTTCGGACCTACTGTCTGGAACCATCACTTAGCCATTTGAAGTACAAATGTATTAGACCACTCGGTATTCACAACAAAACCCAGAAAAACTGCGCAAATAACCATTACCTATGTAGCTTCATTACCTTACATTACCTATCCTCTTCGTCCCCTGTGGGACATAAGGCTTCGTAACATAACATAACTACATGACACCAAACGTTCAATGATATAGGTTTGCCTTCCAAAGAATCTGGCAGAATGGCTTTTCAAATGATACGACATTCTTACCAACGTTTTAGTTATTCATTGGTCAACGTAGTGGTAGAAAACATTGTGACGTATTGAATGCAGACAAAATGGATGCATTTTAGATGGTTTTTTATGACGGAAGTGCATATATACAACAGTAATTTTAAACCAAAATTGTGAATCATCAAAGATGGGGATCAAAACATTACGCCACAGTTGCTAACAACTCCAGAAAGAGCTGTTTGGGAACCCCCATCCAAGATTCACAATTTTGTTTTTAAATTGCTGTTGTATATATGCACTTCCGTCATTTAATAAAATGATATTTTTCAATCAAACCAGGTGTTGTGTTTTCAATTAGAGCCTTAGGTAATGCCCTCAAACGGAGCTTCAAAAGTGTGTGCAGCCTAGGAGCTGGCATAAAATGCATTAAAACATCCATGTGTTTTTGTAAGCGTATGATCTGCTTAAAGTACGCAATACATTGTCTGTAACTGACGTCCTACATAGACATAAGTTCAAACAAATCAATGATTGTAACGTGCTGTAAATAATGTGCTAATTCTGGTTACTAGATAATCATAAACATGTTCCATGGTTCATGTAATTTATAAAACGTGCTTCTGATAACTGGTATCTAGTTATCTTCTTAACCTTTATTACATCCAGTAAGCGACTCTACAGCTATACAATACGTCATGTTTTGACATCACGTGACGGATAACTTCCGGCGATACCTGTGAATATATGCGCAGCTTTGATGCGCAAATAACGAGACGCCGTGATTTTGACATTACATGCTAGATAGTTTCCGGCGACTCCTGTGAATAACTGCACAGCTTTGGTGCGCACCATACAAGACGTACATGAGCGTTTCAAGAACGCTGCACACATTTTACAGGAATTTTATTGTTCGCTGGGAATTCGTTTAATTGGTTAAACCAGCTTGATTGGCCAATTTTATGTCTCAGTTTGAAGGACAGAGTTGTTCCTCTCAGAGATATGATAATAAAGTTTGCTGTCAGGAAAAAAGCATGTGTGCAACTCGTTGAAAATTATGATCGCTTATCAGAGTATCATCTGCCACAAACACAGGTTTTTGCTTTTGAAATGAAGGCGTATTCAGAATCGTTGTAGGTTAAAAACCAATAGATTACAGTTGTTATCCGTAAAATGGTTGCCAGGCTTTTAAAATGATTTTGCAGAAGGAAATGCGAGAATTTCAAGAATTTCAAGAAGTAAAATCAATAAAAGTAGTAAGTACCTCCATGAAATGTTCTTTTGCAAAATAAGACACGTGATTTTTGCAAACAATTCGGGATGCTGCGAAACAGTGTGACTTATAAGATCAGTTCTAAAACATGTCCATTATCAGTTTGTGATCCAGTAACATAACATATACTCATATATTCAGCATCCGGTTACATGTTTTTTGTCTGCATTTATCAATGTTTCATTCCTAGGACGGGGACACCGTAACGACGCTTCACATACTATTGCGATTTACTAGTAGCATCTATCTGGGCTTTAGAGTCGAGACTTAGACGACACTAGACCAATTAGGCAGGGAAATAACCGATTTGCTACGCAGTATGACAGTTTCAGGCGATCGCAAAAAGACACCAAAATGCAAGTGTCAAGCAGTTTTTCGTACAGACATATCATGGAATACGGGCGATCAGATAAAACGAATTTCGGAAGCCATATAGACGTAGAATATTAAAGACAATGATAGAGATTCAAGTGGCTGGTTATATCATCCAGATAGACAATGGTCCTCCAAATATTTCATATATAAACATGCGATATAAATTCTGTATAAGATTATTGAGAAACATCAACTCACGAATGCACATGATATATAAATTCATCAAATATGCAAGGGAATGACATACTATGGCGGGAAATTTTTCCTGTTCCATAATGGTTGGCTGTGAGGTAACTGTAAGGCTTGGTGTATGACGTTTATTTGTCGCTTTCCAGACCAATTTGGTAAATCATTAAGCCGATCTTCATTTTTGCTTGTTTTGTCCACTTTATGGTTAAAACGCAAATTACAAAAATAGTTTAGCTTCTATGTCTTTATGTGTGTTTATTTGTATGTGTCGTACTTTCTTCAATTTCGTTGTCATGAACACGACTATTCTTTCAAAAGTACATATTGTCTTGTAGGTGAGTGATCGTCCTTGTGTTACGTTCTTGTCTTTTTGCTCTTGCTGTGGATTTGTGTGCCTGTCTGAGGTAGCAGGTTGTCGGAGTGGGATGTCAGTGTCCGTGAATCAGCCATGATACTAACATCACGGTTAAAGTGATATCAACAGGTGTTGCTGACAACATTCATTACCTTTGTTCTCGCGGACATAAACATGTTCTCCTGATGATTGAGAAAACAAGTAACATATCCGATAAATATGTAACCAATCGTGTAGTTTATATAAATGAGTTTTCCAAAGGTTTTATACAGTTCAGCCGGTGCTATATAGTAATCATTAAACAAAGTAAATTTTAATAGGTTTCGGTACTTGATTGATTGACTGAGACATTCTTGTGTAATGCAGGAAGCATTATTATCAGTTAATTCAGTAACACTTCAGCATCCAGCTTGGTGCTATAAGTGTTCCCAGTTGCTAATTGCACTTTATCTTAATTGGAATTTGGTTCTTCTTTGTCGAAAGTTCCGTTGATGTATTGTGTTTATGATCTTAGAATACTTAATGCTAACATAACTTAGAGTACATTTACATTGTAATTTGTTATATTTATTTGTAAAATTAACTAATAGTGTACACTGCATTTTGAGTATGTGGGCATTTGTTTTCATTGCATTTTGATCCGATTACCAGTAATACTTCCAAAATTTCATGATAAATTACAATATTTGCTCACAAGTGACAGTGCTTAATAAACGAACTTTAGATGTTATATGTATATTAAAATAGGCTATAATTATGCTTATTCTATTATATTAAAATGAAACTGACACTAGCTTTGCTCTTTTTGTTTGCTTATTTGTCACGTCAAATAATTTAAAAGAGTTTACCTAAAAATATCAGTAAGTATGGATAAGGATGTATGAATTGAATCTAATGGTGTATTGTCTGGCGTAGGAGGTCAATTTTCGTAAAGCAGTTTTAAGTATTTTTTATCTCGCATTTTTATGTTAATGCTATTGTTGTGTTCTTCAGGCCTACATGTAGTTTTAAATCTTAATTATGTTGTTTATCATTTCTACAAATACATTCCACGAAGTTATCATACATTCCTTCAAAGGCGGTTTACTTTTTATGTCAGTACAAATATAAGTCATATTTGTTCAGCCTTAAAAGTGCTGGAGGCTTATTATTATCACATGCACACGATTTCGTCGATTTTAACAAGTTGCTTTTTTCGATTATCTTCTTTAACAGAATATTCTACCATTGACTGGTGTTTGTAAATATGATTGTTGCACATGTCGCAATGTGTAGCTGTGTGGCAATGTATTGTTTATAGTTATACTCCGATACGCCCTGTGACTCCATTGATAAAGTGTACATTATTTTCGTAAGTGTACACTTTTTGAGTTGTAAGAAAGTTGTTTGTACAAAACATTTACTCAGAAAATAATTGGTCAATCATGACAAATCCACTTATAACTACATGAACAGTTAAATAAATGCTATAAAATCAATAATATTCAAGGGAGATTTAATTTCGTGAATTTTGTGGATGAAAATCCTTTAAATCACGTTGAACTTTCCACAAAATGGTCTTTTTCACCAAATCCACAAATTTTGTCACATTGAAATTAAATTATTTTTACTTGTCAAAAACATGTAGCTAGAAAATTGTAAATCCACCCAATGATAGTGCAACATTAGCCTGTACTACTGTAAAACCATCTATTTTGTGGCGTTTTACTCGAATCAATAGTGTAGATAACTAAATCAAGAATTCCAATATTCTTGATTAATTTAGGCCAGAACAAAGTTTAGAGAAATTGCTTATTGTTTTGTAAACCGCAAATGGGGAGCAAAATTTATATTCTTGTAATGACCAAGAAATGTACAAATTAATTATAGCAATTGAAGTACAGAATATTCATACCAAGCAAAATTTATTTTTGAACTTTATTCTATATATTAATACGACTGTGAGCGTCAACATGGGTAGTACGAATATACATGTAACTTTGTTATGTGTATTAAAAAAGAAAACAATACGAATATTTTCATAGAAATATGACAATTGTGAAAATAAGATAAATAAATGTCTACCTTTGTGCACTAAGTCCTTTATCAATGAATGAAGAAAACTAGATGCAAGTGTATTATAAGCACTTATAAGGTGTATAAACACATTGACACTTGTGAATTTTGATCACAAGCTAATTAAACCTATGAATGGACATTTTTGGACAGTTAACTTAATCCCTTTGGTACATTGTAGGCCAAGCATATTTTTACATTAGAACTATATTTTCTATGCTGCGAACGATGCTCTGTTCATGGATTTTGCAAGGAATTTTGGATAACCATTGTCTCTCTGGAGATCATTTTGCTTTTTGTCGGAGTATAAGTCAGATACAGAACTTGTTATCGCTCAAAAGTGTCTTCTTACAAGTGTTATTGAACAGGTTCGGAAGGACGAACAACAAATTATCCTCGGCTTCGCCTCGGACAATTAGGTTGTTTGTCCTTCCGAAACTGTACAATAACGCTTGTAAGAAGACACTTTTGAACGAAAACTAGTACTGTATCTAATACATATTACTTTGACAAATCTAGACAAAAACTACCTGATTCAGCATACTAGGAACTTAATGGGGTTGTTTAGGCTGTTGGCTGATAAACATGAGATGTATATGATGTTTATAATAATGGCGGGTTACAATAATTGACCCCTGTGTCTATGATACAAAAATACCGTGTTTACATCAAATATCCTTACCTCACATTGAACTCATAAAGTTACCGCTAATAATACTCAAAGTAGGCTATTCTTTATTAATCATTTGTTTGGCTCAACACAATTGGCTTCAGCTCAAATATGCTTTAACTCTTCAGTTTCGTAATTATACTTATTTTTTGTCAATATTCAAGTATGTACAGTAAACGTAGGCTAAAATTTACATCCTGACATTATGTCCAATACTGATTTTATGGCCAGTTGACCTAAACAGTTCACCATGTATTCACCAATTAACCCTTCACATGAAAATGAAAACGTGTCCGCATGTGGAGGACATAGACTAGCTGATGGAAATGTAAAACCTATGTAGCCCGGGTATAAAACCCAAAAATTGTCTGGGTGAGATTGTAGAAACGGTATACTTTCAATTGTAACCCTAACATTATCTTACTGGACAGTATGCCTGCTTCAAATACTAGAAGATCTTGTACGTACCTTGCCTGCTGTATCGAGTATCTCCATAGCAACAGCTTCATCATCAATTGTTGTATGATGTTTGTACGTACATTCTGTAATACACACAAACAATAAAATCAAGTATTCACTGAAGGTTCTGTACTTTTCATAGAACGAAATATAAACAAATTCAGTAAAACCTTGCAACAACATTTGAATCCCTGGAAGTCTGATACATAGAGCCTATACATTCTTAAAGTGTTGGGTTTGATAAATAACTTTTAGAAATCAACGATCATGGAACTGAAAATTGTGCTGCAAAATTTGAAGTATCGTTTATTTTATTGAGATGGTCAGTTACAACGCAGCGAGTTCAATAGCATTGTCAAACCAATGGTAATCATGGGAACGTGTTTTATTAAATTTTCAAAATTTGCGTATATGGAATCATATTAGTAATAAGCCAGTGTTTCTGATTCTGGCGCATTTGACCTAAGTTCGCGAACTTTACTTTTGGTTTTAATTTGTTAAGAAACATATCCCCAAACTATAAAAGTAATTCTAGTTTTAAAAGCTGACGAAATACGTTCTCATTAAAATGAGTAAAATAAATAATAAGTCTGTATAAAATAACATTTAACATCTTAACTTTTGACGTCATTTATATTCTGTTTGAAATCAATCACTTGTTTTTAATTTAAGGTTGAAATAACGTGTGCATTGATAAACATTACAATTTGTTAAATAGAATATTTGAAATATCGTATTGGTTGTACATGTATATTACTCTGTATTAAAACTATGCTACACAAATCTTGAAAATAGATAAAAACAGATGTAAGAAAGTGTGTGATGATACCATATTGTTTATATAAACTATGATATATTGTTCATCTTAAGTAGTACAGTTTTACCAAGTGTGTGATGATACCATATTGTTTATATAAACTATGATATATTGTTCATCTTATGTAGTACAGTTTTACCAAGTGTGTGATGATATAATATTGTTTATATAAACTATGATATATTGTTCATCTTATGTAGTACAGTTTTACCAAGTGTGTGATGATACCATATTGTTTATATAAACTGTGATATATTGTTCATCTTATGTAGTACAGTTTTACCAAGTGTGTGATGATACCATATTGTTTATATAAACTGTGATATATTGTTCATCTTATGTAGTACAGTTTTACCAAGTGTGTGATGATACACTATTGTTTATATAAACTATGATATATTGTTCATCTTATGTAGTACAACAGTTTTACCAAGTGTGTGATGATACAATATTGTTTATATAAACTATGATATATTGTTCATCTTATGTAGTACAGTTTTACCAAGTGTGTGATGATACCATATTGTTTATATAAACTATGATATATTGTTCATCTTATGTAGTACAGTTTTACCAAGTGTGTGATGATATAATATTGTTTATATAAATTATGATATATTGTTCATCTTATGTAGTACAGTTTTACCAACGCATGTTTTGTTATGGTGTTTTAATCAACCGAAGAAAGTACAGATTACACAACTATCATAATATCCAACACTGAACTTATCAACTTCCAGCACAATCAAAGTTCTCAAAACCAAAATGAGGGCCATTAAATAACTAATGTACATTAAAGTTATTGTAAAAGCCTATTCTAGAAACAAAACTTACAGTGAATTACTGATATGGTACAAAAACTAGTCAACAGACGTCAGTAAGTTAGATGATTTTGCAAACGAAGTTAAGGAGTTATTACCGCATATTATGATGCAATGAAATGATAAAGGTCGTAAGTTTAACAAAACCCGTATACATTTGAGCCGTTCTCCAGGAAAACCGGGCTTAATGACATTGTATTGTAATTATGCAATAAGATTTAGAAAAATGACTAAAATGAGAAAAAAACATGTCCTTTGATTTCATATTTAAGTGATTGGTTAGTATAGTACTATCCATAAGCTTCAAGTTTTCTTTAAAATTGTGTTGAAATTACTTCTGTCGTTGCTATGGTGATCATTTTCTAAACAGTACTCATATCAAGGAAAACAAGGGTTAAGTGGCTAAAAACACTTGAATTTTTGCGAAAATTTCTCTGTAAGCAAACACACACAAATTGGACACGTTTTATTAAAATAAGAATATGATTATATAATGTTCCACAATTTTAAAAGTTTACGTAAAAAAATTATCAGATACTGGATCAGTGGAATGTCAGTTGGCGTTACGTTAAAAACGTAGAGTAAGACGTTCGCGACGTCACTAAAAAAGTAGGACGTAGTGGTTGGTTAAAAAAGTCTTTAACCTTGTAGGTGTATGGAATAATGTGTTCAAATTTTTAGAATCTGTTCCCAAGAGTCTCTTCTTTTTAACCATATATTCATCAACATTTTCACAATTTTGTCACTAAGCCCGGTTTTCCTGGAGAACGGCTCATTTGTATTTACGAACCATTCTCAGGTATTGAACAAGTAATAGTTCCATCTAGATATGTTTACCCAGATTGCATGTATACATTTGGGCTTAATATTAGATTGAACATTGTAAACGTCCATAAGGTGGCTAAGATGAAGGGGTGACCTTGATAAAGTTAAAACCTCAGTATCAGTATGTTGACTAGCATTAATATTAGGAAGGGTTCTTGCAGGTTTTTCCTGTCTACATTTATCAAACTCCATGCATGTGAGTGGTGAAAATTTTGAAAACTGATCAGTACCTAGAGTGAACTACTTCTGAAGCCTTTGTTGTATCAAAAGCTTGCCAAGCATAGTATTAAGCCTTTATTGCCAGTTCATACAGTCAGTTCTCTGCTAAAATATGGCGTGCCTACCCCAGATTTGAACCACGGTCGCCGGATTGGGTGGTTAGCGCTAACCAATGAGCTACAGAGGCTCACATCTTGCTGGAGACCCGGTTAGCGCTACTTTCTAACCGTAGAGCACTGACGGTGTCGTGTCAAAATGACCATCACAAGTGACCAAGGAGCTGTTAAGAAACGCCACTAACCCCAATTATAAACAAACTCTGCGTGTGGTCAAAAACGCCTAATGTGTAATAATTAGGAATAAAGTAGGTATATAACCAGATCAAACGAGATTACTATAAACCCTGCCGTATTTTACATTACAACAAACACTAAATTACGTACCTAACGTTGGATCATATTCCCAAATAAATCTTCTGGTAAGAAACCGGACCACTAATGCTGAAATAATACAATAAAAATACATACAATGAATGAATGGTACATGGGTATTAAATATACTGTTAAGTCATTAATTTTCGTGGGGGATTAAATTTCGTGGATTTCGTGGTTCACATAAACCAGGAACTTTAATCCCAACGAACATTAATTTTGACCCCTGTTTTATTACCTGATATGCAAAATCCACAAATTCAAGTCCCAACAAAATTGCATTTTTTACCAAAACTACGAAAGTTCGTCCCAACGAAATTAAATAATTTTACAGTACGTAAATATACTATAAAATCAGTTTATTTCGTTGATATAAAGTGTTCGTTGATTTGGGGTGACAATACAGTTATTCTTTATTTCGCCTCAATTGTAAAATGACAAACATTCGAGAAGTCATTTAAAATTCGTTCATTGAACTCTTATTTTACTCGAGTAGTTCAATTTCAAAAGAAAATAGAAGAAACTCATAATTTGTGGTTTGTTTTTGTGCACTAGTTTAATAGTTTATACAAACATATTGTGAAAATGTATCCCTGATGATTAACAAATATGCTCAGTACATCTAGAAACGCAACGTTTTCATCCTTGATTTTTTTCTTACTTCCATTGTTCATACATTTTTTAATTTTGTGTTATAATATTGTATTGTCGCGTAGCAACTTGACTAATATCCAAATTTTATCGATCAGGTTACGTAACTCCGGTGCGTCAAGTAAATCACAAAACGCACGAATTCCACGTGCACCATTTACGCATGATAAAATTGTATGTAAATTGCATCGACTCCTTTGTTAGGTTTGCCAATGGAAAGAAAATCACAAAAGAAAATTTCTAGGCTTCTGAATAAAAATGCCAGGATAGTCCAAATACGGGCGAAATTAGACTGTTCGGGTGGCTATGACGGGACCTCAAATTGGAGGTTCCACTTCGGGTTAATTGTCATAAACCGACAATGTCTCATCGGGAGACACTGTACTAGCACTTTGACACCATCTACAACCACCCATGCGCAGGTGATAAATGTAAAAACACTCTCCGACAGGACCAGTAACTCCACATGTACCATCTCTAGACAAAGTTCATAACTGGTTCATACACTTTGAAACAACTTGTCGGACGTCATGAATATGTAAACAATCAATAAATAATCAATATTTTAACTTTCCACTTAGAACAACAATTCTGAAAAATTAGAATTTTATCAATTTGTGTTTCGTTACTTTTTAGCCGCACTATACATACAAGCACTGTTCATTCGCATCGATATCACTTTATGAATACAATGTTACAGTTCCATTGTTCATGTAATAAAATACCATCAACTAAATACAGTCTGGTTGTCAATCATAAAACATTTGAAAAAGTGTTGACAGTAACCCCAGTGTTGCGTATCTAGATGTCCTCAGTATATATACAGTAGAGTGATCATTCTTTACAGAAGAAATCTCATAAATAGGAACGATGTTGTCCAAAAAGTAGAACAGATTTATTCAAATAATTAGCTGGCTTAGAATGATAAGGGTCGTAAGTGTTACTTACAACCTTATAAGACAAATGCATATTTTCAATATACATCATCATGTGCTTCTTTTTAGCCTATTTTCATGAAAATTGAAACTTGTTATGTTGACCAAACTGAAAATGAAAAAGCTTGTTTTACCATAAGTAAAGAGTGATTGTCAAATAGTTTTTCTTGTTTTCTCAAAATATTGATTTTGTAGTTAGAAGAAGAAGAAGAAGAAGAATAACGACTTATTTAAAGAGGCAACACAGTTGGGTAAGCCTAGTCTTCCCTGTGAGCCTCTATAAATATACACACGATATTTGTGGTAAGTAATATAACAGATAAGCACCGGGTGGTAACAAAAGGGGAGGGGGCACCTAACCGCCTTACATCCTCACATTTATACTATTGAAAACAACATCAAACAAACAAATCTGCTACTTTAGAGACAAGATAATGTGGATCAAAGCATTCAAACCAACTGTATGGAATTATTTGAACTCATTAAATTCGGTTATATTTCATGCCTTGGTATTTGTAACCATAGGGGTCTGTAATGTCTTCCACCCCATTCACTGTTTAAGTATAAATGGGTTGTATTATCGCGTGTTCGGATTAGCTTACATGGAAGCCAAATGTCAATTTCTAGGATGGAAAATAATACAAGAGGGCCTGAAAGGCCCAAGGGCGCTCACCTGTTGCACATTGGTCTAGGTATCAGTACAACCTACATTCTGACCATATTTCATGAAGATTGAATCAAAACAGTGACCCCTGGAGTGAACACAATGTTTTTCTAAGATTTGACCTAGTGACCTAGTGTTTGACCCCACATGACCCAGTTTCAAACTTTGCCTAGATTATATAAAGAACAACATTCTGACCAAGTTGCATGATGATTGGATCAAAACTACGACCTCTGGAGTGAACACAAGGTTTTTCTAAGATTTGACCTAGTGACCTAGTTTTTGACCCGGCATGACCCAAACTTGGCCTAGATATCATGCAGAACAACATTCTGACCAAGTTTCATGAAGATTGGAACAATTGGTGACATCTAGAGTGTACACAAGATTTGTCTAAGATTTGAGCTAGTGACCTAGATTTTGACCCCACATGACCCAGTTTCGAACTTGGCCTAGATTTCATAGAGTACAACATTCTGATCAAGTTACATGAAGATTGGATCTAAACTGTTGCCTCTAGAGTGTACACAAGCCAATTGTTGACGGACGACGGACGACGACGACGAAGGACGGACAACGGATGAAGAGTGACCACAAAAGCTCACCTTGTCACTACCTTGTCACTATGTGATAGGTGAGCTAAAAATGACCTCACTAGCGTTTGTGTTATTTTTCAGAGGTAAGCATTTGATCAGAGTTTTAAAAGCTGTGTGCATATCTGTCCATGTCCTTGTTAGTCCCCTACTGGTGAAACCGGAGGGGACTTATGGTTTGCGCTCCATCAGTCCGTCCGTCCGTCCGTCCGTCCGTCCGTCCGTCCGTCCGTCAGTCAGTCAGTCAGTCAGTCAGTCAGTCAGTAAGTCAGTCAGTCAGTCAGTCAGTCAGTCAGTCAGTCCGGAGCATAACTTCAAAACTAAGCAAGCTATGACTTTGCGACTTTACATGTGTATATATATCAATTAGGAGAAGTGCAGTGCACAAGAACCATAACTCTCCCTTGCTTAATTTTTGGTTTATTCCCCTGTGTTAATTTTCATACTTAAATTTTACAATTGGCTACCGGTAGGGGACTTTCATTGCTTAGCAATAGTCTTGTTTTCTATGTCACTTCCGCAAGAATAGCCATATAGCATGGTAAGCAGCGACTAAGCGTCTGTGCTTGAATTTGTCGAGATTTTCAAAAGCGGTATATTTACGGTTATGAAACAGTTTGACAAAAACATGACTATAACTTGTAGAAAAAGTATAAGTTAGCTAATGAATAAAACAGTAGGTGGTTATCATCTATTTCGCAAACGACTCGGGGCTTTTTGTATACTTGGTCTCGACAAAAGTTCTGTCCCTGTTATACTTAAACAGTGAATGGGGTGGAAGACATTACAGACCCCTATGTGACTTACCACCGCTAGTCCTTTATGTAGAGAGTTCCTTCTATCCGACGCTATGATCTAAGCTTCTCCACGTGCGGATGTAACAATCTCACCATATTCATAGACCGTTACAACACCAGCATCGTTAGTACTCCACATCGTTAGTACTCCACATATAGTCTCCACTTCCACCGGATGCCTGGAAAGTTACATCAACAATACAATTTTTCTTACCAATTCTACTGTCATTGGGCAAAATATCATACCATTGCTCATCTAAATACTGTAAAAGGATTAATTTTCGTGGGGGTTAAATTTCGTGGCTTTTGTGGATCACCTTCAACCACGAAATCAAATACCATCAAACAATAATTTTGACCCTCCTATTTAAAATTTATTACTAGAAATTCAAAATCCATGAATTTAAGTCACATCAAAATGGTCCTTTTTGCAAAGACCACGAAATTTCTTCCCATCGATATTAAATGATTTTACAGTACCATGCATGTCTACTTACAGTACCATGCATATCTACTGACAGTACCATGTATATCTACTGACAGTACCATGCATATCTACTGGCAGTACCATGCATATCTACTGGCAGTACCATACATATCTACTGGCAGTACCATGCATATCTACTGACAGTACCATACTTATCTACTGGCAGTACCATACATATCTACTGGCAGTACCATACATATCTACTGGCAGTACCATGCATATCTACTGACAGTACCATACTTATCTACTGACAGTACCATGCATATCTATCTACTGACAGTACCATACATATCTACTGGCAGTACCATGCATATCTACTGACAGTACCATGCATATCTACTGACAGTACCATACATATCTATCTACTGACAGTACCATGCATATCTATCTACTGACAGTACCATGCATATCTATCTACTGACAGTACCATGCATATCTACTGACAGTACCATGCATATCTATCTACTGACAGTACCATGCATATCTACTGACAGTACCATGCATGTCTACTGACAGTACCATGCATATCTACTGACAGTACCATGGTTATCTACTGACAGTACCATACATATCTACTGACAGTACCATGCATATCTACTGACAGTACCATGCATATCTACTGACAGTACCATGCATGTCTACTGATAGTACCATACTTATCTACTGACAGTACCATGCATATCTACTGACAGTACCATGGTTATCTACTGACAGTACCATGCATATCTACTGACAGTACCATGGTTATCTACTGACAGTACCATACATATCTACTGACAGTACCATACATATCTACTGACAGTACCATGGTTATCTACTGACAGTACCATACATATCTACTGGTAGTACCATGCATATCTACTGACAGTACCATACATATCTACTGACAGTACCATGCATATCTACTGACAGTACCATGCATATCTACTGACAGTACCATGCATGTCTACTGATAGTACCATACTTATCTACTGACAGTACCATGGTTATCTACTGACAGTACCATACATATCTACTGACAGTACCATGCATATCTACTGACAGTACCATGGTTATCTACTGACAGTACCATGCATACTGTATAGCGGGTATATTTCGCGGGGGTTTAATTTTCGCTATATTCGCGGTTTACATCGAATGCGCGAAATCTTAACCCTGCGAAATAATCACCAAAAATATACAAATTTTACAAAGTGAGACAATGCATCAAGGAGCTTTAAGAAATAATCAACATTACTTTGCAAGACCTACAACAAGACACATCGCTTGAGTAAAATACGGTAATAATAAATGAACTACGACATGTATGAAATATAATTAGAAATTGGAAGCTTGTAATGAACGTGTTTAAATTTCTATGCATGCATATCAATATCGTCTGAAGGTTTGAATTGTAAGCCGTTTCATCACACTTGTTCAAAATTAATAACAGTTTTGTTTGCGGAACGTGTAAATGTTTGCCGAAATAATTGTTTGTTTGTAAATATATATACATGTTTTTCTTATGTTAGCAGTTAATGATCAGTATGTTTGGTTTATTGCGTTTCTTTATCCTCGCCACCGGATAATTCTTATGGGCGAGGCCTCCGAAAGACTTAGTACTTTCAGTTGTTGGGGGATAATGCATGATTCAGAAGATGCCCTAATTCCAGAAGCATTCCTGGTTCTTTGCATGCCATATGTATAGCACCAATACATGGGACTTTGGTTTAAAGTGTAATCCGAAAGACTATCAGCAATTTTAGTTGACCAGCCCGGAATTCGAACACACAACACCGAGATCAGTAGTGACGATTATACTCATACTCTACCGTTTACCTCCCCTTCCATGTTTACCATCAAGGTTTTAATTTCGCGGTCAAGCCCGTTAGCGCAAAATCAAGACGCCGTGAATTCAAAAGGATCCAATTAACGCGAAAATTGGACACCGTGAAATATACCAGCTATACAGTATCTACTGACAGTACCATGCATATCTACTGGCAGTACCATGCTTATCTACTGACAGTACAATGCATATCTACTGACAGTACCATACTTATCTACTGACAGTACCATGCTTATCTACTGATAGTACCATGCATATCTACTGACAGTACCATACATATCTACTGACAGTACCATGCATATCTACTGACAGTACCATGCTTATCTACTGACAGTACCATGTTTATCTACTGACAGTACCATACATATCTAATGGCAGTACCATACATATCTACTGATAGTACCATGCATATCTACTGACAGTACCATGCATATCTACTGACAGTACCATACATATCTACTGACAGTACCATGCATATCTATCTACTGACAGTACCATGCATATCTACTGACAGTACTATGCATATCTACTGACAGTACCATGCATATCTACTGACAGTACCATGCATGTCTACTGACAGTACCATGCATATCTACTGACAGTACCATGCATATCTACTGACAGTACCATACATATCTACTGACAGTACCATGGTTATCTACTGACAGTACCATGCATATCTACTGGCAGTACCATGCATATCTACTGACAGTACCATGCATATCTACTGACAGTACCATATATATCTACTGACAGTACCATGCATATCTACTGACAGTACCATGCATATCTACTGACAGTACCGTGCATATCTACTGACAGTACCATGCATATCTACTGGCAGTACCATGCATATCTACTGACAGTACCATGGTTATCTACTGACAGTACCATGGTTATCTACTGACAGTACCATGCATATCTACTGACAGTACCATGCATATCTACTGACAGTACCATACATATCTACTGACAGTACCATGCATATCTACTGACAGTACCATATTTATCTACTGACAGTACCATGCTTATCTACTGGCAGAGGGCAACATCACTCAACACTGTAATCCAACCTCAATTTACCACATAACAGTCTAGTAATACACCAACTTCGTAGAGGCTTCACAACTTTCTCATATCTCAATTTTACAAAGAATCTGATATAAATAATAATAATATTTAATTTATAAAATTATTTATAGAGGCAACATAGTAAGACATTTGCCCTATTTCCCCTTTAAGCCTCTGAAATAAGACACATTTACATAATACATTGTATATACAACAACAATAGTTACATCAATTGGCAAAATGAAAACAATTCTATTATGATAATAGTTACTACATATTTTGTCGAGTGAACGTACCTTCAGTTGATATTTATGTGTCGTCTGCTGGACAGGATCCCAAGGAAAGAACAGTAACTCTGGTTGCACTATCACTGGATCAAATATTTCCACAAATTGTGATTTCTTCACAGCAGGAACCACATCAAACTTGCTACCATCCTGAAACAAATCACACTTCATACTTATAACAGGATTCACCAAGTTGATAGCAGGAACCACATCAAACTTGCTACCATCCTGAAACAAATCACACTTCATACTTATAACAGGTTTCACAAAGTTGATAGCAGGAACCACATCAAACTTGCTATCATCCTGAAACAAATCACACTTCATACTTATAGCAGGATTTACTCAGTTGATAGCAGGAACCACATCAAACTTGCTATCATCCTGAAACAAATCACACTTCATACTTATAGCAGGATTTACTCAGTTGATAGCAGGAACCACATCAAACTTGCTACCATCCTGAAACAAATCACACTTCATACTTATAGCAGGATTCACTCAGTTGATAGCAGGAACCACATTAAACTTGCTACCATCCTGAAACAAATCACACTTCATACTTATGGCAGGATTCACTCAGTTGATAGCAGGAACCACATTAAACTTGCTACCATCCTGAAACAAATCACACTTCATACATATAGCAGGATTCACTCAGTTGATAGCAGGAACCACATTAAACTTGCTACCATCCTGAAACAAATCACACTTCATACTTATAACAGGATTCACCCAGTTGATAGCAGGAACCACATTAAACTTGCTACCATCCTGAAACAAATCATACTTCATACTTATAACAGGATTCACTCAGTTAATAGTTGATCAAAATCTTCCCAAACAACTGTTTCAAGGCAATGATTGAAAATTCCGAGTACCCACAGATATTATTATTATTATACACGTATACAATTTCAACATGCATTCTTTGTTATTATAAGATCGCCTAATTGGCATCATGAAGACATGCCTGTAGTATGCTTGGTCTGTGTTTGTCTGACTACCCAACTAGAGAAAATATTTTATCAATCAAGTAGCATAACTTTTTCCAATTTTAGCATGATTTTATTCTGGGAATGATTACCTATGTAGTTTGTAGAAAAATAACTCTTTATACTCAATTTTCAACCTATTGGTCTTCTTTAGGAGCCGTGTAACACTTTAAATAATTCGATATCATTTAGTAGTTTATAGCTACAGTCAAGCTATTAACTGTACTATACGTGCCAGATATCCTCTATCGTGCAGGAGTCTCCTGCATTTGAGACTCTACTATTGCATGATTTTCGACACATTGATCAAATCTCACACATTTCTTGGAATACTGGAACCTTAACATTTTCGTATTGTATTGATAGTCTCTCACGAAAAGAAATATTAATGTAGAAAAATAATTGACTCATATTTCTAATTTTCGGGCTCATGCCCTTCATCAAGATTTATTTCTATCTACATGAATTCAAGTTGTATCCATCTTGTTTTTTCATAATGTTGTTATAACGTGACGTCATTTCCTATATTCCTGTAACAACATTATGATAAAATAAGATGGATACAACTTGAATTCATGTATTTATAACCTCAGTTGTATGTTGTCACAAACGGGGAGTATCATAAAGACGCTTTGAAATACCGATATTGCACAATTTGTTCGTGGAAATTGATATATTCAAAGCAAGAACCATGTAATATATTCATGCATAAAGGTAAGGGTCAGGTCAAATTCGTCAAGCTATATATATATATATATATATATATATATAGTCAAACCTGTTTTTACAGACCATTCATAGAAACAGCACAAAGCAGCCTATATTGACAGATGGTCTGAAACCACAGGTAAACTACATCTGAAAATGTTTAATAAGGTCAAATTGGTGGACTTTGAAACCTGGTTTTATTCACAGGTGGTCTTTGTTAACAAGTGGTCATTAACACAGGTTTGAATGATTGAAACTTGTCCATATTTTATGGCAGTACATTATATCACATGGATTTACTTGTATCCGGGTTAGTATAGTGAGTATGTATAATCTTAAACATAACATGCATGATAATAAGGTTATACTGCATGGGCGTGTTTTTCAAATAATTTGATGTGTATTTTGCGTAATTCATGTCATTCTATATAAACTCATTGTCAATTGAAATATTTATAATAAACTCGTTCAGAAAATATTATTAAAAAAGGCTCGCTGAATAAAATTTCCAAAACTCGTTTAATATGAATTTATATTAATTGACAACTTGTGAAAGATCCTCTATATATTTTTAACACCAACTAATTTCCACTGTGGCGGGGACACAGGAAATATTTTATTGATTACGTGCACATGTAACTACCACGTGAGCATGTATTAGATATCACGTGCACGTGTGTCATTAACAAGTTTCACATATATGAGATATCACATGACCATGTGTTATGTAATACGTGCTGATGTGATAGCTATTCTGTTATTTTTTGTTGTGAGGAATTTGATGTTTTACGAAATGTGTGTAACAATACAGGCCAACTGGCTGAATTGCATCAATGCATCCATATAGGGTTTTGGATGATGGTCGGTACTCCACAAGTATCGTTTAAACTTCAAAGTTCTAGCAAACTTAAAATATTTCCATGCTATAACTATGATACCGCACACATGATCTCTGTGCTATAACTATAGATACCACACATGATCTCTGTGCTATAACTATAGATACCACACACATGACATCAGTGCTATAACTATGATACCTCATACATGATCTCTGTGCTATAACTATAGATACCACACACATGATCTCTGTGCTATAACTATAGATACCACACACATGATCTCAGTGCTATAACTATGATACCTCATACATGATCTATGTGCTATAACTATAGATACCACACACATGATCTCTGTGCTATAACTATAGATACCACACACATGATCTCTGTGCTATAACTATAGATACCACACACATGATCTCTGTGCTATAACTATAGATACCACACATGATCTCTGTGATATAACTATGATACGTCATACATGATCTCTGTGCTATAACTATAGATACCACACACTATCTCTGGTCTATAACTATAGATACCACACACATGATCTCCATGCTATAACTATAGATACCACACACATGATCTCTGTGCTTTAACTATAGATATCACACATACACATGATCTCTGTGATATAACTATAGATACCACACACAAGATCTCCATGCTATAACTATAGATACCACACACATGATCTCTGTGCTATAACTATGATACGTCATACATGATCTATGTGCTATAACTATAGATACCACACACACTATCTCTGTGCTATAACTATAGATACCACAGACATGATCTCCATGCTATAACTATAGATACCACACACATGATCGCTGTGCTTTAACTATAGATACCACACATACACATGATCTCTGTGATATAACTATAGATACCACACACATGATCTTTGTGATATAACTATATATACCACATACATGATCTCTGTGCTATAACTATAGATACCACACACATGATCTCTGTGCTATAACTATGATACCACACACACACACACACACATGATCTCTGTGCTTTAACTATAGATACCACACACACACTTGATCTCTGTGCTATAACTATAGATACCTCATACATGAGGCAAGATTTGTCATTCTTGTGTGCCTCCGTAGCTCAGTCACAGTAGTTAGTGTGATCTCCCTAATCCGGTGACCTTTCCCATCTCCCAAAGCATCTCAAGTAGAAATCTCAACTAAAATTGAGATTGAGTTAAAATCTGAGTGTCTATTAAGAGATAATTCTGTAGTTCAAGCTCTTTAATATCTACTGTAATAAACCCAGAATAACATGTCTATTCAATGATGTTTGTTTTGAGATCATCATCACATTGAAATTAACAAAAATAGATATGCCACTAATTGAGATGAGATCTTGCTCAGATTGAAATGTTTTGGGAGATTGGGGCCTAGGTTCAAATCCGAGTGGAGGCACTCATATACCTGCCATATTTCAGCAGAAAGCTGACTGGGAAATAAAGGCTATGCTTGGCACTTTTTAAAAACTTGTAGCCAGGTTATACTGTATCAAAGATAAACAACTTCAATTATATTTATTTATTTTAAATTATTATAACTAGTTTATTTAAATTTTAATACAAACAAACACACAAATAGAGTTTAATAAATGATTATTGCATACATGATCAACACACATTTTATATTAAAATATCTCATACAGATAATACATAATTACACAGGGCCAATATTTATATAGCATCTAAAGTGAAAACTTAAATAATTTGACATACAGTATTCAGCTGCCCATATTTTACAAGAAACGAAATATAGCCTATGTTTTCAATATAATTACTGTAGCTCTTTACATAATGCTTCAGAAACTAAACAATGTAACTAATTGTTAATAATAGTTTTCCTGTTTAGCTGATGCACTTTAGAAAGATTTGAGATTTTAAGAAAATTCTAAGTTTTCACTTTAGATGCTTTGTAAATACCGGCCCAGGAGAAGTCCCGTTACACTTCTCACTGGTGATACAATTATATGTTCTTCATATGGCTATGACTGAACTGATCACTCACACTCAGAAGGGAGTGATAATTCACTCTCAAATGGAACTCATGTCATGAATGCTTGAAGTTCCTTTACACTAAGTGTCCTATCAGTTTCACCAAAACCCTCTTAAAACTGAACAATTCACTAGCGTTGTTCCGATCGTCGATGATAATCAATAAAAAAATCCTCAGAAAACTGAACAATTCACTAGCGTTGTTTCGATCATCAATTATAATCAATATAAAACCCTCAGAAACTGTACAATTCACTAGCGTTGTTCCGATCATCAATGATAATCAATGAAAAATCCTCAGAAAACTGTACAATTCACTAGTTTTGTTCCGATCATCAATTATAATCAATGAAAAATCCTCAGAAAACTGTACAATTCACTAGCGTTGTTCCGATCATCAATATAAAATCCTCCAACAATCTATAACAGATCATCTTTTTTAATAATTGATTATTTTATAGGAAAATGTCAAAAATAGGCAAGCAGCAATACTTTCACATATATTTTGGCATACCATCAGTGTTGAGAAAATATTCAATTATGATCTATAATCAGAAAAATATTTAAATTAAATTAATAAAATTTCGAGGGTTGCCCGCAAGACTGTCGTATGTCCTTCTTTAATGATAAGCAGTTACTACAGTCTTGCAGGCAACCATTCTATCAATAAGATAGTTCCAAACTGCTAATTGATTATGAATGTTCCATACTATTCCAATCATACAACTCACTGAAAGATTTGAAAAGTGATGTATAGCTTGGCTATTTTGACCTGAGCCTGACCTTTCTTATAGGTGGTACGGTGGTCGAGCGGATAGCCTGCTTGACTGCTGATCGAGAGGTCCCGGGTTCGATCCTCGACCGGGGCACTTGATCATTTCTGAAACGCTTTTCTGTGTTTCCCACCTAACTAGAGATGAACTGGTTAGCAACCCAGAGGTAGTCTCGCGTGTATCGGTGCTATACACCGGGCACGTTAAAGAACCAAGGTGTCTCTTCGGAAAGAGCTAGGGCATCTCGCCCGGATACCTTGTATCCGACCGCTATCTCTTCCACCTGCTGTCCCTTTAGCAAAAACACAGGACCCCATTGGAAATAAGTGCTTGCACTTTCATGGGTTATCCTTGACCGAGAGGTTTAAATAATTACACCTTTATGCAAGAATATGTTACAAGGTTTTTGCTTTGAATATATCAATTTCCGCAAGCAAATCGTGCGATATTGGTATTTCAAATTTGTGTATGTATTACGTCTCGAGCGTCTCCGTGATACTCCCCAATTATGAAAACATACAATCGGTGTTGTATTGTATGTAAAATATATCGACTGTTAAATTATGCTAATCAAAAGGTCAGGCTCGTGTCAAATTGGCCATGCTATATATAGGAATGACTTGGTTGCACAAAGAATTATGCTAATCAAAAGGTCAGGCTCGTGTCAAATTGGCCAAGCTATATATAGGAATGACTTGGTTGCACAAAGAATTATGCTTATCAAAAGGTCAGGCTCGTGTCAAATTGGCCAAGCTATATATAGCAATGACATGGTAGCACAAAGAATTATGCTTATCAAAAGGTCAGGCTCGTTTCAAATTGGCCAAGCTATATATAGGAATGACTTGGTTGCACAAAGAATTATGCTAATCAAAAGGTCAGGCTCGTGTCAAATTGGCCAAGCTATATATAGGAATGACTTGGTTGCACAAAGAATTATGCAAATCAAAAGGTCAGGCTTGTGTCAAATTGGCCAAGCGATATATAGGAATGACTTGGTTGCACAAAGAATTATGCTAATCAAAAGGTCAGGCTCGTGTCAAATTGGCCAAGCTTTATATAGGAATGACTTGGTTACACAAAGATATAAGAACACCATCTATACCATCACTCAAACATTTCTGAATTTACTGTAAAAACATTTAATTTCGATAGGACAAAATTCGGTGGTTTTGGTAAAAAAGACCATTTCGATGGGACGTCAATTTATAGATATTGCATTTCAGGGAATAAATACAAGGTCCAAAATCAGTGTCCGATGGGATTTGATCTTGTGGTTGAAGGGAACCACAAAATTTAACCCCCCACAAAAATTAATGATTTTACAGTATACAATTAGAGAAAATGTAACTTTTTGAAGAATGGAAAGCTGTTTACATACACTATGCATTGAAACTCAGAAAACAATCGTAACTATATATATTTTAACAGATAGACTGCTTCTAATGTATGATACTTACACATAAGAGAATTGAAACAGTATTACAGAATCATCATAATTAATAATCATGTATAATTATATATGGGCACATACATATAGATAAGATTTTCATCTGGTTTATTCCATGCAAACATTGTCTTATAATTTCTATATACGGTAATTCCCCCAAATAATAGCCCTCTGTTATTATTGTCTGTTTTCTAATAGCATTAAACTTATTCTAGGTCAAGT
Organism: Spisula subtruncata; assembly: GCA_963678985.1. NCBI lineage: Eukaryota > Metazoa > Mollusca > Bivalvia > Venerida > Mactridae > Spisula > Spisula subtruncata. Next base: position 3,318,846 of record OY787674.1, read on the forward strand.
TATGAAAAATTCAGCCTTATTTAAAAATTCATGTACTTTTCAAGGACTTTATGGCCATTTTAAACTCAAGTACTTTTCAAGGACTAAGGGATCAAATTAAAGTACTTCTGGAGACCTGTGTGAACGGTGTGTATTATTGTATGTCTCATTAATGAACTACATTGTATAGTATATTCATGACTTATATCAAGAAGCAATGAAATGTTATAGCTAAATATGCTGTATTATTCAAATATTCACAACTCAGCATGTGTTGCATTATTTATACATATAGTGTTACAGTACCATCGTGTTGTCAAACTACATTGTATTGTCCTATATAGTGTTACAGTACCATCGTGTTGTCAAACTACATTGTATTGTCCTATATAGTGTTACAGTACCATCGTGTTGTCAAACTACATTGTATTGTCATAACGGTCTATCAGCCATAAAGAAGTAAATAAACTACATATAGTCTCCTATTCTACTCTGTTCTACTCCACTCCTACTCTGCTTCACTCTGCTCTACTCTACGCCACTCCTACTCTGCTCTACTCCACTCTTACTCTACTCCACTCCTTATCTACTCCACATGTTCCACTATACTTTTACTCTACCAATCTCTACACCTCCTACTCTACTCCACTTCTACTCTACTACATTCTACTCCAGGCTACGCTACTATACTATCTGCATGGATCGGCAGTATGCCCCTCTGCTCACATGTTATAATACGGGTAAATACAAAGATTTAAATTATATGTCAGAGGTGGGGGTACATTACAAGGTAAATTTGTGGACATAGCAGTATAATTATAACATATGTCAATGTTTTCTTTATGTAGGGAAGAAAATGCATTATTTAAGTAATTTTAAAGAAAAAGATGCCTTATTTCGCTTTATTATAATGCACTTCATTAGTACATATAATTATACCCTAACCTTTACTATGATAACAACTCACTGATTAGATCATGGTTCGTAAATGTGTATGATAACAAATGATGAAGTCACCAGCAATTTGGGAGCGAACATAACAATGTTTGCTTAAACTGATTAATTGTAATACTAAGTTTCCAGGTAATTATGGTTGTAAGTATAACTCTATAAGAAAGGTGTTCAAATTCTACATAATGTTAAATCTGATGTAAGATTCTCCAAGTTAAAATTTGGATAAATTAATGTTTTATTGTATAAATGTCCTTGTAAATCCTATTGTTTGCAATCAGAAGAACAATATTGTTACTTTACAGTAAATACTGTAATGTTGTTGTTGCTCCTCTGTCCTACAATCAATGTGTTGTTAGTGGTATTATAACAGACTGACCGTGGACCATACAAACCATCACTACGTGTGGCAATCTCTCCCAGACAATGTCCCTCTGGATCAAGGTGCATAATATTGTCTGTCATATAACCACAAACTATCACATGACCATTACTGTCTGTACAAACTCCGTGTGCACAACGTACTACTCCAGGTGCTCCACCTAGTCCTTCACTGTGATATAACCAAACTACACTACCACTACCAGTAGTGTTTATCGTTATCACTCCTTTGTTATAATCTGCTACATGTAGAGATTTTCCATCAGGACAGACAGCAATATCACAGATATATGAGAACATTCCAGCACCTGTTTTATCCTTACAGATGGCCTGGAGGAGTTTACCTTGTAATGTATAGACATATAGAGAACTACCACCACCAACATATAACTTATCACTGATCACTGCAATACCTTTACATACATGGTTCATATGGTATGTACGTCCAGGTACAAGTTTATCATTACATGTGGATATAAATTGTATAGTGTGAGCATATAGACATACAGCTACTTCTGTACCACTTGATCTACATACTGACCATGGACTACCTTCCAGTACCACTGATGATTTGATCCTATACTTTCTACAGTCAACTAACTTTAACTTTTTATTATAATGATCAGCCAACAAGATACTACCACTATCTAACATACACGATGACTGTATAGAACATGTATTCTTGTCATCTGGTTGTTGTATGTTGTACTCTGATTTATCTACCACTGTGTAAAGTTGTTGTTTCAGTGGCTTCAATACTGGCTTGGTAACTTGTTGTTGTGTTGGGACTTGTGTGTTATACCTGCTGTAACCAGATGCTGATGAGCGTGTTGTTGGTTGATGGCTAGAAGTAGATATTTGTTGTTGTTGACTGCTAGCAGAAGATGTTGCTTGTTGTTGACTGCTAGCAGAAGATATTGCTTGTTGGTGACTGCTAGCAGTAGATGTTGCTTGCTTTTGACTGCTAGCAACAGATGTTTGTTTTTGACAGCTAGAAGTGGATGTCTGTTGTTGTTGACTGCTAGCAGTAGATATTGTTTGTTGTTGAATGCTAGCAGTAGAAGTTGTTTGTTGTTGACTGCTAGCAGAAGATATTGCTTGTTGGTGACTGCTAGCAGTAGATGTTGCTAGTTGTTGACTGCTGGCAGTAGATGTTGCTACTTGTTGACTGCTAGCAGTAGATGTTGTTTGTGGTTGACTGCTAGCAGTAGATGTTGCTTGTTGTTGACTGCTAGCAGTAGATGTTGCTAGTTGTTGACTGCTAGCAGTAGATGTTGCTTGTTGCTGACTGCTAGCAGTAGGTGTTCCTAGTTGTTGACTGCTAACAGTAGATGTTGTTAGTTGTTGACTGCTAGCAGTAGATGTTGTTTGTGGTTGACTGCTAGCAGTAGATGTTGCTAGTTGTTGACTGCTAGCAGTAGATGTTGCTACTTGTTGACTGCTAGCAGTAGATGTTGTTTGTGGTTGACTGGTTGCAGTAGATGTTGCTTGTTGTTGACTGCTAGCAGTAGATGTTGCTAGTTGTTGACTGCTAGCAGTAGGTGTTACTAGTTGTTGACTGCTAGCAATATATGTTGCTTGTTGTTGACTGCTAGCAGTAGATGTTGCTAGTTGTTGACTGCTAAAAGAAGGTGTTGGTTGTTGTTGACTGCTAACAGAAGGTGTTGATTTTTGAGGACCATAGAGTATACCAAATGTAAGAACATTCAATAAGAATGTCATAATTTCAGTATTTTTAGAAAATTTAATTTCTGAATTTTGATGGTTGGGCAATTTTGATAGCAAATCTTGGCCTCGTTTTATCATATATCGACCTAGTTTAGCAATGACAAATTTCTGTGAGTCGTTACTCTGGTCAGACTCAATCTCAGCCTTGAACCTGATCAATTCATCCCGGGTCTCCTGGATGTTTTGAGCTGTATCCCCAGACACCTTTTTGGCCTCGCGATACCTGGCATCGAGATCAGCTAGCGTGTCTGCTTCGATCTTGTCAATGATGTGGTTTATATCAGCTCGGTATTTCTGAATTTCCTGCTTACACGTAGCTTTGCTGTCATCCAGGTTACTCTCCATTCTGTCGTGCTGTGTCTGTAATGTCTTCATGGACTTGATGGTGGTTGTTAAATCGTTGTTGATTTGTTTGACTTTTTGTATAGGGAAGTGTGATTGCACCAAATCAGGGACATAATGTATGTCACCACACGATCTGAAAATAATGTTTTTATATAAATACATATGTACAGTCCAATTGGGATATGACTAGAGTGACGCAGTGGTATAATCCACTATTGAGGGGTATAGAGTGATGCAGTGGTAGAATCCACTATTGAGGGGTATAGAGTGACGCAGTGGTATAATCCACTATTGAGGGGTATAGACTAAAGCAGTGGTAGAATCCACTATTGAGGGGTATAGAGTGACGCAGTGGTAGAATCCACTATTGAGGGGTATAGAGTGACGCAGTGGTAGAATCATCCACTATTGAGGGGTATAGAGTGACGCAGTGGTAGAATCATCCACTATTGAGGGGTATAGAGTGACGCAGTGGTAGAATCCACTATTGAGGGGTATAGAGTGATGCAGTGGTAGAATCCACTATTGAGGGGTATAGAGTGACGCAGTGGTAGAATCCACTATTGAGGGGTATAGAGTGACGCAGTGGTAGAATCCACTATTGAGGGGTATAGAGTGACGCAGTGGTAGAATTCACTAATGAAGGGTATAGAGTGACGCAGTGGTATAATTCACTATTGAGGGGTATAGAGTGACGCAGTGGTAGAATCCACTATTGAGGGGTATAGACTGACGCAGTGGTAGAATCTACTATTGAGGGGTATAGACTGACGCAGTGGTAGAATCCACTATTGAGGGGTATAGACTGACGCAGTGGTAGAATCCACTATTGAGGGGTATAGAGTGACGCAGCGGTAGAATCCACTATTGAGGGGTATAGAGTGACGCAGTGGTATAATCCACTATTGAGGGGTATAGACTGACGCAGTGGTAGAATCCACTATTCAGGGGTATAGAGTGACGCAGTGGTATAATCCACTATTGAGGGGTATAGAATGACGCAGTGGTATAATCCACTATAGAGGGGTATAGACTGACGCAGTGGTAGAATACACTATTGATAGGTATAGAGTGATGCAGCGGTAGAATCCACTATTGATGGGTATAGAGTGACGCAGCGGTAGAATCCACTATTGAGGGGTATAGAGTGACGCAGTGGTAGAATCCACTATTGAGGGGTATAGAGTGACGCAGTGTTTTAATCCACTATTGAGGGGTATAGAGTGACGCAGTGGTAGAATCCACTATTGAGGGGTGTCAACAGGGCCTAATTTAAAATCAGGAAAATTTCATGCAGCAGGACAATTTTGACAACCAAGTGGCCTAACACAGCATTGTTTCCATAATTGTCTAAGTTTTTATTAAGAAATTCCATCACTGTGACAAGAGATTTAATTGACCATAACTTTGCCAAATTTTCAAGATATTTTCATCAAATACTTTTATATTGGTAAAAATCAAGCCTCTTTTTAGGATATGTAAATCAGGAATTCCGGATTATTCTAAAAAATTGACACCTCTGCACTATTACAGTGCAAAACCAATTATACAGGCTAATACAAACATGCCCATAATTCCAATGTTGAACTAAACTCTACCTGAATGATTGTAATCTTTTATGTACTATTGTTGATTCAAAGATGTCTATCAAAACCGCCAGAATGTTACACTTCTGAATAGCTTTAACCACTACGCCTTTGGACCATAAGAGTTTTAATCGAAAAAGTGTATTTATGATGGTAGAATTTAATCCTGACAAACCTGTAATAATCGACCGGGTTGAATGTTTGCTTACGCGATTGTGACAGAGATCTTTGAATCAACAATACACATAAACTGCTACGTCACTTGCAAAATATCCTTACTGGACTGAAGATATGTGTTGTTGATTTCATCATCAAGGTTTACAGGGTGGACATACCAAGTGACTTTTTGGGGCTAAGTGGACAAGTAAAATATGTCAACCAAAACATTCAACAAACAAGATTCGTAATACGTGCCATGTGACTTGTTCCCCTTTTTGGCTAAGAGGACAAGTAAAATACGTCAACAAAAGTTATAAACTAGAAATGGGTCCATTGACACCGGCTCCCGCATTGGGGTATATAGTAAAAGTAACAAAGGGCCATAACTCTGGTAAAAATTGTCACAGCAAAAATTCCATCCTTTGTGGTAAACTACACATCAGGTTTGTTAATTTGTTAAAGATTTAACCAATTCCAACCAACAGTTTTTAAGGACTCCAACACATAATATTTGCATTACATATGTATGAACATACTGACAGACAGCACCAATGCTATATGTCCCCCCCACTTATAAATACTGTAAAATCATACATTTTCGTGGGGGATTAAATTTCGTGGATTTTGTAATTCACTTTCTTCCACAAAATCAAATCCCATCAAACAATCATTTTGCCCCATGCATTTATTACCTGAAATGCAAAATCCATGTATAAACGTCCCAATGAAATGGTCTTTTCTACCAAAAACAACGAAATTTCCTCCCATCAAAATTAAATGATTTTACAGTTAGTGAGGGGGCACAACAACCGTATGCATCTTATGACTTGACCAATTTGAGGTATGTTCAACGCTCAAGCCGAGAATAAGCACTACACACACAACTTTTTGTGGACAGATTTTTACGTATCAACTTATCCAAAAAGTCATGAGGAATGACCACTCTGGTTTAATACTAACTCCAGGCTGCTAGGAAAGATGCGTCACTGAGCGTCTCAGTGGAATTAGGAATATATGTTTTCAATAAGCTTTAACCAAGTAGGAAATTAATGCTTTACTAACAGGCCTGATACGGTCCTTAATGGCATAATGAAACTAATTTTTTCAAATTGTGTATAAATTTCACATTTTCAGCCGGCCTAAAATAGCTTTTAAGCAGTTGATTTGGCATGCAGCCTGTTGATATTGAGTACCCTGGAAAGATGTGTTGAAATACATGGAGAGAAGGGTTAAATTATTGATTTCTCTACATAACATAACCCACATTAATGTTAAATGATTAAAACTGGTTGTAATCATACAATGATAGCATGAACTTCAAAATGTACACTATACATCATCTAGGTATTGAGGTATCTATAAACAGTTATTATAAAGTTCGGATTTTATCTGTCATATATTATACTATATTAACGGACAGTCATGGGTCTGATATACATGCAGTGTTGATAAATTTTTTTTATCTGTTTAAGGGCACTCTACTGATATCTAGAAATGTGTGAATTGGACACGGGTGTCCCTTTTATAGCACATCTCATTAAAATAGGGAAGGATACGGGAGTTATTACATCATTTGATATAACATAAAATTAACAAAGGGCCATAACTCTGGAAAAAATTGATGCAGCTAAAATTCCTTCCAATATTGTCTTCTACACATTGAGATTGTTGATCAGTGAAAGCTTGAAGAAATTCTGCCAAATATTTTTGGAGTTAAACACACAAGATTTTTCATAATGAGATACAGTAAAACTGCGTTATAACGAGCATCGATATCACGAGCACTCGGTCTATCTCGAGCAAGTTTTTAAATAGTATCTGTTTGTATTACCAATACATGCCCTTTGGTTATTTCGAGCACCAAGTTTATCTCGAGCATGTTACCTGTCCCGAAAACTACTTGAGATAACCAAGTTTTACTGTATATAGTAAGACTAACAAAGGGCAGAAAATAATTGTTTCTTGAAGGTCATCTACACTTTGGGGTTGATCAGTGAAACAGTTTATACTGGACAGTGAAGGCAGCACTCAACTTAACCAGCTGAGCATAGAAAACATTAATAACATTAAACAATTACACGGAGCAATGCCCATATATAACCTAAGGAAATATTAAAAAGCTCAAGTCCCCATTGAAAAAAGACCTTATCAATCCTATTTTCATTCCGTCCCTGCAATCACATAAACAATGGGCGCATATGACAGTTCCTGATTTAGAGTGCATAGGATCTAAAAACATTTCAGTCAAATCATCTTTTGAGATATCGCAAGGATTTTCCAAGTTTGGCATTAATTTTTATTGCCATTTATCTGTGATGACGTTAAGCCCGAGATGCTAAATGACGGGCGCTTTACCTTGGTTACAATAAGTGACAGCATCAAGTAAATAATATTGTTAATTAATTGAAATGTGAAATATTGGTTGATCGACATCAGCTGGTAATTTCATTATGCTAGAATCAATATTTCAAAAATTACAAGAAAAGTTCTGGAATATATTGCACACAGTAAGTTACATTATTTGTTCCTATCTGCAGTTATTAATTGGAACCAATTATTGACAGCCCATCCGCCGAAATCACCAATCTAACAAGCAATTAGGAACTGCAAGCAATACATAAATCCCCTACCTGGTTTTCAGGTTGTCAATGTTTTGGTTGCCATGGTAACCACATTTTTTGTCAAAATAAAACCGACTGACTAAAAACCAGTAGGGGCTTAATACCCATTTTTTGTTGTTGGAAAATCTCGTTAAAACTGAATTAAAAGTATACTTACTTGTGGATATTCCCCATAATCCTAAAACAAATGGAACAACCAACAGCATCATGGTTCCCGCAGTACATGTTAACCACTTCAAGATGGTGGAGTTTACACAGTTCAATTGGCATAGCTTTAATCTTCTGCCCGGGACCTTTTGGTGAATGTTGAATAGCATCCACTAAGATATGTCCGGTAAATAAACTATCATGAATCACAACACAGTCCACACAAAAATATTGTTTACAACTTGTGCAATACTTTGCAGCTTCTTTATTGAGTTTTTTCCTCGCACACGGAGTACAACATAAGTCGTACAACATATCGCCGGCATTTCGTACGGAGTGAGAAAGATTTTTACTGTCCATCCAAGTAGCCATCTTCAACGCTGTATGTTCACTAAAATGATCACGCCTCCCACATGACTAAGTCTATATATACCCCAACTGGTGACCTTCACCTTAGCTTTTATGCAGAAGGATACTTTTATTTTACTTTAAATACCTCATTACGCCACCATTATAGCTGAAGTATTTTTAAAAATTAATTTACAGTTTTTTGGTATAACAATACTTAATACTTAATCTTGAAATCTCGTACAAAAATAAAATTATCAATTAAAGATTATCAATACACACATGACCAGTTGTACTTTTAAACCTAACATAATCTGTAAATGATGTAAATAGTCCATAAATAATATAACTTTTATAATACTCTCCTGAAGATCTTGGTAGAGTTGTTCCCCTTGGATGAGTATAAGTTCACTATAAACAAGATGTTGTTATCATAAATGCAAATGTTTACAGAAACTTTAATTTACTGAATTTAACTTGACTGTTTACATAATCTTTATCAGGGATGTGTCAACGGAGCCTAATTTAAAATCCGGAAACTCATATGCGGTCAACCATTTTTGACAAACAAAAGGGATTCAACCTCATAGTTTCCATATTTAAATCAGTTTTTATTAAAAGTTCCTTCAAAACAGATTAAAATACCATAACTTTGGCATTTCTCGAGACATTTTCATCAAATAACTTTTATTTTGGTCAGAAATCTTGGCTCTTGTAGGATCTGTAAATCTGATATTTCTGAATTATCCCGAAAATTGACACCCCTGCTTTATAAAATGAATATAGCAGTAAACTTGACTGTTAACAGAAACGTTAATTTACTGAATATAGTATGCCAACATAAGCTCAATATTTTAAGGCTGTTGTCATAATCTGGATTTCTTCATAATACAACCAACCATCATACGTAGCATCATTATAATACATTAAAGATTGACAATATGCAAGACAAGAGATCTTCAAGCCTCATTGTTTGCCAAAGGTTTTCAAGTTAATCCATATGACCATGTAATTATAATTTACTGATAAAAGGGATTTTAAGGCAATTGTTCAGTAAAATATATCATGTTTTTTTAAAACTTAAATCTGTTGCCATAGCAACTACAATTTTGTCAAATTGAAACAATAAATAGTCTGTGTAATCCTTAATATTTCCTATATAGATGTAGCATAATCATGACAGTTAAGTGAAGATTCAATTTATTGTTATTATTTCTGCTTCCACTTCCAATTTTTGTCTGAACCAAAAAGTTACTGACGGTGCATTATATAAGACCAAGTTTCTTAAACATAATGTAAATGAGTGATGGACTGTCAGAAGTAACAGCACATTTATATGTCTAATCATAAGAATAGTTCAGAGAATTTGACACAAGCTGGACATGGTACCCAGTAATATCAGGACACGTGTAATCGTCATTACAGGGTTCCAACAAATATTCTAAGACAAAATTCCCTGACTTTTCCCTGACCAGACAGCAGTTTTCCCTGACTTTTTTAGCGATTGGGCCTTTTTGTTAGAGCAAAATAGCACAATAGAAACAGTGAAAATGAGGTTATATTTGCTATATATGGAACCAAAATGTTTCAGGTAGCACTTTTAGTGCTGTGGTTTGACACAAAGTAATAATAATTTAAGATTATTCCGACCGAGCATAGCGAGCGAGGATTTTTTCTTCGTTTTAGGTATTTTCGTCATATGAAATGACACTGAATGAGATCTTAAATGAAGAATTCCCTGACCTTTTCCTGACTTTTGCCCAATTTCCTATTTCCCCTGACTAATTTCCAAATTTTCTGACTTTCCCTGACCTTGAAAAAAATATGTTTTTCCCTGACCGTGGGAACCTTGCATTAAGCTTCGGCGATTCGGCCCCTATTTTTTGTGATTTATTATTTTTCTAGTATCCGCTCTTATTTTCTACTCAAAAAATGTAAATTCAAGGACTACTGTAAATCACTTTATATTCACAATTAAAGTCCCAATTATTACATTCGCAACAAAATTAACTATAGCACATATGATAATGCACCAATAAAAAAATATTTATGTCGAAAAACGTCTTGTTCATGTGGTTTGTATTCACTTGATGATTTTTTTCCAGATATGTCTGACATTGTGAAAGTAAAATTTTGGGGAAGAATGATTTCGCGGATAGTACAAATTGCAAAAATTAAACCACAGCAAGTAATACCTGATATAAAGTAAAAGAATTAATTCTTTTTTTTTAAATCCAGGAATTTTTAAGGATTTCTTTTCAGTGAGAAATTCCAGGATTTTTTAAGGACTATGCATCTAATTCAAGGAATTTTCAAGTACGAGGGTCATTCAATATATTCGTAGACAATCGTTCTCATTTTATTATATTGGTGTTTAAATATAAATTTCTTATATCGTTATAAATATTCATTTATTACCTACCGTAGATACAAATTTATCTTTAGTTATGCAACACAGTAGCATGTCAGCAGCCGTTGTATTACAATAGTAATGCGCTACCACCCCGACCGACGTAACATACCCTTTTCATTAGTTCAACTAGTTATAAATTCCGAATTAATTCATTTACATTCCCATACGTTTGCTAGATTATTGCAAGTTATTATCATAATATTTGGTGAAAATATTAACTTGTTTACACGTTTGATATTGAATTGAGAAGTATTTGATCTTTGCCTGTCACGTTTACATTTACGTCAAAATGCCAATGAATTTACGCAAGGAAATTCATGCAACTATTAAATTGTGCACTTGTATTGGAAATACACAACAAACACTCATAAGCTGCTAATGAGAACACACGGATAACATGCAGTATTCAGTGTCCATGTGTTTTAGTGACAAAATCACATTTCTGAAGAGCAGCATGGTATTAAAAATGATAGAGGGATCGAACGAAATCGGCATTTGAGAAAACGCCAGTCAAAATTTGCAAGGCGTTTCAATTTAGCTTTCAACCATTAAGTCCAGCTTAATATTTATCTTTGAATGCATAAAATGTTGTAGTAGATCTAATTAATAATATATAACAAAATATTTGTGTTCAATTTCATATTAATGACATAATTCAATATCGGGTTTAACATTTGAAAATAACAAAACGTCAATAATGGCGCTGACGTCAAAATATAGTTGCGTTGTGTGGTGGTTCTTTAAAAATGCGTCGATTCGTGCAATATTTTCTGCACTTGTGTCCGAAAGGCTGTAGTTAAGTGTGATACAATGAGTTATTATCTGTGTCAATGTGTACATGTATTAAAATGACGAGTCCAGTCCACGAATTTATTGAATGACCCTCGTATAGTGCAAACCTTGTGAATAGTGATACATGTATGTATGAGTGCGAGTAATACTGTACATATTACATAATGGAGTATCGATAGTTAATTATTATTCACATTTACTGTATCGGAACATATATGATATTGATGTAAATATGCATGTAAACTGATGGGCGTAAGTGCCCAATGTTTTCAAAATAAACTTATACAATAACACTAATATGGAATAAGTTTATGGATTGGAAAATAAGTTTTTGGAAATCTTATAAATATGAATTCCTTAATTCCTCTCTACCATCTACCACTAACCTGTTTGTGAATTGTAGAGAATACACCATCAATGTCCGTAATACCTCGCTTCAATGTCTTCACAATATGATATGTTCCATTCTTAGTCGAAAATTGTACATCAAAATATATTTTTGAAAAAAATGCATCGATTATTACATTCTGGAAAGCAAGAACATTTTATGATTTGTCGTTAAAAAAAGTTACCGGTTTTCTAGGGATCTTCAGCTGTTAGGCGTGCGCCTTACCTTTAGGCCACCGCTCCCCATCCCTAGTCTGTATGTATTTCCTGTACACAAGGTTATCTTATAATCTGTGTGTCATGTCAGGCCCCCAACAGGTAGACACACACACACTATTATTCACCAGATATCATAACAGTTTCAAACATTCAACCAACCAACCATGAAGTATAAGGATAAACAATCCACATGACTTAATTCATCTATACCTTTCATTATATGTAACCTACTAATATCAATAAAGCAATCCATAAATATTGAACACAACAAAATATCTTATCAATAAAATCAACTAATTAATATGCTTGTCATGTTTCAGCATAAAGCTGATTGACAAGTTTCACAATAAATATCAGTACAGTACAGTACAGTACAGTACAGTACAGGATGTACATAGTTTTAACTGTAAACAGTATTTAATACTGGAACGTTTTAAGTTGTAAATATGACTTACAAGCCGGAGACTGTCTTGTCTGATACCCCACCTGGGACTTAGTACAATCAGGTTGATGGATTCCAGTCCTGTATAAGGAAGAGAAAAGAAGAAGAAGGAAGAAGAACTTACATCAGATGGGTGTATTTTATGACTATGTTGATCATATACTTCTATCAGTATGGTATATACACGTCCAGTCTCTAACACCCACTTCCTGTCGGGTATCACAACAAATCCTGCAGTAATAAAATACACTAATTGTTTCAATAACATCACATTTTCAAAACAAAATACTTTAACAGGGATACAAATATCAGAGTAGGAGTTTAACTGAAAGTTTGAACAAGGTTTGACTTTTATTACCACAGATCAACAACAACAAAATTTCTACATTTACAGAATATCTGAAACTATTAACTTAAAGGACTTTTTTACATTGAAATTAGAATTCAGATTTGTATTGAACATTGTTACGTAAGCTTGTGGTTTGTGTTAGTTCTTCCAAGATGTTCCTTTTACTGCCTTTCATGCTTTAAGTTAGCTATTTCCCTGAGTGCTGTCTTTCCTGTCCGATTTTTCATTATCTTAATATTCCATTAACAGAACAATTTGTATGATTTCGATCCAGTGACAATTTTGTAAACAATAAATGACAAAGTGGAACCAAAAAAAACAACAAGCAGATGTATTTATCTTGTTTAATAGAACCTATGTTTCGGCTAAGGACACATAGCCTTCATCAGGGTATAATATAACAGTGATAAATTTTGTACAGAATATAAAACAGAACTATCATATTGTTTATTACCTAGATAACTGACACTGACGACATGCAGCATGGCTGATGGTTGTCCCAGGACATCTGATGATTTAATATCTATCACAAAGTTAAGGTTTAATACACAAGTTACATACACAATATCTACAAAAGAATTCATACTCTACATAAATTAAGACTGGAAACGCCAAATTTTAAATTGATCAATTCTATAATGTAGATGTAAATTAATGACTACTAGTATCTTCAAACAGGAACATGTCATCAGTATATGCATCTTCACAAGGTAAAAAGTTTCCCAACATTCAATTTCAATTACAGGGTTCTCAAAAACAACAGGCTGCAGGTAAATTGACTGCTTAAAAAACATTTTAGGCCAGATGAAAATGTGAAATTTATACAAAATTTGAAGAAAATAGTTGCAATAAGGACCTTATCAGGCCTGTTGGTAAAGCATTTCAGCCTGCTAGGTTAAGACTTATTGAGAACCCTGAGTTAGTTGTTGAAGAGATCAATAATGAAACTAGAAACTGTTCGGTACATTCGGTAGACTAATATACCCCCTGTCGGCAAAGGGCCATAATTCTGACAAAAAAACTAATTCTTTCCTTCATGCAAGTCTACGTGTTAAGGTTGTTTATGTGTGAAAGTTTGAAACAAATCATGCGAAAACTGTAGGATGAGTTGCGTTCACAAGATTCCGTCTAAGGACACACAGACAAGCTGAAAACAGTAACCCCCCTTAAAGCTTCTACATGGTATGTACGAATCTTTGAAAACAAAATTCAAGGACATTTCAGGGACTTTTCATTCATTTTCAAGCACTTATGTTTACTACTCATAATGTCAAACATCGCTGAAACATTGTAAAAATCGCAAATTTACAAAACAAATTGACATTGACTTCAGTGCGTAAGTGTGTCAGGTTGTGATAATCACTAATACTGTTCATTTTGTACCCCTTCATTTGTCCCCAGATACGCGTCATAAAGCTATGGCGATGAATTTTTGTGATTTATTTGTGTTTTCTAGGATATTTTAATTTTTTCTCGTCAAAGAAAGGAAACTCTAGGACTATTTTTAAAAAAAAATATTTTTCAAAATTCCAGGACTTTTCAAGGAATAGGCATCAAATTCAAGGACTTTTCATGGCCTGTACGAACCTTGTTCTATCGTGCAGAGGGTATAATAATGTAGCCAAGCAGAAACGCCGTATAAAAAAACAAGGGTACTTTTATCGATGAGTTTAACTTCAGTCTCTCCGAGTTCTAGCGCTGAAGTGAATGATGTAGCTGCATCTAGTGTCCCTATACCGGCACCTACAACCTCTAGATAATACTGTGTAAATGGCATCTGTATAGCTGAAAATATAGTCAGACACAGTCATAGCTAACAAATACACCATTCTAGTGATAGAAGTGGCAGCATCTAGCAGGGGTGTCAACGGAACCAAATTGAAAAAATCAGGAAAATCATATGTGGTCAACTCTTTTTGACAAACAGGGGGCCTTCAAACACATTGTTTTCTTATTAAAATCAGTTTTTATTAGTGGGACCTACTATCATGATCAGAAACCTATATTGGTCACCTATAAACCAACATTTGCAAGAACCAGGTTTCAGACCAACTGCTGAAACTTGATTCCAGCAGATCAAAACTTCAGGACTTCACATGTAGATATTGATACTAAAACATTTCAGTCAAATTCATGACAATAAGTGAAGTAAATGTCTGCAACAAATGTAGATTTTGCTGCCAGTTTATATGGATTAAAAACTCAACCAGTACAAACCCAAGGATCAAACTGAGATCATTATTATAACTTACCGACTACTAGATTCTGTCGGATCTGTTCCACCTTATATTTGACTGTAGCATATTTCAGTATATATCTTACCCACTACTAGATTCTGTCGGATCTGTTCCACCTTATATTTGACTGTAGCATATTTCAGTATGTTCCACCTTATATTTGACTGTAGCATATTTCAATATATAACTTACCGACTACTAGATTCTGTCGGATCTGTTCCACCTTATATTTGACTGTAGCATATTTCAATATATAACTTACCCACTACCAGATTCTGTCGGATCTGTTCCACCTTATATTTGACTGTAGCATATTTCAATATATAACTTACCGACTACTAGATTCTGTCGGATCTGTTCCACCTTATATTTGACTGTAGCATATTTCAATATATAACTTACCCACTACCAGATTCTGTCGGATCTGTTCCACCTTATATTTGACTGTAGCATATTTCAATATATAACTTACCGACTACTAGATTCTGTCGGATCTGTTCCACCTTATATTTGACAGTCGCATATTTCAGTATGTTCCATCTTATATTTGACTGTAGCATATTTCAATATATAAACTTACCGACTACTAGATTCTGTCGGATCTGTTCCACCTTATATTTGACAGTAGCATATTTCAGAATGTTCCATCTTATATTTGACTGTAGCATATTTCAGTATGTTCCACCTTATATTTGACTGTAGCATATTTCAATATATAACTTACCGACTACTAGATTCTGTCGGATCTGTTCCACCTTATATTTGACTGTAGCATATTTCAGTATGTTCCACCTTATATTTGACTGTAGCATATTTCAGTATGTTTCACCTTATATTTGACTGTAGCATATTTCAGTATGTTCCACCTTATATTTGACTGTAGCATATTTCAATATATAACTTACCCACTACTAGATTCTGTCGGATCTGTTCCACCTTATATTTGACTGTAGCATATTTCAGTAGGTAGGCTTCCGGTGGGCTAATCATTAGGTTAGCAATCACCATAAGTCGTACACTACTGTGATAACAGACTGAAACAATCCAACACATATCTCAGTATAAATGATGATAGATCAATTAAAACAGTTGAATTAAAAGTCTATACCTACAAGTATAGTTCTGAATTTAAATACGGAAAGAATCACAGTACAGCTAGAATAAACTGAGTTATCAATGTCTCTAATATTGCTTTATCATACAAGTTTTTGAGAATTAAAAACAAGAGGGCACATAGGTCGCTCACCTGTCTAAATGCATCTATAGATAGTGACCTAAGAAATCATTTACGCCTTCTAAGAAGTTCGAATAGATGATGCTACATACCAAATAGGCAAACAAGCTCTAGGCATTGTAATTAAAGACAAGAAGATTTTCTTATGTTCCCTATATAAGTCACTTTGACAAGATAGACCCCAAAAACCACATGCCATATATACCTGATAGGAGGGGTCTCGTAGGAGACATAAGCACTTCCCGTCCGGATACCCTCCACCAGTATCACATCACCTTGCTTCCCTCGGTCTTCTATACCCTTAATGTGAGCTGGTGTCGTATAATGAGATTCACTAAACTTTAATATCCTGAAAATATCAACAATAGAAGAGCTATAGTGGAACCAAGCTATGGAGAAATGTGCAGGAGATTTTGGAATAATTCACATGGATCAATACTCGGATGTGTTCTGCAATGAGTGTAGGATAAAAGTCCCTACGGACATAAGCCCCTACGCTCATTTTTATACATGAGGACATAAGCCCCTACACATTTTTTACACTAGGACATAAGCTCCTACATATTTTTTACACTAGGACATAAGCCCCTTTGTATCTTTGTTTGCAACATGAACAACTCAGCCATGTACCAGTGTCTACAAGTTCCATTTTTTAAGTTGTAATTAAATATCAAATGAGACACAACATAATAATAAATAATTATTATATTTATAACAAGTATCTATGAACAAATAAGTGTTTTGGGACATGTTACAAACAGATAATCACTACAATGCATGATAATTGATCTTATTAAGCATTTTGCACCCTAATTATCTTTCAATTTACTAATTTTATACCTGAAACTAATGCATATTTGTAACAAATAAACAGTAGATACAATAGAACAGTTTGTACAATAATTATATTTTAATTAACCATTTAATAATACAAGAAAACATAGAACAGTACAAACAAAACATGCGTAGGGGCTTATGTCCTGGTGTAAAAATATGCGTAGGGGCTTATGTCCTATTTAATGCAATACTCGACTCTGGGTATTTTCCGTCTGAATGGTCAAAAGGTACCATTATTCCAGTTTATAAAAAGAAAGATACCAGCGACCCAAGTAATTACAGAGGAATTACTCTTGTAAGTTGTTTTTCGAAAATCTTTAAAGGAATATTAAACAAACGTGTAAATAATTGGATAGAGAATAATGATATACTTAGCGATGCCCAATTTGGTTTTGCGTAGGGTTAGGTCAACTACAGATGCTATATTTGTTTTAAATGCAATCGTACAGAAACTACTTAATGAAAGCAAACGGCTATATTGTACATTTGTTGACATGCAAAGGGCATTTGATAGCGTATACTTAAACAGTCTGTGGTTGAAGTTATATAGATCCGGAATAGACGGTAAACTACTAAGAATTGTTAAAGCGATGTATCAAAATGTAAAATCGTGTGTTCGAAATTGTAATTCTTTATCAGATTATTTTGATTGTGTTATTGGTCTTAAACAAGGGGAGATAATGTCTCCTATATTGTTCGCTCTTTTTATCGATGATCTGGAGTCTTTCTTAGAAGATAGCCCAGCTTGTGGACTTTCTGTGGACAACATTACTTTTATACTCATGCTTTTGCCGATGATATGGTGCTATTTGGTAAAACGGTTGTAGAATTACAAAACAGTTTAAATTTGTTGCATGTATATTGTAAAAAGTGGGGACTAGAAGTTAATACAGATAAAACAAAGGTAATGGTATTTAGGAGGAGGGGTCCACTGAAAGAAGATGAGAAATGGTGGTATGATGACAAACAACTTGATATAGTCAGCGATTTTAATTATCTTGGCACCGTATTTAATTATACTGGATCTTTTGATCTTAACCAAGAAACCCTGTCTGGAAAGGGCGTTAGGGCTCTAAATGTTTTAATTGCCAATACGAAACACTACAATTTTAAACCGAGTGTATTGTGCCATCTGTTCGATGCTTTTGTTGGTGCTACTCTTAACTATGGTTCCGAAATCTGGGGATTCAGTAAATCGAAAGAAATCGAACGCATTCATTTAAAATTTTGCAAATATATACTTGGGGTGAAAACAACTACTTCTACCATGGCAACCTACGGGGAATTGGGTAGATATCCATTATATATCAACAGATATACAAGAATTATTAAATATTGGTATAAAGTACAAAATTCTGATAACATTATTATTCAAACTTTGTATAATAAAATGCTTGAAAACCTCGAAACCCGAAATAATTGGGCAAACAACGTAAAATCACTTTTAGATACATATGGTTTCTCTGAAGTATGGATGAACCCAAATTGTGTTAAGGGGAAAAATTTCCACAATACTTTTAAAAATAGAGTTTTAGACGTTTTTAAACAATACTGGTATGAAAATGTTAGAAATAGCAATACACTCTGTACATATAGATATTTTAAAGAAACCTTGTCAATTAAATATTATTTAGAAAATTTGCCGAAGAAATTTAGAATAGCTATATCACGTTTAAGATTGTCTTCCCATAAACTACGTATTGAAGCAGGCCGATATGGACAACACAGATTAGAAAGATTTGAGCGATACTGTACCTTGTGTAATTCAAATGATATTGAAGACGAATACCATTTTGTAATAATATGTCCCGTATATAATGAAATTAGAAACAACCTTATAAAACCATACTTCTTTAGACACCCAAGTGTTTTTAAATTCATACAAATGTTAACATCCGAAAACAAACGACTACTAATAAACCTTGGTAAATTTATTTCACAAGCATTTGACATAAGAAATTCTGTTTTAAATAATATTGTTTAACTGATTAGGTTATCCAATCCAATGAATTTATGTTTCCTGTACATTGTATATTTACATGTTCTTGTATAATTATGTATATCAAAATTTGTAAAGTGTTTACATATTAGTGTTTATATTTTATGATTTACTTCATTTAGGTTTATTTAAATAAATACTATAATTACTAAATAATAACTCATCATTAAAATAGCCTCCCATCAAATCATAATGTATAACAATTATTACGACGAATTGTATATTTCGATTACCGGAAGTTAAAAAATATGTATGTACTTTTTTGTTATTGTGTTTTGTATGATGTAATATTATGTAATTATGCTTTGTAAATATGTTCATGTTCTTTGTCAAGAAACTATTTTGTTTACGACAATAAAGTATTCTGTTCTGTTCTGTTCCTAGTGTAAAAAAATGCGTAGGGGCTTATGTCCTCATGTATAAAAATAAGCGTAGGGGCTTATGGTCGCAGGGGCTTATGTCCGTCCCCCTTCTGCAATATTGGTACATATTCCAAGTGGCTAGTACATTGAAAAGTGTTTTGTGAAGACTGAACTTACTAGCGATCAGATCAATGCTATATGAAAACATAAGGAACTGATTTTGCGCCACTGTAGATCTACAAACTGTAGTATATTTTCCTCCCATAAAACTCTATTTCACGTACTTACTACACTACGTAAGTCATCTAAGTGGTATCCTGTGTCCAGTTGTTTATACATAATACAGTCTGAGCTTAGTTTCTACTAACCTCAGGCCTTGGGCTAGCTGCCAAATTCAAAGACTACTCAACTACCAACCTTAGGATAGAGTTAGCATCTACAATAGCATCATGTCCACCACTTGTATCAGAATGTAAACTCCACTGAAACTCTAAACCTCTCAAACTGGAGAACACATTCCCTGAAAGTCACAGAATATATGTATTAAACAGGATTCCCGCAAATACTTTAAGACAAAATTCCCTGCTCAATTTCCAAATTTTCCTGACCTTGGAAAAAATATGTTTTTCCTGACCGTGGGAACCCTGTTAAATGTATGTAAATGATGATTCATATGAAAATGCTGCAAAACTGCAATTTGTGCTATAACAGGTTATATGAACTAGCCAAAGTTTTAAAGTATAAAATATTACTTAAATGATTTAAAACTAATAATTCCAGGCCCTAATTCCATGAAAAAACTTATATCTTCAAGTTATTTCTGTCATTTGAATGCATATTGTAGCCGCTGGCTTTTGATACTGCAAATAGCGAGAGGTACTGCCCCTTGATTATCATAAACTACCCTTTCGTTTAATAACAATTTTCAGAAACAGCCCTTGTATTTTTGCATAAAGTAATTTAGTTTACTGCCCTTTTACTGGTGAAAATTATGTTGAAAGTACATGTCTTTTACTAGAAAGAACACTAATGCTACATACTTTCATAATGGTGATCTTTTGTAATATTTAGGGATGGCAACGAGTACCCGAGTCCTCGAGTACTCGTTCAAACGTCTGATTATTGAATAGTAAAATCAGTATTAGAGTACTCAAAAAAAAGTTCATCCTGTGTAATACAGAAGGTGTCCAAGTGTTATCTGGTCAACTAAAATTACTATTAACAACGTGTCATCAAGCCTTAATTGCCGCCACAAGGTCGCTAATTGCAAACGTAAGGAAAACACAGACCTGTCAATCATCGTCTATTAGTTAGTTTATGACACGTAGCTAGGGGTTCTTTCGTTGACATTAACCCGAGTAATTGTCATGAAATTTTAATTGGCAGTTATTGTTTATTGGGGGTGACAGTCGATTAAGAAATAAATTAAATCGTTCTCGCACGTATATGAACGAACGATTACTCTGTGAGTTGGTCACGGTTGGTAAATATTATGTCACCGGTTGATAAGAGTAGTTCTCTCACTGGTCCTCTCAAGGTTGTCCCATTAAATTATTTTACAGTATATAAGTTAAAGGTGCAATGCAAACGGGAACAAGGTTAAAAGAACAAATAACATTAACAAATTAAACATTACCTTTATTCTCTACCATAACGATGGAAGTTTTTCTCATGGAGGACTTTGAGACGGCCGAGATCTCTGCAGACAATGAACACTCATTATCTGTACTATTGATGAGACGAACAGAAGCAACATCAAGTCTACTACTACGCCTACAATACAAACAAAACCAGAAATAAAATAAATGGACGCTCACACATACAGTTACACTAAAAGTGAAGATTAGATCGTGCTTACCGCAAACGGACTCGACAAAAATCATGGTACATCCTCGAATTATTTTACTTTACTTGTAGGTTGTCATATGATAGTAAATGTATGTGACACGTTTGAAGCAATTTAGCAATAAGCATGGATAGAAAACAACATATTGAACTTCATCAAAAACTTAAACAAGAAGTCTGGACAAACATAGGGACTGAATTGTACTGCTCGCTTAACGATCCGTACAATGTTAGCTAGTGAATACCAGGCAAGCACGTAGAACAGTCTTGCGACTGACCTCACATTGTTGCTACTGTCATCCAGTACTGACTCAACTGAGTTGAGATTGTTTGACTATGTGAGCGCTTTCTTTTATTTAAATGCAACATGCTGTTTCAGTTTTCCTTGGTAGCTCGGCTGCGCAACGGTCTATACTAGCTGCGGTATCATATAAATTGTTCGCTTCGTCCACTCCGTAGTGTTTTTTTTTAAATAAGCCGTGTCTTACTATTAGTATAGCGCTAGAGTTGTACCGAGACCTTGGATTGATAACGCCTTTCTTATACGGCCCCTTGCTTGTGTAACGGCCTCCAGGTTTGGAAGTTGAGCGCTAACCACTCGGTCACCGTTCCATCTTTGATTCTACTTCTGCTGGAATATGGTGAGGGCCTTTTACTGCGTGTGACACCGAGGGGAGTGCGCGATATTGACCTAACTAGAGCTTAGTCTTCGGTTGATGTAACATCAACTATAGATATGAGTCGGCAGGTGACATTCTTATAAATAAAGTTTTATATACTGCTTTGTTTTAGTATTTGGTATTGTTAGACCTTTGATTGAATACAACGCCTGACCATTTGAAAGCAGATTCATAGTAGTACATAATGAATAATAAAGATTTTACCATGTGTAACAACTCGGATTTCTTGCTTCATCTCGAGTCAAGTTGATTTGAAGTGTATAGTTTGTGACAACGGAACTGTGGAATGGCAGTAGTGTTGTGCCCGCGGTCCTGCCTACGGACCGGAATGACCGAACTTTAGCCCGACTTGCCAAGAGATTGTGAGTTTGCCCGTGATTCGGGCACTCTCGGTCTTCTGCGGGTTGACGAGCGAGAGACAGCATAGTTGACGAGATGTGGATACATTTCAATGGTCTCCTCGCACCAGAGTGAGCTATTAAGTGAGCCATTAGTCAAGTAAGTCCTCATTCTATTATGCAATAACATTCCCAAGTGCTCAACATTGGTGGCAGACGGTAATTGATCGAACTTGCACGACGTTTTGCCAGGCCAGTAAATCGCTACCCCAATTTTACTTCGGCAATTAGAGCTAGGCCTAATTAAAGAAGGGTTGGCACTATTGTTATTCAGAATGGGGAAGCAAATATGGCTTTCCTTACCCCCCCCCTCCCAGACACTGAATTTTTGAGTAAATTTGTGTTGGTATCGTCAACTGACAAACTGTGTTACTGCTGTATGTGTGTGTGTACAGCTGTCAGAACGGTTAGTCAAGGGCGTAGCTAGCTTAGCTGGGACTCAAACTATACAATTTGGGGTTAATACCTTGCGCACCTGGTTCACCAGTTTCACTTGGGTCTAGGGGTATGACTTTGAGGGTACAGACCCCGGTCCATCAGCTGACCAGGTTACTACGCTTCCATGATGTTATTTTGTGTCACCGCAGAAGGGCTAGGTCTCTGTTCTTCATTCATGGCAGCGTTCCTCATTTTGTTGTACGAGGGTTGTACCAGAATTACGTAGACTTTTGTCATACGTTCCATACCATTCATCATACAAACAAATAGTTTTGTGTGGAGTGCAAATAATATTTACTGCGTAAGTATGTGGAATTTCAAAGCCCTATCTTATTTGGATCAAATTCTGCAGCTTCCGGGGATATATAGGGGTACGGTAATCGGGGCACGTCAACGGAACGTCACGACGTCGGCGGAACTTCAAGGATAAGTGAAGCTCCTAACTGAGTACATTGTAGCTATAAATATGGACACAACCGTACACAAAACTTGCGAATATTTATTTACTACCTTAAATGTGATAAAAGTTCCAATATATTACCAATAATGTCGCATATAACCCTTATTATAGAGCGTCGATCCAGGTCTATGTGGTTATAGAAAATGCTTGGTGACGCCACATTCGCCGTTGGTTTTCGCCGTCGGTCCATGTCGTTTTATTCGATTTCGACCTCGATTGATGCGCTAGTGTCGTTTAAAAATCAGATAACTCGATATAACATATTATAGTTAGCAGGTTCCAACATTGAAGGCGTTTATTCTGGCGTCTTCCCGAGGTACACACAAAAATCCATATTGATGCGATTTCCAGCGTATTTCGCTAACGTCATATTTTCACTGATGAGGCGAGGCAGCTGTTGCTTGTTTTGTACCATATATCAACAACGGTTACCTTTATAAAGTCGAAATTTACGGCGTACGTTCCAATGATATTGTGCTTGTATGTCACGAAGTCTCGTTAAAATTAGACTTGATATCTGCGAGGTATAAGCAGTTGAATAATGCCAAAAATGTTTATAAAATTCGCTGCCCCGCCTACTCAACTATTGGTTACTATGGCGACAGATTGAATGGCTTTCTAACATTCTGTTAGAAAATATTTTTACCGATACTCTTAAAAAGGGTTTGAAGTTTTTCTACGGCAAATTTGGTGACAATACATGCCTAAATAAAAAAGTTGTGACAAAAGTCTACGTAATTCTGGTACACCCCTCGTATATACTTGAAGCCTGGATTTTTTGCATTTCATGGCCTGCCCGCATGAGCTTCACTCTTCTTCAAGAGGTGGAGCTCAAATTGAGCCTACCCGCAACACCTAGTAGAGGTAGGCGTCATATGGAGTCACCCCGCAACATCCTGCTTGGTGATAACAGAGGTGGAGCTCACATGGAGCCTACCCGCAACACCTTGCTGGGTGATAACAGTGGTAGGCATCATATTGACCCTACTCTTCCCCATCCGCCTAAGAACTCCGTGCCGAGAGTACCCCCTTCCCATACCAGGGATGCTAGTCTGGGTATATGTCCCACTACACAGGAAGTTGAGGAGAACTCTGAGAGCCTTGAGTTTGCAATTTTTAACCTGTACCTGATGTTGGTAAAAACTTTAATTTAAAGGTAAGGGAGTATAACTTATTATTGTATAGTGAATTACTTAATTATTAATGCAGTTTTTCTTGAAGAAATTTTTGTTTTCTTCAGTCCTTTTAGTTTCTGTTGATCTCCCCGGTCCCTTTTCAGTTAGATTTAATAAATTTGATATTTATTTTAGTATTGAATAAGTATAATTCTTTGCCATGTTTGTTGAATTGGGACCGAGCGTGGCTTGGGTTAGGTTAACGGTGACTAGAGCACTGTACGAAGACCCCTAACGAAATGTTGGTGCTGTGTGTGCATGGTTCACCCCAGCTGAGCCTATTGAAAGGAAAATCGTGTGAGTCGGACCCAACTCACACTGCTTCCTCTGTACACAGAATTTGATACAAAACTGTAGAATTATGTAGTACTATGGTGACAATGAATTGTTATTTCGTAACTGGTACAACTTGTTTATTGATGGGAGCCGAGGTAGCCCTACATTGGGGTCTACCTGGACCACACACTCCTGAATGGACTGGAGTGTATCGAGGGAAGCCCCGCCCCGCCCCCTCGGTCCAGCATGATGATAGGGAAGAGAGAATGAGTAATGTCTTGGGTGTAAGTGGAACTGATCATTCCTAGGTTTATTATCCAAGTGAATTCTGTTTGGGGTACATTTGAAAATCTTTTTAAATGTGAAGTTTTATGGTGGAAATTCTGCCTGGAATGACCCCGGTTGTATTTTCTAGTCTGCTGGATCCAGGTAATTTGTGTGAAAATGATGGGATTGTTACTGGTATTAGGTAAAACCATCGCTGTTTCCCATTGATGTGGATGGAAGGTAGACTTCTATTGGCCAATTTGGGAGAGAAAGAGTGTGTTTCAGGTAGGAGTATATGTATGTGAGTCAACTATTGACTAGTCAGGGTTGTTTTCTGAAACATTGTTTACAATGCATAAATGACAGGTGGAAGGTTGCATTGTAAGGTTCGGTAGTTTGTTTGGAGGCGAGTTATACAATGAGTTAACAATGCATGGGTGATATTTTGTTTAAAATTGGTTGCATTGCATTGTATGGTTCGGTGACATGGTTTCAATGCATGGTTTCTTAGGTTTAGAGATGGTGGTTAAAGTGCATTGGTGGGACCGGGTATGGATTAGTAGTAAATGGACTGATATTTGCTACTGTTGTTGAATGTCACAGTGTGAGGTGTCTTGTTGTTGAGAATACATCTGGTTGTATATTGTATTCTCGAGCTTAATGTAGGTGTTGGAGTATTTTTGTCAGCCATAGTGTTATTGATTGGCGGTTCACTTGCTGTAGGTTGGTAAGGGAGACCACCTAGGAGCAAGATGGTGGCATAAGTATTACTTATGGTAGTTAGGTCACCTGATGCAGTGGAAGTAGTGGGTATGTGTTTCTGAGTTTTTGTTGTACACTACTTGCTGCATAGATCGTTCACTGAATCTAATGTGTTTGATGTGTTCGGGGAATCACATGGTAAGCTGTTGAGATGGTTTTAATTGGCTTTCTCAGTATTTTTGTGGTAACATTGGACAGTTGTGTGCTTGGTGGTATGGATCCAATGTCACAATGCGGAAATGTATAATGGTATTGTGTGGCATTCCATGCAGGGATAACTGGAGCGGTTACCTTGTGGTTGGCTTGTTTAAGTAAAAAGCTCATGTTACCTGAATGGAGTCTTTTTTTTGTTGTTTAGATGTTGTGGTGCATTTGGTGAGCTGGTTGTGTGCTGGTAACACTTTCAGTAAACCTGGATATATGCACTGTTACAATCATCTAGGTGTTATGGTTTCAACTACATCTTACATTGACGGTGACAGTGATATGGTCGAGTTAAGGTTGTGTTAGGCTCGTTTGCATGTCTCTACCCGTATTGGAACATAGATGTCCATGGGGTGTGGCATTCAAGGAACATTGTTGTGCTCTTCAGGTCATTGACTAGTGTCATTCTGGTAGTAACCCAGAAAATCATTGGTCTAAACATTGATGCAAGCTTTTGAGTGATATTTTTTACATTAAAGTTATTATTCTATTCATGTTGGGCTTCCTTGTCATCATATGTTCAGCCATAGTCACATACTTAAGATCTTGACTGACAGCCCATCCATCGGTACCAATTGTTCGCTTCTTGTGTCATGGCTGGGTTGTGCAGTTGGTAGTTCTTGGTGACAGGTCCTGCTGTATAATATTTCAGTGATGTAGTTTAGAATAGTTCTTTGCTCTAACATGGCAGAATTCCGGGTTCTGTGATGTTCTAGCAGTCTTAATACTCTTATTGTTTATGTAAATACTTTTTATTTTGGTACTGGCTTAAATTTGTTAATAATTTATTGCATCTTAAGACCTTGAAGGGAATGACCGTTTTCTTGTGGTGCGTTAGTTCCTGAGGATAGCAGTTTTTATAACAGTTAGCCAATAGTTTTGTCACGGCCCGCTCTTCAGGTTACTGGGACACGATTCAGAATCGAGCCTCTGACTGGCACAGTTGTCAGGAATGACTAGAAAGGTAAGGTAGTTGGGGTGGTCATACCCTTACTTGGCTTTCAAAAGTGTGTTAAGAGGGCATGTGTGGTAGACCAGGTGTAGGTTGTTTGCTAAGAGCAAGGAAAATCTGTAAAGTAAGATTGTTTGGGGGGTATTCATGGTTCATACAGACCCAAAGTCCTTGAAAATGGTTTTAAATTAAAAGTACAGGTATTCGAACGTCGTAAAAACTAAAGTTTAGAAAAGCCCTTATTATTTAGTGTGTTCTGATTTAATTATGATTTTATCACTGTGGTATAACCCTTAATAACTGTTTATTCTCTTACATTTTCCTTGCATGTGATACTTGAATTAAGTGAATTTTGTCTTGAAAAGTCCTTGCATTTTTTTGTATGAACCATGGGTAATGTGATGGACAACTGGAGGTGAGCCCAGTATGTCTGTCATAAAAAGAAGTAATGGCTAGTCCATAAAAACCCTATCCAGATCGGCCGTTGGTAGGTGTTGTAAGTGCAGGGTGTGCTACAGTGGCCCCTGTAGTCAATAAGTCTACATACCAGAACCGGTGAGTGTGTTTAGACCTAATTGACTTGGGCTTGGCTCAGTCGGGCTTGTAGGGGAGGTCCAATCAGCCCGAGGGAATCTAGCTCAACTAGCAGCATAGGGCCTTGGGTTTGCTAAGTTGAACCTAGGCCATTTTAATATTTGGGGGAAGAGGGTTGACCTGAAGAGTTTAATGCAAGTAAGGGGAAACCCCTTGACTTTTCTGAGTGTATTGTTGGTACAGGGAGTGCTAGAATGGCCCCTGTACCCAACTCTCCTCCCCGTCTGAGATTATAAGTCCTGTTTGAGATATATCTTGCTCCCTCCTAAGTATTCGTTCCAGTTTGGGCTTCTGTTGGTTAAACAGCAGAGTCAGAATGAGACATGGTAAAGGTAATGTAGGCCCCAACTGAGAATACGCAAGTCCTAAAGTGAGGCAATCAGTCTTTGCTTGGTGCTGTTGTTGCAGGGTGAGCTTGATGGCCCTTGAAAGACAATCAGCTGCATATTTTGATAGTAGTAAGTCATTGGATGACAGTAAGGTTCCAGCCAGTGGTGGTTTTCCATTGATTTGGGCGAAGCCAGGCTAAACCTGCAGTATGGGATATGTATAAGTCCCTGAAGAACAATTTCATTAGCTATGGCAGTATATGGTTTATAGATCTTGTTCTGTTTAGTGCGGCAAGTCGGGTGATCCTTATTGCTGACAGATCTGTGAGCAGAAAATTCACAACTTGTGTGTATTGTCTATGTTTAGAAGGAATACACAGAGCTAGGCTGGGTCTGACAAGTAGGAGTTTCTGTCAGACATAGTCGTAAGCAGACACTCATGTTTGCGACGAGTGCTTGGGTCCTAACACAGGTTGTGGCCTGAAGATGGTTGCAAGGGTAGCTCTTGTTCCGACCCAAGTCCGATTTAGACAGCTGAGTCCTTAGAGTTGAGCTGTAAGCCAAACCTCGGAACAAAGTGTCTCCCTGGCCCAAACCCCATGTTAGAGCGACACCAGGGGGGAAACCTCAGACAAGGTGTATCAGCTCTCCCTGGCCCAAACCCCATGTTAGAGCGACACCGGGGGGAAACCTCAGACAAGGTGTGTCAGCTCTCCCTGGCCCAAACCCCATGTTAGAGCGACACAAGGGGGAAACCTCAGACAAGGTGTATCAGCACTGCCCAGAGGACATGGGAGGTTACCATTGCCCGTAAGGTTAGCATAATGGTAACCTTCTAGATGTCTGTGATAGTGATCCATGCAGGAATGGGGGATACAGACTGTGTATCCCCATCAGGAATTATGAGTGGTAGACATGTACCCCACAAAGGAGATGCTCCGGGCATGGATCTATCTAAATGTTCCAATTGTAAATGGTCAACCCAAGGAAAATGAGAGTTAATGCAGCCTTCTTTGCAACGCTCCCAGGCATTTGGGTGATGCTCATCAATTGGGACTGAGAAAAATCCAGTCTGGACAGGCCCGGATCCAGAAATTTCTGAGTGGGGGGGGGCACGAGGTATGTACGGGATTCCGGGGGGGCAATTGCTTAATAAGTGTGTGAAAATGCACAGGAAGGGGTACATTTGTAGATGTGGGGGAACCCAAAGTACTTTTTATGTTATAAGCGTGAACATGTACATTGTGTATGTTCGTCCATATTAGTAAGTGTTCACATACAGTATTCGTATATACCAGCTTTCATCCTTTTGGCCATTGGAATATTATAACATAAGTAGGGGGATCCGGGAGCATACTCCCCCGGGAAAATTTTCAAAGCAATGGATGAATCTAGTGCATTCTAAGCCTATCTGGGAGCCCTGAAATAACTTTTTTTCTTTAAACTGAGAGTTAGCCTTAATGGTTTAGTTATGATTATTTAACAGTCAAAAGGTAATATAATGAGCTAGGGCAAAAATTATCTTGTAATTGATTTCTGTGATGCAAAAGCTACGTATTAATATATACATGTTTATTAAAAATATTCTGCGAGCGAAGCGAGCACGAAAAATGCCCATCTTACAAATACTTTTTCATCTAGTACATAAGAAAAAATACCCATATTATTTAGAGATGTCTGTTCAATACCTGTTTTACTATTTATTCAAAGTTTTTAAAAAAAATCTCAGCCAACTGGGGGGGGGGGGGTTAGGAAGTTTGTGTTGCTAGGCTTGGTCAGAATGGTAGTTTATCCTACATGTGACATTTTTTTTGAAGCTTTTTCGTCATGAATGAGTGATTTTGGCATGTATTTTATGTAGTACGCTGCATTAGGTGCACAATCTATATTGAAATAACTATGCAAAATTTTAGGTTTGTACACATACAGGATACTGAAATATTCAAATTTAAAAAGTGTTTGGTTAGCTGTTTTGCTCAGTATACTAGCATTTCTAGTATTACTGGTAGTACTGGTCTTTGTCCAGGAAATTGTTCATGTTTGGTAATTGAACATGAGTACTTGTCTGTCGGGCTAAAATGGACTGTCTGGCCCATCCTTTATAGGATGGGGAAGAGCGTTGTGGCCGCGGTCCGGCCTACGGACCGGAATGACCAAACTTTAGTCCGACTTGCCAAGAGATTGTGAGTTTGTCCGTGATTCGGGCACTCTCGGTCTTCTGCTGGTTGACGAGCGAGAGACAGCATGGTTGACGAGATGTGGATAAATTTCAATGGTCTCCTCGCCCAGAGTGAGCTTATAGAGTATCAGGTGAGCCATTAGTCAAGTAAGTCCTCATTCTATTATGCAATAACATTCCCAAGTGCTCAACAGTAGGATTTTCGGGTCACTGAGCCTTGCGCCATCAGAAATGATGATAGTTAAACTAAAATAGAAAGCAATTAAACGAAGCATTATAGAGTTGAAAAATGCCGCCATAATGTGCATGGGCGCGGCCATTTTGGAAATGGTCTCTACTAAAATCCGTATGAACCGTACTTCAGTACGGACGCGCTATCCTTTTGTTTAGCATTGTCGTTACGCACACTGGAATAGTGATGCACTTGTAAACACAAGTGTTCTTACTTTATAAGGTACTTAACTCAGGTTAAGAGTTTAAAAATAAAGGTAAGTATATATATATCGTCTCGTGAAACCCCTAGTAGAATAGAACAGAATCCGCGCTACAGGTCCCCCTTGGAGCACCACACGTACCAAAATACATGTAGGCTAATTGTTGTAAGCCACTCAGATAAATCATGTGTGCATGTCCAATATTTCGCTTTGCCAAACTTCCAACATATAGTTCCCTTGTTATCCATACGTCTACTTGTTCAATATAGTGTAGAGATCTGACAGTGGAAGTTATAGACCAGTTAGCCTCACTTTTGTTGCATGTTTACAGAAACTAGTACGACAGAAGATAGTGAACCACATGATAGCTAACAATTTGTTCAGGAAGAACTAATATGAAGAACTTTTGCTCATCAGTGAGATACGTTCGAGGAACTTATACAGATACAGATTATACAGATATGGGTTTACATCTGGTCCGCTCTGCACTCCATTATACAGATATGGGTTTACATCTGGTCCGTTCTACACTCCATTAATCAGATATGGGTTTATATCTGGTCCGTTCTACACTCCATTATACAGATATAAGTTTATATCTGGTCCGTTCTACACTCCATTATACAGATATGGGTTTATATCTGGTCCGTTCTACACTCCATTATACAGATATGGGTTTACATCTGGTCCGTTCTACACTCCATTATACAGATATGGGTTTACATCTGGTCTGTTCTACACTCCATTATACAGATATGGGTTTACATCTGGTCCGTTCTACACTCCATTATACAGATATGGGTTTACATCTGGTCCTTTCTACACTCCATTCTATGGATTTATCGTCCGGGATACTTACTATGCTAAGACATAAAAAAGTACAGCAACAAAGATATCCGTGTAAGAGATGTCGTAGGTATAGCAGTGTTCAGAAATAGAGAACAGGAGGTCGACCTCAAACCATAGGTGGTTGCATCGTGTGTTTTTGTATTCAACAATTCATTTGAACAATACGCTCATCAAAACTAATTGTACTATGTATATATGTGTACATGTATAAGTGTTGTCAGTCAAAATCTGATAAATGATCATGCATGTACACGTACATGCACCCGTTTTATGGAACTAAAATTAAAATCGAATACACATAAAAAGAGAAGTGAGTAAACCGCTTAAAAATCGACAGAACGATTGTTGTAATGAGAAGTTGCATTTTCACTTTGCATGTAACTGATATATTGACACGTAGACGACCAGTACAACCACAGACTTGCATACATGAGTAAAAGACAAGGACGTTAATAACAACTAGATACAGACAATGCGTATAGATTAACTAAAACAGCATCGATAGTTGCTTTCCCTTGAGTTGATGACTACCTACATATCTTCTTCGTGCCGACTGACACCCAAGGCTGCTACCAGAATGGTTTTCGTTGCTTTCTGTCTGTCGCAAGCTTTTCTGACGCCCCATACTATTGCTCTCTCTAAGTTGATGGTTGAATAATGACTGAGTGAGTTCATGTAAAAAAATACCAACGCTCAAGTGCAATGCAAAGAAAAAATCATCGAACTTATATTTACAAAAATGTTGTCTGTGGTATATAACCCGGGCCTAACCATAAATGCACATGAACCTATTCTTTTCTAAATATGTCTGTTTGACCCACCATAATATGTCTGCCATGGAGCCACAGCCTACTGATTCGCATGCTTTATAAGGACACTAGGGGTAACGTATGGAGACGGAAGTGGATACACTGACTAATTTGATGGCAATTTTTCGTCAATTCGGTAAATAAATATTGACTTTTCATTGCTTTGTAAGGCGTTAGAAATAAAAAAAACAACAAGCTGGTCACGGTCGGGGATCGTATTTGGTTTGCGATTCACGTAAATCTCGCAATGTCAAGGATGCAGTACTCAGTTCACTTGTTACAAATACAAGGAACTAAATACCACGTACAAAACATATTTAGATATATTGAACACATTAAATAGGGTCAAGGAGGAAGCATCTCAAGAATTATTATGTCTGAGGGTATCGACTATTGTATCAAAGTGTTTTAATGAGCGCCTATAAAATACAGATTCTAACACCAAGCGTTCAGCTGTTCAGAGTTTGCGCGAACTTCTCTCTCAGATTCAGAGAACATGCATGTACATGTATGTATGTGTGAAAACAGTCATTCACTGTAATAAAATAAATGAGCCGAATTCATAAAGAAAATGAACGTTTTATGTGACAATAAAACTAGATAAACACACACTTGGGGATCTCATAGGTAGATCGATGAAGACTGTTGTTGCTACACGTACCAGGGCAAATAGCAGCATACACGTTCACGTTCATGTGACATTAATGAGCGTACCTGGAAATTTCACAATCTTTGAATCTGGCGATAAATTTACACCTGTCTCTAGATGTCAAGCATGAGCACATGGTGTAGTAGCATAAATTCTGTAAAGACATAACGATCCGTTTACGACTTAAATCGTAACTCCTACACTTAATTAATGAGAGTTCAAAGGTAAATGGAGCAACACTTTATATGATAATAATTGAAGCCGACGTGTTTTTTTCCTTGAACCATAGAAATTACGCCGTGAAAGCTTCGTACATAAATAAACGTTTTTACTTTTTAGAGTAAACGCGTTATATCAGAGCAAACGACATTCTAGTGATTGAGTTTTATTCTTGGTACATAATCCAGTGTGTAGAATCACGTGATCAAATTCGCTCTATCTTTAGCTGTTTTTAATTGATGCTCTACCAAATGCAGTTTCCAACCGAGTGTAATAATTCGGTCGAGCGTCAATTAAAAACAGCTAAAGATAGAGCGAACTCGGTACTTGCCGGTATTCTTACAAATACGGAAAGTACTTAAGGCTATATAATATAACCATATTAAATGCACGATAGTCATAATCACGAAAACAAACTCACCGTTAGCAGACGAAATCGCAATAGTTTTGAGCGTAAAACCGCATTCATTTGATCATGTGATTCTACACACTGTAATCAATGTTTCTGACTACCTATTGCTTTCGTTATTTCGAATATAAATCACGATTAAAGACAACCGTTTTCACTGAGCACGGAGCTATTTTTTTGTGGCTACTTAATAGGGAAGACTGGGGATCCCCAACTGTGTTGCCTCTTGAAACAAGTAATTATAAATTGCATGCAATACAGAAGTCCCCTACCTGGTGTCCAGTGTGTCAATGTTTCTGTTGAAACCACAATTTTTTGTCCGAATACAAAATTAATAAGACGTGCATAATCTCCTCATTACACCCAAGTTTCGTAAACCTAGCTTGAAAACTGTTTGAGTTATGACAGGATCCAGATTTTCTTGACGGACGGACAGACGGAGGGCAAACTTATACTCCCCTCCGGTTGAAAAAACCGGTAGGGACCTAATAAAGTCTTTATCTTAGTATTAATACATTATATGTTATTCAATATTTCTTCCGTCTGCAGTCTTTCTCAACATTCAGTTCTGTAATGTATTTTACGCGGGCACATTTTCCTGTATTCTATTGTGTTTGATTTTAAACTGACCAGTGAATACCTGGTTCTAGCCAAAACAACCAAGACGAATGTAACATGCAATGTTGGTATGTTTGGAAACCGTTTTTTTATTAAATACCTTTGTCAAAACATTGCTTTATGATAGCATATCGAGTAGTTAAACTTCAAAGTATTTAGCATTACCTAGATGACCTGTGAAACTTCCAAGTTTAAAAGTTCAAAACCTGACATTTACTGGAACCGGTTTTCATTTGAAAACGCTCTCGAATATTCAAGCTTGGTTGCGTAACTCGGAAGGAAAGAATGGTAAATGATTCATACGTTAATTTATTTATTCGTTCTTTGAATTTTTACTTTGCCCATCAAAGCAAGAATTAGCACAGCTCTAAGCGTACTATATCTTTCGTAAAGATCTTTACTATTCATGCAATGTGCATCGTGGTTTCATGTTTTCTTCAAACATTGTTGCAAAGCTATCAAAGAGCTGCATGTAGTAAAAACTTCTTTATTATAGACAAGCTCATGTTCTTGGAGAAGCCATCAATGTGCAATTATGATATTGAATGACGTCATTACTATGATACGAAACACCCTAATGATGATGTTTTTTATTATTTTATTCAATGCATATTTAGTACTAACACATTTTGTGCATTCATATATAAATCAAATAAACTACTTATGATAACATACAGATATTCATGTTTGTCTGAAAATGTCTCATTCCGGAAGACACTTCGATCAGTATACGAAAAGCCGTGAAAATGCAATGTTCATTGCACAGGTCTAAGTAACTACCAATGACTATGTCAACAGGTGGTTTTAACCAAAGCTACATGTGACGTCAGAGTTAATGTCTTATCTTCATATACATCTATTTTGACTTTTTTGCGTAGGCGGACTCTTTACCCAGCTGACCCATAGGACCTATAGGACACATTGAATGTATCAAAAAGTTCTACAAAGAACTATGAAAGCTGCATCTTAACGTTAGCGTTCAACAAATCCATTCTGTC
Organism: Spisula subtruncata; assembly: GCA_963678985.1. Lineage (NCBI taxonomy): Eukaryota > Metazoa > Mollusca > Bivalvia > Venerida > Mactridae > Spisula > Spisula subtruncata. Next base: position 3,353,906 of record OY787674.1, read on the forward strand.
TTCACTACGTGAATATTTTTCTTCAGTAAACTTAACTGACCTGACGATTGAAGAAGAACACATATTTCACAAAAATCACAAGATGGGTAAACACTTATTGCCATTCATCATTTCAGGAAAACTTTGATGAGGATAACACCCTGTACCTTGTTGGCATTGAAGTTTAAAGAATTCAACCTGTAAATTGAGCTCTGTAAAGTGCTTGATTTTTTAAAGTTTGAAAAAAAAATGCTTTTGATTCTACCTGTGTAAATACTTATTGATAAATGTTTTAACTAGATAGTTCTATAATACTCGTATGTACAGACCAGGAATTAACTGTGTTTTAATTGTTCACATACAAATTTCATTACAATGCTGAATCAGATGCAATCATGAGTAATAGAAATTCATATTTTCAAAGAATTCACTTAACAAAAGTACTCGTGTCTGACTAAACGTACCTCCTGAACCTTTCTTCCTGAAGAGTTGAATGCTTAAGTTAAGAGTACAATGACAACTACATTGAATGGTTGGTACTTGTATTCTGAACAAGTGTTTTAAGAGTGCATTTTGTACTAACTTAACGTTTTGCAACCGTTTACTGGTAAGAGCATCAAATGCACACGGGATATTTGCCATACTACACGACTCTTCCAATGATTGGCATTTCTCACAGGGTCACCGAAAATGTGCTTAGTTAGATTTTTATAGGCATTAAGCAGCTTCACACTGTGGAAATTGAGAAAACATGTATTACCTGTTTTTATTGGGAACACATTAAACAACGGTGACTAACTTGCAACCCTTGAGCCGATCCATGCTCTACACACGCGGAACAAAACTGTCGAACGTGCAAGTCGTCCCTCCCCTAATGAATCAATGGCAGGCTTCGCACAAGGACCTCATTATTCTTGTAAACTTGTATGTGCAAACAAATACATTTTGTTTATGAACATGATAGTATATCCTTCTCGCAGGCAATGCACAAGATAAATGCCATGTCGTGCATTTATTTACGTGAAACGTGAAATCAAAGATTACACCTATAATCTCACGTAAACGTAGATTTCTATGTATAATTGTTACTACTGTCTCGCTATTGTTCGTATATTGAACTGTCTTTACAGGAAGCCAACATAAATACACATGTTTTGTAGCTTAGATGATTCCTTGAAGTATATAGGAAAGAGGCAGGAAGTACAGATATTAGCTTGACTTACATTCTTTAACTCACTGTTTGTTTTAATGCGTTTTTAAACAGGTGTTGTTTTTCCAATGGTCTGGTTATATCTTTAAGGTGATGCCCTACTTTTGGATTTTTCTGTACATAAGGTATATAAAACCTGTTATATTTATGAAGATCAGATTAATGCCAATCATTTTGAAAATACCCAACACGTTTGTTTGGCTAGTTTTTAAGATAGCGTTAGATGTTTGGGAAAACTCCTAAAAAATAAAATAAATGTATTTTACTGAAAAAGTTTTGATTTCAACAGCATAAAACTTGGCATACATGAAAGTTCGCATTGAACGAATCAAACATTAAAGTGCATTGTAGACTGTAAGTTATTTGAAAAAAAATTATCAGAAATAAGTTTAACGTGAAAAATCAAGAAAGTATAGTAAATGCATATTTTTCAGACGACATTGGTTCGGTGATATCATAAAGTCGAGAGATGCCTGGAATCGGTTTACTGCAGAGTTTTTTATCCATGATTGCACGAAAAGAAGATTTTTCAAGACTGTAAAACCTGGAAAGACGAGTATCTGTGTAATTTATATATAACAATTATACTCCCACGAATAAATAGATAGATCTATAGCGTAAGAGTTAAATTGTTGTATGTACATGTACTCGTACGAGGGGTGATCAATATATTCGAGGACTTTTCATCTAGCAAGTTCATATTGGCAGCAAGGCTCAAAGCCATTTAACATCATTCGGAGTAAGATGTCTCTGACCGAATGCACTAATGGAATGATTTGATTCATACAAGGGGTGCGTCACGCGACGTCATTCCAAGCGTCACCGTCGGAGCAGCACTTAGCTCCTTTCTGGACCGATACCCGGTTCCGTGTATGAGACTGGTTGTCTTTTACTACTGAAATAAGTAGTTAATAGCCGATTCTTGAATGTAAGGTGGAATAAAAAGAGTATCAATGCGTTATTAGAAACAAAACTCGAAAAAGGGCGGTTGGCTTTACAAAATTAGATTATTTCAATTAAGACTAAAACAGGACCTATCAGGTTTAGGACGCAATATCGAAATAACCCTTTTGATTTGGAGTCAACGATTTTATGTGTTGTAGCCTATACTAGTCTTCGTTTTTGCCAGTTACATTTGATTGAGATATGTGCGTCTTATTTCGCCGAATTTAACGGAAAGTGTCCCTAACGCGGTGTTGTTTTTGCTATTTAACCTTATTTTATTGACCCAACCGTTTGGCAGAGACCCTACAACCACATAAACGACAGAATCATATGAAAACGGCTAATTGGGGGTGCACATAATCCATGCATAATTTAGTCAAGTCATTTTGGAGGTATCGCGAGGAATTTACAAGTTTTGCGTTAATTTTCATAGCGTGTCGCATCTCAGAAATAACGCTACGCCCGAGATGCTCGACGGTGCGCGCTTCACCATGGTTACAAAAAGTGACGTCATCAAGTAAATAGTGACGTTATCATAAAGCAAATTAGACAAATAGCGTGATAATTGATTGATCTACATCAGCGTGTAATTTCATTACTCTACTTCCAATATTCTAAAATTGAGAAGGATAGTCCTCGAATATATTGATCACCCCTCGTACGTATAAATAGTTAGCATTATACCTGTAGTTAACTCGACAGACTGATTGTTGTAAGGAGAAATTGCATTTTCACTTTGAAAGTAACTGATACATATTTTGGCACATGGACTGTACAACCACAGAAACTTTGCATACATGAGTATGAGGTTAATGACAACTTAATACAGACAGTGCGAATAGATCAACTAGAACAGTATCGATAGCTGCTTCCCCTTGAGTATTTGAATGCCTACCTATCTTCTTCGTGCCGACTGACACATAAGGCTGCTAGCAGAGTTCTCCGATGCTTTCTGTTTTTCGCAAGTTTTTCTGTCGCCCCATATTCTTCATCTCACACTGTTGGTGGTTCAGTGATGACTGGGGTAGTTTATTTAAGCAAATACCAACGCTCATCAAATGGAAAGAAAAACATATCGAAAAATGTCACCAAAAAGGTTGTCTGGTGTATATTACCCGAGCCAAACCTCACATGCACCTTGAAGTATACTTCCCCAAATTTGCCTGTATGACATAACAGAATGTGTCTGCCATGGAGCCACAGCCCGCTGACTCACAGATTATACGCTTTATTAGGATATCAGACGTGAAACGGATTCCATACAGCTCCGACAAGACTTTTCACCTCAAGAAATGAACGCCATTGGAAAGAGAAATAACGTATACAATAAACATAGAGACACATTTACGTTGGTAACACCGAGTGAAGTAGGCCTGGAGAGAAGTAGGGTCTGCCTAGGAATCAACATTCACACTCGTGTGAAGTGGAATCGCCTTATCAACCTGATCATTATTTTACTAACGTTACTTGAATTTCTTTTATATATTTTAATTTATCATGGTATATAACATCTTCACACCTTGATGTATCACATGGCCCTTTAAATGTTAGATTCGTGAAACCAGTTGGAATTATGAAAGATTCAGGAAAAAGTTTCAGTATCAACTATTAAACACCGGATCATCATGGCAAACATGCAAACTCAACATCATCCTTCCTGAGACGGAACTTCCGGCAGTGCTCAAGGTCAATGACCAAATGTCGTTAAGTTTGAAATTATGCATTCACGTGTCGTCGCCAGTCACAAGTTTAGAAGTTGTTAGCTGATTGGATATTGAATAGGTTTTCAACATTCCTTGTTTTATCGCGGACCGCGATCGGATTGGGTTTGTGATCCAGGTAAATACTAGTACGCAATGTCAAGGCTACAATACCCCGTGCAAATACAGGGAACTGAATGCCATACAAGTTCTTCAGATGTTTTGAACACATTGATTAAAGTCAAGAGGGCAGCATCTCTAGAATTATTATCTCTGCGGGTATAGACAGTCGTATTTAAGTGTTTTAATGAGCGCCTATAAAATACAGATTCTCAGAGACAGAGAACATGCATATACATGTATGTATGTGTGAAAACAGTCATTCACTGTAATAAAATAAATGAGCCGAATTCATAAAGAAAATGAACGTATTATGTGGCAATAAAACTAGATAAACATACACATGGGCATCTCATATGTAGACCGATGAAGACTGTTGTTGCCGCATGTACCAGGGCAAATAGCAACATTCACGTCGACATTAATGAACGTACCTGGAAATTTCACAATCTTTGAATCTGGCGATAAATTTCCACCTGTCCCGAGATGTCAAGCATGAGCACATGGTGAAATAGCGCGAAATCTGTAAAGACATTTACGATTCGTTTACGACTGAAATCGTAACTCCAACACTTAATTAACGAGAGTTCAAAGGTAAATGGAGCAACATTTTATATGATAATATTTGAAGCCGACGTCTTGTTTTCCTTGAAACATAGGAATTATACCGTTAAAAGCTATATAAATAAACGTTTTTAGAGTTAACACGTTATATCAAAGCATACAACATTCTGATTATTTAGTTTTATTCTGGGTACAAAATCGAGTACACAAATGTTTCTGACTACCTATTGCTCCTCGTTACTTCGAATATAATTTCACAATTAGAGACACAGTGACTCCTTTTTACGGAGTACGGGGCTAGGGTTTGGTGGCACTAAATGTGCCGACCTTGTATAAATAAATTATAATTTGCATTCATTATTCTCCACTAGGGTCTCCCTTTCAGTGCTATGGTGTACCTAATGTCTCATTTTGACATATACTGTATTTGCGAAAATGTCCAGGAAATACCCGGTTCTAGCTAATGGAACCGAAACGAATACATTTTGATTTTTGAACAATGTGCATTGTTGGTATGTTTGGAAACGGTTTTTATCTTTTAATACCTTTGTCAAATCATTGCTTTATGTTATGACAGTTTATGACAGTACATCGAGAAGTTAAACTTCAAAATACGCATGACACTGAAGAAACACAATATTTGTAATTGGTCGAAATGTCTGACCGGTATCAGTAACTGGATATTGTATTTTAAGTTAAGGACATAAGTACAATATCAATATTTTGAGAAAACAAGAAAACGCTGAGAATTACTCTTTACTGACTAGTATGTAAGAACCACCGTTTTGGACAATAGTTTGGTCAACAAGACAATTTCTGAGTTTCATGAAAACAGGCTCACAATAAACGCCTTGCAATATAGATTTCAAAAATGCACGAGTCTTGTAAGATCGTAAGTAGTAGTTACGACCTTCTCATTCTCATGATTCTCAGCCAGCGAAATAATCACGTCCATTAGTTTTCACAGTATATACAGTGTGTAAGGAACACACAGGGTAACAGAAAATAGTCTCTGTTTATGTCAAGATGTGACTAGTATGTGCTATTATTTAAACACTTTGGTCAATGCTACCTCATAAAAAGACAATCACCTATTTCCAACGGACCTTGTTAGCAGCGAGTAGAAGAGACAGTAATGTGATACAAGGAATGTGGACGCGATCCAGTTCATCTGTAGGTTGTCTATCTTAACAAGTTAGATATCATTGAAATTAATCTGATAGAAGATTGAATTAGTTGTCTTTGTAAACTACATGATTGTGCTGGTCGTTTTGCTATATTTAGGTTCTTTCAAGGGTGGTCTTTAATACATGTTTAACGATATTTAGCAGAACCTAGATGACCTGTGAAACTTCCAAGTGTCAGAGTTCAAAACTTGACATTTACTGGAACACTCGATTATTCAAGCTTGGTTTGAATTTTAAACACGTGTTATGTTTCTGTAAAATGATTGATCCCGGTAGTGAAAACACGAAAAACAGTTGGTCCCTCAAGAACGGCGGATCTAATCAATCATACACTTGTAAAGCAATATACATTAATTTACATTTGTAATTTGAATTTAAGTTAAGATTGATTATTTTGTACTAACAAAACAAATACTCACGTTCATCTTTAATCTGTTAAAGTAATTTATTTCAACTGAACAATTTTATGAATTTCACAGACGTGAGAAATAGGTCTATGGTATTTCTAAATTTTGTGGACTTAAGTGCACGCTTCTTAGTTCTATGAATACATTTAATAACATATAAAATTATTTATATTGAATAATTAAAACCTTTAGAGCTTAAGCAATTGTCATTGAATGGGTGTTCATATATTTTAATAATAAAGTTCTGTTCTGTAGTACATCAACATACGCGGTTGTAGTAACATTATATAAGTTACACATAACTGTTTTGTCTAACGTTCTATGTTCAACTAAGCTGAACTTTATTAACTAACTCGTACTTTCATCACTGGCACTCGAACTACCTCTCAGCTTCTATTGTTGAAGAAATAAATTATTCTGGTTACATTGTAAAGATTTCGAGAGTGAATCAAAACCTTTGTTTTAGATCTCTGTTACACATTTCATGAATAGTAAAGATACGAAAGATCTAGTATGCTTAGAGCTTCGCTAATTCTTGCTTTGGTGTGCAAGATAAAAATTCAAAGAACGAATAAATAAAATAACGTATGAAGCATTTACACTTTTTTCCTTACGTGGTTCGCAAGAAATGCAATGTGCATCGTGGTTTCGTGTTTTCTCCAAACGTTGTTGCTATGAAAGAGCTTCATGATTCACAAACATCTTTATCACAGACCAGTTCATGTTCTTGGAGAAGCCATCAATGTGTCATAATAATATTGAATGACGTCATTACTACGTTACAAGACACCGTAATGATGATGTTTTAATTATTTTATTGTACTATGCATAGTACTTTAACGCATTTTGTGCATTCATATATGAAAAAAACATACATATATTCATGCATGTGGTGAAATTTAGCGAAAAATCGCTTTTGTGAATGGACATTTTATTAATTAGATAATTATATCTCGATTGTACATGAATGTATATTGTTATGTACGGCCGTGAGTATAAGTATATTCCCTGAGTTCAAGCTTTCAATGTGGGTAAACTGATCATAACGCATCCAAGGGTAGACATAATTTTACCGTTAAAAATTGACCAAGGTAAGAAAAGCGATTGCCATATTTGTCATTTAACCTCTAGCAAATACATATGGACGAGAGTGATCTCTGAACCTCACGTTTTCATATTATTATCTAAAATTGTATTTATTCCTCGTAGTTTCTTATAGCATTCACGAAAACGTGCTAGAATCAGCGAATTTTACGTTTTAGTGAAGGCGGACTCTTTACGCAGGTGACACACATAGGACACATTAAATGTATCAAAAAGTTCCAAAAAAGAACAATGAAAGCTGCACTTTAATATTAGTGTTCAACAAATCCATTCTATCTCCACTAACGTGTTTTTTTTCTTCAATAAACAAAACTGATCTGGCGATTGATGAACACATATTTCACAAGCCGGGTAAACACTTATTGCCATTCATCATTTCAGAAAACTTTGATGAGGAAAACACCCTGTACCTGACTGGCAGAGGATTTTTAAGAATTCAACCTGTAAATTGAACTCTCCAAAGTGCAATAAAATTGTGCTTGAAGTTGTTTTTTGTTGTTTTTTGAAGTACAATAAAATGTTGTTGAATTTAACTGCGTAAATACTTATGGATAAATGTTTTAACTAGATAGTTGGTTTTATAGTGATACAGAAAATGAGTCAACTGTGTTTAATTATTCATATATGTATTTCATTATAGTGCCGGAGCAGATGCAGTCATGAGTAATAGAAATTCATATTTTTGAAGAATACAAGTAATAAAAGTACTCGTGTCTGACTCTGGCTAAGCGTACCTCATGAACCTATCTTCCTGAAGAGTGTAATGCTAAGTTAAGAGTATATTTAACTATACCAAATGACTGTGTACTAATCGAAACACAATTATGGTGATTACTGGCGCACCCTGAGTAACTATCTTGTACTTTACAAATAAACAACGTGAAAATATCATGCGTACATGTACATATATCAGCCAAGTACAATTCATGAATTTGCAAAACCGTGCTACAAGGAGAAATTAATATTTTGAGCAAGTGTTTTAATACGAGTACATGTACTAACTTTACGTTCTGCACCTGGTTCACACAGCCTCGAAAACCCTGGTAACACCATCCGCCCCTGCACTCGCTACTTCGGCGTCGATGTGTAGCGAGTTCGGGACTTGAGTCACCGCTTGTAGGTTTTCGAGGATGTGGTACACCAGGGAGCATACGGGATATTTGCCTCACTACACGACTCTTCCTATGATAGGCATTTCTCACTGGGTCCCCGAAAATATGTACATTTTGTAGTTTGAATGTTAATCTCAGGTACCGACATCTACCAAACTTTAGAAATGCAGACATAGTATAATTTTTCTTATATCTGTTTCAAGAGATGATGGGTGTTAACATCAAACACCCGTTACTTACTTGCACCCCCCTCGAACCAGCCCATGTTCCACAGTGCTGCGTGTGCAAATAATCTCTACCGTAGAGTCAGTAGACCGCCTCCCCTTTCGCGTGACAAAATAACTGAATATGCAAAACGAAACGCTATGAACGAGAGCAAAGAACCAAAAGGACATGATAATGCTTGAACTCATTTCTGCAAACAAATTCATATTATATCCATACTCGCAGGCACTGCACCAGATAAATGCCATGCCGTGCATATATTTTACATGAAAAGTGAAATCAAAGATTACACATATGATCTAACACAAACGTATAACTCGATATATAATTGTTTCTACGGTCTTGCTATTGTTTGTATTGAACAGTCTTTATAGGAAGCCAAAATAAATACACATGTTTTATAGCTTAGCTGATTCTTTGAAGTATATAGGAAAGAGGAAGGGAGTACATATATTATCTTGACTCATTGTTTGTTTTATATGTTCGAATACTCACCTGAATGCATGTTTAAAATTTTTTGCTTTTTCAATAGTCTGGTTATTTCTTTAAGGTGGTGACCTACTTTTGGATTTGTCTGTACAAGGTATATAAAACCTGTTGTATATATGAAGATCAGATAAATGCCAATCTTTTTGAAAATACTCAACTTTTTGTTCGGCTATAGTTGTTTAAGATATTGTTAGATTTTGGGGACAACCCCTAACCCCATCTCTCTATCGAACGCATTATGTTAGTGAAAGTCCTTCATTGTTTGGAATAGTTCGACTTAGTTCATCTTGTAAGAAAACCTGTTAATTGATCCATGTTTTGATTTCTGGAAACCGCTAATCTAGAAACACCGATAGTTCACCAGTCAACTTTGTAACAGGAAATCATAACATGGGTAACTGGGATTTTATTATTGTACAGGTAGATTACTAAAGTAATAAGATCGCACATGCACGTGATTGTCGGTACATGGAGTCGACAGGTGAACACCGATATGTTGCTAAAACACCTGTTATGTTATAAAACTGTTTCATTCTCTGCCGTCTATGTTTATGTTAAACGCTTCAAAATTAACAGTCGCTTTTACTAGCGTAGTTTTGTTGCAATTCGCTTATTCAATTACTAACGTGATGAAGATTTGTTTATCCCAACATAATGTTACAATTTCTAGCGCGTGTTTTTGTTCAATTTTCGACATAAAATTCTCGGAATCATTAAGGCGATGATGAGTTCTCGATTTTTGTGTTCGTGAAACAAGCCAGTTTATAAACATTTGAAATCTATTCACAAATATACTAGAAAACATAAACAAAAGGGGAATTGATTCCAACTTTTAAATTGTTTTAACTATTTTCTTTTCTTTATGTAAAAGTAATTGCGGTATCCGAGAGGGAATATTAAGGAAAGAGAGGATGGGGGAGTGAGGAGAGGCTGGAGGATCAGAGTGGTGGGCGATAGAACGCACATAATATAATTAATTATAAATTATAGCGAATATAGAGCCTAAACATTGCGTGAAAGTATCATGCGTGAGGAAATTCGCCTTACAATATGATTCAGCATCCGATTCAATAATGCGTGTTTCGGTGTTTTAGTTTCAGCGGGCAAGCGCGGCCAAATCTGCGGCCACAAATAGGTTGACCGCGGTTACTAGTATATACCGGTATTGTGGCATTTATTGTAACAGTTTTTGTTTGACTGAGAAGTTCTTAGATGAGTAATACAAAATTGCAAAATAGTCAGCGTCTCAGTTCGTATTAATTAATTTTAATTTGTTTTAATCTTAATGTCCATTATCTCACAAACTATTTACTGATTGTGTTATCTATCTAAAGCATTATGTTCTACAACATGTATAAGTTGTATCAGAATGAAACCTGTTATTATGTCCTCAACCCTTGTGATTATTATTGATGTGTAACATTTGAACGCCCAGTTTACACGTGTTACCCGTGCATGAAAGTAGATATTGAGATAATGAACCCATGAAGCAGTTTTAATTAGGTTTTAATCGTTTTGTTCAGACATTTTCAATGTTTGGAACAATGGATCGATGAACGAAAATAACATTTGAAGTACTCGTACATGTGTTAAGTACGCTTAATATTAGCAATTACTTCAAAGGAAACGGAACATACACTTGTTAATAAAACACACGCCACTCTAAAAAGTTCTGATTTCACTTACCCATTCAAATAGTATGACGTTATAGATACATACGAGACGTCAGAAATCTCATCACATTAGTTCTAATTTTACTTACCTTTAATAATCATGTGACAATTCATTGATCATGTGAGTGTTGGTTGGTTACTACTGCACGTTTCTATGTGGAGTTTGGTTTCTAGTAGAATCTATAACGTATTACATGTGACATTGCATCTTGGTGAAGGTCAAAGTCATGAATGGTGTCTAGAATTTTGCAAACATGTGGTTATCTTCAATAATTTGACCAGACTACACGTTAGTATAAGAGCTTCAATGTCTTTTACTCCATCTGGTTGAAACTGTCCATTGAAATTTTCGAATAATGTAGACATACAAAAAGTTCGGAAAAGGCTTCGGAAAACATTTGAAAGATTTGAAAGTGAAACAAGAACTCTTACTTCTGAGCTAATTTACGGAAACACTGTATTCTGGTGTGATTTGTTTGTTTATGTATATATTGACACGTACTAGATTTAATCGCGCCCTTTTGAAACAAGTCTGTACAAGTAGATGGAATAAAAATACATAGTAAAACCAATAAATTTACTTTTTATCATTCTCGACAGTCCACGAATGTATGAGAGGTAAATGTTTGTGTATACATGTAATTGTTATTTTAAAACGTTTTATCTTTTATGTGCGAGGTTTGTGTGCATAAGCAACGAGACAGTAGTTGGCAGACAATTAACTCACAGATGCTGCACAGAATCGCTGATGCTTTTAATGCGACCATGGTGTTTCATTGTCTGAAGAATGCTGTATAAATATGTTTTGTCTGTTCAATTATGTATTGTTTAAGTGTTGCTAATTAATGTCGCGTCTGTGTATTACGTCATTAAATTCTTGTTAGAGCTACCAATAGGATCACAAGAACACTGATAGCATCAGCACTTGTAGAACCATTAGTCGTACTATACTTAATACAACGACACAGGATCACATCAACATTGACTTGTAGAAAAAATAGTGATGAACGAGAAGTGATGCAAGCAGATACAGTCGATATGATAAATGACAATTGACTGTAATTCTTAGTTTAGTGCATTTCCTTTGATGTTCGAGTACGTTTGGCCATCACTTTCAGCAATTATGCCGTAGTGGTAAAAAGTTTTAACCAATTTTGTTATGTTAAATGGTTGATTTCCGTTAGCATACACTTCCGTCGATTTTACGTTAAAATGCAAGTATGTGTAGTTGAGTCGTTTACACGTTTACCCCTTTGTTGTGGATATTGGCGATTCGCATAATCCCTCATTATAATTAAGTAGGATATGGTATAGTACATAACTATGTAGCATACATCATAAAATTATGAAGTTTACTCCCTGAAATCCGGGTTCTCCAATTTCTCCGGCTTTCAGAGCGTTTTTATGTAACACAGACCTACATGTATATTAAAATGGATTCCTCTATATTCTTGACACCATTTATTTAATGAAAGCATTGTAACCAATGTGTGGCATTTCATTAAGCTCATCAATTAGCTTAAAGTTTCACATTTAATTGAGATTTTTCACTGGAATTTGATGAAGAACACACATATATCACAAAATGGAATTCCATGATCGTCTGTATTCCGTCATCTAGATGGCGAGTGAAATCTGCAGACAATTTGGTGCATAGTTGAGTTATTGGTAGACGGACGTTGAATCACGTTCGTACTAAAAAAACAACGTAACAAAGTTATTTTGTGATAAACGATGAAATGTTGATGCCAAGTTTGCGCCAATGAGAATTTGATAATTAACATGTAGTTAATAAACACGCTGTACTAAAACTTCTTTCTTATGCAATAAAATCGATCCGATAATCAGCAGAGGGAATATAACTGGAAAACAGGAATAATGAAGGCTTACATAGTTCACCAAACTGTTTATACGTCCTAAGATAAACACCAAAAAGATGCTAAATATAGTACGTGGATTTATATAACAGTATAACAATAAGTGTTCACCATTAATATACTTAATTGCTAACCACTGTAACCGCAAAAACGCAGTTTGCATAGATTCACAGAACATTGTAAAACTTATGTAATACATGAGTACATGTACCTCTACCTAAAATGTACAAACATTTGTAAAAATAAAAGAAACAACATGCGTATAATCACATAAACGTGTCGAAATGTAAAATCGTACCATGCATATGTTCCGGAAAATGCATATTTTAACGTTTGCATATATATAGTTATTCCTTATGAAAAGGTTTGTGTGCGAATCCGGCATGGAACTCAAATACAGCGCACGTAATTTGTCAGCTTAGCACGCAACTTTATAATCACATCTCAAAGTGTAAAATGCATTGTACAATCACAGAAAATCAGATTCACAGACGGGCCTCGCATGTGTTAAATTACGTAGATTGCAAATACGTAAATATACCGTTAGGCGTATCACAAAACCGTAAAATTGGCTGTTGCAAGTATCAATCAAGTCTACTAAATTCATATTTCATACAAAACTACAAATATGTTACATAGAACTTATGAACAAACGTTTTTTAACTGAATTCTGATGTTGCTGAAATTTCAGTGTGTATTAGGTAGATATATTTCATCTAATCGTGCAAAATTTACACATGTAGGTTTAGTAAATACAGAGAAATGTTTAAAAAACACGACTTTTTTCTATCGCAAACTAGCTATACATTTTCTGAGAAAAACACCAAAATGAGCACTATATTTGGAACACCTCTCTATGTTGTAGAATGTTACGCAAACATTGCAATGGTAAAACAATATTAAAGAATACTTCACATGCATTTATCATTTACAAACACTGTCGTAATATATTGTATATATGAGACGCATGTTTTGAGAAGAGCTTGTCTTGGTCTAGACAATAAATAATTATATTGTTTAAAACAATTAACGGAAACAGGTTATCTACACAATCAGGCATTATGTTACAGCAATTATAACAGAACAAATGAAATAAATACATCTGAACAAATATTTCGAATTAGTTACCCGAATCATCCCTAAATGTCTCAATAAAACTTTTGTCTTGTTAGGACATTTTGAAAACCACTGAAGAATGCTATAATAAATATTAAAGGTATACTAATTTAATAATTGCAGCGGAAGTAACAACACACAGAACTAATCCTGATGGTCGAATTAGGAACAACTTGGTCATTCAAGGAACAACCTCGAATGTATCAGTCTATGTCATACAGTTGACTAGTGTTAATCATCGTGCGCCATAACTTCCTAGAGTCCCATTCCTAGTGTCAACTTCCCTGTCTAGCTGTCAGGTACAACGCATAGTACTCTGTTCCAACACATGACTTCTATTGAATAAAGGAATCGTAGATTGCACACAGTTTCACTTGAAATTATGTCGATACAAATATAACCCCAGTCCATTCATTATCGAATCACGTTGACTTTGTATGTTGAACTTGTTCATGTAACCGCATGCGTGTAAATTCCTTCGATTTAATATACGAAAATTTCGAACAAACATCAATATCACATAATTATGTATAAATTCGAGGCGAAATATACGTCAGCCCAAGGCCCCCTTTTTGTTTATGTTTTAAACATTTTAGTTAATACTTGTCTCATTTGATGGGCGGAACTCCGTCTCCTAGATTTACATTTCAACATTTTCCGTCTTTTTACTTCCCTGTGTAGTTCACTGAATAATTCGTATATTTCATCTCCGCCATAGGAAGCGGAAGTTTCAAAGAACGCGAATGCCCAGTCCATCGCTACGCGTTCAATTGCTGGAACGGGCACTTCATGTAAAAGGTCAATTTTATTGCCAACAAGAACACATTGTACGTTTGTTTTCATAATGTTGTCTATAGATTGTTTAATGTTACAAACTTCTTCAAAACTTTGTCATTTACAGCATAAACCAGTACGAAACCATCCGCCCATCTCACGTGACCCTCTTTGTGAATGGTCCACTCCTGAAATATATAACATCACTTGGTTAGTTGAATTAAACTGGCTTGTACATGTAGCTGGATTCGAACCTACTGTTCGGAGCCATAGTCTAGCCTTTTGAAGTACGAATGCATTAGACCACTCGGTATTCACCCAGAAAAACTGCACAGCTAACCATTTTATATGTAGCTTCATTACATAACATAACTCATGACACTGAACGTTCAATGATATAGGTTTGCCTTCCAAAGCATCTGACAGCATGACTTTTCCAATGATATGACATTCTTACCAACGCTTTAGTAATGCTTTGGTCAAACGTAGTTGTAGAAAGCATTGTGACGTATTGAATGCAGACAAAATGAATGCATTTAAGACGGTTAAGATCCAATAAATGCCACCAGAGAAGCGACTTATATTTGGTGGAAATTTTCTAAGTAGCAAAACCTTTGTTTTATACTCTTTGTTGCGGATCCGTTTGGTATCAATGTAGAATGTACAGAACATGAAACAAGTATGTTATTGTATTCTTTATTGATTCTTATCTGTTTTGGGTGCCGTAAAATGCATTAAAACATCCATGTATTTTTGTAAGCGTATCTTCTGCTTAAAGTACCCAATACATTGTCTGAAACTGACGCTTTTCATAGAAATAAGGTCATACAAATCAATGATTGTAACGTGCTGTAAATAATGTGCTAATTCTAGTAACAAGATAATCATAAACATGTTCCATGGTTCATGTAATTTATAAAACGTGCTTCTGATAACTGGTATCTAGTTATCTTCTTAACCTTTATTACATCCAGTAAGCGATTCTACAGCTACAAAATACGCCATGTTTTGACATCTCGTGACAGATAACTTCCGGCGATACCTGTGAATATCTGGGCAGCTTGGCGCGCAACAAACGAGACGCCATGTTTTTGACATCACGTGCCAGTTACCTTCCGGTGACACCTGTGAATATCTGCGCAGCTTTGGTGCGCAACATACGAGACATCATGTTTTGACATTACATGCCTGATAACTTCCGGCGACACCTGTGAATATCTTCGCAGCTTTGATGCGTACCATATTAGACATGCATGCCCGGATAGTTTCAATAATGCTGCAATTTGAAGGAATTTTATTGTTCGCTGGGAATTCGTTTAATTGGTTAAACCAGTTTGATTGGCCAATTTTATGCCTCACTTTGAAGGACTGAGTTGTTCCTCTCAGAGATATGATAATCAAGTTTGCTGTCAGGAAAAAAACATATGTGTACTCAAACACAGGTTTTTGCTTTTGAAATGAAGGCGTATTCAGAATCGTTGTAGGTTAAAAACCAATAGAATATAATTATCTGTAAAATAGTTGCCAGGCCTTTACAATGATTTTGCAGAAGAAAATGCGAGAATTTCAAGAATTTCAAGAAGTAAACTCAGTAAAAGTCCTAAGTTCCCCCAATTAAATGCAAACAACTCGGGGTTATGCGTCACTGGTCGGTTCTTAAACACTATCCATATCAGTAAGTGTTCAAGTAACGAATACTGTACATGACAAGTTCTAATATGTTTAACATTTTATTTTTATTTATACTCATCAGTGCTCCAAGCAATTTATAGTTCTGCCATTATTATTCAAGGAGATATACGTAGCATCTGTTAGGTCTCTGGAGTTGAGAATTAGACGCCAATTGAAGACTTAGGCAGGGGTAAAAACCTATTGCTACGTAATACGACTGTCTCAGGCTATCGCAACAAGACACCAAAATGCAAGTGTCAAGCAGTTTGTCATACATACATCCTGGAATACAGGCGATCAGATAAAACGAATATCTAAAGCCATATAGACGTAGTATAGTATAGTTAATGATGAAACTTCAAGTGGCTGGTTATATCATAATTTCCTGACAGAAACAACAACCCACGAATGCACATGGTATATTAATTCATCAAATATTCGAGGGAATGACATTATATGGCGGGAAACTTTTCTTGTTCTATAAGAGTTGGTTGTGAGCTGACCGAGTTGGCATAGTTTGGAGCTGCTTTCATCTAGAAATATGTTATGTTTTGTCCGTCCCCTCCCTCATTTCCTCCCTTGCACAGTTTACTTAGGAAGAAATTATTATCGTTTATAGGTCTCTGTGCATGATACTCGAAATTATTAACGTTAGGCCATTGTCCATTGTGTTTTTAACTAGGTCACGTCGTAGTAATGCCTCATTTGGTTGGATGTGAGGTAACTGTTAAGTTTAGTGCTATGTCAAACGTTTATTTGTCAATTTATCGCTACCTGTACCCCACTACAAGCAGTTTAGCTACTGTGTCTTTAAGAACTTTTGGTTTGTAAGTGTCGTTCTGCAATGTATGTATGTATGTAATTATTTAAACCTCTCGGTCAAGGATAACCCATGAAAGTGCAAGCACTTATTTCCAATGGGGTCCTGTTTTTTGCTGAAGAGACAGCAGGTGGAAGAGATAGTGGTGTGATACAAGGTATCCGGGCGAGATACCCTAGCTCTTTCCGAAGAGACACCTTAGTTCTTTAACGTGCCCGGTGTATAGCACCGATACACGCGAGACTACCTCTGGGTTACTAACCAGTTCATCTCTAGTTAGGTGGGAAAGACAGAAAACCTTTTCAGAAATGATCAAGTGCCCCGACCGAGGATCGAACCCGGGACCTCTCTATCAGCAGTCAAGCAGGCTATCCGCTCGACCACTGTACACTGTCAATGTTCCGCATAAGGCTACTTCGTTGCATTCGATAGTCCAATTACACTGTATCTGTTGAGCGTTTTGTGGCTTGTCATTGTAGTGGTATGGTCTTTCTTGTCTTCTTGCTCTTTCTGTGGATTTGTGTGATTGACTGAGGCGGCAAATTGTAGGAGTGGGGTATCAGTATATTTGTAGCTGTTCAGTATGATGTGCTTTGCTGTTTCTGGTGAGTGCTGTCTTCTTTGTTCGATTGTTATTACATTTTGGGGGGGATGATTTTACTCAAGAACAGACTATGTACTTTGCAAGATTTACCAATTTGTGTTTTAATCATACAATACTTAGAGAGTAAGTATCGGATTATGTGTCCGTACATGTATACACTGATGGTAACATCACGATTAAAGTGATATCGTCAGGTGTTGCTGACAACATCCACTAACTTTGTTCTCGCGGACATAAACATGTTCTCCTGATGATTGAGAAAACAAGTAACAAATCCGATAAATATGTAACCAATCTTCTTATTTATATAAATGAGTTTATCAAAGATTTTATACAGTTGAACCGGTGCTTGCAATCATTTACAAAGTTAATTTTAATAGGATTCGATTGATTGATTGATTGATTTAGACATTCTTGTGTAA
The DNA here is from genome assembly GCA_963678985.1 of Spisula subtruncata. NCBI lineage: Eukaryota > Metazoa > Mollusca > Bivalvia > Venerida > Mactridae > Spisula > Spisula subtruncata. The sequence continues at coordinate 3,371,905 of OY787674.1, forward strand.
TACAGGAAACATTATCATCAGTTAATTCAGTAACACTTCAGCATCTAGCTTGGTGTTACAAGTGTTCCTAGTGGCTAATTGATCTTTATCTTAATTGGTATTTGGTTCTTCCTTCTCTCCTTCATAGAGTCAGTACACTGAGGAGAAGAAAGTTAGTTCTAGTACATAGGTTTTTTTTTCGAAAACTGGTTATGTCAACGGGCCGCAAAATATATGACTGTTAAACAGTTGAAACAACACATCTTAATCAAATTAGACAATATTTACCCTTGTCGAAATACTATCTCTGGGTTGTCCAAGTTTGATGTCTGATCGTTCGTCCAATTGTTCCAGGGCCCAAAATTACAACCAATACTTACACTCTGCACTCAGCACTCAAATATTGAAAATGTTATATAATTAGTTATTATGTGTTCTTGATTGCAAATATAAATAAGGAAAATGTATAGAACTATTATTTGAATGTTAAAAATAGCATTTGATACATTATCTATGCAATTACATACTTTTTATGAGATAAAGTGTAATTGTTGAATCTGAGTATCACACTCTGTACTCAGGCTGATACATTACACGTATATCTTGAAGATACACTAAATTTCAATTGGAAACAAGCAATGATAATATTTAGCACATATTCAACATAACTTTAACTTCTCGTTCTAAAAAAATGTCGCGTTGAACCTCAGAAGAAGGAATTTCAATATTTGAGTGCTGAGTGCAGAGTGTAAGTATTGGTTATAATTTCGGGTCCATGTGTTGGTTAAAGTTTTCTTCCATTAAATCTCACTTGTTTTGTTTATCGTTAATGTTATTGTAAAGCAACATGTCACACTTATCAGTATCATTAGTCAACGCATAACCGTTGAATGATATCATAAAAAATCATTTTGTAACATTCGCACTGGGCTCTAGTGTAGCCTTCAGTTTTCGATTTGACTTTGACGTGAAAGTATGATGTCTGATCGTTCGTCCATTTGTCCAGGGGTTGGTTAAAGTTTTCTTCAAATAAGTCTCACTTGTTTTGTTTATCGTTAATGTTATTGCAATGTAATATGGCACACCTATTAGTATCATTAGTCAAGGCATAACCGTTGAATGATATCATGAAAAAATTCATCCGTAACATTCGCATTGGCCGCTAGTGTAGCCTCAAGTTCGCAGTTGTCGATTTGACCTGGTTTCATTTGCATGTTAACTATTCAAACATTTGAACCAGAAACTCACTGCTAACTTTCGTACATTGTTTCGTGAAATTCCTTCATTGTTTGGAATAGTTCGACTTAGTTTATCTTGTAAGAAAACCTGCTAATTGATCCATGTTTTGATTTCTGGAAACCGCTAATCTTGAACACCGATAGTGCACGAGTCAACTTGTAATAGAAAATCATAACATGGATAACTGGAATTTTATTATTGTACAGATAGATTGTTAAAGTAATCAGATCGCACCATGCTCACACATGCCCGTGGTTGTCGGTACATGGAGTCGACAGATGAACACCGATATGTTGCTAAACCACCTGTTATGTTATTATACTGTTTCATTCTCTGCCGTCTATGTTTATGTTTAACGCTTAAATTAACAGTCGCTTTTACTCGTGAAGTTTCGTTGCAGTTCGCTTACTGAATTACTGACGTGATGAACATTTGTTTATCCAAACAGAATGTTACAATTTGTAGCTCGTGTTTTTGTTTAATTTTCGACATAAAATTCTCGGAATCATTAGGGCGTTGATGATTCTCTCTTAGAGCCGATTTTTTGTGTTCGTGAAACAAGCCAGTTTATAAACATTAGGAATCTATTCACAAATGTTCTAGAAAACATAAACAAAACGGGATTCGAAAAGTCAGATGGCGGTTCAGAGAAGAGATATGAAGGTAATGAGAGGATTGTTGACTGAGGAGAGGGTGGAGGCTTGGAGTGGTGGGCGATAGAACGCAAATAATTAATTATAAATTATAGCGAATATAGAGCATGACCAGAGACCACGGGAAAACAACGCGTACAAGTACCTTGCATGAGAAAAGCCGCCTTAGAAGTTAATTTACCAGCCTATCGAAACATTTGTGTTACTGCGTTTTAGTATTTACGACTAATGATTATCGTTGTCATCTGGAAATGTTTAAAACGAGGACAAGTATGATCCAATCTGCGGCCACAAAAGATGTTGACCGCGGTACTTGCGGCCAAAACTATAACGGTTACTAGTATATATCGGTATTGTGGCAATAATTGTAATAGTTTTTGTTAGACTGAGTATTTGTTAGATGTGTTAGATAAATTTGCAACATAGTCAGCCTCTTAGTTCGTTATAATTAATTATAATCTGTTTTAATCATAATGTTCACAATCCAACAAACTCTTTACTGATTGTGTTATTTATATAAAGCATTATCTTCCAGTACAAGTATAAGTTGTATCAGAATGAAACCTGGTATTATTTCCTCAACCTTTGTGAATTTTATTGATGTGTAAAATTTGAACGCACAATTTACACGTGTTCCTCGTGCATGAAAGTATGTATTGAGATTATGAACCTATCAAGCAGTTTTAATTTAGGTTTCAATCGTTTGGTTCAGACATTTTCTATGTATGGAACAATGAATTGATGAGCGACCTTATGTATATGTGTTAAGTACGCTTAATGTTTGCAACTACTTCAAAGGAAACGGAAAGGAAACTTGTTTTTAAAACACACGCCACTCTGAAAAGTTCTTATTTCACTTACCCATTCAAATAATCTGACGTCATAGATGCAGATGAGACGCCAAACGTCACCTCACATTGGTTCTGATTTCACTTCCCTTTAATAACCATGTGACAATGCATTGATTATGTGATTGTTGGTTGATTATTGCTGCATATTTCTGTGTGGGGTTTGGCTTCTAGTAGAAATTTGACATTACATTTGCTCTACACTTCACATTGCATCTTGATGTAGATCAAAGTCATTAACGAACCCAGAAGGAATGGGTTTATTAGATTATCTGGAAATTTGGCAAACATGTGGTAATTTGCAATAATGTGAAGAAAATACCAGTCAGTCTAGGACCTTGAATGTGTTTTTATCCCGTCTGGTAGAAAAAGTCCATTTGAAATTTCAAATAATTTTAACACACATGCTGCGGAAAAAACTTGCAAGATTTAAAAGTTTGAGGGACAAGAACTCTTGCTTCCGAGCTAATCATCGCAATCACCTCGTATTATATATTCTGGTGTGATTGTTTTGTTTATGCATATATTGCCACATACACTCAACCGCTTTAAAAACGCACCACTATTGAAAATAATCAAAATTTGTCAAAAATCATTTTTTGCTAAAATTAACAGTTTACAGGGTTTGCTCAGTTCATAAGCTTGACACAATTAAAGAAAACGGTTTTATTTTCATTCGGAATACCCCGCCCAAAGAACTTTTTTTGACTTTGCATGTTTTGCACGTGCAGCTCGATCACGTCGACCTAAGTGGTCAATATTGACGTTAAACTGTACGCTGTTGGTTTACACATTGAAAAAACAACAGAAATAGTATTTGCTAATGGTATTTTTATGCTGCAAATATCTCGAATATTTGTTCGGATAATTGTGCCTTCGCTTCCAACTGAAAAGAGCATCGGTGCCTTAGCATGGCGGTTGAGCTGCCTCCACACAACGATTGTGGGCTTAGAACATCGATTCCTAGCGAATGACATAGTCAAAGACCGACCTGGATGAAACAAGCAAAAGATATTGAGTCCGAGCTACGAGGAAACATGACGCAGGTTATGCCACTGTAATTGGTTCCGCATGGCTGCACACAGTGTCAAAAGAATGTCGGGTGCAAATGAATAACCCAAAAGTACATTAGTGCATTTTTATAACTATTCTTTTCATAATTGTCAATATAATGGAAAATCATTTTATTACACTTTTCTCCCGTTTAGAGGCGAATGTCCCAACTTTTTGTCTTCAAGCTCCTTCATAGTGTTGATTTGAGGTTCCATATACCACGGGAAATATCCTGACAGTCTGATGCTCATAACCAAAATTTCAAGTTTAAATAAAGCTTGAATCCATCTTAGGTTTACGTAATGTGCATAGCTGGACCGCACTGGGTCGTATGGTATTAGCCAGACAGCCAAAGCCAAATAACATTTATAATTCAAGTTAAGCTTTGCTTGGATGGTTAGAAAACATCACGTCGAACATAATTATATCCTATTACGTAATTAACGTTATTCTTTAGGAGGAGAAACCACGTACATGCACCAATGAAGCAGACTCTTATTATTGCTTTTCAAATTGTGACTTTCACTTTCGTAGGTCCCTGTGTTATCTATATCATAATTTATTTTAAACTTGTAATAATGGCATGAAAATCACAGAACTTGTTATGTATAGACTGAAGATTATTAATCCGAAAATAAATAACAATAGATTGACGTTTTCATCTCTAAAACCGATATTTTGTATGAGGTGCGTTTTAAAGCGGTTGAGTGTACTACAAGTAGATCTAATCGTGTCCTTTAGAAACAATGCTGTATCCGTGAAAGAAGATGGAATAAAGATACATGGTAAGACAAATACATTTACTTTTTATCATTCTCGACAGTCCACGAATTTATGAGAGGTAAATGGTTGTGTAAAATTGTGATGTTAAAACGTTTTATCGTTTATGTGCGAGGTTTGTGTGCAAAGCAACGAGACATTTTCTGGCAGACAACTAACTCACAGGTGCTGCACAGAATCACTGAAGCTTTTAATGCGACCATGGTATTTCATTGCCTGTATGTCACAGGTGCTGCATAGAATCACTGAAGCTTTTAATGCGACCTTGGTATTTCATTGTCTAAAGAATGCTGTATAATTATGTTTTGCCTGTGCAAGTATGTACTGTTTAAGTATTGCTAACTGATGTTTCGTCTGTGTATTACGACACTACGTTCGTGTTAGAGCTATCAATAGGATCACCACAACACTGACAGAATCAGCATTACAAAGTCTTGTAGAACGAATAGTCGCATATAACGACAGAAGTAATGCAAGCAGATTGAGACTCCAATTTAACACTTAGACAGGGATAAAAACCTATTGCTACGTAATACGACTGTCTCAGGCGATCGCAACAAAACACCAAAATGCAAGTATCAAGCAGTTTATTTGTCAATTTGTCGCTACCTGTACCCCACTACAAGTAGTTTAGCTACTGTGTCTTTAAAAACTTTCGGTTTGTATGTCTCGTTCTGCAATGTCAATGTTCCGCATTAGGCTACTTCGTTTCCTTCGATAGTTCTATTACACTGTATATGTTGAACGTTTTGTGGCTTGTCATTGTAGTGGTATGGTCGTCCTTGTCTTCTTGCTCTTGGTGTGGATTTGTGTGATTGACTGAGGCGGCAGGTTGTAGGCGTGGGTACAAGCATTTTGTAGCTGTTCAGTATGATGTGCTTTGCTGTTTCTGGTGAGTGCTGTCTTCTTTGTTCGATTGTTATAACATTTTTGTTTGGGCAAAATGATTTTACTCAAGAACAGACAATGCACTGGGGAAGATATATCAATTTGTGTTTATATAGAGAATAGGTTTCCACGATGTGTCCGTGATGATGCTTACATCACAAATAAAGTCATACCGACAGGTGTTACTAACAACATCCATTAACTGTGTCCTCATGGACATAAACATGTTCTCCTGCTGATTGAGAAAACAAGACTTAGTAACATATCCGATAGATATGTAACCAATCGTGTTGTTTTCCAAAAGGTTTTATAAAGTTGAACCGGTGCTAGTTATCTTATACAATGTTAATTTTAATAGGATTCGGTACTTGAATGATTGATTGATTGATTGATTTAGACATTGATGTGTAATGCTGGAAGCATTATTATCAGTTCATTCAGTTACAATTCAGCATCTAGCTTGGTGTTACAAATGTTGCCAGTGGCTAATTGCACTTTATTTACATTGATATTTGGTTCTTCTTTGTCGAAAGTTTCCGTTGTTGTTATTGAGTTTTTTTTATCTAAGCAACACCCCCTCCAGATATGAAAATATAAAATGGACCAAAGTGAGTTTTTAAACTTGAAGGACATACTTACATAAGATTTTTTTCTGTTCCTTGTTCAAACGATAACCTTTTGCAAGTTATGAATGTGCATTTTTGGAACTTTCACTAAGTGATTAAGCCCACAGTGGCTGTACAACTTGGATAGAACACTTCGTTTGTCCACAAGCTATCCTGGTACGAATATAGGGCCGAACAATGTCATTCTTGCTTGCAATCGTGTACATTGCCTGTGACCTGAGGAGGGGGAAGTTAGCACTGGTAGATTTAGGTATAGGATGGTTGGTGGACATTTAGAATAAATTTAGGTCACGAGTGTATTTTGTGCAAACGATGGGTGTTGGCATATTTGTTATATAATGAAGTTTTTTTGCGGGCGAAGCGATCAAAAAAAAATTTACCTTAAGTTGCCAAATGTTTGCCCCATCCCCAATATTGAAGACGCTCCTACGCCCATGATCCCATACTGCTGCTGCAATCTCATGGCTGGCTAGAAAACTCCATGTAACCATTATTATTGCAGGTATCCAATGTGTAACCAGTTTGCAAAATTATCGTATTCTATTATGTACATTCTCATAAATCAGTGTATAGTCAAGTCCCTAGTCCCTGTATTACGGAGGAAAAACACGCTGGTTAAACGAGAATGATTATGTATTACTAGTATGTTTTTCAAATGCCATTGATTTGTTATGTAGTTTACATGTACAATGATACGGTGGCTCTTATGATGTGTTTATGTCGAATATTATACAGAAATTAAGATTAATTACAGTTTTAGATATTGTCTTGATAAAAATGCCATAATAATGCATATTCTTATAGCACTTTCTTCAAATAATTTCACTTATCAAATATCATTCTTTACTTTGCACAGTTATTTTTTCTAGTTCACTGTTCATTGTTGATGATCTTATGGAATATTGATTTAGTAGTTTTCAAATAAGTTTCCTCGTTAAATAAAGTCTTAGGAGCATAGTAATGTTTGCCCAGAAATCACCATTCACAATCGTGTGAAGTTGAATCAGCAGTGCTCAAGGACAATGACTAAATGTCGTTAGTTTGGAAATAATGCATACATTTATGTGTCGTCGCCAGTCACAAGTTAAGAAGATGTTCTTTGATTGGATATTGGATATGTTTTCAACATTCTTTGTTTTATCATGGACGGCGACCGGATTGCATTTGTGATCCAGGTTAATCTCGCAATATCAAAGATACATTACCCAGTTCACTTGTTGCAATTACAGGGAACTAAATACCGTACAAATTCTTCAGATGTTTTTGAACACATTAATTAAGGTCAAGAGGGTAGCATCTCTAGAATCATTATCTCTGCGGGTATCGACAGTTGTATCAGAGTGTTTTAATGAGCGCCTATAAAATACAGATTCTAACACCAAGCGTCTATCTGTTCAAAATTTGCACGAAATCCTCTCTTAGAGTCAGAGAACATACATATGTGTGAAAAAAGTCATTCACTGTAATAAAATAAATGAGCCGAATTTATAAAGAAAACGAACGTTTTATGTGACAATAAAACTAGATAAACGCACGCATGGGATCTCATAGGTAGAACAAGGAAGAATGTTGTTGCTACATGTACCAGGGCAAATAGCAACATTCACGTTCACGTTCATGTGACATTAATGAGCGTACCTAGAAGTTATACAATCTTTGAATCTGGGATGTCAAGCATGAGCACATGGTGAAGTAGCATGAAATCTGTAAAGACATTTACGATTCGCTTACGACTTGAATCGTAACTCTGGCACTTAATTAACGAGAGTTCAAAGGTAAATGGAGCAACATTTTATATGATAATAATTGAAGCCGACGTGTTGTTTTCCTTGAACGATAGAAATTACGGCGTGAAAGATACATAAATACATGTAAACGTTTTTAGAGTAAACACGTCATATCAGAGCATATACAACATTCTGGCAATTGAATTTTATTTTTGGTACAAATGTTCCTGACTTCCTATTGCTCCTGGTTACTTCGAGTATTATTTCCGATTAGATACACCCATTTTCAGTGAGTAGCGGCAAGTTATATATATAACCTTGTATAAATAAATTATAGGGTATTCATTATTCCGTCAGAAATCTTTCCACACTTACAATTCTTTGATGTACGTACTTGGCGTCTCATTTGGACATATACTGTATTGGGAAAATGACCAGGGAATACCCGGTTCTAGCCAAAGGAACCAAGACGAATACAATATATCGTTGGCTTAGAATGAGAAGGTCGTAAGTGGTGGCACTTACGACCTTATAAAACTAATGCATATTTGAAATCTACACAAAAGGTCCAGGCGCTTCTTATGAGCCTATTTCATGAAAATCGGATCTAGTCATGTTGACTAAACTGAAATTGAAAACGCTTGTTTTACCATAAGTAAAGAGTGATTGCCAGACAGTTTTTCTTGTTTTCTTAAAATATTGATTTTGTTGTAACCACCTTTTCATGCGATGTATGTATTGTTGGTATGTTTGGAAATGGTTTAATTCTTTAAAACCTTTGTCAAAAACATTGCTTTATAACAACATGTATCGAGTAGTAACTCTACGGATGTCCCATAAGGAACACCATATTTGTAATGGGTCAAAATGTCTGACCTGTATTGGTAACAGGACATGGTATTTACAAATATTCACGCCCGTAAGCTTGTACATCATATCCTGTCTATACGGACCACTCAGTGAAACAGGAAATAGTCTCAGTTTGTGCCAGGCGGTGTATGTGTAACGATAAAACCATTGGGCCAAGGTTAACTCATAAAAAGGCAATCACTTACTTTTTTTCCAACGTCGCCCTGTGTTTTGCTGTATGGGCAGCCAGTAGAAGACACGTAGGTGTGATACAATAGAATCCAGTCGCGCTGAACCATGTGCACTAAACGCTTCCACACAGGCTCCTTGGTTCTATAACGTACCCGGTGTCCAACACCGATGTACTCGAGACTACTTCTGGGTTGCCAACCAGTCCATATGTATGTTGTCTATCTAAACAAGTTATATATCATTGAAATAATCTGAGTGAAAATTAAATTAGTGGTCTTTGTATACTAACGTTACCTGACTGTGCTTGTAGTTTTGTTATATTTAGGTTCTTCCAGAAGCGGTCTTTAATACAAGTTTCTCTGTATTAAACAGTACCTAGATGACATGTGAATCTTCTAAGTTAAGAGTTAAAAACTTGGCACTTACTGGAACAGGTTTTTCATTTGAAAACGCTCCCGATTATTCAAGCTTGGTTTGCATTTCAAACACGTGTTATGTTTCTATAAAATGATTGATCCCGATGGTGAAAACACGAAAAACAGTTGGTCCCCAAGAACGGCGGATCTAATCAATCATACACTTGTAAAGCAATATTCATTAATTTAAATTTGTATTTTGAATTTAAGTAAAGATTGATTATTTTGTACTAACAAAACGAAACACTTAAGTTCATCTTTTATATGTTAAAGTAATTTATTTGAACTGAACAATTTTATGAATTTCACAGACGTGAGAAATAAGAATATGGTATTTCTAAATTTTGTGGACTTAAGTACACGCGACTTAGTTCTATGAATACATTTAACAGCAGATAAAATTATTTATATTAAAGAATCAAAACCTTTAGAGCTTAAGCAATGGTCATTGAATGGGTGTTCATATATTTTAATAATAAAAGTTCTGTTCTGTAGTACATCAATTGTACAGAAGCGGTTGTAGTAACATTATATAAAGTTGCATATGACTGTTCTGTCTAACGTTCTATGTTCAACTAAGCTGAACTTTATTAACTGACTCGTACTTGCGTCACTCGCACTCGAACTACCTGTCAGCATCTATTGTTGAAGAAATAAATTATTCTAGTTACATTGTAAAGATCTCTGGAGTAACTCAAGAACTTTGTTTTGGGCCTATGTTACACATTGCTTGCGTAACTCGGAAGGAAAAAAGGGTAAATGATTCATACGTTAATTTATTTATTCGTTCTTTGCACATCAAAGCAAGGATTCGCACAGCTCTAAGCGTACTATATCTTTCGTATCTTTACTATTCATGCAATGTGCATCGTGGTTTCATGTTTTATTCAAACGTTGTTGCAAAGCTATCAAAGAGCTGCATGGTTCAAAAACATCTTTATCGCAGACAAGCTCAAGTTCTTAAAGAAGCCATCAATGTGCAATTATAATATTGAATGACGTCATTACAACGTTACGAAACACCGTAATGATGGTGTTTTAATTATTTTATTGTATGCATATACAGTACTAACCCATTTTGTGCATTCATACATCATATGATATATCCTCATAGGCTTTCAGCCTAATGGAATTGAAATAAAAAAATCTATCAAATAAACTACTTATGATAGCACACATATATTCATGCTTGTGGGGAAATTTAGCGGAACTCGCTTTTGTGAATTGACATTTTATTAATTAGATAATTATAACTCAATTGTACATGAATGTATTTTTTATGTACGGCCGTGATTTTGTATATTTACATTCTTGTATAAGTATATTCCCTGAGTCCAATCATTCAGTGCGGATAGACAGTTCATAATGCTTCCATGGGTAGAGCCATTTCTTTTTCATTTAACCTCGAGCAAATACAGATATGGAGGAGATTGATCTCTGAAAATTACGTTTTCATGTTATTTTCTAGAATTGTATTTATTCCTCGTAGTTGCTTAGAACATTCGTGTAATACATGCTAGAAAAAAAAACAACACTTTTTCAAAAGTTTCGCTATCCTTTGACACATTCCACGAGACTGTCGGGTTGCATGGTTAATAGACTGTACAATCTAATTTCGTTAGACACTTCGACTAGTGAACAGGTTAAAGCAATTAGCAAGGAAAATAAATAATTATTATCAAATATGACCTTTCAACAACAGGTGGTTTTGACTTAAGATACAGCTGATGTCGTCATATACGTTTTGCATGTCCAGTTAATTATTTGACTCTTCAGTGAATGCGGAATCTTTACCAAGGTGACACATAGGACACATTAAATGTTTCAACAAGTACTACAAAGAACAACGAAAGCTGCCCTTTAATGTTGGCGTTCAACAAATCCATTCTGTCTCCACTTACGTGAATTATTTCTTCAGTAAACTTAACTGATCTGACGATTGATGAACACATATTTCACAAGAAGGGTAAACATTTATTGCCATTCATCATTTCAGAAAACTTTGATTAGGAAGACACCCTGTACCTCACAGGCATAGGATTTTTAAGAATTCAACCTTTAAATTGAACTATCTAAAGTGCAATAAAATTGTGCTTGAACTTGTTTTTTGTTGTTTTTTGAAGTTCAATAAAAATGTTGTTGAATTTACCTGCGTTAATACTTATGGATAAATGTTTTATCTAGATAGTTTTATAGTAATACAGAACATGAGTCAATTGTGTTTAATTATTCATATAATTATGAATTTCATTACAGTGCCGGAGCATATGCAATCATGAGTAATAGAAATTCATATTTTTGAAGAATACAAGTAATAAAAGTGCTCGTGTCTGACTAAACGTACCTCTTGAACCTATCTTCATGAAGAGCTAAATGCTAAGATAAGAGTACATTCAACTACATTGAATGGCTGTGTACTAATTTAAACATAATTATTGTGATTACTGGTGCACCTTGTGTAACTATCTTGTACTTCAGAAATAAACAACGTGAAAATAAAATGCGTACATTCACCTAGATCTACCCCCACTGAAGACATACAGACATATCATCTGTTTAAAGAGTGGAGGGGGTGGGTTGCATCCATGCTTCCCATTCCCGGTATCATCGGGGAGACGGCCGGGTTTTTACCTTCCAGCTTCCCCCACACTGCCGGAGAAATGTTGGGATTTTTCCACGAACCAATACCCCGTGGACAATATTTTGTTGTCAGTGGCCGGGGTAATACCTGAAATTTTCACATCAGCTGTTCTCCTCAGGGCCGTGGAAGGGCGAGGTTTTGGCAACACAAAAGTAAAATCCCGGCCCATCCCCGGGGTTGGGGGCCGTGAATGCAACTGACTGGTGCATTGCCTGTAACCCCATATAACCAGTCCATGTTCCACAGCGCTGAGAATGCAAATAACCTCTGCCATAGAGTCAGTCCGTCGCCTCCCCGTTCACGTGACAAAATTCTTGAGTATGCAAAATGAAACACAATGAACGAATGCAAAGAACCGAAGATTGGCTTCGCAGGAGGACATGATTATTCTAGACCTAATTTATTAAACAAATACATGATATTCTATTCATTCTCGCAGGCACTGTACCAGATAAATGCAGTGGCATGCATATATTTTACACGAAAAGTGAAATCAAAGGTTACACTATAATCTGACAAATACGTATATCTCGATATATAATTGTTTCTACGGTGTTGCTATTGTTTGCATTGAACAGTCGTTACAAGGAAGCCAAAATAAATACACATGTGTTTTTGCTTAGCTGATTATTTGAAGTATATAGGAAAGAGGAAGGAGTACTGATATTATCTTGACTTACATTCTTACACTCACTGTTTGTTTTATATGTTCAAATACTCACCTTTATGCGTTTTTAAACATTTGTTGTTTTCCAAAGGTCTGGATAAATTCCTTACTTTGGATTTTTCTGTTCAATGTATATACAAAACCTGTTATATTTATGAAGATCAGATTAATGCCAATCATTTTGAAAATACTCAACACGTTTGTTCGGCTAGTTTTTTTAGATAGTTATAGATTTTGGGGACAACCCCTAACTCCATCTTTCTATCGAACGCATTATGTTCGTGAAATTCCTTCATTGTTTGGAATAGTTCGACTTAGTTTATCTTGTAAGAAAACCTATTAATTGATCCATGTTTTGATTTCTGGAAACCGCTAATCTTAAAACACCGATGGTTCACTAGTCAACTTCATAACATGGATAACTGGGATTTTATTATTGTACAGGTAGATTATTTAAAGTAATCATATCGCACCATGATCACACATGCACATGGTTGTCGGTACATGGAGTCGACAGGTGAATATCGATGTGTTGCTAAACACCTGTTATGTTATTATACTGTATCATTCTCTGCCGTCTATGTTTATGCTAAACCCTTGAAAATTAACATCGCTTTTATTAGCGAAGTTTCGTTGCAGTTTGCTACTGAATTTCTGACGTGATGAAGATTTGTTTATCCAAACAGAATGTTACAATTTGTAGCTCGTGTTTTTGTTCTCGGAATCATTAAGTAAATGATGAGTTCTCTCTTGGAGTCGAGATTTTGTGTTCGTGAAACATAAAGAGTCTATTCACAAATGTATCAGAAAACATAAACAAAACGGGATTTGTTTCCAACTTTTAAATTATTTTTACTATTTCCTTTTCTTTGTGTAAGATAGGAAAGTTAAATGAAGAGTCAGATGGCGTTGTTAGGGAGAAGATATGAAGGTAGAGAGAGGATGGGGGTGAGGAGGTGGTGGATTGTACGAGTGGTCAGCGATAGAACGCACATAATATAATTAATCATAAATTATAGCGAATACAGAGCCTATACATTGCGTGAAAGTATCATGTGTGCATGTATGAGGAAATTAGCCTTACAATATAATTCAGCATCCGATTCAATAATGCGTGTTTTAGTGTTTAAGTTTCAGTGGACAAGGGCAGCCAAATGTGCCGCCTCGAAAAAGGTTGACTGCCGTACTTATAGACCTACTCCGGATCTCCACTAATCTGTAGGTACAAATAAAGTTTTACCGTTATAATCCTTTTGAGTCATGAATATTCATATCTGGACCATAATTCCATATTCCCACAAACTATCCACTGATATCTATCTAAAGCATTATGTTCTAGTACATGTATAAGTTGTATCAGAATGGAGCATGTTATCATTTCCCCAACCTTTGTGATTATTATCGATGTGTAAAATTCAAAACCTATTTACACGTGTTTCTCGTGCATGAAAATAGGTATTGTGAAAATGAACCCATCAAACAGTTTTAATTAGGTTTCAGTCGTTTTTGCTCTGGCATTTTCTATGTATGGAAACAATGAATCGATGAACGAAAATAACGTTTGAAGCACTCGCGATCGTATGTACATATGTTAAGTACGCTTAATATTAACAATTACTTCAAAGGAAACGGAACATACACTTGTTAATAAAACACACGCCACTCTAAAAATGTCTGATGTTTTCTTACCCATTCAAATAATAATATGACGCCATAGATGCATCACGATAGTTCTAATTTCACTTACCTGTCATAATCATGTGACAATTCATTGATCATGTGAGTGTTGGTTGGTTACTACTGCACATTTCAATGTGGAGCTTGGCTTCTAGTAGAATCTATAACGTATTACATGTGACATTGCAACTTGGTGAAGGTCACAGTCAATGAAATAAACGTCTTCTTCTGTACGGCTTAATAATAATGACGAGAATACCAGTTAGTCTAGGAGCTTAGATGTATTTTTACTCCATCTAATAGACAAAAGTCCATTGAAATATTCGAATAATATATACAAAGTCACATACAGGCTTCGAAAAAAGTTGGATGCCAGATCGGAAAGTGGTGCTGATTTTTTAACAGGTGCCACAACTCTTCCGAGCTAATTTACGAAAACACCTGATATTCTATATTCTAGTGTGATTTTTTTCTTTCCTTATATATTGCCTCGTACTATATCTAATCGTGTCCTTTAGAAACAAGGCTGTATCCAAACAAGTAGATGGAATAAAGATACATGTGTACATGGTAAAACCAATAAATTTACTTTTTTATAATTCTCGACAGTCCACGAATTTATGAGAAATAAATGTTTGTGTATAATAGTTATGTTAAAACGTTCTATCTTTTATCTGCGGAATTTGCGTGTATAAGCAACGAGACATTTCCTGGCAATTAACTCACAGGTGCTGCACAGAATCACTGAAGCTTTTAATGCGACCATGGTATTGCATTGTCTGAAAAAATACTTGCTGTATAAATATGTTTTGTCTGCTATATTATGTACTGTTTAAGTGTTGCTAATTAATGATGCGTCTGCGATATTACAATCTTGTTAGAGCTACCAATAGGAGCACATAAACACTGATAGAACCAACACTTGTAGAATACAACAACAAAAGTGATATAGTAATTGACAGCTGACTGTAAAATCTAATTTAGTGCATGTCCTTTGATATTCGAGTACGGTTGGTCATCCCTTTCAGGAATGATGCCGTACTGGTGCAATATATTAACCAATTTTGTAACGTTGCTTTTTGTGGGCATCAACTTTCGTCGATTTTACGGTAAAATGCAATTAGGCGTAGTCGGGTCGTTAATATGTTAACCCCTTTGTTGCGGATATTGGCGACTGCCATAATCCTCATTATAATTAAGTACTATATTATAGAGTATATAACTATGTAACCTACATAATAAAATTATAAAGGTAACTCCTAGAAAACCGGACCGGTTTCTTACAGTTCGGTTTTCAGAGAGTTTTTATATATAACACAGACTTACATGTATAATGAAACGTAGGATTCCTCTATATTCTTGATACCATTTATTGTATGACAGCCTTTTATTTTATTAGACTCATCAATCAGCTTAAAGTTTCACATTTCATTGAGATTTTTCAGTGGAATTTGATGAAGAACACGCATAAACCGCCAAACGGAATACCATGATCGTCTGCATTTCGTCATCTAGATGTCGAGTGAAAGCTGCAGACAATTTGGTGCATAAGTTCAGTTATTGGCAGACGGATGTTGAATCACGTCCGTACTAAAACAAAACGTAACAGAGTTCTTTTGTGATAAACGATGAAATGTTGATGCCAAGTTGGCGCCAATGAGAATTACCTAGTTATTTTAATTACATAGATAATTTTATAATTAACCTGGTGTTTATAGATTCGCTGCACTAAAACTTACTTCTTATGCAATAAAATCGATTGGTACAATCGGCAGAGGGAATGAAACTAGAAAACAGGAATAAAGAAGGCTTACCGAGTTCACCAAATAGTGTATACATCATAAGATAAACACCAAAAAGATGTTAAATATAGTACGAAGATTTATATTTAAGTAACAATAAGCGCGTATCATTAATATACTTTATTGTTAAAAACAGTAACCGCAAAAGTGCAGTTTACATCAATTCACAGAAAATAGTGAAAACGTATGTAATACATGTGTACATTGCCTCCACCTTAAAGTGTACAAACATTTGTAAAATAAAAGAAAGAAAATGCGTATAATCACATAAACGT
Organism: Spisula subtruncata; assembly: GCA_963678985.1. Classification (NCBI taxonomy): domain Eukaryota; kingdom Metazoa; phylum Mollusca; class Bivalvia; order Venerida; family Mactridae; genus Spisula; species Spisula subtruncata. The sequence goes on from OY787674.1 coordinate 3,388,217, forward strand.
GTCGAAAACTTAAAATCGCACCATGTAAATGTTCTGGAAAATGCGTATTTGAACGTTTGCATATAAAAACAATTCCGTATGACAGTGTTTATGTGCAAATCCGGCATAGAACTCAAATACAGCGCACGTAATTTGTCAGGAGTTCTGAAAAGCTAAGCACGGAACTTTATAACCACATCTCAAAGTGTAAAAGTACGCAATGCATTGGATAATTCACAGAAATGCATAAAACGCGACACAAACTGGCAAGAAAATGTGTAAAACTCAGTTTGCACATTATTTCAGAAACTAATGTCTTTAAAACTAAGCAATAAAACATAAAATACTTGACATCAATTTGCAAGAAATCTTGAAGTTAGTTTTTACTCCTTCTGAGACACAACACCAAATGTGCACTACATTTGGAACACCTCTTTATGTTTTAGAATGTTAAGCAAACATTGCAGTGGTAGTAGAATATTAAAGAATACTTTACATGCATTTATCATTTACAAACACTGTCGTAAAATATTGTACATATGAGACGCATGTTATGTGAAGAGCTTGTCTTGGTCTAGACAATAAATAATCATATTGTTTAAAACAATTAACGGAAACAGGTTATCTACACAATCAGGCATTATGTTACAGCAATTATAACAGAACAAATGAAATAAATACATCTGGACAAATGTGTCTGAATTAGTTACCCGAATTATACATAACTGTCTTAATAGAACTTTGTCTTGTTAGTACATTTTGAAAACCACTGAAGAATGCTATAATAAATATTACAGGTATAATAATTAAATAATTGCAGCGGAAGTAAAAACACACAAACTAATCCTGATGGTCAAATTAGGAACAACTTGGCCATTCAAGGAACAACCTCGAATGTATCAGTCTATATCATACAGTTGACTAGTGTTAATTATCGTGCGCCATAACTTCCTAGAATCCCATTCCTAGTGTCAACTTCCCTGTCTCGCTGTCAGGTACAACCCATGGTAATCTGTTCCAATACATGACTTCTATTGAATAAAGGAATCGTAGATTGCACACACTTTCACTTGGAATTATGTCGATACAAATATAACCCCAGTCCAGTCATTATCGAATCGACGTTGACTTTGTATGTTGAACATGTTTATGTAACCGCATGTGTGTAAATTCCTTCGATTTAATATACGAACATTTCGAACAAACATTAATATCACATAATTATGTATAAATTCGAGGCGAAATATACGTCAGTCCAAGGCCCCCTCATTTGTTTGTGTTTTAAACATTTTAGTTAACACTTGCCTCATTTGATGGGCGGAACTCCGTCTCCTAGGTTTACATTCCAACATTTTCAGTCTTTTTATTTCCCTGTGTAGTTCATGGAATAATTCGTATATTTCATCTCCGCCATCGGAAGCGGAAGTTTCAAAGAACGCCAACAAGAACACATTGTACGTTTGTTTTCTTAATGTCATCTTTCGTAAACTTCTTCAAAACTTTGTCGATCATTTACAGCATACATCAGTACGAAACCATCCATCCATCTCACGTGAACCTCTCTGTCAATGGTCCACTCCTAAAATATATAGTTTTTTTGTTTATTTTCAAATACAATAGATATATACAATCCATGAGTATAGAACAATTTTACATCATCAATATCATCAGAGTGGTCAAAAACATATAAGTATATAATCGTTATAAATATTTCGAATTATACATACATACATTTTTTTATCAAAATTTAGGGTTTCCCTTTCATATATTTAATGTATGCATTTATTAAAATAGTTATGTATAATCTAAATACAGCATTAATTTAATACAGTGTTATAAAGAGTGAAAAAACAACATCAATCAGTTAGAGCAAAAAACTAGTTTGTAAATGTAGCGGGTTTCGAACCTACTGTATGGAACTTTCACTTAACTGTTTGATGTACAAATGCATTAGACCACTCGGTATTTGCAACAAAACCCAGAAAAACTGCACACATAACCATTATCTATGTAGCTTCATAACATAACATAACTACATGACACCAATCGTTAAATGAGGTTTGCCTTCCAAAATATCTGACATAATGGCTTAACCAATGATATGACATTCTTACCAACGTTTTAATTATGCTTTGGTCACACGTAGTTGTAGAGAGCATTGTGACGTATTGAATGCAGACAAAATGAACGCATTTTAGACGGTTAAGATCCAACAAATGCAACCAGAGAAGCGACTAATATTTGGTGATCACTTCTGAAATTTTCTGAGTAGCAAAACCTTTGTTATGTACACTTTGTTGCGGATTCGTTTGGTATCAATGCAGAATGTACAGAACACGAAACAAGTATGTTAGTGTATTCTGTATTGATTCTTATCTTTTTTGGGTGCCGTAAAATGCATTAAAGCATTCATGTATTTTTGTAAGCGTATGTTCTGCTCAAAGTACCCAATACTATGTCTAGAACTGACGTCTTTCATGGAAATAAGGTAAAAAAACTAATGATTGTAACTTGCTGCAAATGATGTGCTAATTATAGTAACAAGATAATCATAAACATGTTCCATGGTTCATGTAATTTATAAAACGTGCTTCTGATAGCTGGTATCTAGTTATCTTCTTAACCTTCATTACATCCAGTAAGCGATTCTACAGCTACAAAAGACGCCATGTTTTGACATCTCGTGACAGATAACTTCCGGCAATACCTGTGAATATCTGGGCAGCTTGGTGCGCAACAAACGAGACGCCATGTTTTTGACATCACGTGCCAGTTACCTTCCGGTGACACCTGTGAATATCTGCGCAGCTTTGGTGCGCAACATACGAGACACCATGTTTTGACATCACGTGCTAGATAACTTCCGGCGACACCTGTGAATATCTTCGCAGCTTTGATGCGTACCATATTAGACATGCATGCCCGGATAGTTTCAATAATGCTGCATACAATTTGAAGGAATTTTATTGTTCGCTGGGAATTCGTTTAATTGGTAAAACCAGTTTGATTGGCCAATTTTATGTCTCACTTTGAAGGACTGAGTTGTTCCTCTCAGAGATATGATAATCAAGTTTGCTGTCAGGAAAAAAACATATGTGTAACTCAAACACAGGTTTTTGCTTTTGAAATGAAGGTGTATTCAGAATCGTTGTAGGTTAAAAACCAATAGAATATAATTATCTGTAAAATAGTTGCCAGGCCTTTAAAATGATTTTGCAGAAGAAAATGCGAGAATTTCAAGAATTTCGAGAAGTAAACTCAGTAAAAGTCCTAAGTACCCCCAATTAAATGCAAACAACTCAGGGTTATGCGTCACTGGTCGGTTCTTAAACACTATCCATATCAGTAAGTGTTCCAGTTACGGATACTGTACATGACAAGTTCTAATATGTTTAACATTTTGTTTTTATTTATGTTCCTCAGTGCTCCAAGCAATTTATAGTTCAGCCATTATTATTCGAGGAGATATACGTAGCATCTGTTAGGGCTCTGGAGTTGAGAATTAGACGCCAATTGAAGACTTAGGCAGAGGTAAAAACCTATTTCTACGTAAAACGACTGTCTCAAGCATCGCAACAAGACACCAAAATGCAAGTATCAAGCAGTTTGTCATACATACATCCTGGAATACAGACGATCAGATAAACGAATATCTAAAGCCATATAGACGTAGTATAGTATAGTTAATGATGAAACTTCAAGTGGCTTGTTATATCATAATTTCCTGATAGACAATGGTCCTCCAATATTCCATATAAAACACGGGATATAAATTATGTATACTATTACTGTACAGAAACAACAACCCACGAATGCACATGGTATATAGATTCATCAAATATGCGAGGGAATAGCATTATATGGCGGGAAACTTTTCATGTTCTATAAGAGTTGGCTGTGAGCTGACCGAGTTGGCATAGTTTGGAGCTGCTTTCATCTAGAAATATGTTATGTTTTGTCCGTCCCCTCCCTCATTTCCTCCCTTGCACAGTTTACTTAGGAAGAAATTATTAACGTTTATAGGTCTCTGTGCATGATACTCGAAATTATTTACGTTAGGCCATTATCCATTATGTTTTAATCTAGGTCACGTCGTAGTTATGCCTCATTTGGTTGGACGTGAGGTAACTGTTAAGTTTGGTGCTATGTCAAATGTGTATTTGTCAATTTGTCGCTACCTATACACAAGCAGTTTAGCTACTGTGTCTTTAAAAACTTTCGGTTTGTATGTGTCGTTCTTCAATGTCAATGTTCCGGATCTGTTTTGTGCCTTGTCATTGTGGTGGTGTGGTCGTCCTGGTCTTCTTGCTCTTGCTGTGGATGTGTTTTGATTGACTGCGGTGGCAGGTGGTCGGAGTGGGGTATCAGTATTTTTGTAGCTGTTCAGTATATGACGTGCTTTGCTGTTTCTGGTGAGTGCTGTCTTCTTTGTTCGATTGTTATAACATTTTTGTTCGGGCAAAATGATTTTACTCAAGAACAGACTATGCACTGGGGAAGATATATCAATTTGGTTTATATCACACAACACTTCAAGAATAGGTATCCACGATTTGTCCGAGATGATGCTTAATTCACGGTTAAAGTGCTACCGACAGGTGTTGCTGACAGCATTTATTAACTTTGTCCTCGCGGACATAAACATGTTCTCCTGGTGATTGAGAAAACAAGTAACATATCCTATAAATATGTAACTAATCGTGTTATTTATATAAATGAGTTTTCCAAAGGTTTTATACAGTTGAACTGGTGCTAGTAATCATTAAATAAAGTAAAGTTTATTATGAGTCGGAACTTGATTGATTGATTGATTTAGACGTTCTTTTTTGTAATGCAGGAAGCATTATCATCAGTTGATTCAGTAACACTTCAGCTCCCAGCTTGGTGCAATACGTATTGTACGTGGAAAGTGAAATCATCAGCTGGTTTCATTTGCCAGTTAACAGTTCAAAAAGTTTAATCAGAAACTGACTGCTAACTTCCGTACCTTGTTTTATGAAATTCCTTCATTGTTTGGAAGAAAACCTGTTAATTGAACCATGTTTTGATTTCTGGAAACCGCTTATCTAGAAACACCGATAGTTCACCAGTCAACTTTGTAGCAGGAAATCACAACATTATTAACTGGGATTTTATTATTGTACAGGTAGATTACTGAAGTAATAAGATCGCACCTTGCTCACACATGCACGTGGTTACCAGCAACATGAAGTCGACAGGTGAGCACCGATATGTTGCTAAAACACCTGTTATGTTATTATACTGTTTTATTCTCTGCCGTCTATGTTTATGTTAAACGCTTCAAAATTAACAATCGCTTTTACCCGTAAATTTTCGTTGCAGTTCGCTTACTGAATTACTGACGTGATGAACATTTGTTTATCCAAACAGAATGTTACAATTTGTAGCTCGTGTTTTGTTCAATTTTCGACATAAACTTCTCGGAATCATTGAGGCGATGAGTTCTCGATTTTTGTGTTCGTGAAACAAGCCAGTTTATAAACATTGGGAACCATTTTACAAAAGTAATAGAAAACATAAACAAAGCAGGATTTGTTTCCAACTTTTAAATGGTTGTTTTAGCTATTTTCTTTTCTTGATGTAAAGTTAGGAAAGTTAATTGAAGAGTCAGATGGCGGTGTGAGAGAGGAGATGTGAAGGTAGAGAGAGGATGGAGAGTGAGGAGAGGGTGGAGGGTCCGCATGGTGGGCGGCAGATGCTTAACTACTGTCAGTTCATAGTTAAATGAGAACGGTTATAAACATTAGGTCGTCTGTCCGGTAAACTATGTTTATCTAGGTTAACTTGGTATAACGGAGTTTCTTTGGTTCCGTTCAATAATACTTAGGAATATAAATCGATAAAACGAACATGATTATGAATTACAGCGAATACATGGAATATAGAGCGTGACAAAAGACGACGATAAAATGCATGAAAGTATCTTTCGTAAGTAAGTTCGGCTTACAATTTAATTCACCATCTTGTTCAATAATGTGTGTTTCCGTTTCAGCGGTCAATCGCGGCCAAAACTGCGGCTACAAAAAAGGTTGACCGCACTACTTGTGGCCAAAAGATTAACGGTTATATATTAGTAGTCAAATTAAATTAAGACAAATTTGCAAAATAGACAGCGTCTTAGTTCGTATTAATTGCTTATAATCTGTTTTAACCATAATGTCCATTATCTCACACACTCTCCACTGATTGTGTTATATATATAAAGCATTATCTTTCAGTACAGGTATAAGTTGTATCAGAATGAAACCTGGTATTATTTCTTCAACTCTTGTGATTATTATTGATGTGTAAAATTTGAACGCCCATTTTACACGTGTTCCTCGTGCATGAACGTAGGTATTGAGATAATGAACCTATCAAGCAGTTTTAATAAGGTTTCAATCGTTTTGTTCAGACATTTTTCATGTATGGAACAATAAATCGATGAATGAAACTAATGTTTTAAGTACTCGTGAATGTATGTACATGTCATTGGCTTAGAATGAGAAGGTCGTGACTACAAAATCGATGTTTTGAGAAAACGGGAAAATACTCTCCGATATGTACTCCTTACACATGGTATAACAAGCGGTTTGAAAACGTTTTGGTCAACACGCCATGATCCCATTTTCATAAGAAGCGCCTTGTGATGCTTATTTTAAATATGTATGAATCTTAAAAATTCGTAAGTAGTAGTTACGACCTTCTCATTCTAAGCCAGCGATGTGTTAAGTACGTTTAATATTAGCAATCACTTCAAAGGAAACGAGAAACACACGCAACTCTACAGAGTTGTTATTTTACATACCCATTCAAATAATAATATGACGTCATAGATGCAGACGAGACGTCAAAAATCACATCACGATAGTTCTAACTTCACTTACCTTTCATAATCATGTGATCCTGTGAGTGTTGGTTGGTTACTACTGCACGTTTCTATGTGGAGTTTGGCTTCTAGTAGAATCTAAAACGTATTACGTTAGTAGAAGAGCTTCAATGTCTTTTACTCCATCTGGTTGAAACTGTCCATTGAAATTTTCGAATAATGTAGACATACAAAAAGTTCGGAAAAGGCTTCGGAAAACATTTGATGCCAGATTTGAAAGTAAAACAAGAACTCTTGCTTCTGAGCTAATTTACGAAAACACCTGATATACTATATTCTGGTGTGATTTGTTTGTTTATGTATATATTGACACGTACTAGGTTTAATCGCGCCCTTTTGAAACAAGTCTATACAAGTAGATGGAATAAGAATACATAGTAAAACCAGTAAATTTACTTTTTATCATTCTCGACAGCCCACGAATGTATGAGAGGTAAATGTTTGTGTATACATGTAATTGTTATTTTAAAATGTTTTATCTTTTATGTGCGAGGTTTGTGTGCATAAGCAACGAGACATTACCTGGCAGATAATTAACTCACAGGTGCTGCACAGAATCACTGAAGCTTTTAATGCGACCATGGTATTTCATTGTCTGAAGAATGCTGTATAAATAATTTATGTTTTGTCTGTTCAATTATGTATTGCTTAAGTGTTGCTTATTAATGTTGCGTCTGTGTATTACGTCATTAAATTCTTCTTAGAGCTACCAATAGGATCACAAGAACACTGATAGCATCAGCACTTGTAGAACCAATAGTCGTACTATACTTAATACAACGACACAGGATCACATCAACATTGACTTGTAGAAAGAATAGTGATGAACGAGAAGTGATGCAAGCACATACAGTCGATATGATAAATGACAATTGACAGTTAATTCTTAATTTAGTGCATTTCCTTTGATGTTCGAGTACGTTTGGTCATCACTTTCAGCAATTATGCCGTAGTGGTAAAATGTTTTAACCAATTGTGTTATGTAAAATGGTTGATTTCCGTTAGCATACACTTCCGTCGATTTTACGGTAAAATGCAAGTATGTGTAGTTGTGTCGTTTACACGTTTACCCCTTTGTTGCGGATATTGGCGATTCGCATAATCCCTCATAATAATTAAGTAGTATATGGTATAGTACATAACTATGTAGCATACATCATAAAATTATGAAGTTTACTCCCTGAAATCCGGTTTCTTCAATTTCTCTGGCTTTCAGAGAGAATTTATATAACACAGACCTACATGTAAATTGAAATGGATTCCTCCATATTCGTGCGTGACACCATTTATTTAATGAAAGTCTTGTATTTGATTAGGCTCATCAATCAGCTTAAAGTTTCACATTTCATTTAGATTTTTCAGTGGAATTTGATGAAGAAAACACATGAAGCACCAAACGGAATGCCATGATCGTCTGCATTTCGTCATCCTGAAGTCGAGTGAAATCTGCAGACAATTTGGTGCATAAGTTCAGTTATTGAATCACGTTCGTACTAAAACAAAACGTAACAGAGTTCTTTTGTGATAAATGATGAAATGTTGATGCTAAGTTGGCGCCAATGAGAGTTAACTAGTTATTTTAATTACATAGATAATTTTATAATTAACCTGGTGTTTATAGATTCGCTGTACTAAAACTTACTTCTTATGCAATAAAATCGATTTGTACAATCGGCAGAAAGAATGAAACTAAAAAACAGGAATAAAGAAGGCTTACCGAGTTCACCAAACAGTGTATACATCATAAGATAAACACCAAAAAGATGTTAAATATAGTACGAAGATTTATATTTAAGTAACAATAAGCGCGTATCATTAATATACTTTATTGTTAACAACAGTGCAGTTTACATAAATTCACAGAAAATTGTGAAAACGTATGTAATACATGTGAACATGTACCTCTACCTAAGAATGTACAAACATTTGTAAAATAAAAGAAAGAACATGCGTATATCACATAAACGTGTCGAAACTTAAAATTGGCACCATGTAAATGTTCTGGAAAATGCGTATTTGAACGTTTGCATATAAAAACAATTCCGTATGAAAGTGTTTATGTGCAAATCCGGCATAGAACTCAAATACAGCGCACGTAATTTGTCAGGAGTTCTGAAAAGCTAAGCACGGAACTTTATAATCACATCTCAAAGTGTAAAAGTACGCAATGCATTGGATAATTCACAGAAATGCATAAAACGCAACACACACTGGCAAGAAACTAATGTCTTTAAAACTAAGCAATAAAACATAAAATACTTGACATCAATTTGCAAGAAATCTTGAAGTTATTTTGTTACTCCTTCTGAGACACAACACCATGTGAGCACTATATTTGGAACACCTCTTTATGTTGTAGAATGTTAAGCAAACATTGCAGTGGTAGTAGAATATTAAAGAATACTTCACATGCATTTATCATTTACAGACACGGTCATAATATTGTACATAGAGAAACTCGGGTCCCTGTCCGGTGAGAACAATGTTATCAGGCGAGGTAATATCGTTCGGGTGGCGAGGTTTACCATGAAATTTATCATTTATCATGAAATCAACAACGGGGCACAATTAAGAGGTATATGTAATTTTAAACTGGAGTTGTCGATCGTTCTTAGTCCGCCCGCCGATTAACACAACTTCATTTGCTTCCGTACACAAAATATAGTTCTCAATTCTACGCTGTTCAATTAAAAAAAAATATTAAAAAATAAATAAGATCCATTTCAATTTTTATAGTCAAAACAAAAAATCTTAGCAAATTATAAGTATTACCAAAATAAGAACATAGTGTCGTAAAAGTAGAATAAAATTCCGCTCATGATTTTTCGCTGTTTTTTTCTGAATGATTCATCAATGAAACGTCATTAATGACGTAGTGAGTATGGAGACAGGTCGTTAATTATGTCAAAATTTCTTATGTTAAGCTTCACACAATAACAAAATAGGAATTAATTTAAATACTGGATTTTGTGTGGCAACGGACATTGCGAAATTGAATTCTATGAATGCAAAATAACCTCAAAAATGACCAGTTTAGACATGCTTGTAAAACCGAGTGGGTGGAGAACAGTTTTCAACAAGATAGACAATATCAACAGCTAATCACGACAGAATGCTGTGGAAAACAGACTAGATGGAAATAAACAATGGTGAGTAAAACATTGATCTGTGGAAGAGTATATTAAAGTTTGTTTATTTTTGGTATAAGCTGTAGGGTTGTGTACTGAATCTAACAATGTTTTGATTCTCCAAAAAAACTCGATGTTTCATGGTTTTCGTTTTGTAGGTCAACCTTCGCGAGTCGTGAAAATGAGATTAAACATTCCTTTAGGCCAGTGCATTTGATATAGAGTCGATAGTTATAAATATTTTAATGTTTATTCATCGTTGACAATTCTTAGCCAGTGTATTTATCTGTGTTTGTTGGTTTATTACCGGGCCTTTCAAAACGATCGATCCGTGGGTGACCCGTAAGAATTCAAGAACAAGTACAGTGGCGTAGCCCTACCTGGCGAAGAATCATTGCTTTTCTGGATTGTAAACCTAAACGTTGAATAAATAATAGCTATAAAATGCATTATTCTGTTGTTTCAATGATGTTTATGTCAATTTAAGACAGAATTACAAATTGCAAAATAGTCCGTCATTTGTGGGCGGGGCCAAAAAGTGTTCTCATGCTATTGACCTGAGAACACATACTTTTCTCAGGTCATGTTATGTGAAGAACTTGTCTTGGTCAAGACAATAAATAACTATATTGTTAAAAACAATTAACTTAAAAAGGTTATCTGTAAAATAAGGCATTAAGTTACAGCAATTTTAACAGAATTAATGAAATAAATACATCTGGACAAATGTGTCTGAATTAGTTACCCGAATTATACATAAATGTCTCAATAGAACTTTGTCTTGTTAGGACATTTTGAAAACCACTGAAGAATACTATAATAAATATTAAAAGTATACTCATTAAATAATTGCAGCGGAAGTAAGAACATACACAACTAATCCTGATGGTCGAATTAGGAATAACTTGGCCATTCAAGGAACAACCTCGAATGTATCCGTCTATGTCATACAGTTGACTAGTGTTAATCATCGTGCGCCATAACTTCATGGAATCCCATTCCTAGTGTCAACTTCCCTATCTAGCTGTCAGGTACAACCCATGGTAATTTGTTTCAACACATGACTTCTATTGAATACTTGAATCGTAGACTGCCCACTTTCTCTTGAACTTATATTGATACAAATATAGCCCCAGTCCATTCATTATCGAATTAACGTTGACTCTTTATGTCGAACATGTTCATGTAACCGCATGCGTGTAAATTCCTTCGATTTAATATACGATCATTTCGAACAAACATTAATATCACATAATTATGTATAAAATCGAGACCAAATATACGTCACCCAAAGGCCCCCTTATTTGTTTGTGTTTTAAACATTTTAGTTAACACTTGTCTCATTTGATGGCCGGAACTCCGTCTCCCTGTGTAGTTCATGGAATAATTCGTATATTTCATCTCCGCCATCGGAAGCGGAAGTTTCAAAGAACGCCAACAAGAACACTTTGTACGTTTGTTTTCTTAATGTCGTCTTTCGTAAACTTCTTCAAAACTTTCAAAACTGTCGATCATTTACAGCATACATCAGTACGAAACCATCCATCCATCTCACGTGAACCTCCCTGTGAATGGTCCACTCCTAAATATATAGTGGTTTAGTTTATTTTCAAATACAATAGATATATACAATCCATGAGTATAGAACAATTTTACATCATCAATATCATCAGAGTGGTCAAAAACATATAAGTATATAATCATTATAAATATTTCGAATTATACATACATACATTTTTTATCAAAATTTAGGGTTTCCCTTTCATATATTTAATGTATGCATTTATTAAAATAGTTATTTATAATCTAAATATAGCATCAATTTTATACAGTGTTATAAAGAGTGAAAAAACAACATCAATCAGTTAGAGCAAAAAACTAGTTTGTAAATGTAGCTGGTTTCGAACCTACTGTATGGAACCATCACTTAACTGTTTGATGTACAAATGCATTAGACCACTCGGTATTTGCAACAAAACCCAGAAAAACTGCGCAAAAAACTATTATCTATGTAGCTTCATAACATAACATAACTACATAACACAAAACATTAAATGAGGTTTGCCTTCCAAAGAATCTGACATAATGGCTTAACCAATGATATGACATTCTTACCAACGTTTTAATTATGTTTTGGTCGAACGTAGTTGTAGAAAGCATTGTGACGTATTGAATGCAGACAAAATGAACGCATTTTAGACGGTTAAGATCCAACAAATGCAACCAGAGAAGCGACTAATATTTGGTGATCACCTCTGAAATTTTCTGAGTAGCGAGACCTTTGTTGTGTACTCTTTGTTGCGGATTCGTTTGGTATCAATGCAGAATGTACAGAACACGAAACAAGTATGTTAGTGTATTCTGTATTGATTCTTATCTTTTGTGGGTGCCGTAAAATGCATTAAAACATTCATGTATTTTTGTAAGCGTATGTACTGCTTAAAGTACCCAATACTTTGTCTAGAACTGACGTCTTTCATGGAAATAAGGTCTTACAAATTAATGATTGTAACTTGCTGCAAATGATGTGCTAATTATAGTAACAAGATAATCATAAACATGTTCCATGGTTCATGTAATTTATAAAACGTGCTTCTGATAACTGGTATCTAGTTATCTTCTTAACCTTTATTACATCCAGTAAGCGATTCTACAGCTACAAAAGACGCCATGTTTTGACATCACGTGCCTGATAACTTCCGGCGACACCTGTGAATATCTTCGCAGCTTTGATGCGTACCTTATTAGACATGCATGCCCGGATAGTTTCAATAATGCTGCATACAATTTGAAGGAATTTTATTGTTCGCTGGGAATTCGTTTAATTGGTTAAACCAGTTTGATTGGCCAATTTTATGTCTCACTTTGAAGGACAGAGTTGTTCCTCTCAGAGATATGATAATCAAGTTTGCTGTCAGGAAAAAAACATATGTGTAACTCAAACACAGGTTTTTGCTTTTGAAATGAAGGTGTATTCAGAATCGTTGTAGGTTAAAAACCAATAGAATATAATTATCTGTAAAATAGTTGCCAGGCCTTTAAAATGATTTTGCAGAAGAAAATGCGAGAATTTCAAGAATTTCGAGAAGTAAACTCAGTAAAAGTCCTAAGTACCCCCAATTAAATGCAAACAACTCAGGGTTATGCGTCACTGGTCGGCTCTTAAACACTATCCATATCAGTAAGTGTTCCAGTTACGGATACTGTACATGACAAGTTCTAATATGTTTAACATTTTGTTTTTATTTATACTCCTCAGTGCTCCAAGCAATTTATAGTTCAGCCATTATTATTCGAGGAGATATACGTAGCATCTGTTAGGGCTCTGGAGTTGAGAATTAGACGCCAATTGAAGACTTAGGCAGAGGTAAAAACCTATTGCTACGTAATACGACTGTCTCAGGCATCGCAACAAGACACCAAAATGCAAGTATCAAGCAGTTTGTCATACATACATCCTGGAATACAGACGATCAGATAAACGAATATCTAAAGCCATATAGACGTAGTATAGTATAGTCAATGATGAAACTTCAAGTGGCTTGTTATATCATAATTTCCTGATAGACAATGGTCCTCCAATATTCCATATAAAACACGGGATATAAATTATGTATACTATTACTGTACAGAAACAACAACCCACGAATGCACATGGTATATTAATTCATCAAATATTCGAGGGAATGACATTATATGGCGGGAAACTTTTCATGTTCTATAAGAGTTGGCTGTGAGCTGACCGAGTTGGCATAGTTTGGAGCTGCTTTCATCTAGAAATATGTTATGTTTTGTCCGTCCCCTCCCTCATTTCCTCCCTTGCACAGTTTACTTAGGAAGAAATTATTAACGTTTATAGGTCTCTGTGCATGATACTCGAAATTATTAACGTTAGGCCATTATCCATTATGTTTTAATCTAGGTCACGTCGTAGTTATGCCTCATTTGGTTGGACGTGAGGTAACTGTTAAGTTTGGTGCTATGTCAAATGTTTATTTGTCATTTTGTCGCTACCTGTACACAAGCAGTTTAGCTACTGTGTCTTTAAAAACTTTCGGTTTGTATGTGTCGTTCTTCAATGTCAATGTTCCGGATCTGTTTTGTGCCTTGTCATTGTGGTGATGTGGTCGTCCTGGTCTTCTTGCTCTTGCTGTGGATGTGTTTTGATTGACTGCGGTGGCAGGTGGTCGGAGTGGGGTATCATTATTTTTGTAGCTGTTCAGTATATGATGTGCTTTGCTGTTTCTGGTGAGTGCTGTCTTCTTTGTTCGATTGTTATAACATTTTTGTTCGGGCAAAATGATTTTACTCAAGAACAGACTATGCACTGGGGAAGATATATCAATTTGGTTTATATCACACAACACTTAAAGAATAGGTATCCACGATTTGTCCGCGATGATGCTTAATTCACGGTTAAAGTGCTACCGACAGGTGTTGCTGACAGCATTTATTAACTTTGTCCTCGCGGACATAAACATGTTCTCCTGGTGATTGAGAAAACAAGTAACATATCCTATAAATATGTAACTAATCGTGTTATTTATATAAATGAGTTTTCCAAAGGTTTTATACAGTTGAACTGGTGCTAGTAATCATTAAATAAAGTAAAGTTTATTATGAGTCGGAACTTGATTGATTGATTGATTGATTGATTTAGACGTTCTTTTTTTGTAATGCAGGAAGCATTATCATCAGTTGATTCAGTAACACTTCAGCTCCCAGCTTGGTGCAATGCGTATTGTACGTGGAAAGTGAAATCATCAGCTGGTTTCATTTGCCAGTTAACAGTTCAAAAAGTTTAACCAGAAACTGACTGCTAACTTCCGTACCTTGTTTTATGAAATTCCTTCATTGTTTGGAAGAAAACCTGTTAATTGAACCATGTTTTGATTTCTGGAAACCGCTTATCTAGAAACACCGATAGTTCACCAGTCAACTTTGTAGCAGGAAATCACAACATGGTTAACTGGGATTTTATTATTGTACAGGTAGATTACTGAAGTAATAAGATCGCACCTTGCTCACACATGCACGTGGTTACCAGCAACATGAAGTCGACAGGTGAGCACCGATATGTTGCTAAAACACCTGTTATGTTATTATACTGTTTTATTCTCTGCCGTCTATGTTTATGTTAAACGCTTCAAAATTAACAATCGCTTTTACCCGTGAATTTTCGTTGCAGTTCGCTTACTGAATTACTGACGTGATGAACATTTGTTTATCCAAACAGAATGTTACAATTTGTAGCTCGTGTTTTGTTCAATTTTCGACATAAACTTCTCGGAATCGTTAAGGCGATGATGAGTTCTCGATTTTTGTGTTCGTGAAACAAGCCAGTTTATAAACATTGGGAACCATTTTACAAAAGTAATAGAAAACATAAACAAAGCAGGATTTGTTTCCAACTTTTAAATGGTTGTTTTAGCTATTTTCTTTTCTTGATGTAAAGTTAGGAAAGTTAATTGAAGAGTCAGATGGCGGTGTGAGAGAGGAGATGTGAAGGTAGAGAGAGGATGGGGAGTGAGGTGAGGGTGGAGGGTCCGCATGGTGGGCGGCAGATGCTTAACTACTGTCAGTTCATAGTTAAATGAGAACGGTTATAAACATTAGGTCGTCTGTCCGGTAAACTATGTTAATCTAGGTTTAACTTGGTATAACGGAGTTTCTTTGGTTCCGTTCAATAATGCTTAGGAATATAAATCGATAAAACGAACATGATTATGAATTACAGCGAATACATGGAATATAGAGCGTGACAAAAGACGACGATAAAATGCATGAAAGTATCTTTCGTAAGTAAGTTCGGCTTACAATTTAATTCACCATCTTGTTCAATAATGTGTGTTTCCGTTTCAGCGGTCAAGCGCGGCCAAAACTGCGGCTACAAAAAAGGTTGACCGCACTACTTGTGGCCAAAAGATTAACGGTTATATATTAGTAGTCAAATTAAATTAAGACAAATTTGCAAAATAGACAGCGTCTTAGTTCGTATTAATTGCTTATAATCTGTTTTAACCATAATGTCCATTATCTCACACACTCTCCACTGATTGTGTTATATATATAAAGCATTATCTTTCAGTACAGGTATAAGTTGTATCAGAATGAAACCTGGTATTATTTCTTCAACTCTTGTGATTATTATTGATGTGTAAAATTTGAACGCCCATTTTACACGTGTTCCTCGTGCATGAACGTAGGTATTGAGATAATGAACCTATCAAGCAGTTTTAATAAGGTTTCAATCGTTTTGTTCAGACATTTTTCATGTATGGAACAATAAATCGATGAATGAAACTAATGTTTTAAGTACTCGTGAATGTATGTACATGTCATTGGCTTAGAATGAGAAGGTCGTGACTACAAAATCGATGTTTTGAGAAAACGGGAAAATACTCTCCGATATGTACTCCTTAAACATGGTATAACAAGCGGTTTGAAAACGTTTTGGTCAACACGCCATGATCCCATTTTCATAAGAAGCGCCTTGTGATGCTTATTTTAAATATGTATGAATCTTAAAAGTTCGTAAGTAGTAGTTACGACCTTCTAAGCCAGCGATGTGTTAAGTACGTTTAATATTAGCAATCACTTCAAAGGAAACGGGAAACACACGCAACTCTACAAAGTTCTTATTTTACTTACCCATTCAAATAATAAAATGACGTCATAGATGCAGACGAGACGTCAAAACTCACATCACGATAGTTCTAATTTTACTTACCTTTCATGATCATGTGACAATTCATGTGAGTGTTGGTTGGTTACTACTGCACGTTTCTATGTGGAGTTGGCTTATAGTAGCATCTAACGTATGACACGTTACAATGCATCTTGATGAAGGTCAAAGTCATTAATGATGTCTGGAATTTTGCAAACATGTCGTTATCTTCAATAATTTGACCAGACTACGCGTTAGTAGAAGAAGAGCTTCAATGTCTTTTACTCCATCTGGTTGAAACTGTCCATTGAAATTTTCGAATAATGTAGACATACAAAAAGTTCGGAAAAGGCTTCGGAAAATATTTGAAAGATTTGAAAGTGAAACAAGAACTCTTGCTTCTGAGCTAATTTACGAAAACACCTGATATACCATATTCTGGTGTGATTTGTTTGTTTATGTATATATTGACACGTACTAGATTTAATCGCGCCCTTTTGAAACAAGTCTGCACAAGTAGATGGAATAAAGATACATACTTTTTTTGTAGTAAAACCAATAAATTTACCTTTTATCATTCTCGACAGTCCACGAATGTATGAGAGGTAAATGTTTGTGTATACATGTAATTGTTATTTTAAAACGTTTTATCTTTTATGTGCGAGGTTTGTGTGCATAAGCAACGAGACATTACCTGGCAGACAATTAACCCACAGGTGCTGCACAGAATCGCTGATGCTTTTAATGCGACCATGGTATTTCATTGTCTGAAGAATGCTGTATAAATATGTTTTGTCTGTTTAATTATGTATTGCTTAAGTGCTGCTAATTAATGTTGCGTCTGTGTATTACGTCATAAAATTCTTCTTAGAGCTACCAATAGGATCACAAGAACACTGATCGCATCAGCACTTGTAGGACCAATAGTCGTACTATACTAAATACAACGACACAGGATCACATCAACATTGACTTGTAGGAAGAAGAGTGATGAACGAGAGGTGATGCAAGCAGATACAGTCGATTTAATAAATGACAATTGACTGTTAATTCTTAATTTAGTGCATGTCCTTTGATGTTCGAGTACGTTTGGTCATCACTTTCAGCAATTATGCCGTAGTGGTAAAATGTTTTAACCAATTTTGTAATGTAAAATGGTTGATTTCCCATTGCATCAACTTCCGTCGATTAAAAAAAATACGGTACAATGCGAGTATGTGTAGTTGTGTCGTTTACACGTTTACACGTTACCCCTTTGTTGCGGATATTGGCGATTCGCATAATCCCTCATAATAATTAAGTAGTATATGATATAGTACATAACTACATGTATGTAGCATACATCATAAAATTATGAAGTTTACTGCCTGAAATCCTGTTTCTCCAATTTCTCCGGCTTTCAGAGCGTTTTTATATAAAACAGACCTTCATGTGTATTGAAACGGATTTCTCTATATTCGTAACATCATTTATTTAATGAAAGTCTTGTATTTGATTAAGCTCGTCAATCAGCTTAAAGTTTCATTGAAATTTTTCAGTGGAATTTGATGAAGAACACGCATAAACCTCCAAACGGAATGCCATGATCGTCTGAATTCCGTCATCTTGATGTCGAGTGAAATCTGCAGACAATTTGGTGCATAGTTCAGTTATTGGCAGACGGACGTTGAATCATGTTCGTACTCAAAACAAAACGTAAGAAAGTTCTTTTGTGATAAACGATGAAATGTTGATGCCAAGTTGGCGCCAATGAGAATTAATTAGTTACTATAATTACATAGATAATTTTATAATTAACCTGTAGTTAATAAACTCGCTGTACTAAATCTTCTTTTTTATGCAATACAATCGATTTGTACAATCAGCAGAGGGAATAAAACTCGGAAACAGGAATAAAGAAGGCTTACCGAGTTCACCAAACTGTTTATACATCATAAGATAAACACCAAAAAGATGCTAAATATAGTACGAGTATTTATATTACAGTATAACAATACGTGTTTATCATTAATATACTTTACTTTATTGTTAACAACTGTAACCGCAAAAACGCAGTTTGCATAAATTCACAGAAAATTGTTAAACGTATGTAATACATGTGTGCATGTAACTCTAGCTTAAGTGTACAAACATTTGTAAAAATAAAAGAAACAACATGCGTATAATCACATAAACTTGTCGAAATGCAAAATCGCACCATGCAAATGTTCCGGGAAATGCGTATTTAACGTTTGCTTATATAGTAATTCCGAGCAGTGTTCCATATGAAAGGGTTTGTGTGCAAATTCGGCATATAACACAAATACAGCGCACGTTATTTGTCAGGAGTACATAATGCCATGACATATTCACAGACGCATAAAACGCGACGTACACTGGCAAGAGAATGCGTCAAACGCATTACGCACATTATTTCAGAAACTAATAGTATAACTAAGCCATGAAACATACAATGTTTCTCATCAATGTGCAAAAATATCTTGAAGTCAGCTTGTACTATTTCCGAGACATAAAACCATTTGATCCACATATTTGTAACATCTCTGTACGCTGCACAATGTAAACACTGTAGTGGTTGTAGATTATAAAATAATAATTCTTATGCACTCATTATTTACAAACACGCATGTTGTGCCAAGAGCTTGTCTTGGTCAAGACAATAAATAATTACATTGTTTACAATTAACGTTAACAGGTTATCTACAAAATAAGGCATTGTGTTACAGCAACTATAACAGAATAATTGAAATAAATACATCTGAACAAACGTTTCTGAACTAGTAACCCGAATGATCCATGAATGTCTCAATAGAACTATGTCTTGTTAGGATATTTTGAAGAATACCGAAGGAATATCAGCAAAGTTATAATAAATTAACTTATTTGCAGCAGAAATAAAATCACGCCAACAAATCCTGCTCGTCGAACTGGGAATAACAATTCATTGGATTTAACACACGAACGTTTCGAACAAACATTAATATCACATAATAATGTATGAAACTGCGACCAAAAAGATGCGTCAGCCTAAGGCCCCCTTATTTGTTTGTGTTTTAAACATTTTAGTTAATACGTGTTTCATTTGATGGGCGGAACTTCTTCTTCTAGGCTTACATTCTAACATTTTTCGTCTTTTTATATCCCAGTGTAGTTCATGGAATAATTCGTATGTTTCATCTCCACCATCGAAAGCGGAAGTCTCAAAGAACGCACATTCCCAGTCCATCGCTACGCGGTCACCTTCGTTAGCTGGAACGCGCGCTTCATGTAAAAGGTCAATTTTATTGCCCACAAGAACGCATTGTACGTTTGTTTTCTTAATGTCATCTATAGTGTGTTTAATGTCACAAACTTCTTCAAAACTTTGTCGATCATTTACAGCATACACCAGTACGAAACCATCCGCCCATCCCACGTGACCTTCTCTGTGAATGGTCCACTCCTGAAATATATAACATCATTCGGTTAATGAATAAAACTAGCTTGTACATGTAGCTGGATTTGAACCTATTGTACATGTAGCTGGATTCGAACCTATTGTACATGTTGCGGGGTTTCGAACCTATTGTACATGTTGCGGGGTTCTAACCTATTGTACATGTAGTGGGGTTCTAACCTATTGTACATGTAGCGGGATTCGAACCTATTGTACATGTTGCGGGGTTCGAACCTATTGTACATGTTGCGGGGTTCTAACCTATTGTACATGTTGCGGGGTTTCGAACCTATTGTACATGTTGCGGGGTTCTAACCTATTGTACATGTAGTGGGGTTCTAACCTATTGTACATGTAGCGGGATTCGAACCTATTGTACATGTTGCGGGGTTCGAACCTATTGTACATGTTGAGGTTTCGAACCTATTGTACATGTTGCGGGGTTCGAACCTATTGTACATGTTGCGGGGTTCTAACCTATTGTACATGTTGCGGGGTTTCGAACCTATTGTACATGTTGCGGGGTTCTAACCTATTGTACATGTAGTGGGGTTCTAACCTATTGTACATGTAGCGGGATTCGAACCTATTGTACATGTAGCGGGGTTCGAACCTATTGTACATGTAGCGGGGTTCGAACCTATTGTACATGTAGCGGGGTTCGAACCTATTGTACATGTTGCGGGGTTTCGAACCTATTGTACATGTTGCGGGGTTCTAACCTATTGTACATGTAGCGGGATTCTAACCTATTGTACATGTTGCGGGGTTCGAACCTATTGTACATGTTGGGTGGTTCTAACCTATTGTACATGTTGCGGGGTCTAACCTATTGTACATGTAGTGGGGTTCTAACCTATTGTACATGTTGCGGGGTTCTAACCTATTGTACATGTTGCGGGGTTCGAACCTATTGTACATGTTGCGGGGTTCGAACCTGTACTGTACTAAACATCACCAAGCAATTTGAAATGTGAAGTACGAACACATTAGACCGCTTGACTTTTACAAATCTCTAATTCTATATGTTAGTAGATATGTGATACTTTGGACAAACGTAGTTGTTGAATTCATAAATGAATGCACAGAACAAGAATCAAGAATGTTATTGTATTCTGTAATGATCCTTATCTTTTTGGATGCTGTAAAACATTTAAAAGTTTTATTAATTCTTTGTCAGCGTATGTTCTGCTTAAAGAACGCAATAATTATGCTGGAACTGACGTCTTTCATAGAAATAAGGTCATACAAATCAATGGTTCTAACGTGCTGTAAATGATGTGCTAATTCTGGTTATAAGATAATCATAAACATGTTCTATGCTTCATGTAATATATAAAACTAGCGTCTGATAACTGATATCTACTTATCTTCTTATTAACCTTTATTACACGGTGTATACCCGTATCGGCACCCTCTCTGTGCAAAACGCTGTATCGGCACCCTCTCTGTGCTGGCACCGGACTTTCTCTGTGCAAAACAATGCTTTCTTAGGACAAAATCGACACGAGAGGTAAGAAAATCATTGTTTTTGCCAAAAATACAGATTTTTGCTTAAAAGACGATAGCCCACGGAACAACCCAATGCTTAAACACTGTCCCCATGTTGTTCGATTTGTTATATCAGTTGCCAAAAGTTCAGACTAAGATGGAATGTTGACCGAGGGTACTGGTAAGAATGAACACGGAGTTCTGTTTCGGACAGTTAAATGCGATTTTTCATCAATATAAAAATATCTCGCACCTCAGATGGAAAGTCATTGAACTAATCCGGCCTTTAAATGCTTTTTATATGTTTATTTTAATCAAATAACGTTAAAAACAGCCTATTTTCGGTTTAGTTGTGGCACCGGCACCCTCTCTGTTCTGGCACCGGCACCCTCTCTGTGTGTTGCAGCTTAATGGCACCGGCACCCTTTCTGTGCTCACAATAATCAAAGCGCTAATTAGCGCTGAAAGAACAGTCTGGTTCCCGAGGCCAGACAACTATATTTCCAGTTGCAAAGGCTGTGACACACACCCTGAGCGTGATAATGCATTTATTGAAGAATCAAACATTATTAGTAGTTAAAGCCCTTCATAATCGCAGAATCCAATACAAACCAACACAAATCATGTATTAAGTTGTTGTGCTAAATACAATAAGCAAGATATGCGCCTTAACAAAATATGTGTCCATTTCGATGACGGGATAAAATAATTTTGAAAACTATTTTAAGTGTAGCATCTTCATACATGTAGGTATAACTAAGTTGACATTCCCAAGCTATTTTTTGTTTGCCAAAAAATCAAATATATCAATTTTTGTTCATTACTATTTCTGCACTCAACGTATTTGTTTTATACTGAATAGGATTTTTCATTTCTATTTTAGCTCTCTGAAGCGTAAACCGAAACCAAACCCATCATGCAAAACGACGCAGATCAGCAGAAAACCAGACCCTTGCTTGGTCAACTAAACATTCTTGGGCACCAAAATACAGTCTACATACGCAAAATGAAATCATCGGTGATCTTTCCATATGTCCAACTAATCGAGCATGGACGCCAACATTTAGTTCCAGATGCCATGGGACTGTTTCAAACGACAACAAACATGAGTATTTAAGTGTAAATGAGGTCGTCAGTGGTGGAATGACAGTGAAAACTGCACTAAAATGTACATATTGTGATCAAGTATTTGGTAGAAAAAGTTATTTGAAAAGACATGTGCAAAGACATGCGTCAATGGGAGTGCCATATGTTCGATGTGGAAAAGTATACTTTACCAATGCATACTTAGTAGCTGTATACACATCTAAAATGTCTGTGAAATATGTAAGAAATGGTATAGCTCAAAACTCGGACTGACACGACATGTAAAGAATACACATAAGTCTACATTTGCCTTCTTCTGTGATGCACATGGAAAGGGATTTAACTACAGAAGTGACTTAAATGATCTTGAACTATTTTAACATTTTTTGGACATTGTTTGTTTATGTACCTTATAGCATGTATATTCACGATTGTCAACCGAATTATTTATTCATATAATTATCACATTTAAAATGTGTTCTACATTTTCAACCAATGATATTAAATGTCTATTTGTGGTGGTCATATAATAAACACCATACTTTATAGGTTGCCCCTTTAGAAGTGTCAGGTGTTAGAGAGTAAACCTATTTGCCAACCAAAGTAGGATGCTTTATTATAAAACTGTGTCAGATTATGTGTGATGATTGCACCGGACGGTGCAAGCGTAACAAGTCATTTGTATTCATTAAAACTTCTAACTTACTTAGAATATAGTATCCTGCAATTTGATTAGCCAATAGAAAATGGCACAAAGACATGGCGTGAAGTATGCTTAGAATTAAAAAGATTTTTGGTAAGAATGTACATAAAAGACACTTCATACGAAGTATGCACATGTATTAAAATTCAAAACAAAAGATAGATCTAAATTTGATAAATTGTATTTCAACAGCTATACATGCGTGTGAAATTTACACTTGTTAAAACACCATTTGTTAACATGTTCTAGATTGATAAGTTAACGTTGTTGTTGTTCCGCTTTAGCATAAAAAGATTGTTTAAACTATATCGTATTTTGTCTTATTTTATCGGGTGAAAATTAAGATACTCAATGAGTGTTGAATATTTATTATTGAAGTTATGTCTATAAATTCAACAATAAACACACACCCGACTCAGTATCCTCCATTTACCATGGGAACAATATTCATACACATACAGCAATCCAATGACAGCAGTGATAAAGACTAGTTATTATATGTACATCATATGCATTAATCAAAGTATGACTTATTGTGATACTTTACAATACACATTGAATATACAACACATTTTGATAAACAGAAGTTGACTCGTTTATATGATATGGTACTGATTAACAATTTCAAGTCCTTCAAATTCAGTCCGAGTCTTGTCATATTCGGTTCAGGTGACTTCTCTCAAGTCATAAACATGAAAGAGTCGGTATAATGTCTTCAAAAACTTCATTATATCCATTTTATTAATCATCTGCAAAGTATTATGCAGCGAGTTACACTTTAAAAATCCAACAGAAGCAAAAGGGGTGTGTTGTTTATAGCAAAATCTGTCCGCGGCAATGAGTCGAAGGAACTGGCTGTTCAAATCAACATGTTTTTCAGTTGCTTCTAATGTGACAATATGGTTGGCAGTTATTCGCTCATTTCTTTTCGAAGAGCGTCCATTGATTCTGCATAAAAAAGCGCGGTGTTTTATTTCGTTGGCATCTTTTGCATTTTGAAGGTGTAGATTTAAGCTTTGCAGTTCCAGGATAAACTGAATTTACATAAGTCAGTGTAGTCCAAATAGGATCGGTTGCATACAAATGTAGAACATCGTTACAGATGCTACCATTTATTTGAGGACGTTGGCGTCCATGATCATTTGTTGCACATATGTAATGAACACCATTACCGAGTATTTGCACTTTGTTTTTTGTGTTCAAGAATGATCAGGTGACCGAACATGGTTCTGGTTTTCTGCTGATCCGCGTCGTTTTAATTGATGGAGCCATACGTTTGATTTCCGTTTACGCTTCAGAGAGCTGAAAAAGAAATGAATAAAGTTCAGTAATAATAACGACTAAAATTGATATGATATTATTCGATTTTTTTGCATACAAAACGCAGGTGCGGAATATTATATTTGTATATGGGTGTACATTAAGGCAAAACTATTCTTCACATACGTCTGCTTCTAATTAAACGCGCATGATTTAGTTATACATATGAAGATGCTATTATTTTATCCCGTCATCGAAATGGACACATATTGTGTTAACGTGCATATCTTGCTTATTGTAGTTAGCACAGCAACTTACTTTATACATGATTTGTGTTTGTTTATACAATGTATTGAATAATGAAAGGTTTTAACTAATAATAATGTTCGATTCTTTCATAAATGCATTATCACGCTCAGGGTGTGTGTCACAACCTTTGCTACAGGAAATATAGTTGTCTGACCGCGGGAACCAGACTGTTCTTTCAGCGCTAATAATTATTAGCGCTTTGATTATTGTGAGCACAGAGAGGGTGCCGGTGCCAGTAAGCTGCAACGCACAGAGAGGGTGCCGGTGCCAGAACAGAGAGGGTGCCGGTGCCACAACTAAACCGAAAGTAGGCTGTTTTTAACGTTATTTGATTAAATTAACCATATAAAAAGCATTTAAATGCCGGATTAGTTCAATGACTTTCCATCTGAGGTGCGAGATATTTTTATATTGATGAAAAATCGCATTTAACTGTTCGAAACAGAACTCCGTGTTCATTCTTACCAGTACTCTCGGTCAACATTCCATCTTAGTCTGAACTTGTGGCAACTGATATAACAAATCGAACAACATGGGGACAGTGTTTAAGCATTTGGTTGTTCCGTGGGCTATCGTTTTTTAAGCAAAAATTTATATTTTTGGCAAAAACAATGATTTTCTTACCTCTTGTGTCGATTTTGTCCTCAGAAAGCATTGTTTGGCACAGAGAAAGTCCGGTGCCAGCACAGAGAGGGTGCCGATACAGCGTTTTGCACAGAGAGGGTGCCGATACGGGTATACACCGTGTATTACATCCAGCAAGCGATTCTACAGCTTTACAAGAAGCAATGTTTTGACATCACGTGACGGACAACTTCCGGCGATACTTGTGAATATCTGCGCAGCTTTGGTGCGCAACAAACGAGACGCCATGTTTTGACATCACATGCTTGACGATTTCCGGCGACACCTGAAAATATCTGCGCAACTTTGATGCGCACCATATAAGTCGTGCATGCCCAGAGAGTTTCAAGAACGCTGCACACTGACAATTTGAAGGAATTTCATTGTTCGATGGGAATTCGTTTAATTGGTTAAACCAGCTAGATTGGCCAATTTTACGTCTCATTTTGAGTTGTTGATATGATAATCAGGTTTGCTGTCAGGAAAACAAGCATGTGTGTAACTCTTTGAAAATTATGATCGCTTATCAGAGTATCATCTGCCACAAACACAGGTTTTTGCTTTTGAAATGAAGGCGTATTCAGAATCGTTGTGGGTTAAAAATCCATAGATAACAGTTATTATCCGTAAAATAGTTGCCAGGCTTTTAAAATGATTTTGCCGAAGAAAATGCGAGAATTTCATGAATTGCAAGAAATAAACCCAGTAAAAGTCCTAAGTACCCCTAATAAAATGTTAGTTTGCTAAATCAGACGAACGTGTGTTTTTGGAAACAATGCGGGGTTATGAGAAGCCGTGAAGCATGAAATCGATTATCAAACACACCCAGTATCAGTAAGTGATCCAGTTACTAGCAATGTACATGACAAGTACTAATATGTTCAGCAATTTGTTTTATGTGTATTCATCAGTGCTCGAAGCTCGGATAGGGGACACTGTGACGACAATT
Source organism: Spisula subtruncata (assembly GCA_963678985.1). Lineage (NCBI taxonomy): Eukaryota > Metazoa > Mollusca > Bivalvia > Venerida > Mactridae > Spisula > Spisula subtruncata. The sequence continues at coordinate 3,414,738 of OY787674.1, forward strand.
TATAGTTCAGCCAATGCCTTACATCACATTTTATTCGAGGAGATATACGTGGCATCTATGAGGACTCTTAAGTGGAGAATTAGGCGCCAATTGAACAAATAGGTAGAGATAAATAAAACTATTTTGCCTACGTAAATTGCGACTGTTTCAGGCGTTTGCAAAAAGACACCAGCACGCAATTCATTCTGAAATACAGACGATCAGATAAAACGAATCTCTAAAGCCATATAGACGTACACTATTATAGCCAATGATGAAACTTCAAGTGGCTGGTTATATCATAATTTGCAGATAGACAATGGTCCTCCAAATATTTCATACATAAACACGCGATATCAGTTATTAATAATAATACTGCGAAACATAAACTCAAGAATGTAACTGATAATTATATAAATTCATCAAATATGCAAGGGAATGGCATTATATGGCAGGAAACTTTTCCTGCTCCATAAGGGTAGGCTGCGAGGTATAAATAAGGTTTGGTGCACTGTTGAAACGTTTATATGTCGCTGTCCGTACCAAACTCGAAACCATTTAGCCGACCTTCATGTATGCTTGTCTTGTCCACTGTATGATAAAAAGTTATAACGAAAATTACAAAACTATTTTAGCTAATGTGTCTTTATGTACGTTCGTGTGTATGTTCGGTTCTTTAATTTTGTTGTCCAGAATACGGCTGATTCGTTTCTTTCAAAAGTGCATGTATATGTTGTTGAGTGTTTGTAGGTTGTCTTAGTTATGAGTGATCGTCATTTTTTGGTATGTTATTGTCTTCTAGTTCTGGCTTCGGATGTTTTGACTCATTTATGCGACTGACTGTCGGAATGGGGTGTTTGTGCTTTTGTAGCTTTTCAGTATGTTGTGTTTTTCTGTTTGTGGCGAGTGCTGCCTTTCCTGACCGCGTAGTATTATCTTTTTGCTAGAGTAAATTGATTTTACTCAAGAACAGGCTTATGTTCTGAGCAATATATACCAATTTGAATATATATCCTGCATCACTTAGTGAACATGTATCCGATGATGTGTCCGCACATACACTGAGGCTAACATCATGGTTAAAGTGATACCAACATGTGTTGCTGATAAGATCCATTAACTTTGTCTTCGCGGACATAAACATGTTCTCCTGATGATTGAGAAAACAAGTTACATATCCGATGAATATGTAACCAATCGTGTTATTTATATAAATGAGTTTTCCAAAGATTTTATACAGTTGAACCGGTGTATGTAATCATTATACAAAGTTAATTTTAATAGGATTTGGTTCATGATTTAAGATTCAGACATACTTGGGTAATGCAGGAAGCATTATCATCAGTAAATTCAGTAACAAGTGTTGCCAGTGACTAATTGCACTTTGATGTTATTGTGCTTATGATCTAAGCAGCTCCCCCAGATATGGAAATATAAATTGAGCCAAACTGAGTTTTTACGACATGAAGGACATACTATACTTACTAAATAGTATAAAAGAACCTTTTCTGTTCATTGTTCAAAGAAACAACATTTTGCAAGTTGTCAATGTGCATTGGGGAAACATTCTTACTGATTCAGAAATGTTAGCACAACTTGAATAGAACACTCGTTTGTCCCCAAGCAATCAAGGTACGAATACTGGGTCAACCAATCTCGTAGTTAATTCTTGCTTGAAATCGGTTACAGTAAGAAGTTGCGAGTAACCTGTGGAAGAACAAGTTTGTACTAGTATTTAGTTTATTGTCGAAAACCGGTTGGGCAACGGGCCGCAAAATCTTTGACTTTAAAGCAGTTGAAACATCACACCTGAATCAAATTCGGCAAATATTTTTTTTAGTAGAAGTACTATCTTGGTTGTCAAAGTAAAGGTAAAGAACCACTAAATGCCTCCGCAGACTCAAGTAGTCCTTAAAAAAAACTTTGGTTTGCCTGTAAATGGAGATATTTCTTGACAATTGTGGAGTTAAATGATGAAATTGATGATAATGGTTGGTAAATATGCATGTGGTGTAGTAAAACTGTAATATTTGTATTATTCCGCTATTTTGTTCTTGATACCAAAGTGAAAGTAGACTAGGGTAAAACCTAGAACTTATAAATCCGGACATGCGTAAAAACGGATAGACCGTGTTTGAAGGACAAAAACTTTCTTAGAAGATACATGACCCCCCTTTTTTATTGCATGATTTTGTAGCTTAAATGTCCCTCTTTCCAATGATATATGTGGTGTAGTTGGTCATAGACTAAAAAAGGTTGAAAATTGGGGCCTACTATTGGCAATTTACATTGAGCTATAGAGCAAATCTATTTGGTGGTTTCTAACCTAAAGTCTCATCGTTCGTACGATTGTCCAGTCGTTGGTGTTGAATTATGTCTGTAAGTCCGAGACTTTGTTTATTATCAATGAACTTTGACACGCTAACTATTATATGCCAACAACTTTAGACAAGCGGCATGACTCAAGAATGGACTTGTAATGAAATTCATCTGTAACATTCAAGTTGGCCTCTAGTGTAGCTTCCAGTTCGTATTTGCCGATTTGCCTGGGGAATCATCAACTGGTTTGGTTTGCAAGTAAACGATTCAAATATTTGAACCAGAAACTGACTGATAACTACCGTACATTGTTTCGTGAAATTCCTTCATTGTTTGGAATAGTTCGACTTAGTTTATCTTGTAAGAAAACCTGTTAATTGATCCATGTTTTGATTTCTGAAAACCGCTTATCTACAAACACCGAAAGTTCACCAGTCAACTTCGTAACAGGAAATCATAACATGGATAACTGGGATTTTATTATTGTACAGGTAGATTACTTAAGTAATAAGATCGCACCATCCTCACACATGCACGTGGTGTTCGGTACATGGAGTCGACAGGTGAGCACCGATATGTTGCTAAAACACCTGTTATGTTATTATACTTTTCATTCTCCGCCGTAAACGCTTCAAATTAATAGCGTAGTTTTGTTGCAATTCGCTTATTGAATTACTAACGTGATGAAAATTTGTTTATCCAAACAGAATGTTACAATTTGTAGCGCGTGTTTTTGTTCAATTTTCGACATAAAATTCTCGGAATCATTAAGGCGATGATGAGTTCTCGATTTTTGTGTTCGTGAAACAAGCCAGTTTATAAACATTTGAAATCTATTCACAAATATACTAGAAAACATTAACAAAAGGGGAATTGTTTCCAACTTTTAAATTGTTTTAACTATTTTCTTTTCTTAATGTAAAAGTAATTGCGGTATCAGAGAGGGAATATTAAGGTAAAGAGAGGATGGGGAGTGAGGAGAGGCTGGAGGGCCAGAGTGGTGGGCGATAGAACGCACATAATATAATTAATTATAAATTATAGCGAATATAGAGCCTAAACATTGCGTGAAAGTATCATGCGTGAGGAAATTCGCCGTACAATATGATTCAGCATCCGATTCAATAATGCGTGTTTCGGTGTTTTACGAGGGTTGTCCAAGTAAATCGTGCACTTTGCTAATAATTTTCTTATTTGACGTCCCATGATTATGATTTTTTGTAGTTACCTTTATGAATTCATTGTTGAACTAAAACAAGTGAAAATAATGAACGGATATGTGTATGGTGCATATGATCGGTGATTAACCAACCCCATGTACGCAAATGCGGCGCAACCCATAAAACGCGCCGTGATTCATTAAATGTATGTTCAATAAAGTTGTAATTCTCATATTTTCAAAACGTCATTGCGCATTTTTTCACGTTGGCATTAAGGACTGTCTGTTTAATGCCATCACAGTAAATTTCAAATCAATTTTATTACATGTACGACAAATACGCATGTTTGAATAGCCACCCTAAAATAAAAACGTGCGATAATTGTGACGTCAGAAGAGGAAACGCGCGTAGAATCTCAGTACACTTAATATGTTTTGGTTGGTATGCCGTCGAAAAGTGGTTTAAGACTCTAAACTATACTGGCGCGATATGAAGTAATGTTTCTAGAACACGTATACATGAATGACGACGAATATGTAATGATGTTTGTGACATCAGCGCGTTGTACACCCACGTTATTTACTGTGCCACGCACCACATGGCTTTCAGTGTTTCACAGAAGAATGGATATGTCCGTGCTAATTTTTATCCCACCATGCGAGCTGGTTGTTTCGATCAGACGGCTTTTCTACGGTATATTCGATTGGGATTGGTTTGCAAATGCGTATCAAAAAAAAGTTTAATGTCGTCGTAAGTATATTGAATAAAAGGAACAATAACTTAATAGGCAGAGAAAAATGTTCTAACGTTCTTTCTTTGACGTCACTGTGCGCCGCATTTGCATACCATGTGTATTAGTAATGTAAATTGACAAATTATTTCCTGATTTATTTTCATGAAATTCCGTATACCTTTTAAAAACATATTCATTAATCATCAGAGATAATTTAAAACGGATGTTTTGGCTACTTTTTGTGTAATGGGCAAAGTACACGATTTACTGGGACAACCCTCGTAGTTTCAGCGGGCAAGCGCGGCCAAATCTGCGGCCACAAAATAGGTTGACCGCGGTACTTGCGGCCAAAAGTATAACGGTTACTAGTATATACCGGTATTGTGGCATTTATTGTAACAGTTTTTGTTTGACTGAGAAGTTCTTAGATGTGTAATACAAAATTGCAAAATAGTCAGCGTCTCAGTTTGTATTAATTAATTTTAATTTGTTTTAATCTTAATGTCCATTATCTCACAAACTCTTTACTGATTGTGTTATTTATCTAAACCATTATGTTCTACAACATGTATAAGTTGTATCAGAATGAAACCTGGTATTATGTCTTCAACCCTTGTAATTATTATTGATGTGTAACATTTGAACGCCAAGTTTGCACGTGTTTCCCGAAAGTAGATATTGACATAATGAACCCATGAAGCAGTTTTAATTAGGTTTCAATCGTTTTGTTCAGACATTTTCAATGTTTGGAACAATGGATCGATGAACGCAAATAACATTTGAAGTACTCGTACATGTGTTAAGTACGCTTAATATTAGCAATTACTTCAAAGGAAACGGAACATACACTTGTTAATAAAACACACGCCACTCTAAAAAGTTCTGATTTCACTTACCCATTCAAATAGTATGACGTTATAGATACATACGAGACGTCAGAAATCTCATCACATTAGTTCTTATTTTACTTACCTTTAATAATCATGTGACAATTCATTGATCATGTGAGTGTTGGTTGGTTACTACTGCACGTTTCTATGTGGAGTTTGGTTTCTAGTAGAATTTATAGCGTATTACATGTGACATTGCATCTTGGTGAAGGTCAAAGTCATGAATGGTGTCTGGAATTTTGCAAACATGTGGTTATCTTCAATAATTTGACCAGACTACACGTTAGTATAAGAGCTTCAATGTCTTTTACTCCATCTGGTTGAAACTGTCCATTGAAATTTTCGAATAATGTAGACATACAAAAAGTTCGGAAAAGGCTTCGGAAAACATTCCAAAGATTTGAAAGTGAAGCAAGAACTCTTGCTTCTGAGCTAATTTACGAAAACACCTGATATACTATATTCTGGTGTGATTTGTTTGTTTATGTATATATTGACATGTACTAGGTTTAATCGCGCCCTTTTGAAACAAGTCTGTACAAGTAGATGGAATAAGAATACATAGACGTAACGCACGGTATTGCGTACGTTTGTGTAACGTCATGTTACGTCAGCATAACTTACTATGCGTAATACTAGTCGTATGATCTAAACATTACTGTTTAATTCTGCAAATGTTTACAATGTCGAAAACTACAATACATTTATCTGTCAATCACATCGTTTTTAATGAAAAATATTGGGTGTCTTTCGGTAGCAATTTCTCCCGCTTGTTCAATTTATCGCTTATTCACTTGTATCACTCGTTGTCTATCTGACAAGTACTAGTACCTTACTCACTCACGTATTCAACCCCTAATACACTTATCTATGTACTGTTTTATGAAAAACAAAACACCACATTGTTCTAGAATATACGGGTACAAAATGCATTGCATGCCTATGCATAATATCGCTCAAAATAATTATATTGGTCATGTAGGTCGTCCACAATAAAAACTCGCGTTGCATAAAACGTCCAAAACGTCGCAAAATTGCGCCGTAGGACAATCTTCCTCCACACATTGAATCAAGTGTGTCGGACTTATTTTAAGAGCAATCGTAAAGAATTTTTAAAAGTAAAAATTTCACTCTGATAATATTTCAAATTTTATTTTAATTGTACGTTGTATGACTTATAATAAAATTATTAAGTTTCGAAAATGGTCTGTGCCACAATGTATCGCTAAAACGAGCGAGTAGGACAATTTTCCTCCACATATTTCATTCTAATAATCTCGATAAGTATTGGCTAGAATGCATTGGGATTTTAATATGTATAATAAAACAAAAATAATATTTTAAAAACGAAATCATAATAATTTTATTTATAAAAATGAAAAAATAATTGCGTACTAATCATTCGTCTTAGGAAAATTTTCAGCAATTTTTTGCAAATTTGCACTTTTTTCGTGTAACCAGTTTATTATTTAACTTTTTTATTTTTTGCACCCGTGATTTTTCACGATAGTATGTTAAAACATATCACTTCTGGTGTCACTCAGTGAAGTATCCCACAAATTTAATGACATTTTGAATAAAACGGCTGTTATTTTATGCCGTCGACCAATATTTTGTGTTACAAATTGCACACGGATTTTTGTAGATCTGTCGGACATTGTCTCCAATTCTACGGCTACATACAACTCTACATGAACTCAAAAAAAAATGACAATGTAGACAATTTTATCATGAATAGTTTGGTATATGATATGTAATGTATCGAGTGAAATTGAAAGAAGTATCAACTAATGCTTTACAGCGAGTGTACGAAATTACGAACGTACTCAGTTGCGTGCGTTACGTCATAGTAAAACCAGTAAATTTACTTTTTATCATTCTCGACAGCCCACGAATGTATGAGAGGTAAATGTTTGTGTATACATGTAATTGTTATTTTAAAATGTTTTATCTTTTATGTGCGAGGTTTGTGTGCATAAGCAACGAGACATTACCTGGCAGACAATTAACTCACAGGTGCTGCACAGAATCACTGAAGCTTTTAATGCGACCATGGTATTTCATTGTCTGAAGAATGCTGTATAAATAATTATGTTTTGTCTGTTCAATTATGTATTGCTTAAGTGTTGCTAATTAATGTTGCGTCTGTGTATTACGTATTTAAATTCTTCTTAGAGCTACCAATAGGATCACAAGAACACTGATAGCATCAGCACTTGTAGAACCAATAGTCGTACTATACTTAATACAACGACACAGGATCACATCAACATTGACTTGTAGAAAGAATAGTGATGAACGAGAAGTGATGCAAGCAGATACAGTCGATATGATAAATGACAATTGACTGTTAATTCTTAATTTAGTGCATTTCCTTTGATGTTCGAGTACGTTTGGTCATCACTTTCAGCAATTATGCCGTAGTGGTAAAATGTTTTAACAAATTTTGTAATGTAAAATGGTTGATTTCCGTTAGCATACACTTCCGTCGAGTTTACGGTAAAATGCAAGTATGTGTAGTTGTATCGTTTACACGTTAACTCGTTTGTTGCGGATATTGGCGATTCGCATAATCCCTCATAATAATTAAGTAGTATATGATATAGTACATAACTATGTAGCATACATCATAAAATTAAGAAGTTTACTGCCTGAAATCTGGTTTCTCCAATTTCTCTGGCTTTCAGAGCGTTTTTATATAACACAGACCTACATGTATATTGAAACGGATTCCTCTATATTCGTGCGTGACACCATTTATTTAATGAAAGTCTTGTATTTGATTAGGCTCGTCAATTAGCTTATTAGTTTCATTGAGATTTTTCAGTGGAATTTGATGAAGAATACACATAAACCGCCAAACGGAATGCCATGATCGTCTGCATTCTGTCATCTAGATGTCGAGTGAAACCTGCAGACAATTTGGTGCATAGTTCAGTTATTGGCAGACGGACGTTGAATCATGTTCGTACTCAAAACAAAACGTAAGAAAGTTCTTTTGTGATAAACGATGAAATGTTGATGCCAAGTTGGCGCCAATGAGAATTAATTAGTTACTTTAATTACATAGATAATTTGAAAATTAACATGTAGTTTATAGACTCGCTGTATTAAAACTTCTTTCTTATGCAATACGATCGATTTGTACAATCGACAGAGGGTATAAAACTGGAAATCACGAATAAAGAAGGCTTACCTAGTTCAACTGTTTATACATCATACGATAAACACCAAAAATATGTTAAATATAGAACGAGGATTTATATTTAGGTATAACAATAAGTACATATCATTAATATACTTTATTGTTAACAACTATATCCACATAATTTTACAGAACATTGTAAAACGTTTGTAATACATGTATACATGTGTACATGTACCTCTACCTAAAAAATGTACAAACATTTGTAAACAATAAAAGAAACAACATGCGTATAATCACATTTACGTGTCGAAATGTAAAATCGCACCATGCAAATGTTCCGGGAAATGCACATTTAACGTTTGCTTATACAGTAATTCCGAGCAGAGTTCCATATGAAAGGGTTTGTGTGCAAATTCGTCATATAACACAATTACAGCGCGCGTTATTTGTCAGGAGTACATAATGCCACAGAAATGCATAAAACGCGACATACACTGGCAAGGGAATGCGTCAAATGCATTACGCACATTATTTTAGAAACTAATTGTATAACTAAGCCATGAAACATAAAATGTTTCTCATCAATTTTCAAAAAAAACTTGTCAGCTTGTACTATTTCTGAGACATAAAACCATATGATCCACATATTTGGAACATCTGCCTACGCTGCATAATATAAAGCAAACACTGTAGTGGTTGTAGATTATAAAAGAATAATGCTTATGCACTTATTATATCTACAAAATAAGGCATTGTGTTACAGCAACTATTACAGAATAAATGAAATAAATACATCTGAACAAACGTTTCTGAATTAGTAACCCGAATGATCCCTGAATGTCTCAATAGAACTATGTCTTGTTAGGATATTTTGAAGAATACCGTAAGAAATATCAGCAAAGGTATAATAAATTAACTAATTGCAGCAGAAATAAAATCACGCCAACAAATCCTGCTCGTCGAACTCGACATAACAATTCATTGGATTTAACACACGAACGTTTCGAACAAATATTAATTTCACATGATAATGTATGAAACCGCGACCAAAATGATGCGTCAGCCTAAGGCCCCCTTATCTGTTTGTATTTTAAACAATTAAGTTAATACTTATTTCATTTGATGGGCGGAACTTCGTCTTCAAGGCTTACATTCTAACATTTTTCGTCTTTTTATTTCCCCGTGTAGTTCATGGAATAATTCGTATATTTCATCTCCGCCATCGGAAGCGAAAGTCTCAAAGAACGCGCATTCCCAGTCCATCGCTACGCGTTCACCTTCGTTAGCTGGAACGCGCACTTCATGTAAAAGGTCAATTTTATTGCCAACAAGAACGCATTGTACGTTTGGTTTCTTAATGTCATCTATAGTTCGTTTAATGTCACAAACTTCTTCAAAACTTTGTCGATCATTGACAGCATAAACTAGTACGAAACCATCCGCCCATCTCACGTGACCCTCTCTGTGAATGGTCCACTCCTGAAATATATAACTTAGTTAGTAGTCCAATAATAAATGTAAAGAAGACATCGATAACTATTTAAACACAACGAAACCAGAGTACATCTTAAATGATAATGAAGCAAATCTTTGCGAAGGTCTTTTAAGCTTAAAAGAATGCGAACTTGCTGTAGATAATATGCTAAACAATAAAAGTCCAGGTCTAGATGGTCTTACCTGCGAATTCTATAAATACTTCTGGAATATTATTGGAAAACTAGTAACAAACTCATTAAATGAAGGGTACATGAAAAATGAACTTTCTGCATCTCAAAAATTAGGTGTGTTATCTCTATTATATAAAAAGGAGATCCACACAGCTTAGAAAACTGGAGACCAATAACTCTATGAAATAACGATTATAAAATTGCCGCAAAAGTTTTAGCGAACAGAATACAAAAAGTAATACATAAAATAATTAACACCGATCAACAAGGTTATAGTAAAAATAGATTCATTGGAAATAATATTCGACAAATTCAAGATGTTATAGATTACGCAGAAAAATTACAAATCGATGGCGCAATTCTATTTTTAGATTTTAGAAAAGCTTTCGACACTGTTGAATGGAATTTCATGTTTAGCGCATTGAAACATTTCGGCTTTAAAAACATGTTCATAAACTGGATTAAAACAATGTATTCAAATATAAAAACATGCATTTTAAATAATGGGTGGAGATCACAATGCTTTTATCTACAACGTGGAATAAGACAAGGATGTCCTATCTCGGCATTAATCTTCATTGTTGTCGTTGAATTACTGTCGATTAACATAAGAAACTCACCCGATATTAAAGGTATACAGTTAAATGAAATAGATAATATAAAAATCTCTCAGCTAGCTGACGACACAACTTTATTCGTAAAATCCGAACAAGAAATTAATCATACTTTTACAATTATCGACAAGTTCGGCAAATTATCAGGGCTACAATTGAATAAGAACAAAACAATAGGTCTCTGGATAGGCTCTCTTAAAAACTGCAATCGTTCACCCGGTGGAATACAATGGCAAAATAAACCAATCAAAGCATTATGCGTTTACTTTGGAACAGATCAAACTACATGTAATAAACTGAACTGGAACGAAAAAATAGAATCATGCAAAACGTCAATTAATAACTGGAACAAAAGAAATCTTACTTATTTTGGTAAAATACAAGTCTTAAAATCACTTCTGCTACCAAAGTTTACATATCTTTTCCACTCCTTACTCATTCAAGATAATGTTATAAAACAAATCGAAACTATGTTCTACAACTTCCTGTGGAACGGTAAAAGAGATAAAATTAAACGAACGACAATCATCGGTGATAAACGACTCGGTGGGTTGGAAATGATAGATATTCAGTCATATATAAAATCATTAAAAATAAAATGGATACAAGGCCTGTGTGATAAAACAACACAGCGAAATGGAAATTGATACCAAATGTGTATTTTAAACCGTACGGTGCAAATTTTCTGCTATTCCACATGAATTTAAACAACAAAAAGTTACTAGATTTAAAGTTACCAAAATTCTATGAAGACATTGTAAATGTATGGTTAGAATTAAACAACAAACATAATCAAGAAATCACACATTTCCGAGAAATACGCAAAGAAATAATATGGGGAAACAAACATATAAAATATAATGGTAAAAGTCTCGTATTCCCAAACTGGATAAACTCTAACATTCTTTTTATTAATGACCTGCTCGACGAAAACGGTAATATAAACTCACAAACAATTCGCGATAAACATATAAACACACGCAACTGGATATCGGAATACAGCAAACTTCTACAATCAATTCCTAAATATTGGAAACAATGCCTAAAAACCACAGATTCAAGACGAACTCTAGTAAATACCTCTCTTGAAATAAAAATAAATAATTTAAAACTTGAAAATACTAAAAGCAACAACATATATAAATACCTCATCACATCTAAATTCACTAAACCATACACGCATAATCATTGGGAAGCTGTACTAAATTTACATATTGACTGGTCTAAAGTATATTCCTTTATACATGTCATTCCAGATAATAGAGTTAAACAATTTAAGTATAGAATTCTTCAAAATATATTTACTTCAAATGAACTAAGACACAGATGGAAAATATCTGAAACGGATAATTGCCATGCATGCGACGTTACCGAAACATATAACCATCTGTTTATTGAATGTCCACAAACTAATAAACTATGGATTGAGATCCAAACTGTCTTCAATATATGTGGTATAAACACAAACATACGAACCCTTAAACATATAGTTATAGGATACAAAATAAGCAACGCCAAATATTTCTATATGAATAAAAATACTATCGCTAATAGGTTTCTGCATCAGCAAAGCTTATTTTCTGAGTGACAATTGGACCAAAACAAACAACCTATACAATATCTTTACATATGAATACAATACTTTGGCTATGTACCTCAAACAGCAAAAAGTCAAAGATCACTTCATAACACTATTTAACAAACACCTTCCCTTAGTCTAACCACACTTTTGACATTCACTTACTTCTATCTTTATTACTTGTATCAATTTTGATGCTTAATATTTTAAGCATTAAAATATTGATTTCTTCATTAAACTTATAACCACACATCGAGTTATTCTAGTCTACTTTCGCTTTCGATTTCATAATACAGCTAGACTAACTCAATGATGTGATTGGCTTAAACAGTATACGTACTATATATACCATAATACCATTTAACGGCCAATTACGTATATATATATATATATGTATAATTAATGTATAATATGTATATATGTATAATTTATGTATGTACAATTTCTAAATTGTTATATGACACATGTGTTTTAGATGAACTTTAAAAATACCATTCACTCCATTAAAAAAACAAAAGACTCTTGTGATAATGTATGATAATTTTAAGACTCGCATTCCTGATTACAAGCAAGGGGTAGAAACCATGGGCTGTTCTCTAAATGTATTGTCTTATGAAAGTTACTGAAATGACGAACAATAAATTATATTTACCAATAAAAAAACTAGCTTGTACATGTAGCTGGATTCGAACGTATTGTACATGTTGTGGGGTTCGAACCTATTGTACATGTAGCGGGGTTCGAACCTATTGTACATGTAGTGGGGTTCGAACCTATTGTACATGTTGCGGGGTTCGAACCTATTGTACATGTTGCGGGGTTCGAACCTATTGTACATGTTGCGGGGTTCGAACGTATTGTACATGTAGTGGGGTTCGAACCTATTGTACATGTTGCGGGGTTCGAACCTATTGTACAGGTTGCGGGGTTCGAACCTATTGTACATGTTGCGGGGTTCTAACCTATTGTACATGTTGCGGGGTTCTAACCTATTGTACATGTTGCGGGGTTCTAACCTATTGTACATGTTGCGGGGTTCGAACCTATTGTACATGTTGCGGGGTTCTAACCTATTGTACATGTTGCGGGGTTCGAACCTATTGTACATGTTGCGGGGTTCTAACCTATTGTACATGTTGCGGGGTTCGAACCTATTGTACATGTTGCGGGGTTCGAACCTATTGTACATATTGCGGGGTTCGAACCTATTGTACATGTTGCGTGGTTCGAACCTATTGTACATGTTGCGGGGTTCGAACCTATTGTACATGTTGCGGGGTTCGAACCTATTGTACATGTTGCGGGGTTCGAACCTATTGTACATGTTGCGGGGTTCGAACCTATTGTACATGTTGCGGGGTTCGAACCTATTGTACATGTTGCGGGGTTCGAACCTATACTGTACTAAACATCACCTATCAATTTGAAATGTGAAGTACGAACGCATTAGACCGCTTGGCTTTTACAAATTCCTTATTCTATATGTTTGCAGATATGTGATTATTTGGACAAACGTAGTAGTTGAATTCATAAATGAATGCTTAGAACAAGAATCAAGAATTTTATTGTATTCTGTATTGATCCTTATCTTTCTGGTTGCTGTAAAACATTTAAAAGTTTTATTAATTTATCTTGTCAGCGTATGTTCTGCTTAAAGAACGCAATAATTATGCTTGAACTGACGTCTTTCACAAAAATAAGGTCATACAAATCAATGATTGTAACGTGCTGTAAATGATGTGCTAATTCTGGTTACTAGATAATCATAAACATGTTCCATGGTTCATGTTATTTATAAAACGTGCTTCTGATAACTGGTATCTAGTTATCTTCTTAACCTTTATTACATCCAGTAAGCGATTCTACAGCTATACCAGAAGCCACGTGACGGACAACTTCCGGCGATACTTGTGAATATCTGCGCATCTCTCGTACTCTGACTACAGTGTGTGGACAGTCACTTTCCTATAATTAACCATTTGAATTGGTAGAGACTCAGCTCGATTTAGTGCTATACATAACGATCACCGGTTGCGACATACCAAAGTCCTTAAAATGACACTGATATCGACACAGGTATCTTTGAAAAAGAAATGAAAAATGATACTGTTACCTGTATATATAGTCCCCTTGCTTGACGCTCGCCATAGGTAGGTTCAGGTAATTCGTCCGGATGATGCGAGACGCCATGTTTTGACATCACATGCTAGATGATTTCCGGCGACACATGTGAATATCTGCGCAACTTTGATGCGCACCATATAAGTCGTGCATGCCCATAGAGTTTCCAAGAACGCTGCACACTGACAATTTGAAGGAATTCTATTGTTCGCTTGGAATTCGTTTAATTGGTTAAACAAGCTTGATTGGCCAATTTTATCTCTTGTTTTGAAGGACAGAGTTGTTCCTCTCAGAGATATGATAATCACGTTTGCTGTCAGGAAAAAAAGCATGTGTGTAACTCTTTGAAAATTATGATCGCTTATCAGAGTATCATCTGCCACAAACACAGGTTTTTGCTTTTGAAATGAAGGCGTATTCAGAATCGTTGTGGGTAAAAATTCATAGAAAAAATAGTTGCCAGGCTTTTAAAATAATTTTGCAGAAGAAAATTCGAGAATTTCAAGAATTGCAAGAAGTAAACCCAGTAAAAGTCCTAAGTACCCCTAATAAAATGTTAATTTGCAAAATCAGACGAACCTGTGTTTTTGGAAACAATGCGGGGTTATGAGAAGCCGTGTAGCATGAAATCGATTATCAAACACACCCAGTATCAGTAAGTGATCCAGTTACTAGCAATGTACATGACAAGTACTAATATGTTCAGCAATTTGTTTTATGTGTATTCATCAGTGCTCGAAGCCCGGATAGGGTACACTGTGACGACAATTTATAGTTCAGCCAATGCTTTACATCACATTTTATTCGAGGAGATATACGTGGCATCTATGAGGACTCTAAAGTGGAGAATTAGGCGCCAATTGAACAAATAGGTAGAGATAAAAGACTATTGCCTACGTATTACGACTGTTTCAGGCGTTTGCAAAAAGACACCCGCACGCAATTCATCCTGAAATACAGACGATCAGATAAAACGAATCTCTAAAGCCATATAGACGTACACTATTATAGCCAATGATAAAACTTCAAGTGGCTGGTTATATCATAGTTTGCAGATAGACAATGGTCCTCCAAATATTTCATACATAAACACGCGATATCAGTTATTAATAATAATACTGAGAAACATAAACTCAAGAATGTACATGATAATTATATGAATTCATCAAATATGCAAGGGAATGACATTATATGACAGGAAACTTTTCCTGTTCCATAAGGGTAGGCTGTGAGGTATTAATAAGGTTTGGTGCACTGTTGAAACGTTTATATGTCGCTGTCCGTACCAAGCTCGAAACCATTTAGCCGACCTTCATGTATGCTTGTTTTTCCACTTTATGATTAAAAGTTATAACGAAAATTACAAAACTAGTTTAGCTAATGTGTCTTTATGTTCGTTCGTGTGTATGTGCCGTTCTTCAATTTTGTTCTCCAGAAGACGGCTGATTGGTTGTCTTAGTTATGAGTGATCGTCATTTTTGGTATGTTATTGTCTGCTAGTTCTGGCTTCGGATGTTTTGACTCACTGATGCGACTGACTGTCGGAATTGGGTGTTTGTGCTTTTGTAGCTTTTCAGTATGTTGTGTTTTTCTGTTTGTGGCGAGTGCTGCCTTTCCTGACCGCGAAGTATTATCTTTCTGCTAGTGTAAATTGGTTATACTCAAGAACAGGCTTATGTTCTGAGCAATATATACCAATTTGAGTATATATCCTGCATCACTTAGTGAACATGTATCCGATGATGTGTCCGCGCATACACTGAGGCTAACATCATGGTTAAAGTGCTACCAACAGGTGTTGCTGATAAGATCCATTAACAATGTCCTCGCGGACATAAACATGCCCTCCTGGTGATTGAGAAAACAAGTTACATATCCGATAAATATGTAACCAATCGTGTTATTTATATAAATGAGTTTTCCAAAGGTTTTATACAGTTGAACCGGTGCATGTTATCATTATACACATTTAATTATAATAGGATTTGGTTCATGATTGATTGATTTAGACATACTAGGGTAATGCAGGAAGCATTATCATCAGTTAATTCAGTTACACTTCAGCATCCAGCTTGGTGTTACAAGTGTTTCCAGTGACTAATTACACGTTGCTTAAATTGATAATCGGCTCTTCTTCGTCGAAAGTTTCCGTTGATGTTATTGTGTTTATGATCTAAGCAGCTCCCCCAGATATGGAAATATAAATTGAGCCAAACTGAGTTTTTTTGACATGAAGGACATACATGTACTTTACTTACTAAATAGTATAAAAGAACCTTTTCTGTTCATTGTTCAAAGAAACAACATTTTGCAAGTTTTCAATGTACATTAAGGAAACAATCTTACCGATTGAAATGTTAGCACAACTTGAATAGAACACTCGTTTGTCCCCATGCAATCAAGGTACGAATACTGGGTCAACCAATCTCGTAGTTAATTCTTGCTTGAAATCGGTTACAGTAAGAAGTTGCGAGTAACCTGTGGAAGAACAAGTTTGTACTAGTATTTAGTTTATTGTCGAAAACCGGTTGGGCAATGGGCCGCAAAATCTAAGACTTTAAAGCAGTTGAAACATCACACCTGAATCAAATTCGGCAAATATTTATTCTAGTAGAAGTACTATCTTGGTTGTCAAAGTGAAGTCTCATCGTTCGTACGATTGTCCAGTCGTTGGTGTTGAATTATGTCTGTAAGTCCAATAGTTTGTTTATTATCAATGAACTTTGACACGCTCACTATTATATGCCAACAACTTTAGACAAGCGGCATGACTCAAGAATAGACTTGTAATGAAATTCATCTGTAACATTCAAATTGGCCTCTAGTGTAGCTTCCAGTTCGCATTTGTCGATTTGCCTTTGACGTAAACGTGGAATCATCAACTGGTTTCATTTGCAAGTAAATGCTTCCAATATTTGAACCAGAAACTGACTGATAACCGTACATTGTTTCGTGAAATTCCTTCATTGTTTGGAATAGTTCGACTTAGTTTATCTTGTAAGAAAACCTGTTAATTGATCCATGTTTTGATTTCTGGAAACCGCTTATCTAGAAACACCGATAGTTCACCAGTCAACTTTGTAACAGGAAATCATAACATGGCTAACTGAGATTTTATTATTGTACAGGTAGATTACTTAAGTAATAAGATCGCACAATGCTCACACATGCACGTGGTTGTCGGTACAGGTGAACACCGCTATGTTGCTAAAACACCTGTTATGTTATTATACTGTTTCATTCTCTGCCGTCTATGTTTATGTTAAACGCTTCAAAATTAACAATCGCTTTTACCCGTGAATTTTCGTTGCAGTTCGCTTACTGAATTACTGACGTGATGAACATTTGTTTATCCAAACAGAACGTTACAATTTGTAGCTCGTGTTTTGTTCAATTTTCGACATAAACTTCTCGGAATCGTTAAGGCGATGATGAGTTCTCGATTTTTGTGTTCGTGAAACAAGCCAGTTTATAAACATTGGGAACCCTTTTACAAATGTAATAGAAAACATAAACAAAGCAGGATTTGTTTCCAACTTTTAAATTGTTGTTTTAGCTATTTTCTTTTCTTGATGTAAAGTTAGGAAAGTTAATTGAAGAGTCAGATGGCGGAGTGAGAGAGGAGATGTGATGGTAGAGAGAGGATGGGGAGTGAGGAGAGGGTGGAGGGTCCGCGTGGTGGGCGGCAGATGCTTAACTACTGTCAGTTCATAGTTAAATGAGAACGGTTATAAACATTAGGTCGTCTGTCGGGTAAACTATGTTTATCTAGGTTTAACTTGGTATAACGGAGTTTGTTTGGTTCCGTTCAATAATAATTAGAAATATAAATCGATAAAACGAACATGATTATGAATTACAGCGAATACATGGAATATAGAGCGTGACATGAGACGACGCTAAAATGCATGAAAGTATCTTTCGTAAGAAAGTTCGCCTTAAAATTTAATTCACCATCTGGTTCAATATTGTGTTTTTCAGTTTCAGAGGTCAAGCTCGGCCAAAACTGCGGCTACAAAATAGGTTGACCGCAGTACTTGTGGCCAAAAGATTAACGGTAATGTAATAGTAGT
Organism: Spisula subtruncata; assembly: GCA_963678985.1. Lineage (NCBI taxonomy): Eukaryota > Metazoa > Mollusca > Bivalvia > Venerida > Mactridae > Spisula > Spisula subtruncata. Next base: position 3,433,021 of record OY787674.1, read on the forward strand.
CAAATTAAATTAAGACAAATTTGCAAAATAGACAGCGTCTTAGTTCGTATTAATTGCTTATAATCTGTTTTAACCATAATGTCCATTATCTCACACACTCTACAATGATTGTGTTATCTATCTAAAGCATTATGTTTTACTACATGTATAAGTTGTATCAGAATAAAACTTGTTATTATTTCTTCAACTCTTGTGATTATTACATTTTGTATTGATGTGTAAAATTTGAACACCCATTTTACACGTGTTCCTCGTGCATGAACGTAGGTATTGAGATAATGAACCTATCAAGCAGTTTTAATTAGGTTTCAATCGTTTTGTTCAGACATTTTCTATGTATGGAACAATAAATCGATGAATGAAACTAATGTTTTAAGTACTCGTGAATATATGTACATGTCACTGGCTTAGAATGAGAAGGTCGTAACTACAAAATCGATATTTTGAGAAAACGGGAAAATACTCTCCGATATTTACTCTTTACACATGGTATAACAAGCGGTTTGAACTTCGGTTTTGTCAATATGCCATGATCCCATTTTCATAAGAAGCGCCTTGTGATGCTTATTTTAAATATGTATGAATCTTAAAAATTCGTAAGTAGTAGTTACGACCTTCTCATTCTAAGCCAGCGATGTGTTAAGTACACTTAATATTAGCAATCACTTCAAAGGAAACGGGAAACACACGCAACTCTACACAGTTCTTATTTTACTTACCCATTCAAATAATAAAATGACGTCATGCAGACGGAGACGTCAAAACTCACATCACGATAGTTCTAATTTTACTTACCTTTCATGATCATGTGACAATTCATGTGAGTCTTGGTTGGTTACTACTGCACGTTTCTATGTGGACTTGGTTTATAGTAGCATCTAACGTACATGTATGACACGTTACAATGCATCTTGATGAAGGTCAAAGTCATTAATGATGTCTGGAATTTTGCAAACATGTCGTTATCTTCAATAATTTGACCAGACTACACGTTAGGAGAAGAGCTTCAATGTCTTTTACTCCATCTGGTTGAAACTGTCCATTGAAATTTTCGCATAATGTAGACATACAAAAAGTTCGGAAAAGGCTTCGGAAAATATTTGATGCCAGATTTGAAAGTGAAACAAGAACTCAATATACTATATTCTGGTGTAATTTGTTTGTTTATGTATATATTGACACGTACTAGATTTAATCGCGCCCTTTTGAAACAAGTCTGCACAAGTAGATGGAATTAAAATACATAGTAAAACCAGTAACTTTACTTTTTATCATTCTCGACAGTCCACGAATGTATGAGAGGTAAATGTTTGTGTATACATGTAATTGTTATTTTAAAACGTTTTATCTTTAATGTGCGAGGTTTATGTGCATAAGCAACGAGACATTACCTGGCATACAATTAACTCACAGGTGCTGCACAGAATCGCTGAAGCTTTTAATGCGACCATGGTATTTCATTGTCTGAAGAATGCTGTATAAATATGTTTTGTCTGTTCAATTATGTATTGCTTAAGTGTTGCTAATTAATGTTGCGTCTGTGTATTACGTCATTAAATTCTTCTTAGAGCTACCAATAGGATCACAAGAACACTGATAGCATCAGCACTTGTAGAACCAATAGTCGTACTATACTTAATACAACGACACAGGATCACATCAACATTGACTTGTAGAAAGAATAGTGATGAACGAGAAGTGATGCAAGCAGATACAGTCGATATGATAAATGACAATTGAATGTTAATTCTTAGTTTAGTGCATTTCCTTTGATGTTCGAGTACGTTTGGTCATCACTTTCAGCAATTATGCCGTAGTGGTAAAATGTTTTAACCAATTTAGTAAAGTAAAATTGCTGATGTCCGTTCGCATCCACTTTCGTCGATTTTACGGTAAAATGCAAGTACGTGTTGTTGTGTCGTTTACACGTTTACATGTTTATCTCTTTGTTACGGATATTGGCGATTCGCATAATCCCTCATAATAATTAAGTAGTACATGGTATAGTACATAACTATGTAGCATACATCATAAAATTATGAAGTTTACTCCCAGAAATCCGGTTCTCCAATTTCTCCGGCTTTCAGAGCGTTTTTATGTAACACAGACCTACATGTATATTAAAATGGACTCCTATATATTCTTGACACCATTAATGTAATGAAAGCATTGTTACCAAAATGTGGCATTTCATTAAACTCATCAATCAGCTTAAAGTTTCATATTTAATTGAGATTTTTCACTGAAATTTGATGAAGAACACACATATATCACCAAATTGAATTCCATGATCGTCTGTATTCCGTCATCTAGATGTCGAGTGAAATCTGCAGACAATTTGGTGCATAGTTCAGTTATTGGCAGACGGACGTTGAATCATGTTCGTACTCAAAACAAAACGTAAGAAAGTTCTTTTGTGATAAACGATGAAATGTTGATGCCAAGTTGGCGCCAATGAGAATTAATTAGTTACTTTAATTACATAGATAATTTTATAATTAACCTGTAGTTAATAAACTCGCTGTACTAAATCTTCTTTCTTATGCAATAAAGTCGATTTGTACAATCAGCAGAGGGAATAAAACTCGGAAACAGGAATAAAGAAGGCTTACCGAGTTCACCAAACTGTTTATACACCATAAGATAAACACCAAAAAGATGCTAAATATAGTACGAGGATTTATATTACAGTATAACAATACGTGTTTATCATTAATATACTTTACTTTATTGTTAACAACTGTAACCGCAAAAACGCAGTTTGCATAAATTCACAGACAATTGTAAAACGTATGTAATACACGTGTGCATGTAACTCTAGCTAAAGTGTACAAACATTTGTAAAAATAAAAGAAACAACATGCGTATAATCACATAAACGTGTCGAAATTTAAAATCGCACCATGTAAATGTTCCGGGAAATGTTTTTTTTAACGTTTGCTTAATAGTTTTTCTGAGCAGAGTTCAATACGAAAGGGGTTGTGTGCAAATCCGGCATAGAACTTAATTAATACTGCGTACGTAAATTGTCAGGACTTAGCAAAAACTTAGCACGCAACTTTATAATCACATTCCAAAGTGTAAAATACATAATGCATTGAATAATTCACCGAAATGCATAAAACGCAACATACACTGGCAAGCAAATGCGTCAAACTCAGTATGCACATTATTTCAGAAGCTGATATCTTTATAACTAAGCAATAAAACATAACATGGTTGACGTCAATTTGCAAGAAATCTTGAAGTTAGTTTGTACTCTTTATGACACAAAAATACCATACGTAATATAAAATAAGACAGTATAGCGGAAGAAGAAACCACACGAACTCATCCTGATGGTCGAAGCCATTCAAGGAACAACCTCGAATGTATTAGTCTATGTCATAAAGTTGACAGTGTTATAGTAGTGCATCATAACGTCTTATTATCCCATTCCTAGTGTCATCCTTGCAGAAAGTAGGTATTTTATGGAAAACAATCACTATTATTCCTTACTGGTAGATGCAAACCATGGCTATCTGTCTAAACTAGACCTTGTTGATATACATGACTCTTTTGAATATTGCACACACTTTCCCTTGGAATTATGTTGATACAATTGCAGTCCATTCATTACCAAATTGACGTTGACTTTGTATGTTGAATATATTCATGCGTGTAAAGTCATTGGATTTAACACGATGCAAACAAATAAGTTTCGAACAGACATTAATATCACATAATAATGTATAAAACCGCGGCCAAATATACGTCAGCCTAAGGCCCCCTTATTCGTTTGTGTTTTAAACATTTTAGTTAATACTTGTCTCATTTGATGGGCGGAACTCCGTCTCCTAGGCTTACATTCCAACATTTTCCGTCTTTTTATTTCCCTGTGTAGTTCATGGAATAATTCACATATTTCATCTCCGCCATCAGAAGCGGAAGTCTCAAAGAACGCACATGCCCAGTCCATCGCTACGCGTTCACCTTCGTTAGCTGGAACGCGAACTTCATGTAAAAGGTCAATTTTATTGCCAACAAGAACACATTGTACGTTTGTTTTCTTAATGTCGTCTATAGATTGTTTAATGTTACAAACTTCTTCAAAACTTTGTCGATCATTTACAGCATACACCAGTACGAAACCATCCGCCCATCTCACGTGACCCTCTCTGTGAATGGTCCACTCCTGAAATATATTACATTATTCGATTAATGAATAAAACTAGCTTGTACATGTAGCGGGATTCGAACCTACTGTATCTGGAACCGTCACTTAGCCATTTGAAGTACGAATGCATTAGACCACTCGGTATTTACAACAAACCCCAGAAAAACTGCGTAAATAACCATTATCTATGTAGCTTCATTACCTTACATTACCTATCCTATTCGTCCCCTGTGGGACATAAGGTTGCGTAATATATCATAACTACATGACACCAAACGTTCAATGATATAGGTTTGCGTTCCAAAGAATCTGAAAGAATGGCTTTTCCAATGATATGACATTCTTACCAACGTTTTAGTTATGCTTTGGTCAAATGTAGTTGTAGAAAGCATTGTGACGTATTGAATGCAAACAAAATGAATGCATTTTAGATGGTTAAGGTCCAATAAATGCCACCAGAGAAGCGACTTATATTGGGTGATCACCTCTTGAATTTTCTGAGTAGCGAGACCTTTGTTGTGTACTCTTTGTTGCGGATCCGTTTGGTATCAATGTATGTTATTGTATTCTGTATCGATTTGGTGCAGTGAAATGCATTAAAACATCCATGTATTTTTGTAAGCGTATGTTTTGCTTAAAGTACACAATACATTGTCTGGAACTGACGTCTTTCATAGAAATAAGGTCATACAAATCAATGATTGTAACGTACTGTAAATTATGTGCTAATTCTGGTTACCAGATAATCATAAACATGTTTCATGGTTCATGTAATTTATAAAACGTGCGTCTGATAACTTATATCTAGTTATCTTCTTAACCTTAATTACATCCAGTAAGCGATTCTACAGATACACAAGACGCCATGTTTTGACATCACGTGACGGATAACTTCCGGCGATACCTGTGAATATCTGCGCAGCTATGATGCACAACAAACGAGACGCCATGTTTTTGACATCACGTGCCAAATACATTCCGCTGAGACCTGTGAATATCTGCGCAGTTTGGTGCGCAACATATGAGACGCCATGTTTTTGACATCACGTGCTAGATACCTTCCGGTGACACCTGTGAATATCTTCGCAACTTTGATGCGCACCATATGAAACATGCATGCCCGGAGCGTTTCAAGAATGCTGCACACAATTTGAAGGAATTTTATTGTTCGCTGGGAATTCGTTTAATTGGTTAAACCAGCTTGATTGGCCAATTTTATGTCTTATTTTGAAGGACAGAGTTGTTCCTCTCAGAGATATGATAATCAAGTTTGCTGTCAGGAAAAATGTATGTGTTTTATTCTTTGAAAATTATGATCGCTTATCAGAGTATCATCTGCCACAAACACAGGTTTTGCTTTTGAAATGAAGGCGTATTCAGCATCGTTGTGGGTTAAAAATCCGTAGATAACAGTTATTATCCGTAAAATGGTTGCCAGGCTTTTAAAATGATTTTGCAGAAGAAAATGCGCGAATTTCAAGAATTGCAAGAAGTAAACTCAATAAAAGTGCCTTCATGAAATGTTCTTTTGCAAAATAAGACACATGATTTACTGCAAACAATGTGTGATTATGCGAATACAGGTTACGTCACAGACTACAGTAGTTCTCAAACATGTCTGGTATCAGTTTGTGATCCATTTACTTGTCGAAACTGTGACGCCACTTGACCAATTAGACAGGGCAAGAACCGATTTGCTACGCAGTGTGACTGTCTCAGACGATCACAGCAAGACACCAAAATGCATGCAAGTATCAAGCAGTTTGTCATACAGACATCCTGGAGTACAGATGATCAGATAAAATCAATTTTTAAAGCCATATAGACGTAGAATATTATAGTCAATGATGAAACTTCAAGTGGCTGGTTATATCATAATTTCCAGATAGACAATCATTATGGTCCTCCAACTATTTCATAAATAAACATGCAATCTCACTTGAAATCCGGGTACAATGTTGTATACAATAACCTAGAAACATCAACTCGTAAGTGCACGTGGCATCCATTTTCATCAAATATACAGGCGAATAGATGACTCTGCATATCATAGAAATGTTCTGCGCCAACATCCATTTGTAACATTGCGGGACAACCAAGCAAAATTAATATCAAATTATCCATACCAAGGTGGTCAACCTTCTTTATTCATTTGTACATTTCCCTATTTATAGTTAAAAAGAAAATACACAAAAAATGGCAACTGTGCTCTTGCTCCATATTTGTTTGACTGGCTGAGGGGGCAGGTTGTACGAGTGGGTTGTGTTTTTGAAGCGGTTAAATTTGTTATGCTCTGTTGTCCCTTATAACTGCTGTCTTCCTTGTCCGAGTGTGTATATCCTGTCTGCTTGGGTAACTGATTTTACTCAAGAACAGACTATGTACAGGGGAAGATATATCAATATCATACAACATCAATAAGTGAGTATGTATCCATGATATGTCCGTACATACACTGCTTCTAACATCACGGTTAAAGTGTTACCAACAGGTGTTGCTGACAGCATCCATTAACTTTGTCCTCGCGGACATAAACATATTCTCCTAGTGATTGAGAAAACAAGTAACATATCCGATAAATATGTAACCAATCGGGCTATTTATATAAATGAGTTTTCCAAAGGTTTTATACAGTTGAACCGGTACTAGTACTAGTACTCTTATACAAAGTTAATTTTAATAGGATTCGGTACTTGATAGATTGATTTAGACATTCTTGTGTAATGCAGGACGCATTATCATCAGTTAATTCAGTAACACTTCAGCATCCAGCTTGGTGTTACAAGTGTTCCCAGTGGCTAATTGCACTTTATATTAATTGGTATTTGGTTTTTCTTTGTCGAAAGTTTCCGTTGATGTTATTGTGTTTATGACCTTAGAATACTTAATGTTACAATACATTTACATTGTAATTTGTGATATTTATTTGTAAAATTAACAAATAATGTACAAAAAAACAGTCAGACCAGGGATACCTGACAGTGACGTCATGTTGTGTTTACAATCAACTGTTTACATTTTGTATATCGTATGCAAAAATGTGGATTATCGGTATATTTCTTTGCCTGTAAAGTGTATGAAATCGTGGCCGAGATGATAACGGTACAGTATTAGTAATTAAAACATGCCGAGTTTGAACCCCGTTAGCAGAACTTTTTATTTTATAATTTGCAATTGCATACACAGTATGAGTACAAAATGCTGCTTGAGTAAAACAACCACCTTTGTCATTTCACTCACCTTCAAATGGCTTAATTAAATAACCAAGAACAAATTTTAAATAATTGTACGGAGTCTTCGGAGAATTAAGAGAAACAGCTATTCTTCATTTATTCTTATATTGTTTTCAATTACATGGTTTACACGTGTTTTAATTTAATAATGATAAGGCAAAAATATTATTTTCAAAATAAATATTATATCAAATCATCCAAGGGTATACGTGTCTCGTGTATAATACAACGAAAAAAATGTTATAGTGCAATTGTGATTAGAAGCTTTGAACTTAGATCGCCTGATTGTGAGTCAACAAATACATCCACAGAACCATGCATTGCTTGAAGTATATTAATTGGTGTAGACATACTTCTATATAGCATGATCCTCAATCATTTTGGGATATACCCTGCTTATTTATAGATTGTTTACAAAATGACGTCATTGTCAAAAATTGTTGGTCGGATAGTACACTCCATTTTGCGTATGTAGGCATTTGTTTTCATTGCATTTTGATCCGATTAATACTTCCAAAATTTGATGATACAGTCCAGTTAGGATAACATTCCAGTGACGCAGTGGAAAATCCACTAGTACGGTGTAAAACTACTATAAAGGATTGTACTAACAGTTCAATACCAAACTAAACTCTACCTATTTAAGGACATTCGTCCCTTTACAGTTGAGCGATAGTTTAAACTCGCAGCCCCTTAGACGTATATCAAGCATCTAACTACCATGATCAAAACGTATGCAAAAGTTTAAAATTGATGTGCTTGTACATTTCCATGTCTTAAAATCGATATAATTCAGAATATTAAATACTAATTTACATTCTTGATAAAAATATATTTGTTACTTGACGTTTTGCAAATATTGTAACCTATAGTCCAGTTAGGATATGGTGACAGTGACGTCATCATTTATGTGTACCCAAAAGATTAAAACCATTGCTGGAACCTAACTGGACTATAGATTACAATATTTGCATACAAGTGGCAGTGCTTAATAATTGAACTTTAGATGTTATAGGTATATTGATATAGGCTAGAATTATGCTTATTCCTTAAACAATATACACGAATGAAACTGACACTAGCTTTGCTCTTTTTGTTTGCTTATTATTTTGTCACGTTAAATAATTTATAGGAGTTTACCCCAAAAATATCATTAAGTATGGATTGATGTAATCTAATGGTGTACGTGTCTGCCGTAGGAGGTCAATATTCGTGAAGCTGATTTAAGTATTTTTGATCTCGCATTTTTATATGTTAATGCTATTGTTGTCTACTTCAGGCCTACATATAGTTTTTAATCTTAATAATGATGTTTATCATTTCTACAAAAACATCCAACGAAGATATCATATATTCCCCCCTCAAAGGCCGTTTTTTTTATGGCAGTACAAATATAAGTCTTATTTTTTCAGCCTTAAAAGTGCTGAAGTCTTAATGGTATCACATGCACACGATTTCGTCGATTTCAACAAGTCTTCTTTAACAGTATATTCTACCATTGACTGGTGTTTGCAAATATGATTGTTTTTCATGTCGCAATGTGTAGCTGTGTGACAATGTATTGCTTATAGATATTACTTAGACAAATCTAGACAAAAACTACCTGATTCAGCATACTAGGAAGTTAATGAGGTTGCTTAGGCTGTTGACTGATAAACGTGAAATGTATATGATGTTTATAATAATGGTGGGTTACAATAATTGACCCCTGTGTTTATGATACAAAAATACCGTGTTTACATTAAATAGTCTTACCTCACATTGAACTCATAAAGTTACCGCTAATAATACTCACAGTAGGCTATTCTTTATTAATCATTTGTTTTGCTCAGCATAATTGGCTTCAGCTCAAATCGATGGCTTAGAACAAGAAGGTCGTAACTACCAAATCGATGTTTTGAGAAAACACGGAAAAACTGTCTGACAGTTACTCTTTACTTTTGGTAAAACAAACTTTTACAACTTCATTTTGGTCAACATGACAAGTTCAGATTTTTATGAAAATGGGCTCATAAGAAGCGCCTTGTGATGCTTATTTTAAATATGTATGAATCTTTAAAGGACGTAAGTGTCACTTACGACCTTCTAATTCTAAGCCATCGAAATATTATTTGACTCTTCAGTGAAGTTTCGTTACGATTTATGCTTATTTTCGGTTAATAAATCGTATGCGTATGCCAAATACATCCTGACATTATATCAAATAGTGATAGTTGGCGACGCTCTATTTTTGACAATCCGTTAGTATAATTAAAGTGTTTTTGTGTTGGATTGTTGTTGAGGTTTCAATTGGGGTTATGGCCAGTTGATCTAACTAGTTTTACAGGTACATGTAATCGAAATGTTGACCATTTGTATGAAACTGAAAACTTTTTCCGCATGTGGAGAACATGAAGTAGCCGATGGAAATGTATAATCAATGTATCCCTGGTATCAAATACAAGATTGTCTGTGTGATAGTGCAGAAAATGTATACTTTCAATCGTAAATCCCACATTATCTTACTGGACAGTATGCCTGCTTCGAATACATGTACTTTAGAAAACAAGTTACGTACCTGTCCTGCTGTATCCAGTATCTCCATTGCTACAGCTTCATCATCAATAGTTGTATGATGTTTGTACGTACATTCTGAAATGCACACACACACACAAAATAAAATTATAAATTCAGAATATTTGTAACAGAAATGCATATGAATCTAGTAAAACCTAACGCTACCTATGAACTTTTGCAGATTGCTTTGGTCTTACTCCCGGGGGCTTTCGAAATGCAACGATAATTTAATTGGTAGTTGTGTTTTTCGAATGTTTGGTTTTATTATTAGGGTGGTAAGTAAGTGAGGCTTTCCTGTATTCACAAATCAGCGACTTTAATAACACTGTAATTACAATTTGGTAATCATGTGAATGTGCTGAACGTTCAAAATTTGCGTAGGGAAAAAACAGCGTTTCTGATTCTGGTGCTTTTAGAAATTGACTTCCTGGTTCATTTTGGAAACAAACGTATCCCTTATGTCGATGGCTTAGAACCAGAAGGTCGTAACTCCTACTTACGACCTTATAAGACTTATACATATCTGACATCTGCTTCACAATGCGCTTCTTATGAGCCTATTTTCATGAAAATCTGGAATTGTTATGTTGACCAAAATGAAGTGTTTTCCCATAGGTAAAGAGTAAATTACAGACAGTTTTATCTTGTTTTCTAAATATATCGATTTGGTAGTTACGACCTTCTGGTTCTAAGCCATCGATAAATACAAGAATGTTCTACATTGAATTATTCAATGACGTGCAGTGATAAACATTACAAATGGTTAAATGGAATATTTGAAATATCGAATTGGTTAGATATTACTCTGTATTAAAACTATGCGACACAAATCTTGAAAATAGATAAAACAACTGTATGAAAGTGTGTGATGTGACGATATTGTTTATATAAACTATGGTATATTGTTCATCCGGGTACTGTTTTATCAAAGGACTTACGGAAATCCAAAACTAATGTTCAAATTTGAATTCTGTATATTTCTTTAAAACAACTGCAAATTGGTGACATATATTGTTTGTATGAGTTCATTAACTGAATATTTATAAGTATTGCAGCTCCATTTATCACTCTTTATAGTTGTAAAAGTATTATAAAACATTAAAATTTGATCGTAAGTTTAAGATTAGTGTAAATGCAGTTGATAAAACAGAGCCCTGGTTGTTGTATGGTTTTACCAACACATTTTATATCATGGTGTTTTAATCAACCGAAGACAGAATGATTCAAGCTACACGTTCACGCTACAGTAACACCATCAGGTACATACAATTATATTAATAATAAGCGGCGAACTTTTCTCAACCGAATAATTGGTAAACAGTCAAACCTGTATTGTCACCTCAATTTAGCAATCACCTGTTGGAAGCAACCAATATACTGAGACTATTAAATCCCAAATTAAACACATTTTTTGTACTAGTTATGTATAAATACATTTTGTACCTATATATTTTTCTATTTAACAATCCCCCTTTTAAGCAGTTGTTTTGTTAAATTTTAATGTACAATCCCTCGCTGACTGAGTGTTATTACAGAACAGAACAGAACAGAACCTTTATTTTCAGCACATATTACATAGTAATGACACGTGCATTAAATATATACTGAAATAAGATGCATGGATAATGGCGGCGTGACATGTTATAAGGATTTTCAACAGGAGAGAACATATTTCAAGAAAACAACAACATTCTGTGTCAAAATTAATGTAGATTCTAATAAATGTTTATAAACAGGTGGGAAAAGTAGTTGTTGCTGTCATATGTTACAAATTTGATTTTATGACAAGTATACATGGTGTATATACATATATAAAAACTAGATAATTAAATTCAACCGTTTACTAGTCATTTATCCAGTGTTACTGTGAGAGACAGCTGTACTCATACTAATTGTTACATGTGTTTGTTATATATATATAATACAAAATTGCCTGTAAAATACACGGGATTACACAAAGCATTATAGCACAATTTTTACCACAAACACTGAACTTTTCCCAACAACTCCCCTCAAAATTAAAGTTCTTAAAACCAAATTGAGGGCCATTTTGAAAAGCTAATGTCCATTATAGGTTTTGTAAGATTCTATTTTAGAGAGAAAACTTTTACAGTTAAATACTGATATGTTACAAAAAATAACAAACAGACGTCAGTAAATTCGATGATTTTGCAACAGAAGTTAAAGAGTTATTATCATATTGTACGATGCAATGAAATGGTGAAGGTAATAAGTTTAACAAAACCCGTATACATTGGTATTTACAAACCATTCGCAGGTATTGAACTACTTCACTCAAGTGATTGTTTAAAATAGTTCCATTTAGGTTAGAAGATCTTTTAAAGGGACTAAACTCCATTTCCATGATAAAAACACGATTTTGTAGACGTTTTAGTAAATGTATTAGGTAGGTTAAGCAAAACAAATGTGATTTTAAGAGAGCCTTTTGATAATTTTTTCAATTTACCAATTGGAGTTGAGTCCCTTTAACCTAGATTGCATGCTTGTTTGTGCCAATTATTAGATTGAACATTGTAAAAGTCTATAAGGTGACTTAGATGAAGGGGGAAGTGTGACCTTGATAAAGATCAAACCTCAGTATCGGTCGGTTGACTAGCAGTACTATTAGGAAGGGTTCTTGTAGGTTGTTACCGTCTACATGCATCAAACACTATGCATGTGAGTGGTGAAAAGTTCGAAAACTGAAGCCTTTGTTGTATCAATAGCTTAACAAGCATAGTATTTAGCCTTTATTTGCCAGTTAGTGTTCTGCTAAGATATGGCAGGCATATAAATGAGTGCTGCCTCCCCCAGATTTGAACCAGGGTACCCAGATTGGGTGGTTAGCACTAACCACTGGGGAACGAAGGCACACAGCATGCTGGAGATCCAGTTTCTAACCGTAGAGCACTGACGGTGGCGTGTCAAAATGACCATCACAAGTGACCAAAGAGCTGTTAAGAAACGACACTAACCCCAATTATAAACAAACTCGGCGTGTGGTCAAAAACGCTTAATGTGTAATAATTAGGAATAATGTGGGTCTATAACCAGATCAAGCGAGATTACTATAAACCCTGAAGTATTTAACATTACAACAAACATTAAAATACGTACCTAACGTTGGATCATATTCCCAAATAAATCTTCTGGTAAGAAACCGGACCACTAATGCTGAAATAATACAATAAAAAACATACAATAAATGAATGGTATACATGGGTATTAAATATATACGTAAATATACTGTAAAATCAGCTAATTTCGTTGATATAAGTGTTCGATGATTTTGGGTGGGGATACAATTATTCTTTTTTTCGTCTCAATTGTAAAATGACAAATATTCGAGAAGTCATTTTAAAATTCGTTCATTGAACTCTCATATTACACGAGTATTTCAATTCCAAAAGAAAATAGAAGAAACTCATTATCTTTGGTTTGTTTTTGTGCACTAGTTTAATAGTTTATACAAACATACTCGTGAAAATGTACCCCTGATGATTAACAAATGTATACAGTAGAGTGATCATTCTTTAGAGAAGAAATCTCATAACTAGGAATGCTGTTGTCTTGCAAGTAGAACAAATTTATTCAAACAATTCTATTTGCGAATAAGAATGTTGTCAGCGTTGATACAGTTCATTAAACGTAAACCATTGTTTTGGAATCTTGAATTACTGTGTTCGATACCCGAGGGAGGCGTGTTTACTTCTGATATCATACATTTGACAGAAAATAATGCACTCTGAGCAAAGTTGTTCGAACAGATTTGTTATGGATGGCAAAGGGTCATTTAATAAACATGTACATTGTATAATTATGTATGAACTCGTCCTATACGGTACAACTCAAACAAATTTTCTATTGTACGTTTGTATTAGAGAAATCTATATATCTAAAGACTCAAATTCTGTTGTAAGTAGAAGCAGATAAGCACCGACTGATAACAAAAAAAGAGGACACCTAAATGGCTTACAACTGTACGTTTATACTATTGAAAACGGCATAAAACAAACAAATCTGCTCATTTAGCGACATGATAATGTGGATCAAAGCATTCATTTGAACTCATTAAATTCGGATATATTTCATGCCCTGGTATTTGTAACCAGCCTATCTATATAGCATGCTTTACCACTTAGCCCCCATCTTGATAACATATTTAAATCAATATTTAATGAATATATTTGATAGAGCTACGATTAAATGAGTATTTTCTGATAAAAATATGGAGTGCAATGTAAATATGAAATAGGTTTCATTCAAATGAGAAAATTTTAGTCGAGCAATTTCCACCTGGCATAGACCGCATAATAAAGTGAAACGCTGACTTGAAATTTGATGCGTTTTGTGTGTCGAGCACAAAAGTTGTGTTTTTGTCCAAACCAACAGGTTGAACTCCGTGCCAGGTATGTTAATATATAGGGCTACATTTAATTATAGGGCTGTCAAAAGTCAGGTTAACTAGCAAAACATAATTGACTTTAGAATACATCAAAACGTTTCGAATTACAAAGTTAAGACGTGTCTACGAACAGGAACCTCATAAATATATTTATTCTTTGTGTCACCCCCAAGGAAAGTTGAAATGCATCTGTCAGTTGCAACCACGGCCCCCGACCCAAGGGATGGCCAGGGATTCCACGGTCATGTGGGGGGCAGCTGATGGTGAAATGTCCTGAATTTCTACGGCCCCTGACAACAAGATATTGTCCCCGGGGTACTGGTTCGGAGAAAACATTCCTAACATTTTCCAGGCAGTGCGGGGGAAGTTGGAAGGTGAAAACACGGCCGTTCCTCGGCTATCCACCGTCCATCCCCGGGGCAGTTATGGATGCAACTGACTGGTATAAAAGCTGTGTGCACTTAAAACGTGTCCACGAACGAGAGTTATGTAAATGTCTATATGTACCCAGCAGTTTAGGTCAAAGCAGAATGTTAACACAATAAGTCTAACACTGTGTTCACTGAATGTATATGCGGCAGTAACCACCTAATTGACATGCGGTCCATGATTGAGTCATAACCTAACACAATAAATAGTTACAGCAGCACTAACACAACAGCACATGAAAACAATTAGTGGCTATGCTGTAAAATAATGCATATACGCCGGAATTAATTTTCACTGACCACCCGGTAGACATAGACCACGACATTAAAACCACTGGATTACTGGTAGTCGACCACAGCAGTATGCAATAAAAAAACTTTACGATTAAGATACACAAATTAGGGACCGCACACACTAAACTGCCTCCAAAATACACTCAGTGTCGTATTTACCAACGAAGTCGAGTGATTTTACGGTATTGCAGTATGGTAATACGCGTACGTAAATCGTGAATAATTATATTGTTTGTTCTTTTTGCTAATGTTTGGAAATTTCGTCAGTCAAAGAAATAATTAAGAAAATACGCTATTCCTAGGATTGGAGCATTTTGCACATGTTTTATGCATAAATAATAGCTGCTTTGTTTAGCTAAACTACAGTACTAGTATAAAAATTATACTGCTAAGTTTTATGTGGATAAAATGCTCTCCAATTATAAGTGCAATTAGACTTTGGTGTTAACACCGTTTAGAATTTCTTAAATACAATATTTCGACCCTGGTATTGAGGTATTGAGACTGAGGGGTCAATTGTCCTTCAAATATTAGAAATGCTAGCTATGATAGCGTAAAATCATGTAAAAATGTAACAAAATGACCATTAACAATAAACAGCCTGTGAAACCCTAAAAACCCCTAAAAATCAAGCTTGCGCTACTTACCTGATTTACCAACCCCAGGTCCACCGAGGATACATATCTTGGATTCTCCAGACTTCACCTTCCCATTTGATGACATCATTTTAAAATCCAACAAATTATCCTACAATTTATATATTTAAAAAACAATATGCCACTTTCTTTCTATATCCACTGAATTCAACACAAAAAGTCCAAAGTTGTCAAACAGTTTTCACTTACATTTTAACACAAAAAACGTATCCCTTATTGAGCTAGATTTAGTTTTTAAAATCCACCACATACATTTAAGTACGGTTGTATTATTCACTAAGCACAGTATACAAATTCATCACATCATAAAATTAAATATGCACAGGTTTCCAAACACACATATATTTCCAATAAAGTTTGAAAACGTCAAATCCCACTCTGTGAAGTCAATGGTTTTATTCCCTTAAAAACATTCCTTCCAATCTAAAATAACTTTAAAATGCAGCATGAATTGAAATATCGGCAATAAGTTTCTCGTAAAAACCCACTTTCTGACGAGTTTATTTTCACTCCGTTTGCCATAAACCACTCAGCAATAGTTGTCGGTATACGGAAAGACGCGCACAATAATTACAAAACGTTTTAAGAGTCTTAAGGTTGTCAGATAACTCTCCAGGTTTTTATAGTCCATATTTCATTCAAATGTTTACTTCTATCTTCGCTCATCTAATATTGTCAATCTGAAATAATAGAATCTGAAGTAATAACAGCATACTGATAGCATCAATAACAACAATACAGGCACACCTTTACAACACACACAAACATGGCTGGTGACTTCAGCAGCAATACCGTACACTCATAATTATTCGTCGAAGACTAATTCAAGTGATGTTTGCAGATATACTCGACCACGACAACAAATCACTCACGACTAAATCATCACTCTACCTATACACCATCCGAAATTAAAAATCGCAAAATTTCAATCCGCTGAAAAGTGCACTTTTACCTTGATCCACGAATTTTTGTACCCACGAATATGTAAACGTGTTTTACATTAATGTCCGTAATATAGTGATGATAAGTTGTTTGTTTGGTCGGATCATCAGACTAATAGTAATCATTCACCGTAGACCGTGGACGGGAGGTCATTCACACATGATGCATACAGCGAATATATTATACTAACAACCTGGCTAGGATATATTCATCATTACTTCACTGGTAAAACGCTTAAATGAAAGATTCCCCATTATGATAAATTGGATATCATTTCATATAACCCTAAGGCGCCGTATCTAATGTACAAAATGAACCATAGTTTCCCCAACTTATAAGTATGTTTTTAAAACACCTGTTAGTAAATAGAACCACAGGTATTCGTTATGCAACTGTTGAAACGAGAGCATACCTTTCATTTTAACTGAAGCCTTTTTACAACAATTTCAGAATCAGACTCAACGTATTTTACGAAATAAAGAATAGAACATTTTGATTGAAGTAATAATTTTGTTATGAAATAAACACGGGGTTTCAGAGAGCTGGCCAACATTTCTACAGTGCACGAGATCCCATAATCTTAAAGTGGAAGCCAGGCTTCTCAGTTGGCGCAAATATTGTTACAATCACGATGCCCTATCTACAATAATTATAACAACGTTTTTTGAATATCTTTTTAAAAACACACCCAGATAAAATAATCCAAAAGTTTTCTTACTAACGACATTACATCATAAAAGCGGATCTGTGTTTATTAAACTTTGTAATCATCGTCTCACAAATATTTATCAAAAGTAGACAACATATTATACAGACTAGACTTCCTTCAGCTACTTATATTCAGTAGTTAATATATTATTAATTATGCATCATATTCCAACCAGATGTAAGTTTATAAACTCAGAATATTACAAAGTAAAAACACATTCACAAATAATCACCTTTTTACTGTTATATACAAGTTTCACCTATAATAATTTGCCCCCGAAATTAATAGGCTACGCTCTTTAACAGCACCCGGTTCAAAAATTCAAAACTCATATTATGTTACGATTTAATACATTTAGTAGACCTGAGTATTGAATATAGAACGACATTTCAACGTGTGCAATATTGAATGTGCAACGTTTACAAATATAAGGCCCAACATTATTTAATTGTTGCCACCTTCCCCCTGTCCCTTTTCATTTCCGTGAGTTTTATTGATTTAAAAAGGTCACGACACCATGGGCTTTGAATTGAAAAAAACCTCGTGATTGGAGAACATCTTTTTTACAATTGACTCGTTTTAGAATTGCATGTTTGGATAAAATCTCTAACAAATAATCACTAATAACGGCCTAACGAAGGTTTTATCCCGGAGTAAATAGGCGCTAAAAATAATTGAAACCAGTTATAGTTCAGTTTATTTCTCGCTTAACTGGGTATCAAAAGAAACCATTTGAGTCTATATTAAACATGATACCAAGCCGCTTCAGAATGTATTTATAATAAATTTCATGCTAACGAGTTTTTTAAACAACCCCGACCGCTTAACTCATATTCATTTATCAATAAAGTTGGCTTACATTTAAAACGAGAGCGTCTACATAAAAGCGTTATTATGATTTTTGCAAGCTTACTTTACAAATGGAGCGTGCAAAGAAGGTAGTTGATCTTAATGCTAAAATGTACATTATTCATAATCGGCAATCATCGTCTTATTCCGCTAGTTTTCGCCATTAGTTTCAGAAACTTTCATGAAAATTCAGATCCTGCGTTTAAAAAGAACGAAACACTGTCTCAATGACAAGTTTTACTATAATTATTCTCTCGTACCCTTAGTTATAGCCTGACATATAAATCTAGGGTAGATCTATTTGAATAACATACACTACCCAAAAGATGATGATAAATCGGGACAGAGAAAGCGGCATCGAGCAGTATATCAAGCGATTTTCAGGGGACCCAACACACACGAGAAAGAAACTGAAATATAGCTAGTGGCAAAATACGCTAGAGAAATTATATTGTTTTCAAAACTGAATACAACAGCAAAAATATAGCACTGTTATAACTTATTACAATACAAGTACACTCGAGGCCATGTCTTGTCATAGAATCTGCACTTACATCAAACTGTCCGCCCTTATATCAGAATATTTTAACTTCCGTGATTTCATTGCTATCACTGCATCATATTCGCTGTAATTAATGCTCAAGTGCCTAAAAATGTTATGACGTTTTGTGCTCTTGAACAAAACAAAACAAGCATTGCTGTAAAATCGTTCATATTCCAGGGCATATTTTACGATAGTATTGTTTTGTTAAAAAAGAATACCTCATTTGGTCACCGATTCGTGAATCATAAATGAAGTAAAGGTAGTACTTTAATACATTTCATTTCGTAATCCATTTCGACAATACAATCTGTTAAACAGTGTCAGAACGAATGCATAACGATGCTATTAAGTTGAACGAGTTCGGAAGGAACTCGGTCGAGATTTTCTATGTTTTATTGAAGCAAAATTTTATACGAGTAAATACCCGATAATACCGATTCTGTGCATTGTACACTTTCTTGATAAAAAATGATTGCTTTTAGATAAAACAGTCTCATCATGTAAACAAGTCCGACGCTTCATGAAATTAACTTTATCTTCTTCAAAAGAAATTGCAATTTGAACTTGAATAGTGTCAGTTAGCTTTATAACGTCACGTACGGAGGATGCCATAAAGTAGGAAGCCACTTCAAATAATTGACAGAGAGACGTCAAGTAGAATACAACCTATCCAGGCCTGTCCATGTTCAAATACGGCATGACACGGTGGTCAAGTAGATAACACTCTGGTCTG
Source organism: Spisula subtruncata (assembly GCA_963678985.1). Classification (NCBI taxonomy): domain Eukaryota; kingdom Metazoa; phylum Mollusca; class Bivalvia; order Venerida; family Mactridae; genus Spisula; species Spisula subtruncata. The sequence continues at coordinate 3,452,526 of OY787674.1, forward strand.
ACTACTGGTCGACAGCTCCCTGGTTCAGAATGATCTGTAATAATTTAGAAATACCTGACACATTTTTAGTGATTCCCATCCATCTAACGATGAAGCGGTTAGAAACCCATAGAAAGACATACACGGAGCTACATGAACTGGTCCCGCAGCCTCATTTCCGATTCAAATTTTTTGGAGTAGGACACGTGGTACCAGTCTAAAGCTATACAGCACCGGACACGTTAAAGACACGCGCCTATTTTCCATTCCAATCTTCTCAATGTGAGAAATGAGGTTTACCCGGAAGAAGAAAAGGAGTAGAAGATTCGAGGAGTCAAAAAGAGCTAGGGTTGGGAGTCATTTAAAGACCAATCGGTACCATGCACTCTGTCGCCATATTTGTTGTTGTAGTAGTTGTTGTTGGTGCTCTCCAATGTGTGGATGCGGGATAAGTGCGCGGTGTTCAGATCGACAATTTTATTATTGAAGAATCAGGATATCTTATCTAAGCTCTGGATAGGTCTCACCATGTCTGTCTACATATCTAAATATTCTGTCAGGTTTGTTAGGATTTCCAACTGTGAACTGTGCGACATTTGTCTAACAGTTACATTATGTCTGTCATCATTATCAAACTGGGGGTAATGAATGTTTTAGTAGCTAAGCAACACCATCCTTGTATTGTTATGAAACAAATAGTGATATACGAGGGGGTATCAAAAAGTTCGTGGACTGTGCCTGTCATTTGTTTAGTTTTTGACCGAATTCAGTAAAAATCGCACATTCAATAAAACAGCGTATTTTGAATTGATTTGCAAATTTCCAGCTAATATAAAGTTTTTCCGAGTATGTGGTGGTTACTATGGTAACTTGAATTATGCTCCGCGGCGCACTTCAAAAATATCATTTAATTGACCTCCCACATAAACCTATAATTCTGTGAATCGTCATCCGATTTGAAATATAAAACCATCGACATGAACATTAAGACCGTAGCATCATCCTGGTGTATATATTATAACGCTGTTGTCACGGATACTGATGTGACGTTATAAACATGCCGTTTTGTGGAGCTTGGTTTTCGGCGAATTTCCTGACGTCGGCGCACTTTTCGACATGACGTTACACTCAGAATATCGATCTTCCGTTGCATTTTGCCATTTTACTCAATTATACACCAATACTGATCTCAGATTAGAGCATGGTACCCAAGTATATAAAAGTAAGGTTGTCTTGCGAAAATTAATATGTTTAAATGGTATAAAAGATGAAGCGATGAGAGATGAATGATGCTAATATCGGTAGGGTAGACTTTATGAACTGTGTGATTATCGCCGCTGGAGTAAATGTTTTTTTTAGTCTGCCATTAACTGACCGAACTTTTTTATGAATAAAAGGCTATTTAGTAAAAGCTAAGTATTCTGGTAGGCAATATAACAGTTCAATCCAGGTTTGTGAGTTTTAGATTCTTTAGACGATCAAAAAGTGGCAAAAGTTTTGACGTTTCATGACGTCGTAACGTCATAAAAGTGCGCCAGGTGGCTGTTGGTCATCTTTTAAATCGTTAGAATATTTTATTGATATTATCATTTCATCAACTTTTTATTTGTTTCTCAGTACAGAATTGAATGTAGTTTAAGATGATACAATAAATCATTCAATCGCATTACGCATGTTACAATGAACGAATCAGTCCACGAACTTTTTGATACCCCCTCGTACAGTGAAATCTCAATGACTAGTAGTCATATATATATGTGCCCTTCAAATATTCGTATTGTGTTGGTTGTGATAATTGACGTCGAATAAAGAGCGTACACGTGAAAGGGACTGGGAAATGCCGATGTTAATATTGGGATGGTGAAACTGATTAGGTAGTAGTCTTATTTTATACAAATTGGTTGACATCACTTATATAAACTGACTTATGAAATCTTACAAGGAAGAGTTTTTGATCTAGGTCAGAGATAAAGTGTCCCAAAGAAAACGGTAGACAAACGCATGTAGTATGGTGAAAGTTACTGCATATAACATAAAACTATGAAGAGGAAAAATATAATTACAGCCAAATGCTGTGCAGTTTAATAAAAGTAATACTATCAAGAAAAATAAACTATCAAATTTGTAACGAACGCATTAAGTCACTCTCCTAGAGATCTATAAAGAGAGGTGTCTCTCGTAATACACTGTTGAAGATGTACAAGTTAAATAGTTCCTGCGGCCAATTGTTTTACAGACCAGTATTGTGAGAGACATTTTTTTATAATTTTAGAAACTAGAACTTTTTAAAGTGTTAATAAGGCTTGGTATAAAGGTATGAGGAAATCGGACAGGGGAGGCAGCACACTTTACCAGCCGAGCAAAGACTCGCACCAGTAACACCACGACACATGTACAATGAGCAATGCCCACACGTGAGCCAAAGAAACAATTAAAAGTCCAAGTCCCCGTCGAAAAATGCGGAATTTTACAAACCTCTCTGATTTAGTAGGCTTATGTGTGTTTGGGTATATTTACCTAGTATAATTTACCGGAAAATGGTGCCATTTTCATTATTTGTTATTCAAATGCGCAATATAATTTATTTACGACAAATAGTTTATTAAATACAAGTATTTGGGTAAATAAACGTTCATACTTTTGTATATTTTGGTATCGGCGCACGAAGAGTCCGAAGGTAAATTAAATGGAAGAAAGAAAAGGTAAAATAAAGCGATTCTCACGACGTGCAAATATTATGGACAAACGCCGGTTCGAATTGATACTGGACCGAGTCTTGCGGAAAAACTTGCTTGTTTACGTTTATTTAGTCATCACTGGTCATTAAAATGCGTAATAAAGTTAATCAACCCCATATTGTTAGTTAAATACAAGTATGTGGGTAAAAACGTTACTATTTGGTTAAGATTTGGGTAAGATTTGGGTGTTTAATACCGACGCGTCGGCCTGCATGACCTAGTTAACGTAATGATCTAGGAGAGGTAATCCAGACTGCAGGTGCACGCCAAAAGACATATCGAAACACATTTTTTCTTATTTTTAATTACTTAAAGGCGTAAAAGAAATAATTATAGTTATTAACTTACATTACTTTATTTAAAAAAATAAAATAACAGTGAAATAATAGTCTTGTTTACGACATTCGCACAAAGTGCTTCATTTCTTTGGATATAGTTTTGAACGCGTGAACAAGACTAACGAAAGGTCAAGTGCGCGTTAAAACACATTTCGAAACACATTGTTTTCTTATTAATTATTACTTAAAGGGGTAAATTATGGTTAATACTTTATTTTAAAATAAAATTGAATAGATCTATTCGAATCTAAATAAAAAAAATGGTATTAGTCTTGTTTACGACATTCTTAAAAAATGCTGATTTTTTTTTGGATACTTTTTTTGAAATGATAAACCATCCAGAACAGGTCACGTGCCCCTACATGGAAAATTTTCTTGTTGCATACAAATATAACCTGCGGCTCAATACCGCAGGCTAATTACCCCTCGTATATCACAACAGATCGACTCTCTTATTTTGTAAAAGTCCCACTGACAGATATATCGAAGCAGATAAATCGAGATGACATGTTACCAGGGCTTCAATACATGTTTACGCCATTCTGGGTTTGTTCAACTACGACCAGATTCAGTCGCCCTTCACATGTACAGTGATACAGTCCGGGTAGCGTTTTGGAAGACTCATTAGCGGATGACAAGTGATACGACGCCGGCCTCCACATTGCAAGTCCCCCGTTCATAGTTGTAAAGTTATATACAGAATATCTTAAAACATTATTTATTTTCTCAAATGGTTAAAACAACGTAAACATAAGCAACTTTGTGTAGGTTTTGACCAACAACTTCTGCAAGGTACTGTAAAGTTATTGATTTCCCTGTGGCATAACTGTTCGTTGAATTCATGGATGAAAATAAATTGCGTAATTAAACTGAAATTGATGGACCATGTTGGTTTCACATTTTCAAAATAAAGGACCTAGCAGATTGTCTCTTTCACTTTTTTAGAAGCAATACATCGAAGGAGATTGTGTAAAATTCTGATGCTCCATACGAGTAACGTTACATCCTGTGAACAAAATGAGCATTTATGTTGTTCTTACGACCCCGAGTATAAGAAAGATTGTTTTACTGTAACAATATTTACCAGACACCCTGTAGATATGATATACTATAGTAATTTACTACCCCAGATATTTAGCCTTGAACCGCCGGCCAAACTGAGATACGAGAAGAAGTGCCAACCGATGAACGCTGATAATCATGTTGTGTTTTACAGCAAATTTGTTGCAGGGGAGACTCTGAGCGATATGTCTAGATGTAACGTTATGGAGGTCAGGTAACTTAACTAGTGGTTTCAGAACGGTACTCGTTTATTCTGTCACAACAATTTACTCTGAATTACAAAACATTGAGGAATCAGTATATAATGGATTACCAAGACTTGGCTGTAAACTAGTTGTTACTTGTACGGTCAGGTAACTCAATTAGTGGTTGTAGAACGGAACAAATTTATCCTGTCACAACAATCATCATACGTTGTGGCATGATTAAATAATGGTACCTCCGAAGAACATAACATTAGGCTTTCCTACCGCAACGTACATGTATAGTATTCCACCCTTAATTAAAGTCCGTTTTGTTGGCCATTTTCGACTTACGTCGTTTTCTACTAGTATATGTAAGGTTACGAACTATATATGAATTATTGTCTGGAAGTATCTATGAAGTATTTTGGTTGTGTTACCGATCTAATTGACATAAACTACCATAGGTGTGGTTATTTAAATTAAATTATGTTTGAAGTTTATACCATAACGCATTAACTTTGACAAAGCACATAACCATGTATAAAAACGCAAGCTTATATGACACCATCTGCTGCACAGACTTTGAAGCAACTATGGACTTCATACCTTTTTTCATGTGAAACAAAGCGAAAAAAAACTGGCTACTTTGAAGATTTGACCCCCTCAGGACGAAGCAAAACTAGTTGTAAACGGTGTTGTGTATTCCTTCCCATACCCCGACCAAAACGAATACGCAGCCAACAAAATCATGTCATCGGTTGTTTTAATTTCATAAACAACTTTAACATACTGCTCATGAAATGTCATTTTGTCTTTAAGTGCTAAGGGTTTCCTCGTAAAATACTAATAGCCACTAGATGCCGTGAAATACCTGTTCAACATTTAAACGGATCTTAATGCAAAAAGATGTAGCATGAAATAATTGCTCTCTTGAATCGTGTACGTGTGTATCTGTAACCTATCACCAAATACTGTCAGTATGTAGACAAACCATCTCTCAAGTTCTTAGAAGTATTTCACATCAAATTTAAAATCGTTTAAATCAATTCCAAGTAATTACCGGAAAGCGCGTGCAATTAGTGACCGTTAACATTAATTATACGATTGGTGATGGAAACGGAAATATGAAGTTGGCATTTCCAAAAAGGATATACATGTACATTCTTAAAAAACAAAATTGTGCTAAGATCTTATTTTCTACAGAAACAAAAACATTTTTAAGAATCTAGTAAGAATAAAATATCTGAAAAACGAAATGTTAACTGTAAACACAGACCTAAATTACAGACCTGTAATTTAGGTCTTTGCTGTAAAGAACTCGACTGTAAAGTTTATTTTAAATGTTGACCTGGATTTGAACTCTTGTTAAAGGCAAAACGTAACATGTTGGTTGAAATTGGTTAAAAGTTTGCTGTATGCGACATCGTGTCTTATTTTCTGTGATTTTTATTCTTTCTTTCATGTCTGGTACCAAGCTGACAGGATTGGATGGCCCTGAACTAGCTGATGACTCACAACTCAGGCGTATCTGGACTTACCACTATCGTGGATGTCATTCGGTAATGAAGATATACGTAGGAATATGTCGTGACAATGCACTTGTACTTTGGTGGTGTACCAAGTTTAGCAAATAATAAATTGTCTATCGTTCTGTGTGCTTGGTCGTTAACCACATCGCATCAAAAGAGGAAAATGCTTTTTAGAGTTATTCGTGTTGGTAGGGAAAGCGCTGACTAAAGTTTTATAAAACTTAACAATATTAACAGTGAGTATTCCGTGCGACATGTGGCTAGTGTTTGTCTGGCACAAGCGGTGAAGGAAGGAAACGTCAGAAGACGGGCTATTCGCTGTAACCATAATTCATCCACCTATCACCAGGCAGAAATCAGGACAATACTGGTAATGCACTGTCTGATGTTTGCTGATAAGCACATAAATCGATAATAAATACAATATTACAAAGATATTATCGGACATTGTTTACAAAATTGATCAAATACATATGGTACACAACCTCAAATAGACAGCGTTATGTCCCGCACTTGAACTATGGAACGTCAGATACATCATTACCACAGACCAATTGACTACAAGTGAAATGTTGATGCTGGGCATCAAAGATGCCGCTAGTTCTTTTTAAGTAAATCTTTTTATTTAGTAAAGGTATTGGTGGAAACTTGTAAACAAACTAAAATTCCGGCGTGATGTGTGATGCACAAGGGAAGTTATTCTCATGTGTTGAGTGTACGCTGCAAAAACTTAAGATTGCTGAAAATGGGTATTTTTCACTAATTCAAGGGCAATAACTCTGGTTGTACTAAATTGAAAGGGGAGTGAAACCCCAGGTGCACTAGAGTACATGCTGTCAAACATTTCTATAAAGGTTTCATGATCCTAGGTCAAATACTTTTTGAGTAGCATGTGAAACAAGTCAAAAATGGCTATTTTACACCATTTCAATGGCTAATAACTCTGGATGTACTAAACTGAAAGGGGAGTGAAACCCCAGGTGTAGAGAAAACATCCTGACCATTTCTGTGAAGGTTTCATGACTCTATGTCGTGTACTTTGAGTACCGTGCGACATAAGGAAATCGGCCATTTTTTTCTGTTTCAAGGGCCATAACTCCGTCAAAATTGGTTGAATCATAAAACCCTGATAATATGCACCAGGTCACATGATGACAATCATTCTCTGAAAGTTTGGTTGAAATCTATGAAGAAATGTAGGAGGAGTTGTGCACAGAAGAAATTGTTAAGGCCCGCCGACATTCAGCAATCTAATAACCAGAGTTTTCCTTTGGAAAACCTGGTTAAAAACTTGAAGGCAGTGAAACACCAGGAAAGAATAGAAAACATGAAAACATTCTATTTTCTATTGAAATATTTATTCAAATGAACATAACATGTTTTAGAAATATGAGCACCATTATAATATTGATTAATGCTTCACAGATGGCATTTAGCATGTTTCATAAAATAACAAAGTGTATTCCAATAACGTGGTATAGCCTGACAACGTGAAACTGACACTAAAGGACATTGTTATTTCGTGGTTTGTGAGCTTGATAAGTAAATTTATTGCGAATTAATACGTTCAACATAGTTTAAAATATGCATAGAACTAGTTCCATTTGGCATGAGTATAGGAGCGCATATGAATATTTTGTAAATAAGAAGTGTCAGTTCAATGTTGGCAAGCTATATTTACCCGTTTAAATTTTGGCAAAACAAACTATTCTGACATACATAAATAAAGAAACATAGAGATTAAAAAAACACTTGCATTTATCAAATTTAGATTAAGACAAAACCTAAGAACTGGAAAAAATCGAAAATCATAACTAAAAAATATCTGACAGACATGAAAGTATTTAACATGATCCATAAAAGTTCGAAAGGAAAATCGCCGCTCCGCGCAAATAGTTTTTTTTTACTTTTTAATAGCCCCTGCTAAGACCCGCAAATTGCAACATATGTAGCCGTTATATAAACACCCGTTCCGAACTGATTTGGACTTTAGTACCTACCGAACATTTATCATCCTATTTTACCCCTGACGGGCGAGTCCAACAGCGTTATAACCAATCAAATCTTGTATCCTCCTGGGACTTGGACTTTAGTACCTACCGAACATTTATCATCCTATTTTACCCCTGACGGGCGAGTCCAACAGCGTTATAACCAATCAAATCTTGTATCCTCCTGGGACATCTGCTTGCACCCTTTCATACTCGATGCCGCCTCCTGGCGGCATCGAATAACTACCCCGTGTTAGAAGAAATTAACGATCGGCGGGTATATAAGGAAGAGTAATTAACGCTATCAGTAATTATAATGAATCGTGTTTTTCAACAATTTCCTGCTGAAAACACAAAACCCTCTGATATCAAGAATCTAGTAATAACTTATACTAACCATACAATATGATAATAACGAGTTGCAATAGTTTGAACGTTTGTTTTCGATTAATTCAGAAAAAAAACAATCACACCAGTGCTTATGATATTAATTAAGAAAATTTAATCCGTCGCCAGACTACCAAAAAGTATTTATCATGCATATAATTATACGCATCTCGTGAAACGTTGTAATAAAGTAAGTTAACATCAATACTAAACTAGTCATTGGGTCACCGTGCTTGCCAAATAGGTATCTGCCTTTAGAGAAACATACTTGTTTCGAGGGCATATAACTCGTGCAAGTTCAATGATTCGTGTTTTTTTCGTACTTTTGTGTTTCTAACACAATACTGTGTCTTTCAACAAAGGTTGAACATTCAATATTGGAATTTTTACTCCATCTCTTGTACAAAAAGATGCAGCGAACATATTTTAAAGTGAATCGATCTTATAAAGCTTTTTATGCCATATCCAATTTCGCGCTCAAATTTTTTAAAAATATTTCAAACAGCAAAATATTTCATAATTTACTGAAAGCTGTCTTTTACTTTGATAGCATTGAAGAAGGCTGAGCTATATTTTCTAGTATCGTAAAACTTATTTAGTTTTTGGACTTTCTGGGAGATAATCAAATTTCATACTCAAAAAGAAATGAGTATGAAAAAGCTTCTTACTCAAAGGGTATGTTGAGTCGTGTAATATCAATTCATACATACCATACATTGTGTCAGACTCACATTAGCCGTCTATAGGAATACACCAAATGATCGAAGTTTGTTATAAATTACATCACCACTGGAACTAATGCTTCTTGCACTTAATCATGTCCAATCAAAATTCAAGATTCTAATATAGTGAAACTTCGTTATCTCGATGGCTCGAGATAAGTGCTCGACATATCCGGTGGAGTTTATTATGAATATTGTTTTAACTAAGTGTAATTATGCTTACATGTATAATTAACACAAACTTCATTTAACCATCATATTTATTTTTTAAAATGCACTGCTAATTCCAGTTACAGTCCACCCAGAATCGACATTTATAAGAAATACTAGTGTGAAAGATTGTTGATAAACTCGACTAAGCACGTGTAGTTTCACCACGACTCTTCAATAATAATGTTGTTTAAGCTACTAAATATACAATTTAATATAACACAGCATGTAATTCCAATCGAAGTCCTTTTACCACCTACTCCTGCTATAGTTCAATTCAACATTCAATAATGTACACATCTGTTTCTAATTCATCCCAGCATCTTCTTATAGAGACTGCATCTGTGTCGTAATTCAATTTTATTTCATTTAAGGATATCCGGGTCTAATAAAAAATCTCCATTTGAAGAGTTCTCAATTTCAGTAATTTTATGACAAAATGACTGATTTCCTGTAGGTCGTGGGTTCAACCCCCACTAGAGCCAAAATATTTTTTTTCTTTTTTATTTAATTTTTAGTAATAAGACAATGTTTTGGCTTCGTAACATCACTTTATAGTGTAATTTGGAGAAAAATATTTTTTTAAATTTTTTTTTCTTTAATTTTATAGCAATTTATATGTGGTAAACAGATGAAAATCGGATTACTAAGGATTTCTGAAATGTATATTTTCAAAAGCGCTCGGTAAAACCTTTTGAATTTTTGTTACAACATTACACACACATTGAAGTTATTTTTGAAAAATATTCAATGGTGCCAATTGTTTAGATCATATTTTATTTCCATTTATCTTTAGGGTACTTATTGGCAATATGCATAAAAATGCCTTAATTTCGAGGAGGGTGGGGTAACATTTTTATTTTTATCTACTTCATTATTAGACCAAACATCATTTTTACACTTTTGATTGAAGGAATAATCATTATCATTAGATTTAAACACACTTTTGTTTTTATTGTGTTATCTGTTGGAGATTTATTTTATTTGTCATGCGGTTGCCTCTATTTGTTTGTGCAGTACGTTCTTACGCTGGGTGTAGGGAAATTAAAATAGCAATTACTCTCTTAAATGACAATACATGTGTTTTAAAATTCACATGCAGTTGTCTGAATGGGTATACAATAGAATAAAACTATTTAAAATGCATTCCTCAACATTTAAAAAAATAGTTTTTACACCCGGACATCGTTAAATTCACAGTTCTAAGATTTTTTGTTTTCCATTAAGAAGAAAATATGCTTCAAAACAAGCTAGTACGGCGAACAGCAATTTTGTTCTCAAATCCTGCTAGTTATCTGTAAATATAACATACACTTCACGTGATACAAGACTTGGTGTAACGAGTTAATGAGTAAAACTGACAGTATTTTGTACAAAATGTCTACTTTTCCTCCCTCAGTGTATCTGATAAGAAAAAACAACATGGTAGTGAACGCATCTAAAATATTTGACAGATATAGTTTTTTTGTCGTTCTGGGTGACTTTACTATAGACGTCGCGTCACAAGTTGGAGCTATTTTACTTTTGTGGCGATTTTATTTCTTTTTAAGTGATTCTGTTGTTCACCCGTCGCGTAACTATATACTGTTATACACCATTTTAAAGAGAAACAAATGTTTTACACAAATGTTTAGTTTTCCTTTAAAAATCATAAATGATTAAGACGTCAGTTTGTTTGAAATACTAAAAAGCTACAAAAAACACGTTGTAGAGATGTAACATATTTTGTCGAGCAGTTACCTTAAAACCTAATTTTCGTCAATACTTTTACGCCAAAAAACGTTAAAATTTTGCGTGACAAGAATTTAAACCATGTGCTTCACATATAAGTTCCGTAGATTCACTTTACGGAACCGGAAGTTGAAAAATAAACATGGTTTGAAAAAAAAATTGATGTAGAGATTTCGAAAAAAAATAGCGTTTCGACTAAAAGTAAGAATTTAAAATGTGAATTACGCCTATCATTTTCAACGCACGTTTTAAATATTAAAATACTTAAGTATTGTTTTTTCCTAGATAAAAATGTGTGAAAACGCAAGTGATAAAATGACATAAACAATGATTTTTCCTTGTTTTTCTATGTCCACAGAAATGTCCCATTTGCGTCAAAAATACGTTCGTTATGTTAACCGTAATTTTCGTTTCTTCTTTATGTTTTATGCTTTGTGAATTGCAAGGAAACGACTAAAAAAATAAAATATTGTTTTTCTTCTGAATCTATACACGTAATATGATGTTAATTACTCTAAGGATTATAAAATGGTACGTAATAATCCATGTCCACAGAAATGTCCCACGGCACGTTTTAGGCGACGCTGACGTTAATGTCTGCTTAAAACGCTTCGTTTATTCTACAAGTACAACTTCTTTTTGCATGTCATTGATTAGTTATATGCGTAACCCTTTTATAAAACATCATTCATTTGATGAATACGCTGAAAGGAGAGTTTTAAATGGAAAATATTATATTTACAACCATACTTTTTACTGGATATGTACATGTAAATATAGAGATAGGTTAGAAATTATTTGAAATAAGTTATATGTGGATCTACTGTACTTGTACATATATTATTATTAGTATACTTTTGTTAAATGCATTTTAGTATGTTTTTAATTTAAGAATGATATAATTTTTTTCCTCAGTCGTAACTCGTAACACATGCATGTGTGCAAAGTATAGCACAACAACAAAGGCGTTGTACATGTGGTTATTTACAATCAACCATTTTTGTCGCTAAATTATCGCTTCATTGTTGTAAATTGACATTTATTTTTCCATAGTTAATTTCTGCCGTTCTTGGGATGTGCCCCCAATACACATTAGAACTCAAATAGTGTGCTAACCTTGGTGTAATTGTGCGTCCGGGATTTAATTATAATGACAATAATACGGTAAATTAACGCCGATCATATTTAGCTAAAATAACGGCGTTTGACGTTACGCAAACTAGCTCCAACTTGTGACGCGACGTCTCAGATGCATCCGTGTGTAATGTTACATTCGGAACTAAGTTCTGTTCATTGAATGTTTTAGGATCTTTGCTTGACACGTGGACTCCGAGTATCTCTTCAACTACGATGTACATGCACTTTCACTTGTACTGATTTAGAGACACATACCGCGAGAGTTCGAGACACCTCTATACTATAGAAAATCTATGTGACTAAGTGAATGTCTATGAAGCACGTGAAATATTTATAGTACTAATGATCTCAAAGGGGTGTAATGCATTCCTTCATTCAAAATAGTTTAATTTTCGAATACGTTGTATTCGTAATCGTTTTTGTCGGATATACATTTGCATGGGCGTAGGAGCAGGGGGGCCAGGGGGGGCCAGGCCCCCCAATGTCTGGACCGGGGGGGGCCAACATATCTTTTGCCCCCCCCCCCAATAATTCAGACGAAAAATTATAATTTACGACCTAATATATCTCGTTATAGGCAATTTGCCTTCAGTTCTTGGTAAAAACGTATCAATTATTTTTTTGCTCGCTTCGCTCGCAAAAGAACTTCCTTATATTCAAATACCTCATCACCCATTGTTTTCAAAAATACACTTGTGCCATGAATTGTACTCTCAATGTCTCCCAACCCTCCTATATGACTTTGGGACGTTGTCAATTATATACAAAGCCTTTGAAACAAACGTTTTCACCTTTTAAATTTTATGCAAACACTTAATTGTGTTTTTGTTAGAACTTAAATTCCCTGCTTTAAGGTCCTTTTTGAATGCAAAATAAGGTATATCAGAACGCCTAGAATGCACTAGATTTATCCATAGTTTGAAAAATTTCCGGAGGGCTAAACCGTGTATACTTGAACGGATTAACTTCCAGTTAAGAGGTAATTACTTAACCAAATGACCACAGAACCATAAACTCACAGTTAGTATTTAGATATAGGAGTGATTTGGATATTTAAGAGTACAGTTTGTGTCTAGAATAGTTTTGCGAAATTATTGCGTGTTGACAATTGACATAAGGAAGAAAAAAATTTTTTTTACCCCAAGTTGCCAAATGTTTGGCCCCCCCTCCCCAATGTTGAAGACGCTCCTACGCCCATGATTTGTAGTACATCTTACTTGTCAACCTCTAAATTTCTTACTCTCATTGACAATTCCAGGGTTATGTGCAAAAGTAATCCAGCTGATTTGCGTGTTTACGGAACATACCCACTGATGACGGAGCACATCGCTCGTCTCCGGAATCACGAATATTAGCTAGTAACAAGAGGCCTCGGTCATTTACGGAACTACTTCGGGCTTTACGGAACAACCTCGGTCATTTACGGAACAACCTCGGGCATTTATGGAATATATTTTTGAGGACATCGACATTATATTAGCAACTGTTGTTCTTGCTGTAAAAGTCTGGAGGTCCAGAGCTAATATGAGATAACTTTAGAATTTGAAACATAAGCGCATACGCTTTTAACAAATTAATTTATAAACGATTGAATATGCATTGGCGAGAAAGCCATATGCGCTTACTTTTGATGCGCCCTTTAAAATGCGTTTATGTTCCAGAAAAGTCAATGTATGATTGAGCGGCTTAACAGCTGAAAAGAGCACTAGAAAATCGGTAACTTTTCCCTTAGATTATACAGTATAAGTACAGTGGAACTATCATGCTATAAATGTTTTATAAGAAGAATCTACGAGTACATGTTCATACAATAATAACTCGTTCGGTTATAGATCTATGTATATTTACTCACGGGAGTATAATTGTAATATATAAATTACACAGATAATCGTCTTTCCAGGCTTTACAGCCTTGTAAAATCTTCTTTTCGTGCAATCATGGATAAAAAAACTTGCGGTAAACCGATTCCAGACATCACTCGATTTTATGATAATCATCCTTACAACACTAAGGTCTGAAACAATATGCATTTACAACATACTTTCTTGATTTTCCACGTCAAACTTGTTTCTGTTAAAAATATATATTCAAATTACTTACACAGTCTGTGATAAACTTGACTGTTTGAATCCTTACATGCGATATTTCATCACAAGAAATTGTATCACAAACGACAGTTTTCACTTCCACATTCTTTTCATCCATTCAATATAATACATTTGTATATCTAATGAATGAGTGACAATTTGGGGATATTGAACTCTGTTTTTTTGTGATATAATTTATTAGGCCTGTGAGTACATATATGCTGTTTAAATCAAAACCTTTTCGGTAAAATACATTTTTCAATTTTAGGGGTTGTCCCCAAAATCTCACAATATCTTAAAACAACTAGCTGAACAAGAGTGTTGGGTTTTTTAAACGATTAGCATGAATCTGATCTTCATAAAAAAATATATCGTAGAGAGCCCTAATATCGCCTCTGACCTTCGAATCGACCGCCATTTTGTTTTGGCTCTAGTCTCGTGAGATTTGGACGATGCGCGCGCATATCTTGAGAAAATGTTTACAAAATAGTATTTTTTTAGCGGGAATATTTTTTTCTGAAAATACGAGGTCATAACATGTAATTTTCGATTACTTTCACAAAAAATCATAAAACTATACCATTTTCACTATTCCCAAAAAGTCGTGTAGTTGAAATACCCCAGTAAACGCTATGTGCAACGTAATCGAATATTTTTCACACGTCTGCATTGTTTACAGTTCCATGAATGAAAGTCACGTGGTCGGATAAAATATTTTTAAGGTCAAACCAAAAATATCTTCGGTCAAAGTTGCTTCCGACCTTACGGTCAGAATAGCAAAAACAATATCGAATTCTGTATTTCTGTAGACCATACATCGGCAGACCACACATCACTATCGGCGATTATCTTAAAATTCATTAAGTGATCCACGCCCGTAATGGCGATGTAAAAAAAGTTCGTTTATAATGCAGCCAACGTCTATTTATTACCCATTAGAGACTGGCGTGTGGCACGACCAATCAGAATTAATACACGAATAGTAAATATCACTTAACAGTGACAAATATGCTGTTTTTGCACTAGATTTTTCTTAATTTGATTTAACAATGCTCAGGCTTAATTTCATAATTGGGACGTTTAGCTAAAGTGAATAGTTTTGGCCCAATTGATCGCGCGCGCCATGTGACGTATTTAGGTCACGGTCAAAATGGCCGACTTTTATTTACTATGACGTTTGCTTTATTCAATTCTTGGAGTATTTTATCATTTTATTGGTGTACATTTGAGTTAGATAAATTGAACGAATTATATTACCAAGAGTAAGTGACCTTATTTAATATAAACATGAAGTTTGCCATTGTTTATTGCGTGTTAAACGCTTAAGTAGGCGAATTATGGTCACTCGAGGATATAGCAGGTTTTATATTCCATGTACAGAAAAATCCAAAAGTAGGGCATCACCTTAAAGAATTAACCAGGCCATTGGAAAAACAACAACTGTTTAAAAACGCATCAAGGTGAGTATTTGAACATATAAAACAAACAACAAGTTAAATAGTTCCTGCGGCCAATTGTTTTACAGACCAGTATTGTGAGAGACAGTTTTTTATAATTTTAGAAACTAGAACTTTTTAAAGTGTTAATAAGGCTTGATATAAAGGTATGAGGAAATCGGACAGGGGAGGCAGCACACTTTACCAGCTGAGCAAAGACTCGCACCAGTAACACCACGACACATGTACAATGAGCAATGCCCACACGTGAGCCAAAGAAACAATTAAAAGTCCAAGTCCCCGTCGAAAAATGCGGAATTTTACAAACCTCTCTGATTTAGTAGGCTTATGTGTGTTTGGGTATATTTACCTAGTATAATTTACCGGAAAATGGTGCTATTATTAGTTATTCAAATGCGTAATATAGTTTATTTACGACAAATAGTTTATTAAATACAAGTATTTGGGTAAATAAACGTTCATACTTTTTTATACTTGGGTATCGGCGCACGAAGAGTCAGAAAGTAAAATAAAGCGATTCTCACGACGTGCAAATATTATGGACAAAAGCCGGTTCGAAATGATACTGGGCCGAGTCTTGCCGAAAAACTTGCTAGTTTACGTTTATTTAGTCATCACTGGTCATTAAAATGCGTAATAAAGTTAATCAACCCCATATTGTTAGTTAAAAAGAAGTATTTGGGTAAAAACGTTACTATTTTATTAAGATTTGGGTAATATTTGGGTGTTTAATGCCGACGCGTCGGCCTGCATGACCTAGTTAACGTAATGATCTAGGAGAGGTAATCCAGACTGCAGGTGCACGCCAAAACGCATATCGAAACACATTTTTTTCTTATTTTTAATTACTTAAAGGGGTAAAAGAAATAATTATAGTTATTAACTTACTTTACTTTTTTTTTAAATATAAAATAAAATAATAGTGAATAGTCTGGTTTACGACATTCGCACAAAGTGCTTCATTTTTTTGGATTTAGTTTTGAACGCGTGAACCAGACTAACGAAAGGTCAAGTGCGCGTTAAAACACATTTCGAAACACCTTTTTTTTTCTTACTTATTATTACTTAAAGGGGTAAATTATGGTTAATACTTTAATTTAAAATAAAATAAAATAGATCTATACGAATCTAAAAAAAAAAAAAAATGGTATTAGTCTGGCTCACGACATTCTTAGAAAATGCTGATTTTTGTTGGATTTTTTTTTGAAATGGTAAACCATCCAGAACAGGTCACGTGCCCCTACATGGAATTTTTTCTTGTTGCATACAAATATAACCTGCGGCTCAAGGCCGCAGGTTAATGAGTGTAAGAATATAAGTCGAGATAATATGTGAAACTCCTTCCTCTTTCCTATATACTTCAAAGAATCAGCTAAGCTATAAAACATGTGTATTTATTTTGGCTTCCTATAAAGACTGTTCAATGCAAACAATAGCAAGACCGTAGAAACAATTATATATCGAGTTATACGTTTGTGTTAGATCATATGTGTAATATTTGATTTCACTTTTCATGTAAAATATATGCATGGCACGGCTTTTCTCATGCAACTACCATGGTAACTGCCTGATAACACATGACCTGAGAAAGGTATGTGTTCTCAGGTCAATAGCCTGAGAACACTTTTTGGCTCCGCCCACAAATAACGGACTATTTTGCAATATGGCATTCCGTCTTAAATTGTCATAAATATCATTGAAAACAACAGAACTATGCATTTAATAGCTAATATTTATTCAAAGTTTAGGTTTACAATCCAGATAAGCAATGCTTCTTCGCCTGGTAGGGCTACGCCACAGTAATTGTTCTTGAATTCATACGGGTCGCCCACGGATCGATCGTTTTGAAAGGCCCTGAAATAAACCAACAAACACAGATAAATACACTGGCTAAGCATAGTCAAAGATAAATAAACGTTAAAATAGTCATAGCTATCCACTCTACATCCAGTTTCTGGCCTAAAGGAATTTTTAATCTCATTTTCATGACTCGCGAAGGTTGACCTACAAAATGGAAACCATGAGACACCGAGCTTTTTTAACATTGTTACATTCAGTACACAACCCTACAATTAATACAAAAAATAGGACAAACTTTAATAGACTCTTCAACAAACCAATGTCTTACTCACCATTGTGTATTTTCATCTGTTTTCATCAGCATTCTGTCGTGATTAAGTTGATATTGTTGAAAACTGTTCTCCACCCACTCGGTTCTACAAGCATGTCTAAACTGTTCATTCTTGAAGTTATTTCCATTTCACGGGATACAATTTTGCACTGTCCGTTGCCAAACACAATCCAGTATTTAAATCAACCCGTATTTTGTCATTGTGTGATGCATAACATAAGAAAGTTTGACATAATTAGCGACCTTCTCCACACACACTACGTCATTGATGACGTTTCATTGATGCATCATCCAGAAGAAAAAAACATCAAAATTCATGAGCGGAATTTTATTCTACTTTTACGACACGATGTTCTTATTTTGGTAATACTTATAATTTGCTTAGATTTCTCGTTTTGGCTAAAAACTGAAATAGATCTTATTTATTTTTTAAATATTTTTGTTAATTGAACAGCGTAGAATTGAGAACTATATTTTGTGTACGGAAGCAAATAGAGTTGTGTTAATCGGCGGGCGGTCTAAGGACGATCGACAACTCCAGTTTAAAATTAAAAAATATGCCTCTAAATTGTGTCCCGCTGTTGGTTTCATGAGAAATAGAAACTCGGGTCCCTGTCCGGCTCGAACAATGTTATCAGGCTTGGCGATATCGCCCGGGATGGCTCGGTAAACCTCGCCACCCGAACGATATCACCTCGCCTGATAACATTGTTCTCACCGGACAGGGACCCGAGTTTCTCTATTTATCTGGTGCAGTTACTTTGTGAGAGGATAAAAAGTATGCATTTGTTTGAAGAAATGAGTTCACGCATAATCAGGTCCTCGTACGAAGCCTGTCATCGCTTCCCAGAATTCGTTAGATGTTCTATCAGCAATTTTGTCATGTAGTGTGGGGCATGGGTTGGGTCTAAGGGAGTAGTCCGGCAGAACTTGCAAGGGACCGTGCAATATCTTCTATACAAAATGTTTTTGCATTTTCTTGTTCTCTGGACCATACCATAACAGAATCCGAGTGATGCCACCTTGTCATCATTGAGCAATTGTCAGAATGAGGCCCCAAAGGGGGTATATGAATGTTCATGAATTAATCAGTATAAAAACATTATTATTTTATCAAATGTACAGAAAAACGCAATAAATTCTGTTTATTGTATGCCAAATAATGGGTTTATTGCATTTATAAACATTTTTAATAGTAAATTGTGAAAATGAGGCCCCACTCGTGATATACAATAAAACGAGGCCCGCTTTTAGACAAACAAATGCATTACATTAGTAAATGATGCATGTTAAACAAATGTTTCATTATATCTATTATTCGAATTGAATTCAGTGACATAGGTTAGTACGAACATAGCTAAATATTTAAATGAGACCATGTCATCATTAAGCAAATGAGGCCCCATATGGGTACATTAGTTTTTTTATCAAAATAATTAGCTTAAACATATATGAGTTATTATATTCACTCAGATGTAACGAAATGTAGTTCATGTTGTATTAAGTATTGCGTTGCAAAACACCCTAAATGTTGTTTATATTTTGCAAATAATGTGTGTATACAATCAATAACATTTGTAATAGTAAATTGTGCAAATGAGGCCCCACTTTGGTTTACACCTAAAACGAGACCCATTATTAGACTAACGAATGGGTTAGATTTGTAAATGATGGTCAGAACATTTTTATTTGAATATATTTTATATTGAATTGAGTGGCATTGACAAGTACAAACACGAGTCAACAATTTGATTAACATAAATGAGGCCCTGCTAGGGATAAATTTAAATGTAATAACTTGCTGTCCAAATTACTCGTAATTATTTCAAGTTATTTCACTAAACCTTACGGAATGCAACTTAAACCATAACTATTATTGTTAGAAAAGTGTTATTTAAGTGTTCACGCACTACATTTTAAAAAAGATAAATGATGCAATGAAGAAGACTGTGAAAAATTGGAAATGATAAATATGCAATGTTCAATTAAACAAAATTATACAAAAATGCGTTGAATATGGGACTTCATTAATATTATAATCAAATTTCAGTACATTGTTTATTTTCAATTAAACCACTAAATTATAGATTGGAAATGAAATTATTAATTAAGGCCCGCTATGGGTCGTTAAACTTTTATATTTATCTTTTACATACTATGTTATACATTGATATTACCACTATGAGATTCTCGTTATCGTACCTATCAATATGTTAAAGAGGATCTCCGAAAGGGGAATGGTGCAGAATGAATCTGGGCCCCGAAAATAGACTTTAGCCTGATTTTCGATTTAAACCAATAACGATGACTGACATGCACCCTAGACCATTTGATAAAACGAGCATCTCCTATGTGGGAATTCAGACCAAATGTTTGGTCCTATGGTGTGGAATTAGGTCTCCAAAAAAGAAAACAAACACAATGTATAATAACCCTTGGTCTTGGGCAAAATATTGAAAGGTGCATCAGAGTCAGTGACTCTATTCCGCATCCGGTATTACCCCTATAACAATATAGCTCAGTAATTCTGTACACAATGGTACTCATACAGACATTTCAAACCGATTGGGTTCTCACCAAAATGCGGAACACCCCTAGTAATCGCCGCAATCAAGTTTGGCCATCTCAACGCAATATCAATTATAATATGTATAGTCAAGCTCTATCTGGTACATATCAGTAGCGACTGTGATCATTCCGGTCCGTCATGGGTACATGCGACACTCAAAGGTAAAGGGAAATCTTCATTAAAGAGTAAAACTATCCAATGCCCTAAAGTGTACTCCCTACCACCATTTGCTTAACAGGGTACTTGGTCCTTCAGACCCTCCATCAGCGAGTTATGCCATGCCAAGTAACCAAATAAATCTATACCATCCCCATATAGTGCTCACAACCACCTAGTATTGCAACTATTGAATACCCATAAGCAATACAAACTTGATGAGTTTATATTTCGGGAATAAAGGGTAAGCTATTATTTTATGACATGGAATGGTTGGTGGTAGTGCGTGCCTCGTAGTACCTGTTTGTGCCCCTTATAAGACTCTGTGAGGCTGTGAGAAACCCAAAGCGATCGGAATCACATCAGGCAGTGGCCATCAATACATATAGAGCCTGTAAAGACCCTGTCACACAGTGGCGAGTTCGGGCTTCGATTTCTGTACGAGTTGTGGCGAGTTATAACTCTTAATGTGCGCGAGTTGGTACAGGATGGTCTTCAGGGCGACATTTGTTCGAGTTCTCTACGATATTTACACGACATGAGTACGATAAAACATGTAACACGAGTTTAACCGAGATAAATACGATATGTGCACGACATCTGTTCGGCAATCAGGGACATGTTCTCGAGATTTGCACGAGTATCGACGAGTATGTACGAGTCGATATGTCTTTCGTCGGGGTGATGACCTATGGTGTCGTGTTATCTCGCCGCATGTCGAGCAGATATTGTAGACAAGTCTCCCCAACTCGCCGCAAACTCGCGTTATGTCGCAGAACGACTTATTTCGGCGCCATGGTTACGACAAGGAGCGCCATGTCAAAGAGATGTGTGCGACAGTGCGCGAGATTGTTACGACAGTTCCTCGACATATGTACGAAAAGTAAACTTCGGCGAGAAGCGGCGAGAATTTTAAACAGTTTAAAAATCTCACCACACAGGGGCGAGTACTGGCGACATTGGAAAAAAATCTCAGCGACAATGAACGACATACGTACGATATTTACGCGACACTGGGCGAGTTGTGGAGAGTTACAACTCGTGACAACTCGTAGCACCAACTCGCAACTGTGTGACAGGGTCAAAATGATTTGTTTGGCAGGGGTTGCTACCCGCAAACTATCACAAATGTCTGTGGAAAGGCTGTACGTGATGGTGACAGAAATACTGATTAGAAGATAAACACCACTGGCATTGATGTTAGAGTAATTTGTATGAAGCAGTTCATACAAAATGATACTTCCTATGAAGTGAGATAACACAAGTCTGAATTAATTATTCCTAATCAAACAATAAGTTACTGAATGTGATAGCTTATATACACACAAAATGCTGTTAGTAACAGTATATACAAAACTGTGTTTTATATCAGGTCCAATGTTTCACTTGAGGATTGCATTCTCTGTCTGATGTAGATAACCATTTGATCGAATATTACATGTGTAGTAATCACTAACAGAGACATATGTCCCCAGTTTTTCTTTTTCCAAATGTGGTGTTTTATCTTATCTTACATTGTTTATACGTTATTCACAGTTGAATTTACCCTTAGAAAAGGCCTCAAATTTATGATATGCCATATTTATCAGTGTTACCGAGGTTATTAATACTTATCGACGCTACTGAATTCATTTTAATACATGTAGTTTATTCCATACGTGAGCAATGAAATAATCGCCATGTTCCCAGTACACTCTTTATTTATAGTATTTCACTCAAGCAGGGCCTCATTTCCTCAATTCATCACCGGTATTTCAACATTTGAAACATGAATATTTCTTCACACTTTCATAACTTCAAACTATTGCGAAAGGTTCTACCTTATACTTTGTTTCATGACCAATACATTTTTAAACGATAAGTCTTTTTAAATTTTCATTTACCCTTATTATGGCCTTAATGGCATTAACGGAAGCATTACATAATCTAATTAAAGCTGTTTGTACATTTGTATATAACTATGTTTCGTAATGTTGTATTATTGACAAAAGATATATGTGTTTTACACGTTTTCGTTTACTTATTTAATCAATATCCTATATAGGCCTACTGTCGGGACACATATTAGGTGTCGCCCACAAGCGGGGCCTCAATTCAATAATTTACTATAGTTAAGGTATATTTTCGCAACACAATACTTAACACGACGTGAACTACATTTCCATTGTGTTACATTACATTTGATTGAATATATTACATTATATGTGTTTAAGCTAATTGATCTGGTAAAAAAACTAATGTACCCATATGGGGCCTCTTTTGCTAAAGGATGACAGACCCTCGAGTAAATTTATTAAATATTTAGCTATGTTTGTACTTACCAATGTCACTGAATTCAATTCGAATTAAAGATATAGTGACATAATATTATTTGTTTAACATGCAGCATTTACTAATATAATGCATTTGTTTGTGTAATAACGGGCCTCGTTTTATATGTAAACTACGAGTGGAGCCTCATTTTCACAATTTACTATTACATTTTTTGTTAATTGAATAAACACATAATTTGGCATACTATAAACAGCATTCATTGTGTTTTTCTGTACATTTGATAGAATAATAATGTATACATACTGATTAATTTTTGAAAATTCATATACCCCCTTTGGGGCCTCATTCTGAGAATTGCTCAATGATGACAAGGTGGCATCACTCGGATTCTGTTATGGTATGGTTCAGAGAACAAGAAAATGCAAAAACATTTTGTATAGAAGACATTGCACGGTTACCCCAAAATATGCTGTTTATCTGCCGGACTAAGGGACGACTTGCACCTTCAGCAGTTTTGTTCCGCGGGTGTAGAGCATGGATTGGCTCAAGCGGGTGCAAGTTAGTCACCGTTGTTTAATGTGTTCCCAAATCAAAAGAGGTAATACATGTATATGTTTTCTCAATTTCTAACTAAGCACGTTTTCGGTGACCCTATTAGAAATGACTATCATTGGGAGAGTCGTGTAGTATGGCAAATAGCCCGTGTGCATTTGATACTCTTACCAGTAAACGGTTGCATTTAACGTTAAGTTAGTACAAAATGTACTCTTAAAACAGAATATTAATTTCTCCCTGTAACACAGTGTTGCAATTCATAAAATGTACTAGGATGATGCATATACTTGTTCCATATACCAATGTTATTTACACTTTGTTTATTTTTATATATGCCCTGAAGAAGGCTCGATGTGAGCCGAAACGTCGGAATAAATAAAATCAAGAAAAACAAACACGTTGTTCAGTTTGTTCGTTCCACACATCTATTTATTGTATTCACGTTGTTTATTTGTACAAGAGTAAAGTACAAAAAAGTGTGCGTCAGTAATACTATAATAATTATGTTTCAATTAGTTCACTGCCATTAGATATTGTTGAATATACTTTCAACTCTTCAGGAAGAAAGGTTCAGGAGGTACGTTTAGTCAGACACGAGTACTTTTATTACTTGTATTCATCGAAAATATGAATTTCTATTACTCATGATTGCATCTGATTATTCAGCATTGTAATGAAATTTGTATGTGAACAATTAAAACACAGTTCATTCCTGTTCTGTACATACGAGTATTATAGAACTATCTAGTTAAAACATTTATACATAAGTATTTACACAGCATTTCTTAGTTCAAACTTTCAAAAAAACAACTTCAAGCACAATTTTTTTTGTACTTTAGAGAGCTCAATTTACAGGTTGAATTCTTTAAACTCCAATGCCAGCCAAGCCAGCCAGGTACAGGGTGTTTTCCTCATCAAAGTTTTCCTGATTTGATAAATGGCAATAAGTGTTTACCCATCTTGTGATTTTTGTGAAATATGTGTTCTTCAATCGTCAGATCAGTTAAGTTTACTGAAGAAACATATTCATGTAGTGAAGACAGAATTGATTTGTTGAACGCTAACATTAAAGTGCAGCTTTTGTTGTTCTTTGTAGAACTTTTTGATAGATTGAATGTGTCCTATTGGTCACCTGGGTAAAGAGTCCGCCTTCGCCAAAAAGGTCAAAATAGATGTTTATGAAGATAAGTCATTTACTCTAACATTACATGTAGCTTTGGTTAAAACCACTTGTTGATAAATTCCTTGGTAGTTACTTAGACCTGTGCAATGAACATTGCATTTTCACGGCTTTTCGTATACTGATCGAACTGTCTTCCGGAATGAGACAATTTCAGACACATGAATATCTGTATGTTATCATAATAAGTAGTTTATTTAATATATGAATGCACAAAATACGTTAGTGCTATAGATACATAGAATAAAATAATAAAAACACATCATCATTACGGTGTTTCGTAACGTAGTAATGACGTTATTCAATATTATAATTGCACCTTGGTGGCTTCTTCGAGAACATGAGCTTGTCTGTGATAAAAATGTTTGTGATTCATGCGGCTCTTTGATAGCTTTGCTCCAAAGTTTGAAGAAAACATGAAACCGCGATGCACATTGCATGGATATTAAAGATCTATACGAAATCCAGCATGCTTAGAGCTGTGCTAATTCTTTCTTACTTTGATGTGCAAAGTAAAACTTTAAAGAATGAATACATAAATTAACGTATGAACCATTTACTTTCGAGTTACGCGAGAAATGTGTAATAGAGATCCAAAACAAATGTTTTGATTTGCTGCCGACATCTTTACAATGTAATCGGAACAATTTATTTCTTCAACAATAGAAACTGAGAGGTAGTTTGAGTGCAAGTGACGCAAATGAGTAAGTTAATAAAGTTCAGCTTAGTTGAACTTAGAACGTTAAACGTTATAATGCTACTAACGTTAAAACCGTTTCTGTACAATTACTGCAATACAGACCGGAACTTTACTATTAAAATATATGAACACCAATTTAATGACCATTGCTTAAGCTCTCAAGGTTTGAATTATATAATATAAATAATGTTATATATGCTATTAAATGTAACCATAGAGCTAAGTCGCGTGCACCTAAGTCCACAAAATCCAGAAATACCATATACCTATTTCTCACGTATGTGAAATTCATAAAATTGTTCAGTTCAAATAAATTACTTTAACAGATTAAAGATGAACGTGAGTATTTGTTTTGTTAGTACAAAATAATCAATCTTAACTTAAATTCAAATTACAAATGTAAATTAATGTATATTGCTTTACAAGTATATGATTGATTAGATCCGCCGTTCTTGAGGGACCAACTGTTTTTTCGTGTTTTCACTATCGGGATCAATCATTTTACAGAAACATGTTTGAAATTCAAACCAAGCTTGAATAATCGAGAGTGTTTTCAAATGAAAAACCTGTTCCAGTAAATGTAATATTTTGAACTTGGAAGTTTTACAGGTCATCTAGGTACTGCTTAATACAGAGAAACTTGTATTAAAGACCGCCTCTGAAAGAACCTAAATATAGCAAAACTACCAGCACAATCAGGGAGTATACAACGACCACTAATTCAATCTTCAGTCAGAGTAATTCCAATGGTATTAAACGTGTTTAGAGAGACAACCTATAGATGAACTGGTTAGCAACCCAGTGGTAGTCTCGCGTGTCTCGATGCTATACAACAGGCACGTTAAAGAACCAATGAGTATGTGTTCAGAAAGAGCTAACAGCACGCCCAGATTCCTTGTATCACACTACAGGCTTTTAGCTACAAACAAGGCCGCATTGAAAATAAGAGACCCCTATATGAGTTATCCTTGACCAAAGGTTTTAACTAGTTACACATTCACAACCTGGTACAAACTGAGACTATTGTTACGTTTAACTACTCGATATGATGTCATACAGCAATGGTTTGATAAAGGTATTAAAGAATAAAACCATTTCCAAGCATACCAACAATGCATGTTGTATTCGTCTTGGTTCCTTTGGCTAGAACCGGGTGTTCCATGGATATTTCCACAATACAGTATATGTCCAAATGAGACGCTACGTACACCAAAGAACTGTATGTAGAGACAGACTGTTGACGGAAGGAATAGTGAAAACATTCAATTTATTTATACTACGTCAGCACATTTAGTGCCAACAAAAACTTACCCCTACTCACTGAAAATGGGTGTCTCTAATCGGAAATAATACTCGAAGTAACGAGGATCAATAGGTAGTCAGTAACATTTGTGTACTTGATTTTGTACCCAGAATAAAACTAAATTACCAGAATGTTGTATTCTCTAATATAACATGTTTACTTTAAAAACGTATATTTATATAGCTTTCACGGCGTAATTTCTATGTTTCAAGGAAAACAAGACGTCGGCGTCAATTATTATCATATAAAATGTTGCTCCATTTACCTTTCAACTCTCGTTAATTAAGTGTTGGAGTTACGATTCCAGTCGTAAACGAATCGTAAATGTCTTAACAGATTTCATGCTACTTCACCATGTGCTTATGCTTGACGTCTTGGGACAGGTGTAAATTTATCGTCAGATTCAAAGATTGTGAAATTTCCAGGTACGCTCATTAATGTGGACGTGAATGTTGCTATTTGCCCTGGTACATGTAGCAACAACAGTCTTCCTCGTTCTACCTATGAGATCCACATGCGTGTGTTTATCTAGTTTTATTGTCACATAAAACGTTCGTTTTCTTTATGAACTCGGATCATTTATTTTATTACAGTGAATGAATGTTTTCACACATACATGTTTTCTAACTCTGAGAGAGGATTTCGCACAAATTTTGAACAGTTAGACGCTTGTTGTTAGAATCTGTATTTTATAGGCGCTCATTAAAACACGTTGATACAACTGTCGATACCCGTAGAGATAATAATTCTTGAGACGATACCCTCTTGACCTTAATTAAGGTGTTCAAAAAATATCTAAGAATTTCATTGCCGTAACTAGGATTTTTCAAAGGGGTGCGAAATCGAGCTGACCGGTGTGTTCAGAAGACGGGATGTAAGATAGAGCTACCTATCCCTAGTGCTTAGTGCTATCATGGTTTTGTAAAAAACACGGTTTATATGAGGGGTATAAGTGTACATAACCGTTGATACGTAAAAACGTGAAAGCTTTGAAAGAGTGCATATTATCTTAAGAGCCTACCACACAAACTCGTAACTGCATGGCGCTCAAACTAGTTTTCTATCTAATATATTCACCATTTAAGTTATTTAGCGACCGGAGCGAGCCAGAAAAAATGCGCTATTTGTCCGAGTAGCATGATACCAGGAAAAAGAATTACATTGTTCCTGATGAAACATACACTCGGTCCCCTGTTATATATTATTAATCATTAAAATATATGGCGAGTGAAGCGAGCTAGAAAAAATTAGTGCGAGCTGCATGCAATACAAACTGGTTCCCCTGATAGATATTGTTAATCATTAAAAATTTAAAATATTTGGCGAGCGAAGCGAGCTAGAAAAAAATTAGTCCTAGCTGCATGCAATACAAACTGTCTCCCCTGATAGATATTATTAATTATTGAAATATTTGGCGAGCGAAGCAAGCCAGAAAAAATGCATTACATGCCATACAAACTCGTCGTTCTCTACATGATATTAAGGGACACTTTAAATGATTTGCTAGCCTGAAACAATGCAGTGTTAAAAATTTAAGTGTCCGAGCTGCATTCTACATAAACTTGTTCCGAATATTTGATCTATTAACTTGTTAATCAATTTAATATATTGTGCGAGCGAGGCTAGCCAGAAAAGTGCCCTAATATCAGAATTGCATACTAGAAATATATGTAACGTATACAGTTTTATCCTGACAGCATTCAACATTTATAACCAATTGATGCTACATATAATATGAATTTATTGATTGGGTGAGGGTGGAAGAAAATATGGACTGCACTACTGAGCAGCACACATCACCACAAAGCGTTTCTACTTGTTATTGTTTCGATAGTTTTGTTAACAATAGTACGAGGTCGAAGGAACTCAATGTGCATGTGAACAGCATTCCACATAAACTATTCGGCATATGCTTGATGAGTTTGACTTATAATCATTGTTGAAAAATAAGATGTAAATAATTTTTCTCCGAAGAAAAACTACTTTAGCACTCATTTCACGTCTGATATCCTTATAACGCGCAAAATCTACGAATCAGCGGGCTGTGGCTCCATGACAGACACATTCTGTTATGTCATTCAGGCAAATTTGGGGAAGAATATTTCAAGGGGCATTTTTGGTGATATTTTTCAATGATTTTTTTTCTTTGCATTGCAATACCGTTGCTAATTTCTTATAATTATAAATAAACTTACCCAGTCATAATTGCACCGTCAACAGCGTGATCAAGACTATGGGGCGGAGGAAAAGCTCGCGAAAAACAGAAAGCAACGGAGAACTCTGGTAGCAGCTTTATGTGTCAGCCGGCACGAAGAAGATAGGTAGGCAGTCATCTACTCAAGGGGAAGCAACTATCGATACTGCTGCCATTAACCTCCTAGTCCTTTATGCACCAGTCAGTTGCATTCACGGCCCCTCTCTCGGGGATGGGTCGGGATTTTTACTTTTGGTTTGTCATATCCCTATCCTTCCACGGCCCTGAGGGGGACAGCTGATGGTGTAATCTCCGGTATTTCCCCGGCCCCTGACATAAAAATATCGTCCACGTATTGTTGGTTCGGGGAAACAAATCCCAACATGTCCCCGACCGTGCGTGGGAAGCTGGAATGTAAAAACAGGGTTGTTTCCCCGGCTATCCCCGAGGGTCCCTGTACGTGGTTGTACTGGTCGTCTACGTGTCAATACATCATTTACTTTCAAAGTAAAAATTCAACTTCTCCTTAAAACAATCGGTCTGTCGATTTTGAAGCGGTTTTATTTCTTAACTCATTTCTCATTTTATGCGTATATTTCCAACTGTTCGGGATTCGATTTTAACTTTAGTTCCATAGGACGGGGTGCATGTTCGTGTACATGCATGATCATATATCAGATTTTGGCTGACAACCATATACATGTATGTATAAATATTACTATTTTGTACAATTTCTGTTCCCTACAGGACAAACGGATGCATCAGATTCCAGTTAACAACACAGAATCTTTGCTCAGCTGGTACCATTACATGCATGTCAATAAAATTGTCAAGTAGAATTAATTGTTGAATAAAGGAACACGATGCAACCACCTATGGTTTGAGATCACCCCTTGTTCTCTATATCTGAACACGGGTATATCTACGACATTTCTTACACGCATATTTTAGCTGCTGTACTTTTTTATGTCTTAGCATAGTAGGTATCCCGGACTACATATCCATAGAATGGAGTGTAGAACGGACCAGATATAAACCCATATCTGTACATGTATAATCTGTATCTGTACATGTATAATCTGTATCTGTATAATCTGTAGCCTATCTGTATAATCTGTAACCTATCTGTATCCTATCTGTATAATCTGTAGCCTATCTGTATAATATGTAGCCTATCTGTATCCTATCTGTATAATCTGTAGCCTATCTGTATAATATGTAACCTATCTGTATCCTATCTGTATAATCTGTATCTGTATAATCTGTAGCCTATCTGTATCCTATCTGTATAATCTGTATCTGTATAATATGTAGCCTATCTGTATAATCTGTAGCCTATCTGTATCCTATCTGTATAATCTGTATCTGTATAATCTGTAGCCTATCTGTATAATCTGTAGCCTATCTGTATCCTATCTGTATAATCTGTATAATCTGTAGCCTATCTGTATAATATGTAGCCTATCTGTATCCTATCTGTATAATCTGTAGCCTATCTGTATAATCTGTAGCCTATCTGTATCCTATCTGTATAATCTGTATCTGTATAATCTGTATCTGTATAATCTGTAGCCTATCTGCATAATCTGTAGCCTATCTGTATCTGTATAATCTGTAGCCTATCTGTATAATCTGTATCTGTATAATCTGTAACCTATCTGTATCCTATCTGTATAATCTGTAGCCTATCTGTATAATCTGTAACCTATCTGTATCCTATCGGTATAATCTGTATCTGTATAATCTGTAGCCTATCTGTATCCTATCTGTATAATCTGTATCTGTATAATCTGTAGCCTATCTGCATAATCTGTAGCCTATCTGTATCCTATCTGTATAATCTGTATCTGTATAATCTGTAGCCTATCTGTATAATCTGTAGCCTATCTGTATCCTATCTGTATAATCTGTATCTGTATAATATGTAGCCTATCTGTATCCTATCTGTATAATCTGTAGCCTATCTGTATAATCTGTAGCCTATCTGTAAACTATCTGTATAATCTGTATCTGTATAATCTGTAGCCTATCTGTATAATCTGTATCTGTATAATCTGTAGCCTATCTGCATAATCTGTAGCCTATCTGTATCTGTATAATCTGTAGCCTATCTGTATAATCTGTATCTGTATAATCTGTATCTGTACAATCTGTAACCTATCTGTATCCTATCTGTATAATCTGTAGCCTATCTGTATAATCTGTAGCCTATCTGTATAATCTGTAGCCTATCTGTATTATCTGTATCTGTATAATCTGTAGCCTATCTGTTTAATCTGTATCTGTATAATCTGTAGCCTATCTGCATAATCTGTAGCCTATCTGTATCCTATCTGTATAATATGTAGCCTATCTGCATAATCTGTAGCCTATATGTAGCCTATCTGTATGATATGTAGCCGATCTGTATCCTATCTGTATAATATGTAGCCTATCTGCATAATATGTAGCCTATATGTAGCCTATCTGTATCCTATCTGTATAATATGTAGCCTATCTGCATAATCTGTAGCCTTTATGTAGCCGATCTGTATCCTATCTGTATAATATGTAGCCTATCTGTATAATCTGTAGCCTATCTGTATCCTATCTGTATAATATGTAGCCTATCTGTATAATCTGTAGCCTATCTGTATCATATCTGTATAATCTGTAGCCTATCTGTATAATCTGTAGCCTATCTGTATCCTATCTGTATAATCTGTAGCCTATCTGTATAATGGAGTGCAGAACGGACCAGATATAAACCCATATCTGTATATTAGAGTGTAGAACGGACCAGATATAAACCCATATCTGTATAATGGAGTGCAGAACGGACCAGATATAAACCCATATCTGTATAATGGAGTGTAGAACGGACAAGATATAAACCCATATCTGTATAATGGAGTGTAGAACGGACCAGATATAAACCCATATCTGTATAATGGAGTGTAGAACGGACCAGATATAAACCCATATCTGTATAATGGAGTGTAGAACGGACCAGATATAAACCAATATCCATAGAATGGAGTGTAGAACGGACCGGATATAAACCCATATCTGTATAATGGAGTGTAGAACGGACCAGATATAAACCCATATCCATAGAATGGAGTGTAGAACGGACCAGATATAAACCCATATCTGTATAATGGAGTGTAGTACGGACCAGATATAAACCCATATCTGTATCTGTATAATTTCCTGGAAAGTATCTCACTGATGAGCAAAAGTTCTTCATATTAGTTCTTCCTGAACAAATTGTTAGCTATCATGTGGTTCACTATCTTCTGTCGTACTAGTTACTGTAAACATGCAACACAAGTTAGGCTAACTGGGTTACATCTTCTCTATCATATTATCAAGAAGCCTTTAAATCGGTTGAAGTCAAGAAACAAATAAAGACCTTTTTGGGCGCAAGTAGTCAGGTTTCACATGATCCATTAATTGAAGTTCATAAAGCTTCAGAACACTTTCAAAACATTATTCTTACAGCTTGTAGTAAATCTCTTAGAAAAGGAAGTATGACTGGGAAAAAACAAAAATAAGAAGTCCCAACGTAAGAAATGGTTCGATCTTGACCTTATTCAAATGAGAAAAGAGTTAATGAATAAAAGTAATAACTATGCTCAAAACCCATTCAATATTCAATATAGAGATGCTTTTTTCAAATTTCGCAAATTATACAGCAAATGTTGCAAAAAAACGTGATTTTGTTCAAGGTGTTCTTGATAAGCTCGACTCCTTACAGAATAATGATCCAGAAAAATATTGGAAAATGATCAAAGACTTAAAAGAAGATGCAACTAGCAACAACTCTGACCCTAGTAAAAATATTTCACCGGAAACATGGGCTCAATATTTTAGTAGATTATTCACAGTTAAACCTGAATTCCAGCGGCAAAATAACTACTTCAATAATATCCTAAAGAAGATAGATAAATGTTCTACAAAATCTATTTTAGATAATGAAATTTCTGAAAAAGAAATACTTGCAGCTGTCAAAATACTAAAAAACAACAAGTCTGCCGGTGTTGATGGTATAAAAAATGAAATGCTGAAGTACAGCATATCTGACATTCTTCCTTGCTTAAAAAAGCTATTTAATATGATACTAACAAGTGGTGTGTGTCCCTCAAACTGGAAAGTAGGATTTATTAAAACTCTTTTTAAAAAGGGAAAACAAGATGATCCCTCTAATTATAGAGGTAAAGCCATTACTCCATGTGTTGCAAAACTTTTTAACAGTATTTTAAATAAAAGATTACAAGTTTTTTTTAGATGAAAATAATATTATTAATCCCGTACAGATCGGTTTTCAACCAAAAGCACGTACTAGTGATCATATGTTTGTGTTACGAACTCTCATAGAGAAATTTAAGTCCAATAAGTGCAAACTCTATGCTTGTTTTGTTGATTTTTTCAAAGCTTTTGATACGGTATTACATTCAGCTTTGTTTGTTAAACTCCATAACACTGGCATCACTGGTAACTTTTTTAACATCTTAAATGATATGTATAGTGACTCTTTCCTCAGTGTTAAGGTTGATAGTACAACTTGTTTAGAAAGCAGCTCCATGTTGAATGGGTCTAGTTCCTTAACTGAACAATTTAGACAAAGTGTTGGTGTTAAGCAGGGTGATAATTTAAGCCCTAATATGTTCAAAATATTCATAAATGATTTACCAAATATTTTTTCTGATATAAATTACAAATAGAAATTGGTAGATACAACAATACACCTGTTTCACTGAGATTATGCAGGATTTGTGATCTAGGGGAAGTGGAAGATGAATTTCACTTCATGTTTGTATGCCCTAAATATCAGTCTTTAATGAACATATATTTGGACGAAACATCACAGATTTGTAAAAACCTTAACTTTCTATCATTAAAAGACAAATTTATATTCTTATTAAGTAATGAAAATCATGAAATTATTAAAAGAACAGCTGAATACATTTGGTCCTGCTATAACTCCAGGCTAAACCAGCTTAATAGTCCTGCGTGATGTGCATTTCAATTCAATTGTGTATTTTGATAAAGTTTGTTTATATATAATTATAGGCAGTGGCTAGGATTACGGTTCCGTAATCCTAGACCCACAGGCTAGGATTACGGAAGTTCCGTAATCCTAGCGAGTCCTAGCTAGGGCTGTCTAGAGTTATGGAAGTTTTTATATCGAGTAAATTAAGCGTGCAGGTCGCCTTATATTGCATATTGACATCAATATTTCATGAATTTATACCAATATTGGTTTATTTACCATCGAGTAATCAGTTTTGGTTATGGTCAAGATATACAGTATGGTAAATTTAGATAATAAACGGCGGAAAATATCCAAATGCAAATACTTTTGATACTGTATTATAAAGCATGTACTTTTATCTACGCATTGATAAAGGTATTAAAATTCGGAAAATATATTGAGATAACAGATAATAGCAGGATTGAACAAGAATACTTCAACATATATCATGAATGCCGCTCGTGTGATCACCAACATATATCATAAATGCCACTCGTGTGATCAGAGTAAACACGAACGTAAATACACGAAGGTATATACGTTCGTGGGACAAAAAAAAACATTGAATGAGAGTTGAATTTTATTTTAAAAATGCATACAGGATCGATTGTTTACATAATTCTAAATTTAAAAGATTCCTAATGACATGAAAAGCGTAATCAGTTACAAATTAAAACAAATATTTAAGAAACTAAATATGACCATATTTGGAATTCGTATCACTACGCGCTGTCACACCGTAGATCCACTAGCAGGCTATGTAAATTGTGAATCAGCAAACGGTTTATAGCAACTTAATGTTTATTTCGAGGACCGAATGACGAACAAACATATCAGATCTATTACCGAAATTAGCAACACAATTTGTTTCAATCATGACAATCAATTTCAATGGAACTACATTTGTGTATTCGACCACGTACATTAATTAATTTATAAACATTCGGACTGCCTCTATTTTCTTCGCCTGCAAAGACACAATATTAGCGAAGTAAAATTCGAAGCATGAAATACCGATATTTCTATTAATTTGTCGATAAATATGCCAATATTTGTATAATTTCATGATATAATGATGACATCATGCAATATAAGGCGACCTGCACGCTTAATTGCACTCAGTATAAAAACTTCCGTAATTCTAGACAGCCCTAGCTAGGACTCGCTAGGATTACGGAACTTCCGTAATCCTAGCCTGTGGGTCTAGGATTACGGTACCGTAATCCTACCTACCTACCTATCCTCTTCGTGCCCACTGGCACATATAAGGCTGCAACCAGGTCTCTCCATTTCTGTCTGTCTTTCGCAATCTTCTCTATTTCTCCAAGTGTCTTTAAAATTTCCCATCGTCGTTATTTCATTGTTAATTGACCTTCTCCATGTTTCTTTTGGTCTTCCTCGGTGTCTTTTTCCGTCTGATGGGGTCCATTTTAGAGCTGTCTTGGTGATGTTATTTGTGTCTTTCCTTATTGCATGTCCTAGCCAACGGAATCTTCTTCGTTTTATTTGTGTTATTATGTTTGTTTGTCCAGTTCTTTTGTATAAGTCGGTGTTGGAAATTATTGTTGGCCAGTAGATTTTACAGATTTTGCGGAGGCATTTGGAGTGGAATCCTGATAGTTTTTGACTGTCTTTTTGTGTTACCCTCCAACATTCTGCCCCATACATCAACACGGAGAGGACGTTGCTCTGGTAGAGTTTAATTTTTGTTTTTTCACTGATGTTGCTGGATCGCCATATCCCAGCAGGCACACAACGTTTAATCCACGTGGATTAAACGTTGAATAAACGTTGACAATCGTTGCAACCATTTTCAACGAAAGTACAACCTTATATCAACGAAAAGATAAATGGTTTCTTCTTCAACGTTGATAAAACGTTGAATTAACGTTGGCATTCGTCAGAAAGTTCTTCTTAGCTTTAAAACAAGGATTATAAAGGATTATATCACCATACTTGATTCTTATCAGATAAAGTAAATAGCTCAATAGGAGATTGATAAATTGTGCACTTAATACATGGACTTAACATCACCATAAATTTGCCAAAAAGATTAAATTGATTATTGCAGATCTTATTGACATATAACATCCTCCTTTAATGGTGAAGCCAGCAAAACTATTTTGCAAGTGCTATACAATATGTTCAACTAAAGATCAGAAAGTCCTAAATAACAGTTACTATAGAATTTGCCTTTTTGAAAGTTGTGGTTACTTTGTACAAGACCAAGACTCTGCTTGTACAGGGAGTGTTGCTATATCATATATAGTATATGGACAGGAGTTTTATGGTGGTAATTAACTAAATACCAGCAGAGTTCCTGGATCAACATTTAAACTAGGATATTACAACTGACCACAACTCTAGAACAAGTGATTTTATATACAGTTCTACGAAGCAGCCTCAGTGTTAGAATCGACAGAAATGTAAGTAAAGCTATACATATTGATTTTATTACTTTATATGCGCTTCATTATGTTATATTTTTTATCATATTTTTTATGATCCATTGAAGCATATCGCTGGCTTAGAATGAGAAGGTCGTAACTACAAAATCAATATTTTGAGAAAAACTGTCAGATAATCACTCTGTAACTTCAGTTTGGTCAACGTGACAACTCCTGATCTTCATGAAAATAGGCTAAAAAGACGCCTCATAATGTAGATTTCAAATATACAATAGTATTAAAAGGTCGAAAGTGGCACTTACGACCTTCTCATTCTAAGCCAGCGATATATAGTACAGACTGACTCTGTATACAAGCATGGTGTGTGCTTTAACAATATTTAGTTCTCAGAGGCCAGGGAAGTACCGGAGATTTTAGAAACTGGTGTCACCCACTTCAATTTCATACTTAAATAACATCGATAAATTGTGCACACAGGTAAATCAACTGATGTGGGTTATACCAAATTTTCCCACCTTTCTTGTTAACATAGGCACACTATTTCATAATGTTTTAACTTTTATTGATCAATGTATTTTCAGAAGCTGTTGGTCAGTGTCATCTAAGTACTTAGTTACACTAAACTCTGTGGAAATAACGATTAAAGAATGGTTTAATTACGCCAGAAACAGAAATGGGGGATCAAGAAGAAGAAGACAGGAACTAAAGAAGGCGAAATAGGCTGCCAAGGAGAGACGGGCTAGGAAGGAGGCGGTAGACTTTGGCTGATAATGTCAATTGCTTGTTAACTTACGTAGACAACAAATAAAATTAGAATTTGATTTTTGTTTGAATTCGAATATTTATGTAAAGTTGGTAGTGATGAATCTCAGATGTATTCTAAAACATGCTGACTTGTTCATTTGACCAGGAAGTGTGGTACATATTGAGCTTTCCGTTTTTACTTATTTAAGATCGATTGTGAAACCAGTTTTTCTAACTTATATTAATTACTTTCAACACCTCATTGCTGATGTTATCCATCACCAAAAAGGTATACAAACTGAGAGAAGAGATGCAAGTTTCCCTTTTATTGGGAATTTCTGGTACCATTTAAAGTTCACCTTTGCTATGATGCTGCCACACATAGGATCAAACCAAGACCCTCACACACACGAAGCAGACTCTCTACCACTAGGCTATGGAGATTTTGTGATCACTTTTTGTTCATTTTTCAGATACAGATTTTCTAGTATCATTTTAATTGCATCTTTGGTATGACACGGCCACACATGGGATCGAACCAAGGACCTCCTTACACACTCAAAGCAGGCTCGTTACCACTAGGCCATCAAGGTTTTGTGATCACTTTTTGTCCGCCTTTCAAGAACAGAGTTTAACGTTAATGCAACCTTATTTCAACGTTGATGCAACCTTATTTCAACGTAAATGCAACCTTATTTCAACGTTAACGCAACCTTATTTCAACATTGATGCAACCTTATTTCAACGTTAATGCAACCTTATTTCAACGTTAATGCAACCTTATTTCAACGTTGATGCAACCTTATTCCAACGTTAATGCAACCTTATTTCAACCTTATTTCAACGTTGATGCAACCTTATTTCAACGTTGATGCAACGTTAATGCAACGTTGCATTTAGGTTGTATTAACGTTGAAGTTTCGTTGCAACATAGTGGTTGCAAATGAAACGCTTATACAACCTTATTTCAACGTTGCCCCGCAACGTTTTTTCAACGTTGTATAAACGTTGCTGTGCCTGCTGGGATCTTGTTTAGCAGGTGGAATGATGTTCTTGCTATTTGGAGTCTATTTTTTATGTCTTTTTCTGTTGCGTTGTTTTTGCTGAGGATGCTGCCTAAATATGTAAAATTGTCTACTTCTTCTATTGGTTTGTTGTTTAAGGTTATTATTGATGGAGTGTTGGTAAGTTGCATTGTCTTTGACTTTTTCTTGCTGATATTAAGTCCTACTTGGTGAGCGTATTTTGCCAGATCGTCAGTTTTCTTTTGTAGGTGTTCAGCATTGCTTGAAAGAAGGGCAATGTCGTCTGCAAACTCCAGATCATCCAATATTGATGTCAGAGTCCATCTGATTCCTCTGTTCTTGTTTCCGACAGCATTCCTCATCACCCAGTCAATGGCAACAAGGAAAAGCATTGGTGACATGGTGCATCCTTGTCGTACCCCACTGGAGATGTTGAACCAGTTGCTAAGTTTGTTGTTGTGGATGACGCTGCAGGTGAAGTTTTCATAAAAGCTCTTTATTATGTAGATACATTTTTCTGGGCACCCATATGCTTTAAGGATTTTCCAAAGACTTTCTCTGTGAATGCTATCAAACGCTTTTTCGAAATCGATGTAGTTGATGTGGACTTTGCTATTCCATTCTATGCACTGTTCCATGATGTTTCTTAAGGTAAATATATGGTCTGTGCATCCAGTGCCAGGTCTGAATCCTGCTTGTTCTTTCCTTAAGGTTCCATCAATTGAGCTGCTGAGTCTCATGCAGATGATTTTGCAGAAAACTTTGCTTGGTATGGACAGTAGTGTAATTCCACGCCAGTTTGAGCAGTCCATCTTGTCGCCCTTTTTTGGAAGTTTTACAATGAGGCCTTTACACCAATCAATTGGGAGGGTTTCTAATGTCCATATCTGTGTGAAAAGTTTGTGGAGTTGTTCAGAGGCCAGTTTCGTGTCTGCTTTAAGCATTTCACTTTCAATGTTGTCAATTCCTGGTGATTTATTATTTTTTAGTTGGTTAATGGCTTTTGTTATTTCGTCTTTGGATGGTGGATCTCAATCTATGTCGAATGGTTCTCCAAAAGGTTCATCTATGGTGGCTGTTTCTACAGGGTCTGGTCTATTCAATACTTCATTAAAGTGTTCAGCCCATCGTTTAAGTTGTTCAAATTCTACAGTAATCTTGTCTCCTGCTTTATTCTTCACTGGTCCAGTACCAGAATCAAATTTTCCTGTCAGTTCTCTTGTAATTCTGTGTACTTCACCCATGGCTCCTCTGTTGGCTGCTGTTTCCGCCTCGTTAGCTTTGCTGTCGTAGTAGTCTCTTTTTTCTTCGGCGTTGCTAATGTAAGATAAGCGCGTTGCTAATGGAAGAAAATCTTATCTCACATTAGCAACATCTTTCTCACATGAGCAACCGCACGTGAATTTATTCCGACCTTTAAGTGGGTCTACTTTTACTTCTACTACGTCTGCATAGTAGATAAACTTGGTATTTAGCTAACAAGAAGAACAAAAATAGGTTCTATACTACTTAAGGGGCATTTTCTTAGGCAGAGCATAACTGTGTAGGCACATTACGACGCTATGTTATAGATTGTTTTGAATGCGAACGTACGGCAAATGCCACGTTATGATGACGTCACGTTGACGCCACGAACGCTAAATAATGATAAAAACTCATATTTTCACGAATTGCGTCGAAGAAAAATGATCCACCATGAGACAGTCTATGTAAGATAAGGAAATCTCACCCTCGGGGTCGGAATTTTAACCAGGGAACTCGGCAAGCCTCGTCCCTGGTTAAAATCCGACCCCTCGGGTGAGATATCCTTATCCTGCATAGAATCTCATGGTGGATCCTTATAGTCTTTTCGAAGTTTTCGTTTTGTTTCTTTGTTGATATCGGAGTATTCTTTGCTGTATTGCTGTGTAAGTCTCTCAGATCTTGCATTTTGTTTTCTTTCTTTCAAGGTTCTTCTTTTGTCTATAAGGTTCCAAGTATCAGTTTTTATCCATTTCTTATCACTTTTCTTCTTTGTACCAAGTACTGTTTTGCAGGCATAGGTGTAATTGTCTTTTATATTTGTCCAGGTGGTTTCCACATCTGGCTCTAATCCATCTCCAGTATCACCAAGCACTTGGAATCTATTTCTTAGTACTAACGAGAACTTCTTGCTTATTGTAGGATCTTTAAGCTTGGCTGTATGATATCTTGGTTGAGTTGGTTCTGATATGGATGGAGCTTTTCTAAGATGAAGTTTAATCTTGGATAGAAGTAGGTGGTGGTCACTACCAACATCCGCTCCTCGTCGAACCACTACGTTTTCTAAGGAGTGTCTCCATCGACCATTGATGATAATGTGGTCTATTTGGTTGCAGTCTCTTCCATTTGGTGACTCCCATGTTTTCTTGTGTATATCTTTGTGTGGGAAGATGGTACCACCAATCACAATGTTATTTATTCCACATATGTCGGCTAGTCTTTCACCGTTCTCATTCATTTCACCACATCCGTGAGTTCCCATACATCGTTCTCTTCCTTCATTTGAATGTCCAACCTTCGCATTTATGTCTCCAATTATCAGTAAAAGATCGTGTGTTGGTATTTCATCAATGGCTTTTTGTAGTTGTTGGTAAAATATATCTTTCTGGTCTTCCTCTGAGTCATTTGTTGGCGCATAACATTGTATAATAGTTGTTTTTGTAAATTTTCCATTGAACCTAGCTGTTATTAGTCTTTGATTGATTGGTTTCCATTCTATTAAACTTTTCTTTGCTGTTGATGTCATGATGATGGCTACGCCTTCTCTATGTTGGTTGTCTTCTCTACCAGAGTATATTATTGTATTGTTTGATGTTGTCGTAAGAGATCCATTTCCTGTCCATCTACTTTCACTTATTCCTAAAATTTCGATCTTGTATTAAGCCATCTCTCTTTCTACTTGCGCCGTTTTTCCCACCTCGTACATCGTCCGCACGTTCCATGCTCCAATGTAACAAGATTGCTTTGGATGCAATAGTGATGGTCTAGTCGTGCTTTCAGCAGTCATTTGCCCATTTTGAGTCTGGAGATCACCACTATTGTCCGGTTGTTGAGTTTGTTCCTGATTTGCAGTTTCCGTAACAAGGTTCTTTTTTAAAGGGTGGAGTTGTTAACACCACGCCTAACCTCCACTCTGGTGGGCCGGGTTTTCTCTCTGGGTTTCCTTCCCGTAGATGATTATAGTTACCACTAGTAACGAGTTCCATCTACCCGGATTTTCTGTCTGGGTTTTCTCCCATAGCCTTTGACTCTCCCGAGCCATCCACAAGGCAGTGAAGCTATTTAACCCATAACTGGGGACTAGGTTTGAAGGCAACAGTATATCCACACGCCTGTGGGCCCTGTTACGCCATGCATCTAGGGGCCTAGACTCCTCCGAGACCTTGTGCTTCTGCCTGGGGCCGCAAGGTGCCCAGTTAACCGTCTACCACCTCTAGGAGGATCCCATTTCTGGGGCACATAGGTCTTATTGTATGATAGGCTATAATTGGCAGGGAAGACTTACGCACTCGGCTTCCTTTTCACAGCAAGCTGCTATCCAATGATGAGGCTGAAAGCGAGAGTGACAAGCACAGACACCACAACACACATACTGTACGCGTCATACAATCATTTGGCAGACCGTAATCCTAGCCACTGCCATAATTATAACATTCTGTTTGTCATTTAAAATGCCTATTTTAATTTACTGTTATACTAGTCCTTAGTTAATTGTTTTACTACTAATCAGAATCAAGCCTGTGTTACTTTATATATCTTATGTTCTTGAACATTGTTCATCTGTTTTTGTGTGATTTATATGCCCGAGAGGGCCCATGATTGGTAATAAAATTTATTCTATTCTATTCTATTCTAGCTATTTTGGTACGTGTGATGCTCCAAGGGGGACCTGTAGCGCGGATTCTGTTCTATTCTACTAGGGTTCCACGAGACGATATATATACTTACCTATATTTTTAAACTCTCAACCTGAGTCAATAAGTACCTTAACAAAGCAAGAACTCTTGTTTTTACAAGTGCATCACTTTTCCAGTGAGCTTAACATAAGTATAGCGCGTCCGTACTGAAGTACGGTTCAGACGGATTTTAGTAGAGACCATTTCCAAAATGGCCGCGCCCTTGCACATTATGGCGGCATTTTTCAACTCTAAAATGCTTTGTTTAATTGCTTTCTATTTTAGTTTAACTATCATCATTTCTGATGGTGCAAGGCTCAGTGACCCGAAAATCCTACTGCCATTCCACAGTTCCGTTGTCACAAACTACACACTTCAAATCAACTTGACTCGAGATGAAGCTAGAAATCCGAGTTGTTACACATGGTAAAATCTTGATTATTCATCATGTACTACTATAAATCTGCTTTCAAATTGTCAGGTATTCAGACAAAGGTCTAACAATACCAAATACTAAAACAGAGCAGTATAAAAACTCTTTTTTTATAAGAATGGCGCCTGCCAACTCAAATTTATGTTACGTCAACCGAGGGCTTTAACATATATGGCTTTAAGACTAAGCTCTAGTTCTAACGGTCAATAACGCGCACTCCCCTCGGTGCAAGGCGTAATCAATTCAAGGTCTCGGTACTACAGTAGCGCTATACTAATAGTAAGACACGGCTTGTTTTAAAAAACACTACAAAGTGGACGAAGCGAACAATTTATATGATACCGCAGCTAGTATAGACCGTTGCACAGCCGAGCTACCAAGGAAAACTGAAACAGGCTGTTGCATTTAAATAAAAGAAAGCGCTCACATAGTCAAACAATCTCAACTCAGTTGAGTCAGTACTGGATGACAGTAGCAACAACGCAGGGTCAGTTGAAAGACTTCTTTGACTTGCCCGGTATTCACTAGCTAACATTGTACAACTTGTTAAGCGAGCAGTACAATTCAGTCCCTCGGTCTCACCGTCTGTCCAGACTTCTTGTTAAAGTTTTTGATCACTTTCAATATGTTGTTTGCTATCCATGCTTATTGCTAAATTGCTTGAAACTTGTCACTCATTATGTGATATTTACTATCGTATGACAACCTACTAGTAAAGTAAAATAATTCTAGGATGTCCCATGATTTTTGTCGAGCCCGTTTGCGTTGAGCACGACCTAATCTCCACTATTGGTGTAACTGTATGTGTGAGCGTCCATTTTATTTTTGGTTTTGTTTGTATTGTAGGCGTAGTAGTAGACTTGATGTTGCTTCTGTTCGACTCATCAATAGTACAGATAATGAGTGTTCATTGTCTGCAGAGATCTCGGCCGTCTCAAAGTCCTCCATGAGAAAAACTTCCATCGTTATGGTAGAGAATAAAGGTAATGTTAAACTTGTTAATGTTATTTGTTCTTTTAACCTTGTTCCCGTATACATTGCACCTTTAACCTATAGTATATACTGTAAAATCATTTAATGGGACAACCTTGAAAGGACCAGTGTTTGTGTCTAGCCGTAACTTGATATTATACTGGAAAGGAACCAGAGACTAGTTATATAATGTACATCATTTGCACTCTGATTATTTGGGGGGGATTATGGTTATTGACGCTGTTAAATGTCAGGTAAAATTATTGATAAACATGAATCCTATTAACAGGTAATAGAATTGTAGAAAAGCCTTGTTGTAAACATATATGTGATCTGTGAAAATTGTGGTTTTGCAAAGGTTGAGGTCTGTAGGTAAATGTTTTATTGAATTTCAAAACTGGTATATTTTGTGTGTGATCTTGGTTGTAACTTGTATTGCTACTTTCTTTCTTTTACAGTTACTGGTGAAATACTGAAGTGTATTGTTATAGTTGATACCTTACATCGTATAGAGATTGAGACCACGACACGTTTACTTTACCTTGAAGATTCACCCGAGGAAATGATGGTCAGAGGTTACGACCTTGAAGGTATAGCCTATGATGCACTTTTCTGAAAGCTATGTGTCTCAGTAGCTAAGTGGTGACAGCATTTTTTCCCCTTCTTTGTAAAAGTACCCATAAAAGGTACTTTCCCAATCAGGAATAATGATAATTTTACCCTATTTACAAGTAAACAATTCCCCAAAACGGAGAAAATCAACATTGAAGCTACGTCAATTATTTGGAAAACATGAACAACTTGCCTTTATTTTGTTTCCATTGCAGCAATATGTTAATTATAAATATATCATGTAATATGTCAAAAAAAACAAGTGTAAAGACCTTTAAAAGCCTTTTAAATAATTTATTATAATATCCCAATTTCAGGATTTTCCCACGAAAATTCCCAATTTCGATATTTTACGCACAAAAATTCCCTGGTAATTGACTGGTACCTGGTACTTTCCCAAATTAGCAACAAAAAAATGCTGAGTGAGTGCACTTGCCATCTCATCAGGCAGCATGGGTTCAAATACTGGTGAACACGCTGATATGCCTGCCATATTTTAACATAAAGCTGATTGGCAAATAAAGGCTTTGCTTCGCTCGGCTACTGGTGAACACGCTGATATGCCTGCCTTATTTTAGCATAAAGCTGACTGGCAAATAAAGGCTATGCTTGGCTCGGCTCGGCTATGGTTTATCTGTCTCACTACTTGTATTGTAGTATCGGGGTTGTAAATGTCTGCCAGATGCTTAAAAAAAAAATTAAATACAAAAAATTTACAAACAATCACCATTATGAAAGGATGTAACATTAGTGTTCTTTATAGTAAAGGACATGTATGCTCAACATAATTTTCACCAGTTAAAGGGCAGTACTGTAAGTCTGGTGCTTGACAACTTCGTTATTTAATAAAAATACAAGGGCTGTGTCTTGGTATAGTATTCAATGAAAGGATAGTTTATCAAACTTTATGATAATCAAGGGGCAGTAACTCTCATTGTTTGCTGTAATCAAAAGCCAGCGGCTACAATATGCATTCTAATGGTAGAGAAATAACTTGGAAGTTTTTTTTTTT
Organism: Spisula subtruncata; assembly: GCA_963678985.1. NCBI lineage: Eukaryota > Metazoa > Mollusca > Bivalvia > Venerida > Mactridae > Spisula > Spisula subtruncata. The sequence continues at coordinate 3,497,281 of OY787674.1, forward strand.
ATAGAATTTGGGCCTGGAATTAGTGTCATAACAATTAAGTAATTTATGTAGTATTTTATTTCATATAACTTGTTATAATTTTGCTTAGTTTTCACATTAATCATTATTTACGTTCATTTAATGTGTATATTCTGTTACTTTCAGGGAATGTGTTTTCTAGTTTAAGAGGTTTAGAGTTTCAGTGGAGTTTACATTCTGATACAAGTGGTGGACATGATGCTATTGTAGATGCTAACTCTATCCTCAGGTCGGTAGCTGACTACTCACAAAACTAAGTTGCAGGGGTGTGGAAATCCTCAAATTTTTCAAAATCGGACTGAAAAATCCACTTGCCCGAAGACTAAATCAACTTGCCTAAAAAGCCACAAAAAGAAACAAAATTTCAGTTTCAATCAATTATCAAGTCAAGTTTGAGAGTAACCCACTGTTTACCTGATACTAAATCATTTTCAATCAGAATTTAGAGGGTTGCTCTTCTGTTTAAGTAAAATAGGACACTAAATATTATTTTCTAATGTTAGTTTTGTACTTGCCCATGGGCAAGCTGAATGGAAACATCCACTTGCCCACAGGCCAAAAAACCCAAGTCAGGCAAGTCGGACACTGGAATTGCACATCCCTGGTTATATTTAGAAATATGAAAAAACAAGACTGCGTTCAATAAACGCTTATGCCCCCGTGGAAGCCATGTCCATAAAAAGCTAAGTCAATCAGGGGCCATTATTCAGTTAAAATGTTTGATAGTGTTACATGGCTTTGAACTATAAGGGGCTTATGATGGTAAACGAATAATGCCACATTTGAAAGCAGTGCCTTGATCGACTTCATGTGTGATCTGGTGATACAGATGTTATGGTTCTTTGTCACTGCACTTCTCCAAGTTGCCATCTATTCATATACCAAGTTTCAAGTCAATATGTTTAATAGTTTGGAAGATATACTCAGAGCAAAATTTGACTATAAAAAAACACTAAAGGGGAGATAATTCAAAATTTAAGACAGACAGAGTTATGGTTCTTTGTCAATGCACTTCTCCAAGTTGCCATCTATTTATATTTCATATTTCATGTCAATATGTTAAATAGTTTTGAAGATACGCTCCAGACAAAATTTTATTGTGAAAATACTAACGGGGAGATAAGTCTAAGTCCAAAATTAGGTCAAGGTGAAGGTCAAAATGGAGTCAGGTGATACAGGCGCGTGGAGAGTGGTCATATACAACATCCATGCAAGTTTGAAAACTTTGTAGCAAGCCATTTTAATGCTAGAAGAAACGGTCAATTTGGGTTAACCTGGCCGGACGGACGGACGGACGAAAGGACGGACGGACGGACTGGTGAATTACTATATGCCTCCCGATCTATCGATACGGGGGCATAAAAACAGTAGCAAAAAAAGGTTTCAGCAAATTTCTAAATATGTATGTTCATACATGTGAGAACATGGATCCAACTATGTATAATATAACTTATATACTTAACCATCTCTGATAAATCATACATGTTAGAACATGGATCCAACTATGTGAATTATTCCAAAATCTCCCACATTTCACAATATCTTGCCCATACTATAGCACTTCTATTGTTGATATTTTCAGGATTTTAAAGTTTAGTGAATCTCATTATACGACACCAGCTCACATTGAGGGTATAGAAGACCAAGGAAAGCAAGGTGATGTGATACTGGTGGAGGGTATCCGGACAGGAAGTGCTTATGTCTGGGCCAAATTACGAGACCCTTCCTATCAGGTATTATACATGTCATGTGGTAGTTGGTGTCTATCTTGTCAGGGTGACTTATACAGGGAACATATGAAAATCTTCTTGTCTTTAACTACAATGCCTAGAGCTTTGATATTTGGTATGTAGCATCATCTATTCAAACTTCTTAGAAGGCGTAAATGATTTCTTAGGTCACTATCTATAGGTGCATTTAGACAGGTGAGCGACCTATGTGCCCTCTTGTTTTTAATTTTCAAACGTGTATGATAAAGCAATATTAGAGACTTTGATAACTCAGTTTATTCTAGCTTTACTTTGATTCTTTCCATATTTTAATACAGAACTATACTGGTAGATATAGACTTTTAGTTCAACTGTTTTAATTGATCTATCATCATTTATACAGAGATATGTGTTGGATTATTTCAGTCTGTTGAGCACAGTAGTGTACGACTTATGGTGATTGCTAACCTAATGATTAGTCCACCGGAAGCCTATATACTGAAATATGCTACAGTCAAATATAAGGTGGAACAGATCCGACAGAATCTAGTAGTCGGTAAGTTGACTGGTTCTGTGACATAGGGGTATTTTTATATCTCAGCCAGTTGGTGGCGTCTTTATGGCTTGCCCATCTCATACTAAAGCTTAAAGCCGATTAGCACATGTCTGGTTGTCCAGGAAGTAATTGTTGATTCGGACAAGTTACTGCTACAGTAATTATACTAAAGTATAGCTTGGCTATATTGACGTGAGCCTGACCTTTATGCAAGAATATATTACAAGGTTCTTGCTTTGAATATATCAATTTCCGCAAGCAAATCGTGCGATATCGGTATTTCAATTTTTTGTGTGTATTACATCTCGAGCGTCTTCGTGATACTCCCCGATTATGAAAACATACAATCGGTGTTTTAAATGTAGGCAATATATCAACTGTTAAATTATGCTAATCAAAAGGTCAGGCTCGTGTAAAATTAGTCAAGCTATATATAAGAAAAACTATTTAGTTTTATCAGATGGAGCAAGTAATTTAAAAAATTTATAGTCACATACTGATACTATTAATAATTTTAAAACACTTCACCATCATCCAAATTATATATAGCTTGACCATCTAAAACAGTTGCAAGAGGAATAGATTCTCATCATTTTTATCATAGAAGATTTGTTGTTTTGTACTGGTTGATAATTTTATTCAAATAAGCTTGCAGCTAGGAAGACATTTACTTCACTTTAATATTGTTGTGAATTTTGTCTGAAATGTTTTAATATCAATATCAACATGTGAAGTCTTGAGGTTTTGATCTGCTGGAATCAAGTTTCATCAGTTGGTCTGAAACCTGGTTCTTGCAAATGTCTGAAGGCCCCTTGATTGTCAAAAAGGGTTAATCGCATATGATTTACCTGATTTTCAATTTGGCTCCGTTGACTCCCCTGTTAGATGCTGCTACTTCTACCACTAGAATGATGTATTTGTTCACTATAACTATGTCTGACTATATTTACAGCCATACAGATGCCTTCTACTCAGTATTACCTAGAGGTTGTAGATGCCGGTATAGGGACACTAGATGCAGCTACATCTACCACTAGAATGGTGTATTTGTTCACTATAACTATGCTGATTATATTTACAGCTATACAGATGCCTTCTACACAGTACTATCTAGAGGTTGTAGATGCTGGTATAGGGACACTAGATGCAGCTACCTCTACCACTAGAATGGTGTATTTGTTCACTATAACTATGTCTGACTATATTTACAGCTATACAGATGCCTTCTACACAGTACTATCTAGAGGTTGTAGATGCTGGTATAGGGACACTAGATGCAGCTACATCTACCACTAGAATGGTGTATTTGTTCACTATAACTATGTCTGACTATATTTACAGCTATACAGATGCCATCTACTCAGTATTACCTAGAGGTTGTAGATGTCGGTATAGGGACACTAGATGCCGCCACTTCTACCACTAGAATGATGTATTTGTTCACTATGACTATGTCTGACTATATTTACAGCCATACAGATGCCATCTACACAGTACTATCTAGAGGTTGTAGATGCCGGTATAGGGACACTAGATGCAGCTACATCAATCACTACAGCGTTAGAACTTGGAGAGACTGAAGTTAAACTCATCGATAAAAGTATCCTTGTTCTCATACTGTAAAATAATTTTTGTGGGGGATTAAATTTCAAGGATTTCGTGGTTCACCTTAAACCAAATCAAATCCCTTCGAACATTAATTTTGACCCCTGTATTTATTACCTGAAATGCAAAATCCACAAATTAACGTCCCCTCGAAATGGTCTTTTACCAAAACCACAAAATTTCGTTCCATCGAAATTAGATAATTTTACAGTATTGCATTTCTGCTGGACTACATTATTATACCCCCTGCATGATAGAAGTTGTAAGGGAGTATACTTATTCAGCTTTTCTGTCTGTCCGTAGACGGAATCTTGCAAACACAACTCCTCCTACAGTCCTACATATATGAACAACCTTAACATGTAGATGTGCATGAAGGAATTAGCGTTAATATTATTTTTGCCAGAATTATGGCCCTTTGCCGGCAGGGGGAATATTAGTCTACCGAATGGCAACAGTTCTAGTTTCATTATTGATCTCCAACAACTTATTGGAAATGTTGGAAACTTTTTACCTCGGGAGATGCATATACTGATGACATGTTCCTGTTTAGTGATAATGAACCAGTCAATATTATACTGCCCAGATGGTGAGGGAGTTACAGGGGGAATTAGGTAGACGAATCTTCCTGACTGGCCGGAATTTGACAACCTCATTGACTTGTAGTCCTGGGGAATAGACTGGTCGGTTCTGAGACCTGGGAATTACTATGTGATTACAGAATATTGACGTGTATAAGTCATTTATGTAGAATATAGAATTAATCGATTCATAAGTTTGTATTTTCTATCTGAAACTACCAGGTATGTAGAGTATAAATACTTTCATAGATATTGTGTGTGTAACTTACTGGTATTAAACCTTAACTTTGTGATAGATATTAAATCATCAGATGTCCTGGGACAACCGTCAGCCATGCTGCATGTAGTCAGTGCCAGTTATCTAGGTAGTATACAATATGATAGTTCTGTTTTATATTAAGCACACAAATAATCACTGTTATATATCATACCCTGATGAAGGCTATGTGTCCTTAGCTGAAACGTAGGTTCTACTAACAAGATTAATACATCTGCTTGTTGGTTTTTTGTTCCACTTTGTCATTTATTGTTTACAAAATTGTCTCTGGATCGAAATCACACAAATTGTTTTGTTAATGGAAATTAAAAAGAGAGTGAAAAATCGCTATGGCAACAAAGGGAAGGCAGCACTCGACGGAAATAGCTAAGCATGAGAGGCACAAAAAGGAACATCTTGGAAAAACTAGCACAGACCACAAGCTTACGTAACAATGTTCAATACAAAACTGAATTCTAATTTCAATGTAAAAAATCCTTAATAGTTTTAAGAATTACTGTAAATGATACATGTTGTGTTGCTGTTGATATATGGTAATAAAAGTAAAACTTTGTTCAAACTTTCAGTTAAACTCCTACTCTGATATTTGTATCCCTGTTAAAGTATTTAGTTTTGAAAATGTGATGTTATTGAAACAATTGGTGTTTTTTATGCCCCCGTATCGATAGATCGGGAGGCATATAGTAATTCACCTGTCCGTCCGTCCGTCCGGCCAGGTTAACCCAAATTGAACCCAAATTGACCGTTTCTTCTAGCATTAAAATGGCTTTCTACAAAGTTTTCAAACTTGCATGGATGTTGTATATGACCACTGTCCACGCGCCTGTATCACCTGACTCCATTTTGACCTTCACCTTGACCTAATTTTGGACTTAGACTTATTGAAAGGTAAAATTCTTGGTTAACCCAAATTGACCGTTTCTTCTAGCATTAAAATGGCTTGTTACAAAGCTTTCATACTTGCATGGATGTTGTATATGACCACTCTCCACACGCCTGTATCACCCGACTCCATTTTGACCTTCACCTTGACCTAATTTTGGACTTAGACTTATCTCCCCTTTAGTATTTTTACAATAAAATTTTGTCTGGAGCGTATCTTCAAAACTATTTAACGTATTGACTTGAAACTTAAAATATAAATAGATGGCAACTTGGAGAAGTGCATTGACAAAGAACCATAACTCTGTCTGTCTTAAAGTTTGAATTATCTCCCCTTTAGTGTTTTTTTACAGTCAAATTTTGCTCTGAGTATATCTTCAAAACTATTAAACATATTGACTTGAAACTTGGAATATAAATAGATGGCAACTTGGAGAAGTGCAATGACCAAGAACCATAACTCTGTCTGTCTTAAATTTTGAATTATCTCCCCTTAAGTATTTTCAGAATCAAATTTTGACAGGAGCGTATCTTCAAAACTATTTAACGTATTGACTTGAAACTTGAAATATAAATAGATGGCAACTTGGAGAAGTGTATTGACAAAGAACCATAACTCTGTCTGTCTTAAATTTTGAATTATCTCCCCTTTAGTGTTTTTTTATAGTCAAATTTTGCTCTGAGTATATCTTCAAAACTATTAAACATATTGACTTGAAACTTGGAATATAAATAGATGGCAACTTGGAGAAGTGCAATGACCAAGAACCATAACTCTGTCTGTTTTAAATTTTGAATTATCTCCCCTTAAGTATTTTCAGAATCAAATTTTGACAGGAGCGTATCTTCAAAACTATTTAACGTATTGACTTGAAACTTGAAATATAAATAGATGGCAACTTGGAGAAGTGCATTGACAAAGAACCATAACTCTGTCTGTCTTAAATTTTGAATTATCTCCCCTTTAGTGTTTTTTTATAGTCAAATTTTGCTCTGAGTATATCTTCAAAACTATTCAACATATTGAATTGAAACTTGGAATATAAATAGATGGCAACTTGGAGAAGTTCAATGACCAAGAACCATAACTCTGTCTGTCTTAAATTTTGAATTATCTCCCCTTTAGTATTTTCAGAATCAAATTTTGACAGGAGTGTATCTTCAAAAGTGTTTAAGATATTGACTTGAAACTTGGTATATGAATAGATGGCAACTTGGAGAAGTGCAGTGACAAAGAACCATAACATCTGTATCACCAGATCACACATGAAGTCGATCAAGGCACTGCTTTCAAATGTGGCATTATTCGTTTACCATTAGCTTTTTATGGACATGGCTTCCACGGGGGCATAAGCGTTTATTGAACGCAGTCTTGTTTTATTACTGCAGGATTTGTTGTGTTACCCGACAGGAAGTGGGTGTTAGAGACTGGGCGTGTATATACCATACTGATAGAAGTATATGACCAACATAGTCATAAGATACACCCATCTGATGTAAGTTCTTTTTCTTCGAGTCTTCTTCTTCTTCTAATCTTCTTCGAATCTGTTATAGTACCTGGTGAATTATCAACTTGTTGAATAATAGTGTGTGTGTGTCTAGCTGTGGGGGCCTGACATGAAACTCAGATTATAAGATAACCGTGCATGGGTGTGAAAATTCCACTTGCCTGTAAAAATGAATCTTCTTGCCCAGGAGAACACAAAAAGCTAAAAAAAAATCCGTTTCAAAAATTCATGTTCACAAACTTGAGAGTAACCTACTGTGAACCTGATACTGAATCACTTTCAGTCAGTATTTAGTATTTAGGGATTTTCTTAAGTTTTTAGGTGAAATAGGGCAAGCTAGAAGGAAAAATCATCTTGAACGCAGCTCAAAAAGCCCAAGTCAGGCAAGTCAGACACTGGAATTCCACACCCCTAACATGTGTCCAGGGAATCCATACAGATTAGGGATGTTCTAATGACAAATCATGATAAATGTTCTTTCTTTTCAGAATGTTATAATTGATGCATTGTTTCCCAAAGAATATTTTGATGTACAATTTTCGACTAAGAATGGAACATATCATATTGTGAAGACATTGAAGCGAGGTGATACAGACGTCGATGGTGTATTCTCTACAATTCTCAAACAGGTTAGTGATAGATGGCAGAGAGGAATTAAGGAATTCATATTTATAAGATTTCCAAAAACTTATTTTCCAATCCATAAACTTATTCCATATTAGTGTTATTGTATAAGTTTATTTTGAAAACATTAAGCACTTTCGCCCATCAGTTTACATGCATATTTACATTAATATCATGATACATGTTTCAATACAGTATTGGTTATTAATTAACTATCGTTACTCCATTATGTAATATGTACAGTATTACTCGCACTCATACATACATACATGTATCACTATTCACAAGGTTTGCACAATACTTGAAAATTCCTTGAATTAGATGCCTAGTCCTTGAAAAATCCTGGAATTTCTCACTTAAAAGAAATCCTTGAAAAGTCCTGGATTTAAAAAAAAACGAATTAATTCTTTTACTTTATATCAGGTATTACTTGCTGTGGTTTAATTATTGCAATTTGTACTTTCCGCCAAATCATTCTTCCCCAAAAATTTACTTTCACAACGTCAGACATATCTGGATAAAAATCATCAAGTGAATATAAACCACATGAACAAGACATTTTTCGACATAAATATTATTTTGTTTTATTGGTGCATTATCAAATGTGCTATAGTTAATTTTGTTGCGAATGTAATAATTGGGACTTTCAATTTGCAAAATAAGTTCAAAACTGAAAATTGCGAATATAAAGTGATTTACAGTAGTCCTTGAATGATACTAGAAAACACAAATAAATCACAAAAAATAGGGGCCTAATCGCCGCAGCTTTATGACTAGTACAAGTGTCCCGAAATTACTGGGTACCAGGTCCAGCTTGTGTCAAATTCTCTGAACTATACTTATGATTAGACATATAAATGTGCTGTTACTCCTGATAGTCCATCACTCATTTACATTATGTTTATGAAACTTGGTCTTATATAATGCACCGTCAGTAACTTTTTGGTTCAGACAAAAATTGGAAATGGAAGCAGAAATAATAACAATAAATTGAATCTGCACTAAACCAGCCCGCTTAGCTCAGTCGGTAGAGTGCGAGATTAGTAGTCATGACTGATCTCAGGGTAATTGGTTCGAATCCCGGGCTGACCAACTAAAATTACTAATAGTCTTGTGGATGAGACTTAAAACTGAGGTCCCATGTATGGGTGCTTTACACTAGACATGTAAAAGAACCAGGGATGATCATCTTCTGTATCATGCACTATCCCCCAAAAACTAAAAGTACTAAAACTCTTCTGGGGGCCTCGCCCATATGGACTATCCGGTGGCGAGGATAAATAAATGCATAAAAATAAAAAAAAATAAACTGTCACGATTATGCAATATCAATAAAGGTAATATTAAGGATTACACAGACTATTTATTGTTTCAATTTGACGAAAATTGTGGTTGCTATGGCAACAGATTTAAGTTTTAAAAAAACATGATATATTTTACTGAACAATTGCCTTAAAATCCCTTTTATCAGTAAATTATAATTACATGGTCCTATGAATTAACTTGAAAACCTTTGGCAAACAATGAGGCTGGGAGATCACTTGTCTTGCATATTGTCAATCTTTAATGTATTATAATGATGCTACTTATGATGGTTGGTTGTATTATGAAGAAATCCATGTTATGACCACAGCCTTAAAATGTTGAGCTTATGTTGACATACTATATTCAGTAAATTAAAGTTTCTGTTAACAGTCTGTTATATTCATTTTATAAAGCAGGGGTGTCAACTTACCGGATAAGTCCGAAATATCAGATTTACAGATCCTACAAGAGCCAAGATTTCTGACCAAAATAAAAGTTATTTGATGAAAATGTCTCGAGAAATGCCAAAGTTATGGTATTTTAATCTGTTTTGAAGGAACTTTTAATAAAAACTGATTTAAATATGGAAACTATGTGGTTGAATCCCTCTTGTTTGTCAAAAATGGTTGACTGCATATGATTTTCCGGATTTTAAATTAGGCTCCGTTGACACATCCCTGATAAAGATTATGTAAACAGTCAAGTTAAATTAAGTAAATTAAAGTTTCTGTAAACATTTGCGTTTATGATAACAACATCTTGTTTATAGTGAACTTATACTCATCCAAGGGGAACAACTCTACCAAGATCTTCAGGAGAGTATTATAAAAGTTATATTATAAATGGACTATTTACATCATTTATAGATTATTTTAGGTTTAAAAGTACAACTGGTCATGTGTGTATTGATAATCTTTAATTGATATGGTTATTTTTGTACGAGATTTCAAGATTAAGTATTAAGTATTGTTATACCAAAAAACTGTAAATTAATTTTTAAAAATACTTCAGCTTTAATGGTGTCGTAATGAGGTATTTAAAGTAAAAAAAAAGTATTCTTCCGCATAAAAGCTAAGGTGAAGGTCACCAGTTGGGGTATATATAGACTTAGTCATGTGGGAGGCGTGATCATTTTGGTGAACAGACAGCGTTGAAGATGGCTACTTGGATGGACAGTAAAAATCTTACTCACTCGGTACGAAATGCCGGCGATATGTTGTACGACTTATGTTGTACTCCGTGTGCAAGGAAAAAATTCAATAAAGAAGCTGCAAAGTATTGCACAAGTTGCAAACAATATTTTTGTGTGGACTGTGTTGTGAATCATGATAGTTTATTGACCGGACATATCTTAGTGGATGCTATTCAACATTCATCGAAAGGTCCCGGGCAGAAGATTAAAGCTATGCCAATTGAACTGTGTAAACTCCACCATCTTGAAGTGGTTAACATGTACTGCGGGAACCATGAAGCTGTTGGTTGTTCCATTTGTTTTAGGATTATCCACAAGTAAGTATAATTTTAATTCAGTTTTAACAAGATTTTTCAACAACAAAAAATGGGTATTAGGCCCCTACTGGTTTTTAGTGAGTCAGTCAGTTTTATTTGGACAAAAATTGAGGTTACCATGGCAACCAAAACATTGACTACCTTAAAACCAGGTAGGGGATTTATGTATTGTTTGCAATTCCTAATTGCTTGTTAGATTGGCGATTTCGGTGGATGGGCTGTCAACAATTGGTTCCAATTAATATGAACTAAGGCACCGCCTAAATGAGGGATTAAATATATATTGGATATCTGCTAAGCTAGTTTCAGATAGAAACTGACTAACTTTGAGATAGATTTAGATGTTATATAACTGTATAATCTAAACTGTCTGGGACTTGAGCCCAAAAGCATAATGGTGCTCAATCAGTTGTCTAACATTTGATCATTATGAGAAATGTACTGTAACTTATTCACGCTATCGAGCGCTATGCTTAGAAACAGCTTAGAAATAAGCGCTAGTACATATCATTCTCGTTCAACCAGCGTGTTTTTCCGGACTTACTATACACTGATTCATGAGAATGGTACATATCGGACAAAGTGAAAAATATATAATATTTCGGCGAGCGCTGGTGGCCAGCAGACTGTTACGTAGCGCTAAAAAGTGCCCTTTTTTATACGAAAGCACTTACTAGATTCTATACAAGCTTGGTCTTGTCATTTTCAATTTGGGCATATGTAATATATATTCCTATAGATCTAGTTATTTACAGTTATTCTAACTTATAATGATAAAATATTGGACATGACTATCTGTTGTTTATGTTGGAATATGTGTAGGCATCCCTAACCTGGAGTTTTACCTTTATTATACTGATTTGTTATACATTGCAACGTAACGTCATAAGTCTATTTGGCGTACTTTTGGTATGACGTCATTTCCTATTATTTGTGACGTCATGACGTCACTTCCTGTATTGGCGCCGTGTATCCATTAGCGTATTTCTTACTTCCCTTTGGGTTTTTTTAAAAATAGTTTGTTTTATTTATTGAATATTTTTAAAGATGGTTATTATTCGAAAGAAAATGATAGGGGGCAACCGTTAACAGATTACAATTTTTTTTATTTCCAAGGATCATTCACCTCGGAAAACTGCCTGAAATTTTTGACCGGAAATAACTTTTTCTGAAAGCATTAGTACCTGCAGAGACTCGACGAAGATACACACGTGGACATTATTGGTATGGGTATTTACAATAGCCAGCTGCGCTGACTATTTAATCCCCTAATAACTGCAGATAGGAACCAAATAATGTAGCTTTTACTGTGTATAATATATTCAAGAATATTCCTTGTAATTTTTGAAATATTGATTCTAGCATAATGAAATATCCAGCTGATGTCGATCAATCAATATCTGGCATTTCAATTAATTAATATTATTATTTACTTGATTCCGTAACTTATTGTGACCAAGGTAAAGCGCCCGCCATTTAGCATCTCAGGCTTATAATAATAATAATAATAATAATAATAATGACTTTATTTTACGAGGTTAACACATTTGCATAAAAACACAATCTTCCATGCGGACCTCAACATTAACGTAATCACAGAGTAATGGCGATAAAAGTTAATGTCAAACTTGGAAAATCCTTGAGATATCTCAAAAGATGATTTGACTGAAATGTTTGTAGATCCTTTACACTCTAAATATGTGCCCATTGTTTATGTGATTGCAGGGACGGAATGAAAATAGGATTGATAAGGTCTTTTTTAAATGGGGTCTTGAGCTTTTCAATATTTCCTTAGGTTATATATGGACATTGTTATGTGTAATTAGTCCCCTATCAGTGAAACCGGAGGGGACTTATGGTTTGCGCTCCGTGTGTCCTTCTGTCCGTCCGTCTGTCAGTCCGTCACAAAAGTTTGTCCGGAGCATAACTTCAAAACTAAGCAAGCTATGACTTTGAAATTTCACATGGGTATAGATATCAATTAGGTGAAGTGCAGTGCACACTGCACAAGAACCTTAACTCCGCCTTACTTAATTTTTGAGTTATTCCCCTTTGTTAATTTTTATACTTAAATTTTGTCCGGAGCATAACTCCATTACCAAAAGAGATATGATTTTGAAACTTTACATAAGGATAGATATCAATGAGGAGAAGAGATTGTTAACCAATCAATTTGTCACTATACGACTTGTGTTTTGCAATGTTAGCTGGGAACTTTAAATCGCGCTACTTTGTAGTGGGGAATTTGCCGACGATCAGTAAATGCGAAAATTAGTATTTGCAGAATTAAATAAGTTTACAGTATAACAAAATAAGATAAGGAAATCCCTGGAAAAAGCCATATGTAATAAACCCAACCCCCTCCAACGGAACGGTCTGGTGAGAACTGTAGGAGGCTTCAACTAGTTTAACGGCGCCAACCTCACAATACCCTGTTACAATTGGCTACCGGTAGGGGACTTTCATTGCTTGGCAATAGTCTTGTTGTGTTATGTTATGTTGTTAATGTTTTCTATGCTCAGCTGGTTAAGTTAAGTGCTGCCTTCACTAGCTGGTTAAGTTAAGTGCTGCCTTCACTAGCTGGTTGAGTTGAGTGCTGCCTTCACTAGCTGGTTAAGTTGAGTGCTGCCTTCACTAGCTGGTTGAGTTGAGTGCTGCCTTCACTGGCTGGTTAAGTTGAGTGCTGCCTTCACTAGCTGGTTAAGTTGAGTGCTGCCTTCACTAGCTGGTTGAGTTGAGTGCTGCCTTCACTAGCTGGTTGAGTTGAGTGCTGCCTTCACTAGCTGGTTGAGTTGAGTGCTGCCTTCACTAGCTGGTTGAGTTGAGTGCTGCCTTCACTAGCTGGTTGAGTTGAGTGCTGCCTTCACTAGCTGGTTGAGTTGAGTGCTGCCTTCACTTTCCAGTATAAACTGTTTCACTGATCAACCCCAATGTGTAGATGACCTTCAAGAAACAATTATTTGCTGCATCAATTTTTACTGGAGTTATGGCCCTTTGTTAGTCTTACTTTATACAGTAAAACTTGGTTATCTCAAGTAGTTTTCGGGACAGGTAACATGCTCGAGATAAACAGGGCGCTCGAAATAACCAAAGGGCATGTATTGGTAATACAAACAGATCCTATTTCAAAACTTGCTCGAGATAGACCGAGTGCTCGTGATATCGATGCTCGTTATAACGCAGTTTTACTGTATCTCATTATAAAAAATCTTGTGTGTTTAACTCCTTAAAAAATATTTGGCAGAATTTCTTCAAGCTTTCACTGATTAACAATCTCAATGTGTAGAAGACAATATTGGAAGGAATTTTAGCTGCATCAATTTTTCCAGAGTTATGGCCCTTTGTTACTTTTTAGCTCACCTGACATGGTGAGGTTTTGTCATACCGAGATGTCCGTCGTCCGTCGTCCGTCGTGCGGCGTGCGTCGTGCGTCCGTCAACAATTTCTTCAAACGACTTCTCCTCCTAAACCGCTTGGCCAAATTTTATAAAACTTAAAAGGAATGTTCCTTGGGGGGACCTCTACCAAAGTTGTTAAAAAAAATCCAGTCCGTCGCATAACTAGGTCACACAGGCTAAAAATAGATTTTCAAAAAGGAAACTTCAAAAATCTTCTTCTCTGAAACCGTAAGGCCTAGAGCTTTCATATTTGGTATGTAGCATCACCTTGGGGTCCTCTACAAAGATTGTTAAAATTATGTCCCTGGGGTCAAAATTGGCCCAGCCCCGGGGGCCCTTAGTTTTACATAGAGTTATATAGGGGAAACCTTAAAAAATCTTCTTCTCCGAAACCGCTTGGCCCAGGGCTTTCATATTTGGTATGTAGACTCAGCTAGAGGTCCTCTACAAAGATTGTTCAAATTATGTCCCTGGGGTCAAAATTGGCCCCGCCCCGGGGGGCCCTTAGTTTTACATAGAGTTATATAGGGGAAACCTTTGAAAATCTTCTTCTCCGAAACCGCTTGGCCCAGGGCTTTCATATTTGGTATGTAGACTCAGCTAGATGTCCTCTACTAAGATTGTTCAAATTATGCCCCTGGGGTCAAAATTGGCCCCGCCCCGGGGGCCCTGAGTTTTACATAGAGTTATATAGAGAAAACCTTAAAAAATCTTCTTCTCCGAAATTGCATGGCCCAGGGCTTTCATATTTGGTATGTAGACTCAGGTAGAGGTCCTCTACAAAGATTGTTCAAATTATGTCCCTGGGGTCAAAATTGGCCCCGCCTTGTGGGCCCTTAGTTTTACAGAGAGTTATGTAGGGGAAACCTTTAAAAATCTTCTTCTCCGCAACCGCTTGGCCCAGGGCTTTCATATTTGGTATGTAGACTCAGCTAGAGGTCCTCTACAAAGATTGTTCAAATTATGCCCCTGGGGTCAAAATTGGCCCCGCCCCGGGGGCCCTTAGTTTTACATAGAGTTATATAGAGAAAACTTTAAAAAATCTTCTTCTCCGAAATTGCTTGGCCCAGGGCTTTCATATTTGGTATGTAGACTCAGCTAGAGGTCCTCTTCAAAGATTGTTCAAATTATTCCCCTCGGGTCAAAATTGGCCCCACCCTGGGGGTCACCATTTTACTTAGACTTATATAGGGAAAACATATAAAAATCTTCTTGTCTAAAACTACAATGCCTAAGAGCTTTGATATTTGGTATGTAGCATCATCTAGTGGTCCCCTACCAAGATTGTGCAAATTATGCCCCTGGGGTCAAAATTGGCCCAGCCCCGGGGGTCACCGTCTTACATAGACTTATATAGGGAAAACATATAAAAATATTCTTGTCTAAAACTACACTGCATAGAGCTTTGATATTTGGTATGTAGCATCATCTAGTGGTCCTCTACCAAGATTTTTCAAATTATGCCCTTGGGGTCAAAATTGGCCCCACTCGGGGGGTCACCGTTTTACATAGACTTATATAGGGAAAACATATTAATATCTTCTTGCCAAAAACCAGACTGCCTAGAGTTTTGACAATTGGTATGTAGCATCATCTTGTGGTTTTCTACCAAGATGTTCAAATTATTCCTTTGGGTGAAAATTGTGCAGGGTTTATAATCAGGTGAGCGATATTGGGCCATCATGGCCCTCTTGTATTTTATATCAAATGATGAACTAACTCCCGTATCCTTCCCTATTTTAATGAGATGTGCTATAAAAGGGACACCCGTGTCCAATTCACACATTTCTAGATATCAGTAGAGTGCCCTTAAACAGATAAAAAAAATTATCAACACTGCATGTATATTAGGCATATGACTGTCCGATAATATAGTATAATATATGACAGATAAAATCCGCACTTTATAATTACTGTTTATAGATAACCTCCATACCTAGATGATGTATATTGTACACTTTCAATGTATGATAACAACCAATTTGAACCAGTTTTAATCATTTAACATTAAAGGGACTCAACTCCAGTTGGTCAATTGTAAAAATTATCAATAAGTTATCTTAAAATCAAATTTTTTGGCTTGAACAACCTAATTCATTTATGTAAGAATCTAAACTTATTCATCTAGAAGAAAAATAATCGCAAAACATCAGTTTATTACCTTTTCAACCCCTACAGTATATTGCGTGACTAACGCTATAGGATATATAATTTAATGTTGGTGTGTATAAATGCTGAGAAAGGCCGTAACAAACAGTTTTCATTGATAGCGCCGTTGATCGTTATGTAAGTTGTAATAATTTAAGGTATTTGTAAAACGTAGTTTTGTGATTTATATGTCTACAAAGCATGTTTTAACATCAAAATTGGTGTCAAGTTCCTTTAATGTGTGTTATGATACAGAGAAACTCCACTAATGTAACCCTCCTCTCAATGTATTTCAACACATCTTTCTATCTCCATTGAGACACTCAGTGACACATCTTTCCTAGCAACCTTGAGTTAGTATTAAACCTGAGTGGACTTTCCTCGTGACTCTGTGGCTAAGTTGAAAAGTAAAAGTCTGTCAATAAAAAGTTGCATGGGTAATGCTCATTCTCAGCTTGAGCGTTGAACATCAGTCTCAAATAGGTTGAGAAAAAGATGCCTCTGCTTGTTGTTCCCCTAACCTACTGTAAAGTCATTTAATTTCGATGGGAGGAAATTTTCGTGGTTTTGGTAGAAAAGATCATTTTGATAGGACTTTTATTCATGGATTTTGCAGCTCAGGTAAAACATGGAAGGGGCAAAATGATTGTTCGATTGGATTGGATTGCATGGAAGGTGAACTACGAAATCTATGAAATTTAATCTCCCACAAAAATTAATGATTTTACAGTATTTATCCGTGGGGGGGCATAAAGCATTGGTATATATAAAGAATATATTACAAGGTTCTTGCTTTCGTGCGATATCGGTATTTCATATTTGTGTATATATATATACTGTTAAATTATGCTAAGCAAAAGGTCAGGCTCATGTCAAATTAGCCAAGCTATACTGACTGTCGGTATGTACATATGCACATATTGCGAATCTTGTGTGTTGAAGTCCTCACAAACTGTTTAGTAGAATTTATTTAAATTTTAACAGATTAACAACCTTGATGTGTAGTTGGCCACAAAGGATGGAATTTTTGCTGTGACAATTTTTACCAGAGTTATGGTCCTTTGTTACTTTTACTTTATACCCCAATGCGGGAGCGACCCATTTCTAGTTTATAACTTTCGTTGACATATTTTACTTGTCCACTTAGCCCCAAAAAGTCACTTGGTACGTCCACCCTGTAAACCTTGATAATGAAATCAACAACACATATCTACAGTCCAGTTAGGATATTTTGCAAGTGACGTAGCAGTTTATGTGTATTGTTGATTCAAAGATCTCTGTCACAATCGCGTAAACAAACATTCGACCCGGTCGATTATTACAGGTTTCTCAGGATTAAATTCTACCATCATAAATACACTTATATGATTAAAACTCTATGGTCCTAAAGCGTAGTGGTTAAACTTACTGCATTTAGCTATTCAGAAGTGGAACATTCTGGCGGTTTTGACAGACATCTTTGAATCGACAATAGTACACAAAAGATAACAATCATTACAGGTAGAGTTTAGTCAAACATTGGAATTAAGGGCATGTTTGTATTAGCCTGTATAATTGGTTTTACACTGTAATAGTGGATTCTACCACTGTGTCACTCTATACCCCTCAATAGTGGATTATACCACTGCGTCACTCTATACCCCTCAATAGTGGATTCTACCACTGTGTCACTCTATACCCCTCAATAGTGGATTCTACCACTGCGTCACTCTATACCCCTCAATAGTGGATTCTACCACTGTGTCACTCTATACCCCTCAATAGTGGATTCTACCACTGCGTCACTCTATACCCCTCAATAGTGGATTATACCACTGCGTCACTCTATACCCCTCAATAGTGGATTCTACCACTGTGTCACTCTATACCCCTCAATAGTGGATTCTACCACTGCGTCACTCTATACCCCTCAATAGTGGATTCTACCACTGCGTCACTCTATACCCCTCAATAGTGGATTCTACCACTGTGTCACTCTATACCCCTCAATAGTGGATTCTACCACTGTGTCACTCTATACCCCTCAATAGTGGATTCTACCACTGCGTCACTCTACACCCCTCAATAGTGGATTCTACCACTGCGTCACTCTACACCCCTCAATAGTGGATTCTACCACTGCGTCACATAGTCATATCCCAACTGGACTGTACATATGTATTTATATAAGAACATTATTTTCAGATCGTGTGGTGACATACATTATATCCCTGACTTGGTGCAATCCAACTTCCCTACACAAGAAGTCAAACAAATCAACCATGATTTAACAACCGCCATCAAGTCCATGAAGACATTGCAGACACAGCACAACAGAATGGAGAGTAACCTGGATGACAGCAAAGCTACGTGTAAGCAAGAGATTCAGAAATACCGAGATGATATCAACCACATCATTGACAAGATCGAAGCTGACACGCTAGCTGATCTTGAAGCCAGGTATCGAGAGGCCAAAAAGGCGACTGGGGATACAGCTCAAAACATCCAGGAGACCCGGGATGAATTGATCAGGTTCAAGGCTGAGATTGAGTCTGACCAGAGTAACGACTCACAGAAATTTGTCATTGCTAAACTAGGTCAATATATGATAAAACGAGGCCAAGAATTGCTATCAAAATTGCCCAACCATCAAAATTCAGAAATTAAATTTTCTAAAAATACTGAGATTATGACATTCTTATTGAATGTTCTTACATTTGGTATACTCAATGGTCCTCAAAAACCAACACCTTCTGTTAGCAGTCAACAACAACCAACACCTTCTGTTAGCAGTCAACAACAACCAACATCTACTGCTAGCAGTCAACAACAACCAACATCTACTGCTAGCAGTCAACAACAACCAACATCTACTGCTAGCAGTCAACAACTAGCAACACCTACTGCTAGCAGTCAGCGACAAGCAACATCTACTGTTAGCAGTCAACAACTAGCAACACCTACTGCTAGCAGTCAGCAACAAGCAACATCTACTGCTATCAGTCAACAACTAGCAACATCTACTGCTAGCAGTCAACAACAAGCAACATCTACTGCTAGCAGTCAACTAGTAGCAACATCTACTGCTAGCAGTCAACCACAAACAACATCTACTGCTAGCAGTCAACAACTAGCAACATCTACTGCTAGCAGTCAACCACAAACAACATCTACTGCTAGCAGTCAACAACTAACAACATCTTCTGCTAGCAGTCAACAACAAACAATATCTACTGCTAGCAGTCAACCACAAGCAACATCTACTGCTAGCAGTCAACAACAACAGACATCTACTTCTAGCTGTCAAAAACAAACATCTGTTGCTAGCAGTCAAAAGCAAGCAACATCTTCTGCTAGCAGTCAACAACAAGCAACATCTACTTCTAGCCATCAACCAACAACACGCTCATCAGCATCTGGTTACAGCAGGTATAACACGCAAGTCCCAACACAACAACAAGTCACCAAGCCAGTATTGAAGCCACTGAAACAACAAGTTTACACAGTGGTAGATAAATCAGAGTACAACATACAACAACCAGATGACAAGACTACATGTGAGATAGTATCACTGTGTATGTTAGATAGTGGTAGTATCCTGTTGGCTGATTATATTAATAATAAGTTAAAATTAGTTGACTGTAGAAAGTATACACTTTTCAGTAGAAAGTACACTATCAAATCATCAGTGGTAGTGAAAGCTAAGCCATTGTCAGTATGTAGATCAAGTAGTACAGAAGTAGCTGTATGTCTAGATGATCACACTATACAATTTATATCCACCTGTAATGATAAACTTGTACCTGGACGTACATACCATATGAATCATGGGTGTGAAGGTATTGCAGTGATCAGTGATAAGTTATATGTTGGTGGTGGTCGTTCTCTATATGTCTATACATTACAAGGTACACTCCTCCAGACCAATTGTAATGATAAAACAGGGGCTAGAATATTCTCATCCATCCGTGATATTGCTGTCTGTCCTGACGGAAAATCTCTACATGTAGCAGATTATAACAAAGGAGTGATAACGATAAACACTACTGGTACTGGTAGTGGTAGTGTACGTTGGTTATATCACGGTGAAGTACTAAGGCGAGCACGGGGAGTTTGTACAGACAGTGATGGTCATGTGATAGTTTGTGGTTGGTACTCGCACAATATTATGCACTTTGATCCAGAGGGACAATGTCTGGGAGAGATTGCCACACGCAGTGATGGTTTGATTTGTCCACTGTCAGTCTGTTATAATACCACTAACAACACATTGATTGTAGGACAGAGGAGCAACAACAACATTACAGTATTTACTGTAAAGTAACAAAACTGTTCACCTGATCGCCAACAATAGGATTTACAAGGACATTTATGCAATAAAACATTAATTTATCCAAATTTTAACTTGGAGAATCTTACATCAGATTTAACATTATGTAGAATTTGAACACCTTTCTTATAGAGTTATACCTACAACCTGGAATCATAGTATTACAGATAATCAGTTTAAGCAAACATTGTTATGTTCGCTACCAAATTGCTGGTGACTTCATCATTTGTTATCATACAAATTTACGAACCATGATCTGATCAGCAAGTTGTTATCATAGTGAAGGTTAGGGTATAATTATATGTATTAATGAAGTGCATTATAATAAAGGGAAATAAGGCATCTTTTTCTTTAAAATTACTTAAATAATGCATTTTCTTCTCTACATAAATAAAACATTGACACATGTTATAATTATACTGCTATGGCCACAAATTTACCTTGTAATATACCCCCACCTCTGACATATAATTTAAATCTTTGTATTTACCCGTATTATTACATGTGAGCAGAGGAGCATACAGCGGATCCATGCAGACAGTATAGTAGCGTAGCCTGGAGTAGAATGTAGTAGAGTTGAAGGAGTGGAGTAGAGTAGAGTAGGAGGTGTAGAGAATGGTAGAGTAGGAAGAGTGGAACATGTGGAGTAGATAAGGAGTGGAGTAGAGTAGAGTAGGAGGTGTAGAGAATGGTAGAGTAGGTGGAGTAGATAAGGAGTGGATTAGAGTAGGAGTGGAGTAGAGTAAGAGTGGAGTGGAGCAGAGTAGGAGTAGAGTAGAGTAGGAGTGGAGTAGAACAGAGTAGAATAGGAGACTATATGTAGTTTATTTACTTCTTTATGGCTGATAGACCGTTAGGACAATACAATGTAGTTTGACAACACGATGGTACTGTAACACTATATGTATAAATAATGCAACACATGCTGAGTTATGAATATTTGAATAATACAACATATTTAGCTATAACATTCCAATACTACTTTATGTATAAGTCATGAATATAATATAGTTCATTAATGAGACACACAATAATACACACCGCTCACACAGGTCTCCAGAAGTACTTTAATTTGATACCTTAGTCCTTGAAAAGTACTTGAGTTTAAAATGGCCATAAAGTCCTTGAAAAGTACATGAATATTTAAAATAAGGCTAAATTTTTCATAACTTGACCTAGAATGAGTTTAATGCTATAAGAAAACAGACAATAAAAACAGAGGGCTATTATTTGGGGTATAAGGTAATTATATAAAAAATTATAAGACATTGAAAAAATATACCTGATGAAAAACTTATCTATATGTATGTGCCCATATATAATTATACATGATTATTTATTATGACATAAATTGATGATTCTGTAATACTGTTTCAATTCTCTTATGTGTAAGTATCATACATTAGAAGCAGTCTATCTGTTAAAATATATAGTTACGATTGTTTTCTGAGTTTCAATGCATAGTGTATATAAACAGCTTTCCATTTTTCAAAAAGTTTCATTTTCTCTAATTGTATACTGTAAAATCATTAATTTTTGTGGGGATTAAATTTTATGGTTCCCTTCAACCACGAGATCAAATCCCATCGGACACTGATTTTGGACCTTGTATTTATTCCCTGAAATGCAATATTCATAAATTGACGTCCCATTGAAATGGTCTTTTTTACCAAAACCACGAAATTTTGTCCTATCGAAATTAAATATTTTTACAGTAAATTCAGAAATGTTTAAGTGATGGTATAGATAGTGTTCTTATATCCTTGTGGAACCAAGTCATTCCTATATAAAGCTTGGCCAATTTGACACGAGCCTGACCTTTTGATTAGCATAATTCTTTGTGCAACCAAGTCATTCCTATATATAGCTTGGCCAATTTGACACGAGCCTGACCTTTTGATTAGCATAATTCTTTGTGCAACCAAGTCATTCCTATATATAGCTTGGCCAATTTGACACGAGCCTGACCTTTTAATTAGCATAATTCTTTGTGCAACCAAGTCATTCCTATATATAGCTTGGCCAATTTGACACTAGCCTGACCTTTTAATTAGCATAATTCTTTGTGCAACCAAGTCATTCCTATATATAGCTTGGCCAATTTGACACGAGCCTGACCTTTTGATTAGCATAATTTCTTTGTGCAACCAAGTCATTCCTATATATAGCTTGGCCAATTTGACACGAGCCTGACCTTTTGATTAGCATAATTCTTTGTGCAACCAAGTCATTCCTATATATAGCTTGGCCAATTTGACACGAGCCTGACCTTTTGATTAGCATAATTCTTTGTGCAACCAAGTCATTCCTATATATAGCTTGGCCAATTTGACACGAGCCTGACCTTTTGATTAGCATAATTCTTTGTGCAACCAATTCATTCCTATATATAGCTTGGCCAATTTGACACGAGCCTGACCTTTTGATTAGCATAATTCTTTGTGCAACCAAGTCATTACTATATATAGCATGGCCAATTTGACACGAGCCTGACCTTTTGATAAGCCTAATTTAACAGTCAATATATTTTACCTACAATACAACACCGATTGTATGTTTTTATAAATGGGGAGTATCACGGAGACGCTCGAGACATAATACATACACTAATTTGAAATACCAATATCGCAGGATTTGCTTGCGGAAATTGATATATTCAAAGCAAGAACCTTGTAATATATTCTTGCATTAAGGTCAGGCTCAGGTCAAAATAGCCAAGCTATACATCACTTTTCAATTCTTTCAGTGAGTTGTAGTGATTGGAATAGTATGGAACATTCATAATCAATTAGCAGTTTGGAACTATCTTATTGATTGAATGGTTGCCTGCAAGACTGTAGTAACTGCTTATCATTAAAGAAGGACATACGACAGTCTTGCGGGCAACCCTCGAAATTTTATTAATTTAATTTAAATATTTTTCTGATTATAGATCATAATTGAATATTTTCTCAACACGGATGGTATGCCAAAATATATGTGAAAGTATTGCTGCTTGCCTATTTTTGACATTTTCATATAAAATAATCAATTATTAAAAAAGATGATCTGTTATAGATTGTTGGAGGATTTTATATTGATGATCGGAACAACGCTAGTGAATTGTACAGTTTCTGAAGATTTTTTATTGATTATCATCGACGATCGGAACAACGCTAGTGAATTGTTCAGTTTTAAGAGGGTTTTGGTGAAACTGATGTTACACTTAGTGTAATGGAACTCCCGAGCATTAATGACATAAGTTCTAACCGAGTGAATTTTCACTCCCTTCTGAGCGTGAGTGATCAGTTCCCCCATAGCCATATGAAGAACATGCAATTGTCAGACCAGTGAGAAGTGTATTGGGACTTCTCCTGGGCCGGTGCTTAAAAAGCATCTTAAGCGTGCACTTAGAATTTTCTTAAAATCTCAAATCTTTTATAAGTGCATCAGCTAAACAGGAAAACAAATATAAACAATTATTAACAGTGTTTAGAAGCATTATGTTAAGAGCTACAGTACTAAATCATATAGAAAACAAAGGCTATGTATCGTTTCTTGTGAAATATGGGCAGCTTAATACTTTAACTTCATTCAAAATAATAAAGTTTTCACTTCAGAGGCTATTTAAATACCAGCCCTACTGTGCAATTATGTATTACCTGTATGAGATATTTTAATATAGAAATGTGTAATGAATAAATGTGTTTATCATGTATGCAATAACTCATTTATTAAACTCTGTGTGTTTGTTTGTATTAAGATTTAAATATAAAAGTTATGATAATATTATATAAATAAAGATTATTGAAGTTGTTTATCTTTGATGCAATTAAACCTGGCTACAATTTTCTTTAAAATCCAGAGCATCGTCTTTATTTCCCAGTAAGCTTCTTCCTGAAATATGGTAGGCATATGAGTGCCTCATTTGGGCTTTGAACCCAGGTCAACGGATTAGGCGGCAATCACGCTAACCGGGGTAAAAGTGTTCAATCTAAATACTGATTTCAGTATTTGTAGAAATGATTAAACTATGTAAATTATATGAAAAAATATCATGTCAAGCAGTTCTCAGTGTATTTGAACTTTTACCCATGCGCTAACCACTGTGACTGAGCTACAGAGGCACACAAGAATGACTAATCTCGCCTCATGAGTGTGGTATCTATAGTTATAGCATGGAGATCTTTTAAGTTTGCTAGAACTTTAAAGTTAAGATGATACTTTTGGAGTACCCACCATCATCACGAATCCTGATATTGATGCATTTCAGCCTGTTGACCTGTATCGTTACACACATTTTGTAAAACATCAAATTCTTAACAAAAAAAACAGTAGAAATAAAAAACCAAAACATCACTGGCACACTGAAATAAGTGGAAGGAAAACATGAATATACTAATTATAAAATCTGGACAAGTTATTATATTTCTTGTATAGGCAAACCTGTGTTAATGAGGCCCACATGGAAAATCGGGAAACTGAATGTGTCAGCCTCGTTAAATAAAGACGTTACTTACTTACTTACTTACTTACTTACTTACTTACTTACTTACTTACTTACTTACTTACTTACTTACTTACTTACTTACTTACTTACTTACTTACTTACTTACTTACTTACTTACTTACTTACTTACTTACTTACTTACTTACTTACTTACTTACTTACTTACTTACTTACTTACTTACTTACTTACTTACTTACTTACTTACTTACTTACTTACTTACTTACTTACTTACTTACTTACTTACTTACTTACTTACTTACTTACTTACTTACTTACTTACTTACTTACTTACTTACTTACTTACTTACTTACTTTTCTTACTTACTTACTTACTTACTTACTAATGACCGATTGTAAATAGTTTGTGATGTCAATGTTTAAACAGTGAGCATATTTTCGTGTGTAAAAGTTTTTTTTTCTTTCGCTTTTACAGATATATAATAAAAGAAATATCACTGTAGTTGCGTTGATATGTCTGTCCGTATTACCTCTTGTTTCTTGCGTTAAACCGCATCACGCTCGACCTTGCGGTCTCCCGAGATACGGCGTACACAAGCAACTCTAGGTCATACGGCCCGACGTATCAACACGCTGCAGTGATATTCTGTATTTATCTATTCGGGAAGTCAGACAAACACAGACTAAGCTAACTGCATTCATATCTCCACATTGTCAATGATCTTATAATTACAAAGAGTGCATGTTAAAGATGGTGACATATATCAGATTTGCCAACTGCCCGGATTTTGAATTTTTAAAATAGTCTGGGAAAAACAAAATTCCAGAAAAAAGTCAGGAAAAAAATAGGGGAAAATGTAATGAAAGCCTCAAATCAATAAATATGAAAATAATGGCTACCATGGCAGTCTTCAAAAGTAAAATTAATAGTGGGGTGACAATTGGTGATTTTTTGGGGTGAGGTGACAACTCCGGTAGAACAAGCAATGTTATATACCAAAATGTTCGCCTATGTCTGTAGTATATGGAACTGCTGGCATAAATTGTCAACGCGTGGTGCGAACCTGGAGATCCAAGATGGCGTCCAAGATGGCCGCCATAAATTTCAAATACACCTGGAATTCTATGTTCAATTGTGATTTTTTTATTTATGTATGCAGTAACAAATATTTGCATGGATATTGTTCATTTGATAAAGTGCATCAAATTGACATACTACACAGACGACTATGAGGTCAAGGTCAAGGTCATTTCAAGGTCAAAATACCGAAAAATACCTAAAAGAGTGTTATATACTGCCTTCTTTTGTCTTTTTTGATTTTGTTTAACACTCTATTTAGCATATTAAGTGATATAAATAAGTCTTATGGTATAATCACTGATAATAAATAATATTTTAAACTTTAAGAGCAATATTTTTATGATCACAGCCATTTTTAGCTCACCTGACCACAAAGTGGTCGTGGTGAGGTTTTGTCATACCGAGATGTCCGTCGTCCGTCGTCCGTCGTGCGGCGTGCGTCGTGCGTCCGTCAACAATTTCTTTAAACGACTTCTCCTCCTAAACCGCTTGGCCAAATTTGATAAAACTTAATAGGAATGTTCCTTGGGTGGACCTCTACCAAAGTTGTTAAAAAAATTCCGATCTGTCGCATAACTAGGTCACACAGGCTAAAAATAGATATTCAAAAAGGAAACTTTAAAAATCTTCTTCTCTGAAACTATAAGGCCTAGAGCTTTCATATTTGGTATGTAGCATCACCTTGGGGTCCTCTACAAAGATTGTTCAAATTATGTCCCTGGGGTCAAAATTGGCCCCGCCCCGGGGCCCTTAGTTTTACATAGACAGGCCTTTTTTTATGGCAAATTTGGGGCCGATATTCGGCCCCATTCCCCAAGAAGAATAGTATGTTTATTTCCCCAAAATTATAAAGAATTTCCCCAACCAAAAGATCGTATTTTTTCCTGTAAGAGGACAGAATTGTCAGAAAATGATATACAGGAAATCATCAACATTTTTAATGAAAAGACAAGAGACATTGTGTTGTAGACTATTGTCAGACTGAGAGTATTTGCATTGCAATGAAATGAAATAAATAGTTATACAATTGGTTACACTGTGCATGTTTACTTACTTAGTAATTTTTCCCCAATTTGCTCATTTTCGACGCAAAATTCCCCTAAAAAAAGGCCCAGCCACCTTTCCCCAAAACCTTAAAAAAAGGGCTGATAGAGTTATATAGGGAAAACCTTAAAAAATCTTCTTCTCCGAAACCGCTTGGCCCAGGGCTTTCATATTTGGTATGTAGACTCAGCTAGAGGTCCTCTACAAAGATTGTTCAAATTATGTCCCTGGGGTCAAAATTGGCCTCGCCCCGGGGGCCCTTAGTTTTACATAGAGTTATAAAGGGAAAACCTTAAAAAATCTTCTTCTCCGAAACCGCTTGGCCCAGGGCTTTCATATTTGGTATGTAGAATCAGCTAGAGGTCCTCTACAAAGATTGTTCAAATTATGCCCCTTGGGTCAAAATTGGCCCCACCCCGGGGCCCTTAGTTTTACATAGAGTTATATAGGGGAAACCTTTAAAAAAATCTTCTTCTCCGAAACCGCTTGGCCCAGGGCTTTCATATTTGGTATGTAGACTCAGCTAGAGGTCCTCTACTAAGATTGTTCAAATTATGTCCCTGAGGTCAAAATTGGCCCCGCCCCGGGGGCCCTTAGTTTAACATAGAGTTATATAGGGGAAACCTTAAAAAATCTTCTTCTCCGAAACCGCTTGGCCCAGGGCTTTAATATTTGATATGTAGACTCAGCTAGAGGTCCTCTACGAAGATTGTTCAAATTATTCCCCTCGGGTCAAAATTGGCCCCATCCTGGGGGTCACCATTTTACCTAGACTTATATAGGGAAAACATATAAAAATCTTCTTGTCTATACCTAAAATGCCTAAGAGCTTTGATATTTGGTATGTAGCATCATCTAGTGGTCCCCTACCAAGATTGTGCAAATTATGCCCCTGGGGTCAAAATTGGCCCAACCCCGGGGGTCACCGTTTTACATATACTTATATAGGGAAAACATATAAAAATCTTCTTGTCTAAAACAACACTGCATAGAGCTTTGATATTTGGTATGTAGCATCATCTAGTGGTCCTCTACCAAGATTTTTCAAATTATGCCCCTAGGGTCAAAATTGGCCCTACTCGGGGGTCACCGTTTTACATAGACTTATACGAGGGGTGTACCAGAATTACGTAGACTTTAGTCATAACTTTTTTATTTAGGCATATATTATCACCAAATTTGCCGTAGAAAAACTTCAAACCATTTTCAAGAGTATCGGTAAAAATATTTTCTAACAGAATGTTAGAAAGCCATTTAATCTGTCGCCATAGTAACCGATAGCTGGGTAGGCGGGGCAGCGAATTTTAAAAGCATTTTTGACATTATTCAACTGCTTATACCAGACATTCCGAAAAGTGCCGGTCCGACGGACCTGACCGGTGAAATTTCGTTCGGTCCGGGTTAAATTCCATCCCAGCCGGTCCGGCTGTCCGGTAATTATTTACAGATTTTACATTAAACTCTTGCCCGAACAATCGATTTACGATTATAACTAGCATTGAAATAATAGGTAATTATAGGTAATTATGATTTATTTATGTATTCATCAATAAATTTCCGTCTACTAGCGAATTAGGATAGAAACACAGAATATTTTCGAAGGTGTAGTCTCCCCTTTTCAGTACGGCATATAAACAAACACGAACTTCCGGTAAGAAATTATTCATTTTCGCGACCGTTAAAATGAGCGGATTACGATATTTTGAAGGGGCTAAGCCTGGCCAAAAACGTTCTAATCCATCCAAAGTTGATTCATCTGCGAAGAAGGATAAAAAATACGAGCAGCATCGGCCAGAGCGTAAATTTAGTACAGTTTGGCAAGAAAACAGGCCGTGGTTGCGTCTTGACACCGGGTTGATGTTTAGGAAATTAAAAAATTGTGAACAAATTGTCTTTTTTTCTGATTTACATTCGGTCCAGTGAAAACTGGTTCGGTCCAGTGATTTTTCCAAGATTACTGGACCGAATGTCCAGTAATGTCAAAATACTTTTCGGAATGTCTGTTATACCTCACTGATATCAAGTCTAATTTTAACGTGACTTTGTGACATACAAGCACAATATCCTTGGAATGTACGCCGTAAATTTCGACTTTTTAAAGGTAACCGTTGTTGATTTATGGTACAAAACAAGCAACAGCTGCTGCGCGTCTCCAGTGAAAATATGACGTAAGCGAAATACGCTGGAAATCGCATCAACACGAAGTTTTATGTGAACCTCGGGAAGACTCCAGAACAAACGCCTTAAATGTTGGAATCTGCTTACTATAAATATCTTGTATCGAGTTACCCGATTTTCAAACGACACTAGCGCATCAATCGTGGTCGTAATTGAATAAAACGACATGGACCGACGGCGAAAACCAACGGCAAATGCGGCGTCACCAAGCGTTTTCTATGACCACATAGACATGGATAGACGCTCTATTATAAGGGTTATATGCGACATAACTGGTAATATATTGGAACTTTTATCACATTTAAGGTAGTAAATGAACATTCGTAAGTTTTGTGTACGGTTGTGCCAATATTTATAGCTACAATGTACACAGTTAGGAGCTTCACTTATCCTTGAAGTTCCACTGACGTCGTGACGTTCCGTTGACGTGCCCCGCATACCGTACCCCTATATATCCCCGGAAGCTGCAGGATTTGATCCAAATAAGATATGGCTTTGAAATTTCACATACTTACGCAGTAAATATTATTTGCACTCCACACAAAATTATTTGTTTGTATGATAAATGGTATGGAACGTATGACAAAAGTCTACGTAATTCTGGTACAACCCTCGTATATAGGGAAAACATATTAATTTCTTCTTGCCTAAAACTACACTGCCTAGAATTTTGATTATTGGTATGTAGCATCATCTTGTGGTTTTCTATCAAGATGTTCAAATTATTCCTTTGGGTGAAAATTGTGCAGGGTTTATAATCAGGTGAGCGATATAGGGCCATCATGGCCCTCTTGTTCAAATTCCTATAGTAAGAAGATCAAAGGCGCATGCTCAATACACACCAGAGATATGTTCCAACATGACATCTTTATTGGGATGTTAGTATAACATATTTACATGGATGTTATTTAGTTGATTATGTACATCAAAATGACATACACCTCTGACCACTTTGAGGTCAATGTCAAGGTCATTCCAAGGTCAAATTGAGAAAAATAGCTAAAAATTGTATTTTCGTCCTTATTTTCTTGTTTCAACAGATGTTTTATGTCACATTTGGTTGTAAACATGTTAAATGTGTTGTTAGGCACATATAATCTTATTATAAGGTCAATTTTAAATTCAAATTACTCAAAATTTGTAACAACTGACATTTATACATACATGTGCATGTTGGCCGAGATGGTACATATTCTGAAATCTCTGCTGCCATAATGATATTTCTTTGTATTTAGTCTGATTGTTCCATTATGACTGTATAATTAAATGTTTGCATAAACAATAATAACTGAATATTTTGCTCTTACTTGCCAAGAAAATTTACCACTTAAGGTCAAGGCCAATGTTATGTCAAGGTCATTATTACTACAAAATTGAAAAAATACCTGCAGATTTGATATTCTCACCGCATTTTTATCCTGCTGGTAAGTTATGATTATCAGACATATGTTGTCCATAGCAATTTGGAGGTGATGGGTACCTAAGAAGGTGTTGGGTGGCTATCCTTGGAGGTTATGGGTACCAAACAGGGACTGGTAGTGCTGCTCTTGGAGGTTGTGGCTACCAAGCAGGGTCTGATAGGGCTGTTCTTGGAGGTTGTGGCTACAAAGCACAGTCTCATAGAGCTGTTCTTGGAGTTTGTGGCTACCAAGCAGGGTCTCATAGAGCTTTTCTTGGAGTGATGGGTATCTAACAGGGTGTTAAGTGGCTATTCTTGGAGGTGGTGGGTAACAAATAGGATGTTGGGTGGCTGTTCATGATGGTGGTTCGTACCACACAGGGTCTGGTAGGGCTGCTCTTGGATGTGTTAGGTACCAAACAGGGTCTGGTAGAGCTGAATATAGAGGTGATGGATACCTGTTCTTGTGTTGGGTGGCTGTTCATGATGGTGGTTCGTACCAAACAGGGTCTGGTAGGGCTGTTCTTGGATGTGGTAGGTACCAAACAGGGTCTGGTAGGGCTGTATATAGAGGTGATGGGTACCTGTTCTTGTGTTGGCTGGCTTTTCTTGGGGATGGTTGGTACCAAACAGGGTCTTGTAGGGCTGTATATAGAGGTGATGGTGGCATACAGGGTCTGGTAGGGCTGTATATAGAGGTGATGGGTACCAAACAGGGTCTGGAAGGGCTGTATATAGAGGTGATGGGTACCAAACAGGGTCTGGTAGGGCTGTATAAAGAGGTGATGGGTACCAAACAGCGTCTGGTAGATCTGTATATAGAGGTGGTAGGTACCAAACAGAGTCTGGTAGGGCTGTATATGGAGGTATATTGGGTACTAAACAGAGTCTGGTAGGGCTGTATATAGAGGTGGAGTGTACCAAACAGGGTCTGGTAGGGCTGTATAAAGAGGTGATGGGTACCAAACAGGATGTTACATGGCTGTTCTTAGTGGTGGTCTGTACCAAACAGGGTGTTGGTTGGCTGTTCTTGGTGGTGGTTGGTACCAAACAGGGTCGTGTAGGGCTGTATATAGAGGTGATGGGTGCCAAACAGGGTCTGGTAGGGCTGTAGATAGAGGTGGTGGGTACCAAACAGGGTCTGGAAGGGCTGTAGATAGAGGTGGTGGGTACCAAACAGGGTCTGGAAGGGATGTTTATAGAGGTTATGGGTACCAAACAGGGTATGGTAGGGCTGTATATAGAGGTGATGGGTACCAAACATGGTCTTGTAGGCCTGTATAAAGAGGTAATGGGTACCAAACAGGATGTTAGATGGCTGTTCTTGGTGTTGATGTGTTCCAAATAGACTGTTGGGTGGCTGTTCTTGGTGGTGGTTGGTACCAAACAGGGTGTTGGGTGGCTGTTCTTGGTGATGGTTGGTACCAAACAGGGTCTTGTAGGGCTGTATATAGAGGTGAGGGGTGCCAAACATGGTCTGGTAGGGCTGTAGATAAGGTGGTGGTACCAAACTGGGTCTGGAAGGGCTGTATAAAGAGGTGATGGTACCAAACTGGGTCTGAAGGGGCTTTATAAAGAGGTGATGGGTGCCAAACAGGGTCTGGTAGGGCTGTAGATAGAGGTGGTGGGTACCAAACAGGGTCTGGAAGGGCTGTATATAGAGGTGATGGGTACCAAATTGGGTCTTGTAGGGCTGTATATAGAGGTGATGGGTACCAAACAGGGTCTGGTAGAGCTGTATATAGAAGTGATGGGTACCAAACATGGTCTGGTAGGGTTGTATATAGAGGTGGTAGGTACCATACATAGTCTGGTATGGCTGTATATAGAGGTGATGGGTACCAAATTGGGTCTTGTAGGGCTGTATATAGAGGTGATGGGTACCAAACAGGGTCTGGTAGAGCTGTATATAGAATTGATGGGTACCAAACATGGTCTGGTAGGGTTGTATATAGAGGTGGTAGGTACCATACATAGTCTGGTATGGCTGTATATAGAGATGATGGGTACCAAACAGGATGTTAGATGGCTGTTCTTGGTGGTTGTTGGTACCAAATAAGGTGTTGGGTAGCTGTTCTTGGAGGCGGTTGGTACCAAACTGGGTCTGGAAGGGCTGTATAAAGAGTCGATGGGTACCAAACAGGGTCTGGTAGGGCTTTATAAAGAGGTGATGGGTGCCAAACAGGATGTTTGGTGGCTGTTCTTGGTGGTGGTTGGTACCAAACAGGGTCCGGTAGGGCTGTTTTGGGTGTTGATTGGTACCAAACAGGGTCTGGGGTGGCTACTCTTGGGGTGGTTGGTAGCAAACAGGGTCTGGTAGGACTGTACATGAAGGTGATGGGTGTTAAACAGGGTGTTGGGAGGCAATTCTTCGAGGTTTCGGGTACCTTACAGTGTCTTGTAGGGCTTTTCTTGGTGGTGGTTGGTACCAAACATGGTCTGGTAGGGCCGTTCTTGGGGTGGTTGGTACCAAACAGGATCTGGCATGGTTGTATATAGGGGTGATGGGTATCAAAAAGGGTGTTGGGTGGCTGTTCTTCGAGGTGGTGGGTACCTAACAGGGTCTGGTAGGACTGTTCTTGGGTGTGGTTGGTACCAGACATGGTCTGGTAGGGCTGTTCTTGGAGGTGGTTGGTAGCAAGCTGGGTCTGGTATGGCTGTTCTTGAAGATGGTAGGTTATAAACATGACTGGAATGGCTGCACATAAATTTATGGTTAACAGGATCTGGGGTGGCTGTTCTTGGTGGTGGTTGGTACCAAACAGGATCTGGGATTGCTGTTTGGAAGCAGGTAGATACCAAACATGGTCTGGTAGGCTGTTCTCATAGGTGGTGGGCACCCAATATGATCTTGTAGAGATGTACTTATATTTAGTGGGTATTAAACAAAGCCTAGTTTGTGATGGGTGTACTTCGAGGTGATTTGTACTAATAAGGGCCTTGGATAGTTGCACTAGCTGTTGGCACATACCTGTTATGACATGGGATGGATGATTTTACAGTGTTATGTTTCTATAGGTTCTGTGGTTCCGTTTCTCCAATACCCCGCCCCATCCATACACCCTTGCAAACACCAGGTATAAGTAGATTAGACTTAGGACCCTTTCAGGCAGGACAAAAATGCGGTGAAAATCTGCAGGTACTTTTTCAATTTTGTAGTAATAATGACCTTGGCCTAACATTGGCCTTGCCCTTAAGTGGTCAATTTTCATATCAAGTAAGAGTAAAATATAAAATTATTATGGTTTATACAAACATTTAATTATACCATCATAATGAAACCGTCATACTTAAATTAAAAGAAATATCATTATGGCAGCAGCAATTTCAGAATATGTACCATCTCGGCCAATATGTACATATATAAATGTCAGTTGCTACAAAATTTGAATAATTTGAATTTAAAATTTACCTAATAATTAGAGAATATGTGCCTATCAACACATTTAACATGTTTAAAACCAAATGTGATATAAAACATCTGTTGAAACAAGAAAATAAGGATGAAAATACAATTTTTAGCTAGTTTTCTCAATTTGACCTTGTAATGACCTTGACATTGACCTCAAAGTGGTCAGTGGTGTATGTCTTTTTGAAGCAAATAATCAAATGAATAACATCCATGTAAATATGTAATACAAACATCCAAATAAAGATGTCATGTTGGAACATATCTCTGATGTGTGATACATGTTTTGAGCATGCGGCTTTGGTCTTCTTACTACAGGAATTTGAAAAATGGCTGTGGTCATAAAAATATTGCTCTTAAAGTTAAAAATATTACTTGTAATAAGTGATTATACCCTTAGACTTATTTATATCACTTAAGATGCTAAATAGAATTTTTTAAAAATTCAAAAAAGACAAAAGAAGGCAGTATATAACACTCTTTTAGGTATTTTTCGGTATTTTGACCATGAAATGACCTTGACCTTGACCTCAAAGTCGTCTGTGTAGTATGTCAATTTGATGCACTTTATCATATGAACAATATCCATGCAAATATTTGTTACTACATACATGAATAAAAAAATCACATTTGAACATAGAATTCCAGGTGTATTTGAAATTTATGGCGGCCATCTTGGACGCCATCTTGGATCTCCGGGTTCGCACCACGCGTTGACAATTTATGCCGGCAGTTCCATATACTACAGACATAGGCGAACATTTTGGTATATAACATTGCTTGTTCTACCAGAGTTGTCACCTACTCCTTAAATAAGCCACTTTTGGGCCAATTGTCACCCCACTATAAGTATTTTCAAGCTAAAAAGGTATTTCTTGATATATTATGTTGAAACAACGCTCCAAATTTGGAAATCAGTGTAACAATACAGTGTTCAAGCTAGCTCATAATGACAGGGGTCATTCTGGCCCATAGATTATGCAAAAGGGGGCCATTTTGGAAAAATAGGGGCCCTTGAAATATCACGGGTGGTAATCACGTGACTTCGTCTAGTCTGAAGCACGTATAATGGCGGACATTCAGCCTCGGTAAGTACCTATTTTTCTTGATGTTATATGTCTTCCATCCTCTATAACGAAACTTCGCATAGCCTATCATATGCGCATTGCTTTTTTACTAACGTTACAAGTTAGTTTGGTCTCCTAAGTTCATCAGATTATGAGAACACTCGTTGAATTTGATCCGGAGTTTCATCGCAAGACGCGTAAGTTGCACGTCAAGTGTAAATAGTTGACCAATTATGGAAAATAAAGGTTTCTGGGACAAGAAATGTATAAAATCATAACTGTTGTTTGATAATATCACGAAAGAAGCATGTACCGAATTTTTACGAGGATTTTTCGGCAGTATATTTACATTTTACGAAAGTAGTATGAAACACGTTCGATTTTGTAAAGTAAATAACACGAACAAATATCGCCATGGTTCACAACGTTCAGTTTCTTTGTATTTAACATCAACCCATAATTTTATCTAAGTATGTACTGCGTTCACAAAGTTTGATCGAATGAATTTCAGTCACACTGTGAACCACAAGTATCAACCATACAGAAAGAGCATTGAATTTAATGCATGTATGTTTACCTAATCAAATGATATCTTTGACTGATACTGTTGATCTATACGTGGACATGCCTGATGCTCGATAGTATGCATATTACGACCATTATTTACATATCTGCAACATTAATACATATCACGTGAAGCACACTAGTCAATTTGTAAGCTAGCTTGTTTCCATTGCTTTTACCAGGGATTCTTTATTTTAACAAGTCCAGCTTCAAAACAGCCATAACACAAACAGCACAAAACAAGTACATGGTCAACATACATGTACCACCCAATGTAAATGTTACATGTCAGTTTCATACACATTGTACTTACTTTTTCAGATAATGGCGAAGGCAAAGTCACGCCTCACCATACAGAGGCCAAAAAATATCAACAGGAAAATTAAGTCGTCAACTATATTCAATGGGGGTAACGTATGGAGTCGGAAGTGGATACACCGACTATTTTAATGGTCGTTTTACGTCGATTCGGTAAGTAAATCTTGACTTTTCATTTCTTAGTAAGGCGTTTGAAATAAAAACAAGCTGATCAAAGTACCCGGCCAGGTTTCTAGTTTGCGACCCATGGTTGTTTTCCCTCCAAGCACCTATAATTAAGCAGAACACTCGCGCAAAGTGGGGTTTTGGTTACAGATACCTTGATTATTGAATATTTTTATCTGTAATATTTCCTATTTCTCCCGATTTTCATGGTTTATGGATTTTTCATTATTTATATGATTATAAGTATGCATGTGCAAAAATAAATTGCGATGCCATAATATATTGAGGCAAAACACACGAAAGATCCGCTATGATACCCCTGGTTAGTGCCATTTGGGGCAAACACCCCCGATATGTAAGAAATGTGGTATAATTAAAACTCGTTAACTGGAAATTACGCGCAAATGATAAAAAACGTACATTGTGAACACTAGATAAGTTTATATAATGCAAAAACATGAATATGTTTTCAAGCTATACACATATATCTACTTGCCATACACATTTAATCTGCCACTGTGTTAAATTTTAAATTATACAGTTTTACAGTTTACAGTTTATTTCGAAACACATTAGGCATTATGCCCATGAGTATACAATATGTACATGAAACATAATTACATAAATGTTACAAGGTCAACAATAAATATATTGCTTATATAAAGAACAGTAGAAACCCGTAATATATAAGAATATCACACGAGTTTACACAGTGAATTATGGTATATCTCCAAACATAAATATAGTCAGCGGTCACAATATTTATGGTTATTCTCAGAGTGTTTTGTATTTGCAGAACAGCCCGTAGACTGATCCCGTGATGTAGTTGATGCTGCCTACTAATATTTTATACCACATTTCTTACTTGTCGGGGGTGTTTGCCCCAAACGGCACTAATCAGGGGTATCAAAGCGGATCTTTCGTGTGTTTTGCCTCAATATATTATGGCATCGCAATTTATTTTTGCACATGCATACTTATAATCATATAAATAATGAAACTATGGCCATAAACAATCCATAAACCATGAAAATCGGGAGAAATAGGAAATATTACAGACAAAACTATTCAATAATCAAGGTATCTGTAACCAAAACCGAACTTGGCGCGAGTGTTCTGCTTAATTATAGGTTCTTGGAGGGAAAACAACCATGGGTCGCTAACTAAAAACCTGGCCAGGTACTTTGATCAGCTTGTTTTAATTTCAAACGCCTTACTAAGCAATGAAAAGTCAAGATTTACTCACCGAATCGACGTTAAACGGCCATTAAAATAGTCGGTGTATCCACTTCCGACTCCATACGTTACCCCCATTGAATATAGTTGACGACTTAACTTTCCTATAGATGTTTTTTTGGCCTCTGTATGGTGGGGCGTGACTTTGCCTTCGTCATTATCTGAAAAAGTAAGTACAATGTGTATGAAACTGACATGTAACATTTACATCGGGCGGTACATGTATGTTGACCATGTACTTGTTTTGTGCTGTTTGTGTTATGGCTGTTTTGAAGCAGGACTTGTTGAAATAAAGAATCCCTGGTAAAAGTAATGGAAACAAGCTAGCTTACAAATTGACTAGTGTGCTTCACGTGATATGCATTAATGTTGTAGATATGTAAATAATGATCGTTATACGCACACTATCGAGCACCAGGCATGGATACGTATAGATCAACAGTATCAGTCAAAGATATCATTTGATTAGGTAAACATACATGCATTGAATTCAATGCTCTTTCTGTATGGTTGATATTTGTTGTTCACAGTGTGACTGAAATTCATCCAAATCAAACTTTGTGAACGCAGTACATACATAGATAAAATTATGGTTTGGTATAATATGTTAAAAACATAGGATGTTAAATACAAAGAAACTGAACGTTGTGAATCATGGCGATATTTGTTCGTGTTATTTACTTTACAAAATCGAACGTGTTTCATACTACTTTCGTAAAATGTAAATATACTGCCGAAAAATCCTCGTAAAAATTCGGTACATGCTTCTTTCGTGATATTATCAAACAACAGTTATGATTTCATACATTTCTTGTCCCAGAAATCTTTATTTTCCATAATTGGTCAACTATTTACACTTGGCGTGCAACTTACGCGTCTTGCGATGAAACTCCGGATCAAATTCAACGAGTGTTCTCATAATCTGATGAACTTAGGAGACCAAACTAACTTGTAACATTAGTAAAAAAGCAATGCGCATATGATAGGCTATGCGAAGTTTCGTTATAGAGGATGGAAGACATAAAACATCAAGAAAAATAGGTACTTACCGAGGCTGAATGTCCGCCATTATACGTGCTTCAGACTAGACGAAGTCACGTGATTACCACCCGTGAAATATTAACATAACATTCCTTGCTGTATTCATAATGCATGAAAATTATAAAATAATTCCTGTTTTGAAAAGCCCTGTTCAAAATGTAACATCAATGGTTTTATTTAAATTTTAACTCTCAAATTCACAAAAATATGCCATTAGTTTTGTTAAATCTGTCAAATGACTGGCAATATCTTTGAGTCAAAGAAGATGAAACATAACTATTGAATTTGTATGGAAAATTTCTTACAATTGTCAATATTAAAGCTGTCGTGATCGAGTAATTTGTGGGAAATTGTGAAAGTGAAACATTGCACTTTGCTGATCCGTCGTTGGTATAAAAAGGAAGTATTCAGTGAAATAACTGACATCAATTGAAACAGATTTGAGTTGCTTGTGTTTTTAGCTCACCTGAGCACGAAGTGCTCACTGGTGAGCTTTTAGGATAGGTGGCTGTCCGGCGTCCGTCGTCGTCCGTCGTCCGTCAACAATTCCTTTAAATGACTTCTTCTCCTAAACCAATTGATGGAATTTAACCAAATTTCACAGGAATGATCCTTGGGTGGTCCTCTTTCAAAGTTGTTAAAAAATTTCCGGTCTGTCGCATAACTAGGTAACACAGGCTAAAAATAGATTTTCACAAAGGAAACTTTAAAAATCTTCTTCTCTGAAACCGTTAGGCCTAGAGCTTTCATATTTGGTATGTAGCACCACCTTGGGGTCCTCTGCGAAGATTGTTCAAATTATGTCCCTGGGGTCAAAATTGGCCCCGCCCCAGGGGCCCTTAGTTTTACATAGAGTTCTATAGGGGAAACCTTAAAAAATCTTCTTCTCCAAAACCGCTTGGCCCAGGGCTTTCATATTTGGTATGTAGACTCAGCTAGAGGTCCTCTACATAGATTGTTCAAATTATGTCCCTGGGGTCAAAATTGGCCCCGTCCTGGGGGCCCTTAGTTTTAAATAGAGTAATATAGGGGAAACCTTTAAAAATCTTCTTCTCCGAAACCGCTTGGCCCAGGGCTTTCATATTTGGTATGTAGACTCAGCTAGAGGTCCTCTACAAAGATTGTTCAAATTATGCCCCTGGGGTCAAAATTGGCCCCGCCCCGGGGGCCCTTAGTTTTACATAGAGTTATATAGGGGAAACCTTAAAAAATCTTCTTCTCCGAAACCGCTTGGCCCAGGGCTTTCATATTTGGTACATAGACTCAGCTAAAGGTCCTCTACAAAGATTGTTCAAATTATGCCCCCAGGGTCAAAATTGGCCCCGCCCCGGGGGCCCTTAGTTTTACATAGAGTTATATAGAGAAAACCTTAAAAAATCTTCTTCTCCGAAATTGCTTGGCCCAGGGCTTTCATATTTGGTATATAGACTCAGCTAGAGGTCCTCTACAAAGATTGTTCAAATTATTCCCCTCGGGTCAAAATTGGCCCCACCCTGGGGGTCACCATTTTACCTAGACTTATATAGGGAAAACATATAAAAATCTTCTTGTCTATAACTAAAATGCCTAAGAGCTTTGATATTTGGTATGTAGCATCATCTAGTGGTCCCCTACCAAGATTGTGCAAATTATGCCCCTGGGGTCAAAATTGGCCCAACCCCGGGGGTCACCGTTTTACATAGACTTATACAGGGAAAACATATAAAAATCTTCTTGTCTAAAACTACACTGCATAGAGCTTTGATATTTGGTATGTAGCATCATCTAGTGGTCCTCTACCAAGGTTTTTCAAATTATGCCCCTGGGGTCAAAATTGGCCCTACTCGGGGGTCACCGTTTTACATAGACTTATATGTATAGGGAAAACATATATATAGGGAAAACATATTAATATCTTCTTGCCTAAAACTACACTGCCTAGAATTTTGATTATTGGTATGTAGCATCATCTTGTGGTTTTCTACCAAGATATTCAAATTATTCCTTTGGGTGAAAATTGTGCAGGGTTTATAATCAGGTGAGCGATATAGGGCCATCATGGCCCTCTTGTTCTTTCTAAATATCGGTGTTAAATGATTTGGAAAGTTTCAATCATGCTACAATGACCGGCGGCTGACATCTTCTCCATATTGAAGAGTTACTGAATGAACTCCGTAGGACTAAAAAGTAACGAAAAGATAATTTAGCAAACAGACCCAATAATTTCAGAGTGCGCCCACATGACCCACGGCAACATCTCAAATGCGCCATTTTAATTTTTAGGGGGTCAATGGCGCAATGGCGCAGCCTAGATTGAACACTGACAATCTGTATTTGCTACTGTTCATTTTATTAAAACATTGTTTTATCATTTTGGTATTTTCCTGATTTATTGGAGGCATCCCTAGCCCGTTGCTGAAATGTATATATCTAAACCAGGGTTTTCATTAGGAGGCGACGGAAGGCCAATTTGACTGCCTCAAATGATATTTGAGGTGCCTTAAAATTCACCCCTAGCTGCCTTCCATCTTCAGTGCTCGGGCACCTTGGCCTCCTCAAATGTACAAAAACACTCTTAGTAGTAGTACATGAAATCCTAGTGAAAACCCTGCCATTGATGGTTGTATGTGGCTAGGTATGACACAGACTGCAGTGTGTGGAATGAGTTGTCCAGGTAAAAAAACACCATCATAAACTGGCATACCACTCACAATACCCTGTCTGGTTCAAAGCTCAAAGGTCAAGGTCAAAGTGGAATGGTAAAAAATGAGGATAACAAATTTGCATGAGTTGTCATTTCCTTTATGCATTTGAATGCTTATAAAAGTCAGTAAAACTGCTCTTTTGTCAGGGAAAATACTCTTTTGGAAAGGAAAAAATGCTCTTTACTCTGGGAAAAATGGTTGTTTGGTCAGATCCTGGAAAAATGGACTTTGGACAGGGGAAAATGCTCTTTGGTCAGGGAAAATGCTAGTTGGTCAGGGAAAAATGCACTTTGGACAGGTAATAATGCACTTTGGATAGGGGAAAATGCTCTTTGGCCAGGGAAAGGCTAGTTGGTCTTGGGAAAATACTCTTTGGTCAGGGAAAAATACTCCTTGGTCGGGAAAAATACTCCTTGGTCAGGAAAAATACTAGTTGGTCTGGGAAAAGCTCTTTGGTGAGGGAAGATGCTAGTTGTTCGGGCAAAAATGCTCTCTGGTCAGGGAAAATGCTAGTTTGTCAGGGAAAATGCAAGTTGGTCAGGGAAAATGCAAGTTGGTCAGGGAAAAAATCAGGGAATAGTCATAATATCTGTGGGAACTCGGAGTTTACTATCAATGCCTTGAAACAGTTGTTTGGGAAGATCTTGACCAACTTTAACTGGGTGAATCCTGTTATAAGTATGAAGTATGATTTGTTTCAGGATGGTAGCAAGTTTGACGTGGTTCCTGCTGTAAAGAAATCACAATTTGTGGAAATATTTGATCCAGTGATAGTGCAACCAGAGTTACTGTTCTTTCCTTGGGATCCTGTCCAGCAGACGACACATAAATATCAACTGAAGGTATGTTGATATCTTTGTAAATTTTATTGTCAGACAAGGCCAATATTTTAGTAAAACATCTTACAGCACTTTTGAGCGCGTGTATACATGTACATGAAAAAAGGGCTATATAAATATGGTATTATAATAATTTTGTCAAGTTGTGTGCTTTGTGAGTATTACTGCATCATGGAGGCCCTTTGAGTGGTAAAGTGTAACTATATGAAACAGTGCATGCAGTTTATATATTGAACTCCTGATCAGGCTAATACTCTCAGCTATGAGAAAGTTCTTAAGCCATTATGAAGTTAATGTATTACAGGACTGTTATGTGGTACAATGTTGAGATTGGATTACTGGGCTGAGTGATGTTGCCCTGTGCCCATAGATATGCACCATGGTATGTTATTTTGCCCAATGACAGTAGCATTGATGAAAAAAGATACTAAAATTATTCAATTTCGATGGGACAAAATTTTGTGGTTATGGTAAAAAGGACCATTTTGATGGGACTTAAATTCATGGATTTTGCATTGCTGGTAATAAATCAGAAGGTCAAAATTAGTGTTTGATGGGATTTGATTTACGTGGTTGAAGATGAACCATGAAATCTACGAAATTTAATCCCCCATGAAAATTAATTTGTTGTTGTTACATTCCAGGCATCTGGTGGAAGTGGAGACTATATGTGGAGTACTAACGATGCTGGTGTTGTAACGGTCAATAAGTACGGTGAGATTGTTACATCCGCGCGTGGAGAAGCTGAGATCATCGCATCAGATAGAAGGAACTCTCTACATAAAGGACTAGCGGTGGTTAGTCAAGGCTGATATATAGTATTCAAGTTATTGTCTACAGCATTCTGTTACTGTGTTCAGTTGATTAAACATTAGGGCCGGTATTCATAAAGCATCTTAAGTGAAAACTTAAATATTTTGACTTAAGTTAAAAAGTTGAACTGCACATATTTTGTAAGAAACTAAGTATAACTCAATTTTTCTTGGTGATTATTGTAGCGCTTTACATAACATTTCAAAACAATGTAAAAAGGGAATAATGTTAGTTTTCCTGTTTAGCTGATACACTTAAGGAAACTGTAAGATTTTTAGGATACAGAATTCTAAGTTTTTCCTCAAGATTCTTTGTAAATACTACCCCAGGTCTGTTATTTTTCAGGCTTGTGTCTTGATTTCAGATTTTTGATCCTGAATTTTCCTTCTTTGTTTATATTGAAAAATAGAATTTCAGGCTTTAAACTGCAATTTTATAAGGTCTTGAAATGACTGCTAATTACTTGGCCACCTGCTAAAGAAAGGAGGTCGTTTAATACAATGTCAAATGCAAGGTTTGTGTCAAATTTGCCAAGTTATACACGTACATGGTTATATTACAGGTACATATATTACCACCATCGAGTATGGAGTTCCGACCAGTACGAGTGGAAGTCGAAGTCGGTAGTGTTCTAGAACTTCCTCTAGATGTCATGACAACACTGGATGGAAAACGTTACTCATTCAACGATTGTCGTCACATGCCACTGAATGTCACCTTTATGGATCCATCAGTAGTTGAAAATGTCGAAGGTGAAGTTTACTTTTCATTCAATACAACAGAACATAAAGACTTATGCATGTTCTTTGTAAATAGTAAATGACCATTACAAGACAAAATGACGGTTTTTATTGTGGACTGTTTAATTCAATTGTTTTGTTTCGTACAGTTGAAAAAATATTCCTTTGATTTAAAAAAAAGATCAAGTGGTCTTATTTTCAATGAATAAAGTGTTTACTACGCAATTTTAACACAATATTCTGTCCATGTTGTGAAACTATGTGCTGAATTAACTCCCTTGATCGTTTGTGATTAAAATTGATGGTTCACGAAATGAGGTTTGTCAAAAACCTTCCACAAACAGATGGATGGAGCATTTTCTACGCTGGCAAAAGGACTTTCCGAATGGAGATGAATTTTTATTGTGATTCTTGATTTGTAAATATTTACATTGTCAATTAATGATACTGTAAAATCATTTAATTTCGATGGTACGAAATTTTGTGGTTTTGATAAATAAGACCATTTTGATGGGACGTTAATTTGTGGTTTTTGGCATTTCAGTGAATAAATACAAGGTCAAAATTATTATTCGATGGAATTGACTACATGGTTAAAAGCGAACCACGAAATTTAATCCCACACGAAAATTGATTTTACAGTATGACATTTCTTAAATTTTACAGAATCCTCACTGTTACAAGATGGAAGTTGTCGAGTGATCAAGATCCGAGGTATACAACAAGGTCATACTAAGGTCAAGGCTATATATAACCATGGCAACATCAAGCTGGAATCTAGTATTACTATAGCAGCCTATGATTCTTTAGTGGTAAGGGGAGTTTTAATTCTATGCCTAGACATCAAATTCACATTGCAGTGTTCTCAATAACAGCAGGCTGCAGGCCAAATTGACTGCTTAAATGCTTAGACCGGCTGGAAATGTGAAATTTATACACAATTTGAAGAAAATAAATGC
Source organism: Spisula subtruncata (assembly GCA_963678985.1). NCBI lineage: Eukaryota > Metazoa > Mollusca > Bivalvia > Venerida > Mactridae > Spisula > Spisula subtruncata. Next base: position 3,541,696 of record OY787674.1, read on the forward strand.
ATTAAGGACCTTATCAGGCCTGTTGGTAAAGCATTTCAGCCTCCTAGGTTAAAACTAACTCAGAACCCTGACATTGTCAGCTGATGTCAGTATTGTTCTTAGCCTGTTCTTTCATATTTACCAAACGGAACAGGAGTATAAGGACCCGCCATGAGCTTCTATGTAGGATAAGGATATCTCACCCAAAGGGTTGGATTTTAACCAGGGACGAGGCTTGCCAAAACTTCTGTTGATAATGACGTTTATAATGCGGTCCACTGTTATGCTATGCTCAAGAAACAGATTTTTAAATGAAAAGGAGCTTATTTTTGTTCGTTTTAATAGCCTAATATCGTCAGTAGCACATAAATCTTGAAACTGAAATATCCTGCATTATGTCACGTGTATGCTCATGTAGGATAGAGCTTTCTTACATTAGCAACAGGTCTATTTTACATTAGTCAGAGAATAGTCTGTCATCTTTCAGTTATTCAATGGTTCCAGTAAGTTGTGGAACTAGATCACATAGAAAGACATCACAAATATAAATATCAGGGAAATACAATTTTATAGAACCACCAGTTATACTATCCTCAAGCTTAAAGCCCTACTGGTTTTCAACTGGAGGGGAGTATAGGTTTGCCCTCTGTCAGTCCCTCAGTCAGTATGTCAGTTTGTCAAGAAAATCGGGATCCTGCCATAACTGAAACAGTTTTCAAGCTAGGTTTATGAAACTTGGTATGTGGATAGGGAATAATAAGGAGATTGTGCATTTCTAATTTTATATTCGGACAAAAATTGTGGTTACCATGGCAACCAAAACATGGACAACCTGGAAAGCAGGTAGGGGACTTCTGTATTGCTTGCAATTCCTTATTACTTGTTAAATGTGCTAAGAATAACAACAAAAGTCATGATTGTTTCAGCCTGTGGACCCGGAGAAAGAATCTGTGCTTACTGTGGGATCATCTAAAGAGATTGTCTTCTCTGGAGGTCCACAACCATGGGTATTGGACTCGTCTAAATATTTCCAGATACGTAAGTACATTCTCCTTTGCAAAAAAGTTGTTGGTAGTATTGTTGTTTTATTAACAAAAAGTAATTTGAAATACAGTAAAATCATTAAATTTTGATGGGAGGAAATTTTGTGGTTTTAGTAAAAAAGACCATTTCGATGGGATGTTAATTTGTGGATTTTGCATTTCAGGTAATAAATACAAGGGTCAAAATTATTGTTTGATGGGATTAAATTTCGTGGTAGAAGATGAAGGAAACTACAAAATTTAATCCCCCACAAAAATTAATAATTTTACATTATAAAGGTTCAGCAACTCTTTTAAGTCAAAACTTGTGAAATGGACTTTCTTTAAACTTTCTCAAAGTGCTTATCCTAAGAATATTGTCAGAGACAGAAAATATCTCAAGTTAAGACTAAAATCCTCAATCCATTCCACGTTTGTTGATGCCTGTCCATGAAGTTTCCTCAGCATGTTAAATTGATAACATCTATACTTAAAACACATTTGCCAGGACAAAATGGTTATTTAATCATGATATGAAGGTTTTTAGCTAAGAAATTTATGGCTTTCATTGATATCTTATTTAATCAATTTTAAATATAACTTTATGTTTGTATTTTGTCCACCTGGCTCTAGTGTTGAGATTCTGTTTCAGCACATAACTGCAAGAAGACAGGTAAACTTGCTTGTATGATGGAGTTTATATTCACACAAACAATATTGCTATCCCTGCGTTAGATTATGCCCTCCATCTTTGATTAGGGGGTATATTGCTTAGCACATGTCCATCGGTCATTTTGTCATGTAATAGTCTCCTATCGGTAGACCAAATGGTTTCTGTTGAATAACTCAAGAATGTTTTGCCCTAGGACCTTCAAAATTTATATAGTGGTTGGCAAGCTGCAGTAGATGACCCCTATTGATTTTGAGGTCATTAGGTCAAAGGTTTAGGTCACTGTGACCTTTGCATTTTCGACAATTAGGCTGGGCATACATGTTTTACAAACAGCTCTTGTTATATGCTACTGTACACTGCTTCCCCATTGCTCAATAGAGTGTCTTCTTATAATCAGATTTATCATTAACAATCCATTGAATTCATCATTAAGTGTACTATCATCCTACATCGTCAGTGTACATAGTGCATGACGTAACTTGATAGCCTAGTGGTTGAGTGTACGCTTGGAGTGTAGGAGGTCCCGGGTTCGATCCGAGGCAGCGTCATGTCAAAGGCAAAATATAAATGGTACCAGAAATTCCCTTGCTAGACGCTGAGCATGTAGGGGAAGCTGGCTTCTCTTCTCTCATACCCTCGTGGCGTTGGATAACATCAGGAATGAGGTGCCGAGAGTGATTAATATAAGTTTGAAAAACTTGTTTCACAAGCGACCTTAAATAAATTAGTATAAACTAAATGTCCATGGCTTAGAGAAAATGTGTGGCGCAAAAATAACTTTACACGCCTATGACGCTAAGTTAATGAAATCGTGTTACTTTTGTGTGGCGCAAAAATGACTTTCCATGGCTTTGAAAAAATGTGTGGTGCAAAAATAACTTCTTGTCCAGAACGCTAAGAGAAATTGTGTGTTGCAAATCATTTGATTGTAACTATTTTATATTCGATGTAGCTAGCATGGCTGATTGTCCATGTGTGTGCAAGGTCATTGTTTTATGTTGTAATTGGCATGGTTACCTCAATTGCTACAAATAAATAACAAAGAATTAGTTCATTCATCCAGAAATTTATGACTCAACATTATACAAAGGTTCAGTATCTCCTTAATGCTTTGCAGATAATGATTGGTTTTATGATTTATAGAATATTTTTGGGTATATCTAGGGTTTTTGGGGTGCACCAATATATCCAGAAATCAGTACAAGCTACAGCTTTGGTCTGTGCTTTTGGAATATAAGCTTTCAAGCAACATGTGTATAGGTTTTTGTGTCGCCTGAAAGGCGACATAAAGGTATTACTTCGGCTGCGGCGGCGGCGTCACAAATTGCTTGTCCGGGCTGTATCTCACTCATGTATTGACACTTTTGAAAATAACTTGGCATAATTGTTAAGCACTATGAGGCGGTGTGCAGTGTGCAAGATCCAGGTCTCTAGCTCAAAGGTCAAGGTCACACTTAGAGGTCAAACATAAAAAATGACCATTATAGACCTTGTCCGGGCTGTATCTCACTCATGCATTGACACTTTTTAGCTCACCTGACCACAATGTGGTCATGGTGAGGTTTTGTCATACCGAGATGTCCGTCGTCCGTCGTCCGTCCGTCAACAATTTCTTCAAACGACTTCTCCTCCTAAACTGCTTGGCCAAATTTGATAAAATTTAACAGGAATGTTCCTTGGGTAGACCTCTACCAAAGTTGTTAAAAAAATTCCAGTCCGTCGCATAACTAGGTCACACAGGGTAAAAATAGATTTTGAAAAAGGAAACTTCAAAAATCTTCTTCTCTGAAACCGTAAGGCCTAGAGCTTTCATATTTGGTATGAAGCATCACCTTGGGGTCCTGTACAAAGATTGTTCAGATTATGTCCCTTGGGTCAAAATTGGCCCGGGGGCCCTTAGTTTTACATAGAGTTATATGGGGAAAACCTTAAAAAATCTTCTGCTCCGAAACGGGTTGGTCCAGGGCTTTCATATTTGGTATATAGAATCAGCTAGAGGTTCTCTACAAAGATTGTTAAAATTATTTCCCTCGGGTCAAAATTGGCCCCGCCCTGGGGGGTCACCATTTTACATAGACTTCTATAGGGAAAACATATAAAAATCTTCTTGTCTAAAACAACAATGCCTAGAGCTTTGATATTTGGTATGTAGCATCATCTAGTGGTCCCCTACCAAGATTGTTCAAATTATACCCCTGGGTCAAAATTGGCCCTGTCCAGGGGGTCACCAGTTTTACATTGACTTATATAGGGAAAACATATTAAAATCTTCTTGTCAAAAACTACAATGCCTAGAGCTTTGATATTTGGTATGTAGCATCATCTAGTGGTCCCCGAACAAGATTGGGCAAATTATGCCCCTGGGGTCAAAATTGGCACCGCCCCGGGGGTCACCAGTTTTACATCGACTTATAGGGGAAACAGATAAAAAATCTTCTTGTCAAAAACTACGATACCTAGAGCTTTGATATTTGGTATGAAGCATCATCTAGTGGTCCCCTACCAAGATTGTTCAAATTATGCCCCTAGGGTCAAAATTGGCCCCGCCCCGGGTCACCGTTTTACATAGACTTCTGTAGGGAAAACATATAAAAATCTTCTTATCTAAAACTACACTACATAGAGCTTTGATATTTGGTACGTAGCATCATTTAGTGATCCTTTACCAAGATTTTTCAAATTATGCCCCTGGGGTCAAAATTGGGGGGTCACCATTTTAAATAGCCTTATATAGGGAAAACTTGTGGTTTTCTACCAAGATGTTCAAATTATTCCCTCGGGTGAAAACTGTATATAAACATGTATAATCAGGTGAGCGATATTGGGCCATCATGGCCCTCTTGTTTAAATTACTTGGTATAGTTGTTAAGTACCATGAGGCGGTGTGCAGTGCGCAAGATCCAGGTATCTAGCTCAAAGGTTAAGGTCACACTTAGAGGTCAAACATCAAAAATGACCATTATAGACCTTGTCCGGGCTGTATCTCACTCATAGATTGACACATTTTTAAATAACTTTGCAAATGTGTTAAACACCATGAGGCAGTGTGCAGTGCGCAAGATACAGGTCTCTAGCTCAAAGGTCAAGGTCACACTCAGTGGTCAAACTTCAAAAATGACCATTATAGACCTTGTCCGGGCTGTATTTCACTCATGCATTGACCAACCTTTCTTATATTTGGCATCAATGTTCACCTTAATGAGACAGAGGTTCATGACCGACCCCGAGGTTCATATCTCAAAGGTCAAGGTCACAGTTGAAGGTCAAATTGAAGCTTGTCCAGACCATAACTTTGTCGTGCATTGACCAATATGTCTTACATTTGGCATGAATGTTCACCTCCATATGCTGGAGTGTCATGCTCAACCCTCAGGTTCCTATATCAAAGGTCAAGGTCACAGTTGCAGGTCAAATTTCTAAAGAAGCTTGTCTGGACTATAATTTTGTCATGCATTGACCAATCTTGCTTGAAATTGCCATGAATGTCAACCTGTATTAATCGGAGTTATAAGTGGTTCTTTTCTCAAAGGTCAAGGTCACAGTTAGAGGTCAAAGGTCAAATTGAAGAGCATAACTTTGTCACCTTATGTTCAAATGACTCAATATTTGGTATGCATGTTTCTTGCAATAAGCCAAAGTGCAGTGCACAAGAACTATAACTCGTCCTTGCATCGTTTTTGAATTATGTCCCTTTCACACAAAAGGCACAAAACTAGTAACTTTGATCTGCCATGGGAGAACAAGTCGCGGAACGTTGTTATCCAACGCCTGTAAGAACAAAATTTTAATGTGTGACGTCACCATCCTTTTGGTGCGAAACAGTAGCGCCAACGACTTAAATTTGTTATTGCTGACGTTGTATTGACCCAGTAACTATGATAATATGATAAAAAGAATGCGCCACCCGTTGTCTGACAACTCACGACGGTTCCTACATTATTGCTGTTAAAGTAAGGTTAAGTCACTAACAACATCAATTCTCATATTTCATGTAGTCAGGCGACACATGCGACTCGCGGAGCTTTTATATGATTTATGAAGTGTTTATTGCAGCATTTTATGGTAAATATTGCAGCTAATTATGTTTTAAAACATATGATTTTGTTACGCATTATTTAAGTGTGGTTTTAATGCAGCACATACCGGTAGTTTAAGCAACATTTCTAAGATTTAAATGCAACATTTAAATGGTTTTTTTAAACATTTATATGGTTTTATGCAGGTAACACAATCTAGTAATGATCAACTTTGACTGAAGTCTGATTGTGTATTTGAATATGTGTTATGGTTATTTTGTATGTAATTTGCATAATCAGCTGACCTGTCAACAAATGAAACATTGTCATCGAGCTGTTGTTGTTGTTCACGTTTCAGTGACTGCGGACGATAAGAAGAACACAATCATACAACAAGTGAAGACAGTAGGAGCTCACAGTATGTATTATATTCTAACATGACCTGCCATTTTGCCTATATACATTGTAGACAACGAACAAATAGTACCATTGAATATCGGCCGATTTACTATGAAAGTGGCATTCTTTATATGACATCATGTAGAACGTAAAATACATACTCTCGCAAAGTAACACAGTGCCTTAATGCATGTGTGCTCTTAAATCATGTTAGAATTGATTAACAGTAATATATAAATTCAAAAAAAAATTGAAAAACAACAATTTTTCCTCAATATGATCATTTGTTTACATCTAAACATTTGATAATTTGGTGTATTTTGTATGTTTCAGAAAAGCTACATTCATTTATTGTGACATGCAAGAGTTATGGAGAGCAGGTAAAATCACCATGTAATACTTGAACGGTACTTACTTCTATTGACTTACAGTAATGTGTGGGGGTTACGGGATTACTCCCTTCTTACATTATACCAATGACAGCAATGCCCTTATATGGTCACTGGTGGTCAGAGTTTGAAATACTTTATAATCATTAATTTTCATGGGGGATTAAATTTCGTGGATTTCGTGCTTCACCTTCAACAACGAAATCAAATCCCATCGAGCAATAATTTTGACCCATGTATTTACTACCTGAAATGCAATTCCACGAATTAACATCCCATCGAAATGGTCTTTTTTTACCAAAACCACGACATTTCGTCCCATTGAAATGAAATGATTTTACAGTATGTGAGAACATATAGATGGCTCAGTGCAAAACTCTTGTACGCGCCTCTATAAATTGATGTGGCTACCATAGATTTGCACCAAGCACTCAATATGTTTTCTCCTCCTCATCAAGATATTTTATTAACACTGTAAGGAAGGAGATTAATTTAGGCTACTGGACTTGTTTCATGATCGACCTAAAAATAAATTAGTATTTAATAAAACAAGTTGTAAATGTCTGTTAATTTTTTTTATATATGGTGCAATAGCTAGTGAAATACGTATTTAATCAGTCCATAAATTAACTCTGAACTCCCAAGAACAGTGATTTTGCCTATGAGTATATAAATAAATGTAGTCATTTACTTTCGCTTTCAGATGTTGACATTAAAAGTTGGTAATGAGAAGACGGCCAAAAATCAGAACCCTGCTGTAGAGGAAGCCTCAGTTAGGTATGTATAATATACTGACAGACATGTCATAGATTACTTATAATTTGTCTAGTACTCTATGAAACTCAAAGATTACTTATCATTTGTCTAATACTCTATGAAACTCAAAGATTACTTATCATTTGTCTAATACTCTATGAAACTCCAAGATTACTTAGAATTTGTCTAGTACTCTATGAAACTCAAAGATTACTTAGAATTTGTCTAGTACTCTATGAAACTCAAAGATTACTTATCATTTGTCTAATACTCTATGAAACTCAAAGATTACTTATAATTTGTCTAGTACTCTATGAAACTCAAAGATTACTTATCATTTGTCTAATACTCTATGAAACTCAAAGATTACTTATCATTTGTCTAATAAACTTACAGTTTCCCTTGCTTTCATGCTAGAATATATTTTTACTGAATTATTGTCCTTCAATAAAATTGTTACATGTAGCCATGAAAGTGTACATGGATATTTATGAACCAGATTTTCCAACAGAAAAAACTTGTTATTAAATTAATGATTTCCGATGATGGACATCCACTTTTTGTTTCCATTGGATGAGTTTAGTTAGGAATGTGATATCATGGCGAAACTTGTTGTGTAGGTAGCTTATGTTGACAGGCCACTTAGGATCGAAATTAGGGTCGGTGGGGTCAAGGTCAACATTACTAAAAATAGAAAAACATTTTCGCTGTCATGAAATCTGATTTTCATGGAATTTCCAGGTGTTGTTTGCACATGAAATTGTTGACCTAGTGCTTTAGTTTGGTTGGAATGTATTTTCCGTTGAGTTATAGACTTCATTTGAAAATGTCAACATTTCTGGATAAATCATTTTAAAAATGATATGATATGTTGTATAATTATACAGTTTGATATGTGCTGAGCCCGTAGAGATACATCTTCAACCAATGATACAGTATCCCAGTGATTTACCACCATGTCCGGTATCCAGGGAACCTAATCAACAGGTATATATAGAGTTAATCAACAATTTATATAATAAGGAATGAAATGATCGCATGTGCTATGTAAAAAACACTGTATGCTGGTTGCTATGTTAATTTTTAGCTCAACTTTTAGGGGGACAAAGTAGGGCTATTATCGAGACGTGATCTTCTGCTTGTGCACCTGCCTGGGCGTGTGAGTTTATTTTCAGAGTCATTTTCTCAAAGACTGTCAAAGGTATCAACTTGAAACACAACATAGTTATTCTCTACCACAAGAGGAATCCATACAGACCAATCTATCTTCCCTTGTTACTATCAAATACGAGAATGTCGATTTGACAAGTTTAACCCCCGGGCACGCTTAATCGTCTTTACCAGTATTGTGATTTCAATGATTTTACACATGAATACTGGGTACATAGCCTGGCTGTGCATAGTGTCAGCAATGTTTGGTCAGATGATTTTGGCTGGAGTTATGGCTCTCTGTAGGAGACGTATATTCTTGTTTCAAAAATCCTTCAGTGTACTCATATGCTCTGTCATTATTTCAGATTCCTGTACATTGTCAGAGAGATTTAAATCTTGGAGTGACAGTTACTGATAAAAATGGCAGAAAATTTGACAATATTTCATCTCTGGAATTTGATTGGTCGATGTCAGATACAACTCTCGCCTCATTGGCTGAGGATTTAGATGCTGATATCACTATAACAACAAGTGGAAGAAAGATTGTTAATAGTAAGTTATTCATTTATCATGAATTTTTTTCTGATTATGAGCAGAGAATTTCACCTAACTGCAGGTTTGTAGTACCATGAATTTACAATACTGCATAGTGTAGGTCATCTAATCATATTTATAAGTCTTTGTCCATTATTTAGCCTCTTGTTTTCAGCAATTAACTGAATGATATTTTACATGGAAAATTCATGTATCTTAATCAGTGTCACTTTTTAGAGCTAGCAATAAGTATACATTTCTTTTTGTGCTATTCATACTTTGTTTCAAGTGTCCCTTCCCTATCTGATGTTAGTACGGTATTTGAGCTGACTGTCTTCATGAAATCCCAAATGACTTTCACAATTAGCCTTGTAAATATCAATAACTAGGTCACAAGGTCAAATAAAGGAAAAAAACTCTGTTGTCTACCTCTGGCCAGCTAAGGATACATCTGGCCATGCTCTCCTGAAACATCTCAAGTTGCAATCTCATCTTAAATTGAGATTTTGCAAAAATCAAAGTCTGCATTTAAGATTAATCTTAAGTTCAAATCAGTATATTTTGTTGTAATACATTTAGAATAATGTTTTCTGTTCAATGTGTGTTGGTAATATTTAACCCAGTCTCACATGGAAATTTACTATAGGACACATGTCGTTATTTGAGATGAGATTTAACTCGGATTGAGATGTTTTGGGAGATCGCGGCCTGTTCTATTTACCGTGATATTCAGGTAAGTGACATAGGAACATTATAACCTTCTTGTTGTTCTCTCTGTGTTCCTTGTTATACTTGAATCTTGCATTATTCATGGAGTTACTACATGTCATGTTATACTAGAATCTTGCATTATTCATGGAGTTACTACATGTCATGTTATACTAGAATCTTGCATTATTCATGGACTTACTACATGTCATGTTATACTAGAATCTTGCATTATTCATGGAGTTACTACATGTCATGTTATACTAGAATCTTGCATTATTCATGGACTTACTACATGTCATGTTATACTAGAATCTTGCATTATTCATGGACTTACTACATGTTTGATGTCATGTTTTACAGATTACATGGCCGTACATCCTGCTGGTTTACCTGGAACTGTCACCATTACAGTCAATGCTGCCAAATATAGATCTGATTACCTAAAACTGGCACAATCAGACATATCTGTAAGTATAATATAACCCGGACCTGGGTCATGTGATAATATAACCCGGACCTGGGTCATGTGATAAAATAACCCGGACCTGGTTCATGTAGTATAATATAACCCGGAACTGGGTCATGTGATAATATAACCCGGAACTGGGTCATGTGATAATATAACCCGGACCTGGGTCATGTGATGATATAACCCGCACCTGGGTCATGAAGTATAATATAACCCGGACCTGGGTCATGTGATAATATAACCCGGACCTGGGTCATGTGATAATATAACCCGGACCTGGTTCATGTAGTATAATATAACCCGGACCTGGGTCATGTGATGATATAACCCGGACCTGGTTCATGTGATAATATAACCCGGACCTGGGTCATGTAGTATAATATAACCCGCACCTGGGTCATGTGATAATATAACCCGGACCTGGGTCATGTGATAATATAACCCGGACCTGGGTCATGTGATAATATAACCCGAACCTGGGTCATGTGATAATATAACCCGGAACTGGGTCATGTGATAATATAACCCGGACCTGGGTCATGTGATGATATAACCCGCACCTGGGTCATGTAGTATAATATAACCCGCACCTGGGTCATGTGATAATATAACCCGCACCTGGGTCATGTGATAATATAACCCGGACTTGGGTCATGTGATAATATCTGCCTCGTTAGCCAAGTGGTAGAGCAGCCACTTTGAGTTTGACATGGACATTTTTCCTGTAATTAGCCTTTTTGATAGTCTAGTGTGTGACATCTGTTTCGAGCGTGATAGTTCTTTGATTTGATAATAGGTCTAGAAATACCAGCGGATTACTTTTCCATCTCAAGTATTCTAGGCTGCTTTAGGATTCAAGTTTAAACTAATGCCCACTGTAGGTGACTGCAACTTCGTGAAAACTGACATGAAACAAACCCAAAGGTACATGACTAAACAAAACTCTCATTTCACTTTAGTTAGACACAAATACAACACAAAACACAAAAACAACACTAAGAGAATGCTGAAGTTATTTATTTTTGTTTTTTTCTCATGCAATTTTTTTTAGATTTTTTATTACATTAAGTAAGTGGGTCCTGTGTCGTGATTCCATCAGGTCATTTCATCATGTTGTCAGTTTCCGGTTCCTAAAATAGAAAAGAAAAAATGAGTGTTTTGTTTTTAAACAATGGTAGTATTATTGTTTATATTACATGTTTAAGTCAACTCATAATTCATGGCACTCATGAGTAGAAATGACTTTTAACTGCAGGGATGAAGAAATGAGCCAGTAGGCTTTAAATTCCCACTGACTATTTGAACCTGCATGCCAGCTAATTTTGACATTTTCTTCTTTGGATAATAATTTAAGTAAGATTTCTAACCAACCAACTACTTAAGAAGATTTACTGGCAATATGAAATCAATTCTACAACCCATAGTAGTGTTTCATAAATCAGGGCTCCTACAGTTCCGGAATAATCCGGAAATCCGGATTTGCTCCATTTTACAGAATGATCTTTTCTGCACAAAATAAAATTGACAAAGTTATGGTCATTTGAAGTTCCATAAACTTAATTTTAACAATAACACAATGTTTGAAGCCTTGTTAAGGTGTTTGGGATGTGTTCTTATCATATGGCACGCAAAACCAAATTGCGACTTGTTTTCAAGTTTGGGAATTATACCATAGTAGAGTCCCTGACTAAATACACGTACCTCAGTAGCCTTTGTGATCTCCTCCTCCATATTTACTGTCTCCGTAGCCACTGCTACTCTTTCCATAACTACTCATACCCCCACCACGGCCGCCGATACCTCCAAATCCTCCGATACCTCCACCAATACCTCCCAGTAGGTTGAGGATCAGAGAAAGCACAATCACTGAAATGTTACAATACTCGCATAACACTTTCACTAAACTTTATACAATACTGGAATACACGAGAATGTAACGAAACACACATATTTCATTTATTCTATAGAGTTACTTGTTAACCTGTTCATTTTGATCAGTTTTCGCCATATTCTTCCTGTTCTTAGTGTCAATTTGTACATAAGTATCTAAACTTTCATTCTTACACTGTGTTCACTTGTGACTCTGATTTAAAGTGACTCTATTTTGAAGGTTTTTAAATGGATGTTGTTAAAATAGTACTTTCTGGGTAGCAATACATTCAGCAATTTCTTCCTAGAATTTTTGGCGGAAGTGGTGAAGTGTTAAAACAGACTACCAAAACAACTTGATCAATCAAAACATACAAACTCATTGTTGCAAGAAAGCTATATGCTACCATATTTAACCCTTATGGAGGAATGCAACATGTCCATTTATTTATGTACTCAGTGTTGACAATATAGATTGACCCACATTATTTTTCTAACTTAGTAAAATTCAACTTTCCAAAAACAATTTCCAGTATTTCAAAATTTGACAATCATGATTAATCTCCTTTCAGTCGGGAAATCTCAGGGAACTTCATTCTTCATTTTCTGTTACTATCCTTTTAAAAGTCTACTAATATAGGGTGACATCAACAATACCCAGTAGTTAAGACTTTTCGTACAAAAAGTTTGTCTCTGGCCACCCTATTAAAAGTCTAATAATAAATGTTTGTACTCACCAAAGATGATCAACTGAAAGAATCCTCCGAATAAACCACCACCACCTCCAAACCCTCCACCATACCCTCCGCCCAGTCCACCATAACCCCCGCCATACATCATTCCACCTCCGTAGCCACCTAGGGTAACAAAAGTATAACGTAAATGAATGTACGAGGGTTGTCCCAGTAAATCGTGTATTTTGCTAATAATTTTCTTATGTGGCGTCACATGATTATGATTTTTTGTAGCTACCTTTATGAATTCATTGTTGATCTAAATCAAGTGGAACAAGTGAACGGATATGTGTATGATACATACTATCGGTGATTTACCAACCCCTTGTACACAAATGCGGCGCAACCCATAAAACGCGCCCAGATTCATTAAATGTATGTTCAATTAAGTTGTTATTTTCGTATTTTGAATATATTATTGCGCATAATTTTCACGTCGGCATTAAGGACTGTCTGTTTAATGTCATCACAGTACATTTCAAATCAGTTTCATTATTTGTGCGAGAAATACGCATGTTTGAATAGCCACACTAAAATAAAAGCGTGCGAAAATTGTGACGTCAGAAGAGGAAATACCCGTAGAATCACAGTAGACTTTATAATTTTTGGTTGGTATGCCGTCGAAAAAAATAGTTTAAGACTCTTAACTATACTGACGGATATAAAATAATGTTTCTAGAACACGTATGCATGAATGTCAACGAATATTTAATGATGTTTTGGACATCAGCTTGTTGTATACCCCTCTTATCAAATGTGTAATACACAATAATGCACCACTGGGCTTTCACTCATCTCGCCGTCGAAGGGGTATGTTCAGGCTAGGTTTTATCCGACCATGAGGGTTGGTTGTGACGATCAGACAGCTTTTCTATGGTGCATTCGATTGTGATTGGTTCGCAAATGCGTATCAGAAAAAGGTTAAATGCCATCGTAAGCATATTGAATGCAAGAATCAAACTTAACATATAGAGAAAAATTGAACCGCGGTATGACGTTCTTACTTTGACGTCATAGTGCGCCGCACTTGCATACCATGTGTATCATTAATGTACACTGACACTTTGTTTCTTGATAACTGTTAATAAAATTCCGGATACATTTTAAAAACATATTCATTAGTCATCAGAGAAAATTTTAACCGGATATTTTGGATACTTTTTGTGTAATGGGCAAAGTTCACGATTTACTGGGACAACCCTCGTAAATACTGTAAAATCATTTAATTTCAATGGGACAAAATTTCATGGTTTTTTTTGTGTAAAAGATCATTTCGTGGGGACGTAATTTACAAGGATACAGATGCTTTAGAATCATTAATACTTGTGTGGTATTTAATTTCGCGGTTGAAGTCATCCACAAAATTTATTCCGCAATTAATAATCATTTTACAGTTCTTCAATTAAGGTTGTTATAAAACATGGCATATCACTTCACTACATTTACACTGATAACATCATAGAAACAGCATTGTTTATAAATCAAAGTGATTTTTAACTTATCAATTTTACCGATTAAAATAATTACACGTTGTGTTGAGACATGGGGCTCATATTCACAAAGCATTTCAGTGAAAAAGTGGAAAAAAACTGATAAGTAAAAAACTAGCTACTCAAATTCCCAGATCATGATTCTATTGAAAGATTTTTTGGCAAGTGAAAAAATGTGCTCAAATGAGACAGCCACAGTACAGTGTGGCGATACGGTTTTATAGGCCAATTAGAAGGTAGTAAGTACAAAATCGATATTTTGAGAAAACAAGAAAAAACTGTCAGAAATTACTCTTTACTTATAGTAAAACAAGCTGTTTCATCATCAGTTCGGTCAATCTGACACATTCTGATTTTCCTGACAATAGGCTCATGAGAAGCGCATTAATTGTGATGCTGATTTTAAACAATATATTTATCAGTCTTCTCATTCTAAGCCAGTGATATTTCAACAATGTATCAAATTACTTTTCTTATCTAACTGTTACTCATACAGATATTTTAAGATTTAAAAAAACTGTTGAGTTTTCTACTTAGATGCTTCGTGACTACTTGCCCAGAGACATACTTAATCTTACATGATCAGCAGAATAAAATAACGAGATACAAACTTACCCATTTTGCTAGGCTGGTAGTAGTAACATGACACTATAGTCACACATACAGTAAACGCCACTAATGAAAACAGTCTCATCTTTACTGCTTACTGGTACACTTTATTTAACCGTTCAAAACTGTCCGAGAAGTAATTGTAAGTCAGTATGTGGCTACAGCTAGTATCAACTGTAGAATATATACCTTAGTGTAGGAAGAAGGAAATACAAATTGTATTGTGAAGTACAAATTTCATATATAAACATCCAAAAAATACAGTCTAGACTTGTTAAGTTTCTTAGTAAAAAAAATCTGTCTAGACTGGGATCTGTGGTTAGAGACTTCCGTTGTTTATTTGTTTACGTTAAGACTTAGTCATTATTCATGATAACGTGATGTTTACTACATAAATCATACAATTAAAATTACATGTTTCAAGTTCAAAACAAGGACCATTATTGGAAAGTTACTAACAAAACTTAAACTATAAATATTGGTAATGTTTTAGAATTGTATTTAGTGAAATTTTCACACTCAAAATCTTAATACATTCAATGTATTACATTGGGATTCAAACTTATAATAAACACCATGTAAGGCACATGACCTGTAGCTACATTTACAGTGCTACGAGGAAACGTGTTGCCCTGTTTGTCTCAATATATAATTTAGAGAAACTTCTATACTAGATAATTAGGCTTATTGATAGAAATATCTTTTTTAACACTCTATGGTTAACAATCTTAAGAAGAATAGTTGGTCACCATGTTTTAGCTTATAAAATCCTAGGTGTGGTTCATGATTGGGTCATCCATACCATCAAAAAAAATAGCTCACTAAACAAATCAAAGAATTTGCTATTAACACACTCAAGGTCAAAACTTCCACCTAATGTTTATGAAACAACATTTCAGTTTTAATTTTGAAACATTGTCATTATACTGTCCTTTTCTTTTCAGGTTTATATTTCTCCAAAGATTCGTAAATCTATAGATTTACGTTTAGTCGAAGAAGCTGTTGTCTCCCCTGAAACATTGTCGGTATTCAATCATCCGTCAAATAAAGTACACGTTGATGTAGCTAAAGGTTCCGGCTTCTTTCATGTTGTACAAGGGAAAGCTGGTATAGTGGATCTCAAATATTTGGATAAATCCAAACAGATTCAAGTGAGTACAATAAAACTTCGTTAAGACGAGTCCAGGGTTTTCCCTAGGATTTTTCATATGCGGGTCCCAGGACTCTTAAAGTTTATACATAGGGAGTCCCTGAGAAATTTTGGGGGTCCCTTCACCATACAGAATGCATTTCAAGCTCATTATTAGTGAGTAAAATAAATAAAACAGCAAATTCAGATTGCTCAATGCACCACAAGACTTAGTGCAATAAATAGCAGAAAGAAAAATGTTCCAGCTAATATAAAAAGGTCTATTCAAGGCCTCCTATTGGGGGTCCCAAGGATGCAGAGTAATGCAGAAATGAGGGTCCCAAGCCACAAAGTTGCGTCAGGGATGCAGAAAACCTGCATCAGGGAAATCCCTGACGAGTATTGTTATTATGAGCACCCAGCTTATTTTGAACAAAAAGTCCGGCTAAATATATGTTGTATACTTATATCACACCGCTATGTTGAGTTGCCAGTTTATTTCGATCATTTTGCTTGTCATCGAGATAATGAGGCTTTACTGTATTTTGTTTGTTGCAGTGTATAGGAATATTTTTATGGACAGGGTGACGTGTTACAGAAAATGTCAGTATACTACGGATTCCAACCATTAAAAGTAGATGTACTAGACACAGGTTTTCAAGTGGGTCAGCCTTGTTCCAGAGTTATTGCCCTTATTTGTAGTATTTTCAAGAAAGCCAACAATTTGTGGTGACTGATGATGCATGTTGAAGTCTCTATTATGTCTGAATTTGCCATTGAGAAATTGAAGAGATGTGATCTAAATGTATAGGATTTGAAAATTGTTTTTTATTTTTTCAGATAATACCATCTAAAGATGGTCAGATGATGATAAGGATATATGATCTATGTATCGCTAACACACAACCAGCACAGACACTTATCACAGTGTCTGGTATTGGTTCTGTACAGTTATATGCCATGGATAAGGTAAACAAATTTACGTTTTACTCAACTTTGACAACAAGTCCTTGCCATTAAATGACTTCCGAAAGATGAAATAACATACTGTAAAATCATTTAATTTCGATGGGATGAAGTTTGGACATTAATTCGTGGATTTTGCATTTCAGGTCATAAATACAAGGGTCAAAATTATTGTTTGATGGGATTAAATTTCGTGGTAGAAGATGAACCACGAAATCCATGAAATTTATTCCCCCACGAAAATTAATGATTTTACAGTATCTTTAAATCTTCAGGCCAATGATTCTTCCTCCTTTAAACTGATATTCTCCCTTTTAGTCTTCAAATGGGTTCAAAATCAATCTAAACTACTCCAAAAGGTGTTTTGCAAAGGCGATGGGGTAGGGCTGTGGGGTAGTTCAGCTTTGGGGGAAAAAGGCATGATTTTAAAGAATTTTTCCATGTGAAGGGACCTTATATGGCTGTGTTACGAGGGAAAAAGCCTTGTCATTAATGCATATTACTATCCAAAGTTGTTATATTCTGTTCAAAAAGCCCCCGTTTCAGGTTTTTAACAGACATTTTAAATCAATATTTACAAGGGTAAATGTTTTCAGTCTAAATACTGATTTCAGTATTTTTAGAAATAATTTCCCACTCTAATTATGTAATGTATATGAAAATCATCTAGATCTATTGCGGTACAGTAAAACTCACTTACAGCGAACTCAGTTACAGTGAAAACTCGGTTACAGTGAAACGATTTTTTGGCCCGGCTGAGGCCTTCTTTATTCTGTATAAAAATGTACGGTTACAGTGAACTCAGTTACAGTGAAAACTCGGTTGCAGTGAAATGATATTTTAGGCCTCAGAATCATGTTTTAGAGGAAATATGCTCGGTTACAATGAAACCAAAGTTTTTCAAACATCAAAGCAAAAACTTTTATTGACCGTAATAATTACGTATTGGATATTATTTTGACCCGTAGCTTTCCATTGTTATTAAAATCGATAGCGTTTTCACAGGTGATAAATACCGATTACCGGAGTGTATCAATTTAACTTATTTTGTTTGAGTAAGTTCTCAATGTTTTCGCGGTCAATTATTTCATATTTATTGAGTGAAAAGGATTTACAAAATAAAATTGCATTCATTTTAAAAGTCTCATTTTGTTTGCGTTAGTCAGTCAGGAAAAATTTGAAGTAGCACCGAGCACGATCACTAGAATATTGAAAAAGAAAGACATGATTATTCAGTCTTTTCATTCATCAACTTCATCACCATCGCGAAAGGATTTACAAAATAAAATTGCATTCATTTTAAAAGTCTCATTTTGTTTGCGTTAGTCAGTCAGGAAAAATTTATGTTAAAATATGGAAAGATCGCCATCTCGAAAACGAAAGCAAGTGACATTAAATACCAAATATGACATTATTAAGGCGTGTGAAACTGAATCTAAAACTAGTGTTGCAAAAAATTTGAAGTAGCACCGAGCACGATCACTAGAATATTGAAAAAGAAAGACATGATTATTCAGTCTTTTCATTCATCAACTTCATCACCATCGCGAAAACTTCATCGATCTGGAAATGCTTATACTGTCGATAAAGCTCTGTTCGAGTGGTTTACGGGGGCCAGATCAAACAACTTGCCTGGAAAATATTGTGCTTCATACTAGCAATATAAAACAGAAGACAATAAAGAATTTTTTTGTGCGTAGTGAAACAAGAGATTAGCAATACATTTAAATACAAAACATAAAAAAACTGAATACTTGACTCACAGTTGTTTATTTATTTATTCAAATTAAATACATTTCTCACAATATCAAATGTAATACATGAATAAAATACATATGCATCAAGGTTTTCTATTCATTTATTGCATGAGATATATTTACATAGATCTAGAAGAATTATACCTCCGATACAGGTTATAACGAAGTTCGTTATATGTGAGCAACTTACAGTGCAATTTCACTATAAGCGTGTGCTCGGTTACAATGAAAACTCGGTTATAGCGAAATAATTTTTATACCCCCTGGCATTTCGTTATAAGTAAGTTTTACTGTAGATAAAACAAGCAGTTTCCAGTATTTTGACAAATTTGAACTTTTACCCACAGGTAACTGCATCATTGATAAAGACAATTTGAAAAGGAAAAAAAAATTCTTTGTAAAATGTATGTTTTTTCTATATGAAAGAAAAATATGTTTTCAAAAAAAAAATCTTTTTTTCATTTTCAATGATACAGTTACCTGTACTTTTACCCATGTATTTCTACATGTTTGTTTCAGGTTGAAGTAGGGAAGGATATATCTGCCAGAGTTGAAGTACTAGATGTGACAGGGGAACGATTGTACGCTAGTTTCTTCCCCTTGATGGGCCTCGCATTAGAACCAGCATCGGATTATATTACTCTCAAGTAAGTACATAATTAACTGTGTGTATAGGGTGTCCCTTTACATAAATCTACAAACTGATATTCCTTCAAATATGAATGTTTAGAGATTATATCTGATGTCTGTTGCTTTTAGCAAAGTGCTACGTAGCTCTTTCCACGGGAGGTAATATGTCCCCGCTATTTTCAATTGAATGGGAGGTAACTGAATAAAGGGCTACATAGCGCTTTGCTTAGGCAACGGACACCTGAAAAACCATTAAGCCCTTAAACCATATGTATGCACATATATTCTTGTTTCATAGACAGCATGCCTGTTATTACACAATGTTTTTATGTAGACATTAGTATTCCTAATACTTTTTTGCCTCTCTATATATTAAAGTGTATTTTCAAGTTTGTAGATTTTTAGTGTTTGTGAGGTGCACACTATCAAACTCATATTGTATTTATACAGTGTATGGAGTAAAGAGTTAATCTAGTAACTTGTTTTGAACTTGTATCCCATGAGTGAATAGTATTTGTATCCCATGAGTAAATGGTCCTTGTATGCAATGAGTAAATGATCCTTGTGTCCCATGAGTAAATGGTCCTTGTATCCCATGTGTAAATGGTCCTTGTGTCCCATGTGTAAATGGTCATCGTATCCCATGTGTAAATGATCCTTGTGTCCCATGTGTAAATGGTCCTTGTATCCCATGTGTAAATGGTCCTTGTGTCCCATGAGTAAATGGTCCTTGTATCCCATGTGTAAATGGTCCTTGTGTCCCATGTGTAAATGGTCCTTGTGTCCCATGTGTAAATGGTCATCGTATCCCATGTGTAAATGATCCTTGTGTCCCATGTGTAAATGGTCCTTGTGTCCCATGTGTAAATGGTCATCGTATCCCATGTGTAAATGATCCTTGTGTCCCATGAGTAAATGGTCCTTGTGTCCCATGAGTAAATGGTCCTTGTGTCCCATGTGTAAATGGTCCTTGTGTCCCATGTGTAAATGGTCATCGTATCCCATGTGTAAATGGTCCTTGTGTCCCATGAGTAAATGGTCCTTGTATCCCATGTGTAAATGGTCCTTGTGTCCCATGAGTAAATGGTCATCGTATCCTATGTGTAAATGATCCTTGTGTCCCATGAGTAAATGGTCATCGTATCCCATGTGTAAATGATCCTTGTGTCCCATGTGTAAATGATCCTTGTGTCCCATGAGTAATGGTCCTTGTATGCAATGAGTAAATGATCCTTGTGTCCCATGAGTAAATGGTCATCGTATCCCATGTGTAAATGATCTTTGTATCCCATGTGTAAATGGTCTTTGTATCCCATGTGTAAATGGTCATCGTATCCCATGTATAAATGGTCATCGTATCCCATGTGTAAATGGTCTTTGTATCCCATGTGTAAATGGTCTTTGTATCCCATGTGTAAATGGTCTTTGTATCCCATGTGTAAATGGTCATCGTATCCCATGTGTAAATGGTCTTTGTATCCCATGTGTAAATGGTCTTTGTATCCCATGTGTAAATGGTCTTTGTATCCCATGTGTAAATGATCTTTGTATCCCATGTGTAAATGATCATTGTATCCCATGTATAAATGGTCTTTGTATCCCATGTGTAAATGGTCCTTGTATCCCATGTGTAAATGATCATTGTATCCCATGTATAAATGATCCTTGTGTCCCATGTGTAAATGGTCCTTGTATCCCATGTGTAAATGATCTTTGTATCCCATGTGTAAATGGTCTTTGTATCCCATGTGTAAATGGTCATCGTATCCCATGTGTAAATGGTCTTTGTATCCCATGTGTAAATGGGCCTTGTATCCCATGTGTAAATGGTCCTTGTATCCCATGTGTAAATGGTCTTTGTATCCCATGTGTAAATGGTCATCGTATCCCATGTATAAATGGTCATCGTATCCCATGTGTAAATGGTCTTTGTATCCCATGTGTAAATGGTCCTTGTATCCCATGTGTAAATGATCCTTGTATCCCCAGAGTAATGGTCCTTGTATCCCATGAGTAAATGGTCCTTGTATCCCATGTGTAAATGGTCATCGTATCCCATGTGTAAATGGTCCTTGTATCCCATGAGTAAATGATTCTTGTATCCCATGTGTAAATGGTCATCGTATCCCATGTGTAAATGGTCTTTGTATCCCATGAGTAAATGATCATTGTATCCCATGTATAAATGGTCTTTGTATCCCATGTGTAAATGGTCCTTGTATCCCATGTGTAAATGGTCTTTGTATCCCATGAGTAAATGATCCTTGTATCCCATAAGTAAATGATCCTTGTATCCCATGAGTATTGGAATAATTATTTCCAGATCAGAAAATATATATTGCACCTGCATCATGTGTGAATTTTAGCTAGATGTTATGATAAACTAAATCATAGTTTTTACTGTTAAATTGTCATCATAAATGTATCGAGGACTAGGTAGATAATGTATGAGGTAGTTGTAATATGTATTTTCTGATCTTGAAAACCGAAATATTGATAAAATGAGCGGTGCAATTTTTTCATTATTGATTAGCAAAATCATAAATAGAAAACAAATCAAAGTATAAAATCAATTTTTTATATACAAATAAAACATCATAAAATTACGTAAGTAGACATTTGATATAACATACATCTTGAAATATAGCACAGTTTTGTATGAAAAACATAATCCAAACATCATAAACAATGAATTGTGAAAAGTGTTCATAGCTTATAAATCTAAATATATATTATGTACAATTGAGCACTTCCTATGTCCATCTATAATAAAAGGTAAATGAGCTATAAAATGACCTGTAAGCGCTAACACAGGTATGGTATGTCTTAAATCTGATATTCTCACCTTCAGAATGTTCAGGCATGTCTCTTCATCAACAGCATGTTAATTTCCGGTATTGTAAGACACGAGAAAACAGTAAAATTGCTGAAATCATCACAATAAAAGTTTCAGTTTAGTTGTTAACGATTTACCACCTAGCTGAGTATTGCCGTTTACGTTTTATGTTAGCAATTTCTGGGACTGGTTTAGTGTTTTTACATCGGTTACGTTTGTTTGCAAACCATTTCTTGACTTGTTCCGGTGTAATTTCACCAGCACTTGCGAGTGCTTCTACTGCCGTCTGACCCGGATACGGATGTTCATAGTTTCTTGAATACCATTCCTCCATCATAGCGACAGCTTTTCTCGAGAGCAACGGACGTGATTTAAAAGGTCTATTTATAGTAACAAAGTCTCGTTTCACAGTTGATAGTAAACCTAGACTTTTCTCAACACGTTCTATAATCCTGTGTAATTGATCGTCATAGAAACGGTTTAAATGTTTACGGTACGATGTCGGAACATTATCGTTGTGAATTTTCTTAAGTCGTTCTGTTTCTATTTCCGCCGATTGTTGACGATAAAATCCACACAGGTCTCGCACCTCCTCGGGATATTTAGACTGCAGCGTACTAAACTTTGCTTGTAGATTGCGTTCTCTAGCATAAACGTCTTGTTGTGAAGCATTAGACAAGGTTTCAAACAAGGTTCTCGGACAATCTATGGTTTGACAGTCTGTTAAAAGTAAGCATTTTAAGTCACTGAAGAATGGGTTATCAGACATGGAATCACACTCGGGGGAACTAAGGAGAGAACTGAACTGTCCGTCTTGGAATGAGCTTGAATTATCACGTGTACAAGCCTCCGAAAATGATCTATGCCTTCCCATAGCGGATGTCTTATGTTTGCTTAACAAGTTTTGTTTCCCATGTTGTCGAGACAGTCTAGGTTTTGTTTGTCCCGAATACGAGCGGTTTCGTCCAAAACTTGAATGCCGAATCTTACCCATTGATGCGTTATCTACTGGTGGTTGAAAATCTGGTTCGAATATTGCCATGAATTCTGGATTACAATCAGAGAAACTATTATCCAGGTTTGGGAGCGGACAGGAGTTAGATTCATGGAGTCTCAGTCTGGATTTTTTTCTGACTGGTTCTTGAACTTTTTCATGGGAATTCTTGAAAAGTTCTAGAACACTCTCAGGAGGTTTTGAAGTTTGTTCCTCAGTATGGAAGCTTGCATCATCTGGATCAATGAAATGCATGGAATCTTCCAAATCTGAGTCATAAGATGCTTCTTGTGCTTGTTCTAAAATGAAGTATTATTGTTAGAGTTGTGGTTAATGTTTTGGCTTCATAATGGCCTGAGAAACTTAAGACATTTACTGATTGGGTTTCTCCGGACCCAGGACAAGGGAAATTACCTCATACTGCAGGCTATAGCATGAAACTCTTAAAAAAGCAGAATTATTAGGGGTTGGAATATTCAAATATCTAAAAAAAACATGTATTTACATAAATTATACAAGTATGAATTTCGGTATTTTAAAATTTGTTCAGTCATCGGCAATGGGGTGACACGGTGGTCGAGTGGATAAGACGCTTGACTCCTGATTGAGAGGTCCCTAGTTCGATTCTCAGCCGGGGCACTTGGTCATTTCAGAAACATTTTTAGTGTTTCTCACCCAACTAGAGATGAACTGGTAGGAAAACCAGAGGTAGTCTTGCTTGTATCGGTGCTTTACACTGAGCACGTTAAAGAACCAAGGAATCTATTGGAACCAACCTAGGGTAGTGCACCCAGATTCCTTGTATATACCTCTGTCTCTAAAATTTGTGATAATGCCCCAGAGTGGGCCCTGCAAATTACATGGCAGATAAAAGATGGGAACTTAACTTACCCGACTTGATATTTTGTTTGTCTACTTCGGTACTGGGAGGTTTTACGTCTGCTGCAGAGTTGCTGCCGTCTGCTTGGAAAACATCAGATAGAAAGTCAAAATTGGTGTCAAATCCTATGTTGATCATTGGCTCTTTGTTGTGACTGGTTTCGAATTCCTTCTGTTGTTCTGAATCATGACTCTTCTTTCTGAAGGTCATAAAGTCACATGCATTGTTGGAATTTTCACTATTCAAACATGGCTGAAAGTCACTTGTTCCAAATTGGGAATTTGCTGAGTCATCCAAGAAATATGGCTCAGTCGCAGAATTATTGTTCCAAGCGTTCTGTTCATCGTGAAAGTCACATGACCGAGCCTCTTCACCAATCGTAGCGGAGATTATATCAGAGAGTGAAATTCTCCTCTTCAATGATGGAGGTAGACATAGTGGTGTCTGTAGCTCGGATTTCCACTTTCCAGGCATAATTTCATAGTCATTTAGATTACTGACTTCCATGTTTGTAAGTCAATAAACTTTCATACAATAAATTACTCCTTTAAATCGCTACTTGCTAGTTCAACAGCTTTTGGTCATTTGGCTGAAATGTGTAAAACCTGCCTGGTCAACACAGCAAAATTGTGTAGGCTTGATTTTGGAGAATATAGTGAACAGCTATCAATGTTTATTCAACCATTTCTGTGTTACATTAGTGTGTTGGTTAGCTTATGTCTTATAGTAAGATATAGCCAATTACTGTAAAATCGTTAATTTTCGTGGGGGGTTAAATTTCATGAATTTCATTGTTCACCTTTAACAACAAACTCATGTCTCATCTATTAATAAGTTTGACCCTTGTATTTATTACCTGAAATGCAAAATCCACGAATTAACGTCTCATAGGAATGATCTTTTTTACCGAAACCACGAAATTTTTCCCATAGAAATTAAATGATTTTACAGTAACCTTTGTGTAAGTTAGCTCTAGGGTATTTCCACAGTGTAAGTGTATAACCCTAATCCTTGTGCATGATTTTCATGCAATATTGAAGCTAGGACAATTGTAAAGAATTTGTTGGTGGTATAGTGTGAACAAATTTGCCTGGTCCTTAAACCATGATTTAACCATTGATTTCTTTGATTATAAACAGGTGATGGTCCAAACCAACAGTTAATGTCCATTTCTCCGAACTTCTGTTCATATTTGCTATTTACTGTTGGACAACCCTTGCATTGAAATAAGCCAAAACTTATGACTGAAATTTGCGCAAATATTATCGACATACGCAACATTTACGGAAAACTTAAAGAGTTACACTAGCGTATTAATTCTTTGATCAAACTATTACCTTATGGTTTGACAGTCAGCTAAACGAAAGTGCTTCAGAGGTACCAAATTGATGTGCACCACTGACCTGGTTGTATATAACAATCAAATTATTAAGTTAAATTATTAACCAAAACTTAGTTTGCCTTCTGCAAACAACTGATAACCTCTACATTTGGACAATATATCGAAATGAACATATCAGGGTCTTAATATTAGATTGGAGGTTTCAGTTCTAAGGTGTTGTCAACTTTCTTAAAAATATATAAAAACGGTAATGGCACTTGTAGAAATGCATAAGAGCATGCTAAGTTGTGACCCAGGGGTCTTGTCTTTGGTGGAACCTTGTTTCAACAGAGTTAATGCCCTTGTGTTTTTGTAGGATGACTCGGGGTTCTAAATAACAGCAGACTGCAGGTCAAATTGACTGCTTATAAAACATTTTAATGCTTATAAACCATTTGAGGCTGGCTGAAAATGTGAAATTTATACACAATTTGAAAAAAATTGTTGCATTAAGGATCTTACCAGGCCTGTTGGAAAAGAATTTCAGCCTGCTGGGTTAAAACTTATTGAGAACCCTGAATACTTTGTTTCTTGTTTTGTCTGTCTTATTTTAAATCTTCTGACTATATATTTACAGACGTGATTCAGCGAATGATAAGGATGTATACTCTGCTGTGTATACCGTACATGGTGCTGTTGTTGGTCATACATCATTGAAAGCTGTGGCATATTTACCCGATGGAAGGACGGCGGCTAGTTCTGCTAAACCTGTCGAAGTCTTCCCACCATTAGAACTACTACCTAGGAATATTACGTTGATAACTGGTGCATTATTCCAGGTCAGTTATAGAATCAATACAGTTAAATCACACTTAAATAATAGCGAGTAAATATTATCAGAAAATGTTGAAAATTTACAGTTTTATATATGCAACTAATGAAGCTATTAAGGGGCCATCAACTTTATTGCAACATCACTTGTTCGGGAAAATATAAATTATCGCTATATTTTTCTTTTTAATCGAAATAAATATTTTCATGAAATTCATATTTTTGTTAAGATGTAAAAACCAATTTTCAAATATGTCTTTAAATTCGTTGAACAGTGACTTTTGGTTGCCTGTAGGGACAAACATGATTTAATTACCAACACCTTTTTTTAGTTTACTAATTCTTCCTATTATAGGTTCTCAGTAGAGGTGGACCCAGTCCTCAGTGTACGGTACTGTTTAGTATAAAGGACAGTAAGATAGCGACAGTGTCAAGTAGTGGGTTGTTAGATGGTCAAGCATTAGGTACAACTAGAGTGGTCGGTCAAGCTGTAGGACAGGACCCAGAGACTGGTGAAACTGTTATATACTCTCAGGTAGCCATACTTGAAATACATTCACCCTTTACTTAATATAAACTTATATCTAATATTTTACAGCGAATCCCAAAATTATTGTTAATTTTTGTTTATTTTCCATTTCTTACCATGCTGACAAAAATAGGAATTGGAAAATGTTAGAAATATTGTATGGTATATTAAAGGGACTGAGACGAGAGGAGTTTTTGAAATCATCATTTGTATAGTAAATGTTGTTGTTTATACATGCTGTTGATCACATGCTATTGCTATAAAAGTGTATATGAATTGTCAATACCACACTAACCACTACATTTGGTATATATGTATGTTAAATATGTTGTGTATGGGCCGGTGGCCTATTCATATTTCTAAATAAACAGTAAACTGTAACTGCCTCATGTTTAGACGTATTGCAAAAATAAAATAAAATTTTCACTTAATTTTGGTATGGATGTCTGTAGATCCAATAAAAAGCACACTGATATTAAATACAACTTGTGAAAAATCTAGCGATTAACATAACTCAAAAGTTATACTGAAAGGAAAATCTTTGTAGTTTTTAATGGAAACTGAGTATTCGATATTGAGAGTGGTTTAAATCATCAATTATTTGCAATAATTCTTTCTTAAAGCAACAGTCAGCAACTTTCTATTACTGTAAAAGCATTAATTTTCATAGGGGATTAAATTTTGTGGATTTCGTGGTTTGCCTTTAACCACGAAATTAAATCCCATCGCACAATCATTTTGGCTCGTGTATCAATTACCTGAAACGCAAAATCCATGAATTAATGTCCCATCGAAATTGGGTTTTTTATCAAAACCACAAAAATTCGTCCCATTGTAATTAAATGATTTTACAGTATATAAATACTTGATTTAGTAAAAAATTATACTTTTTATGCCCCCGTATCGATAGATCGGGAGGCATATAGTAATTCACCTGTCCGTCCGTCCGTCCTTCCGTCCGTTCGTCCGTCCGGCCAGGTTAACCCAAATTGACCGTTTCGTCTAGCATTAAAATGGCTTGCTACAAAGTTTTCAAACTTGCATGGATGTTGTATATGACCACTCTCCACGCGCCTGTATCACCTGACTCCATTTTGACCTTCACCTTGACCTAATTTTGGACTTAGACTTATTGAAAGGTAAAATTCTTGGTTAACCCAAATTGACCGTTTCTTCTAGCATTAAAATGGCTTGTTACAAAGCTTTCATACTTGCATGGATGTTGTATATGACCACTCTCCACACGCCTGTATCACCCGACTCCATTTTGACCTTCACCTTGACCTAATTTTGGACTTTCTCCCCTTTAGTATTTTTACAATAAATTTTGTCTGGAGCGTATCTTCAAAACTATTTAACGTATTGACTTGAAACTTGAAATATAAATAGATGGCAACTTGGAGAAGTGCATTGACAAAGTACCATAACTCTGTCTGTCTTAAATTTTGAATTATCTCCCCTTTAGTGTTTTTTTATAGTCAAATTTTGCTCTGAGTATATCTTCAAAACTATCAAACATATTGACTTGAAACTTGGAATATAAATAGATGGCAACTTGGAGAAGTGCAATGACCAAGAACCATAACTCTGTCTGTCTTAAATTTTGAATTATCTCCCCTTAAGTATTTTCAGAATCAAATTTTGACAGGAGCGTATCTTCAAAACTATTTAACGTATTGACTTGAAACTTGAAATATAAATAGATGGCAACTTGGAGAAGTGCAGTGACAAAGAACCATAACTCTGTCTGTCTTAAATTTTGAATTATCTCCCCTTTAGTGTTTTTTTATAGTCAAATTTTGCTCTGAGTATATCTTCAAAACTATTAAACATATTGACTTGAAACTTGGAATATAAATAGATGGCAACTTGGAGAAGTGCAATGACCAAGAACCATAACTCTGTCTGTCTTAAATTTTGAATTATCTATCCTTAAGTATTTTCAGAATCAAATTTTGACAGGAGCGTATCTTCAAAACTATTTAACGTATTGACTTTAAACTTGAAATATAAATAGATGGCAACTTGGAGAAGTGCATTGACAAAGAACCATAACTCTGTCTGTCTTAAATTTTGAATTATCTCCCCTTTAGTGTTTTTTTATAGTCAAATTTTGCTCTGAGTATATCTTCAAAACTATTAAACATATTGACTTGAAACTTGGAATATAAATAGATGGCAACTTGGAGAAGTGCAATGACCAAGAACCATAACTCTGTCTGTCTTAAATTTTGAAATATCTCCCCTTTAGTATTTTCAGAATCAAATTTTGACAGGAGTGTATCTTCAAAAGTGTTTAAGATATTGACTTGAAACTTGGTATATGAATAGATGGCAACTTGGAGAAGTGCAGTGACAAAGAACCATAACATCTGTATCACCAGATCACACATAAAGTCGATCAAGGCACTGCTTTCAAATGTGGCATTATTCGTTTACCATCATAAGCCCCTTATAGTTCAAAGTCATGTAACACTATCAAACATTTTAACTGAATAATGGCCCCTGATTGACTTAGCTTTTTATGGACATGGCTTCCACGGGGGCATAAGCGTTTATTGAACGCAGTCTTGTTTCTTAAGTTTTTGTATGTTTTCTAGGATGAGGTGACTGTGAATGTGGTACGATTGATTGGTGTAAGAATTCATGCTCCGTTGACACGGTTACAGACTGGTACCACGGTAAGTTAAAGTATTTTACTTGTAGGGAATGTTTATGTTATAGGCTGGGCCTAGGTCTTTTATAAAAGTATTGTGATAGCCTATCGTTTAGTCTACTATATAGTTTCTTGTACTTATCACATAGTGATTAGGTTACTTTTTGTCTATTCACAATTATTTTCTAAACTAGATCAGTCCAGAATCTACATTTTTCTCAAATCTTCATAAAATTTAGGATAAACATTTCTATGAATTGTTCAATCTGGGTCACCAGCTCACTGGGTCAAATAAAAGAAAAAAGTTATGGAGACACTTAAGACAACATTTTTGTTCCCCCCCCCCCCCCCCCCCCCCTGTCCGTCTATACGCATGTTTGTATGTTACACAAATCTTTTGTGTTGAAGTCCTCACAAGCCGTTGGGTTGAATTTCTTCAAATTTTCACAGATTAGCAACATTAATTGATTGTAAAGGATTGAATTTTTGCTGGGTCAATGTTTACCTGAGTTACAGCCCTTGGTTACTTTTACTATATACCCCAATTAACACAGTTGCTTAAATCTTGATGAGGGGAGCTCTAAAGGATAATTATGGCTCTGTAGTTTTAGTATTTTGTGAATTCAATAAATAGAGGATATTTGTTGATTTTGGTGTAAGATCGAATTTTATTTCACCGAGTGATCACAGAAATCAGTATTTTCACGAGTGGCGTAGCCACGAGTGAAAATATACTTTTCTGTGATCACGAGTGAAATAAAATAAGATCTTTCACCAAAAATCAACAAATTTTCTGTTTATTATTTGCTCATTTTCTCTTAAAAGGTACAGTAATTGGCTAAATGGGAAAAAATACGTTGAAATTAGAACGTCATGACGTCACAATGACGTAACGCATATTTTGAAGCCCGGCGCTGATGACGTTGCTTTTCTTTTTCTGCACGATACTGGAACCAGCTCCAAAACAGTGAAAATAACAAAACGATAATTTCACTGTTATTTGTCATTGTTATTTTCACTGAAAATAACCATAATCCATTGAAAGCTAATAATAATTGTTTTTATTTGGCTACAAATCATGGCTTTTTACATAACTCAATTCTATGTTTCCCCGTACAGATGCCAGTATATGCTGTAGGCCTGACAGAACACGAGACACCATTCACATTTGGTAGTGCTATACCTCCATTGTTATTTAAATGGTCGGTGAACAAGAAAGATGTAGCTCAGTTACACTCTGTTTTCCATAAGGTAAGTTTTTACATCAAGCGTCAAAACGATGTTGTTTGTTATTTTGTGGGAGTTGTGGATTTTATTGAACAAAAATGATTTGTATGGGGGAGGAATATAGTGATTGTTAGCTGCTGTCCTATGTCAAGTGTTATCCAAAGCTATCAAGTTTAGTAAGTAAGTAAGTAAGTAAAGTCTTTATTTTACGAGGCTAACATATTTACACTAATGCAATCTTCCATATGGGCCTCAACTTTTTGAATTTCAAATATTTTCGAAGTCCATCATGACATTGCTTTCAAACTTGGCATACTTGCTTTCCATCAGAAACACCATACCTTATTATAGCCACATTACACTCTCCAATATTTCAACCGAAATATAGCCCCTGATTGATTTTGACTATTTAATATAGACAATGCTTAAACTGGGGCATTAGCCTTTATTGAACAGTCATGTTTGGAATAAATTTCGAAGTAAAGTTTAAAGTTGCAGATTTTATTGGCATCTGTATTCTTTGCTAATGGCCTACTTTTTATTTCCTTAGAATGGTATCCAACCAAAACAGGAAGGAAACTTCGCAGTACAAATGGTTGCCATGGAAACTGGTCATGTTTCTGTACGATTAGAAGTAACGCCACAAAGTGGACATCAACAAGTTCTTCATGATTCTATGAAAGCAGATGAACTTCAGATACAGGTAAAACATTTTATCACATGGATTTCCTTAAATGTCCTGGTCAATATAACCAGTATGTAAAATCTTATAGGTAATATGTGTAGTATGTTACGTTTAAATGACGTCACTTTATCTCCTAAATGACATCATTTGATGCCGAAAATGACATTATTTGTAGCATCGTTTATATAGCCAATTTTTTTTATCCAGCTGAAAGGTACATTCTTTCATGGTATTAGTCCCATGATGTTAAGAATCGAGTACTCGTTGTCAATTGATATAAAACTTATATTAAACTAAATGAGTTTGGGAAATTTTATTAAGCGAGCCTTGTTTATATCAATTGACATCTTGTGATATTTCATCTATATAACAGCTCAACGCTTGGTAGATCAATGACAATACAGCTTGTTCAACATTATTCCTGATACATCCTACCTTTTTAAAATGAAACAAAAATAAGAACACTGAAGCAAACTTTTTTACATGAATGTCCATTTGACAATGATTGTCCATTGACGTGGTCATAGGCAAATTTTTTGTCTGAAAAAAGTTTGTCTGAAAATAAATCAGCAGATTTACCAACTTAAATAAATTGAACAAACTCTTGAAAGCTTCAAAACAAAGACACTGAGTAGTAGATACTCAACCATATCTGAATATCAAGGAAATTATAGAACATCCCATTAAGTAAATGACTTAACTTATTACGTACAGTCATGTCTGGTCTTTTATGACAGGAGGTCTGTCTAAACAGGTGAAATATCATTTTACATGGTCTGATGGAAGATAAAATTGGTGGTATTTGAAGACATGTTTTGTAGGGATGGTCTATGTTCACAAGGGTTGATTTTTAGCATGATTATACTGTACATACATGTATGTTTACTGATATTTCAGGTATTTGAGCAGCTAGAGATGGTCCACCCGAAGGTTTGTGATGGAGAACTTCTGATGACACCAAATACTGAAGCTGTCCTTAAAACTAACAGGTTTGTATCTATATCTGGTTTTTGAATGGATGAACATTTCTAGTGTCAAGTTTATTGGTCATACTGAACTGTTTGACTGCTTCACAGTAGTTGTAAAAATATTTTGTTTGAAAGTTAATTCTGCTGATTTCGTGGTGAAGCTTGCCCAGATATTTAAGTTTATGAGTATATTCGAAAATTTCTACTATCAATATTTTATACAATTTAGATTAACACTGATCATATGCAGTTACAACAAAACAACCTAATAATTTTGAACAAAAACAACAACCAATTATTATTTTAATGACCAAATTCACTGAAAAATAATAATACTCATATCATGTCTGTGTAAATAAATTTATCATGTATGCTTTTTATCCACAGTCAACACTGAGGTACAATACATTTTCAGTATTGTTCTGCACATTCCAATTGATAATGCAAGGTGTTTGATTTGTTTGTCAATATGTTTATTCAATAGACATCTTAAATCTATACTTTACTTGTATATGTTTATATTTGTATGTATTTGGCTTTTCTTCATCAAACAGGGAGGAGAAAATATTTATGCCCCCTACCCTATCTTTGAGGAGAGGGTATATTGCGTTACACATACTGGTTGTTCAGTCAGTAGACCAAATGGTTTTGCATTCAATAACTCCAAAGCACTTTGGCCTTGGATCTTCAAACTTAACTTGAAGGTTGGCTAGCAACAGTACAATGACCCCTTTTGAATTTTGAGTTCCAATGTCACTGTGGCCAATACCATTTGTGAATATTGAGCTGCCATGGGAGCATTCATGTTTTACAAACATCTCTTGTTGTTTTAGCCCTATACTGTTATCTAATCATGTGTTATAATTGTTATATCTAGGGATGGTGGTGCTAAGATGCGGTATTCCGTGGTGGGTGATGATTCTAGTATCGTACAGGTGATAGATGGAGTACTAGTGTCCGGCTCTAACTCTGGTCGTGCAGCATTAACCATCACAGCACTAGAAGAGTCCGGTGTTAAACAGACCCTGGTTATACATATCAAAGTAAGGGTTTGTTGTACTATCCATCCAAAACCATTCATATCCTTCGTATTTTCATTTTGTGGACATTTTGGTAAAATAGCAATTTTGAGACTGTAAAATTGTGGATTAAAACTATTAACAGGACAACCCCTTGTTATGTAGGTGATTTGATCTCTGGCTTTGTCCTACGTAGTCAGTTAAGGTATACATTAAATGTGGCTGTTAAGAGCAGGTGGTTGCTGAATCGAATATATATTATGACATTTAATAACATGGGCTGCTTCAGACAGGTGCTTGCTTAATTCAGGGGAATGCCAACAAAGGTTTGACTGTAATTGATGAAGTCATGATAAAGTAAAGGAGATGTAATTATAAGCCTTATTCATGACGTGCCTCTACTCACAATGAAGCTGCCTTCATCTACAATTTTACCTCATCATGGAAATCTGTCAATCATATTTTAATTGTTTATGTTGTGATTTAGGTGAAGCCAGTATCCTACATGATGCTGAATTCTGACGGACATTTAAGGACCTCTGGTGGTGAACTCAGTACGGTACCAAGGGGAACAACTCTGTCATTTACTGTAACATACCATGATGATGTGGGGGAAACATTTTATGCAACCAATATTGATATGAAATACAGATGTAGCAGGTATAGTAATATTCTAGTATGACCGCATACTGACACTGGTCCTTCATTATCCATGGTCATTTAATGTGTAATATTGTAAAATCATTTACTGTAAACCTAGAAACTTTCGCGGGTACAAATTTTCGCGTTTTGCCGATTGTCAGCATATTCGCGGCTACAAACTTTCGCGTTTTTTAGTCTCCCACAACTCCGCGAACACTAAGTCGCATAGTGACAAAAGTATTGATATTGTAACCTGTCAAATACATTGCTCGGTTCGTATATAATTGCTTCTTAATTATACTTCTCACCTTCGTTAAACCCTCTCAAACTCTTTTTGAGGTACAATGTAGATAGTTACCTATTGTATTTGTTTATACAAATCGAAAACTACGCTGGCAATGTTTTCACAGTTTTATTGACACTGTCAGGCATTTTGTATTATGACATACCCGGTAATAAACAGCGCTATTTACACGCATGTTCATATATTGAGTGTATCGTTAAACATGTTTTCAAGAATGTTTTTTATAAAGTGTTTTCATTATTGTACCGTGATCATAAAAGCATTGATTCAGAAAAAGTGCATACACTTAACCTTTCATATTTTGACAAAATAGCACTTATAATACGGTCTTATAAACGTCGTACCAAAATGATGAATTTCCTTCAAAAACGAGAAACTTTCGCGTTTTTCTTGTCCTGGACATGTTTGCGGCTATTTACTTTCGCGGATTTTTACTAACCGCGAACTTAAATCGCGCAAAATAATTTCTAGGTTTACAGTAATTACAATGGGACAAATTAAACCCCCCACAAATATTGATGTCTCCTTTATTTTGGATATTTCTTTATTTGTGTTTGATCAATTTGTAGTTTTGACAATTTTATAGAACCTGATTTGAATATTTCTTAGGTACACTATACATGTATTGCTATAACCAATTGCGATAACCAATGATTATTTGACTGCAAAAAGGCTGCCTGGATGTATATGTTTTACAACTGTCTGCTGTTTATTACAGGTATGATTTGGTACAAATATCTCACGGTTTAGAGAATAATACACTGGTAATGAAGACAGCAGCACCTGGACATACTATACTAAAGGTAACTTGTATAAGTCTATGGAATAATTGTGAAACATGTTCTATAATTTACTAGGGCTGTAACTGTACGCTCACCTCACGATATGATACATACCGTAAATTTTTTAACGGTTCGGTATATTTCGGTATGATACATTATTCTCTAATTTTAAGTGAAAATGCTTTTTTTTATTCTATAACAGCAATTATTATATGGCTATCAACTATTTTAAATGAATTTCGACAATATGAGGCATATCTTAATACAATTAAAACGAGTGATGCATGGTAATTTTACATAATCAGAGGACTTTCTGACATTTTCGTTCACTGAATATTATTTTGCTCATAAAAAAACATATACCGAACCGTACCGAAATTTGCAATTCTTGTATCGTGAACCATGTGGGACTGAAGTCTGCGGTCTTTCGAGTACCCGGGTATACCGTTACAGCCCTATAATTTACAATCATCCTCATTCCTGATGGGAATATGAACTAAGGCGCTTAGCTGTCTATTTTGAAGATGTTATCATTTTAAACATACATCCAAATTAAAAGGAAACACATTGTTATGACTACAACTTGCGTCTCAACGATCTGTCAGGGGTTAAATGTATAGTCGGCTGAGCAGACGAATATATCTGAAATTGACTTTAAAGATTATACTTCAACATATAAAATGCAGACAGACTTAAAGATTGTGACATCCATCCAAACAGACAGACCACACAAAAAGGAATTCTGGTTTCTCTCTCAACTTCGTGATAATTGATAGCAACTTTGGAGCTTTGCCAGAGGCCATGCTTGAGTAAATTTGCTTTAGAGTTTAATTCATAATCCATCAAATAATCATTGAGTCGCAAGTTGTCTATAATACATGTTTATCATTGTAGGTATGGGACAGTAACAAACCATGGTTGGTGGACTATATCAGTATACCTGTAGGTGATGTGCTGGAACCAGCTAATCTACGTGTACAGATGGGTGATATTGTATGTTTCACCGTACCACTTACCTCAGATAGAAGCTCCGAGGGTACATGGAAGGGTAGTCAGAGTATTGTACTAGATAACAAATGGGGCGTGGCTAGTACACATGCTGTAGGTTCAGCTACTGTATCATACAGTGTATCTGACGAGATTATGACAGAAACTGAGGTATTTATACACTTCTCTACGGTATGATGTAGGGACTTTTCTACAGTATGGTGTATGCTAATTTAATGCTGTCAGATTAATGAATTAATTTACAATTCACATCTTGTAATTCTTTCTTAACTCTGGTTTAGGAAATATTGTTTTCAAAAGTACTTATCTCTTGTGTTATCACACAATACTTAAGACAACAATCCTACCTACTATGGATTTGAATCAGGGTCATTTAGCCTAGTTGGCAGACCCCCAGCCACATTGCTGTACAGCTAGAAGTGTGCTTTATCACTCTACCTACCTTACATGCTGGGGACAAGAATTCCATCAGAGACCATGTGGTAGACTAACTGATCATATACCAAACAATACTGTTTATATTTTGTAGATTAACGTGGAAGCCGTGGGTGAAGTGAATACTGAATTCAGTTCTGAATTCTTAACTATGGTAACAGACAAGATTTATTATGTTATGGTTAACCTCGGTAAAGATTCTACTGTCAAAGGTAATACTCTTCTAATACTTCAAATTGCAAAATGCCTTTTCTCAAGATTTAGAAAAAAGTCTCAATTTCATGGTTTTGTTATCAAAATATACATGTTGTTGATTTTGGTGTAGGTTTGAATGTTATTTCACCGAGTGATCACAAGTTAAATAAAATTTGACCTTTCACCAAATATCAGCAAACTTACTGTTTGTTATATGCTTCAATTTCTTGTATGTAGTGGTACAGTCATGGGCTTTATTGCATAATTCGAATATCACAGTTGTATCATAATGATGTTATGCATTATTTTTCTGTCTGATAATGGAACCAGCTTCTAAAACAGATATATCTGATACATCTCTTTAATTCATTGATATCTAATTGACCAGTTTACTATATCATACATATTGATGAAATATTTGTTGACTATTTTAGGACACAACTGTAAGCAACTATTAGAGGATATAGATTATCAACCTGTAAGGATACCATTCACCTGTAACATGGGTATCACTCCATCTAACCAGGGACTTTCTGCATCAGATTACTTCAATATACAACCTGTATTTGTATCCAAACTTGGTATGTATAATTCTATCTTAACCCATTACTCCATGAT
Organism: Spisula subtruncata; assembly: GCA_963678985.1. NCBI lineage: Eukaryota > Metazoa > Mollusca > Bivalvia > Venerida > Mactridae > Spisula > Spisula subtruncata. Next base: position 3,578,910 of record OY787674.1, read on the forward strand.
CCACAATAATTATTCCAGATTTATCTGGAATTTCAAATTTATTTAATCTATTCTAAAAGACCTATGATTTATGACAAAATGAATTTCATTTGATTAAAATATCTACCAAAAAAGTCAAAGTTGATGGTCAATCAACTCCCTAAGGGTTTTCTTTGATACAATTTAGCACAAGTTGAATATGGAAACCCTGATTAAAGGCCAATTACTTTGTATAAAGGCCTATTACTTTGTTAGAAGTGTTGGCTGCATAGGATTTTCAGGATATTTAATTTGGCTCTATTGATATCCCTGTGGTTGACACAATATTTTTCAAATAACCTGTATAGAGAATGAGATGCTTCAGAGCTAGTTATACTTCTCTCATATGTTGTTCTATTTATTTATTTGTAGGAAAATATGCGTGTAAAATATCTCCTGTGACTACAAACGTACCACAACAAATCAGCACGGTAGATATCTCAGCGGTTGTCTCGGTTACCGTGTTACCAATCCAAGGTCAACTTGAGGTCAAATCTGTTCCGTTACTGGTTCCCGTCATACCACCGTTCTATATACATAATGCCGAGATCCATGTATCAACACTCACACCTTTATCTAATGTCCGTCTGTCTGTCTCACCAAAAATTGTTGATCAAATCCAGGTAAGGGATTATAGGTTTTGTCGTTATTGTCATAGTCGTAATATCGGCCGTCGACGTAGTTGAAAATGAATTGCAATGTATTCTTATTTGCCCATTGTATCACAGGTTATGACAACAATATTTCAAAGAAGAATGGACTAGAATATTGTGTAACTTGCCTTTGTTACTATTATGGCAAAAACATTTCAAATTTAAAAAAAATCTGGAATTTAAGTTTCCACAATATTTATCAGAAAGAATCTGAAAATAACACAATATATGTTACAGGTCTTCTGTTAACGAGGCATAAAATGTGTTGTGGATTACTAAATTTGTTATGTTACAGATTTTACAGTATCGAGGAATTTTGATGTATGAAAAGTTTATGAATCGTGATTTGATGAATGTATGTTTACAGGTGGTAGTGAGTGATCCGTCCATTCTAGAAGCTTTACCACCAGAGAGTGATCCACAATCTCAATCTATACTCATCTATCCAATCAGATTGATCGATACACTTGCATTATGGGAGAGAGAACAGCTAGATGTATGGGTTGATCTGATTGGTCAGAAGACAGGTCAGAAGGTCAAAATTCCTGTCTTCATTCGTCTGATTGGTCAGAAACCCGAACTTGGTGGTAGGTTGATACAAAATTATCTATGTTGAAAAACGCCCAGTGCCATCAAAATTCATAGAAATTTTCTATTTTTGTGAGATTTAGCTACCTCTTGGGAATAAGGTTGTTAATAAATTGATCAAATATTTATAGTATGTAACTAGAGAAAACCTAAGAAAAAAGCAATAAAAACAACAATTCAAAGTTAATTGGCAATCAGCAAAACATTTCCTTTTGGCCAATTAAAGACAAATAAAAAGCAAAAAGCATGTGAAGGTTTGATGCTCGTGTTCTTATATTGCATTTATCACTACTTGTAGGTTACAGACGAGATGTTGGATGGAAGGCATTGTTTGGTAACATACTCAACAACTACCAGTACTGGTTTATATTGTTGATCATCATTATAGTGACAGCATTAACTGTATTGTTTGGTATGTATATCCTGATACTTCTTAAGTAACCATGGTTTTACTTCTATAGTTACCGTAGTTTCACAGTTACATGGTTTCAATAACTTTGATCCTCACAATTTACTTTAGTTTGCTCCGAGTCCTGTCACTAAATAGCATATTTGCTTAATTCTATTATACTTATTACCTACCGGTATAGATGTACCCTTGTGAAAAGCTGAAACTTCGTCTTTAATAAATAAATTTTGATAAGCTTAACCTGCTTTGATTTCCTAGGAACAAAGAACAATTTTAAGGTTTTTAGGGTGTTTGAGGGAAAACTTTGAGGCATCAAAGGTTTACTGTATGTATGATAATGTGTTTTAACTGGTAGCCAATACATGTATTATCATTTCTCCTAGGTTATCATGCAGTATATGGTCCTAAATATAAGGCAGCAGCTAACACGAGTATGGTAGGATCCCCGCAACATGGATCTCCCCCTGGACCAACATATACACCAAGTAAGTCATTTAGCACAGCTACACTTCCTGTTTTTAAATGTCTAGAAATATACTACCAAATTTGTTTTTAAGAAAATGTTTTAATGCTATTTCTATTTTCCTGTAGATGGACAGAACATATTATGTTAACACCTTTGCTGGATTAATGGGTATAGTCTAGTAGTATAATCTAATTCAAACAGCTGTTTCGTTATCTGATTGTCTTCAAACTTGATGACAAAGTTTATGGCACCAAATTGCACTAGACTTTATTGGATTATTACTCAGTGAATGAATGGATGAAAACTTCGTGACATAAATAATTGTGTCAGATTTTCGCGTTCTTCTTAGACATTCAATATTATTTCTATACTTTGTGTTTCTATTTTAGTGTCGCCTCCAGCTTATTCTCCTTATTATCCGGCCCAGACTCCCAAATCTCCGATGTTATGGTCAACAGGATACACACCACTGGATGGGAGTTCACCGAGCAGACGCAGGTCACCTATTCAACGTATCAGTCCATCGTGATGTCATCATTGATTGAATGTCCATGAACAATAGTCAGATAAATCAATATTGTCTCAGGATCTCATTCATACATTCTACATGTGTTAAAATACTGTAAAATCATTTAGTTTTGATGGGACGAAATTTCATGGTTTGAGTTAAAAAGACTATTTCGATGGGACGTTAATTCTTGGATTTTGCATTTCAGGAAATAAATACAAGGGTCGAAATTATTGTTCAATGGGATTGAAATTCATGGTTAAAGGTGAACCATGAAATGCACAATTTTAATCCCTTACGAAAATTAATGATTTTACAGTATATGAAAACCTGCCTTTTGATAAAAATATTTTAAGATTTTTTATGGAGTACGGCTAATATTAGGTCAGAATCGTTAAATACTTGGATTATCTTCCTATTGTAACTAATGCAAGACATATGAACAGACTTAAAACAAACTACTGGCTGTTAGATAGATTTATTTAAACATGAAATGAGCGTTTACATGGCAATCATTATATTAAAACATACAAATACAGTAAATGTAGGTATGAATTAATAAAGTAGCCATGTCAAATCAACAATAAATGTCAAGGATATCACAAAAAAGGGTTCCAAATATGTTGAAGATGTTTCGTATGTCAATAAAGCAAAAGTGAGTTCAAAACATTAAAATTCATAGCATCCCCCACCCACCCATTTGGATGATTTTCTAGTGTTTCACGTATAACGGGTATTATTTAACAATACATGACATTGTTAGAAGAGCAAACTTTTGTGTAGTCTTGCGTGTTTGGGAATTAAGCATCACCTAAATAAATGTACCCGGTATGCAGATACATTAATTTCAAATGTCACTCAATTTATTCACTTATCAATATGTTGCCACTTGAAGGGGGCTTGGCCGACCTGCGGATATTTAACTTTACTATGCGGCCGATTACCCTAATGCTCACACTGGTGTCTGCATCTTGATAATGGAAGGTTTATAGTTCAAAGTAGTACCAGAAGGGTTTAATGCATGTCCAGTAGATGCAACAAATGGTCTAAATATTAGGGTATCACACTGCATTGATTAAATGTAGTATTTCTTATATTAAGTTACATAGCAAATATTAGGTAATCATCTTAGGCAAGCTTTTACCTGATGCTTACTGCAGATTTTTAACTGTAAAACTAAGATGATTCTGTTGTTTGTTTAATTAAGACGTTTGGGTATTATTCTGTCATTGATTTTAGGTAGGATGATTTTTGTCAGAGTTCTGTCCCTTTGTGGGAGATAAATTTTTTGTATCAAAACCCTTAAAGGGTACATTTCGTGCATTGTGAACAAGTTAAGACTATGATATTTAGTTGCTTATTATTTGTATTTACTTCATGCTTATGAAATATACTGCTCATAAATTTTTATGTGTTCTAATTATGTGAAGCACACATATTCTTACGATGAGTATCACATTTGTTATTTTTTCAAGTGAAGTACTCGCAAAGTAAGGTCTACTTCTGTAATAAGTGCTGTTTTGTTGTAATTAGTCCTCTCACGGTTATCAACTGGAGGTGACTATAGGTTTGCCCTCTGTCCATCAGTCTGTCTGTCCGCACACACGAAAGCTACCTTAGGTGGTCGGAGGTGTGGCCTAACACAATAGAAATCTATTCAATTCATTCCGTGACCACTTAATTCTTTTGTCCTTTAAGTGGTCGTTCCTTTGATCTTAAACAATGGAATGACCACCTAAGGTAGCGATCGTGGGGGTGTGCGTCAAGTAATCTGGATACTACCATAACTAATAGTTTTCAAGCTTTATGAAACTTGGTATGTGGATAACGACCAATAAGGAGATTATGCACTTCTATTTTTTTTTATTCGGACGAAAGTTTTGGTTGCCTTGGCAACAGAAACATTGAAAACCAGGTAGGTGACTTCTGTATTGCTTAGAATTCCTAATTACTTGTTATTAGATAATTTTGTAATAATATTTATTCCCCATATATCCCTTGCCACTTGTTTACATACATATCCATATATGGAATTTGTCTGGTCAGCGCAGTGGATTCTCTTGTCGGAAGCTTAAGTAACATTCTCTCTTCATATGCGGATAACTTTCCAGAATTTGTCCAGAAACATCAGTATGATTTCAATTCAGATGCATGCATAAATACTTGGTATCAAGCCTAGAGCTGTAGAGCTGTTTAAATTGTCAGGAATTTTAAGTTGGATAAATTTTGCCGGAGCTAAGATACATGTGTATTTTGTGTCTCAAAACCCTTCTAGTTATATTTGTATTTCATGTATTCTTTGTACAAACATCATTATGCAACCTTGTGTCGATAAAACTGCCAAACTTTCATTATTTGATCAAAATAGAACTACAGGTGTATACATGTAAACATCTGTATGAAGGATTTTGCTGGCTTAGAATGAGAAGGTCGTAAGTACAAAATCAATATTTTGAGAAAACAAGATAAAACTGTCCGAAATAGACTCTTTACTAATGGTTAAACAAGCTGTTTCACCTTCCGTTTGGTCAACATGACAAGTTCCGATTTTTATGAAAATAGGCTTATAAGGAGCGTTTTGTGATGCTGATTTTAAATATGAATCAGGTTTATAAGGTCACATTCCTTCTCATTCTAAACCAGTGATTTGTTGTATGTATTTCAGCCTCATTGAACCAATGTTATATACCCAATCCACAGAATTGTACCGTGTACATGGTTAAATGTGGATATAATAGGAACCTAGCTCATTCCATAATTAAGTTTGTAAATTGTTTGTATATTATAATGGGGCAGTATTTATCTAACACTTGTGGATAAATTTAGTATGTGGATATTTAAAATTAAATAACACCGGCCTCAATAGCTTAGTGCATGGGCAGAAGTTGAAAAATCTGAAAATACTGACACATAAGCTGAGGGCCAGGGTGTGTGTCCAGAGTAGTGGTAGAATGAAGGTCAAGGTTGTGCTTTTTTGCCACATTGCCAAAGTAACTTCCTGTCTCCTTGCTCAGCATTAAGTATTGAGACAAGTCTTCATTTCTCCCAGATCATTAAGACACTTGATACCACTAGGAATAAGGTGCTGACAATGTTTTATACAAATTATAGAACATTAAACCTAAACTTTTATGTGTTCATGGTTTAAAAAGTAAAATTACTTACCCGATAGCTATCGCGTACATGCATTATCAATTGAGTGACAGAATATATATTACTTCATTATACCAGTAGATACTTTTGTATATATTAAACGACGTTTGTTTTCATGTGAGGAAATTGTGTTGATACTCGACTTTTGTTTTGTTTGTAAAAAAGTTGTTGTATAAACATATGGCAATTATTGTAATTTTAAGAATGTGACAATTGCACCACATTGCAAGAATGAATATGTATATAGGTTTCACTGAAGTCTGTGACTTTGGGGTCTGTCTGAAACATTGCGATTTTTTCCTAAAATATATTTTGTTTCACTGTAAGTGCATGATAACAGTATTGATATTGCTCATCCCTGAACTTACAAAAATACTTACTGGTAGTCATAATGAAGACCCATGTATAGATTTAGAAAATTATTGCCGAAGTGATTAAGTGCTATTAGTTCCAAGAATCTCAGATACTGTAAAATCATTTAATTTCGTTGGGACTTGAATTTGTAGTACAGTAGTCGGTTTCCTCAAATTGGTAACATATTTTGTTCAGTTTTGGTCTATTTTGCTGCCGATTCCCACATACCTTAAGATGACCACAGTAATACATGTTATTTAGGTTTTGCCCCCCATTTGGGCAACAGACTGCATCATGACACACAACTCACTTATTCAATGATATCTTATTAATTTTTGCCCCTATCCCTGTGAGATTCAGCCCAGGACACAGAATAACACACAACACAAACTAGGCAATGTTCAATGACATGATGTTAATTGAGGCTCTTGTCACAAATGTTTTGTTATAGAAATATTTTGTAAGTACCTGATATTCATACATTTACTTATTTGAATCACCATTAGTCCCCTGATCATAGTTAAATTAATTAATTCCATTATTATTGTTAATAACTGCCAAGACGTGCTACATTTTGTACATTTAGTTGTTTTATACCGAGATATAAGAACGGCATTAGTTAAGCATTTACAAGATTTTTGTTCATCAATATAAATATGTTTATATATGTATGTGGGTATATCCAAAAGTAATGTCACTCCTCCCGTGGTTTATTTGTTTCTAGGCCGATATGCATAAATATGATATCAAAATGTTCAGCAATTCAATTCTGATCAATAAAAAACTTGCTGCATTATTCCATTTTCATAATTGGATTATATGTACATTTGAAATATACCTATTGCGTCATGTCGCCAAACACGAAAATTACGATATTTTTTCATTATCATGACGATTTTCAATTATGCGTTTGTATAAAAAATAATTCTCGAAAGCAGACAATACTTTGTGACGTGATAAAACCAATGCGTTGTGCCTGTTGCTAAAAATTCATTGACGTCATTCTATTTTGAAACTCGCAATATATTTTCAACGCACTGATTACTTAGCGAAAACACGGCAGATTTGTGACAAAAAGACGCTGCGCGTAATAGTGCACTTTTCCTTAAAGTTATGAAAGTCACCTACTGAAACTTTAGTTACACACGGTGGCGACATAGTCTCGTGTACCTGTAGTATAAGCTTTTAAGGGGGCATGTATCAACAAATCATTATCGATAGAGAGTTATATGAACAGTTTGTAGTAGATCCGATAATAACACCAAGAGTATTTTTAATTCAATTCGACGTTCAAAACTGCGATCATTATGTGGTGAGTTAATGTTTTTGCTATGGGACTAACTAGAGGACACTTAACAATAATTTGATTTCGCAAAGAGTAAGTGTCGGGTGGGTTACACAATTTTTAAGGTCGTGGAAATGACTGCATGGTTTATGAGTTAGAAATTACCAGGGATGAACTTCTGCTGGATGAGTAGGTGTCGACAAGTAACGTCATTGTGACGTCGTCGACGTCGGACTTGGGGCGATGTTCGTAAGTATGTCTCATAAAAATATTCATATCACAAGAACTATTCTGTGCATTGTTGTGAAATTTGGTCATCATATTCAAATTAGACTGAAGTTACGGATTAAAAAAAATTGTGGTTTTACTGGCATTATACACGATTTTACAGCATCAGTGACATTACTTTTGGATATACCCTCGTATATTGCCATTCCTAATTTCATCCTTTTCATCAAATTTTAATCACACATCTATAGATTGACCGGTCACTAGTAGTCAATCAAGAACTCAGCTAACCAATCATAGGGTAATGATTGCATGGTGAATTATAGTACATATTTGCATAATCCAATGAATTTACTTAAAGACTCATTGCATAAACTATTTCCATAAGAGATTCCAAAGAAGCTTTATACACAGAATCACCAAATGTACACAATTTCCATTGTATGGTTATTGCCCTTGACCTTGTGTAATATTCATGTTGACTGACAAATGAGGTGACAATTTTTGTATTGCTGGTGTTCATATCACATGATCAGCCATAGCTCTCGCTACCTTTTAAGTTTGCTACAAACATGTGGTGCTTGGCTTTACTTGCTTATTAATTGTAACAGGGTAGAGTAAAAATAATTTGTTTTGGTAATGTATGTAGTCAGATTGTTCGTGTGAGGTCAGATATTGTTGACATGTGTGGACAGATATTGTTGGCGTGAGGTCAGATACTGTTTGTGTATGTGGTCAGATATTGTTGGCGTGAGGTCAGATACTGTTTGTGTATGTGGTCCGATATTGTTGGCGTGAGGTCAGATACTGTTTGTGTATGTGGTCAGATATTGTTGGCGTGAGGTCAGATACTGTTTGTGTATGTGGTCCGATATTGTTGGCGTGAGGTCAGATATTGTTGGCGTGTGAGGTCTGATATTGTTGGCGTGTGAGGTCAGATATTGTTGGCGTGTGAGGTCAGATATTGTTGGCGTGTGAGGTCAGATATTGTTGGCGTGTGAGGTCTGATATTGTTGGCGTGTGAGGTCTGATATTGTTGGCGTGTGAGGTCAGATATTGTTGGCGTGTGAGGTCAGATATTGTTGGCGTGTGAGGTCTGATATTGTTGGCGTGTGAGGTCTGATATTGTTGGCGTGTGAGGTCAGATATTGTTGGCGTGTGAGGTCTGATATTGTTGGCGTGTGAGGTCTGATATTGTTGGCGTGTGAGGTCTGATATTGTTGGCGTGTGAGGTCTGATATTGTTGGCGTGTGAGGTCTGATATTGTTGGCGTGTGAGGTCCGATATTGTCGTCATTCTCATTGACTTGGTTATATTCATGAATCATTGTTGTCTTCATCTTTTGCATAATAAAACAAGAAAATGAAAATCATGTCTTGTTATGTTTGTTTTAGCTCGCATGACCAATTGACATTACGTCTGGTTGTTTGCCGAAGGCTGCTTGGTGAAGATTTTCAAGTTAATCCACTGGACCATGCGATTATAATTTACCGTTAAAATTGATTTAATGGGTAATGATTGACACCAGGCGTAATGTCAATTCACATACTGCTGCAGGTGAGCACCGACTGACCCAGGTGAGCACAATGTGCCTCAGGAGAGTACCCACACTCTAACTGGCACTGGCTTGAGTCATGTCCAATTGAATGAAACTTAATGAGTAATTGATGAAGACCATATACGTTGATATAGAGGACGAAATTCCTACTGAACTTTCATACAGGGTCAGGGTCATAGTTCTCTATCCATTATTGCAGCAAGGGATTATAGCTGGCTTAAAGACTGTCCTGCTGTAATGCGACAGTGCAATTGATATGTACAAATATCACATTAGGTGTAGTGTAGAAATAAGACTGCTTCATCATTGATGCCGAGGTGAGCATAACCTGTATTTGACAGTCCACTTTCTGCTGAAATATGGCAGGCATATATATATGCCTCCACCCGGGTAGCCAGATTAGACGGCATGCCCACTAACCACTGAGCTACAGATACCCAGAAAAGACTTGTTTCTCTTCAAGACTTAACAATCCAACAAGTTTAATAAATTAATAGTGCATCTTCACAAAACAACCCAACACGATTCAAAAATGTAATATGTATTTTATTTACAGATAAATTAACAACAAATATAAAATCTGTATATAAGGTAAAAAGGTTATAACACCAGTTCTTTATCACCAGTTATTCACAACTCAATGGTATTTGATGACAAAGTAATAAAAACAAAATGTCTCAATAAGTCCGGGTTTTCAATGACAACAGACTACAGCCAAATTGACTGCTTAAAAATCATTTTTGGCCAGTGAAAATGTGAAATTTATACATAATTTTAAGAAAATAGTTGCACTAAGGACCTTATCAGGCCTGCTGGTAAAGTATTTCAGGCTGCTAGGTTAAAACTTATTGAGAACCCTGATTAAAGAAACAACTTAAATGTACGCTGAAATATTTAACAAAATTCTTATAAAACAGGTACAATGTATTCTTATCATAGAACAGAATTTTTATCTCATTTTTGAAAATTATTCAGTGTAAATGTGTGAATAACTTCTAGCCTTTACAATACATTTTAATTACAGTTACTGTAAAAGCATTTAATTTCAATGTGACTAAATTTTGTGGTTTTGGTAAAAGACCATTTCGTGGGGACATAATTTCAAGGAAACCTTATCCACTAAGTCATAAACAATACAATGTACTATATAAATTATAAATATTTGTCGGGATTTAATTTTGTGGTTGAGATTTTCAACAAAATTAAACCCCCTCAAATATTAATGATTTAACAGTAAACAGCACCTGGATATTATTAATACTAAAAACTTTGGTATGTCTGTAAAACTAATAAAGTTACAATTTACTACTAGCGCCAGTTTTATCCAAGTATTTTTTATAAGTTGAATAAAATGGAAATAGAATTCTTTCATCGTTGATCTGTTCTAACTTAAACACACAGTCATACATGGCGTTGATCAGTGAGTACATTCGTTCATCACCGTTATCACTGTATGACGAGAATGGATCCAGGAAACACGTTGTATAAGCAAATCCTATCTTGTGTTTAATGTCCGACGCTGCATACTGACCACCATACCCTCCATGACCAAATATATGGTTGGGCTACAAAAACAACATCAGATAAATATGTGATAACAAGTCATGGGACATTTCTTAGACAAATCAGCCTTTTTCTGTAAGCCACTTTTAGCATGGTTTAACTACATGTATACATTGCTGGCTTAGAATGAGAAGGTCGTAAGTGCAACTTATCACCTTATAAGACCAATGTATATTTGAATTTCATCATAAGGCGCTTCTTATGTATGGTCTATTTTCATGAAAATCGGACCTTGTCAAGTTGACCAAACTTCAGTTGAAAAAGCTTGTTTTACCATAAGTAAAGAGTGATTGTCGGACAGTTTTTCTTGGTTTCTCAAAATATTGATTTTGTAGTTACGACTTTACGCCCTTCTCTTTCTAAGCCAGCAATAATAAGGTTATACACAAACATTTGGGAAACATAAAAACAAGAAACTATAATAAAAATTGATGAGATATTCACCCACCTGCTGACTTCCCGTAACCATAGTGATCAGGTGTGTTCCCACACTCCAAGCAGCATCTATACCAAAACTAGCATCTATCCCAGCAACCAATGGTTGGGTAAATCTATTTATAGCTTCTTGTGACAGCAGACGCTTCCCATCATGCATTCCACCATTACCCACAATTCCAAACAATTTAGCCATATTTGCAGCAGTAGCATGACCGTGTGTAGAAGGAACCGGAAGTTCTCGATTCTCGGGGTCATTTATCTTTAACGTCTGCAAAATTGTGTAAAATTAATCACATACATGTACTAAATATACACTCAAATGTCGCTAAATATGTTTTGAATTATTTCACCAGAATCTTTACAGTCTGATTCTATTACATAAATTTTGTATTTTAAGAAATGATGGAATTTAATTGAAACATTTTAATTACATCAATAAGTAGCAGACTAAATTTTAGAAAAAAAGGTTCATAAAAATTAAATGACTAGTCTAGACTATTGTTCAATTTTTTTCTTATAAAGAGAGTGGATTCAAAAGTGTTTCACTGATTTGCATGCTTTCGATAATTCTGAAATATTTGAAGTCTTGTTTGTTATAATGAATATTGGAACAAAAAGGTGGCATGAACATTGGTGGACAGACATGGATGATAGCCCTGGAATCGATCAATTCTAGCTAAAGCATCAAGAGTGGTTAAATTCTTTCTGACTTTAATATTTTAGTTAATGTCAAGTTTACTAATTGCTGATGAACAAGTTTGTATATATATGGGTGAGCATTTGGCCATGTAAACCTTTACGCTTCTAATTTGCAATCCTTTCCTATAAAAAAGTCAATAAGGAGTTATACAGCCCTTTTTCTTTCGAAACATCCAAAAAGGTGGTCTCCGAGATCTATCAAGACATTTTTTCTACTTTCATTTTCCACATTTCATTCTCAAATAGACTAGAATAATAGTAACTCACAGTTTTAAAATCCTTGGGACCGTTTCCAGTTTGCATAAGTAAATTCAAATCTCCCCGGAATATTTTCAACAATTCTGATTGGTCGGGTTCTTTTAGCATAACCACTCTTGTTGCTCGGTGAAATAGTTCTTTTGGAAGACCAATATGTAAATCTATATCTGGAATATATACATTATATTGGATTTTAAAGCCTAGGTCTCAGTGAGCATTTAATGCCTCGGCCATGTCCTCCTACAGACAATTATAGGCTTCTTGGGGCGCTTGGACAGGTTCCGCAAAATATCGGGAGCTATCGGTGAAACTATGTGTAGTTCCACCTTGGTTATGGGGAATTCTTCAATGAAACCTAGGCTTTAGTTATCCTAGCACAAATACAAAACAAGCAAGGTGTCTGCTTCATTTCAGAAATATATGTTTCAACTGATATTGAATAACTGTTTCATTAATAAGGCAGTATGGTGTGCTTCAATTTTGGAAAAGCTGTAGCAGACAAAAACTGCATTTTCTCAAAATTACAGTAGTAAACATGTACACCTGCGAATTTCTGAAATCAAGCAAACTAGCTAAGGTAAAAGCAGGGAAATGCAAGAAAAGACCTGGAATACCAACATAAGCAACAAGAGAAGAAATGACAGACATTCTACTGTACTCTAATGTTATATCAAAATCAAGCAGATGAACATGGGTGGGAACTTAGCATGTTGGTCAGATACATATAAACTCACAGTCTTAAAATCAAGGGCAACTTTAGTGTCGGTGATTCGCTGTAACTTTTTATCTCCCTTGAAATTTTTTTCCCTATCCACATCATACTGTGCACGATCGTATACCTGTGTAAGTACCACCCTAGCAGCTCGGTGACACAGGGGTTTGGGTAATCCAATGTACATTTCTATATCTGTATGGTTGTTTATTAACAGTGAATAAGTCCGTTTAATCATACAGTTCATGTGTATATAAAATATAAAGAAATGCAAGCATATATTGCAAGCAAGGCACAAACTCAAACTTAACAAACGGTTTGGGTTAAGAAATGTTATATAGCTAGTTCACTGCGGTATAACGTACACCGGATATTGCTAGCAAGATGAGTAATATTATCAATTTTCGCGACATTCTAGTGTTGACAAGGGTAAGTTCAGAGATGATTGTTAGTTTTTCTGAGTGTTTTAATGTACATTTTATTCAAAGCTATCTTCTCCATAAATTTTCCTAGCCTGTGCAACCGGTAAATTGCCAGGAATTTCTTTAAAGGGTGATTAAAAGACCAAACTCGTATCGTTACTCACGCAGAAAGTAAGCTCGATCTGTCGAAATAAGATGTTATTGTTTATATTTTTCGTTAAAATACTCAACTTGAATCGAGCGAATTGTCATTTTTGTTACAAAGATTATATTGCAAATGTAGTATCCGAAACTAATCGAAAATGACGGTGCATTGCGAGAATAAATGCAGGTGTTAGTGTACGGAGTATTGCTATATAGTTGCTCTCTGGTGTACGGAGTATTGCTGTTTGGTGTACAGAGTATTGCTTTTACTTACAGTGACTATTTGTCACTAAAATCGAATAAATACAAGGTATAAGCAGCGTTATTTTATATAAAAAAAAACTTATTTTATATAGATATGTACCTATTAGATTGGATTGTATGGACTGCATGAAGCAAATTAATGTAACAAGCTAATCCTAGCTCCAAGTCCTCCCTGAATTTTATGGGAAACTTCTATTAGTAACCGTGTATTTCACATACAGTAAAAAGAAATAGCTGAGCAATTGCATTTGACAAACACAAAACTACTACAATATCCAATACTTTGAATTAGCAACGTTGAACGTAAATCATAGCAAAGGAACCTCATTACAGTATCTGAAACAGTTGAGAGATTATAAAATAAACCTTGGTGTGTACATTTTGTACGTATGGATGTGAATGCCCTCATTTGCCATTTGACCATTATTATGACTCTCAAAGAATTGCATATATCCAAGCTAAATATCACCTTTGTACTACTCACAAGAACACTTTATGCATAAAATTCAGCATTCTATATTGTTAATCACATTCATCTGCCTGACGGTTGAAATACTTTAACATAATCATTTAAGAATATTCTTATTGTATCGTATAACCCATAAAACATTACCATATTTGTGAGCAGACGTAATAATACGATTAAACTGTCCATTTACATACTTTATTTACCCATTTTATTATGCCATACTCTCCGTATACTAACGTTGAGCTTATGTGCAATACTCCGTACACTAAACAGCAATACTCCGTACACGCACACGTATCTGTTTTGGGGTGTATCTTAGTTGTTTTTCGAACAATATTTATGAAATTTGGTCACAACATTTTGGAGTTCAATATAAACAAAATGGCCAGTTCAAAAAATCTACAATTTGGTATTACAGCCGTTCCAGAAGCTTGTAAAGTCCTACTGGCAATATTTGCGAGTGAGTAACGGCATAATGCTGGTTCATTTTAACCATTCTGTGAATATCTGATATACGATAGTGTGCTATAAAGTTACCAAAATGCCCGAAGAAGTTAAAACTCAATTGGGATATGGATAAGAAGTCAGTCATTTGGAAAATTTCGTCTCTAAACTTACCCTGGTCTCCATTTCATGTCCTTAAAATTGATAATATTACTCACTTTACGAGCAATATCCGGTGTACGTTATACCGCAGTGTAGTTTGCGATAGAAAAAAATCGTGTTTTTGTAACATTTCTGAAAATCTATTCATCAGATTTTGCTAAAAATTTCCACAGAACTACAATAAATTCCTACCTACTTCCATTCCGAATTCCATAATTTTTAGTCACCTATTAAAAGACATTTATTCTTTACTATATATTGAAATTACATGTACATGGACAGTTTAACGCAGGGAGGTAATCTGGTATTCAATTGATGATTTACTATCAATTATTAAACTGTTACACTCCGTGATTGCCGGGATTGACATAACTGTTATGAAGACGAGACTTAGGAGGTCCGTATGATTTAGGTTATTTAGGTGTGTTGCTTGTAAACAATGTACAATAATAACATGTACTTTGTCAGATTCACAGAAGGGCCTCGCAAGTGTTATATTAAGTAGGTTGCAAATACGTAAATATACCGTTAGGCTTATCACATGACCGCAACATCGGCTGTTGCAAGTATCAAGTCTTCTAACTTGATATTTCATACAAAACTACAAATATGTTACATAGAACTTATGAACAAAAGTGTTTAAACTGGATTCTGATGTTGCTGAAATTTCAGTGTGTATTAGGTAGATATATTTCATTAATTCGTGCAAAATTTCATACATGTAGGTTTAGTAATTACAGAGAAATGTTTAAAAAACACGATTTTTTTCTATTGCAAACTAGCTATACACAAATGTCAATATAACTTAAATAAGGTTATTGCAAAATTAAAGTTAATTAAATCACACATTGCAACTACTACATGCACATAATAAAAGCCAGCATTTATCAACAATGAATTCATTCATCATTGCAATGGAGCAGGACTGCTAACCCTAGACCAGCGAAAGTTATAAAGGACCAGTGAATGTCTTGAAGGTCCAGTAACTACTTTGTTTACAAATTTACCATTCTTTTCTGTTGGACCAGTGACCAAAATAGTTAGTGTCGAGCCCTGGAGGGGTTTCTAAAACATGAGTGTTCCCTGAACAGCAGCCAAGTAAGTAAGAAGTGGCTGACGTTATAAGCATTAAAGATTAACTGAAAGTCTTGAGTTTGAGGACTGTTCACTTGATACCAGTTTGGTTTGATCTAAAGACAGACTGACCTACCACCCGACAACTGTTCAAGACAATGTTTCAAAGGTTTCACAGAGCATTAATAACATTAAACAACAACAGCCAATGTGTTAGTCACTTAAAGTGAGCTTGTACCATGATTATGTGATGAAATAAGTATTTTACCAAATGGTTTTCCAATTTCTTCCGTGAAATAATCAGCAAGACAACGACGTTTGGTATCAGCATGACGGACGATCTGGTCTAGATAGAGACCAAATGTAAGCGGATGGTAGCCATGTTTTTCTCCTGAAATATAACATACAAAATACAATGTAAACTTAACTCTCATAGTAGCAAGTAATTAGGAATTGCAAGCAATACAGAAATCCCCTACCTGGTTTCCAATGTTTCTTGCCATGGCAACCACAATTTTTGTCCGAATATTTTCAATAACGAGGATCCTGTGGGGAAGTATGGTTGGCAACCTGGTGAGATACCCTTTGGATTTTTTGCGCAAAAATTAGGTTTGATAGACCGTGTACTGTAATTATTTCTTATATATTTACACAAGTTTGTTATGGCTTACAGTTAAATGGCTGAAGTTTGTAATAAACTCACCCGGTGTCCAGAATGGTTTTTGTGCAGCCAATTTTTTACCAAGTTTCACAGGATCACTTTTAATCTCAGCCAACCAAAATGGTTCCTCTACTGTGATTAGACCTGCCTAGAAATACATGAATATATATACAGGTAAAGGAAATAATAGCATGTGTGTGTAAAATACAATGTTAAGCCCTTTACTCCATAGAACCATCATCTTTTTACCTACAATATGAGAGATTTGGTATTCATGTGTACACAATATCCATGCTGTTTATATTTGAAAACTACATCAAAGATTAATGTCCAGTATCACCTACTAATAGTACCATTATGCAGCAAAATGGTGAGAAAAACTGTATTTCTAGGTTGGAAGGCGGTATATCAATTGATCTCCACTAAGGGCAAACCAATGATATATGCATTACACAGACTTGCAAGTACTCTAAATCTTCGTGGTAATGTAGCAGATTGGCAAAATCTCACAAAACAATGTTTGTTGTTTGCTTATTTTCTGGTGAAGATAAATCAAAAGTAAATCATATCTTGTAATTAAGAAATACATTTCCTACCTGGTTAGATATTAGTTGTTCCAATGTGACCGTTTCTTTACCATTCTGTGCAAACTCTGGCCAATATTTACATACAGGCTTCTTGTAATCCAGTAAACCCCTGAAATGTCAGATAGAAAATACCGGTATTCCAAAAACAATTATACCTCACCTCAATAATAAAACTACCACAAAATTATAAACACAATCAAACAAGAAGTCTCCATTTTAACTGTTCTGCTATTACTGTCAAACAAGAAGTCTCCATTTTAACTGTTCTTGGCTGCTCTTCAATCAACCTCAATATAAAGACCAACTCAATCAGTAGCCCACTTGCAATGAGTACAACAGGTGCTCTTATTGTGGAAGTTGTATGCTTTAATATTTTGTTACATTGTTATGCACTAATAACAATTTATGAAAAGTAATGCTATTACTGCCAGACTGTTTAAGTTTCATTAACAATTTCATGGACACTCCAACTGACAAAGACTGAAACCAATAATTTAGAGTTAGATCAAAAATAAGTGAAAAATATTCTTACTAAGACTTACGCACATCATGCATTTATATGTCCTATTAATTTTTAATTGTTTTATGGAGGAATAAAAAAGTTAACTCTGCCCACTTTGCATAGGTGACCAATAATGCATGTTACGTTCTTTACCTGTCAACCATATGTGCAATAACGATGGCCGCCACAGCTTTAGTTGATGAGAAAAATGTTGATAATGTATCTTCCTTCCAAAGTCTACGACAATCGTAATCAGAGTAACCTCCCCATAGGTTCACGACGAGACGACCTTGATAGTACACGGCAAAACTACTTCCTCTGTCCAACCCAGACTGGAAGTTTGCACTATAACATACAAATAATTAGATAAATCAGTAATGTCATTGAATTATACAATGGTAACACATAAGAGCAATTTCTAGCAATAGTCCATGATCACAGCCAAATTTTGTACATACACAATATCAGTTTGATATATGGAGAGTATACCCTTATGTTAGCCTGATAGTGGTCTAATAATAGGCTTCAGGATAGGACTCTGTAAAAGGTCACTTGAATTAAGCAACCACCTGTCTTAATTAAATAGCAAATTTTTGCAGCTCCCAAAGGGTATTGCTCTACAGAGGTTGACCTGTATAACCGGCTTGAAGCCTAGAATATATGATCAATGTCTGCGAGAAAATCACGCTTTGAAGATGAATTAGAATAGTGTTTATAGAACATCTCTTACATAATCGCAATACTCTTTGCTTATGAAAACAAAGTCTGATTTTAAACAATAAACTGTTCAATTATAAATGCTACATCAGGGGTGTTTCAAAAGTTCAAGGAATTATTCTATTTGAACATCAAAGTTCGAAGTAATTTGAACATACGATAAACATTATAGAGCACTTTTCCTGAAACTTCTGAAACACCCCTCCTAGAATGTGTGAGAACCAGGTTTAATTTGTTATGAATATACAAAAAGTTTTTATGTTAACCCTACCCTAATGTTTCTGCTACTTTCTCGAATCCTGGTGCTGTGAATCCATGGACACGGACCTGTGACGTCTTGCTCATATCTAGAGGTTTCAAAATTTGTTTTTTTTCTTTGAAGAAACTCTACTAACTGCAAGGAGTAGTTTCTTAAACATGAAATCAAGTAAAAAACCTGTGCCTATATCAAGTTAAAAAAAGCTGAAAAATAAAAATATGCATATTTTAATTCAATGATTACAGAAGTTAAAGTAAAAAAAATAATCATATAATGTCACACTGTCAGTTGCAACCCCAACCCCACAAACCTTGGGGAATAGTCCTGTGTTTTAACATTTCTAATGTTCCCGCACTGCAGCGTGAATGCATGCCAGGAATTAGTTCCGCCCCAAAATAGCTTAGAAATATATAGCCATGACATTTGCTCAGCTCGGTATGTTCAATTTAGTTAAAAATGTAGGCACCTGAAAACTAAATTGTCAATCATTGACCATACAGTACAGAATAAATGTTATGCCATGATCCGTGATGGCTAATCATTTTATATAATTTTTAGGTGTCAGTGGGTTCGAGCCTATGTACTCCTTTAGTTATGGCACATCAAAAACTGCAATTTATCAAAAGGTCAAAATCTAGCACATCATTTGACACTTCTGGAATTGATTATTAATTTAATGTTAAAAACAAAGATGCTGGAGAATCAACATGTATAATATTGCTTAGAAAATATACTGCAAAATCATTTTAAGTCAGTTTTTTAAATATCTTACTTGTAAACTAACTTACCTGGGTATTTTCCAACTTTTACTTGCACTTTGAGCTTTTCATGTTGTTGGTCTAAAATTTAACGAATGTGCAACTGAAATGTCGTTGTCGTTTACGGGGCCCGCATACTAAAAATCGTACGTCGCTCGATACATTCAGTCCAGACACGTGCGCCATTTTGCCGGTGATCCCAAGATGAGTATTCCGACTTTTATAGACGTAGAGGTCACAGACCAGGTAAACCACGTTCAAAATCAGTGTTTTTAGAATAAATTTTTTATTATCAAAAGAGTAAAAGTCATGTTGACCATATAAACGCTGTAGAAATAAGTCCCATATGGATTGTTTGAAGGTGTCATATGTTTTCGCGATCTATTATTTGCAATATCTCGTAAGGACATATTCTGCATTTTTCCATGTGCACAATCAGGTCTTAAATGACTTTTTCTTGACATAATGCATTTGACAGATAACACAGTACATAACTACATTGCCGGGGGTAAGTACCACGGTCAATGGCGATTACATTTGGCTCCCAATTTCTCAAATGAAATTGCTCCTTACAAACGAATACTCTTCAATTGGAGTGTAATCGATACTTCGTGACAAGGTGTTTTGTTGCATTTCGAGCATGGAAACTGTCATTTTGGACAGTGAACCTAAGGCCAAATGTTACATGTAATTTCATTGGCCGTGTTTCTGAACAGCGCCGTAACTACACTGAGGCCAGGCGAGGCAGTTGCCTCGTCTAAAATTTGCAGACCAAACATTTTTTGTTGTTATTAATACATACATGTAATAAAATATCCCTGAATATATTTAAAATAAAATGTCTCAAATTGTCGCATGTAATAAACAATGAGGCAATTTATTCTGAGGCACTACGGTTATCTAGTATGTACACGACAGTGTGCAGCGCCGTAACTACACTGAGGCCAGCCGGTAAAATTTGCACACCTTACCTTTTGGTGGAAATTTGTCTTCAACTTATATGTATAATAAAATGCCTGAATAACAAAACCGTATTACAAGCTGTCGCAAGTTACAAACAAAGATTGCAACTTGAGGCACAAGATTTTCACCTTAATGGTAGTATACCTAGTGCCTCAAGTTGCACTAGATTTTCACCTTAATGGTAGTATACCTAGTGCAACTTGAGGCACTAGTTTTTCACCTTAATGGTAATATACCTAGTGCAACTTGAGGCAATAGATTTGCACCTCAGTGGTAATATACCTAGTGCAACTTGAGGCACTAGATTTGCACCTCAATGGTAATTTACCTAGAGCAACTTGAGGCACTAGATTTGCACCTAAATGATAATATACCTAGTGCAACTTGAGGCACTAGATTTGCACCTCAATGGTGATATACCTAGTGCAAAACCTAGTACCCCGGATCACTACCGTTGGACATAAGTAAGGGGTGCATCGGGCGCAAACGTACCCCTTTTGTACACCGATTTAAGTGGTCTTTGCTGGGAGTGCAATTTTTTTTACATTTGTAAATAATTTCGCCTCGCTTCGCTCGCCAAATGTATCACATATTCAAGAATACATGTCATGTAGAGAGTACTTTGTGTTACATGAACCACAGAGCAATCTTGATTTTTTCGCTTGCCAGATAACTACTTGTTTGAAATATCATGTAGAAAACTAGTTTGTATGACATTCAACTGGGAGAAACAGAGCATTTTCTGAGGCTCGCTTTGCTTGTCACATAACATCAATGCTTCATAAGTTTGTGTAGAGACCGAATTTATGTGGCATGCAGCTCGGGTAAATAATGCGAGGTTTAATCATACCATTTAGAGAACGAGTTTGTGTGAGCTATGGCAAATCATGCATCTTTAAGGATTAATCACATCACACGAGTTTGTGCTGACAAATACCGCATTTTTTCTGCCTCGCTTCGCTCGACAAATACCTTATAACTATTAATAATATCATGTAGACAACGAATTTCGTGGGGGCTATATATACAGAACGAACTTGGACGTTCCCTCCTGTAAATATCCCGTCAGGCAATCAATACCGATTTCGCACCCCTTTGGAAAAATCCTAGTTACGGCATGTCCAGCCCCAAGGCTGCCTCGGCTGAAATTCGTGTCTGGGTACGGCACTGCTGAATGAGAATTCTTGAGGAAACCTGAATGAAATAGCACCTTTTATTTATAAGGTTTTAGATACTTTTCCTGCCAATAACCCCACGGTCAATAGCATGTAGTTTAAAATAATGAAACGAAAGAGAGTTCCGATGATGCTGACATCAATACATTGCACATTCAATTTTCCCATGGGGTCCTGTGCTAACAATTCGTAGAAAATAATTAGGTACTGGCAAGCGACCGTAAATCCGGACGGTCTCAAAAACGCTTTTTGCAGCCAATAATTTAAATCATCCGTTGTCAATCATTTAGACGCTTGGTTTTTGACAATACTGAGAAGTTACAACGATTAAACTTAAATATTTTACACGAAAAGCTGAATTTATTTTTGTCTGCGCTCGCAAAGCTTGTTTACATGCGGGGGGAATCAAAAATATCTTCACTGCGAATGCGCAATATTACTGAACGGCCCTGAAATGTAATCTACGGCCCTTGTGCTAAATTTAGAAGTAAGCTGACGAGTTGTTTGGTATCAGTTTAACTACGAAAATATCGCTTTAATAAATACTTGCCGAGATTTAAAACTTCGTTCGATGTCAATTTGTATCCAAAATGCCCGCTACGGAAAGCGTTGGTTTCAGATTTTGCCGTGACAAAACTGACATCGATGTTTTACAAGATTTAAGGGAGATAACCCCTACAAGTTACAGTGCTGTCGGGTAATTCTGCGCACCTAACGGTTATTGGCTTTCTACATTTGAGATCATTTTATTTTTAGAATAAATTATAATGCTGTTTGGATAGACTGAACCTTCATTGACAAATGTTAACAATTCAAAACATCGTACCTGCGCTAAATTAGATCAAATGTCGTCACAAAACAAGATGACTTCCGGTTTTCATGACGTAAATTTTTTCGGCTAATTCTGCGCAGGTGGAATTGTTTTTTGTATAGTCTGTTTTAAAGATTTGTTTCACAAGAAATTTATCACAGTATCGAAAAAATAAGTCATTAACACAATGTTGAAAAAAAAGGAAAAGTCATCATCCATTACAAAAGTGCGTTTATTCAATTTATGTGCCGCGTGGTATGCCAAATTAACAAAAATCGCCGTTGATACTCATTTTGGTCATTTTTTCTTAGAAATACTTGTCCGATTTCGTTGATTTGATTATAAAGCTTTACATAAACAACACACATCTTCAAAATCACTCGAGGACCGAAGGAAAGCAACCTAGCAAAGCCTGTAAGAAATAGAAAGTTAAGGTGCGCAGAATTACCCGATGCGCAGAATTACCCGAAACGACTGTATGTATTTTGAATGCAAGAGTTCTTCCCCTTAAAAATTATTGTATAACGATATGTATAAGTAAAATGTGTATATTAAAAAACGTAACATCACGCTGTCCGGATTATAGGACCTGTTAGGCTTAAAAAATAGTTGATAAAGTGGCCCCTTTATAGACCCAGTAAAACCCACTTGACTTCGTTTTAGAAATAAACAAATTAGCTCTACAGTTGAGAGACGAACCTAGCTTGGTTCAGATGAAATTTCAAGAATTAGATTTACATATTTTCCGAGTATTGTTTAAAAATATGCCAAAAGTGTCTGGAATGAGGACTCCTGCCAGTAAAAATAATTAGGTAATCTACCGTAAATTCTGCTACATGTGTTTACCTTATTGTTATTGCTATTTCAGACAAATGAACTACGATCATACTTGAAAGAACTAGGTGCTAGTGTAGGTGAAAGTGATAATGAGGATTTATTGAAAGATTTGACTCAATGTGTAGAAGGCAGTGATGTTTGCTGGAAGGAAATCTCCTCTGAAACAGGTAAGGGATGTTGATTGAAAAGATTCACAAATAAGTGTTTCATCTGTTTCAAGTTCTCTATGTCCAGGTAACCTGTTTGATCAAGGGTCACGAAATAAAACAGTACCAGTAATATCATTTGATTGTTCAACTTGGGCATTGGTGACAAATTATTGGTTGGTTTTATGATTGGTTAAATGGGTTTATACCGATTAAGTTGGTTTAAAGAGTACTTTCGCGTTGCAATGACCCTTTACTACTTGTTTAGAGAAAAAGCTGTGACTCATAGTGTGAACGTTTGAACCTGTAAATGTTTTAACAAAATTACTGTATAGACCATCAACTTAATTTTTTTGTTATTGTATTTAATGATGTTAATTTCAGAGCTTGAAATGGTGTTTAATGGTATTATATCAATGATGTTGTTGGTACCAGCAGAAAAAATTGACGACCTTGTACATCTATTCTGTAAAAAGATATCTGATTCACCAAAAGGAGATAAAAAAGGCAGTGTAAGATTAAGAATGTAAGTAGTTCTAAAGAATAGTTGGAAAGAAATTGTACTAAATGTTTCCAGCCTCACTGAAATTAGATTTGTTAAGTGGGACGTTAAGGCCAAACAACTCAGTTCCTTTAAGGTGCAACAGCTCAGTTCATATTATATGACACTGGAAAATGGATTATGGTTTAAACTTTTACATGAAAAACAAAACACATTTCTTGGAACCAGAACTGCTCATTGCAGTCAAGAGAGGCAAGTTTTACTCATTCAAAAGTGTCATGCAAAAAAGGCTAGTAAGAGAAGTAGTTGTCATTCTTATCCCCATTAAAGGAGTCCAGCAATACTTGAGAACGACCCTTAGAATAGTTCCATGTTCAGATAGACTGGTGTTGATATCTTTACTTGTCATCAAAAACTGACCATTAACTGAACTGCATGTTAAAAGCTTAGTATTTTATGCATCTTACGTAATTACAAAATGAACCCTTATGTTTCAGACTGTCTAATTTATTCCATGGTTTAGATGAAAAGTCTCACCTTAAAGCAGATGTATATCTGAGTATGTTACAACTGGCTTGTGACTCGGATCTTGGTACCATGGTCATAACAGATCTTGAACAGGTATGAATTTTTGATTTTGTCGTTCTATAAAATTTCCAACCTGTATATAATGTAGTTGGTTTGTATTGCGATATCTTACAGTCTGGAGACACAAATCTGATACAACCATAGTTGAGCACTCACCTACTTGATGTTTGACTGCAATATAATACACATATGTATAAGTTTTACTATAATGAGAAATCTAAAGGACCATTTGCTTGATGACTAATGGCTTGCAGATAACTGATAAATGAAAAATGCTTGAAATTTGTGTAAAACTCGAGAAATAACACGTGATGATTACTTTGAAAACAGCAAAACTGAATGATTGTGTCTCAGTTATATATATATAAGCTTTGATATTTATTTGTGCTGTTATAATTTTACAGGTAAAGAAGTGGGTATCAGAATGGGATATTGGTACAAAGAAAATCCAAAACATATACAGAGCTCTACATGAGACACTCATAGCTGCCAAGTTCAGGTAATGATTCAAACAAGTCATAGCTGGTACTGCAGTCTTCGAATTTGGCCACTAGCCCGAAGCCCGAGGCTAGTAAAATCTGGGTCGGGCTAGTAATTGTCTCTAGGTGACAAGTCCGAAAGGCTAGTGAAAAGATTCTTAGAACACTAGCCATAAGACTAAAAACATCCAAACGATTGTGAGTCTGGACAATGAAAATTCTGCATTCAAGTAAACAGTATTAAAATGCTTACAGATATTAATATCCACTTTTGATCATTTAATGTTCGGACTAGTAAATTTATTCTCAGGCTAGTAAGTTCTGCCTTGTTGGTAGCCCGACTGGCTAGTACTTTGAAAAGTTTTTCGTGAAGACTGGTACTGAGACACAATCATGAATGTGCTGTCATATTGTCATACTCATAATTAAACTTCTGAATTAAGAGATGGTATATGAAAAGTTGTTTTGTTTATATCATGGAAACATGTTATGTCTTTAAAATTTTAAAGATTTTCTATTTCTTTGTAAACATACTTTGTCCATGTCTTTTCACTGTATGGCTGTCACTTGCCATTTCTTCAAACAGTGAAAATGGTTCTTTTGGACTGCACATTTGACAAACTAAATATTTCATTAGTTTGGTGTTTATTTCAGTGAGAAAGCTACAAAAGTGATGATAGAATTATTGAGTACATACACTGAAGATAATGCCTCGCAGGCTAGAGATGATGCACAAAAGTTAGTTTATAACCTTGCCTTACATCACTTTCCCAAATCTCCACCCCACCCTGGACTCCGTCTAATAAGATGTGCTTGACAAATTTTAATTCTCTGAAATTATGGAACAGTTACATGTCATTGACTTCAGTTACTTTATGCTCATTAGTGCAATATTCCACATATTGAAAATATTGTCAAGTGTGTGTCATGTCAAACAGTTTGTGTATGCTAAATGGTCTAGCAATCAATAGCTTTGTAATATTTTGTTGAAAGAAAATGGATATTTGAAAGGGAAGAATTTAATGATAATTGGATATTTGTGTTTTCATGATTATAGATAGGTAATGTTTGTCTCTGTTTTCAGATGTATTGTGACTTGTTTAGAAGACCCAAAGACATTCTTATTGGATCATTTATTAACATTAAAACCTGTCAAGTTTCTCGAAGGAGCTCCTATACATGATGTAAGAATAACTATATTTCTCGTCACATTACTATGTATAGTTACTAGTATTTGATCATACTAGGTATTTGAAATGTTACGTTCTTCCATTGCATTTGTGGCATTACTGTAAAATCATTTAAATTCAATGGGACATTAATTTGTTGATTTTGCATTTCAGGTAATAAATAAAAGGGTCAAAAGTATTGTTCAATGGGATTTGATTTTGTGGTTGAAGGTGAAATATGAAATCAACGAAATTTAATCCCCCACAAAATTAATGAATTTACAGTATGTCTCCACATGTGCAAGTTGCTGCCAGTAGTGTCCAATTTTTTTTCCAACATTCTGTGATATTTATGTTTTAGTTATAGTCCTGTATTGACATTTATAAGCATTATGAAAAATCTGTGCAGAGCATTTCAGTTCTGTGTAGAAAATCAGTGATGCTATAGTAAGTGAAGATTACCAAGGAAGCGGCATTATTGTCTCCCTTCCATTTCACACTTCATACATTTCTATTACATTTAATATGATTGACCTTTATACCAGGGATTCCATTTGACTCCGGAGTTGAGTCTTGAATTTCCAAAATTTCCAAAAGATGACATCTTAACCCTCTAGGTGTTGCTTTGAAGGAAAATTTCTCTTAAAAGCATGGGTATTTTGCCTATAAAACTGTAAAAAGGATCAAAATGACCTCTTAGATTCAGAGGCTTGCAGAACCCCTGTATATCAGAGCAAGGGTTACTCTGGATGATTATTCATTGAACTTGGTTTGAGTATTGAATTTATCAGCATTACATCAAAGAAGGACTTTATGATAAATATCTCCCATTTATTTCAGTTATTGACGATATTTGTGAGTGGAAAGTTAGCAGATTATCAACAGTTTTACAAGAATAATCAACCATTTATACAATCACTAGGTAAGTGAAAATATCTATGATATAGAGGCATATGTCCACCATTGATGGGCAAAAGAAGCTATCAGCTTATATATCAAACAAAAAAACTGATATCTCCAATTGACTGCCAATGGAAGAAATATGTACAATTATTAATTTGGTCGTTTGATATTCAGTGTGGACAAACCACCTGATATGTAACGTAATTTGTAGCTAAGAAGTTTTCAATGAAACATACACAATTTGGAAGTGTCTCACAACCTAGAATTGTTCATATTGCAGGCTTATTAATGTTTTACTTAACTAAATTGTCTCATATATGGTGTGCATTATGAAAAATCTGTGTAAAGCTGTGTTGTTTTATTCAGAAAATCAGTAATGCTAGATAAATGGAAGAAATCCAAGGTGTCAAGTTTGTATAACATGATACCATTTCACCCTTCAAACATTTCACAATCTGATGATTGATGACTGAGTCATACAAAGTGATCAATGAATGTATTTTAGAGTTAAACCTTATTGGTTGATGGGACTTAATATTGTGTGCCTGATACCACCAGAAGGGTAGCTATGAAACGAGGAATATAATTAGAAGTTACGAAAAAAAGAATATAATTAGATAGCTATCATATGAATTTGCAAGTATGGGTATTTTAGATCTGACAAGTGAGTTTAAAAGCCATTGATTGAATGAAGTTGAAGGTGTGTTGTCTCTGAGCATTGTTCTACTGACAAAAATAAACCTTGATGATAAAACCGTGATGTGTATACTCAAAATACAGTGACAGTGCAAACCTCAAGATTCAAACTTTGGAAATAACCTCTTTAATATTCATATCAAGCTCCTCCATCATCAATCTCAAGTACAATGAATAGATAAGAGTTTTATAGTCAGGGGCCTTATTCACCAACATTGCAAGACTGAAACTCCAATTGACAACATTTATAATCACTGCCATTTCTTTGCAATTAAAGATTTAACTATTTGAAATTGTATCTGATTATTTGTTGTTACCCACTGAACATTTATACCCTTTATTTATCAAAATCTGTACATTTATACGACTATAACATTTGGCAATAAAATGTCTGAGTTTTAGACTTACAAAGTTGTGTGATCCAGGGTTTTAGCAGTTGTGAAAATGTTACTGCATTTGTTGTCAACCCATGCATTATGAAAATTGTGTGTAAGGTTATTTAGCTTTATTCAGAAAATCGTTGATGCTATATTATCTTGAAGAAATCCAAGGTACCCAGTTCATGTAGCTGTATACCATTTCACCCTTCATACAAAAGTCATATCTTGTATTACAGTAATTAACACCGCTGCACCCCTATCAATTGCATTTCATTTTTCCTGAGTCCATGTGATTAACATGTTAACCCTCCTCCCCTCCCCAATGTTAGATAAAATTTCGTCCATTATTTGCCTATATGACTATAATGACAATAATAATAATAAAGGCTTTGAAAGTTTATTTTAAGAGGCAAAACAGTTGGGTATACCCAGTGTTCCCTGTGAGCCTCATACCTGACTGACAGCTTTGCAAAACAGCCTTTATACATCTTTTAGAGCATTGTAAGAACTCTATATCAACTGGTTGTTTGATTGTAGAAAGTTATAAATGCCATAGTAACAGAAGATTTCCAAGAGGTTTAACATGTTTTGTTTTATCTCATTTCACCCTTCTTATATTCTTATAGTTTCTTATCATAAAATGGATAACTTGTAGTAAAATGTGCATTATGTAAAGTTGGATGTTGCTTTGTAGTTTATAGATTCTGACCAGATCCTGACCTTTATGCTTGAACATATAACACAGTTGGATATATAAATATCTGCAAGCAAATCGTTCAATATTGGTATTTCAATTTTGTGTTTGGATAACATCTTGAGTGCCTTCGTAATATTCCCCGATTATGAAAACTTACAACCGGGGTTGTACATATAGGCAAGATGTCAGCTGCTAAAGACAAAATATGCTAATTAAAAGGTCAGGGTCTTGTCAAATTTGCCAAGCTATACGACTACATAAGCAGTACTATGACTATGCATTATGAAAATTCTGTGCAAGGTTGTTTAGCTTTATTCAGAAAATCTGTGATGCTATAGTAACGTGAAGAAATCCAAGGTGTCCAGTTCATGTTAGCTAGATGCCATTTCACCCTTCAAACATATTTAATACAGTCCAACCTCTCCTGAGCAATAACCTCTATAATAATACATAATTACAAAATTATCCTAAGCAGATATTTTCGACATAATTAACCTCTGAGACGCAATAACCTGTAAACAATGGCCAATATTTGCAGATCTCAAAGGTTTTGTTCTACAGAGGTCATAATGTATTAACCCTACTACCAAAGAAAGGTTACATTCTTTGTTGGTCTATATGATTGACACTTTATATGTGAAACATTCTGAAATGTTTAAACCTTCAGGGCATTGTAAGAACTCTGTATCAACTGATTGTTTGATTGTAGAAAGTTATGAATGCCATAGTAACAGAAGATTTCCAAGAGGTTTAACACTATTTGTTTTATCTCATTTCACCCTTCTTATACAACGTTATAACTTCAAGTCTTGTATCAGGTGTTATAATCATATAACACAGTATGGTGAGGTTTTATTGTATCACGTGTGCAGATTGATTTCTGGTCTCGTCAGATCATATCTTTCTATGATAATTTCAAAACAATGTTGATTTTTCTCCTTGTGTGGAAAAGGGACAAGTTTCTTGCTCCACATGTTGGAGAAGTTGCCAGTTCCTTGCGGAAGGGTAAGTTAGTGATGGTTAAGATACAAGCCACAAAAAATAATTTTAGGTCAATCCCCCACCAAAAAGTGTATGTATACGGTATACCTTGTGTTTTTCAGGTTTATCCCATGATGAGAACCTAAGAAAGATGCGTTTGTTAACCTTTATGCAAATGGCCGAGACCAGGAAGGATATTGACTACGCTAGTTTACGAAAAGAAATGGACCTGAGCGAGGATGAGGTGGAAATATTCATCATTGATGGTAAATATCCAACATTGTTTGTAATATCCAGAGCTACAGATAAGCTGTATATTGGGGTAATTACCCTATTAATTGTCATAACAACCCAATAGATTTTGAGAGGAGGAAGTCAGAAAAGCTATGACAATCTGAAATACCCAAAATGAAAAGGATGACCTGGTGAAAAACAGTATGTGAAAGATCATTAACCCTATGAGTTTGATTAAATACCCAAATAAAATTTTCAAAACCCAATCATAATTTGGGGGGGGGTAAAATACCCAATTGACTCAACCCTTATCTGTAGCTCTGACGTTACATCATTGAGTCACTTGAGCTTGCATGTATGGATCCATTGCATTATGAAAAATCTGTGTAAAGCTGTTTTGTTTTATTCAGAAAATCAGTAATGCTAGATATATGGAAGAAATCCAAGGTGTCAAGTTTATATAGCATGATACCATTTCACCCTTCAAACAGCTACCAATTAACCAATTATTGTCCAGTCAATTAAGCAACCACCTGTCATAAAAACAGTTTCATTCAAACCATTTAACTACATATAAATATTGACCTGCTTTGAGCAGCCCATTGGTGTATCCTGTTGTTTAGCTAATGTTATACTCATCTGTTGTCAATGATTTCATAAGGTGATATTGTGCCCCCAGGATAACAAGAAAGGCGGGACAATTTGGAATAGGCCACATAGGTGGAACTTTTTCAGTGTTATTTTAGTATATAATTAGTAGACCAATCAGGTCAGTTTTTGTAAACATATCCTATTATCCTTGGCGCACTATGCATTGTTTTGCTCAGTGTATGCATTATGAAAAATCTGTGTAAAGCTGTGTTGTTTTATTCAGAAAATCAGTAATGCTAGATGAATGGAAGAAATCCAAGGTGTCAAGTTTATATAGCATGATACCATTTCACCCTTCATACATTTTCTTCATTATTGAACATGCTACTATACAAGGGAAAAAACTTGAAACTTGTAAACTTGTTTTCCCAGTCAACCTATAGTTAATGCATATGACATAATACTGTAAAATCATTTAATTAGGCTGGGTCAAAATTTTGTGGTTTTGGTAAAAAATACCATTTCGATGGGATGTTGATTCGTGGATTTTGTATTTCAGGTAATAAATACAAGAATCAAAATTATTGTTCAATGGGATTTTATTTTGTAGTTCAAAGTAAACCACGCAATCGGCAAAACTTATACCCCACGAAAATTAATTATTTTAAAGTTAGTCACATTGAATGTTTGTACATTTGCAGTGGTTAAGACCAAACAGGTACAAGTTAAGATAGATCAGTTACAGAAGAAAGTGGTGATCACATCGACGACACATCGTACATTCGGACGTCAACATTGGCAACTGCTCCATCAGAACCTCATTCGTTGGCAACAAAATCTGAGTAATGTACAGACCAGTCTGCGTGCCTTGGAGATCATGCAAGCACAGCAGGCCGGCAATGTTCAACAGTAACCCTCTACTCGTACATCGTTAGCATCGTGTCTGGACAACATTATACACTTGTGTCGCTGGTGATTGCTGTGACTGTGACACAAGATTAGTTAAAACATCAAACATCGTTAGTGACCTAATTGCAACAAGTGCTTGTTCCCTCGACCATGGATTACATTTTATTGGTTTATTGTTGTATGGGGGCAGGCAGGATATTTCATTCACACAGAAGAACCTCAGAATTGCATGCAGATTTTGCTTGTTTGGTTTTGTACAGATACTTGGAATGTTATATTCTGTCTGCCCCCTTGAATTTACATGAATAAGTTACCAAGAAATTGATAAATACAAAATATCAACACCTATTGGCGTTAAAAATTATTGCTGAATGTTTAAATATTGGTTGATTAATGACTAACTAACACTGGTATATAATAATGTAATGGCTTTGTACATCCGAACTCAGTAATGTTAATTTATTAGTCTTGATTATATTGAAATAAATTTTGTCATCAAGATACAAGTGTTGTTTATTTCATCAAAACACATGATTATCTCACAATGTTCAGTGTCATATCAAATGCTGACTTCTTAAGAAGGCGTTAGTATTGTTTGCTTTTCAAAATATTTAAATGGTTAAAATGTCTGATTTTTGCAACCTTTAAGTTTCAGTTTACCTCAATCATGCATTCTCCGTATTTCTCAGTAGACCAAGAGTTATATAGACACGAAGAGTCTGTTTACCTCCACAGGTGAAAAAAGATCATGATTTCTTTGACATGATTTTACCTGCACACTTTCATTATTTCAATTCTATGTAGGTTTACTACTGGGCAAAGTCACCTCTGCTCTAGTAAATTAAGTACATCTACAAATGGACGCCACCAACAAGCATGAAATGAATGCCACATAATCTGGATGGATACAGAGAATTTAACTGTAGTAACTGACACCGTATCAACTAAATTGTTGTAACTATGCCCCTTCTCTTTGAAG
The DNA here is from genome assembly GCA_963678985.1 of Spisula subtruncata. Lineage (NCBI taxonomy): Eukaryota > Metazoa > Mollusca > Bivalvia > Venerida > Mactridae > Spisula > Spisula subtruncata. Next base: position 3,611,303 of record OY787674.1, read on the forward strand.
CAGGGATATATTTTACTTTGCAAGTGTCAGTCGTTGCTTGTTGGCAAAAATTAATGGTTTCCATTCAGTAATTTCAGAACACTTGCCCTAGGATTCCCAAACTACATGGAGGTGAACCAGCAATAGTAGATGACCCCTTTAGATTTTGAGCTCAAAGGTCACTTTGACCTTTACCATTGCTATAGAACTATTTGGGTATCCTGTTTTACAAACTACTCCAGTTACAAATTGAGCTCCAAGAAAGAAGAAGTTGATCGGTCTATACGGTGCAACAGCTAATAATGTGTGGATAGCAGAATGAAACGAGGCAGAATACAAAACAACTACATTCATCTCGAACTGGATTCACTCGACACTTTCACCGCCAAATTTTTGTCAAAGGTTGTTTGAAAAGTGTATTTGACTATGGAATGTGCTATACTATTTACAACACAATGGTAATGTTATTACTGCATTGGTCGCTTGATTTACAAATGAGCATTTACTCTAAGTAAAACATATGCAAGTTGAATGCATTAGTTAATATTTGTTCTTAAACTTCTTTGATATCTGTGCCTGAAATGGTTTCATAATATAGAAGTGTGTAATGTGATTATTATAATTGATATCAATAGTTATACTCCGGAATTCAGTGCAATCTGGTTTTTCCACACTAATCCCGCGGTACAAACAACTTATACCATTTTCCAAGGTTTTTGTTTGATAAATATTCATGTGTGAACCATTGAAATTAGCAATGCTTATTTAAATCACAATAGGATTAGCAAAAGATTAAGGTCAACATTATTTGTACCGCATGCAAAGTAGCGGAAAACCCACAATATTGTTCATTCCGGATTGTATCTATTGACAACTAGTGATTGATCCTCTATGTATGAAATATTGATTGTCCAATTAGCTCGGCTGATAAGTAGCTGACTTGTAAGCATGTCGCAGGTTTGAATTCTGTATCAAGCTGCATATTCTTCTCTCCTTTTACCACGTTTTGGAAACTATCAGTGTGTATATTTATTATATTATTTGCGATATTGGTTGTTCGACTAGCTCAGTTGGTTGAGCATCTGGTTTCAAGACATAAAGTCACAGCTTCAAGTTCTGTATGGGGCTACAAATTGTTTCCTTTCCGTTTTACAATAACTTAAAAACAGTATGTAAAGTAGTTTTGTAATTAAAATTCAAAAACAACATATATAATAAGTATACAATTGTTTTATTAATATCATGAAACTTGAATACCTCACTACTGATGTTTACTTAATAAATGTTACAGTATGATTGAAAGATTTGAGAAATCTCAATAAACTTGGCAGAGTAATTTTTGTCGCTATATCATTGTCAAAAGGGTGAAACATTAACCAGGCATCTTCTGTTACTAAACTTTTGTGGATCACCATTTTAACATCTGCAGACTTGGGGTTCATCAGTCCAAATGGTGTCACACCCCCAGGTAAAGTACTCAACATAGAACGCATTTCATCGGCTGTAGCAAAGTTAAAATTTCTATAAGCATTTAAAGTTTTTCTCAATTGCTTTAAATCCATGTTCAAATCTTCATGACAAATTACAAGGAAATATTGACCTTTTCGGTCCTTGAGAAATAAGTTTTTGCAATAGTAAATATTTGCATCTACAAAACATCTTTCCTCCTGGGGTTTATAAATTTCATTTTCAAAAGGAATTTTAAACTGTTTAAGAATGTCAAATAGTTCTAAAGTTGCTGTGTTATGTTTATAAGGCACCATAACTTCTCCATGTACTGATCGGTCGGTAACTAGCGTAACATTCTCTTCTGCCTCTGTTTTATCACAAGGTGAATTCTCTGCAGTAGTGGGATGTTCATCATCTAGTGTCCCGCAAGATGTAGCCAGTTCATCTTCATCATCAGAAAGTGTTTCAGAATCGATGGTTGTCTGGTTTTTGTCATGAAATGTATCTGCACTGTACACGTGTTTTACTTTTGATGATAAATCGGAAATGATTAGCATCTCGTGAAAGATACTGAAATTGTCCCCGCTCAAAGCCACACCCAGAAAATCTGGACGGGCTTGAAGGAGCGGGGACAAGCGGTGAACTGTAGACATTCTGGCGGTTGATTGTTTTCCCCAGACTCCGAAGAACTGGGGTGCATTCCATGCTGATCAATAATTCAAGTATACTCATAACTGAGGTAAGTTAATTCATGACATCATAGTCATATCACAGTGTCGCTCTATATATCACAGTCTCGGGGGACATCATTGATATGTCCCCTTGGAAGTTATATCTACTCACTGAAGGACCACATCTACACTATACATGCTATATGACCTACCACTTAAGTAGGCATATATCTCCTTCATGGTCTAGAACCAAACAGTCATTCAACAATTATGACTATAACTCTTCATATCACAGTCCAATCTGCTGCCTCACACAACTATATAATTTTCATATTTCAAATCCCAGCAACAACAATGGTTGCTAGGTAATGATTCCAATTATTCCGTTTACTGCATTTTGTTTCCTCAATCCTGGAAAAAGATGAAATAGAAATACAGCTTTCAGACAACCAATCACATGAATCAATAATATATAGTGTCACTACAATGTATTACATTACCATCTTACTTGACAGATCTAGCCTTGAACCTCATGCAGCCGGTGTATCTAACGAAATTGACAAAATAAATATAAATCACTAACTCCTCGACACATATTTTGTTGGAAACTGCTAAAATGACCTTTAATCTTTAATAAAACTGCAAAATCACATCAAATGACCTTTGGAATCGGAAAAAATACATGTAAACAAACACCATGTAAATTTTCAGGAAAGGGAAGTAACCCCATCTATCCGGTGCAACAATAACTTTTTCCAAGTAAATTTGGTCCAGTTTGTTGACAAGCTGATTTTTTCCCGCCAAAAGTTGCACACGACCCTTTTTATCAATGGATGACGTCATAGCTGTCAAAATTATGTTTGATAAATAAACAAGCGAGCATTGAATACATGCATGTCAAACATTGCCGATTAAATAAGGATTTACTCGTAGTGAAGGCATGGTGCAAGTTTTTGTTGTGATTTCATTCAGAAATTGGTCCATTTCGTATTTATTTATTTAATTTACTCGTCAGTTATTGTAAACAATCCTGCTGGCAATGTCACGAGAAAAAGAATCTACAATTTCATGAGAAATAACATACACCGGTACCGTGGATACACCGGCTTCATGGGGTTTCACTATATATTTTAAATAGCTCTAGATCTTAATTAATTTATTAAAATTCTGACAAAGTTAATTTATACAAGCGTCCACTTACCAATCTGACAGGAGAGTGAAGTTTTCAGGCATCATTTCCGATTATATACGGTGACATGACGTGTGTAGCTCAATATAGTAACAAATGTAATGTTTCCATTCAATACGAAAAATTGCATCACGCTTTACTTATCATGTGATCGCTTTAAATAGAAATGAATATCACGTGCGTAAATATTTACGATTATGGGTCACGTGACTTTTAAGGTCAAGGCCACAACTGCTGGATTGGAGAAACGATCTTCAGCGAGTTCAAGATTCACTTTCTTCTGGTTTTCTTTGTCAGTATGATCTGACAGTATCAATAAAAGATGTCTGTGGAGAAATTAAGCGATCTTGTGGCTTGTCCCGTCTGCAACACGAGGTTTGTTCTGTTTTTATTTGCATTTGCGCAACTTTATACTTGACCCTAGTTAGGATAATTGATCAAAGCACTGACAGTGTTTTCTATTTTAGCTCACTGTTTTGTTTATGGTATATGTGAGTAGTCAATGAATGACGCGACAACCTAGGACAGTAAATACAGTATATACAGTATATACAGTAATAGTCTAATGATATTTGAACAGTAACCAAGATTTGATAATGCACCAGTCAGTTGCATCAAAGACCTAATTTAATTTAGGTCTTTGGTTGCATCCATGGCCCACCCCTGGGGATAGCAAGGGAAATGGTTGTTATTTTACTTTCCAGCTTCCCCCGCACTGCTGGGGAAATTTTTAGGATCTTTTCCCCAAACCAATACAACAGGGACAATATGTAGTTGTCAGGGGCCGTGGAAATACAGGAGATTTAAGCATCAACTGTGCCCCACAGGTCGGGGGTTTTGACAACTCAAAAGTAAAAATCCTTGCCCATCCCAGTGGGTTTTTGGGGCCATGGATGCAACTGACTCAGGTGCATATAAAATTATAATGGATTAATTATTAAAAACCCTAAAAAAAGTGTACTATATACAACAATTAAGCTTATATTTGATCTCTTAGGTGTAGACAATGATCGATAAAACAGTATTTTTCAGTTTATTCCCCAAAAATACATTATCAAATTTATGGCACAGTATATATAGTGTCAGCTATGCACTAGTCAGTTGCATTCACTCCCCTCCACCCTGGAGAGGGACAAGGAATTTCTACTTTTGGGCTGTCAAAACCCCCAGCCTGTTCTACAGGGGACAGCTGATTGTAAAATCTTGGGTATTTCCCATTGGAGAAAGATCCCCAACATTTCCCCAGCAGTTTGAGGGAAGCTGGAAGGTAAAAACACGACCATTTTCCCGGCTATCCACCGCTCATCCCTGGGGGTTTGGGTAGTGGATGCAACTGACTGGTGCACTAGTGCTGCTAACGAAGATTGCTTTAATAGACTGCCATTACTCCAGCTTCAACTATACTGGAACTGTTAAAGGGAGGAATAAATTAAAAAAGTATATGCAGCGTTATATATTCATATAATATAATAAATGTACATTATTAACTTTATTTAATTAGTTGGACTTCATGGCTAGTGGGCCGTTCTGGGTACTGGGCCATTTGGGAAACTTGGGCCCTTCAGACACGTATTCAGTTCTATCACATGCCCGATGTACAGCACCTGATACACACAAGGCTCTGGGGAACCAACAAATTCATCACTTGATGAAAGTGATAAACATTAAAAAATGAGTAATTTTGCACTCGAGCAATATCTGCAATAGCTCATGCATATACCTGATGGTGTGATAGACATGCACAGATCTAATTATTCATAGTAAGAATCTGAGCTGTGACCTTTGAGTTTATATAGACTTCATAAAGTCTCTAGCTAAAAGTGCAGCCATGACTGTCACTCAGTAGTACAGAACTATTTTTTGATCTATATATGGAGTGCTTGTCAATCTGAGCATTATGTCTTAACCTTGAGATAAGTAGACATCTGACAGTCTCAATTGACTGCCTCCAATTCACCCATTAAACATATTTTACTGGTGATTTAGGCAGCTTCTAAGTGATATGGTTTGGTACCCATGCACAAATGGATAAACTTGTATCGCAATATGATCTTATAGATAAACTACAATCTGTAATTATAATAATCAAATTAATTCAAGGTATTAAAAGGAGGTTTATTCTCAGGCATGTAGCTATAGGCTTGAGTAAATTTTTCCCGAGAGGATGAATATTTAAAAGTAAGGAAAATGGATCTTTAGGCAGGCGACCCAGGAGGAATTAAACATTTTAAATTTTTTGATGTCTAAATCCCCTGGATCGGGACACATAATCACGTAGTAAACAATCCCCGGGTATTGGAACCGACCAGAGTCTATTCCCCGGGACTACCAGTAGGAGTCTATGAGGTTGCCAAATTCCTACCCCCCTGTATCATTTTTCTCCCTTTATTAACTTACTCTGTGATGTCATCTATTCTAGCCTATATAGACAAAGAACTAATCGCAATGATATGGGGGCATACATGTTCTATAATATATCCAGACTTGTTTTATATATCCTCATATACTGCAGACACCTGCCCTATCAAGGTCAGATACAAGATGGAGTTTATGCTGCTACTTGTGAAGGTTGCGGTCATTTCTTTAAGTTCAAGGTCAAACTGCCTACAAGGTCAGAGGTCAAGTTTACAATCAATGGACAGGAATATACAGGTATAGTTGAACTTTGACCCTAGTATGGGGCTATCATCAGAGACTTCTGGAAAATTTCTTAAATGATGAAGAACCTTCCTGTTTAATATCATTCCTTATGTACCTAGATATTGATAAATCTGCCATATTTCAGGGATGACATGGGCCCATCCAAAAGTAAGACAAAAAGGAATTTATTTTTGCAATAAATGCTATTTAGCAAGCTAAGGTATTTTTAATAGACTCAAGTATATTTATATTGAAGTTTCTGTTTTGATTTTGATGGCTACTATTAAATAAATTAGTGAGACAATTTTTAAAGCCTCCAGTATATTTATATTCATGTATAGTTTCAATTTTGATGGCAACAAATTAATAAATGAAATGTATTTCTTATATTTTATACAGTTGGTAACAACTACAATGCTGCGACGTCCCTGAATGAGTTTCTACGTGATAATCGTATCTCTACGGGAACGAAATACATGTGTAAAGAAGGTGGTTGTGGTCTCTGTGTTGTCACGGTAACCACTTATGAACCATTGAGTAAGAAGAAAGAAAGCTGGGCTATAAATTCAGTAAGTACCGGTACACTCTAGTACAAGTATGGCTATGTTCACAGAAAAGAGCTACAGTGCGTGAATGTCAGATATGTGAGATTCGATGGAGTGAATGATTAGAATCCGATGAAATGACAGAACTTTGGGGTATATAAATGTACAGTGGAGCTTTCCAGGATAACCCCTACGTAACTTCATTAATTTTGTCCAATTTGCTTTTACTCTTTTCAATACACAATGCATATTTTCAATAGAAAACAAACTTGATTAAGGGTTAAGCCTAGATGGGCAAAATGAGTGCAAACATGAGTATATACCGTACCATACAACCTGTTTAGAGCAACTCCCATTTGGAAACATTTTGGCTGTTGTCATAGAGAGGTTAAATATGTATGTTAGTCTGGGCACCAGACTAGATCATATATTTTATCAATCAAATAGCATAACTTTGTCAATTTTAGCTAGATTTTATTCTGGGCTTGATTATCCTATGTTTAAGGGTGCAAAGGGAAATAATTTCATGAAAAAGGAGTAGATTGATGAGTTGTCTTTCTAAACATAGGGTATGTTAGACAGTTTATAATGTATGTAGGCGATTCTCTGTAAGAGACCCATAATTATTATCTGATCTTATTGGCAGAGCGTTACTATAATTACCATTATACTTTTTTATCTTTATCGCTGTTTTTACATCCATAGTGTCTGTGTCCACTGTATATGTGTGATGGTATTGAGATTACTACAGTAGAAGGTATTGGAAGCCAGAAGGAAGGGCTACATCCCATACAGTCCAGGTTGGAAAAGTATAATGGCAGTCAGTGTGGCTTCTGTAGTCCCGCCCAGGTCATGAATATGTATGCGTAAGTATGAATATTTAATCTTGATACCACAGGCGTTTGTTTCTTTTTGTAAATGCTTTCTGTATTTTCTGTATTCGCATAAATATATTTTATTGTACAACTTGTACATAGCTATTGTTCGTAACTTAGTATATTGCTGATCTTAAATTTGTATATGTTTGCCTTCTGTCTGTCCCTCAGTCAGTGCATCAGTCTGTCTGTCAAAAATCAGAATGCTGCCAGAGCTTGAACAATTTCCCAGCTAGGTTTATAGAACTTGGTATGTGCATATGGGCAAATATGCAGATTAGGTATGGTTAAATATTTGTTGATTCCTGACAAAAATTGTTGGTTATTATGGAGAGGGGACCTGCATATTTCTTGCATTTCTTTAGTGTTTACATCAGCTTGTGTGCCTCTATTCGCAGAAAGTGTACATAAAAAATTAATGGACAATATGTAATTGCATTCAATGTAAGTTACTGTGAACTTTCAGACTATTAAAGAAGCATCATGAACCTAGCAAACAGACAGTAGAGGATGCCTTTGATGGTATACTGTGTAGATGTACAGGTAAAGTAAAATATGTCTATATATCACATGAATTTCCTTGTATCCGGGTTAGTATAGTGAGTATGTATAATCTTATACGTAACATGTGTGATATAAGGTTAAACTACATGGGTGAGTTTTTCCAATTATTTGATGTGCATTTTGCGTTTTTAGTGTCATATGATATAAAGAATCTATCACTAGTTGTCAATTGATATATTTATGTTAAACTCGTTCAGGAAATGTTATTAAGCTCGCCAAAGGCTCACTTAATGGAATTTCCAAAACTTGTTTAATATAAATGTTTATCAATTGACAACTCGTGATAGGTCTTCTTTATCTTTGTTTATTCTGAGTTGTAACATACCATTGACATGATGGATACTATCAAGAATGAGATGTTGACAGTCATACTGTAAAATCATTTAATTTCAAAACTTCAAAAACTTCATGGTTTTGGTAAGAAAGGCCATTTTGATGGGATGTTAATTCATGGATTTCGTCTTTCAGGTAATCAATTCAATGGCCAAAATTATTGTTCGATGGGATTTGATTTCGTAGTTGAAGGTGAACCACGAAATCCACAAAATTTAATCCCCCACGAAAATTAATTATTTTACAGTATATGGTTCATATAGGAGTTGTAAAAGTATTGTCTAGTTTAGCAGTCTTGAATGATACAGCAATATTTAAGCAACATAATGCAGTGATATTCCACAGTGTATAAACGAGTTACAGGTGCTTTTTCTTGCAATAAATCATGCAAGTTGAATTGTATAGTCTCCCAGTAAGTGATACAATGATTTGATTTATATACTATGTACTCTGGGGCCCTATTCACCAACGTTGTAAGTCTAAAACTCAGACTTAGACTTAAAAATGTCATTATTCATAATCACTGTCATTTGTTTGAAATTATATTAAACCATGTGGAATTTAATATGACTATTTGTTGTCAACTACTTCACATGTATGCCAATTTATATCAAGATCGGTACATTTATAACAACATGAAAGCGAATAGAACATTTGAAAAGGTTAAGTCTAAGTCTATGTTTTAAACTTACAACATTGGTGAATAAGGCCCCTGGTAACCTTTCAATTGTCTATCATGTTTCATATATTTTACAGGATACCGATCCATTCTGGACACCATGAAGTCATTTTCAGACGACACATGTTCTACAACTGATATTGAGGTATGCAGTTGTTTTATGTCAAATAAAGGCGAGGAACTATAACTATAGCTTACAGAGTTTTCTTCCTTGAGTTAGAATGTTCATTTAAAGGGACAGAACTTATCATAATCAATGTCAGTATATGAAATATTCACAGAGTTCTCTCCCTTTCATCATAAGTTCTCTGTATAGTTAGCAGTATAGGTAGAACTTTATCAAAGCTGCTAACTTCTTATCTTGCCCCCTATGGTTGTTTCCGTCAGGCAAGCTGTGTGTATCAAATCAGTGCAACAGGATGGTGTTCCAAATATAGTTCGATTTCGAGCAGTGAGCCGTGACTGCACTTTTAAAGTTTAATCCACTCACCGATAAAGATTGGCGTGGGATTGACCATTCAGATATGTATAACACACATTAGTAAGTAGCATATATTTAAAGCATGACTATTGAAATCAATATATCACGAGTTACCCGCACTAATAGACTAGTCTAAAAGGTCATGGCTCAGGGTTCAAAATTGAACTATAGCACAAAATTAATGAAAGCAATACAGGACATTGGGATGTACCAATCACATGATCATATAAACTCTCTTTTCTGTTTGATGTCCAAATTAAGCAAAGTCGCTGCTTTTAGAGAAAATGGACAAATGAAGCATTTTGTACCTTTTGCAAGGTAGTTGTTCTATCTAATTCAGGATTTGGGTGGTACGAAGCTGTGTAAAACATCGGGTCAACCATGTACCGGGACGTGTGAGAAGAGCGGTTCACCGAAACGTCCGGTCCATCTGATACTGGGGGACGCACAGTGGTATAAACCAACCACATTACAACAACTGTATGACTTATTGAATCAATATAAAGATCAACCTATGAGACTCGTGTTTGGATGTACTGGTTCAGGTATGATTACCAGTGTCATTTTCCTCTTTACAGCTGAAAACAGCCTTTTGTATGCAAAATTGTTTAAGTCTAAGCATAAAACATACAGTGGTATAAGGTTTACAACAATATTGGAGGGATGATTTTTAAGTTCCATTAAAAGTGCTTGATAATGTTTATCATATGTTCAAATTATTTCTATTTGGTTATTTAGATATTGAATAATTATTGGAGGGGATACTAGAAGCACTCCTGGTGTTATCGTAGATATAATAAGAATGGCTCCCAAGCACTGACTTCGAAATTGTAAGAAAATTTAGGAGTCAGTTGTGATTATATGTCTTTGTCATGCGAAGGGCCCGGTTTCCCCAGAAGACTAGGCCCAACTTTCACTCTTCTTATATTGTAATTATATGTACTATATTATACAATTTATGTATAATTTATATTTAAATTATATCCCTGATGAAGACTATGGTATAGTTGAAAAGTTGGATCAATAAATCAATTTGAAACCTGACTCCTTTTTCTGTGTGTTTCACTTTTTATATTGTAGTTGTCAGTTTATATAATTGTTAATGATAGTGTATATTCTTACAAATTGAACATAACTTTGCTACTAGAAAATATAAGACTTACGGATATATTTTAGCATTTTTAAAAGCATTGCAAATGGTTTAACATTGGAAAAAATTAAAAAAAACCTGTAGAAATGCTATATGCTATATATTACATGACCTGTAGGTGTATATAAGGATAATGGACCATGGATGTATAATGTACTGATAGACTTACATGATGTATATATTATATGATTATTGTAGGTGTATATAAGGATATTGGACCATGGATGTATGATGTACTGATAGACTTACATGATGTATATATTATATGATTATTGTAGGTGTATATAAGGATATTGGACCATGGATGTACAATGTACTGATAGACTTACATGGTGTATATATTATATGATTATTGTAGGTGTATATAAGGATATAGGACCATGGATGTATGATGTACTGATAGACTTACATGATGTATATATTATATGATTATTGTAGGTGTATATAAGGATATTGGACCATGGATGTACAATGTACTGATAGACTTACATGGTGTATATATTATATGATTATTGTAGGTGTATATAAGGATATTGGACCATGGATGTATAATGTACTGATAGACCTACATGATATATATATTATATGACTATTGTAGGTGTATATAAGGATATTGGACCATGGATGTACAATGTACTGATAGACCTACATGATGTTTATATTGTATGACTATTGTAGGTGTATATAAGGATATTGGACCATGGATGTATGATGTACTGATAGACCTACATGATGTATATATTATATGACTATTGTAGGTGTATATAAGGATATTGGACCATGGATGTACAATGTACTGATAGACCTACATGATATATATATATTATATCACTATTGTAGGTGTATATAAGGATATTGGACCATGGATGTATAATGTACTGATAGACCTACATGATATATATATTATATGACTATTGTAGGTGTATATAAGGATATTGGACCATGGATGTATGATGTACTGATAGACCTACATGATGTATATATTGTATGACTATTGTAGGTGTATATAAGGATATTGGACCATGGATGTACAATGTACTGATAGACCTACATGATATATATATATTATATGACTATTGTAGGTGTATATAAGGATATTGGACCATGGATGTACAATGTACTGATAGACCTACATGATATATATATATTATATCACTATTGTAGGTGTATATAAGGATATTGGACCATGGATGTATAATGTACTGATAGACCTACATGATATATATATTATATGACTATTGTAGGTGTATATAAGGATATTGGACCATGGATGTATGATGTACTGATAGACCTACATGATGTATATATTATATGACTATTGTAGGTGTATATAAGGATATTGGACCATGGATGTACAATGTACTGATAGACCTACATGATGTATATATTATATGACTATTGTAGGTGTATATAAGGATATTGGACCATGGATGTATAATGTACTGATAGACCTACATGATATATATATATTATATGACTATTGTAGGTGTATATAAGGATATTGGACCATGGATGTATGATGTACTGATAGACCTACATGATGTATATATTATTTGACTATTGTAGGTGTATATAAGGATATTGGACCATGGATGTATGATGTACTGATAGATCTACATGATGTGGAAGATTTATTCAAGCTTACTGTAAGTATGTGTGGAAATCTAGCTTATTATTAACATGTCCTGGTCCGGGTATAAATGAGTTTACTACAACATACACCTTTTAAAAGTTGTTATTGCAGTGGTTGTGGCTTCTGTAGGTTAGTGCGCTTGCTGTCTTATCTGGCGATCCAGATTCAAATCTGGCTGGAAGCACACATATGCCTGCCATATTCAGCAGAAAGCTGTCTGGCAAATAAAGGGTATGCTCTGCATTGGCATAGGAAAGTTTTAGAACATTATCCACATTTGGAAAACTTGCTGGTTCCATTTGAAAGTTAGTACTAGTTTTGATATAATCCTTGAAAGCTGGTTGGTTGAATCCTCTCCCTCTTCAGTAGCTGCCCTTGTGGCGTTGAAGAGTATTACGTTGAACTTAAATTGTTGGCAATAGGCATTAATCCCAAATAAACAGGTTTACTTTAGATTAGTGTTTCAAACTAACAATTTTATTTATTATTTATATCTGTATTAAAAATTATGATGAGCCTATGTTATTCCTATTGCCATTGTTTTTTGCGTATATTTCAGTTGACACCAAACCTTCTGATAGGTGCAAACATCACAATCACCCAGATGATTGAAATCTTCTCCAGCAAGCATTTCCATGATCCAGATCGACCATATTTACCAGAATGTGTGAAGTTTATGAAGAGAATTGCTCACATGAATGTCAGAAATGTATGTAATACTGTAAAATCATGAATTTTCATGGGTATTAAATTTTGTGGATTTCGTGGTTCACTGTCAGCTATCAAACAATAAGTTTGTCCCTTGCAGTGCAAAATCCACAAATTGTCATCCCATCAAAATGGTATTTTTTGTCTGAATCACAAATTTTCGTCCCATTGAAATTAGATGATTTTACTGTATACTGGGTAAACCTTTAAGCAAACAGGACCATTAAGCGAACGTTCGTTATTTCTCCTCTCCTGTACCTCTTCAGAAGGGGATTGTTGTGTGTTCTTGTGTGCTTTTACATGAGGAAGCTTCGTGTAAAATTTCTTTAGCCTAAGAATAGTATTTACGCAATAAATCTTTTTTCTTGATTACCCCTCCCACTTTCTGTTTTGTTTACATTTGGGGGATTCTGAAAGACCTTCACATGCCTGCGCAAAACTTTCCCCATGGGAGTCTTTTGACCAGAACGCCTCTAAACAGTGTCTCTATTCGTTTATTATGCACAAATAAAGCTAATATAAAATAAAAAGTTCCAAAACTACAAAAAAAAAACCATGAAATTTTACCATTTGAACCTTGAATCAGATACGCGCCTAAAATTTCATTCAAGGGAAGTAATCCAGTCTAAAAATAACTTCCAAATTAGAACATTAATTTCCCTTGATTATAGAAATGTTTGTATTTTTTACGCCGTAAAGACTAACGTGATTATCAATGTAACTGGTTTGAATCTCATTTCATGATAATGAAAATTTATTATGATTATAAACTGTGCCAATGTGCTTCTATGAAGTCGTGCACTATGAGATAACTGAACGCACGATGTGATGTACGGATTTAGTACGGTACGAACCGGCAGATAGTTACACCCACATGAAAGTTGACGAGGGATCTTGTGAAGGTTGATTACATTTGTTGAATCAAAATTATTTGATATTAATCCATTAATGTCATTTATCTGGTCGATGTGGCCATCTGTTCGGGTATTGGTACTGTAGACCAATTAGCGCAAATTAGTGACCCTTCTGGAGCCCCTCTTTTAGGATGCATGCACATATGAAGCTTGTTTTATTTACATTTTTAAACGGGGGAAAGGCTGTAGTTTATAAAACTGCTAAAATAAATTGTTAAATTTTTTGTAACAAACTAGTTTTTAAAGAAAAAATCGTGAAAAACCTTCATTTTTGTTCGCCTATAGGTCCCGAACCAGTATTGTAGTATTAATGATTGAAAGTTATGGCAATGTGTAGTTCAATATATTTGTCAGTTTCACAATGTGAGCAGAGGGGTCAGTTAAATTGTGTTATTTGAACAATGTTCATCCCAGCAATGTTACAACTCCTGTCAAAATGCACAATAAATCAACCTAATGTCCAAAAAATAAAGTCAACCAATATTTATTTCACAGGAGTTTGGTATTAAAGGAGTTGACATGTATTTGGCATGTATTTGAAAAGCGCATATAATTATATGATGATGTCACAAATATTTTCAGGCTGGAAGTTGGGCCGGTAACTTAATGATGAAACATAAACATCCAGAATTCCCGTCTGATATGTTTGTGATGCTGGAAACATTGAAAACTGATGTGTTCATTAGTAAGTGTACTTTTCATATAGAAATAAAAGTTGGTGTTTTTTCAAGAGGTTGCTTTGTACTTACAGAAACTTGCAATAACTGTTTGCTATTTTCATATACCAAGAAATCAAAGTCGGCTTTGAAAGCGTAGTGGTAAAGCATCCGCTTCGAGTGGGAGAGAAAGTTTTGATACCTGATCTTCACATACCAAAGTCAACCAGTATTGGCCGATATATCTCCCTTACTTAATGCTTGGCATAGTTAGTTCAAGATTACTACTGTTTGGCCAGATGTATGGGATGAAAAACTGGGTAGTCCCTGGGTGATGGTTTAAGATAGCAATAAGATAGTAATACAATTGAAAATAAGAAACATCCCCAACATGTTACATCATGTGTACAAGCAAGATGGGAAACCAATTGTTTACAGTAAGATGATACAGTACACAATGTAGAAATTGTCTTAGTATGGGCTTTAAAAACTAGAGTTTTAAGGCTCTCATCCGACTGCAACCAAAGCAACATATAAATAGCACTCCATTGCTTTACTCCTGGAAATTTTGTCTGTGTGTCAGGATTATACAATTATATATATATATATTGTCCCATTTGTTTGCTTGAACCCATAGGACTAAAATATGCACCTCCGTAGCTCAGTGGTTAGTGAGCTTGCCGTCTAATCTGGCCACCCAGCTTCAAATCCAGGTGGAGGTACATATATATGCCTGCCATGTTTCGGTAAAAATAAAGCAAATAAAGGCTATGCTCGGCATAATTCTTTTTTTTTTTTAATATAGTCACAGGATTTTATCCCCATATTTAAACATGTTTCATTGATATTAACAGATGGTACCACAAAGGTATCACCCCTCCAGCTGTTGTCGTTAGATATGAAAGGCAAAGTTTTAACACATATCATACTTCCAAAAGTGGACTCTAACTGCGTTACCAAGTTTTACAAGGTCGCCAAAAGGTCACAGGTTAGTGTCTGGTTTTCTATGGTCTGAATCAGCCATTATTAACCCATTACTCCATACAACCCCTGATCTAGTGTCCTATAGTCTACTTGTCTTGTGTACTCCACCTGCATACAGTTAATTAGAAAATAATTGGTATTGGATGCCTGGGATGGTATGCAATATTGATCTTACTTGACTTAAGGATAGGAATAACGTATCAGATCACACCATACCAAACTCTTGGTCAGTAACAGGTGATATGATTGGATATCCTTATTCTGGCAATTAGATAAGATCAATATTGAATACCATCTTCGTGAAAAACTTAAATATTTTGATTAATGTTAAAAATTTGTGTTGTGCATATTTTATGCAAATTAAAGAACTTTTTAAGATTAAAAAAAATCTTATTTTCTACAAAGACGCTTCATGAATACTGGCCCTGTTATATACAATCTTTGCTGAAATAATGTATCACAGTGTATCTGCATAGAGTACAATAGATTCGTCCTGATGAGTTACAATGGAGAAAAGGGTTAATGTATTTTATCAAAAGTCAGTTAAGATTCAAAATCCTCAAAAGTCTCCATACTACAGTCACAAATTTGATCATATTGATGATAAAATGTTTATATAAAATTCAGTAAGATTGAGATTTGTGTCCTGTTAGACTAAGTACTGACCGGGTGTCATTTCCCGGAGAAGACAGTCTGCAATCTAGTTAAACATCTTGACACTCCTCTAACAGGAAGAATACTTGTACGAAATTGATAATAACTTAATAATTATTGATGACTTTTGTTGAAACTGATATAGTCTGGATGAGTATTGATACTCTACACATGTCCGGATGTTTTTGTGCAGATGGTATCATGCTCTCACAAGTTCAGGGATGGTTTATACATATTGAATGTTGTGAAAAGATGGAAATTTCAAATATTTCAACCCCGCATTGGTACACATAACCATATAATAATTATATGAAACTAACGAATCAGGGTCTGGGCACTGAAAATTTCAGTTCAGAAATGCTCTTAAATAGTGCAGATTTTGTCCTACCTAGAGTGGGGATTATATCCACCCTGCGAAATCTAGGATGGGAATTTGTCCACCCTGTAAAATTCACAGTAAGGATTATGTCTGCCTTGACAAAAAGGAGCAGTAGGGATTACGTCCAGTGGAGATTTTGTCCTACACTCAACATCAAAGTGACCTTTACCATTTTCAAATATTGGGCTGCCATGGGGCTGTAACTATTGTTCAAAGTCTTGAGTTTTATCGACTTATTTATATATACAATGTATTTCTATTGCAGAATTCACACTCGTATGTCAGTGGTGGATTCCAGTTCACTGTGGACAGTAGTCAACATTTCCTGATTAAAGGCAAACCATCTGTAGTATACAGTGGAATAAGTAAAACTTTCGTAAGTATTGTAACACTTCTACTACTGTAAGCCAATTTACTTACAAATTTTTGCATTTCTAATGCCTTGGTTTGGTCACACTGAGACTTATTTTGCATTGGTGATCTACTCCCAATTTAAGGAAATGGCAACCAAGCTGGCGAAGGCATAGGGAAATGGGTCCCCAAGGTCTAGGAAAATCTTTATGGTAGTCATTAAAAATTTTGTGATATCCCTGTTCCCAATGCTGAGGCAAAAATGTTCAGCGGAACCAAGGCATAAGTCTTTGCAAAGTATTTCAGTTTGGATACATACATTTATTTAGATGTAGGTCTTCTTATTCAGGGTGAAACAACGATATATACGTCTGCATTTCATAATATTGAAGATTCTTACACTTGCACAATGCACTGGTATTTGTTCTTTGCAGAACATTTTCACAAATACTGTAAAATCTTTTAATTTTAATGGGACAAAATTTTGTGGTTTTGGTAAAAAAAAACATTTCAATGGGATGTTAATTCATCGATTTTGCATTTCAGGTTATAAAAACAAGGTTGAAAATTATTGTTTGATATGATATGATTCGTCGTTTAAGGGGAACCACACAATTTAATCCCCCCCCCCAAAATTGATGATTTTACAGTACATAATAATCTTTCCTATACACTATAATAGTATAATATACACATATTTTATTGCTATAATAAATGAATCCCTAGTTTATCCAAATTTTGTTTGAAAAGAGATGGGGGATTTTTCCATTTTTAAAAATTTGTGAAAACAAATTCTGCTGAAATTAAAGCAGTTGTTTTGGCATGAGAAGGGGGAGGGGCAGTGTGGATGATCTAGGAATTAACTTATTATTGCGTAACAGCATGGAACATTTATCATTAGTCTGTCAGAATGACCATGTCCTACACACTACATATCGCTGACTTAGAATGATAAGGTTGTATGTGCCATTACAACCTTATAAGACTAATGCAAATTTGGAATTTACGCCATAAGGCGCTTCTTATGAGCTCATTTTCATGAAAATCGGAACTTGTCATGTTGACTAAACTAAAGTTGTAAAAGCTTGTTTTACCATAAGTAAAGAGTGGTTGTCAGACAGTTTTTCTTGTTTTCTCAAAATATTGATTTTGTAGTTAGGACCTTCTCATTCTAAGCAATATATTGCCTGGGTCTCATAGTTAATAGTTATGCACAATGTTAATTAAATCAGATTGTTCATATACAACACAATACATGATTGTATTGCCTGTATCTCATACTTGATGCTCATACGTATATTGTCTGAAGTTTGTGTTCACATATCATTAGTATCGGAGCATAAAGATGGTCCTTTCCTGACCCCTTCTTCTACTGGGCCATATCTCAGAAATGTTCAGAGATTTTCTTTTATTCAACAGATTGTCATCTTGTCTCTTATATTTGTGTATTTGTTGCATTCAGACTATACACTTGTATGACATTACGTCTACTTGCCATACTACAGATGTACAAGTTACGGTGTTTAGCACTGTAGGTGATACTGGTCGGTTGTCGGATATTGCTGTCATCACGGAGAATGATTGTACTCGTCGTGAAGTCAGGTGATATCACATGTATACAATCACTACCACGACTACACACTAACAGATAGCCATCTTTCTGTAGCTCGATACCATGTGGAGAACTGAGTGTATCGTGTTTGAATGTATTCAATGTTTGTCCTTGAAATGTTATAAGTTTGATTTCATTTGTCCACGGAGCTGACACTGATAGAGTCTCCTTCTCGTGTCCGAATGTAATGTACACTGGCATCAGCAAAGCTATGTCGCTTTCTTTAGACATTTTATATAAAACTTGACCTAGTGTGTCTATGATTTCTATACTAGATCTTCTTTGAAACGCATAGCTAACAGCAAATGTCTCATTCTTATAGGCAATATTACGACAAGCATTTTGTACTTGTATTTCACGATGTTTGATGAATGTTGACCTGTCTTTTATATTATATAATTGTATCTTGCAATCATAAGGGAGTGTTACAGCTATCTGGTCTGTATTTACTCGCGTTACTCCCTCTGGTGTGCTAGGCGTTCGGTAGTTTGTTAGTACCCTATTGTTACACAAATCCAGTAATTTAATGTTCTTGTTTAAGTTGTCCACGGCAACCATTGTATCCATAGAGACGAGTGTCGAATCAGTAATCCAACAGTTATTCTCATCATCCTTAGATTTCACATTGAACATCCCTGTATGTGTAGCAACAGCATTAATGAAATGATTTTTTTCTAAACTTCCCAGTGGTGTGCTATCAGATACTAGGTCTTGCACTCGGGGAGAAGGTAGGAACATATACTCATACTCAAACTTTTGTTCTTGTCCAGTTAAGTCCATTCTGTTCATTTCAGTTTGCATAGTAACCAGTCTCTTCATTGCTTGTTTTGTGATAACAAAGATTGAATTCACATTGACACCGGGGTCATTCTGTAATTTTTGAAGTGTGTGTTCAACTTCCGATCTCATGGCTTCATTGTTAGCTATCACTTGTTTCATTTCTGTTTCATATTGTTTCTTCAATGTTGTTATCTCCTCTGTGAGTTGTTTCTGTACGCTGTCGAGATAATCATTAACTTGTTGACGAAATGATGAAACTTGATCTTGGATCAGGTCATAAGCCGAACCAAGATTCTTCAAGTTATCTTCAAGGGTATCTTTCATTTCTTCTAATTCATGAAGAATCTTGTCAAGCTGTTTCTGTATCATCTTGTATTCCTTGGTTGCTAGGAAACCATCAGCACTATCCTGTACGCTATCTTTCTGGCAGGATGTATGATTTATGGTCATACAATCCACGCAGCCTGCTTCGTTGTGAGCCGGGCAGTAAAATCTAACAATCTGCAGATGATGTGTTTTACATACCTCGACACACAGCTCTTGGTTAGCATTGGATTCTTGTCCTTTAGGCATCTGATCTTTATCTAATATAGTATGTAGTCTGGTCATCTTTTGACTTCTATGGACACTCAGGCAACTGACACATAGATATTCCTGGCATACTTGACAATATCCTTCAACAGCTACCCAGTTTCTGTTGTTCATACAGGGTTCGCAGAATGATTCGTCCGAGTCCCCGGAAGCCTTACTGAACGACCCCTTCAATGACTTCTGATCTAGTTGGTCCGATTCTGAAGAATCTGATGCTGTTACTAATGAGTCCTGTCTCAAATCTTTAGCATAAGCAATGGCAGTAGTGAACTTGTCCTTGGATGAGCTCTGTCTGGCAGGTCCAGAATCAATGGCAGTAGTGAACTTGTCCTTGGATGAGCTCTGTCTGGCAGGTCCAGAATCAATGGCAGTAGTGAAAGAGTCCCTGGATGAGCTCTGTCTGGGATCAATGGCAGGTCCAGAATCAATGGCTGTAGTAAAATAGTCCCTGGATGAGCTCTGTCCTGAATTTTCTGCATGTCCGGAATCTATTGCTGTACTAAGCCTGTCCTTGGACGACCTTTGCCTCGGATTGTCTGCATCAATGGCTGTGATGAGGAAGTCCTTCGATGAGTTCTGTCTGTTTTCAGCCATGTTCAGTGATTTTCTTATTTAGCTGAAATAATTGGTAATTAATTGGTACATGTACTACATTTTGTATTTTACTGTTGGAACTTTGGAAAATGGTCTGACCACTAGTATAGTAATTTATAGAAAACAAGTTTAAATGTCTCACAGTCCCAACCTACATTATTCTATTGATCATATTAAAGAGTTGTATGTAATTATTTAAACCTTTTCGGTCAAGGATAACCCATGAAAGTGCAAGCACTTATTTCCAGTGGGGTCCTGTGTTTGCTTAAGGGACAGCAGGTTGAAGAGACAGTAATGTGATACCTAGCTCTTTCCGAAGAGACACCTTGGTTCTTTAATGTGCCCGGTCTATAGCACCGATACACGCGAGACTACCTCTGGGTTGCTAACCAGTTCATCTCTAGTTAGGTGGGAAACACTGAAAAGCGTTTCAGAAATGATCAAGTGTCAATCTTCTTAACCACAAGGGCAGCTGAATGCTACATTGTATCAAATGAAATAATTAATCTCAAAATGTATGATTTTTTGTTTCAAAATAAACACATAGATTGCCTGCTTACCTCAAAGTGAACATTAAATTATTCCAATGAAATTATAACAACAACTGAGTCCAGTTTATCACAATGTCACCTCTACACTTCCTTGTACATGTGTTCAAGTGATGTTACCGGTAGTATACCATAAGTGGTTTACTGTGACAGTAGTTATCTTCTCTTGCTTGGTGTACATAATGTAGGCGGAGTCTCACTAGTCATACCAAATGGGAACCAATAATATATCTCACTTACTGAGTGGGAACCAATCTTATATTTATCACATACAAAGTGGGCACCAGTCCTATGTCACACTTTTAGAGAGGGAACCAATCATATTTTGATCACATACCAAGTGGGAACCAATCATATATCTCACTTTTTGAGTGGGAGCCAAGCATATATCTTACTGAGTGGGATACGATCATATATCTCACTTACCAAGTGGGAACCAATTGTATATTAATTACATACCAAGTGGGAACCAATCATATATCTTAATGAGTGGGAACCAATCATATATCTCACTTTTTGAGTGGGAACCGATCATATATCTCACTTACCAAGTGGGAACCAATGATATATTAATTACATACCAAGTGGGAACCAATCGTATATGAATCACATACAAAGTGGGAACCAGTCATATGTCACACTTTTTGAGTGGGAACCATTCATATATTAATCACATACCAAGTGGGAACCAATCATATATCTCACTTTTTTAATGGGAACCAATCATATATCTCATGTACCAAGTGGGAACCACCATATATCTCACTTTTTGAGTGGGAACCAGTGATATATGAATAACATAACAAGTGGGAACCAATCATACATTAATCACATACCATATACCACATACTCACTTGGTGAGTTGGACCTCACATGAAGTTGTGCACCTGTTCAGGTTTTATTTTAGCAAAGACAGATATGGTGAATGTTAGAACTTGATATTTCTACCCTCCTTACATTACAGGTTCATGCCCGACAAACAGAGGCATTTCTTACTGATAATTACCTTGGGGATGAGTCTGTTATCAAATGTAAGTGGGTTATATTGAATCTTTAGTATTTTATCTACCAGAAAAAGAGCAGCTTTTGTGAAACCTTTTGATGAAACACATACAAGCTCAGTCAATGGCTTTTTCAATGTCTACTTAAACCAGCATATTCTTCGTATATCAGAAAACTTGACACATACTTGATATATACAGGTGATATTAATGAAGCACCTGCAAAAGTAAATCATGAAATTTTGGACGCATAAAATCTGATATAAGTAAGTAAGTAAGTAAGTAAATAGTTTATTAACGTGACATGTGTATAACATATATTTACAAGTAATTATAATATAAATAGAAAACACCCGGCCCAATGGACCTATATGTCACCGGCTTTGTGACTTATTTTGAGATCGTGATATATGTACAGTCCTTAAGTTATAATCAAGACCGCTATTCAAAATTCACTATTAACTACTTGATGTGTTAATCATTTTGTGTTTAATTGTTTGCAGCTTGTATTAATCTGCTTCGTGGTGATTTGGAGAACCCAGACAGTGACCCCTTGGCTGGAAGTGCCAAGTTCAGAACAGATCTAGCGATATCATTGTTCTATAGGGTAATATACTGTAATTATATCACTTCCTCAAATTATAATGTGTCCGCTATCATTTTATCACCACAAAAGCACTGTGAGTGAGATTTTTCCAGTGGTGTCTATTTATAGTTATTTACTGTAATTATTTCAAGCATGGTCCTATTAACTTCTTTATATCTTTTTATCAACCCCAAAGTAAGGGAGAGATTGTGATGGTGTTTTCAGCCGTTTCCCAAAGTTCTTGCTTTTGTTAGCTCACCTGTCACATAGTGATCACTCTTCGTCCGTCATCTGTCATCCGTCAACAATTTGCTTGTGTACACTCTAGATGCAACAGTTTTGATCCAATCATCATGAAACTTGGTCAGAATGTTGTTCTCCATGAAATCTAGGCCAAGTTCGAAACTGGGTCATGTGGGGTCATAAACTAGGTCACTAGGTCAAATCTTAGAAAAACCTTGTGTACACTCTAGATATCACCAATTTGATTCAATCTTCATGAAACTTGGTCAGGATGTTGTACTCCATAAAATATAGGCCAAGTTCGAAACTGGGTTATGTGATTCACAGAATTATAGGTATGTGTGGCAGGTCAAGTGAATGATATTTTTAAAGTGCACAGCTGAGCATAATTTAAGTTACCATAGTAACCACCACATAAAAAGTTATATGAGCTTGAAATTTGCAAATCAATTCAAAATACGTTGTTTTAAAGAATGTGTGATTTGTACTGAATTTGGTCCTCACTGTCCACAAACTTTTTGATACCCCCTCGTACAAGTTGCAGCAAACTCATGATTTAAAAAAAACAAAGGTGCCAACAATACATGGGTAAATATGGTAATACTGTATATTTCAGTTTGTCATAAATGTGCTGGGTGATGCAGCCACTGTAAGATTTCGTAGTGGAGGGTATCCCCTAGAGAGACCTCTTTCCTCTGGTAAACAATCATATGGTACCAAGAAAGAAGAGTGGCCCTTAACGGAACCCTTACGGAAGTTAGAGGGCTCTGCTCAGGTAAGTCTTGTATATTGTTGGAAAATAAAAACAAGTCATATATCTGTTATTATCCATTGAGTTCCGGCAAACTCTGCTTAAATTTTGCTATATCACGTCAAGTGACCATGTGGCTTGGTATATCACCTAATCCTGTGATCTAACAGACTTCTTAAAGGTGAGTTGCAAGTTGAAACTCTGTACTTGAGGGTGAGGTTTTACTCTATCTTAAGGGAGTTCTCCTATACTATCGAAGCAAAGACCTAAAATACATGATACTGTCATAACTTATTCTTAATCAATACCTGTCTTATGTAACCTATTCTTAAATGGAACAATTACAATTTAGAAACATGGATGAGGAAAGTGTATTTATTTATGATGTTTAAGGTGACAGGGGAGGCTGTATATATCAATGATCTACCTGCACAACCTGGTGAACTTTATGCTGCATTTGCTGTCACTACTGTTGGAAACGCCCATATTTCACACATTGATACATCTGTTGCTATGGTGAGTAAACTGGTTCTACTGTTGCTTTGCTTAAAAGAATGTCTATATCAAAATCTAAAACTAGATTAAATCAAGAAATGCTATGTTTAGGTTTTAGATGATAATAAAGCCATTCCAGACACTAGGAAATTGTGCATTCACTTTCAGGAACAATTTTCAGTGCAGCCATATCAAAAGGTCGAGTAAGGTGTTAGGTGCATATATGTAAAATATCAAGTCATTGTCTTTCCGGTAAAAAATTGGTCAAAATTTAAGATATTTTCCTCTACTATATTGTTTCTCCCTGCAGCTGTCGTGAATAACATAGGGATACATTTTGCACAAGACTAGAGTCAACACAAATGATGGAGGACAATTAATGTATATTAGGCATTTACTTTGTTTTGTTTCCTGCTTCTCTGTAAGAGAATTGGAATTCTTTATTTGTATCCATATTTTAAAATCTGGAATATCTAATGACAAAATTATACTTGGTTGCTTTTCCTTATAGTACCGTAAAATCGATGAGACAAAATTTAGTGGTTTTAGTAAAAAAGATCAATTTGATGGGACTTTAATTCGTGAATTTTGCATTTCAGGTAATAAATACCAGTGTCAGAATTATTCTTCCACGAGATTTGATTTCGTGGGTAAAAGTGAACCACAAAATCCACAAAATTTAATCATTTTACAGTATGTTGAAAATGAAGTATATGTCTTGTACTTATAGAAAATGAAGGGCGTAGTGAAGGTTATATTAGCTGGAGATATTCCAGGGGAGAATAACGCCATGCCTGCACCATATACGCCTGAGGAAGTGTTATGTAGTAGTCATGTGATGTATGCCGGACAAGCTGTAGCGATCGTAGTCGCTGGTAGGTACCTTTATTATTTCTTTGTTCTATTTAATAAGATAAGAGAAAAGTTATATTGTGTCTGCAACTCCATACTAGTTGCTTGAGAACAATCGGAGATCAACATATATTGTACTCCTACAGGGGAAACTGTTGTTTAAGAAATAAAAATCTGTTCGCGTTTATTGTTGGTGAATAAAACACGGGCAGGAGTTCGGATGTGGAAAAATTAAATCACGAGTGCGTAGCACGAGTGATTTAATTTTCCGCATCCGAACGAGTGCCCGTGTTTTATTCACCGACAATATACAAGAACAGAGTTTTTATTTCGATTCTAAATACGATAATATCCCGCACTATTTAACTGCGCGCATTCCATTTTCACCCATTTGACATTGAACATAATTCCACGATGAAATTGACTGGCTTATTAGCTGGTACAATTACCTCCCTCGTTAATGCAAACGACCTTTGTAATTTTCTGAAGGAAATACCACAATTTAAACATTGAAACAATTTTAATAACACGAGTATATTGTCTATTTCATAAAATGAAAAATATAAATGTATTGATTATCAGAAGCTTTAATAAAACTTGGTTTCTAGAGTATATTGGAGTTTCTAAAAATAGATGCGTCATAGATGTAACACTGGATTCTCGTGCAACTCGCCTTGTCATCGTGACTCGTAGTAAATTTTACTATAATGTTTACGTTCATTCATTCATAAATATGTCACGTGATACAGGGCGTAAATAGAAACAGCCAATTTGATAGGTATGTTTTATGGGGGTAATAAAACATGGTTAGGTCCGCTCTATATTTAAACGATTAATCCGCAGATCGTGTTAGAATTAATAATAATAATAATAACATTATTTCACGAAGGTTATTCACATTAAGTTAATACATTGCATGTATGAGCTTATTTACAACATGGCCTTCGAATTACAATATAAACAAAAATAAGAATAAAAGTGAACATACACATGAATAAATCTCATTCTGGATGTGTTTCTTAGATAACCTGCTACACTGTTTACAACTGTGTGATATTTGATACAGCTCTTGGTTTGCTTTCTTGTGCTCTACGAAGATAACTGAAGTTTATTATATTGCATTGAAGGGTTTATTATCTCCCTTATTATACCCCCGCAAACAAAGTTTGAAGGGGGTATACTGGAGTCACCATGTTGGTCTGTCGGTCTGTCTGTCTGTCGGTATGTTAGCATCGTGTCCGCTCTGTAACTTTGTCATTTCTTACTGGATTTTAAAATTGCATGGTACAAATGTTCACCACATCAAGACAGTATGTCATGCGCAAGACCCAGGCCCCTATCTCAAAGGTCAAGGTCACACTTAGAGGTCAAAGGTTATATAGTCATGCAAATCATGTCCGCTCTGTAACTTTGTCATTTCTTACTGGATTTTAAAATTGCTTGGTACAAATGTTCACCACATCAAGACGGTGTGTCATGCGCAAGACCCAGGTCCCTACCTCAAAGGTCAAGGTCACACTTAGAGGTCAAAGGTTATATAGTCATGCAAATTGTGTCGGCTCTGTAACTTTGTCATTTCTTACTGGATTTTAAAATTGCTTGGTACAAATGTTCACCACATCCAGACGGTGTGTCATGCGAAGGCCCAGGTCCCTACCTCAAAGGTCAAGGTCACACTTAGAGGTCAAAGGTTATATAGTCATGCAAATTGTGTCGGCTCTGTAACTTTGTCATTTCTTACTGGATTTTAAAATTGCTTGGTACAAATGTTCACCACATCCAGACGGTGTGTCATGCGCAAGACCCAGGTCCCTATCTGAAAGGACAAGGTCACACTTACAGGTCAAAGGTTATATAGTCATGCAAATCGTGTCCGCTCTGTAATTTTGTCATTTCTTACTGGATTTTAAAATTGCTTGGTACAAATGTTCACCACATCAAGACAGCATGTCATGCGCATGACCCAGGTCCCTATCTCAAAGGTCAAGGTCACACTTAGAGGTCAAAGGTTATATAGTCATGCAAATCGTGTGTTACTTATTTTTTTCTTCATCAATTTTCATATTAGCCTTCAATCATGGTGTTTTTCAATCTGTATAGCAGCAGATTTCCATCAAATGTGTTGTTTAGACTATAATTTTAAATAATATTCCTGTGTCAAGGCGGTGCTGCGGGGGTATGATTCATCAATCCTGTGATAGCTCTAGTTTGGTTTTCATTGTAGAAGGAAAAACCTTGTGGGTTTGTTTCTTCTTGTAGGGTGAATTCTGGCCAGAAATGTTTGGCTCAGTGTGTCCAGGTAATGTGTCTTGGCAGTTTTTACGTTCCACATGGGGGAATTGGTGCCGATTTGTTTAAAACACACATTATGATGTATGTTTTCAGACAATGAAGAGACAGCATTCTCAGCAGCAAGAAGTATTGATATTACATACACTGATGTACAGCCTCCTGTGCTTACTATTGAGGAAGCCATTGAGAAGAAGATGATATTTCCAGATGTTGCTAAGGATATTGTGGTCGGTGATGCAGACGGTAAGTAGAATGGAAGATGATATTTCCTGACGTTGCTAAGGATATTGTGGTCGGCGATGCAGACGGTAAGTAGAATGGATGATGATATTTCCAGATGTTGCTAAGGATATTGTGGTCGGTGATGCAGACGGTAAGTAGAATGGAAGATGATATTTCCAGATGTTGCTAAGGATATTGTGGTCGGTGATGCAGACGGTAAGTAGAATTGTTGGTTGTCTGTCGTCAGCTCCATCTGGAAAGTTGCATGGACTGGTTGTCTTATAAAACAGGTTGTTATAAATGTGCAGCAAATACCACATATAATAAAAAGGTGTTGATAGATTGGTAATTGAAATATTGATATTTAATGAGGAAATGGAAGGATTTTATTTTCAAAAATATTTTTTGTTTTGTCCAATTTGATTGTTGATTGTTCAAATCTTAGAAGGTAAAAAACAGTTCAGGAAGGGCCTGGAAGGCTGTATTGGGAAGATTTTCCTAGAGTTCAATCATTTGGGCCTTTGTGTTCTTTCTGAAAGACGAGTTTGATATTACTAACAACAATGAAAAGATTAATTAATTTCTGCATATTATTTTTTGTTTTTTAGCGGCCATAGCAAAGTCTGCCCATGTTATTAGCGGAAGTGTTAAATGTGGAACACAGTATCATTTCTCTATGGAGACACAGATCAGTATTTGTGTACCGACAGAAGATGGGATGAAGGTGTATGCATCATCACAATGGATTGATTATGCACAGAAATCTATCTCACAAGTTATAGACATGCCATGTGCTAGGTATGGGTATATATAGCTTGACCAGATTAAACTGAGACTCATGAAAGTCTGTAGGCTCGTCCGACTATATTCGGCTGTATTCCATTCCTATGTTTATTTACTATGTACCATTATCTCCGTATAAGGCCAAATAAAATTGCAAGTACATTTTATATATGTTTTAAAACTTCGGAATTTTCCGGACTTGAACGAATTTGCAGTTTAATCTGGTGGGACAATAATAATAATGATGATACTTTATTTTATAAGAAAACTTATTTGGCAATACTAAATAAATAAATTTAAATCCTCAGAACTAGTATAATAAGTAACCCTACCACGATGAAGTCCCTCTTTAGTATTACCCAAAGTCAGAATTACAAAATATTACCATGGTGAGAATCTCACCTCTTTGTAAACCATGTCACATTGGGAGCAAAATCAAAGTAGATAACAATCAGGCAGCTCCCTGACAACTACGAAATGTGGAACAGTGGTCTAGATACTCTATGGCACTCACTTGAGGATCGATAGGCATGGGTTTATCCCCTTCAGTTACTGCTACATTTCTCAAAATAAAATTATCAAAATGTTAGTTTTGCCTGTTATTTTGATGAAAAAATCCATGGAAAGCAAATAATAAAGTTCAGTGATGAATTTCATGCTTATATTTTTCAGTATTGACTTGGAAGTGAAAAGATTGGGCGGGGCATATGGTTCTAAAATCTCCAGGAATTTTGGTGTTGCTTCAGCATGTGCTGTAGCTGCTAAAGTGTTAAACAAGTAAGTTAGTTATCTACACTATGCAGTTTCTCTCACTTGGTCCAAATTATATACTGTAAAATCATTTAATTTCGATGGGACGAAATTTTGTGGTTTTAGTAAAAAAGACCATTTCGATGAAACGTTAGTTAATGGGTTTCGCATTTCAGGTGATAAATACATGGGTCAAAATCATTGTTTGCTGGGATTAAATTTCGGGGAGAAGATGAATCACGAAATCCACGAAATTTAATCCCCCACAAAAATGAATGATTTTACAGTATTGCAAATTCCATGTTAAACCTATTATGACAAAGTGACCACGTGAGTTTTTGATTTGTGATGACTAGTTGTCTGTCCGCCAACGATTTGCTTGTGTAGACACTAACGGCACAATTTTGACCTTATCTTTATGAAACTTGGTCACAATGATCATCTCAACAAAATCTAGGTCAAGTTTGATATTGGAATATCTGGGGACAAAAACTAGGTGACTACTTTAATAAATAATAAACAAACCTTGTGTAGTCACTAGAGGTCACAATTTCGGCATGTTTAGGAAATATGGTCACTATGATCATCTCAATAAAATCTAGGTCAAGATTGTTATTGTGTCATCAGGGGTAGAACAACAATGTGTAGGGTACTCTAGATGTTACAAATAACAAAGTCGCTGCATGGTTAAGGCAAAATGAAAATCTTGTATAGGCAATAAAGGCTGTATTTTCTGAATTCTTAGAAGTTATAATTAAAAGTATTTTCTTAAGTTACTATAGGTGCCTACTATGACAGGTGAGTGACTTAGAGCCCTTTGGGGCCTCTTGTCTTGGCATGTTATAACCAAGTTGTTTAAGAATAATAAAATGTTTGACATCTCAACATATATTGGTTGCAGGACCAGGTGTGAATTGGATGCAGGTTAAACTACCATACTCAAACACTTTTACATAATGCCTAGGTTCAACTGAGCATTTTTTGCCTCAGCGATGACGTACTGCTGATTTGAATAAATTAGCTTCATGAGTTATAGAGAACAAGGATTTTACAAATTTCTATTGGCTTCATCAAAGCTTCCCTATAGACCATTAGGACCGTCTTTAGGATGCCTTTCAATGACCATTTATTAAATCGGGAGTACATCGCCAAGGCAAAAATGCCATCAATACCACGTCGACATCTGCCAAGATAGTTAAATCCAAAATAGGAGTGATAAAGTGAAATATGTCACAAAATGCACTTAAATGTGATTTAAAAGGAATTAAATGTGATTTAAAAGGAATTAAGTTGCATAAACAAGGAATGTATTAATTCAAGTGGAAATAAATATGGGACAGAAGATCATAGAATGAACCAAATGCTCATTTGTGCAAGGCAGGTGCACTTGAAAACCAGAAATTTATCTAAGAAAATAGGATTAACTCCACTTTTATAGGAGTACTTGGCAGGTATGACTACAAATCAAATCAAATGATGCCAGATGTCAATCAAGTTGTAATGGTATAACATTTCACATGGATACAAGAAAATTCATTTTATAAAATGTTCAACTACATAGATACCACAAATCAGCATACAGGTGTAACGGTCAGTTTTATCCCCCGCCCAGTTTATCCCCCGGGGATAAATGGGCCGGCCCGGTATATCCCCCCCCTAGTCCTTTTCTTCCCAACCCCAGGCCTATTCTTCCCCCACCTAAGCAATGTATATTTTAAGGTATTACTGATTATAATGCTACTTTTGCTTAAAAGTGTGGTACATAACACAATTGTGAACAAACATTAATCTCATTGACGATTCATAACTTAATGAAAATAGACACATTTGATTTAATGACAAAATAAATAGTTTCTAACTTTCCCCACAATTCATATTATCCTGGGCCGACCATATCACCAACACTTTTAAATACATGGAAACAAGTCTGTCATCTGTATACTGTAAATATAGGGTGTCTGTTGGGTTATTACAGAAGTTGTCCGTTGAACGCCTCCTAGTATGGATTAGTCTTTGACACAGACAGTTTAAACTCGACACAGGCCTCTTCAAGCTTGATCAACTGTACCTCAGCTTCCCCCTGTATGGATGGCAGGAGTAACCTTCCCCTGTTGTGACCTAGATTCGAATCTGTACACAGTTTATCCATCCTTTTCTCAATACTACTTAACTCTGGTTTCACTGTCTTCAGTTTTATAAACATTTCTTTCATCTTTTTCGATCGTCTCATATTTTCTACCTGATTTTCAATTCTTTCTAAATCTAATAATGCATTTTCGGCATCATGAGATAGAGATTCCGTGGTTGCCATGTCTTTGCCAAGTGCTTCCCGTTCTTTCCCTTCTATAGTTGCCAAGATACTATCAAATATTGTGTTCATATCGGATCTTAATCTCTCCACTTCTAGTTTCTCCTTACTCAGACCTTGTTCCAGGACTGCTTCATGTTCCACTATATTTTCATTGATCTCCTTGGA
Source organism: Spisula subtruncata (assembly GCA_963678985.1). Lineage (NCBI taxonomy): Eukaryota > Metazoa > Mollusca > Bivalvia > Venerida > Mactridae > Spisula > Spisula subtruncata. Next base: position 3,642,713 of record OY787674.1, read on the forward strand.
TACAAAGCGGATGTCATAAAGCTGATCCTGAAAGTGTTGGTAGTCACTGCCATCTTCTATGTTACTAGTTAACTTGTCTATATCCCTCACACTTTCACATGTCGAATGTTCCGATTTCATGCACTTTTCACATCCCACTTTGTCATGTGACCGACAACAATAGTTAATCACGTTGCCATGGAGACACGTAGTAGCATCTAATGCTGTTGCCATATTTCTGGAGTTTCTTCGAAATAAATCCAGCAGATTTCCTGTTTTGGTCGTCTATATTTTCATGAGTTAACTTAAACCAACACCGTAAGTGAGTTTTATTAAAGCCTCCTTAGTATTCAAAAAATTAAAATACAGTGTTACATCCACAGTCAATGTCTGAATGTTCTGGTGAATAGACATACAAAATGAATAATTTCTGACGATGTCTTGTTATACACAGCTTTATTTGTCAGATGGTCTAAAGGTGAAGCCTGTCTGACAAAAGGAATCAATTAATTATTACCAAACGTTCCTGGGTTTCAATTAATTATTCCATTACCTATCTAAGGTAACTGACATATCCCATTAGCACTAGATGTGTTCAACATGCAACATAACATTGATTGATACACCGGTACATTGTATATGTATTCCGTATTCCGCTCACAAACCTACTGATCAATAAATCACTCCGAACGTTTTAACTCTGATCTACCTTATGTTTTCTGCTTTTATTACAAACAATTAAACAAATACATTCATGTTTACATTTCAAATCTGATCCAAACAAGTTGAAATCTTTTTTAAAAATCTGTCACAAATATTGATAAGATTTTGCGGCAGTTAACTCGATATGATCATAAAGGTGTAGGCTACCTCATAAATGAAAGAAATATACAGTAGGTAGAGGCTAGTTGAAGCAGTATTTTAAATGTTGACTTATGTATAATTGAATAGCTTGTTTATGCTCTAATAAGTGGACAGTTACATACCATATACAGAAGATGTACCGTATCTGGTATTGAGAATAGGAAATCAATAATCTTTATAAATTTAATAATTAGGTCCTATATAAGTTTGGAGTGGAATGTATCACATTTCTGAATACCAGTAGTTTAGGCCACAGGTGGCAGTATTAGTGTTTGGTCCGCAAACGATTAAAAAATATAATAAAAACAATATAAAAACAATATAAAAAAAAATTCCGTCACTGAGATAATAGTACTCAGTGACAGATTTTTTTTATTTTCCAAACACTGATACTGCCACCTGTGGTTAAGCCAGTGTAGATAAATACCCAGATTACCATCTTATTTATCAAGCCAATTATCTTAACCTATTTCATTTACTTTAAAAGAGGATATATAGAACGTGATTGCATTTGCTGGGTTGTAGCAGTTATGAAGTTCTCAGTCGATGTAAAATTTGTTGTTCGATTATCATAACATTCTGAATATAATACTGTTCGCCATTTTATATATTCATTCTCATGAAAGTAAAACCCATGCATGTATGGTAATTTTATAAATCCATCCCTTATACCATATACCCCAAAGAAATGTAGGTCATTTAGAGAATTCTTTGTGAATCTATCCTTGTTCTTAAAGTTAAAATAGTTATTGATGATAGTTCCAGTTCGCAAAACTTTGTTAAAATGTATTAGCTGCCCTTTTCTGCATTAAATACCATACAAAAAAGTTTAACCTTGCTAATTAAGACATGTCCATGGAACTGGCCCCAGATGTTCAGCATAAAAGTTTTGTTCAGTGTTTAACGACATATTCTATCCTTTGCTTACAGACCTGTGAGATTGGCCATGAATTTTCACACCAATATGGAAATGGTTGGCAAGCGATTTCCATACTTGGCTAAATATCAGGTAAGTTATATGTATGCAATCTAATTGACGTTATTATGGGCACCTTCATTATGCAACCTGTAAAAGTCACTAATGGTATTATATCCTATTCAGGATTAACGATAAACACTCCTGCTTAAAACAGACACCTGCTTAAGTCAGCCATCTACTGATGCAAGTGGCATTTAGTGATTGTCCTGTCCGTCCATTAATATTTGTCTGAAAACCTGAGCTTTCAAGTTATTAAAACTTAAATATTTTTGTTTGCTTTCAAATTTGACATACTTGGTAACCATCGTAAACACCTTTCATTGTCAAAGCCATGTAACACTATCCAACATTTTAACAGAATTATGGCCCCTGATTGACTTTACTTATCTTTATGGACAAGGCTTCTACTTAAGCATAAGTATTTATCGAACGCAGTCTTGTTTCATGGTAGAGGGGTTATTGTTGTATGTGCTGACATGGTAGGGGTCATCATTTCAAACCTATCTGGATCCTCAAAGAGAAATGAACGTAACAATCTGTGCCCCCCACACATTTTTGATGAGTGGGTAAATTGCTTTGCATATTTCGATTGGTTGGTGAGTACATCAAATGGTTTCCTTTCAATAACTCATGAATGCTTTGGCCTTAGATCTTCAAACTTTACATGGAGGTTGACCAGCAACAGTAGATGACCTCTAACAATTTTGTGGTTATAGGTCAAGGTTACTGTGTCCGACGGTGGTAACGCTGTCAATGATTTTACTGTAATAATGTGTTGTTATATTCAGGTTGGTGTCACGGATGATGGTAAACTGAATGGTATTAAGGTGACATATTATTGTGACTGTGGTTTCGCTGTCAATGATTGTACGGTAGGAGGTATCACAGAGATGGGAGATAATGGTCAGTTCATACATGTCCATTTATTGAATTAACCATCATTATATTGTATTCCGGCATTCTGTTCACCAAATTCAATAATTGATTGACTTTACTTAAGTGTTTGGTCATCTGGGCCGGTATTTATATAAAGCATCTTGAGTGAAAACTTAGAATTGTCTTAAAATCTCAAATTTTCTCTAAGTGTATCATCTAAACAGGTAAACTAATATAAAGAACTACTTACATTGTTTAGAAGCATTATGGAAAGAGCTACAGTAATCATATAGAAAAAATGGGCTATTTTTCAATTTATGTGAAATATGGGCAGCTCAATATTTTAACTTAAGTCAAAATATTAAGTTTTCACTTAAGATGCTTTATAAATACCTGCCCTGGTTTTTCCTTGCCTAATTTGCTGATGACCATAGACTCAAGAAAAAACTTGATGTATAAAATTAACCAAAATATAAAAGTTCAAGATAGGAAAATGAACATTCTATCCTACCATCAAAATATAAACTTAACCATAATTAACATAAGTTTAAATGCATTTTTGCTGTCTTTCACTGTGATTGATATGAGCTGTGATTATATTGTATGTTTTCAGCTTACTACTGTCCTAACTGGCATATGGTTCCCGTTGCTGTACAAACTAATACTCCATCCAACACCTACTGCCGGGCACCAGGTATGGAAATAATATCATCAAAATATTGACAAAAATATTTTCTTTTTAAAGCAAAAAGTACCCAGTAAACGATTATTTTGAGACATGCTTTGTGTGACCAACTGTATATTTATTTGTAAGTCTAGAGTTGTAAGTGAAGTCATCATAAATACGTCTATGTAAGTTTGTTGGTAAGTGTTCCACTGAGATAGTTGCACATGATCATCTTGTTATTCCCTGTCTGATTGGCTCATGTCCTTTGAAGACAAGAATGTTACCCACTCAACCAACATTCCACATACCGGTATAAATTTTTGTATGATTGTTTTCTCTACTATTCAGCATCAACTCCTGGCATCTTCATCATGGAAACTATTATTGAACATATTGGGAAGACACTTGGCAAGTTGCCAGAGGATATCAAACAACATAACCTATATCAGAAAGGTCAGGTGACTCCAGGTGGTATGACCTTGACCTATTGTAGCATTTCTGACCTCATGGATCAACTAGAGCAGACGGCAAAGGTTGCTAAGCGACAGGAAGAGATTGAAAAGTTCAATGAAGTAAGTTTGATGAAATATGCTTTCCATTTACTCAGGAAACTAGATATAAAAAGAAATTCATTTATTTTTTAACATATTTCCTTTAATGCAATGATAAATATGATCTGAATATCCAAAACATGCTTGTTGGCCCTGTGTCAGGATAATGTTAATGGGTTGTCTGCATTTGGCTGAAACATTGTTGATAAATTGTGCTTCAAACATGATTTGATTTGAAATACAACTGTAACTCAGTAAGGTTGTTGTTGAGAGATAAAATCCTGTAAGGTCCATCACTGATGGCATTCCCCTATTAAACGCATAGTTTGAATACAATTGAAACATTTTGTGTGATTGTGTGTTAACTCAACTTCTTTGAGACTGGCTTTTGCCCTGTATGCCTGAAAGGGTACTACTTTTGTTAAAGACACTTAGCAGGAATTTATACCCATAAGGGTGTGCACATAAAGGAGTTTGATTTTACTATATCAAATTTTCAGCTGAATTTCGGGCTTTGTTTGAAAGTCAGAATTGTGCATGTTTCCAGTGCTGTTCATTTTTTGGAAAACAAAATATAAAAAATTCTAGCCTGAGAATCTGTAAGTGGTCTTGTTTCTATGCCATATATCTTATACTGTGTTATTTAGGCAAACCGATGGAAGAAGAAAGGTTTATCAGTGGTACCATTGAAGTATGCCATATATCTTATACTGTGTTATTTAGGCAAACCGATGGAAGAAGAAAGGTCTATCAGTGGTACCATTGAAGTATGTCATATCTTATAGTGTGTTATTTAGGCAAACCGATGGAAGAAGAAAGGTTTATCAGTGGTACCATTGAAGTATGCCATATATCTTATACTGTGTTATTTAGGCAAACCGATGGAAGAAGAAAGGTTTATCAGTGGTACCATTGAAGTATGCCATATCTTATACAGTGTTATTTAGGCAAACCGATGGAAGAAGAAAGGTCTATCAGTAGTACCATTGAAGTATGTCATATCTTATAGTGTGTTTTTTAGGCAAACCGATGGAAGAAGAAAGGTTTATCAGTGGTACCATTGAAGTATGCCATATATCTTATACTGTGTTATTTAGGCAAACCGATGGAAGAAGAAAGGTCTATCAGTGGTACCATTGAAGTATGTCATATATCTTATAGTGTGTTATTTAGGCAAACCGATGGAAGAAGAAAGGTCTATCAGTAGTACCATTGAAGTATGTCATATCTTATACTGTGTTATTTAGGCAAACCGATGGAAGAAGAAAGGTCTATCAGTAGTACCATTGAAGTATGCCATATATCTTATACTGTGTTATTTAGGCAAACCGATGGAAGAAGAAAGGTCTATCAGTAGTACCATTGAAGTATGTCATATCTTATACTGTGTTATTTAGGCAAACCGATGGAAGAAGAAAGGTTTATCAGTGGTACCATTGAAGTATGCCATATATATTATACTGTGTTATTTAGGCAAACCGATGGAAGAAGAAAGGTCTATCAGTGGTACCATTGAAGTATGTCATATCTTATACTGTGTTATTTAGGCAAACCGATGGAAGAAGAAAGGTCTATCAGTGGTACCATTGAAGTATGTCATATCTTATACTATCTTATTTAGGCAAACCGATGGAAGAAGAAAGGTCTATCAGTGGTACAATTGAAGTATGTCATATCTTATAATGTGTTATTTAGGCAAACGATGGAAGAAGAAAGATCTATCAGTGGTACCATTGAAGTATGCCATATATCTTATACTGTGTTATTTAGGCAAACCGATGGAAGAAGAAAGGTCTATCAGTAGTACCATTGAAGTATGTCATATCTTATACTGTGTTATTTAGGCAAACCGATGGAAGAAGAAAGGTTTATCAGTGGTACCATTGAAGTATGCCATATATCTTATACTGTGTTATTTAGGCAAACCGATGGAAGAAGAAAGGTCTATCAGTGGTACCATTGAAGTATGTCATATCTTATACTGTGTTATTTAGGCAAACCGATGGAAGAAGAAAGGTTTATCAGTGGTACCATTGAAGTATGTCATATCTTATACTGTGTTATTTAGGCAAACCGATGGAAGAAGAAAGGTCTATCAGTGGTACCATTGAAGTATGTCATATCTTATACAGTGTTATTTAGGCAAACCGATGGAAGAAGAAAGGTCTATCAGTGGTACCATTGAAGTATGTCATATCTTATACAGTGTTATTTAGGCAAACCGATGGAAGAAGAAAGGTTTATCAGTGGTACCATTGAAGTATGTCATATCTTATACAGTGTTATTTAGGCAAACCGATGGAAGAAGAAAGGTCTATCAGTGGTACCATTGAAGTATGTCATATCTTATACTATCTTATTTAGGCAAACCGATGGAAGAAGAAAGGTCTATCAGTGGTACCATTGAAGTATGTCATATCTTATACTGTCTTATTTAGGCAAACCGATGGAAGAAGAAAGGTCTATCAGTGGTACCATTGAAGTATGTCATATCTTATACTGTGTTATTTAGGCAAACCGATGGAAGAAGAAAGGTTTATCAGTGGTACCATTGAAGTATGTCATATCTTATAGTGTCTTATTAAGGCAAACCGATGGAAGAAGAAAGGTCTATCAGTGGTACCATTGAAGTATGTCATATCTTATAGTGTCTTATTAAGGCAAACCGATGGAAGAAGAAAGGTTTATCAGTGGTACCATTGAAGTATGTCATATCTTATAGTGTGTTATTTAGGCAAACCGATGGAAGAAGAAAGGTCTATCAGTGGTACCATTGAAGTATGTCATATCTTATAGTGTGTTATTTAGGCAAACCGATGGAAGAAGAAAGGTTTATCAGTGGTTCCATTGAAGTATGTCATATCTTATAGTGTGTTATTTAGGCAAACCGATGGAAGAAGAAAGGTTTATCAGTGGTTCCATTGAAGTATGTCATATCTTATAGTGTGTTATTTAGGCAAACCGATGGAAGAAGAAAGGTTTATCAGTGGTACCATTGAAGTATGTCATATCTTATAGTGTGTTATTTAGGCAAACCGATGGAAGAAGAAAGGTTTATCAGTGGTACCATTGAAGTATGTCATATCTTATACTGTGTTATTTAGGCAAACCGATGGAAGAAGAAAGGTCTATCAGTGGTACCATTGAAGTATGTCATATCTTATAGTGTGTTATTTAGGCAAACCGATGGAAGAAGAAAGGTTTATCAGTGGTACCATTGAAGTATGTCATATCTTATAGTGTGTTATTTAGGCAAACCGATGGAAGAAGAAAGGTTTATCAGTGGTACCATTGAAGTATGTCATATCTTATACTGTGTTATTTAGGCAAACCGATGGAAGAAGAAAGGTTTATCAGTGGTACCATTGAAGTATGTCATATCTTATACTGTGTTATTTAGGCAAACCGATGGAAGAAGAAAGGTTTATCAGTGGTACCATTGAAGTATGTCATATCTTATACTATCTTATTTAGGCAAACCGATGGAAGAAGAAAGGTTTATCAGTGGTACCATTAAAGTATGGTGTACCATGGAATACACAGAACTATGGTGTCAATATAGCTATATATGCACAGGATGGTACTGTAGCATTGTCTCATGGTGGCATTGAAGTTGGTCAAGGTATTAATACAAAGGTAAACAATTTTCTTACATGTTACCTGTTGTTAATTCATAAATTTATTGTAACAAATATGTGAGGAGGAGAAATCTGTGTGCCTCGGTAGTTAAGTGGTTAGCATGTTTGCCATCTAATCTGGCGACCCTGGTTCAAGTCCGGGTGAAGGCACTCACATCCCTACCTTGTTTTATCAGATTGAAGCAATATGGCTAGAAATTAAGGTCTCCAAACAGAAACCATTCATCTTCGGATATATTTACCGACCACCATCGTCAAATAACAGTTGGAATGATCAATTTGAAAACATTTTGGAACAATTGTATGGAGAAAACAAAGAAATTGTTTTGTCCGGAGACTTTAATTATAACATTGTGAACTCTGAAATTGTGAATAATTCATGGAAAAGTATATCAGAAGCATTTAATTTAAAACAACTGGTTGATAAACCCACCAGAGTAACTTCAAATACTGCAACTATTATAGATCACGTTTACACTAATACACCATGCAATATTGTTGATCTCAAAATACCTAAATTAACCCTTAGCGATCACTATCCTGTATGTTTCACCCGTAAATTAACATCTAATAACAGCAATGGTCCAATCCATAACATAATCACTTACAGAAATATGAACAAATTTAATGAAAACGACTTTCTGCAGTCATTAGATACCCAACCTTGGTCAGTCATAGAAATGTATGATGATCCTGATGACACATTGGATTGTTTCATTAACCTTTTCACAACTACTCTAAATTCACATGCGCCAATTTAACAAAAACGGGTTAAGAGTGTTAATTTGCCTGACTGGTTTAATCCTGACATTTCAGAGACAATAAAGAAAAGAGACAGTGCTAAGATATCAAAAGATACAGAACACTACAAATACTGGCGCAATAAACTGAAAACATGCATAAACAATGCAAAGAAATCGTATTTTAATACTGCGATTAATGAAAATAAAAATAACCCCAAGAAACTTTGGAGAAATCTGAAGGATTTATCAGGGAAATCAACCAAGCACCAAACCAACTTTATAACAGACACAGTAGGCAATCCCATTCAAGACCCACAAACAACAGCTGAAATTTTCAATAACTTTTTTTGCAAATATCTTCAAAATGGCTCCGACCGAAATCTGCAACATCTGTTGTAAACCTGTCTCTGATTCCGACATTATGACTATGTCATCAGCATATAAAAGTAAAAATATCTTAAAAAGTCCTATATCTACCCCATCAAAACCGTTTAGTGCGAAGTGCTCTTCTATGTCGTTTAGGTACATTGAAAACAAAAATGGTGACAGACATTCTCCTTGTCTGACACCAAGAAAACAGGTAAAATCTTCACTTAACGTATTTTCATATTTTACACGTGACTTGACTTTAGCATACATTGATTGTATAATGTTTAAAATGCTTCCTCTAATGCCCAATTTAATCAACTTGTACCACAAAATATCTCTTACAATAAAATCAAAAGCCTTCGTAAAATCAACATAGGCTACAAACAGTTTTCTATTTGAAATTAAAAAGTGGTTGATAATTCCATTTAAAACAAAAATATTGTCTACAGTTCCCATGTGTTTCCTAAACCCAGCTTGGTGCCTCTATATATACATTGTATTTTTCAGCCCAATTATTTAATCTATTGTTTATGACCCGAGTGAACAATTTTCCAAGTGTACTTAATAATGTTATCCCCCGATAGTTGCCTGCTTCATTTTTGTCCCCCTTCTTAAATATCGGCACTATAAAACCTTCAGTCCATGCTTCGGGAAAATATCCTGTTTTGAAAATCTTGTTAAACAATGAAACAATACATTCTAAAAAGTTACAATTTTGTGATCCATAAATGAAAAATTCATTTATTACATAATCTGGACCAGCTGATTTTCCTAGATTCAACTCTTTACATGCTTTCCTAACCTCATTTGTAGAAAAATCAACATTTAATTCTAAAAACATACAATCTAATTCATTTTTCATGTAACGTTCATTAAAGTATAATATATCCTCGTCAGGTTGAAAAAATACAGAGTCTGGGTCGTTAATGGACTTAAAATACTGTACAAATTCATCAGCTGACAATTTGCTCGAATTACTATTATTATTCGAAGCTAAGTCCTTTTATAATTTCCAATACTCTTTCGCGTTTGCATATCTAATTTTTTCCAATTTTTTGGTCTGGTCTGCATCGTATATAAATTTCTTTTTTCTTATAGTTTTCTTATATTCACTTCTACTTTGAACCATAGTCTTTCTATTTTGTTCACATTTATCATGTCGAAAAAGATTTAAACATCTATAAAAATATGTACGTAATTGTAAACATTCATTATCGTACCAAGTATTCGTTTTGGTATGACTCGTTGTATCTATTTCGTTTGAATTATTATTAAACACTTTCTTCTTAAATAAAGGAGAACATACATCGTCAATAGTATCATAAAATGCATTCAATGTCGAGTCAATATCATCATTTGAATTTACACGGTTTATGTTATGGCTCAACGTATGTAGCTTTGTCTGAACACTTTCGCTTTCTAGCGTTTCCAAAAATAGCTCCCTTTTATGACCTTCCCATTTAAATTTATATGGTATATTATCGTGATTAGTTTGCTTGATCGGATCCCTATTTGTGCTTGCTTCAGACATTGAGCCAACAGAGTAATTTACAACACAATGGTCCGACACTATATTCGGTTCATTTATAACAAAATAATTAATATGTTTAAAAAAGTCATTTCTACATAGAACAACATCAACAACACTACTGCCCGTAGTGGTAACACACGTATATCTTCCTATATTCTTATCAAGCCCACATCTACCATTTACAATCCGCAGTCCAGTGGCTTTACAAAAATTTAACAGATTTTTACCATGCTCGTTCACATTTTTATCTTGGCTTTTTCTTGGTAATTCAACATCTGGTACATAATCATCAGGTAATAAATCAACATGGAATAAATATTCGTTTTCAACAAAGTCTGGTCGTTCACCTGTGCGTGCGTTCAGATCACCGTTTATGATGAAATGGCAATTGTTATCAAAAGCATTTTCAAAATAATACATATCATTAGAAATCAATTCAAAAATATTGTGTTCAATAAGCATTTCTCGACTGCTCCCAGTCGGGATATTGTACGCTAAGCATAATAAGACATCTTTATCTATATTAAACAAATTACCATCACATTTTAGCCATATAAGACAATCGTCAGTAGATTTCAGAAATTCAACATGGCCATTAAGTCTGTCCGAGAAATAAATTATTATACCTCCACTATCTCTTCGAGCAGACTTCTTCTTTTGCGTTCTATTTAATAAGTGAAAGTTAAAACCTGCAACATCATAATTGAATAAATTACTTGACCACGTCTCAGTAAACAACAGAATATCATTTTCAACAAACAACTGCCTCATTTCTACACTGTCAAGTTTATTATATTGTTTCCCAATCAGACCTTGTACATTAAACAAACAAAACTTAACCCCCTTGTTACCCCCCACGCTGTCCTACAAATGTGTGTTTTCATCGTCTACGTCACTACGGAATTCCTTCCCATCGCTCGCTTCCGATTGGTTGTTTACATTATAAGAGTTCAGTTTCACGTTACCCGCCGCGCTGTCACTATCGGTTTCCGAGTGGTTCCCCGCTCGTTTCTTCATCCCCACTGGCATATTTTTAGAACGTGTGGTCGATTTCTGTGAAACACCTTCAACACTGGTGTTATGTGTAGAGGTTTCCTCTTTGGATTTATTTATTTGTTTAGTACGGGTTGACCTGGAATTCATGCTGTTGTTTTTGTTGGAATTATCATTATTATTTGTTTTCACTTCACACTGTACAGGTAAGGAATTTACACTTTTTCTTTCCACGTGGTTCGGTTTGTTTACAAAAAAGGGGGCGTGGCATTTATCACTGCGTTCTGGAGTGAATACTTCATGATGTTCCTCGTCGGCGATCGTGTCGTTCGAATAAAGTCTATCACGTAATCTATCACCCATAGCCTCTAGTTTCTCTATACGCTGGAACCGATCTTCTCCCATCACCTTCTGCCATTCTGGAAACATATCTCTCACTACCTTACCGCCTATGACAAGTTTTGCTGGATATGCAATTTTGACTTTTACCTTGTTGAAACGGGCTAGCCGTGCTTCTTCAGACATATATAATACCTTTCTAGCACTATTTATCTCGGCTGGGTAATCTCTGTCAATTCCGAATCTGGTTCCACCCAATCTGTATACGTTTTCCATAACAATGTCTGTGTCTATGTAGTCGCGAAATCTGACTATAATCGGTCGTTTTGGGTCTGTTAACTTTTTATATCTTTCACTGTTCAGCTTTCCTAGTCTGTGGGCACGTTCGATGACCATATCTGAAGTGTCAATACCCAGCTCGTTTCTCATGAAGCTATAAATCAGCTGTCTGTCACTCCTACGCATGTTCTCAGTTATATTGTATCAAATAAGTTGCTTAAATTCCAGAAAAGAGCAGCAAGAATAATTCTAGACAAGCCTTATGATGCACCTACTCAAGCCTTATTCACTGATCTAAAATGGATGAAAATGCAAGACCGCATATCTTACAAAAAGGCTATCTTTGTCTATAAATCCTTGAATAATTTATTTCCCGAGTACATGTCAAACCTATTTATTGAGACTACTAATGCATCATTAAGATCTCATTCAAACAATACTCTGTACATTCCTAAACCTAGACTAGAGTTCTGCAGAAAATCTCTTGCATATTCTGGTCCAAAAATCTGGAACAAAATACCCCTAAACATACGTCAGTCAAGTTCACTAAATGCCTTCAAAACCACATATCTCACATGGTTTACTCTGGTGGATGTACTGATGTTTCTTTGTGAATACTGTCACAATTAGTATTATTTTTGCCTGTGAATATTGTCACATAATTTGTTATTCTGTTGTTTTGTAAATAATGTTTCATATTTGTTACATACAAATGTTTATTTTCATTTCAGGAGTATTATTGCTATTGTTTGAATTAATGCTTTATTATACTACTGAAAACATGTACAAATCATTTGTCATAGAGGCTCACAGGGAAGACTGGGCTTGCCCAACTGTGTTGCCTCTTTAAATAAAGTCGTTATTATTATTATTATTATTATTATTATTATTAAAGCGGATTGGCAAATAAAGGCTATTTTTGACCTGGCATTGTTATGTCCCCATTCCTTTCTTATGTAAAGGACCAGTAAAAACAATATATTTGTCTTGCAACACATAGAACTGCCACCTTATTTAAAACTGTTTTATGTTTTGATACATACAACATTTGTCTGTGACTGTGTGTTCTAATGGTACTATTTCATGACTTATATCATCAGGCTGCTCAAGTGTGTGCCTATGAGTTTGGTATACCTGTTGATATGGTGAAGATAAAGCCAACCAATACACTGACTGCTGCTGGAAGTTGTTTTACAGGTTCTAGTGTTACCAGTGAACTTGTCGGTAAGGTAGGTGTATAAATAACCAGTACCTGTAACCCCTACCACACTGACTGCTGCTGGAAGTTGTTTTACAGGTTCTAGTGTCACCAGTGAACTAGTCTGTAAGGTAGGTGTATAAATAACCAGTACCTGTAACCCCTACCACACTGACTGCTGCAGGAAGTTGTTTTACAGGTTCTAGTGTCACCAGTGAACTAGTCTGTAAGGTAGGTGTATAAATAACCAGTACCTGTAACCCCTACCACACTGACTGCTGCAGGAAGTTGTTTTACAGGTTCTAGTGTCACCAGTGAACTTGTCTGTAAGGTAGGTGTATAAATAACCAGTACCTGTAAGCCCTACCACACTGACTGCTGCTGGAAGTTGTTTTACAGGTTCTAGTGTTACCAGTGAACTAGTCTGTAAGGTAGGTGTATAAATAACCAGTACCTGTAACCCCTACCACTCTGACTGCTGCTGGAAGTTGTTTTACAGGTTCTAGTGTCACCAGTGAACTTGTCTGTAAGGTAGGTGTATAAATAACCAGTACCTGTAAGCCCTACCACACTAACTGCTGCTGGGAGTTGTTTTACAGGTTCTAGTGTCACCAGTGAACTTGTCTGTAAGGTAGGTGTATAAATAACCAGTACCTGTAAGCCCTACCACACTGACTGCTGCAGGAAGTTGTTTTACAGGTTCTAGTGTTACTAGTGAACTAGTCTGTAAGGTAGGTGTATAAATAACCAGTACCTGTAAGCCCTACCACACTGACTGCTGCTGGAAGTTGTTTTACAGGTTCTAGTGTCACCAGTGAACTAGTCTGTAAGGTAGGTGTATAAATAACCAGTACCTGTAACCCCTACCACTCTGACTGCTGCTGGAAGTTGTTTTACAGGTTCTAGTGTCACCAGTGAACTAGTCTGTAAGGTAGGTGTATAAATAACCAGTACCTGTAACCCCTACCACACTGACTGCTGCTGGAAGTTGTTTTACAGGTTCTAGTGTCACCAGTGAACTAGTCTGTAAGGTAGGTGTATAAATAACCAGTACCTGTAACCCCTACCACTCTGACTGCTGCTGGAAGTTGTTTTACAGGTTCTAGTGTCACCAGTGAACTAGTCTGTAAGGTAGGTGTATAAATAACCAGTACCTGTAACCCCTACCACACTGACTGCTGCTGGAAGTTGTTTTACAGGTTCTAGTGTCACCAGTGAACTAGTCTGTAAGGTAGGTGTATAAATAACCAGTACCTGTAACCCCTACCACACTGACTGCTGCTGGAAGTTGTTTCACAGGTTCTAGTGTCACCAGTGAACTAGTCTGTAAGGTAGGTGTATAAATAACCAGTACCTGTAACCCCTACCACACTGACTGCTGCAGGAAGTTGTTTCACAGGTTCTAGTGTCACCAGTGAACTAGTCTGTAAGGTAGGTGTATAAATAACCAGTACCTGTAAGCCCTACCACACTGACTGCTGCTGGAAGTTGTTTCACAGGTTCTAGTGTCACCAGTGAACTAGTCTGTAAGGTAGGTGTATAAATAACCAGTACCTGTAAGCCCTACCACACTGACTGCTGCTGGAAGTTGTTTCACAGGTTCTAGTGTTACCAGTGAACTAGTCTGTAAGGTAGGTGTATAAATAACCAGTACCTGTAACCCCTACCACTCTGACTGCTGCTGGAAGTTGTTTCACAGGTTCTAGTGTTACCAGTGAACTTGTCTGTAAGGTAGGTGTATAAATAACCAGTGTCTGTAACCCCTACCACACTGACTGCTGCTGTAAGTTGTTTCACAGGTTCTAGTGTCACCAGTGAACTTGTCTGTAAGGTAGGTCTATAAATAACCAGTACCTGTAACCCCTACCACTCTGACTGCTGCTGGGAGTTGTTTTACAGGTTCTAGTGTCACCAGTGAACTAGTCTGTAAGGTAGGTGTATAAATAACCAGTACCTGTAACCCCTACCACACTGACTGCTGCAGGAAGTTGTTTTACAGGTTCTAGTGTCACCAGTGAACTAGTCTGTAAGGTAGGTGTATAAATAACCAGTACCTGTAAGCCCTACCACACTAACTGCTGCTGGGAGTTGTTTTACAGGTTCTAGTGTCACCAGTGAACTTGTCTGTAAGGTAGGTGTATAAATAACCAGTACCTGTAACCCCTACCACACTGACTG
The DNA here is from genome assembly GCA_963678985.1 of Spisula subtruncata. NCBI lineage: Eukaryota > Metazoa > Mollusca > Bivalvia > Venerida > Mactridae > Spisula > Spisula subtruncata. The sequence continues at coordinate 3,657,897 of OY787674.1, forward strand.
CTGCTGGAAGTTGTTTTACAGGTTCTAGTGTTACCAGTGAACTTGTCTGTAAGGTAGGTGTATAAATAACCAGTGTCTGTAACCCCTACCACTATGACTGCTGCTGGAAGTTGTTTTACAGGTTCTAGTGTTACCAGTGAACTAGTCTGTAAGGTAGGTGTATAAATAACCAGTACCTGTAACCCCTACCACTATGACTGCTGCTGGAAGTTGTTTTACAGGTTCTAGTGTCACCAGTGAACTTGTCTGTAAGGTAGGTGTATAAATAACCAGTACCTGTAAGCCCTACCACACTGACTGCTGCTGGAAGTTGTTTTACAGGTTCTAGTGTCACCAGTGAACTTGTCTGTAAGGTAGGTGTATAAATAACCAGTACCTGTAACCCCTACCACACTGACTGCTGCTGGGAGTTGTTTCACAGGTTCTAGTGTCACCAGTGAACTAGTCTGTAAGGTAGGTGTATAAATAACCAGTGTCTGTATAACCTACCACACTGACTGCTGCTGGGAGTTGTTTCACAGGTTCTAGTGTCACCAGTGAACTAGTCTGTAAGGTAGGTGTATAAATAACCAGTACCTGTAAGCCCTACCACACTGACTGCTGCTGGAAGTTGTTTTACAGGTTCTAGTGTCACCAGTGAACTAGTCTGTAAGGTATGTGTATAAATAACCAGTACCTGTAAGCCCTACCACACTGACTGCTGCTGGAAGTTGTTTTACAGGTTCTAGTGTCACCAGTGAACTAGTCTGTAAGGTATGTGTATAAATAACCAGTACCTGTAAGCCCTACCACACTGACTGCTGCTGGAAGTTGTTTTACAGGTTCTAGTGTTACCAGTGAACTAGTCTGTAAGGTAGGTGTATAAATAACCAGTACCTGTAAGCCCTACCACACTGACTGCTGCTGGGAGTTGTTTTACAGGTTCTAGTGTCACCAGTGAACTAGTCTGTAAGGTATGTGTATAAATAACCAGTACCTGTAAGCTCTACCACACTGACTGCTGCTGGGAGTTGTTTTACAGGTTCTAGTGTTACCAGTGAACTAGTCTGTAAGGTAGGTGTATAAATAACCAGTACCTGTAACCCCTACCACACTGACTGCTGCTGGAAGTTGTTTTACAGGTTCTAGTGTTACCAGTGAACTTGTCGGTAAGTGGGTGTATAAATAACCAGTACCTGTAAGCCCTACCACACTGACTGCTGCTGGGAGTTGTTTTACAGGTTCTAGTGTTACCAGTGAACTTGTCGGTAAGGTAGGTGTATAAATAACCAGTACCTGTAAGCCCTACCACACTTACTGCTGCTGGGAGTTGTTTTACAGGTTCCAGTGTTACCAGTGAACTTGTCGGTCAGGTAGGTGTATAAATAACCAGGACCTGTAAGCCCTACCACACTGACTGCTGCTGGGAGTTGTTTTACAGGTTCTAGTGTCACCAGTGAACTAGTCTGTAAGGTAGGTGTATAAATAACCAGTACCTGTAAGCCCTACCACACTGACTGCTGCTGGGAGTTGTTTTACAGGTTCTAGTGTTACCAGTGAACTAGTCTGTAAGGTAGGTGTATAAATAACCAGTACCTGTAAGCCCTACCACACTGACTGCTGCTGGGAGTTGTTTTACAGGTTCTAGTGTTACCAGTGAACTTGTCGGTAAGGTAGGTGTATAAATAACCAGTACCTGTAAGCCCTACCACACAGACTGCTGCTGGAAGTTGTTTTACAGGTTCTAGTGTTACCAGTGAACTAGTCTGTAAGGTAGGTGTATAAATAACCAGTACCTGTAAGCCCTACCACACTGACTGCTGCTGGAAGTTGTTTTACAGGTTCTAGTGTTACCAGTGAACTAGTCTGTAAGGTAGGTGTATAAATAACCAGTACCTGTAAGCCCTACCACACTGACTGCTGCTGGGAGTTGTTTTACAGGTTCTAGTGTCACCAGTGAACTAGTCTGTAAGGTAGGTGTATAAATAACCAGTACCTGTAAGCCCTACCACACTGACTGCTGCTGGAAGTTGTTTTACAGGTTCTAGTGTCACCAGTGAACTAGTCTGTAAGGTAGGTGTATAAATAACCAGTACCTGTAAGCCCTACCACACTGACTGCTGCTGGGAGTTGTTTTACAGGTTCTAGTGTCACCAGTGAACTAGTCTGTAAGGTAGGTGTATAAATAACCAGTACATGTAAGCCCTACCACACTGACTGCTGCTGGGAGTTGTTTTACAGGTTCTAGTGTTACCAGTGAACTTGTCGGTAAGGTAGGTGTATAAATAACCAGTACATGTAAGCCCTACCACACTGACTGCTGCTGGGAGTTGTTTTACAGGTTCTAGTGTTACCAGTGAACTAGTCTGTAAGGTAGGAAACATTATTCTTATCATAGAATATAGTTATGTGTGGCCATTAGTCCCCTATCACTGTCACTTGAGTGAGTTGGTTGATCTATCTAAGTTTGTCAGTCTGTCCGTCCCTTAAGAAATCTGGAAACTGCTATCACTAAAACAGTTTCTAAAGTCAGGTATGGGAGTAACATCTTTGGATTTTGGAATAACTTGAAAATATCAAGTCTGTGTTAATGATTGATGCATATTGTTTACTGTTTCTTTTCATGGATATTGTTGTTGCTTTGGCAACTGAAACGGGAACATTTAAGTTATATTCAGCTATTTTGGTTAAGCTCAATGCATTGTAGTAAATTGATTTTACTTGTTCTTGTGTAGGCATGTGATATAAAGACTACTTCTTTATTACATATTGTCATTTGTATTGTCTTATTTCAGTCTATTATGAATGCGTGTAAGATACTGAACGACAGGATGGCCCCAGTTAGGAGTAAGCTAGATGACCCTACATGGTTAGAGGTAGTTAATCAATGTTTCGCTGATGGTGTGGACCTGGCTACACACGCTTGGTTCAAGCCACACTCTGACGGCTTCTACAAATATAACTCATATGGTGTCACATGTACAGAGGTAGAGTTTGATGTACTGACAGGGGAACATGAGATAACTAGAGTGGACATGTTGTTTGATTGTGGTGAAAGGTGAGTGCTGGTTTTATACAGTGTTAATTAGGGCCCTGCAAATTTTTTGCAGGTGCCCTAAAGTAATCACCCTGTCCGTCTGTCTGTCCGTCCGTCCGTGGGTCCGTCTGTCCGTCAACATTTTTCATGTTTTTTCTTAATAACTTGCAAACCGTTATAGGTATCGACTTCAAACTTTAAACATAAGGTCACAGCAACAATACACTATTGTATGCCAAGCTATGTTACTCCAGCTACAATATTGTAAGAATTATGGCCCTTTGTAAAATTACAATTTTCCTCATTTTTCATCTTTTTTTCTACATTACTTCAAAACCGTTACAGATATTCAAATGAAACTTGCTATACATATTGACAGTGACAATACGCACATTTGTAGCAAAGGGCAACAACTCTAGCTTTAATAAATTTTGGCTTGTGCCCCTTTTTCGACTTCAAAACTTTAACATTGGCCTTAGTTCAAAATGTTTTTTCTTAATAACTTGCAAACCGTTAAAGGTATCGACTTCAAACTTTAAACATAAGGTCACAGCAACAATACACTATTGTATGCAACGTTATGTTACTCCAGCTACAATATTGTAAGAATTATGGCCCTTTGTAAAATTATAATTTTCCTCATTTTTCATCTTTTTTTCTACATTACTTCAAAACCGTTACAGATATTCAAATGAAACTTGCTATACATATTGACAGTGACAATACGCACATGTGTAGCAAAGGGCAACAACTCTAGCTTTAATAAATTTTGGCTTGTGTCCCTTTTTTTACTTCAAAACTTTTACATTGGCCATAGTTCAAAAACTTTTCAAGATATTCAAATGAAACTTGCAATACTTATTGACAATGATAACAACAGGGCCCTGATCACGACAGTGATGGTTCTAGTTGGCCTTTAAAACGACATGGAGGATTGTGTTTATGTGCAAATGTGTTAACCTCTTAAAATAAAGTCATTATATATAACCAATTCAGAGATAAGCAAGCCCATTGTATTTTACAAATTAAAAACTGATGTGTGATACTTACAATATTTTTACTACCAAAATTGAATCTTTGAAGTGCTCAACTGCATTGAATTTTCAATTGACTTCCAGCCTAAGGTCAATTTTGCTATATCTCTGTATACATTTAAAGTATTTCTTTCATCTATGTTCTGATGGTTTATTTTTCAGTATTAACCCATTTTTGGATGTTGGTCAAGTGGAAGGAGCATTTGTAATGGGGATAGGTTATTGGTTATTGGAAGAGTCCATTTATGACAGGGAAACAGGGAAATATCTCACTAATGGAACATGGGTAATTCGTTGTGATCCAGATTTCATTTTAGTTGATATTATTTCTAGACGAATCCACTTATAAATTGTTATAGAACAAACCATTGATGATTTGTTGCATGGATATATTGAAAGCGTTATGTTTAATAAAATCAGAACATATTATATAACTATTTAATAATTACTTGGCAGTCAGTAAAATTTGTAACTGAACAATTTTAAATTATTGTCACAGAGAAATATGTATGTATATGTCTGTGTTTTTGCATACAAAACAGATCATGATGATTGCAGTCAGTAAAAATCAATAACATTGATAAAAAAGATAGACACTGTGTATGTTGTTACCACATTCTTACTTCAATGGACTATCTGGTCAAATCTTCTGAATCATCTCAATCTGAGTTAAATCTCATCTCAAGCATCGACATGACTTGTGTCTTTAAGTTATTTTCCAATGAAGATTGGATTAAAAATTGACATCACACAATAGAAAACATTATTCTGAATGTATTACATGTACAATGTATTAGGATATAAAAAGTTTGAACTTTGGATTAATTTCTAATGCAGACTTTGATTTTCGCAAAATCTCAATTTGAGATGAGATTTCTGCTTGAGATGTTTCCTTAGATCAGTGCCAGTTCTATGTTCTATGTTACAGGATTACAAGCCTCCATCATCCAAAGATATACCCATAGATTTCAGGATTAAACTACTCAAAGATGCACCTAATCCACTAGGTATCCTCAGGTCAAAAGGTCAGTCCATACAACCCATACTATTAGGAGCCATTCTTATCCAGTCAAATTTAATACACATGAATACCAGTCGGTAGCACTGTGGTCTAGTGGATAACTACTGCAGATTTAGAAGTCTCTGGTTTGAAAATCAGCCGAGGGTGGCACAGAATTGTTTCTGAAATGCTTTTCAGTGTTTTCCAACCAAACTAAATATAGAATGGTTGGAAACATTGAGTAAGTATTTTGTGTATCATGGTATACACCAGGTACTTTAAAGAACCAAGGAGTCTATTAAAAAGAGGGCTAGGTTATCGCACCCAGAATGTTTATAATTCCATCACTATATTGACAGTACTGATATTGTTCAGTTAAATATATGGTTACAAATGTTTAAATTTCAGCATGTGGGGAGCCACCATTGTGTATGAGTTGTTCGGTGTTGTTTGCCTTGAAGCATGCTGTGGAGGCTGCTAGGAAGGAGGTTGGACGTGATGCATACTTTGTTCTTGGTAAGTCTCTACCTTAACCCACATCATTCTACTGCAAAATCATTGATATTTATGGGGAATTAAATTTTGTGGTTCACCATCAACCACAAAATCAAATCCCATCAAACAATAGTTTTGATCCTTGTATTTATTACCTGAAATACAAAATCCACGAATTAACATCCCATTGAAATGGTTTTTTACCAAAACCACAAAATTTTGTCCCATCGAAACTAAATGATTTTGCAGTGTAATTATATACATACCAGTATATGTTTACTATGGTTTAGCCAAATGTTCTCAGACCAAAATCTATGCCTAGTTTCATTGACTTAAATCTATAATGGGATAAGAACTTGAACTGTCTACTGTATGGCGCCATAACCAAGCAATTGGAATATGCACACATCAGACCTCATGGCGTTCACAGCATCATCCCTGAAAAAGGTTGTCACTATAAGCAGTACCAAAGTGATTATAGCACACCAGTAATAGGTGTAGACTATAAACCGCTTTTTTGGTGACAATGGATGGCAGATAGCTTGACTGCCAAAAGTGCCAATCTGAATGTTATAGGTCTATAACTCAGGTGAAAGGAATCTGCATAACTTGACATGAGGCATCCTAATTTATTTGCCTTCCACATTATGATCAGGGGTTGTCACAAAGGAGTAATGGTTAGTACAAAAGTTCATTTATCACAGAAATATTGTTGACAAATGGCCACAATCAATATACATTAACAATCTTTAATGTATATTACCTTGTCTTGTTGGCCAATGACCAATGTGGCAGGAAAATACAGATTGACCAGGTATATGGACTGTAAATGCTAGATGTGATGAGTTGTACCTTTTATAATTATGTTCTGATTCATTATGTTTACAGATGGTCCAGCAACAGTAGAAGTGCTACAACAAGCATGTTTGACTGACATAGAAGCTTACAAGGTCATCTGATCTCAAGGTCATGTGATTTCAAGGTCATGTGATCTCAAGGTCATGTAATCTCATGGTCATGTAATCTCAAGGTCAAGTGATTGGACATCTTTTTCCAAAGTACATTAATGTGAAGGTCACCAACAGACTAAGCAACATGAACATTCAGACTCATAGATGCTGTCGTGCTAAACTTGCCTAAACATATTTAGCTGTGAACTGTTGTGTTCACCCTATAGTCATGTCTATATGGAACCTAGTTAACGGTTAAACTGTTTGAAAGCTAAAATAAGTTCCATACTGGAATTATCAGTCCTTACAGTAATACTAGTAAATAAATATGTTATGTGGTTTACTCTCATCAGATTACTGTTTTCTTTTGATATTTATGAAATTTGGTCATAATGTTTAATTCTGAAAATCTATATTAAGTTAGCAACTATGGCGGCTGTGGTAAGAACTATGCAGGCACAATTAAAAGGCTTTTGAACACTCTATAGGCCACAGTTTTTACCTTTTTGAAAAGAAACTGGCCTCAATGTTTCTGGCTGCAAAAATCCAGGCCATATTTGCAAATGGGTCACAGCAAGCCAAAAACTAGATCCATCTACCCGGTATGAATATTTTATTTCTTGTAAAAAAGCATATGTCCTCAGGTGAGTGCTGTAGTGCCAATGGCCTTCAGGTTTTTCAATACTCAGTGGTGTTTTACTAATACTCGTTCAATGTAAAGATTACCTAATACTCCATGATGAAAAACTTTCTAAAAGCATTTTATCAACACATTGTACTCTATAATGTAAAATTGCCTACATATGCTTATTTTTATGATAAAGATCATGAGATTGTACAGATTTTAGAATTGATCATTAAATGCAAATCTAATCAAACTGTGCTACAAAATGTATATACATGTACATGTGTATAGCTTGCCCACATTGACATGAGCTTGACCTATTGATTAGCATAATTTGACAGTCGATATATTGTCTACGTTTATAACACCGATTGTATGTTTTCATAATCGGGGAGTATCACGAAGACGCTCGACTTGTAATATAAACACAAATCTGAAATACCGATATTGCACGATTTGCGTGCGGAAATTGATATATTCAACGCAAGAATCTTGTAATATATTCTTGCATAAGGGTCAGGCTCAGGTCAAATAAGCCAAGCTATATCACATGTTAGCAACATAGAATCAGGGATGTTTTAGTGTCTTCCCTGAACAAAGCAACTATAATGGCATTTATTGTAATTGTAATTATAATTATGACTTATATAACTATGTATTTATTACCTCTGTCTGATTTATATGCATAATGTACAATAATATATCATTTGTGTGGTATATGTCAGTTTGTATTGTAGTTTTCAGAACATTTTTCATGTCATCATTATACTGATGCAATATACCTGTATGCAAATAGGATCAGGTTAATGTATACAGCCTAGAAATGCCCATAGTTCAGGTTCTGTTTACTGTTTTATCAAAGTTTTTACAGAAATCTTAAACTGACGTTAATATTATAATTTAAGTATACTTTAAAAACCACACATTTGGGACAGAAATGGTTTGTAAGAGTTGGTTATACCGGAATGATAATGTATATTGAACAACTATACGCCACAATTCGGAGCTATTAAAGAATTTGAAATAGTTAGAATTTAAAAGCCAATTTAAGTTTTCCGTAAGTGTATGATTTAGTTGCATTAACAAGGAAGGTGTTAATTCTAGCAGTGATAATTGTGAGACAGAACATCATAAAATGAATCATATGTACCTTAGTGCAAAGGTAGGCAAACTAGGAAAACAGAAATTTATCAACAAAATAGAAGTAACTTCACTTTACGATGTCCGGGTGTAAAAACTTTTTTTTTTAATGCTGAGGACTGCATTTTAATCATTTTTATTGTATTGTATACCCATTTAGACAACTCCATGTGAATTTTAAAACATTTTTATTGTCATTGAAGAGAGAAATTACTATTTTTATTTCCCTACACCCAGCGTAAGAACGTACTGCTCAAACAAATGGAGTCAACTGCATGATAAATAAAATAAGTCCCCAACAGATGACACAATAAAAACAGGATAGTGTTTAAATCTAATGATAATGATTATTTCTTCAGTCAAAAGTGTAAAAATGATGTCAGGTCAAATTATAAAGTAGATAAAAATAAAAATGTAACCCTACCCTCCTTGAAATTAAAGCATTTTTTTGCATATTGTCGATAAGTACCTTATAGATAAATGGCAATAAAATATGAACTAAACAATTGGCACCATTGAATTTTTTTTCAAAAATAACTTCAATGTGTGCGTAATGTTTTAACAAAATTTTGAAAAGTTTTACCAAGCGGTTTTGAAAAAATACATTTCAGAAATCCATAGTAACCCGTTTTTTATCTATTTACCACATATTAATTCCTATAAAATTAAAGAAAAAAAATAAAAATAATTTTTTTTCTCCAAATTACACTTTAAAGTGATGTCACGAAGCCAAAACATTGTCTTGTAACTAAAAAAAAAAGAAAAAAGAAAAAAAGAATAAAAATATTTTGGCTCTAGTGGGGGTTGAACCCACAACCTATAGGAAATCAGTCAATTTGTCATAAAATTACCAAACATGAGAACTCTTCAAAAGGAGATTCTTTATTAGACCCGGATATCCTTTAGTAGGAGTACTTGGCAGATATGTATTTAGCTTGTGAAAGTCTTGAGTTCTAGCAAACAAGACAATCAGCATTTATACTAAATTATAACTAAATTATATAAACATTATAGGACTGGCTGTTACAGTAACAGTGTGTGTATATTTTTGTACATTTGTTTTCCATAATCAGGCATCAGGATATGAGATATGACGTTGACGTCCTACGTTAATTGCTCGCCCAATTGGGTTATCCCGGTGGCGAGGGTAAATAAATACGACAAACCTACGCTATAGAACATTGCTGGGTTTGCCATTAGTTAATGTACGCTGCAATATTTATATTTTGTGACTATGTTGTTATTGTATAGTGTTGTATATACCTAGATATATAGATTAGACCTGTTGAAGTGTATTGTTTTATATTCAAATATGTTTTAAATAATTCTATGTATTGCACTACCTCTTATATTTTATGGAGAAATAAAAAATTCTGCAAAGCAGATAAAATGTTTTGAAATAAATCAGACAATGTGTCTTTATTCCAAACACACCAACACTATTCAAAATAGATATCTAATGTACAGCTTATTGGGACAAATGAGAATAGTCTCCCTTGATAAGGTGTCTGGTTAAGTCCAATATTGGATTGTCTCTCCTCCTAACTTAAACAATTTTTTAAAAAAACAATCGGTATGATTTTAACAACTTGGGAAAGAAATAAAAATGTGTTTAACAAACAATTGACCAATATACCAGTACATTTTCTAGGTATAGTATGTGGCATTCTAAACTTATGTTTTATCAATACATGTAATTTATATTCTCATATTTACTTTTGCATATTTTTGTTAGTTATATTTTGTTGTATACAGTGTGCTATTTATTGCATTATACAGCTGTGTGTCCATGATTTGGTGCTTTTTTATCTTTTTTTTTATATTTTGTTCTGAACATTTTGTATTATAAATACATTGTATGTGGTGTTCTAAATTCATGAGATAGTTTTTATTAAGTTACTGGCATGATTATTTTTCTGTGTTTATAATATTACATATCTTTTAATAATAAAATTATTTGAAAATTTATTATGTCTCATATGTATGCGTATTTGGTGCACATGTAATACATTGACTATGCTGCATAATCTTGCTTTTTATTACAATAATTATATTCTGGCTTTTTTTATTTTAAATTAGCCGTTTTTGTGTAACAACATCAACAGATTGTTGCACTGCATGAGATTTGGTAAACATTGGTGCCATACCTTTTTGATAAAGCGCAATTCTTTTAGATCTTTATATTCATTATCATAAATTTTATGAATCACAATTCCTTAAGATCTTTATTATACATTATCATTAATTTTATGAATCGCAATTCTTTTAGATCTTTATAGACATTATCATTAATTTTTATGAATCGCAATTCTTTCAGATCTTTATAGACATTATCATTAATTTTTATGAATCGCAATTCTTTTAGATCTTTATAGACATTATCATTAATTTTTATGAATCGCAATTCTTTTAGATCTTTATAGACATAATCATTAATTTATGAAACGCAATTCTTTTAGATCTTTATAGACATTATCATTAATTTTATGAAATGCAATTCTTTTAGATCTTTATAGACATAATCATTAATTTTATGAAACGCAATTCTTTTAGATCTTTATAGACATAATCATTAATTTTATGAAACGCAATTCTTTTAGATCTTTATAGACATAATCATTAATTTTATGAAACGCAATTCTTTTAGATCTTTATAGACATTATCATTAATTTTATGAATCGCAATTCTTTTAGATCTTTATAGACATTATCATTAATTTTATGAATCGCAATTCTTTTAGATCTTTATAGACATTATCATTAATTTTATGAATCGCAATTCTTTTAGATCTTTATAGACATTATCATTAATTTTATGAATCGCAATTCTTTTAGATCTTTATAGACATAATCATTAATTTTATGAATCGCAATTCTTTTAGATCTTTATATACATTTTCATTTTTTTAAAGAGCAAAAATTCTTATAGATCTGAATACACAAAAAATGTACATTATCACTGGTTATTTTATATGCATGTACAATGTGTGTTATTGTTGTTTCATTATATATTTGTTACATATACACTTATACCAGGAATGTTATGACATTTTTAGTCAAGTGCTTTGAATAAAGTTATCTAGATAAAAACTAACTGTTGTTACATTATTTTTTATGCTCCCCGAAAATTTGGAGAGCACATAGTTGCTGCTTTGTCCCTCGGTCCATCCATAATTTTGTCCGGAAGCCGAACTAAAAAAGTATCATCATGAAACTTTGTAGGTAGATAGATCTCAATGAGTAGATGTCTGTGACAGCTTCTAGTTTAAGTTTGTATCAGTTTTATGTATCTTTTCTTTGAAGATGGTGTTCTGTATTCAAGTCCAATGTAAAATGACTATTACAAGATTTATTTTACGTCAGACATACACAATCACACAGCCATTTTCACACATAAAATTATTGTTCCGTTCTGTTTGAAATTAATTTTTGCAGTTCATTAATATCATGAGATAACATAACATAACCAAATGGTTTTTAAATTTACCTTGGGTGTAGAAGGTTCAAATTCTAGTTCTGAGGAGTCCTGGTTTGAAACGGCTAGTAAGTCGGGGTGCTGCTAGTGAATTAGATATTGTGTGTGTACCAGTTTAATGTCAAGCACTAATGAACTTGGATGTTATATGTTAGACATGACTGTCCTTTCAAAGTATGCCTCTGCGATGGTTAGTGTTTTTGACGTCTAATCAGGTGTCCACCGGGTTCAAATCCAGATGGAAGCACTCATATATGTGCCTGTCATGTTTCAGCAGAAAGCTGACCCGCAAACTAAGACTATGTTCAGCTCAGCAATAATTTAAAACAAATGAAGACATAATGTGTTGTAAGTTTTTATTTTTATCACAGATAAAGAACATTATATTCAATATATTTTAGGTAATAAAAAGCCATGTGAAAAGAACAATACTATTATAAATTTATACATCCATTAATACAACAACTCGGGCAAAGGTATCAATATTGTCAGGTGTCCGTTGCCTAAGCAAGGTGCTATGAAGCGCTTTCCACAGGAGGTAACCCATGCCTTCTATATTTAATTGAACGGGAGGTTACTGAATGAAGGCGCTCTGTAGCGCTTCCTGTTTGGCAATGGACACCTGTTCTCAACTTGAACATCACAGAGGTCTTATAATGCTTAACAAATGTAAAAGAAAACAAACATGCTACTTGGTTATTAGTGGCAAACGATGCTTAAGAATTGGCTAACTAAGATTTTGGCTGTTCATAACAATACATAGTTCCCGTTTATAATACTTAAATGGATATTAATGACGAAAGTGTCAATAATATGCTGGAATACTAAATTTTTTATTAATTAAATAATTTGCATACCGGTTATAAATGCAAAAATTAAAACATGTCTGTTCATTCCTTTGTATGATATCTTAATAAAGCAAGAACTGCATACACAACAACAGCCTTCAATAAATTGTGACAACATCTAATTTAATGGTCCGGACAAAAAGACCCCTTGGACCTCTTGGTTGTAAATAAAACAAGAGCAATAGCCCAATGAATACAGGTTTTACAAATGATGGGCAAATAAGCTTTTTATACAAAAATGAATATTTCTACTTATTTTGAATTGTGTCCTACATGTGTACATTAAAAAAAATGTCAACAAGCAGATGAGTCCATGTTGGTTAATATATGGTCACAAACAGAACATTTAACAAAAAATTGGCAAAAATATCACTAGATAAATAAATAATGGATCTTCATACTTAACATTCAAACTGCTCATAGGTATTGTAATAGTCATTGAATTTAAATATACACAATGGTTTAGTTGATATATATAGTCTATGGGAATGGTTTAGGTAGTGGATTAACGACCATACTTTCAATACATTCAAACACCGTGTGAGGATCCTGGTCAGCATTCACGTGTTGAGCATCAAGATAAAAGTCCGCAATCTCTTCAACGTATGTATGATATTGTGAAAGCCTCTTACGGACTTCCTCCTCTGTGTCAGACGGATGCTTGCATAGACGATCTTTGACTTCCTGTGACTGAGGTGGGTTGTATAACATGTGATAACGTTCACCGGTGATTGGGTCCGTCTCTCTCAAGGTCAAACGTTCAAGGACAGAATCATTTGGTACATCAAGGAAGAAACATCTGAAAATGCACAAAATAGAACATCCATGTAGTAATATATTTATGAAAACCAATACAATACTTGTACAGCCATACATGTTGAAAGAAGGTCATAAGTAACTCCCAAAAAATCAGAAATATGGCACTAGACTTGAAGTTGCTGTATAATACTGATACTAAATGTTTATGAGACACAGCCTGTGACACTGGTGCATACTGGTAAGTCATTCTATAAAACCGTCTACAAACATTCAGGGTTACACATCATATCGATCTAAGATTAAGGTTTTTGAATTATGGATCAGAAACAATTTGGTTTACAGATGAACAGCCAGAGAAAGACAAACAGTCATGTGCATATATATCCTTGCTTCTTTGAACAGAGAAATCTACCTTGATAGCCCTGTTGTCGAGCATTTGCTTTAAGTGTTAGAGGTCTTAAAATGGTACTAGTATATCGCTGGCTTGAATGAGAAGGTCATAACTACTACTTACGACCTTATAAGGCTGAAACATTTTTTGAAATCTGCATCATAAGGTGCTTCTTATAAGCCCATTGACATGAAAATCGGAACTAGTCATGTTGACCAAACTGATATGTAAACCGCTTGTTTTATCATAGGTAAAGAGAAATTTTCAGACAGTTTTTTTTGTGTTTTCTCAAAATATGGACTTTGTACTTGCGACCTTCTCATTCTAAACCAGCGATATGTCCCTTGCTTGACATTCGGCATTGTAAGTTCAAGATAACTGGCTGGCACCAAGTGTCATGATAGTCTATGATAGGAATAGGGTTAACCAGTGGGATTTTGAAATTTGAACACCGAGCATCAAATTTGAATAAAATTAAGATAGACGAAAATTTTACAATTTGTCTACCTGTTTGGTACAAATCCATCTTTAGTGAGTGTTTCAGCTTGTTCTCTGGTTCTAGGATATCCATGTAACACCCAACCTCTACTTACACAATCTAACTGTGACAATCTAGCTGATAGTATACTCATTACAATATTGTCAGGAACTGAAATATAACAGATTTATGATGTCATAGATAATTGTCATTGAGTATATTTCTTTTCGACTGGCACAGTATTGAAGAAGTATTGCTATTTTAAAAGTAATAGATTCATTAGACTTCTTATACATTTACCTACTGTAAACACGCAAAACTTCGGGGGAAGATTTGAAATTATTTAATATTGCCTCACTAGAACTGTTCATATGAGCCATGTGTACTAGTATGGTACATACAAGCTCAAGTAGTGTAATAAAGACAAAGATAAGCTAGACATACTCACCCATCATGCCCCGGTCAATATAAGCCTTGGCTGCCATGCCTTGTTTGGTTTCATCAGTTATAGCTTGTTTCATCAGATGTCCACATGATACTATAATATAACCATGAGAAAATGTATTCAAAACAACGAATATCTAACAACTCAACCTATCAAGTTCTCAATTACATAAGTCATGAAGAAAGATGAAAAGTAGGACATTGAAGGTAGCTTTCAACTGAAACAGCTGAGCACAGAAAACAGGAAGCATACAAAGTGGTCAAAATCCTCTTAACTCAAAGGGACATTTAACTGAACCTATATATACCATAAAAGATATAAAACTGTTTGAAGTATACAATTGCATTCCTGCATTGGTGTCATCATTTTTTAAACAAATGTATTTTTGAGCGTATTATCATGCAAGTTCTACAACTTATATTAATCAATCTTGACACCTCAACTCTTTGGTATCATATTTCTCCTCTGTGGTATATGATGCAGCCACAGAGTAATTGATCTGAACACCACTCTACCACCGAGGTTAACAAGGCTGATGACAACATTCAGTGGCCGACCAATCTCATACCTTAATTTTTTAGCCCCCAACAGGCAGACTATTGATCTACTACATTCTTGTACATCTAGAAGCTTCAGACCATCTATAAAACTATATCTGTGTCTTTGTTAGATAATAGAATATCAACAACAAATTCAAAAATAACAGGATGGATTTAACACTTACCATTGACTATGTTATATTTATTGGCTAACAATGAAGCCTGTACTCCCTTGCCTGAACCTGTAGCACCCAGTAAGACAATCCTTGGTGTATGTGGAGCATTGGATCGTGCTTGACTACTGAGGAATGTATAAACTGAAAAACAATATAGTAAGTAAGTAAAGACTTTATTTAACGAGGCTACACATTTGGTTACCCAGTTATCTTCCATGTGACCATTAACAATATATCTATCTTGAATAATTTCATAATTGAATGACCAGAAATTATTTGAAGCAGGTTTACACAAGCTTTTGAATTTCAATGGTCATTTTGATGCTGTAAAATCATTTAATTTCGCTGGTACAAATTTATTTTAGTTTTGGTAAAAAAAAACATTTAGGTGGGATGTTAGTTCGTGGATTTTGTATTTCAAGTAACAAATATGAGGGTCAAAATTACTATTTGGTGGTATTTGATCTCTTGGTTAAAGGTTAACCACACAATCCACGAAATTTAATCCCCCATGAGAACGAATGATTTTACAGTATTTTAATATGAAGATACATCTATAGTTTGATTGAATGAACACTTAACTCACACCAATGACATCATTAGATTCATTACATAACTGTACTTTTGTTTACCGGATGAATTTGTTAAGTACATCACATTTCATCTCATATTCTATAAAATCATTGATTTTCGTATGGGATTAAATTTTGTGGATTTTGTTGTTCACCTTAACAATGAAATCTAATCCCGTCTAATATTTACTTTGACCGTTGTATTTATTACCATTATGCTTAATTCAACAAATTTACATCCCATCCAAATGGTCTCTTTTACTTTATGTAAACCCAGAAATTTCGTCCCATCAAAATTAAATGATTTTACAGTAAGAGGCGATGTTGCCGTAACTTTGTGGCTTTGGATTGTTCGTACGCTGCTGTATTTATATAAAAGTCATTGACATACCACTGATTTATGAGGACATATTATTTTTCATCTTTTAATACAAAACCAGGAAATCCACAAGCGGGTGAACTAGCATATATTTTATAGTCAAGGACAACAATATATGCACATATTTAGACATACCGTATCATGTTTTAATACATAACCAGGAAGCCCATATATTTTGTTGTCAAAGACGACAATACCTGCACATAACAACATCTGATGGCTTACATTTATATCAATGCCATACAGAGGGTCTATCACGAGTTGTCACAGTCAATAGATATAAATTTATATTTAATGAGTTTTGGAAAAAACTTAAGCGAGCCTCTGGTGAGCTTTATAATATCACACTAAAAACGCAAAATATGCTTAGTTTTATTGGAAAAGCACACCCATGTAGAATAGCTTTATACTGCACATGTTATGTATAAGATTAAACGTACTCGCCATACTAACCTGGATACAAGGAAAGTCATGTGATATAAGATGGTACTTACCTTGAGAAAACACATCTGCTTTAGGTTGATCTGCATTGACAGTTTTAGAACATTTGCTGAAGCATTCTGCTATACCCTCAAAATGTCGGTGATAGACTATAAGCTTGTTGATCATATCTTCCTCCGTATAACCTTCCACTTCTTTCAGACGATTCTGTACGTCCGTACTCGTCGGCCAATCAAATGTGGTATGGTAAATATCTGATCAAAAACAAGGAAACATGCTGTTAAAAAGAGCAATATAAATAATCTGTAAATGGTTACTCGTCGGCCAATCAAATGTGGTAAAGTAAATTTCTGGCCAAACATAAGGAAACAAGTTGTTAAAAAGAGTAATATAAATAATTGGTACTGGTTGGCAAATCAAATAATGTATAGTATATATATCCAGCTTAATACTAGTATAAGGAAATAAGTTTTCAAAAATGGAGAACATAAATCACTAGATAGCTTATATAACCATCAGAAATATTTCCATTTATTGGTTAAAACAGTCATGTTTAAACAGTATGTTCAATACATGCAATTGCTAAGTTACACAATGACCTGACCACAGCTTGAGTTTTTGATAAGGATCAAAGAAAGCTGTCAGATCAAAGGAAGTTCATAATAAGACAGCAGCCACAAGAATACTTCAAGGAAACAAACATCAGACAGACCAATTCTACTTCTACTAGTATTTGATTATTTTTTTTGAAAATAGGGTGTTCCAGAATTTATTGCAATTTTCAATTATATACTGAACAAAGGTATTAATTAGTCACTGGTTAAATTGATATTTTTCAAACAGTATTTTAGTAAACTGTACATATGACAGACAGTTACCTTCAATCACATGCTCTTAGTATAACATACAGACTGGCTCAGCTTAAACCTTCCATTTAAATACAACACTTAACCTAAATATGACAATTGTAAAAAACCAATTAGTACTGTACCTAATATTCAAGTTGCTAGGTAACAATACCAATCTGAAAGTGTTCCTCAATTCCTTGAAATTGCTCGTTAATGCAGTTTAGCTTTGAAAGGCTCCAGGTCCAAATTTATTTGTCACAAACTGATTAATTTTGAACAAGACTGAATGTCAGGGATCACTTACTCCTTAGGTCAGTGAAAATCTAGAAGGACCAGAGAAAGACTTGAAGGACAATTCTTTTCTGTCAAACCAGTAACCAAAATAGTTAGTGTCAAGCCAAGAATGTATAATTTTAATCCTTTTAACTAGCCCTGATTATGTTTACTAGCCCTAGGTAAACTAGACCTGTAGACCAAACAGGGCTGGTATTCACAAGGCTTCTTAAGGTTAAACTTAAATATTTTTACTTAAGTTAAAAAATTGACATGAACTTAAGTCCCAAGAAACTAAGAATAACCCATATATGCTTTGTGATTTTTATAGTGCTTCCCATAATGCATCTCACCTATATAAAAAGTTTAAAAACTTTGTTTTTCTGTGTAGCTGAAACACTTAAGGAAATTTGAAGACTTTAAGAAAATCCTAAGTTTTCACTTAAGTTGCTTTGTGAAAAGCACCCCAGAAGAGTAGCAGTGTTACCCACCTCCACTTGTTGGATCTACACGCTTCCCCTGAGCTCTTTCTATCAGAACTGTATCCGGTGCATCCAATATTACTGAACAAAAAAATACCAAACAAGTCAATTAACGCAAATAGAATGAGTCATGTGTTTAACAATAAAAATGTATCATAGAGCTTCAAGCAATTTTAAATGCAGGATGTCTTACACACAATCAGTTGTGTTTGTAATCTTGCTGCTTGTAGAACATCATAAAGCTACACAAAAAATAAAGGGGTATCATATAAAATGTAGGGCTGTAACGGTACGCTCACCTCACGATATGATACGTACCGTCAATTTTTCTAGCAGTTCGGTATATTTCGGTATGATACAATATTCTTTATCAGCAGCTTAAATACTTCCATTTTTAAGTGACAATGAATTTGTTGATTCTATAACAGCAATTATTATGTGGCTATCAACTATTTTAAATGATTTTCTTCAATATGAGGCATATCTTAATACAATGAAAACGAATGATGCGTGGTAATTATACATAATCAGAGGCCTCTCAGACATTTTCGTTCTCTGAATATTATTTTTGCTCATAAAAAAGCTTAAACCAAACCGTACCGAAATTTGCAACTCTTGTACCGTGAACCGTGTGGGACTGAAGTCTGCGGTCTTTCGTGTACCGCGGTATACCGTTACAGCCCTAATAAAATGCTGACTCGTATGGAAACATAAGGAGCATTTATATACAGTCTAACCTAACTTCAACCTGACTTAAACAGCCAGTTAACACATTGTAGAACACATCTGTCAATTACTGACAAATCATTTAATTTCGGTAAGACGAAATTTCGTCGTTTTGGTAAAAAAGACTTTCGATGGGACGTTTATTCATGGAATTTTATTTCAGGTTATACATACAATGGTCAAACTTATTGTTCGATGGGATTTAATTTTGTGGTTGTAGGCGAATCAGGAAATTTCATCTAGTCAAAATAAAGTCGATATTGAAAGTAAAGCCTACCAGAATGTTTAGGATATATTCCAACAGCTTGCAAGGCTTGTGCTTGTTCTCTAGTCTGCGGGAAACCTTCCATCACCCAACCTTTCTTCACACAATCAAATAACTTCATCCTTTCTTCTAATATCTTCACCCATAGATCAGTTGGTAGAGTCTGCAAATATTAGTACATGATTGTATGTAACACTTAATACTAAGTAAATGAAGGTTGTGTAAATTAAAAATACAACAAAAAGTCAAAGTCTAAGATTGCATATTGGGGATTATATCTCGAAACAAATAATTCTCTACTACATGCAATTAAACTTTTGGTAGTAGACATAATCAGGCGCATGTATCTTTAATATGGCTCTTGACTATTTGATCGTACACTGACAAAATTTTGCTAGTCGTGAGAGCCATAAGACCCATCTGAGGGCTAAATATTTAAAGAAATTTAAAATTCTTACAAACTATCACATGTGTATGTTATATTCCGCAAATCTTCAAAAGTAAACAACAACATGTAAGCACCTTATTTCCATATCATTGATGTCATTAATTAATTTCTAAAACATGACTAACACAAAATGACATTTACCTGATTTTTCTGTACAAATGCTTGAGCTTCAACTTTCAGGTTAGATTCTGCGTCAGATATTAGGTTGTCTGGAGTAATATGGGCTGTTCGTAGTTTGCCTGACACCATCTTTGATATTGTTCTCTTTCCAGAAGCTGGGGGACCAATAATCACTATCTGTGGTACTGAAATACACATCTAACATTGAACATAGTGTTCATTGTTTATATATTGGTGCTTATGTAAGTTTCTCAACTTTGAGTAACCAAATTCTATATATATGCACTACAACAAAGGTGAATCAGTTGCCAGACAAGATTCCAATTTTGGAGGTTCAATCATTAATTTCATCTGTGACTGACTGACTGACTGTTATAACTTTTCCCAATTGCATATAAATTAAATCAAAGACCTGTAAATAACAACCAGAATTTTTTGCGCATGTGTAAATAGTCGTTGAGCTTTATACAGTCCAACAGCTCTTCTGTAATTGAAGAAGAGAAAAAAAAACAAGAAAGAAATATATTTTGACTGATCAAGGCAAAATTTCAGTATCAGCTGTTTATATTATAATCATTATTTATAAAGAAAAAAATTGTCTAACTTTGTCTTACCATCATTATTGTCCCGTTTAAGCAACTCAATAAGATACTTGATTGGATTAGCAGGTTTGCTTGTGATCACTTGCTCCAATAGCCTCTGAAAATTAAAATGCCAATATTTTTCAAACCATTATCATTATGGATATAATGGCTGTATTGAATCATTTCAACTTGAACTGCCCATACAAAGCTAGTCACAACCTGACGCGCATGTTTTTAATGGGTACATTTTTGAAAACGTGGGAAGGAAGTATGGAAGAAGTATGTTGATGCACGTCACAGACACGGCTTTCCCTGAACACAAGTGACTGCAGTGTTCCTTTTCACTTTCGGGGGCAGCAAAAATTTATCATATCTGACACCACATCCTGGTGTGGGGGCTTCATGAAAAAACTATTGTAGCACACAGTATTCAAGCTGGGATATGTAGTGATATGGCCACTTCCAACAGCCTTGCTGTTAAGTTGAATCTTCAAGTGAAGCGATGGGGTTGAGTGACCGCCCACAGTGCTAGGCCTGGAGTTCTGGGTTCAATCCCTAATAAAGGACCGGATTTTTATCGCTCTCTAATTTAGTATTTACCACAGGTCTTGTAAGCGTGAAGTAGTTATGAGACTTCACTTCTTCTTTGCACATCCTAATTTTTCATTGAGTTAAGGATTTGTAACATCAGGTAACTGAGTCAGTGAGTGTGAAAGATTGGCTGAACAGTTCATTGTCACGAAAACACATTACAAATGAGAAAAAGTTCACTTTTTGGTAGTTTTACCTTGTACAAGTCAAATATTCCGTGTTGTTCAGCGTATGTTGCGAACTCTGGAGGAACAAGCAAAGGTCTTTTTGATTGATCCATCTTTAAACCTGAAGTTGTGCAGAAAATCGTTACAAAAATTGTTTACTTCTCGTTGCTAAGCCAGGTGCGTGCGTTTGTTACGTGATCTTTCATTGGTCAATTTAGACTGGTAACAATCGGAATATCTCGCGTTATGCAAATGTCGTATATATTGCAAAGGGAGGTAAACGCTGGTAGCTGAGTTTCTTCCCATTTCATTTTTTCTGTCTTTTTAAAATGGCCCTAATATAAAGAGGTAAAACTACATAAGAATATCTCTACATCTACATTATACTCCCGAACAATCGAACTCGATTATGATTGGGAGGCGCGTTGTCTGGAAAACAGTGTTATAAATAGTTTAAAAATTGAGTTATGTGCTCAAATTAAAGGTTAAAAAGATCACAGATATATATTATTAATGTCTATGAAAAGATCAAAGATCATAGGTGAAAGGGTGCAGGATAAAAACAGAATAGTACAGGCTAGAATGTGATCGTCGCCAGCCTGTTAGAATAGATGTCTAGGCTGGGACTCGATTTGACCTGGGATGGGAGACTGTTCCAAAGTCTTATTGTTCTCGGGAAAAAGGAGTTGATATGATATTGGGTATTTGACTGCGGTATTAGAAAGTTCTGATTGCGGGTTGGGATGAGATGATTATGATCAACGAAGACTAGGCTATGTTGGACTTTATATAGAAAGATTCAGGATGATTGCAGTCTTCGTTGTTGCAGTGTCACCCAGCCAAGATCGTTTAGCATAGTGGTGACACTGCTCTGATAGTCATAGTTCCCACAGACGTACCGAGCTGCAGCTCTCTGGACACCTTCAACCTTATTTATGAGATGTTTCTGCCAGGGGTGCCAAATGACGGAGCAGTATTCTAGTTGGGGCCTTACGTATGTTGTGTATGCAGATTCTTTGACCTTTTTGTTTTGTGTTTTGATATTGCTTTGGATGAATCTGAGTGAATTTTTGGCCTTGGAGGTTATGTTGTTTATGTGGGGGGTCCAGTTTAGATCTTTAGAGATAGTGACTCCAAGGTATTTTGCATTGTCTGTAGTGTTCAGTATTTTGTTATGGAGAGTGTAGGGAAATATGATTGGGTTCTTTTTTCGGGAGATTCGGAGTACCTCACACTTGTCGGGGTTGAACTCCATAGCCCACTCACGTTCCCAAAGCTCTAGTTTACGTAGGTCTTCTTGTAAGGCGTTTGCGTCCGTCTGTCCTTTAATTGTCAGGTAAACTATGGTGTCGTCGGCAAATAACCTTGTTCTACTTTTGACTGTTTCTGGCAAGTCATTTATATATGCCAGAAACAAGCAGGGTCCAAGAACAGAGCCCTGAGGGACACCAGATAGTACAGGTAGTTCGTCAGAGAGATGACCTTCAACCGCAACCCTCTGGCTGCGGTTGTTCAATAATGACCTGATCCATGATGTAACATGTGTGTCTACTCCCATATGTCTTAGCTTGTGGATTAACTTGTGATGGTCAACTTTGTCGAATGCTTTGGAGAAATCCATCACAATGACATCTGTCTGTTGACCATCATCCAAGCTGTCAAAAGCTTCCTGAGTAAAGCTGAGGAGCTGAGTGTCACAGCTGCGTTTCGTCCGAAATCCATGTTGGTATGGGCTCAGTATGTCATGTTGGTCAAAGAATGTCATCAGGTTGGAGACTATAATGTGCTCCATTAGTTTTGACGCTATGCATGTTAGGGATATTGGTCTATAGTTACTTGGTTTGGATTTTGAGCCTTTCTTAAAGACAGGTGCAATTGTTGCCTTTTTCCAGTCATCGGGTACGATGCCGGTCTCAAGGGACAATCTGAATATTTCTGTGAGGGTTGGGGCTATTTCACTGTGAAGTTCCTTCAGGATGCGTGGTGATACTTGGTCAGGGCCAGTAGCTTTATTCGGATTTAACCCTTTGAGAAGCTTGTCAACACCATCAACTGTAATTGTGATGGCGGGCATAGAGTTAGGGGGGGGGGACTTAAGAGGTTTTTACACATCTGTTTGAGACCTAAGGGTTGGGGTCTAGAAAAGACAGATTCAAACTGTTTGTTCAGTACATTTGCCTTGTCCTGGGGGTTTGTATGTGTGATGCCCTCAGATTTAAGGGGTGCAACTCCACAGTTCTCAGTTTTGTTGTGCTTGACAAAACTGTAGAACTTAGTACGGTGTCCCATTAGGGCCATCGCAGCATATATGTAAATCAAAAGTGGAAAGTCGATAGTACGATAGTAAAAAGTCGAAAATACGATGATGAAAACTCGAAAGTACGATAATAAAAACTCGATATTATGATAGTGACAAGTCGATAGAATGATATTGAAAAAGTTGATAGTACGATGATAAAAAGTCGATAATACTATTGAGTTTTCACTATCGTAGTATCGACTTTTCATTATCGTACTATCAACTTTTCACTACCGTGGTATCGACTTTTCACTATCGTGCTATCGACTTTTCACTATCGTGCTATCGACTTTTCACAATCGTTCTATCGAGTTTCGTGTTTATTCTTATCTATATGCTTCATAGTAACCTATAGTATGCAGTTGTATCATATTTCCGTTCCTTTTTACAGTTTCGGCGACCCATATGCATCCAAGTTCAAAAATGGTCTGCACCATGCTTGGAAAAAAACTTGTTTAATTAACTAATAAAACAAGAAAAAAATACTTCTGAAAATTTGTAAAATCTTAGCTTTTTGATGTCTAGGTCAACGCTTTAAATCCTATTGGTTGTTAACCATGAAACCCGTGACTCCGTAAAATGGGTCTGTATTTGGGGCCAACAGTGGTACAATTTCAAATTTATAGTAAGATTAAATAAATTTGGGAGAATACTAATCATAGTGCGTATTCAGTTTGAGATTTAAAGATGCAGATGATAAAAAATGAGTAATGCAGACGGGATGCAAATCAATTAACACAACTTGAAAATATCAGTTGGAAAAATTACTACACGTGTCGTTCCTCGTCGTCAAGGTGAAAACTATAATGAGTCATCTAAAATAATGGCATCAAATGGTGCAGGATACTTGTGGTATGATTGTTTGGGGTAATTTTACTGTAATCACTATCGTACTATCGACTTTCCGCTATCGTACTTTCAATTTTTACAGCTATGCCGCGATGGCCCTAACGGGACACCGTAACTAAGGCACTGCCTAAATGGGGTTTTTTATTATTAGTGGATATGCGCTAGGTTATATGTCTTTGATTTGTAGATATACACACACTAAACAAGAGAATAACTATATGATCCAAACTGGGAATTGAATCCCGAATAACCAATGTTCAACCAGTCATTAAACACTTTACCACATAATATTATGTTATTTTCTTGTTATGAAGCTAGTATTTATCAGGAAGCTTTATAAGACAATGACAATTAACACTTAAAGAAATTAAAGCACTTTCCCGCGTATTTGGTGATCACCCACAGAGGTTACTTCTTTTACAGTTACCAGCACTGCGTATTGTTTATCAATACTTGAGTCAATATTGTGATACATCCAGCTGTCTTGTATCACTCAAGGTGTACTTAAAATAAATATATTCCAACCTCTCCAGGGCCATTCTCTATAGACCAACAACCTCTCACGTATAACAATACCTTCAAAAATAAAGCTATATTTACTTTGAATTCAACATTTGGAAAAAAAGGTATGAGAAAATCCGACAAGGAAGGTAGCACTCAACCGAACCAGCCGAGCACAGAAATCAGAAACACTACGATACAACTACCCTGAGCGGCCTCTATAGTCAATATTTGCTGCTCCCAATAGGTGCCAAGTTACTTATTACTTTACGAAGAAATCCTAATCGTACTATTATTTAGTTAGAGCGCTTTGAAATACTTTTGTAAGATATTTCTCTTATACATGTATAATTTTCTGATATACGTATTATTCTTGCTAGATGTATGTCGCTTTCCTTACAAAACCATTCAAAGTCATCAGAAACTGATCAAATTTCAGTTTTAATTCAATTTTCTACAAACTTTTTATTTTCATTTTCGGGACTGACCTGTTATCTGTGTTGCCATTTATTTATTTTATCTGATTTTAAATACAAAATGTATTTTGACATCGAAAGAACGGCATTACGTTGACAGTCAAGATCATAAATAACAATTGAATATATTTTTTAGTATTCTTGGCACAGGTCAACATACCGAAGTGTCGGGTTTTTAAATCCGTTAACCATATATACAGTATAATTACAAGCATACACGTACTACAAATTCTCAGGAGTATGCTGTATGATATGTTGCTAACATCCAATGTCAATGTAAGGATTAACATTAAGACATTTCAAGCTTAACTATAGCCATTATATGCTCGAGTTGTCTGGTTCAGACACTGATTGAGCTGTAATTAAGTCCAATAAAAGTGAATGTGTCAGTTCCTAATCTGGTATGTTCCAGGTTCTTCTTCGTTACACTTCTTCGTGGATTAGTTTAAATTAATTATGTCGAGCATGATGCTTGTTTTGTCAGAGAAGTGACGAAGGTAGATTATCTAAACACCGAAACCTCGAGAATGAGAATTTGTACGTGTGAGATTTGTTGAGATGTTTTGTTTTAACTGTGAAACTAAAAAAGACGAGTAAGTCAGTGAAAAAACACATTTCAGTGCCAAACACATTGTCAAGTAGTACGTTAACTAATTCGCACTGCTACAATTTAATCATGGTTATGCATACCAACTCTGATTTGAATTTGGGTGGTGTCGTTGGTATACGTATATTTATCAACATTAATTTATACACATGTCTAGGAAATTAGATGACAAACTACAGTTTTGACTTCCCCTAATGTTCACTCATTCAATATAACAAAATTATTCTATGAGTGAACAATTCGGGAAGTCAAAACTGTAGTTTGTGACTCACGCATGTACATAGATAAAGATACATGGTTATAAAAGTATACAAAGACTTTTATTGACTTGCTCCATGTAGCTGTGTTGTATACATGGGCTTGTTACTGTTCGCGTGCTGCTTTCTCATTCCGATTTTCTCATATCTTTTTTTGTCCTAAGGTACGAGTATATAAGGTAGTACGGAGATCAAAATATATTTTCAGTGAGTAAGAAACAGTAAAATATCGAACATATAAAAATTTCGCTATTCTAGCATATTTGACTCGAATGTTCAAAGAAACTATGAGGAATATAATATTATGCACTTCCGTCGAGATATAAAACGAAATTATCAGTTCATCCTGTTAAACGATTTTTTTAGC
The DNA here is from genome assembly GCA_963678985.1 of Spisula subtruncata. Lineage (NCBI taxonomy): Eukaryota > Metazoa > Mollusca > Bivalvia > Venerida > Mactridae > Spisula > Spisula subtruncata. The sequence continues at coordinate 3,684,520 of OY787674.1, forward strand.
TTTTTAATAGGTATCAAAACGCCCACACATGCACAAACACAGTCTACCCACCCTGAACGATTTGACTTCGTGACATTTACAAAAAGGTCTGGATTGTGAGAGCAGGGAATACGCACTCGGCTTCCTTCTAACCAGTGGTGTTGCTAAAAGGGAGAATGCCAAGCACAATCGAACACCACACTCATTTGTCAAGACTTAGAAAAAAGATAAAAAAAACACCAAGATGTCACGTACTATTGCGAACGTGCTGAAACACGCGTTACTTGGAACTATACATCGCCAGTGAAACAGTATAGAAACTGCTATTAATCAGGGACGCATATTTACTGATTTGGCGCGGCTACTACACTAAGATATAAGTCACGTGATGGGTGGAGTCGTCTGTTGTGTTCTTGCCGTGGCAGAATTTTTATTCTTTTGCAGCACGGAGGTTGGTAATATTATTGAAAATGAGCTGCAAATTAAGAAAAAAATGATGTTCTTTAGAAAGTTTTCATAACATCATTATTTTCAAAAATCGCGGTCGAACAAGACCACGTGCGTACAGATGAGCTGGTGCTGTTGCGCGCCCACGACAATGCGAATGCCTGGAACACTTACTGGAATCTACACTTACTGTATTACATTCCACAATATTTGATGTAGACCTAATGCGCTGTTTCGTGGAGCAAGTTTCGTTCTGAATCCTGTCCCCTGAACTTCACGTAACATAACACACTGAGATTCATACTCAGTGATGTAGATGTGGGGCAATCTGCTAGGAGATTTTTTAATTTCTGACCTTTATCTCCATCGCAAGTAGAAGTCGATACTCTAAGTCGAGATTGTTTGACTATCAGTGATGTAACTACACTAACATAAATCAGGAACAGTCCTGCATAACTAGATCTCTACACTGACTTATGCAACAGTTAGTTGCATCCACGGCCCCACTCCGGAGATGGGTGGTGGATAGCTTGGGAAATGCTGGGGATTTTTCCTCGAACCAATACTCCGGGGACAATATTTAGTTGTCCGGGCCAGGGGAAATACCAGAGATTTTACCAGTAGATGTTCCCTGGAGGGCGGAGAATGGTGGGTGTTTTGACAACCCAAAAGTAAAAATCCCTGCCCAACCCCAAGGGTGGGGGGCAGCTGAAACGACTGACTGGTGCATTAACTACACATAAATAACTACTTCACTAACATTACTACATTGACATAACTATACTGACATAACTGTACTGACATAACTGCACTGACATAACTACACTGACATATCTACACTGACATATCAACACTGACATAACTACACTGACATAACCACCCTGACATAACCACACTACCATTACTACATTGACATAACCACCCTGACATAACTACACTGATATAACTTTACTAACATAACTACACTAACATAACTATGCTAACATAACCACCCTGACACAACTACACTGACATAATACACTGACATAACTACACTGAAATAATACACTAAAATAACTACACTAAAATAACTACACTGACATCACAACACTAAAATAACCACCCTGACATAACTACACTATAATAACTACACTAACATAACTACACTGACATAGCTACACTTACATAGCTACACTATCATAACTATACTGACATAACTAGACTAACAGAACTACACTGACATAACTACACTGACATAACTTAACACTGACACAACTACATTGACATAATACACTGACATAACTGCACTAACATATAACTATACTGACATAGCTATACTGACATAGCTACACCAACACACCTGTACTAACATAACTGTACTAACATAACTATACTGACAGCTATACTGACATATCTACACCGACATAACTATACTGACATAACTTTACTGACATAAATACTGACATAACTACTTTAACATAACTATACTGACATAGCTGCACTAACATAACTATACTGACATAACTATACTGACATAACTATACTGACATAACTATACTAACATAACTACACTAACAAAACTGTACTGACATAACTATACTGACATAACTACACTAACATAACTATACTGACATAACTATACTAACTATACTGACATAACTACACTGACATAACTTTACTGACATAGTTACACTGACATAACTACACTGACATAACTACAATGACATAACTACACTGACATAACTACACTGACATAACTACACTGACATAACTACACTGACATAACTACACTGACATAACTACACTGACATAACTACACTGACATGACTACACTGACATAACTACACTGACATAACTACACTAACATAACTACACTGACATAACTGTACTGACATAACAACACTGACATAGCTACACTAACATAACTATACTGACATAACTACACTGACATAACTACACTGATATAACTATACTAACATAACTACACTGACATAACTACACTAACATAACTATACTGACATAACTATACTGACATAGCTACACTAACATAACTATACTGACATATTGACATAACTATACTGACATAACTATACTGACATAGCTACACTATTATAACTATACTGACATAGCTGACATAACTATACTGACATAGCTACACTATTATAACTATACTGACATAACTATACTGACATAGCTACACTGACATAGCTACACCAACATAACTGTACTAACATAACTATACTGACAGCTATACTGACATATCTACACCGACATAACTATACTGACATAACTATACTGACATAGCTATACTGACATAGCAACACTAACATAACTATACTGACATAACTTTACTGACATAAATACTGGCATAACTACTTTAACATAACTATACTGACATAGCTGCACTAACATAACTATACTGACATAACTATACTGACATAACTATACTGACATAACTATACTAACATAACTACACTAACATAACTATACTGACATAACTATACTGACATAACTACACTAACATAACTATACTGACATAACTATACTAACTATACTGACATAACTATACTGACATAACTATACTGACATAGTTACACTGACATAACTACACTGACATAACTACAATGACATAACTACACTGACATAAATACACTGACATAACTACACTGACATAACTACACTGACATAACTACACTGACATGACTACACTGACATAACTACACTGACATAGCTACACTAACATAACCACCCTGACATAACTACATTGATATAATTATAAAAGTTTAATAGACATTTTCTCAGCTAAGTTTGATATTTGTTGATGTAGGCTTAGAACATTTTAAAATAAATTACATGGAAACAAACTCAACAAAGTTACAGCTCAGTGTATAAAATAATGGTCTTGTGTTTATACTTCCACATGCTTGTTTATAGCACTGTCTAATTAACAATTGATAGATGTTAATTGATGACCTCCACTATAAACATTAACATGTCTTTGTTTCTCAGTTTGCAAGGAAAGTAAGCAATTGAAGTTCATTATTATGTTCTAGACATACGCTTTTTGTAAGCTTTTTGTAACCGAGTCTGTTTCAAATATTTAACACCTTGGCTTTGAAACTTTCAACTTTTATCTAATTTGATACAGTTTAGCCTTGATGTACATTTAAGATACGGAGGCTGATGTCTGATTGAGAGGGCAGCACTTAACTGTTGTTAAATATTAAGTAGCTGCTTGGATGCAATATGTCTTACCTGACAACATGAATATTTCTTTTTTTTTCTACAAATGGCCATTTTGAATATAGGTCCAAGATTAATAAAGGTAATTGTACTGTTCTGTTTTGTTCTGGTTAAACCATTTACTGTAGGACTCAAATTAGGTCTTCAGGACTTGTGGCAGTTAGGTTGTATTTTTTTGTTCAGTTTTGTGTTGGGCATTGTATGTATTTTTGTGGTCTGTGTTGATTTTGTGTGTCCTTTTTGTGCATGCTAGACTATTAATTTTGCGTGTGGATCTTCCCTGTCTGATTTTTTATTTTCTTGAAACGAACCCCAAAAGGGATTCATACCATTTCAGACCATAAACTATTGCCTTGTATAATTATAATATAATATGTTTTATATATACATGTATATACAAATATTTTTCGTAGTGTTCAGCATTTTTGTACCCTTAATATTTTTGTCATACTTAAAAAAACAAAGAAACATAATTAATTTATTTCATAACCCTGACCTTCAAAAAATAAATATATATGAACAAAGGTTAGATTCTGTACTATGTGACCAGAATACTGAATTTGTTATGTCTGGGTCACTGTACTATAAAAATGTATTTTTATGTTTGACAACTCTGAAAATTATAACAAATACTGGTGTTGAATGTTACTGATGGCTGATTCTAAATATCATATAGGGTGTCAGAAAGTATGGGAGACAAAAGTTTGTGCAGTTTTCCACATTCCTGTGCGATGTTTTCACATGTTATTCAAAAATAAATTTTTGTAGTTTGATGGTTACATCATTTCGCACCGAGGGCAGAGCACACAACTCTCTACATGTGGACTAAGTATGAAAGTTGCCTACTGGCCTAGTGGTCAAGTAGAACAAAAAAAACTGAGAATGAAGTGTTAGTGATTGCATTTGCACATTGTTTTCTATTAAGTTTTTAGGCCCCATTTGTGTCATTCAAGTTATTTATTGAACATATCGAAATATTATCATTTTGCTATAGGCCAATGAACCCAGAACCTCTTGTCGTCACCATCATTCATTGCAATGTAAATATATGTAATGTATTCATGTTAATAACATGCAATTTGTATCCTAACACTTTGAGTCGAGATACATATCTGAGATTGGCTTGATTAACTGTATAGTTTAGTAATTTACCCTCTTACTGTTGAATGACAACTAACATACTTACAAAATACAGCCCTGTAGGCTAACACTGACAAATTGACTTTATTATGCACCAGTCAGTTACATCCACGGCCCCAATCTCCGGGGATGGGCCGGGAGTTTATGTGTTGTCGAAACCCCCGACCTTCCATGGCCCTGCGGGAGACAGCTGATGGTAAAATCTCTGTCATTTCCCCAGCCCCTGACAACTAAATATTGTCCCCAGGGTATTGGTTCGGAGAAAAAAACAAAACATTTCCCCGGCTGTGTGGGGGAAGCTGGAAGGTAAAAACATGGTCTTTCCCCGGCTCTGCATCGCTCATCCTCGGGGGCGGGGGAATGGATGCAACTGACGGTTGTCAATAACAATTGCAGGTGCCAGAGTGTAGAGTATTGTAAAGAATTTCATCCATTAGCATTAAAAAGTGAGCTGTATTTCAGACAATCTTAAATGCTTGATTTGACTACATGTATATATTAACATTGTATATCTCATTCTAGGCTTCATAATTATGTGCCCCTACATGATGGCTACCACAGTGATAGTTGGTTTTCAAGTGCCCCACATGATTGCTACCACAGTGCCCTTCTTGAATGCTTCAAATGTGCCCCTACATAACGGCTGCCAAGTGATGGTTTCCAAGTACCCCTACATGACAGCTCCCTACATGATGTGTCGTGAAAGCAGTGCAACCTTGACCAAGGTAAGGGTTCAAACTTACAATGCAATGCTTGCTTATCTGTGTTTGTGTGCAATAAAGCGAAAATTATCAGTTAAATCAATTAATGAATTGCATTGACTACTTATTCAATTAGGGATTATTGCTGTAATTAATAGATTGGTTTATTACACTTAAGATTAAGACTTTATTAAGCTGCTTTTGTTACAGTTCTCTTGTATTGGAAGGTTGTGTAGCTCTAATGTAATTATTTAAACATTTCGGTCAATGATAACCTATGAAAGCACTAAGTCTTATTTCCAATGGGGTTCTAACCTATGAAAGCACTAAGTCCTATTTCAAATGGGGTCCTGTGTTTTTTGCTGAAAGGACAACACATAGAAGAGACAGAATCGGGGCACGCTGCCCTAGCTTTTTCCGAACAGACTATTTGGTTCTTTAACCTGCCCGGTTTGTGAGAATACCTCTGGTTTCCATCCACCGAGCAACTTGATATGATACAGTATTAAAGCATAAAATGATGAAAGTATAATACATGACCTGTAGCCACACACAGGCTGAACACTGAGAGCCACTTGCCTCTATGTGAAAATTTGAGAAATTACCAAATTAACTTCAAATATACCTAAGAAAGTATTGCATTGATGCATTTTAGACCTCATCATCATACGCATACCTGCCAAGCTAGTTAAATAGGAGTGATAAAACGAAACATGTCACAAACTGCACTTAAATGCGATTCAAAAGGGATTTCGATGCATAAACAAGGAATGTTTGAATTCAAGTAGTTATAAATGTGGGACAGAAGATCATAAAATGAATCCAATGTACTTTTGTGAAAGGTAAGTGAACTTGGTAACCAGAAATTTATCAAGAAAAATAGGAGTAACTCCACTTTAATAGGAGTACTTGGCTGGTATGATTCATATGTCCCTGAATACGTCATATAGTACTTATCTATGGCTATAAAGACTGTGACCTTGATGATAATGACAATAATGATGATTATAATGATGACATTGTTACACATTATGATAATGGTGTTAATCACTGGATAATCATGTGATAATTCCTTATATTACCCGGTCATGTGATAATTTCTTATAATTATTATAAATACACTGTCAATGATGCTGGCACATCAATCTGGTACATCAGTCTGTATCTAAGTGTGGGAATTATCATACATAATACATACATGCTTGACATTCTCCTCATCTGTCTGACTATGCATAGTTTTAAAAATATTATTCTAAACCATAAAGTGCAAGCTACATCATTTTTGCTTTCCACAACCTCAGATTTAAAAATGTCTGGGTGATTACATAGTGTTGTGTTTATCCAGATTGGTGAGAAAAACGTCTCTAAAATTAATTCAATTGGTTAAGAGGCATTTTGTAAATAAATTTGTGTAATAAATTTTTCATGTGCGGATACTGGAGCGAATTAGGAGTATATTAGTGTTATAATCTACTTGATCAAATTAACTAGCCAGAAGCTTGTTTAATGATTTCTTCTGCATGGGATTTATGTTTGAGGGGTGACGTGCCAATTGCGGTGGGAGTACTTTTATATTATTGCATACTTGAGGTTTCTATTGTAGTAGTTAGGTAGTTAAATAATGAGGGATTTATATACGGGATTTCTGGATTTATTGGGGTTGAATTGTATAACTTATTATATGGTAATTATATATATGGCTTTGGGATAATAAGTCACTAATTATACCTATATTATAATTGATTGTTACATTTATGGCAATGATTTCTGATTGTATATTTTATCGTTAAAGCCGTGTCACTAGATATAAATCAAAGGATAGATTAATGCATTGTGCTCTGTGAGTTTTCATTCTCTAGGAATATAGGTGATTTTAATAACGTTCCATAGAAGTATAGTTTTGTTTTGCATATCAACAAAATTGTGTAAATTATTGCAGTATAAATTAACTTTGTTTGGATTGTTTTGTTCATTTTTAGTAATAATTTTTAAGTGAAACTGTCAGATAAACATAGTACAAAAAGTACACAGTGTGCAGTACAACCTCTGTAGAGAAATATCCTTTGGGAGATGCAAATATTGACCATTGTACAGAGGTTATTGCTCTTCAGAGGTTGCACATTCTAGAAAATATTAACTTAGGAAAATTATGAAGGTGTTGTTATAGAGAGGTTGGGGCTCTACAGATGACTGCTCTAGAGAGGTTGCACTGTAATTACTGACTGCTAGTAAATTTGGGATTTTATCTAATAATAAGTTTACTGCTTATATAGGTATACTGGACTTTAAGAGTTTAGAGAATCTAAATGGTTGGTTTATATCCGTATAGATGTCAACCCTGTATGAATGGTTGAATGTATGGGAGCCCATGTGACACGATCATGTCATGTGTTAGATTTTGAGAGTAGACAACTCCTAATCTTACATTTGTTTCAATGAATTATGTCCCATTGCAGTCTCAAACCAAACCAAATCTTGCCTAAATTGAATTTTTTTTACATATTAGAAGACATTATATATTTGATGATATCTAGTCAGTAGCGAAATTAATTGAAGTATAATCTAAAATAAGCCACACATCTTTCAGTATACATGTAGTTATGTTGGTGATTGGCTTTCTTGCTGTTGGTGTTTAAATTATGTTGACATTTTCAAGGTGGTTTTCTTGTCTGAAAAAGTGTCATCTAATGCACAATAATTCAATGAGAAACTAATATGACCAAGGATATAATAACATTGGGAGGCAAAACTAATTACATTCCAAGCCTTAACTTTGATTAAAAACTTAAAAATTGTGTGTGTGCTTGAAAGTGCCATAATATGCAATCATTGAGTCTAATTAATGTAGTAAAATATTGACTCTCTTGTCTAGCAGTAATATTGGCAGTGTAGGGTTAAAACTGAGTTTAAATCTGGGTTTTAGTCGAATAATCCCCAGCATTTCTTTCTGTAACTATCAATGCTTGTGCTAGAAATGATTGGTTACGTCACATGAGGGAACTTAGGCTGTGAATCGTTCTTACCAGGGAAATATTTGACTGATCAACTTCTGATTAAGGAGTCTGAAGACTTGAACAGCTCCAAACTGCATGACTTTGACTGAATCTGAACCCCATATTCAAGGAATCGGAATTACAGTTGACAAACAAGTTTGCTGTTATTTGTAAGTCACTGTTGGGAAAGGGAATAGAAATGCAACTTCAAATTTCAATTATTAGCATTAATTACTGTCTTGACTTTAAATTAACATTAAAATATTCAAATCTCGGCCACCTATACAGGGAAGTAGAATCCGCATGTAACAAACTGTCCCATTAGCTCAAGAGTATAACTATCTCATATTCTACCCTGGTGCTTAATTAGGCCCTAACTAATTGACATTAGGCCAGTTATCAGTCAATAACCTTTAAATAAATTCTAACGGCATATTTTAATCATATAATGGTTTAATTGATTAACTTGAAAACCTTTCCCCAAGTACCTTCGTCGAACAATTAGACTGAGCAATCTCCAATCTAGCGTAATGTCAATTGTGTAGGATCAAACTTACAGGTGACCAAAACCATGTGACCAGGGGTTACAATGCATGTGACTAGTAATTGCTACATTTAAATTCTTCATAAATACCACACAAAGCTGCAGATATATGCATGTTTTATAAACTGTTTGCTTTCTACTATATGTTTATCTGACATAATCTGACATTTTAATGTTGTAGTGTTTGTGACTATTGAATAAAACAATGAGTATTATTGCTAAACTCCTTCATAATTCATCATAGTGGATTGGTGAAAGACTTATAATGCACTAGAGTTATATTGGATTTACAAGACGGCTAAAAAAGTTAAAAAAGTGAAAACTTTAATGAAATATTAAAGAACTTAAATTTGTAAACTGTTCTTCACTTACTACGTTTTTAGAACTTGCTAAGCTGTAGTCAACTGAAATACCGGCTCATTTGAATTATATAGTTTTATTTCATTGTCAGTAATAGGACTAATTAATTCTGGTGTTTTAAATAGTTTGGATCATATGCAAGCAACACAGTTTGTTTTTAAGTGAATTTAATATATACCAGTAGTTCTCATACCAGTATTTGAAATGGCTATGTCAGTTGAGATGGCGTTATCTGAGGAGATGTGTGACAGACCACAGGACATGTGCTTTAATCCTGTCAATCATACTATGGAATCCAATGACCTTGACCTTTGTGCCAATTTTATGGAAAGTGAAGGCCATAATGTTGGTGTAGATATTCAAAGTGATTTCACAAAAGACAACGAAGGAATGGATGAAACAGAACGATCTGTACAAGCTTTACTTGACCAGGAAAAAGGTAATTGTCATTTAATTATCTTTTAGCGCCTTACTTATAAGTGTAGTGGCATATAGCAATGGTGCTGCCTGTTGGTCGTCTGTATAATGTAAGGCATATCTTGTGTGCTGAACTCCTCATAAACTGTTGGGTGAAATTTCTTCAAACGTTCACATAATGAACACCCCAAATGTATAGATGATTGTAAAGGATGTAATTTTAGCTGCGTCAATTTTTAAAAGAGTTATGGCCCTTTGTTACTGATTACACAAGGGGGCACCTGTGTCATATGGACACATTTCTAGTTTTAATTGTATTATAACTGTATTACAATTCTGGTATATTAAGATTTGGTTAAAGTCCATCCAGTAGTGTTTCAATTTCTGGAGACAACCAGTCCAGGGGCCTTATTCACAAACGTTATAAGTCTAAAATTCAGACTTAGACTTAAAATTTCCATTATTCATAATCTCTGCCATTTCTTTGTAATTAGATTTAAACAAATGAAATTTTATCAGACTATTTATTGTTTTCCACTGAACATGTATACCAATTTATACCAAAATCGGTACATTTATAACAAAATGGGAGCAAATAGAACATTTAACAATGTAAAGTCTAAGTCTATATTTTAGACTTACGACGTTGGTGAATAAGGCCCCTGGTCACCATGATTATCATGGATTGTACTGGGTCAACTAGTCTTGTTGCTCTACAGAGGGCTGCTCTGGAGAATTTATACTTTATAGTTTAGGTTAGATACTAGTAGTGTCCACCTGACTTAAGTGTTCATCATATCAGTTTTTGACATTTTGTGTGAATAGAGACATTTGACGATTCCTCCAAGTAAAGGAAAGTCAGCTGGTTCAGGGAATGCATGCTAGTTAATTAACTGTAAAATCATCAATATTTGTGGGAGATTTAATTTTGTTACTTTTGTGGATGACCTCAACCACGAAATTAAATCCCCCATGAATGTAAATGATTCTATAGTATCCCAGTTAGTGGATACTGTACAGTATCCTTCAAATTACATCCCAATGAAACAGTATTTTTCACACAAAAAAAAAACACAAATAATTTTGTCCCATTGAAATTAAATGATTTTAAAGTATGTGACGTTGACCTCTGTTTAAAAGTTGTGTCAGTGTTTGCAGAAAACATGAGTATTGTGAATGCCAGTTTCTGACATATTGTTTGTTACTGCCATCTTTGTTGAAGTACATCAATGAGGCTTTCTCAGACGACATACTGTATCTGACTTATAAGTACTGTAAAATGATTAATTTTCATGGGGGGGTTAAATTTAGTGGGTTTTGTGGTTCAACCACAAATTTTAATCCCATCGAACAATAATTTTGACCCTTGTATTTGTTACCTGAAGTGAAAATCCATGAATTAATGTCCCATCGAAATGGTCTTTTTCACCAAAACTACGAACTTTCGTCCCATCGAAATAAAATGATTTTACAGTAACCTGTCCTTGATGTAGATGTCTTAGAAACCATATATCATTATGTTGTTATTAATTTATATCTATATACAGGATGAATATTAAAGACAAACCATAAATTGTGTATTCAATTGTAAACTTCAGTTTCTACAGATGATTTCTTTCTACCTGAGACGAAAAAATAGTTAATTTAAAATGCCTTGTCATAAATTATTTGATACTGCTAGTATAAGGTGCATACATTTTGTCCATAAAAAAAACATTCACATGTCTGTGTGACTTATTATTTATGTGTACTCTGGAGAAAAATAATGACATGTGGCTTATGTAATTTATATCTGGCTTCCTTGAGAAGAATTAAAGAAAAATACATGTCATGTCATGATACCCTGTCTGTATTTTTTTCTACTGTTATTGGACAGACATTTGTACTGTGGGTTAATTTGTTTTATCCCTTGCCTATTTGGCCGACAACCTCCTTCTTCGAGGGAAAACACCAGTCTTTAAGGATGCACACTATTGATACACTGGTGGTGGAGTGTCTACTTGGAGAACAGGAGGTCAAAGGTTTGTTCAATGACTGCGTCGTAGCAAAGACTGCGGACAATGCTGTATGAAGTAATAGAAAGGCGGTGTTTTCACATTGAAGAATGGTTAGAGTAATAATGTGTGAAAGTTTGGATGTAATGTATATAATGAGTATGCTGATTGTGTAAGGGTGATAATGATTTCTCGTTCTCACGTGTGAAGTGATTCCCCGCAACTAGTCTCTGATACCAATGTCATGGGAAACACAATATAAATGGTTAAGTTTACGTCATAGGTTACAATTACATGTATTTTAGATGATTAACTGTCAATTTTGTGGAAAACTTAATAGCGTGTTTGTGAATTTGAAACATAATTTCAAAACAAAGAGCGCTTTAACTAAACAACCAAGGTTGAACATACACATAATGAACACTTTACCCTCTCGTTCTGCTTTTAATCGATATTCAGTGAAAAAGAAATATAATGATAATAATAATAAAGACTTTATTTATAGAGGCAACATTTGCCCAATCTTCCCTACGAGCCTCTAAGTATCTGCATGGAGCCTTCACTTGTCTATATTGGTCAATAAAAAGTCACTTACAATCTGTGGAATAAGCACTTGTCTGGTTGTCCGGGACTAGTGATTGTTGATTTGGGCAGGTAACTCTTGCAGTGTGGGAAGTATTTCTTTTGCAGTAATAATGCAAAGAGTCTATATGAAAAATGTTCAATTTAGCTAATATGGACAAGTAGTTTCAAATCCTAATTTTGCAGACTGCACTTACATTATGTGACTACCTGTGTCATACTAGCTTGGAGGATGAAAACAATGTGTCTGTACTTACATTATGTGACCACCTGTGTTTAATACTAGCTTGGATGATGAAAACAATGTGTCTGTACTTACATTATGTGACCACCTGTGTTTAATACTAGCTTGGAGGATGAAAACAATGTGTCTGTACTTACATTATGTGACCACCTGTGTTTAATACTAGCTTGGATGATGAAAACAATGTGTCTGTACTTACATTATGTGACCACCTGTGTTTAATACTAGCTTGGATGATGAAAACAATGTGTCTGTACTTACATTATGTGACCACCTGTGTTTAATACTAGCTGGATGATGAAAACAATGTGTCTGTACTTACCTTATGTGACCACCTGTGTTTAATACTAGCTGGATGATGAAAACAATGTGTCTGTACATTATGTGACCACCTGTGTTTAATACTAGCTGGATGATGAAAACAATGTGTCTGTACATTATGTGACCATCTGTGTTTAATACTAGCTGGATGATGAAAACAATGTGTCTGTACTTACCTTATGTGACCACCTGTGTTTAATACTAGCTGGATGATGAAAACAATGTGTCTGTACTTACCTTATGTGACCACCTGTGTTTAATACTAGCTGGATGATGAAAACAATGTGTCTGTACATTATGTGACCATCTGTGTTTAATACTAGCTGGATGATGAAAACAATGTGTCTGTACTTACATTATGTGACCACCTGTGTTTAATACTAGCTTGGATGATGAAAACAATGTGTCTGTACTTACCTTATGTGACAACCTGTATTTAATACTAGCTGGATGATGAAAACAATGTGTCTGTACTTACATTATGTGACAACCTGTGTTTAATACTAGCTGGATGATGAAAACAATGTGTCTGTACTTACATTATGTGACAACCTGTGTTTAATACTAGCTGGATGATGAAAACAATGTGTCTGTACTTACCTTTGTTCTACTGTTTACTTGTACAAACCACAATGCTTCATATTAATTTAAAGACCAATGCATTAGCTAGGTGTCATTTTACAAAATATAAAAAAGAAACTTCAAAACCTGTTTTTATTTTCCTGTTATACTTGATATGCAAATACAGATAGCCACATGATCGTGCACCATGTGCATTGCCTGCTAAATATGTTCATGACAACTAAATTTTAAGTGCCAGCCCTATCACAAAGTTTCCTTTCCTCCAGCCATAGCCGGTCCCAAGCCAATGTTGCCTTTCATCAAATGGTTTTTATCATTGTTCCTTTTCCACCTGAATCTCTATTTTTGTTGGCATTCCATCATTTTTGCAACAATTTCACCAACACATATTATTTAAACAAGCTATTGGGGTAACCATGTATGAATTAATCTTGACAGTCAAGGTTGAGTTACTCCCCTTTGTTAGGGTTTTCTACAGTGTGTTATAACATTCAGGGCTTTTTTTGCCGAAATTGCGAAGAAGCCCTAGCCTGTTAGATTTGTGAAATGTTAAGTGTGATTTTTCTTCAAATTGAGAAATTTAAGCGTAGTTTTACTTTTGAATTGTGAAAGGGGAAGCACTATATTGATATTAATATTTTACAACTAATATTTCCCTTTATTTTGTAAAAAAAATCACTAAAGGCTTTATATATTTCATTATTGAATGTTTAAACTACTCTGGTTTTGTCAATACTAAATTGTAGAAAATTTTGAGCCAGGGCAAGTGGTTTCATTTGTTAAAGTGGCATTAATGTGGTTTGTGAAACTTGCATTTTGGAATTGTGAAGCACCTTCTTTAAAATTGTGAAGTAGCCTTATTTCGGCCTCTGTTATACATAGGTGACAGTATCAGTGTTCGAAAAAAAAGAGAAAAAAATCCGTTACTGAGCTAATACACTATCAAGGTATAAAGCATTGTATATATGTCTATGTCCAAAGATTGTGGAACGTTGCATCTTACAATAGGCTAGGTTCCCAACAATAATTACGATACTGTGAGCGCAGCGGGTAACCAGCGCATAAATAAAATGACCTTGAGCGAAGTTAAATAACGAAAGTAACACTGTTTTGCTGTTTTGCAGTTATAAGATTCAATTGCACGAGATTTTCGGTAATAATGAATATCTTATAGTTTATTTGAATGACTTGTATAGCGATTTTTCTTCAGCGCCCGTATTTTATGCTGAAACGACGAGATTCAATGTTCCACAATCTTTGGCATATAGACATATAGTACACTTTATACCTCAGTGACGGGAGTTTTTTTATGTTTTTTATTTTTATTTTTTTAATCGTTTGCGGACCAAAGACTGATACTGCCACCTGTGCTGTTATATAGTGAAAAAAAGCCCTGACATTGCACCAAGTTAATGCAAATAAGGAGAGTTGCTAGACTATCTTGGTATGAACTGAATTAATATTTCTCATCTATTGAAAATGGTATGGATTATTCTTATATCCCATCTATATATTTATATAAGACTCGTAGACCTTGCTGGTCATAATATGTATCAGTGTAGTTTATTCAATCTGTCCAATCTAGTACCAGTTGAATATTACATCATTATTGACAGGCATACAGTCCGTTCAAAGTTTAATGATAACGGTTGTAAACGTTAGCTCATCCGTACGAGTTGCATATGAGATCATTATTGACAGGCATACAGTCCGTTCAAAGTTTAATGATAACGGTTGTAAACATTAGCTCATCCGTACGGGTTGAATATTAGATCATTATTGACAGGCATACAGTCCGTTCAAAGTTTAATGATAACGTTGTAAACATTAGCTCATCCGTACGAGTTGAATATTAGATCATTATTGACAGGCATACAGTCTGCTCAAAGTTTAATGATAACGGTTGTAAACATTAGCTCATCCGTACGAGTTGGATATTAGATCATTATTGACAGGGATATAGTGAGTGGAAATTATATCATTTACTTACTTCTAGTTTCTATATTGATCTTACTTGACTTAAGGATAAGGACAACCAATCAGATCACACCATATTAATCTTTTGAGTAGTGGTCAGTAACAGGCAATATGATTGGCTATCCTTATTCTTAAATTAAGTATGATCGATATTGAATCCCACACTGGTGTTATATTATCCCCCAATTGGCAGGTGTTGATGATATCATGCTTGATATGGATTTCAACATAAGTTTGCATGACTTATAGTACCAAGCCAAATAATGCATTTCGTTGGCACATATTGGGAAGTGGTGGCCTAGAGGTAGGGCCCATGCTGTGGGATCATGAAGTCCCTTGTTCAACCCCTGTCTGCACCACTGATTAATTTCTCTGAGCAAGAATAACCCACACACTACACTCCTCCAAGGTGTGAATTGGTACCTGTGGGGGATGTGTCTATTCCTAGGCACTGCAGATTGATGTTGGTTGCCACACCCACAATAAATAATCTCCCCTAGGAGATTCAAATGCAGGTTTCCTAAGGTAGCCTAGGGAAAGTTAAAATGCCAAAGGGTGATTGAATGGCTGAGCTGCTGAAAACAGCCCTTGAAAATTGGCACATGTAACTTTTTCAGATCAGTTTTGCTAATAATCGCCTTTAAACCAAACTTTGCGGAATTCATCTGTTACCAAACCTATACGAAGATGAGGAAGTCATAATATGCTTGCGTAACTGTTAAAACCCGTATCTGGGAGTATTCCTCACATTCAGTGATGTTACTCATTTCAACTGTCACATGTTCTTCATACGCCTGTTTTACAATATGCACTTCACGTACACATGTACTCATACACAGTTATAACTTGTTGTCATAATGCTCCTTATTATCACATTCATCCCAATATGTCTGATGTTTGTCACAGCCATACCTTAGAATAGTACTTTCACATTTTGGTTGCTAATTGGTATCTTAATTTCAAGGAAGCACATGTATACATGCATGCATGTTGTTATGTGTTTACTGTCTACACATTGCTCATTCTTGGCTTGAGCGTCGAGCATGTCTCGTGAAAATCTATAAAAAAAAGAGATACTTACGGTTGTTTTTAACATTTTGTTTTCCGTTTTTAACTTGTCGACTTAGCCAAATTGTCATTTAGTATACCCACCCTGTTATGTCTCGTACAATCTTTTGTTGGATTCACACTGAGTGGCAGTCTTGTAATATAGTACAGGTTTCACTGCATATTAATTAATGTACTAATTATGAATAACTTGTTACCATAGTAACCTGTCATTTACTTCCTCCTTTTTGGATGGATGTGAAGAGCTTCTGATGAAGGATGAAAGCAACATAGGTTTATATATTCTTGGATAGTCACAGTAATAGACCAGTTGTGCCGTTATCCCTCTATGAATATAATGACGTAAAGCACTCGTTGAGTTTAGACAAAAAACTGAATAACCAATTTTGCTGGACTCCATAAATTTTGCACGATACTAACAATGATGAACAGTCGTATCATAATCACTATTATGAAAAAAAACTGACTTGCTATGACTTTCTGAGAACATAAATAGTGGCTGAAATATCTTTGCTAGCAAAGTGTTATTAACTAGATTTTGCAATATAAATTAATACTTAATTGGTTGGATACCCATTGGCTGTAATTATAACATGATGGAGATGCTTCCTTATTATCGTGTGGTTGATATGAACTAGCCTTCTGTGCTATTTTGGAAACTTCAAACTGAGTATTGTCCTCTTTATCATGGAAAGGCAGTAAAATGCATTTTAATTGTTTATTGATGAATTTAAACGTTAAAAAAACGCGAGACGAGGAAGAAAGATACAAAAAACTGGCTGAGTTATAGTTTCGTTCCCTCTGTCCTTATACCGGTAGTCAAAATTTCCACGAAATCGTAGCTTCGGAAAAACATATAAAAAAATTTACTTTCTTAATTATATCAAATTCTAATTTACCTCATTTAGCGTAATTTAACAGCTCCGGGTGAAAATTAATGGCCGAAAGCTCGTATTTCTTCCATTCATTTGTTGGATGATTATGTGAAATAATCTATTTTCGCTTCAAGATTTACATATTAGGGACTTTATGGCCCTCTTTGATTGACAGCAAATGAGAACAATAAATCATGGGGATAATATTAAAATTTTACCAAATTGGTTTAATTTACACTCCAATTATAGTGCCCATGCAGGTGATATTGCGGAATATTGCATGTTTAGATTGTCATAAATATCCAGCATATTGCAAAAATCTGATTAACTTGGTATTTTATTATGGTGATAAACATGAAGCCTTCACTATAAGATGGTTATCGAAAATTAGAAACTTTTCCCCACTAATTCTTGCGACTACAGCTACCTTATGAATATGTTATGGATATAATTATAGGGAAAAAAATGCTATCATCATGTAAGATGATAGCTCGTGCATAGATAGTATGCATCCTGGATAGAAGAATGAAGTTCTAACATTGTCAACTTTGCAACTCAGCTGGAGAAAATTTAAAATGCCACTTGATACTTTCATAAAAAATTTGATACCCTAGTTAATAGTGCTCTATCATTTCTTAAGAGTGTGTGTGGCCAATATGTGCTTAACTACATCTAGACCAACATAAAAGGACTGAATATCTGTCAGAATTAAAATAAAGGCTTCAGACCCCGACACAGATAGACAAAATACAAAAATATGTTAGAACTTTTGACTGATTCGATGAAACTTGGTCTGAATCAAATTTTTCCAGACGGGCTCGTCAGACTGGCAAAGTTTGGGAGGTTTGATTTATATCTGACCTTTGATTTCATCTATAAATGGTCAAGTAAAAGTTTTATGATGATCAAAAACTTTGATAGATAAAACTTCTTCAACGTAGTAATTTGTATGTATCTTTGATGATCGAAGACTTCAATAAAAGTCGAAATGTTGGGATGACCAAAATTTAAAGTTTGTCTTGTATTTCATTATACTTCACCATAGGTTTATAATACTAGTATACCATAGTGGCATAGGTGACACAGCTGGTGCCAAATTACCACATTAGGAACATTAGAACTATTTGTTGAGTTGATAATCCTACATTAATTTTTCTTTTCTCTCATAAATTACATTGATTTAATGTCATTATCTATCATACAGCCTTTTCTTCTCCTCGTATTTTTACACCGATTACATTGATTGAAAACGAAGGAAAACTGTGTTAATTTTGAGGAAATTAGTTTTGTTTTTATTAATGCAAAGAGAAAACAAGTCAATTTCCGGTTCTTGAATCACATAGATGCTGAGAATATCCTATAATCATAGTATTGAGAAGCTTAGCTGACAGTATAGGGTATAGTGTTAGTAAACTCTGAGGCATGAGCTGTCAGTTTGGGTCTAGTGCCATTAAAACATGAATAATAGGGGCATATAATGGTCACAGCGATGAATAATAGCAGTGTGTAGAATCACTTGATCAAAATAAGTACTTTCCGTATATGTAAAAATACCCGGCAAGTACCGAGTTTGCTCTATCTTTAACTGCTTTTAATTGATGCTCGACCAAACTATTACACTCAGTTGGAAACTACATTTGGTCGAGCATCAATTAAAAACAGCTAAAGATAGAGCGAACTTGGTACTTGCCGGGTATTCTTACATATACGGAAAGTACTTTTGGCTATATAATATAACCATATTAAATGCACGATCGTTATAATCAAGAAAAAATAACCGTTAGCAGACGAAATCGCAATAGTTTTGAGCGTAAAACCGCATTCATTTCAATCGATTTGATCACATGATTCTACACACTGAAAAGGGGCATATGCTGGTCACAGCGAGCAAGGGAAGTAAACTCATGATTAGATTGCTCAATAGACCCCTCTGGTATATGTTGATGGTTAAATTCCCAAATATGCAAGTATAATGTGCCCAGGATATTGAGAAAGGTGGGAAAATTTGGTATGAGCCATTTAGGTGGAAAAATCAAGAGTGCACAATTTATCACTGCTATTTTAATACGAAATTTACCATATTTCGATGGCTTAGAATTAGAAGGTCGTAACGACCAAATCGATATTTTGAGAAAACACGGAAAAACTGTCTGACGTTTACTCTATATTTATAGTCCAGCAATAATGTCCAATAAACATTAATTTTTGGAGAAAGTTACCAAACTTGGTACAACTGTTCTTTGGTCCATTTGAAACATTTTTTTCATGAGACCCACTTAAAATATTTTGTTTGGTTGCCATAGCAACGGTTTTCAAAATGGCCGCCAAAATGATCAAATGGCGGTTTTCGCCCAATAACTTCAGTTTAGAATTGCATATTGTGATGAAACTTGATGTATAAGTAGCTTGACTCAATACGACACCAAAAATAAAAATTTGGATTTGTGGTGTCAATATCTAGGTCACTGTTACTAAAAATAGAAAATCGGGTTTTGCTCAATAACTTCCGTTCAGAATGAGATATTTGGATGAAACTTGCTATATACGTTGCTTGTAGGATGATACACGTTGGGATGAAAAATGGGACATTTGGGGTCAAGGTCACTGTTACTAAAAATAGAAAATCGGTTTCCGCTGACTATATTTAGTCTGGAATGACATATATGAATGAAACGTGGTCTATATATAGCTTTCGCGAAGATACTTTTCATCAAAATAGATGTAAATGGGGTCAAGGTCAACGTTGATAAAATAAACAGCCAGTTTCTGCTTAATAATAACCATTAATTAAGAAGTCAAAACAATATATAAGCTTCGTGTTTGGTTTTCTATATTTTTGTTACCATGGCAACCACAATTGTTGTCTAAATAAAACACAAATTGACATAAATAATCTGCTTATTAATCTGTATCCACATACCAAGTTTCATTAACCTAGCTTCAAAACTATGTAAGCTATGACTGGATCCAGATTCTATAAACGGAAAAAACCTTGAGTTTACTATGTTATATACATAAGCCAGTCTCCAGGAAAACCTGCTATTTTGACAAGAAGCATATTTTTGTGATGTTTCATAGTTATAAAGACTAATGCCAATGAAGCATAATTCGAAAGAAATTGTGTAAATATCTTGAGTTTTGAGGAAGTTACAGCTGTTTTTGTAAAGTCCATATTCCGAGTTATTTTCCTGACGTCCAAACGTCATTCGAACAGCATTTGACTGTAAAAAGTATTTCATAATTACACCATATGATTAATTCTTGACATAAAATGTTCAAAATAAAGTCACATTTTAGAATTATGTTCTGATTTTTAAAATATAAATCTGAATAGAAACATGTTGCATTTAGAGAAAGGCTACTGTTGTTTTAAACAGCTTACTCTCAGTTTTTCTTAATTGAATTATTTTTCCAAAATTGGTAACCATGGCAACAAAGTATATAGTTTCAACATAATTTATGAGGAAATTTAAAGCTAAGAT
Source organism: Spisula subtruncata (assembly GCA_963678985.1). Classification (NCBI taxonomy): domain Eukaryota; kingdom Metazoa; phylum Mollusca; class Bivalvia; order Venerida; family Mactridae; genus Spisula; species Spisula subtruncata. Next base: position 3,705,448 of record OY787674.1, read on the forward strand.
ATAGTACTATATGGATAAATTACTTAACGTAGAATCAACAGATATATACATTTTTTCACTTATTTAAAACCTTGTTTTATACAGTAATTACATGATGTCAAATCAGCAGGTTTTCCTGGATTACGGCTCATATATAAGTGGAGCATCAGGAGTCAACGTCACAGTTACTTTAAAAGAGTATCAGTTTACTATCAAAGTACTTTGAATGAGATATTATGATGGCAATTGCTGTATATGTAGCTTGTCTGAAGAATATATAGCGTATTTTGCGCCAGATTATATGGCCGACATGGAAACATGAATTTGAACTTTTCATGAAATTTCATAGTTTCTTGTTGTGGAACTTCAGTATTTCTTTTTTCGGATATTTCAAACAATGCAACGTTAACAATATATCTGAGATGGGGACTTTAGAGAGTAACACTTAACAAATTTTGTAACAGTAATCAAGGAAATGGGACCCATTGGTAGTGTTAACCTCATTCGATTAGCAGACTTGAAGCCCTGTATATTTTCGAAATTTCCAGGCCACACCAGGTACTAGTATTTGAAAATATGACATGTAAAGCCATCTAAAACAATATGATCTACTCAAAATACAATATGCAGATATTCCATGCCTGTGTGGTATTCATCATTATGCCTAGGTATCACTGAACATTTTTATCCTGACAATAAGGAAACCTAGTTTGGTCGGGCACAGCAATTCCCCGTCAGAAATTCCTTTCTTGGCGACACGTTGTGTTTTATTCCTGACTTAGCAATGCTTTTGGTAGATAACGGCTCTTTGTGGTAATCATCATTGCCTGATACATAATTGCTTGGAGTAGGTTGTTTCATTTACATATTTTTTTTATTTATTCCAAAGAATTGCATTTAACACAAGTTATTTCATACATAAATGTTTTGATGTATTAAGCAAATGGTTACTACCAACCAAATACAGTGAGTTATTAACGAATACGATGATTAATAATTGTGCGGTCTGCTGATTCCAAAAACACTTAATTTCTGTTTAAAGTTAGTAATGTTTTACCCAAAAAAGATAACATGTGAACAACTTTTAGAACAGATTATTAATTTCTTATGTGAAAAGACAACATGTGCCTGTCGTAGTGATTACTTATAAAATAGCACAGTTTGTGGCGTTACGACATTGTGAAAATTCAACATTATTCCTAAAATCCTCACTTTTATTTATATTTTGGAGTGTTTCACCCCAAATATACCCAAAGACGCCAGTCATTTTGAAACTAGATTATTAATAAAGAGGAAAAACTGCATATACATGTCTATCTTAGTGATTTATAACTAAATAATGTGATTGGTGCCATTGTGGTAAAACAAACTTTGACAACTTCATTTTGGTCAACATGACAAGTTCAGATTTTTATGAAAATGGGCTCATAAGAAGCGCCTTGTGATGCTTATTCTAAACATGTATGAATCTTAAAAGGTCGTAAGTGGCACTTACGACCTTCTTATTCTAAGCCATCGATTTGTGTTTATTTAACTAACCAATTTTGCAACAGTTGACTAATGCAGTCAATGTTTGTAAATATCACCTTATCCTGTATTTTTTTTATATGCACACTATATGGTTGATTCAATAAGTATTTAATACTAATGAGGGAACTATCCCATTCAAAAGAATAGTGTTGAATACCGTTAAATCATGTATATAGCTTATACCCAATTAAAGCTGGTATAAACTGTTAACATAGCTTACTTGCCGCAGGACAGTATATTGACACCCATTCTCGATTAACTTTATTAGCCTTGAATTACTGGTGCAAGCCCTGAATAACTGGTACACACACTGAATTTAACTGTTACCATTACTGAAAAGAAGGTGAATTAGGGTCAGATGCTGCTGGTTCTTGACTAAAGACAAGACCTAGGCATTGTTTATAGCAAACTTTTCATTTCTTAGATCTGCTGATGAATGCGATAATTCAGGCAGGCTGGTTTAAGCCCAGGTCCCACTGGACTTTTTTTGCCTCTGCGATGTACTCCAATTGAAATAAATGCACTTCAGGAGGCATCGAAAATCTTTGGAAACTCCACGACCTAGATTACAAGGACCATTTACCTGATGCCATCCAATGCTCATTTAATTATTTAAAAATTGGGAGAACATCGCCAAGGCAAAAATTCTCAGTGGGACCTAGGCTTTATAGAAACAGCGAACAATCATATTTATATGTGTTTGCCTTACCAACTTGCAATTAAAATATGAGCAGCACATTGAATATTTTATCACCATACTAATTATATCAGAAGTGAAACTAATTAAAATAAACTCATAAAACTGTAATTGCTTCGAATTTTAATCAGTTTTTTAACAATTTGGCTTTTGGTGAAATTGAAATTGCTGGATGCAGGTGTATAGTTGTATAGTTGTATTTAAAATGTGTAATTGGCTATATGAACATGATTATTATAATCAGTTAGGATCTAGCTGTAACCGTGCATGATGTGTACCATGTATCCAAGTATGGCTTATTAGTTTTTGTTATGAATCTGTTGTCATAGCGAGAATAGAAACCATTTGTCAATTATAAATAATCTCCCTAAAGTGTTCACCATTATATTGAACCTCGATAGTTTAACAGAAAGAATTTAGAATTGCTTCCTGAAGAAAACATTGGAAGTTTCAGAATATTGTTAAAAAAACTTCTTCAGGAAGTATTCATGAATTGTTAATAAAATGCATAGTAGATTCATGAACTACCGAACATGATGGATTGACGACATTGGAAGTCATTTGTTAAAAAAACCTAACAAACTGGTAGTTCATGAGTGTCAACTTTGAGAAATTTTGGCCTGTGGAATCAAACCTGAGTGACATAGCTTGCAATCATGAGATGGCTCCATTATCACTTAAAACCACAGGGACTGGTCAATAAGTCTACTGGGTTTTCAGTGTATTTATGACCTAGATAATAAAACTTAGTAGAATCTTATGATCCTTGTCTTTAAGTTAGCTCATGATCCAGTTCTGCACTTGGGTTCAAATACCTTGAAGGAAATCTGAAAGTGTAGAGTAAGCCCCTAAGGTTCAGTAAAAATTGCTCGAGTTTCACACCTATCACAAAAATAATCTGCTCAGAACTAGAGTAATTGGAATTAAAACAAAGACTGCAGTGGAAGTGCAGTATTGTATTGTTTAATATACTCACTTAGCACCTGGGTACTGTTTTATCAAAGCACTTGCTGTGGCGCTCAAATCTAAATCATTAATAATTCTTTCAGCGGTAAAATAAAACCGTTACTAATTGTGCTTTAGGGATTTGCAAAATTAATAATGTTTCAGTTAATTAATTTCTAAAAGACATGTATGCCACTTATGTGTACTAGTGTGAGAAGGTGTGTGTACTAGTGTGAGAAGGTGTGTGTACTAGTGTGAGAAGGTGTGCTAATGGTATAAGTTAAGCATTTTCGAGGGCTGTCTTATGTCATTTTAACTCCTGTGATAATAGGGCTACCTTAGAAAACTCGTGATCATCTTTCCATTGGTAGACTTATTTTTCTCCTAGTGGATGTGCAGCCAACATCCATCTATGGCCCGCAGGAGTATCCAACGTGTACAGGCACTGCCCTCACATAAAGTGATTTACACCTTGGTGGAGTGGAGCATGAAGGTTATTCTTGCTCAGAGAAATTAACATGTGGTCCAGGCGGGGATTGAACCCAGAACCTCTCAATCCTGCGTGAACCCTACCTCTAGATCTAGAGATGTTTCTGTATCAATGTACTAACATCTATGTATAATCAAGCGTCTTTTGTAACTTTTTCTTAATCATGTATGTACGTGGGGTGTTCCACAATTAATACGACTTTTTTCGTAGCAGCACGGCAAATCAGAAATTACGAAAACTAATTGTATATAATTAAATTTTGATCTTTCACTGACAAATATGCCAAATATCAAAGTAATTGGATGAACAATAAGAAATTTATTAAACATTAAATATGCTATGTATCAAGGAGGCGGGTCGCACCGTGACGTTATTATGACGTCGCATTTCAAGCACAGTATTTTGATATAAAAAAACTTTTAATATTTTTGTTTATAGCCATCCTGACTTTCTAAACAGATGTAATAACACTGTGCCGAGTGATTAGATGTGTTTCCATAACCCTGTTCACAAAAATATCTTGCAATGATGTTAGAAATTGCCCAAACCTTGGAGCATCTACCAGGGTACAAACATTGTTTATTAACGTCAACTTAATTTTTTATTACCTCACCTGTGCTTACTTTTAAGTTTATAAATTCGCGATCTGTAAACAGTTTGAGCCAACTGAATACAAATGACTGCTTAATGCCACTACATTTTATGAATTTCATCATTTCATCGGTTAGCACTGTTGGTTTTCCGAATGTATACCATTATTTGACAATCGTGCGATTTCTGTTTATTTGCGTTGACGTCATTTTCAGCCATGACGCGCTTGTATACATACCCTTGACTATTGACTTCTGATAACAAACACGGACCGATTTCTTCGAAAGTTTGCATGTGCATGTCAAAGTCATCCACGTAATGCCATACAATTAGGCGTTAATATTTATCAAGAGGTTATTGAGATATTCACATTTTTAATAAGGATGGTAATGACAAATAATAGTGTGACCCGCCTTGGTGTTACATGGTTTCTATGACAACGCTTTGTATGAGCATCATCAGCAACAACGAAATTCTGGTGCTACCAGTATGTAGAGCATACATTTCTTAGCATATGAGACAAATTTTATTAAAATGTAAATGTTGAGTAAGAATTTATGAGAAAAGTCCTATTATTTCTGGAACACCCCTCGTATATATAGAGACTCACAGAGAAGACTGAGCTTGCCTAGCTGTGTTGCTTCTTTAAATAAAGTCGTTATCTTTATTATCATTATATTTGATTGCAGAATCTGACGATGAAACAGTGGAGGAAATACCAGAAAGATGTCAAAATCAAGGTAAGTTCAACTCCCAATTGTGAACATAAAATTGACTAACTGTGTGCACACACAAACTAAGTCAGTGTACATACTGGAATCAAGCTTATTACTATAGGCATTGGTCCACAGGAAGGTTTGAGTGACCTTATTATAAAGAAGCCTGTTGCCTTACTAAGGTGCTACCAAGCACTTCTTTGGTAGCACTTTTTGGTAGCGCTTTACTACAACTATGCATGACAAGCTACCAGTGAGCAGTGCTCCCAACCGCCTACTGTTTCTCCGCACTTTGCTAGGCGAGGGGTAGTGCTTTAATGCTTATGTGTCTGCAAGCTACAAGCGCTTGTCAGTCGCTTATAATTTTTTGCTTCTTGTGCTATGTAGCATTTTGTGGAGCAAGCCTTTTTTGGTACACCGCTATCAAGCAATTGGTAGCGGTTTGGTTAGGCAGCCTAACTAATAGGCCCCAGTTGATTCACAGGCCGCATCTTTGTCACACTACTAGTTAGGTGGGTGGGCGCGTACAAGTTACATCATTCAACATCTTGCAACATGCACAAGTTTATTGAAGAAAATGTCTCGGTGATTTTCATTGGCAGTATAACCACTTTCCAAATTAAACAATTTTATACACTTGTTGCCACCAGGGGTCTCAATGATGATACCAATGACCTCCATGATAACACAGCAGCCAATGAACTTCATCCATAAAGTAAAGCTGTGAACACTCTGAGAGAGTTCATTCTTCATCATAAACAGGCCACCCACATTGTATATTACAAGTATTTCCAAACTAATCAAATCTGTTAGAATTTATCAACAGCTTTTATTGTGAAAAAGTCACTGGCGTCCAAATATATGTATAATTATGAATTCTGTGGGTATGTGTCAAATTAGTTTTTAACAGTCAGTCAGGAGCATATTTTGATGTATTTTGACACCAACCAGCATACTACATGAACAGGTCGTGGATTAAGAAAGAGCTCATTACAACTATGCTTGTTGGTTGGACTAAGTGTCACTGAACCTCTGGTGTGATATGGCACATTTGTGGTTCTCTGTAACTGTCTGGTAGAAAGATAATGACCCCATGAAAATGAAAGGTCATGGCCATTGTTTCAGAGATCATTGGATCAAAGGTTCAGGTCGGGTCGTTGTCAAGATTACAACATTTCAGAGATCATTAGATGGAAAGGTTCAGGTCGTTGTCAAGGTTACAACATTTCAGAGGTCATTAGATGGAAAGGTTTGGGTCATTGTCAAGGTTACAACATTTCAGAGGTCATTAGTTTGGAAAGGTTTGGGTCATTGTCAAGGTTACAACATTTCAGAGGTCATTAGATGGAAAGGTTTGGGTCATTGTCAAAGTTACAACATTTTAGAGGTCATTACATGGAAAGGTTTGGGTCATTGTCAAGGTTACAACATTTCAGAGGTCATAAGTTTGGAAAGGTTTGGGTCATTGTCAAGGTTACAACATTTCAAAGGTCATTAGATGGAAAGGTTTGGGCCATTGTCAAGGTTACAACATTTCAGAGGTCATTAGATGGAAAGGTTTGGGTCGTTGTCAAGGTTACAACATTTCAGAGGTCATTAGATGGAAAGGTTTGGGTCGTTGTCAAGGTTACAACATTTCAGAGGTCATTAGATGGAAAGGTTTGGGTCATTGTCAAGGTTACAACATTTCAGAGGTCATTAGATGGAAAGGTTCAGGTCGTTGTCAAGGTTACAACATTTCAGAGGTCATTAGATGGAAAGGTTCAGGTCGTTGTCAAGGTTACAACATTTCAGTGGTCATTAGATGAAAAGGTTCAGGTCGTTGTCAAGGTTACAACTTTTCAGAGGTCATTGGATGGAAAGGTTCAGGTCTTTGTCAAGGTTACATCATTTCAGAGGTCATTAGATGGAAAGGTTCAGGTCGTTGTCAAGGTTACATCATTTCAGAGGTCATTAGATGGAAAGGTTCAGGTCGTTGTCAAGGTTACATCATTTCAGAGGTCATTAGATGGAAAGGTTCAGGTCGTTGTCAAGGTTAAAACCTTTCAGAGGTCATTGGGCGGAAAGGTTCAGGTCGTTGTTAAGGTTACAACATTTCAGAGGTCATTAGATGGAAAGGCTCAGGTCGTTGTCAAGGTTACAACATTTCAGAGGTCATTAGATGGAAAGGTTCAAGTCGTTGTCAAGGTTACAACATTTCAGAGGTCATTAGATGGAAAGGTTCAGGTCGTTGTCAAGGTTACAACATTTCAGAGGTCATTAGATGGAAAGGCTCAGGTCGTTGTCAAGGTTACAACATTTCAGAGGTCATTAGATGGAAAGGCTCAGGTTGTTGTCAAGGTTACAACATTTCAGAGGTCATTAGATGGAAAGGTTCAAGTCGTTGTCAAGGTTACAACATTTCAGAGGTCATTAGATGGAAAGGTTCATGACCTTGTCAAGGTTACAACATTTCAGAGGTCATTAGATGGAATGGCTCAGGTGGTTGTCAAGGTTGCAATATTTCAGAGGTCATTAGATGGAAAGTTTCAGGTCGTTGTCAAGGTTGCAACATTTCAGAGGTCATTAGATGGAAAGGCTCAGGTCGTTGTCAAGGTTGCAATATTTCAGAGGTCATTAGATGGAAAGGTTCAAGTCGTTGTCAAGGTTACAACATTTCAGAGGTCATTGGGCGGAAAGGTTCAGGTCTTTGTCAAGGTTATAACCTTTCAGAGGTCATTAGATGGAAAGGTTCAGGTCGTTGTCAAGGTTACAACATTTCAGAGGTCATTAGATGGAAAGGTTCAGGTCTTTGTCAAGGTTACATGATTTCAGAAGTCACACAATCCAACGTTAGGGTTGTTGTCAAGGTATATAACCAATTTTCTAATGCTGGAGTGCCACAATTCTCCTGAAAGTGCTTCTGTTCGTTATCTATCAAATTAAGCCTCGTTACATGGCAATTAAACTAAGATACAAGATCTACACCTCAATTCTCTAATAAACTATATCCCTGCAAATTGCTATAATGATTTTGTCATTTGTTATAATTAATCAAACTGGATAAGTTTGCTGGGACCTAATGTCCTGAGTCAGAAATTGTTTCATTTCACTGATAAGGAAGAATATTAGTGTAATTCTAACTGTCACCAAGTGAAGATGTACATAAATTGTCTTAATTTAGGATGAAAATTGTGAAATCCAAACCGGCTCATTGGGGTATCATTAATCACTAGTGTGTCCAGGATTGCTAGATTGAATCTATAAAATAAATACAATTAGGAAAGTATAATTATTCTGGGAAGAAACCCTGCATTATTTCAATTTTCTTTTATTGACTTGCAGGAACTTTTGTGAAAATATGTATTAATGAGGCATGGTGTGAATCCGAGAATCTGTGAATATGTGAACAAGTCGATTAATGGGATGGAAGCTCTGTATTTTATCTGGTGCCGATTGTTGATTAAAATTGACAAAATGATTTGTGTAAGTGCTGAAAGTCGGTGCTTGGTTAATTATTAGGTGTGATAAATTGTGGCCAGGGTTCGACCCCCACAGTGTATTAATTGAATCCTAACTGCATTAGAAAGTATCATAATTGTTTAAATTGTACTGACAATATAAGGTTGTCGGGCAATAATGGTTGCCGGGGAATTGATTCCTAAACAAGACAAAAGTATAATTTATCGAAGTATGGACACATGCATATATATATAGCTCATTATTTCTAATTTCCTTCAATTTTCAGTAATAAGCATTAATGTATCAATATAAATTCAATTAAGGGAGTTTATCTACAAACTCAGTAACATCATTAAGTAAATTGTTTTATTTTTAAAAGCATTAAATTTTTGAATTTTTAAGTGATACTGTAAATGATAGAATTTACGATCAAACGTTTAAATAGAGATAGCATCGATATTGTCTAAATTGTTTTCAAATTATTTTCAAAAAGAGATAAATCGCTACGCAGTCATGATTTATATTCAATTTAAGCTAAAATGGCATGCATGCTAAAAATTTAATTGTATCAATTCAATAACATTCAGCATGATTCAGAATTTTTATATTCCCAAAATCAATAACAATTTGCAGAAAAAGTAATAAATGGTGTATCAAATATATTAGCTACTGAGTTTGGGAATGAAAAATGTGTAAAGCAATTATTGAATATTGTTAATCAATTGTTAACCGACAACCTTGCATGCACTGGTTCATCATATTATATAAAAAATTTAGTTACTGTGGCTGATATTTTTGTATGACCCCTAAGTCCTATGGAATATATATTTGAGTATGAGATGTCTGGGGTCTGCTCCATCCAGCCATGTCATACCATAAGACCAGAAAAACATTGCTTAAATGAGATCCTCAAACTTAATAGACAGTTTACTATTATCAATAGTAAAACTTCTTCTAATTGTGGAGAACAATGTCACATAAAAATAAAATAATAGTAAAAAATTATGTCCTTTTTTTTTGACCTTCTGCAAAACTATTTTAAATAAATTTGCTTCATCAAACAACATGGCTCCCTGGAGTCGGGATTGCTTTATTATAAGAGGATATGTTAAAAAGTGCTGGACTTATTTCGTAGTAATTTCACAGCAATGTTTCCTTGTTTGAGCTTCTCCGGACTTACCTTAAGACATGTTTATACACCAACAAACTTGGCTACCTGGGAAGGGGCTCGCCGGGCTTGTACTGTTTAGTTACATTGAGACAACTAAGAAAAACTACAAGACTAGCATTATTACAAAATGCATTGAGATCCAATGTTAATCTTCACCATAAGCCCTACAGTTTGGTTTTCCTGGGTCAACTGAGATCACATTTTGAGCATACTTTGATAGCTGCATGGTACTCAGGTGAGCTATACAGTGCTATCACAAACCTCTTGTCTAACTGATCTTAGAGATCCTGTATCCCAGATATCCCTAACAAAATTAAAACAAGGAATAATAATGAGTTTGCCCTCTCGTTCCATATAAGGATAAGGCTCGTGTGAAGTTAACGGTTAATTACCTACAGCCTAATGTCTGATGTTGATTGTTGATGCTAGCATTGTGTATCCACTGACAGAAATCTTCATACATTCTGAAATGACAATTTAAAACACATAAATTATGTTATCAGATAATTAACCTATGATGGTGATTGGTTTATTCATAGTTAATTGTGTATTCATCGATGTGATCAGCGGTGTGTTCACACTTGATTGACATTTTTATTCTATCAACCTTTGTAATAAATTGTTTAGTTACATTGAAGGAGTATTCATTAGTCCAGGGTGACAGTTTTCATTAAAGGTGTATTGTTATTTATGTCCGGCAGAGATTGTTTATTGAAAGTTACTTTGTGTCCTGGCATGGCTAGTGTCCCTTTAATAGTTGACTGTGGTTTCCCCCACAGGTGGCAGTATCAGTGTTTGGGAAAGAAAATAAATATATAAATGAATTTCCGTCACTGAGCTAAGTATACTAGGAAGGTATAAAGCCTACTATATGTCTATGTCCAAAGATTGTGGAACATCGCATCTAAAAATAGACTTGGTTCCTAACAATAATTAAGACACTGTGAGTGAAGCAGGTATCCAGCGAATAAATAAAATGACCTCGATCGGAGTTTAATAACGAAGGGAACACTGTTTTGCCGTTTCGCAGTTATTAGATACAATTGAACGAGATTTTCAGTGGGAATGAATATCTTATAGTTTATTTGAATGACTTGTGTAGCGATTTTCCTTCAGTGCCCGTATTTTATGCTGAAACAACGAGATGCGATGTTCCACAATCTTTGGCATATAGACATAGAGTACGCTTTACACCTTGATAGTATATAAGATCAGCGACGGGATTTCTTAAATATATTTTTTATTTCATTTTTTAATCGTTTGCGGACCAAACACTGATACTGTCACCTGTGGTTTCCCCATGTATTCTGTACCTTCAATTGACATTACGCCAGAGCATAGATTGCTCGCCAATTACCTCAAGTCTGAGATTCCCTCTGGTCTGGGATCAACAATGGCCTGGGATTCCTAATAGTCTGGGATCAACAGTGGCCTGGGATTCCTAATAGGTTGGGATATTCAAAAGTTTAGGACTCCCAATGTTAAGGGAATTTCAATTGTTATGGGTTCCTGATGATCTGGGATTTTCAATGGTTTGGGATTCCCAATGATCTGGGATTTTTATTGGTTTGGGATTCCCAATGGCATGGAATTTTCAATAGTTTGTGATTCCCAATGGCATGGAATTTTCAATGGCCTGGGATTTCCAATGGCCTGGGATTTCCAATGACCTTGGATTTCCAATGGCCTGGGATTTCCAATGGTCTTGCAACTAGTGGTCTGGAAATTGCCAATGGTTTGAAATATAGCACTGGTTTTCACTACAAGGTCTGGGACTTACATGGTCTGGGACTAACATTGTCTGGGACTAACATTGTCTGTGACTAGCATGGTCTGTGACTTGCATGGTCTGGGACTAACATGGTCTGTGACTAGCATGGTCTGTGACTTGCATGGTCTGGGACTAACATGGTCTGGGACTAACATTGTCTGGGACTAACATTGTCTGTGACTAGCATGGTCTGTGACTTGCATGGTCTGGGACTTGCAGGGTCTGGGACTAACATTGTCTGTGACTAGCATGGTCTGTGACTTGCATGGTCTGGGACTTGCAGGGTCTGGGACTAACATTGTCTGTGACTAGCATGGTCTGTGACTAACATGGTCTGTGACTTGCATGGTCTGTGACTAGCATGGTCTGTGACTTGCATGGTCTGGGACTTGCAGGGTCTGGGACTAACATTGTCTGTGACTAGCATGGTCTGTGACTAACATGGTCTGTGACTAGCATGGTCTGTGACTAGCATGGTCTGTGACTAGCATGGTCTGTGACTAGCATGGTCTGGGACTAGCATGGTCTGGGACTAGCATGGTCTGTGACTAACATGGTCTGGGACTAGCATGGTCTGGGACTTGCAGGGTCTGGGACTAACATTGTCTGTGACTAGCATGGTCTGTGACTAACATGGTCTGTGACTAGCATGGTCTGTGACTAGCATGGTCTGTGACTAACATGGTCTGTGACTAGCATGGTCTGTGACTAGCATGGTCTGTGACTAGCATGGTCTGTGACTAACATTGTCTGTGACTAGCATGGTCTGTGACTAACATGGTCTGTGACTAGCATGGTCTGGGACTAGCATGGTCTGGGACTATCAGACTCAGAAAAGACCTACATAAAGATAACTATGAACTAATTTGTTTGGTTTTTCAGTATCCATAAAAGAAAATGTCTGACTGCTGTAAAAAAATCTTGCGATGGCTTAGTGCAAAACTAGGGTATATGCCTATATAAATTGAGGTAGTTACCAAAGTTTTGCAATGCTCCCTGGTGTTGCTTACTGTATTTAGGTGATGTTACATGCTGACCGCCTCAATCTAAAATTTCACATAATTCTCCTAATCCACCTTAATACATCATTTTGTTACTGGGTATTATAACTGTGTATTTTCCATACAAAACTCGCCAATCAGCTTGCTATTTGTGTCTTGAAATGAATTAGGATTATTGATTGCCTTTCTTTAAATTGTTATCAATAACCTTCATTACAATAATTGCATCGTGAAAATAAACTTTTCAATTTTCTAGCAACAATCAACATTTGAAATAATTGCAAAAAATTGAACCATAATTGGAAAACTCTTTTCATCATGGGGTTAAAACATTCCGCAAATTGGACTTGGCAATCAGGAATTGGAAAATGGAATTGTGGGTAAAAAGTCATTGAACCAATCACGTCCATTCATCTCTATCATTCGCAGGCCATGCACAATTCCGCCAGCAATTTGGTTAATTTTCCAACAATTTAGTGAAACACGAAGATCACAAATACAAAACTGATTGCTTAGAATGCCTCATTGATTCCGTCAGAGCGTACCACCGCTGTCCTAATTAACAAATTACTTATCTGCAATTATTATCCGATTCATCATAACATTTTTGCAGCCCTGTTGACCAGGAGCATGATTCGTATCATTCGTTTTCTATGTAATTGGCTGGGCCCAATTTTCTGAAATATTGATAGAGTAGCATTGTTGACAAGGCCATGGTATTTACTTCAGAGAAATTAATCACCAAGTTGTAGCATCTAATTGTATTGGGCTGGATAGGTAATTTAGACAAATTGTTCTTGGGATTTCAGTTTTCGCCTCAATCTGTGATTGGGTCTTTAGTGGCTTAGCCTGGCTTACGTTTGATGAAGCAGAGTGAGAATATGTAATGTGGAAAATGTAACGAGAGACGCAAAACATTAATATAAGCAGCAATATGTGGAAAATATGAATCTGGTTTAAAGTCACCCTGATTCTTTTCTCACGTCATCACTAGTCTAGTTTTTGTGCCATCGGATGGCAAGCATTGTGGGATGTTAAACATATACCTATCACCCGGGACCTCTACACGGCCTGTCACTCTATGGTCTGGTCATTTCTTTTCATTTAAATTATCGTTGATCAAGTTGGTAATGAATTTTCCACACTGTGGCTTGATCTGCCTAAATAAATCTGAAAGAGACCTTAGCACTTAAATTGTTTAAAATAAACTTTGATTTGAATTATTATTCAATCTTTAATAAACTTGAACACAATGCTTTTAATTCGAATGTCTAGATCAAGTTCCGTTAACAGCCAGATGATTGAAAAAAATTATGTCCTTTTTAAAATTGAAAAAAATCAATGGTTCTGTCCCTTTTATAAAATTGAAAAATATTATTTCTAATGTCCGCTGTCTAACGTTTGTACAAGATTAATCTCTTTAAGTAATAGTTCTAATTTCTCATTGAATATAATAATTCTATCACTTTAGGTCATTACAATTCAAATGCTAAGCTATATCCTAATTTTTTCTGTATTTTGGGAGATGGAATTTTATTGTTATTCTCAAAACAGAGTTTCTCTATTAATTTTTTTTCCACAATTTTGAAACATTTTAACAGCTGTGGGTCAGTAGACAACTTGAGAAATAGAAGATGAAGGGGATTGATAAACTAGGACCATGTTTATACTGTCCTTTACAACATTAATTACTGTAAAATCATTCATTTTTGTGGGGGATTAAATTTCATGGATTTCGTGGTTCACCTTTAACCACGAAATCAAATCCCATCAAACGATAATTGTGTTCCTTGTATATATTACCTGAAAAACAAAATCCGTGAATTAAAGTCCCAACGAAACGGTATTTATATAAAAAGATTGGTCCCTCAAAAAACTGTCCCTCGGCATGATAATATCCAATGACAGAAATTGTTACTGCAAACATAAATTATGATTAGGGATTTAATCTAAGTTTCTTGGAACGTGTTGTCTCTTAGAGCTTGTCGTCTGTCTAAGAGCTTGTCGTCTCTCTTAGAGCTTGTCATCACTCTTGGAGCTGGTTGTCTCTCTTAGAGCCTGTCGTCTCTCTTAGAGCTTGTCATTGCTCTTGGAGCTTGTCGTCTCTCTTGGAGCTTGTCGTTTCTTGGAGCTTGTCGTTTCTCTTAAAGTTTGTCGTCTCTTGGAGCATGTCGTCTCTTAGAGCTTGTCGTCTCTCTTGAAGCTTGCATCTCTTTGAGCTTGTTGTCTCTTTGAGCTTGTCCTTTCTCATAGAGCTTGCAATCTCTTTGAGCGTGTCCTCTCATGGAGCATGTTGTCTATTAGAGCTTGTCATTTCCCTTGAGCGTGTTGTCTCTTGAAGCTTGTCGTCTCTTGTAGCTTATCGTCTCTTAGAGCTTGTCGTTTCTCTTAGAGCTTGTCATCTTTTTGACCTTGTCATCTCTTGGAGCTTGTCGTTTCTCTTAGAGCTTGTCATCTCTTTGAGCATGTCGTCTCTTGGAGCATGTCGTCTATTAGAGCTGGTCATCTCCCTTGAGCGTGTCGTCTCTTGAAGCTTTTGTCTCTTGGAGCTTATCGTCTCTTAGAGCTTATCGTTTCTCTTAGAGCTTGTCATCTCTTGGAGCTCGTCGTCTCTTAGAGCTTGTCGTCTCTTGGAACTTGTCGTCTTTTGGAGCGTGTTGTCTATTAGAGCTTATCTTCTCTTGGAGCTTGTGGTGTCTTGGAGCTTGTCATCTCTTTGAGCATGTCATGTCTTGGAGCTTGTCGTCTCTTAGGGCTACTTAGAGTTATTTTGAGCTTATTGTTTGACAATATATTACATTGCTCTCAGCCTTAAAGGACCTTAACTCAATTTCGTTTAACAAATACATAAAGTATTCTTACAACTTACATTCCGATCAAAGGCGCTATTGATGAAAACCACCGTCCAGATTCTTATGAACATGTCTTCGGTGGGTCAAGCCAAAAAGTGTTATTTTAAGAAAACTTTTTGATAAATTTTGCTATTTACCAACTGGAGTTGAGTCCCTTTAAAGCCTGTCAGGCTGGTTATTAAGCTTATTGTTTGACAATATATTACATCGCTATCAGCTTTAATCATAGAAAGAAACAACACAACAGATGGTGCTAGGCATACATTGATGCAGGAAATTGTACCAAAAACTTTTGACAAAGATTAATGAAAGACTTGTCTAAGGAACACAATCATTCTCTTCGCTAATTGCTAAAAACTCTTATTATTACCACAGAGACTAGTTTCAGCAAATGCTCTAATAATAATGCTGTTTTTTAATTCTGCAGCAATTATGTTTCTGACTGTTTCATCAAAATCTCCATTAGTGTTTTTAATATTTTATACTGTTATACGCAGACACAGTTTGGGAATACGGTGCTCACGTTTTAATCTGAAAATATTGTTACGATTGGGCACAACATCATTTTGAACCTCCCCGAGGATTGTGGGAAATTAATTTTGTGTTTTATGGTGTGAGGATAATGATGGTTTGGTAATTCTGATATAAAACCAGTCGGAGAATATTTCTTTCTCTCCCCGCTATATGATATTACCAAGCTTTCGGTCGGTCACTATAGTGTAGATTTTTTGGATTAAAGAAGATGCTTTGAACGATTTGTTTTATTGACTCGACTGTAGTGTTGTTCCACTGTTGGTAGTTTTACTGATCGGATACTCTCGTACTCTCGTATGGCATCGAGACATTAAACAAATGAGTAAAGTGTATTACTATTATTGTTAAGGCCAAAGTAAAATAAATATGTAGTTAAGGCATTATAGACATATTAGTACCTTTGAATGCTATGGTATATAAAATTACACTGATGAAGGTGGTTTTCTGAAACATACATGCACATGTTGTAACTGATAAATTTTGCAAGTTGATTTTGCAAGTTGTGGAAATGTTGCTGATTCTTTTCTTATTGAGTTTGACCGTATTGAATCACATGTTTCTGTGTTTTTCTCTATTTTGATTATGAATAGTTGCAGGGGACAAATTGAAGAGATTATAGGTTACTTCTGGTAGGATTATGGTCGCTGCAAACTAACTTTGTGAGACACATAGAGTAATAAAAAATTACAATAAAGAGTTTGCACCTATAGAGAGATTTGAACACAGGTACTGAACTGCACCATTGCCTAGCTGTGCATAGTAAGAATGCATAAGACCAAAAGTCCATAAGAGCAGCAGTTGCTGTCCCAGCAACACCAAATAAAGGTTGGGTTAGTAACAATATGACTACATCCCACCACACCATAAGTAACAGGTTCATACATGGCTTGTGGTGTTTCTGATTTCTGTGCTCAGCTGGTTAGGTTGAGTGCTACCTTCCTTGTCTGATTTCCTCATACCTTTTTTTAATACAACATTGACTATTTGAAGGACTCCTGGGCAACTTTTTACAGCAACCATATGGCACAAAAGGCACTGTTGTGAAAGTTGTGTTGAGAGACCATCTCAATATATAATATGTAATCTTGTAATAAGGCAATGACTGTTGAATTAAGAACAGTTTCCCAGTTCATATCACTTTGATATTCCTGATGCACTTTCTAATCCTACATTTATCTTGTTTGAATGCCTTTTCAATTAGCTGTGCTATTTATTTTGCAAGTGCTTTCTGTTTGACTATATCATGAACCAGAACTTTATTAGAAACACCAAAATGCTATAGATATATCTCTGTGTATAATGTTTGGTAATCACAATAAGTCATACACATTCAGCTATATTGTCTCCCAATAAGTCATATACATTGAATGGTGTAGTCTCCAATAAGTCATACACATTGAATGGTGTAGTCTCCAATAAGTCATACACATTGAATGGTGTAGTCCCCAATAAGTCATACACATTGAATGGTGTAGTCTCCAATAAGTCATCCACATTGAATGGTGTAGTCTCCAATAAGTCATACACATTGAATGGTGTAGTCTCCAATAAGTCATACACATTGAATGGTGTAGTCTCCAATAAGTCATACACATTTAATGGTGTAGTCTCACAATAAGTCATACACATTGAATGGTGTAGTCTCCCAATAAGTCATACACATTGAATGGTTTAGTCTCCAATAAGTCATACACATTGAATGGTTTAGTCTCCAATAAGTCATACACATTGAATGGTGTAGTCTCCCAATAAGTGATATGAGTTGAATGATATAGTCTCCAATAAGTAATATACATTGAATGGTGTAGTCTCCAATAAGTCATACACATTGAATGGTTTAGTCTCCAATAAGTCATACACATTGAATGGTGTAGTCTCCCAATAAGTCATCCACATTGAATGGTGTAGTCTCCCAATAAGTCATACACATTGAATGGTTTAGTCTCCAATAAGTCATACACATTGAATGGTGTAGTCTCCAAATAAGTCATACACATTGAATGGTTTAGTCTCCAATAAGTCATACACATTGAATAGTGTAATCTCCAATAAGTAATATACACTGAATGATATAGTCTTCCAATAAGTCATACAGTTATAAGGGTTTTGAGCTGTGGTATAGTATACAACGAACGAGGTTTTCTAGTGTTCCAAAAGGTGGTCCTATTATAAAGGTTTGCCTACTGATTGTTTCCTACCGACACTGACATATTACTGGTTCACTTTGACATCATCAATGATTTTTCCTACCTACACTGACATATTACTGGTTCACTTTGACATCATCAATGATTGTTTCCTACCAACACTGACATATTACTGGTTCACTTTGACATCATCAATGATATGCTACCAACACTGACATATTACTGGTTCACTTTGACATCATCAATGATATGCTACCAACACTGACATATTACTGGTTCACTTTGACATCATCAATGATAGAGGTGCTTATACTACACATCTGTCAATAATCATGTACAGTTTGAGCAACTTGATCAATGATATGTTGTTACTCAGCATAATATCTCATAATAAAAGTTTTTCTAGTCATATTAATTGATCATCTAAACACCAGTCGAAGTTCATATTGTAGTAAAGCATATAATAGTACCCCTTACAAAAAGCATTGTCTGACATTGCACTAGCAACAAGCTGGTACAAAGCTGACACTTAACTGATATCTAACTGACAGCAAACAGGGATTTTTGACAATTATAACTGAAGTTTTTTCTGGCCTAAGTCGAAGCTTATATCTTAGTATTCCCAGATTATTGTTGGAATGTGGTTTTAAATTAATAAATATATAACAATGCACGTCTTTATACAGTAAAATCATTTAATTTCGTGAGACAAAATTTGGTGGTTTTGGTAAAAAAGACCATTTCGATTGGACGTTAATTTGTGGATTTTGTCATATAATAGTAAACACAAGGTTCAAAATTATTATTGTTTGATGGGATTTGATTTCGTGGTTGAAGGTGAATTCACAAAATTCATGAAATTAATCCCTCCAGAGAATGAATGATTTTACA
Organism: Spisula subtruncata; assembly: GCA_963678985.1. Lineage (NCBI taxonomy): Eukaryota > Metazoa > Mollusca > Bivalvia > Venerida > Mactridae > Spisula > Spisula subtruncata. The sequence continues at coordinate 3,724,204 of OY787674.1, forward strand.
GTATTTGATTAAATTTGATATTTCTGACGTTATGACTTTTACAACAGTAATCGCTTAATAACATGAGTTTTCTAGATTGTTTTGAAACATGTTCATCTCAAAAGACAACTCAAGCTAGATCCTATATATTATTTTTTAAAACATATTGTGGCTTGTGTAACTTTTAATGCAGCGCTTCACCAATTAAAATTTAATTTAAAGGGAGATAACTCAACTTTCACCATGACAGGTTTTCTGCCCTTGATCCATTATACTATTTGCCTCCAATATTTTAAGTACTAATAATAAATAAAATTTCTGCTCTGAGGGTTATTTATAAAAGTTGTGGCATTAGTAGATGGATTTGTAACCTGGCCATCTTTGGTTTGGTTCTTGGTCATACAATTCATTTGTTGTTCAGTGTCATGTTATATACATGTAAGTGTTTATACTATTGAAGTATCACCTTGGCTTTAAGGGTACATCGAAGCACTTAGAGTTATTACATTTTTAGTTTTTGTTTTAACACTTACAAATTGCGAAAAAGATCTTATTTGTAGTATTGTGCATGAACTGAAACGTAATTAGTATCACAGATCCATTAAGAACTGTTTGTAACAGTTTGTAACTGTTAAATTATGTAATATGCAGTTTAAATATCCTTAAGTGGTTGGTTTTTGTGAGACGGAATACCAGGCTGTTTAAGTACAAGAGAACTTAACAAAGTCATGGTACTGGCAATAATAGTAATCATTATTTCAACTAGCTGGTGGCTGATCAAAATAATAATCAAGGGTTGCCTTAACAATGTTGTACGTCCTTTTTAAACATTTAGCAGGTCATTGTCCAATAAGCATGGGGAGCCGTGGCCGAGAGGTTGGACGCGTGCTTCGGGATTGAAAGGTCCCAGGTTCAACTCCCCTCTGGGCAACTAGTTTATTTCTCTGAGCAAGACCCACATGCTCCACTCCACCATGGTGTAAAATGGTACCTGTGAGGACAGTGTCTATTCCTGGGCGCCCCAGATCGATGTTGGCTGCCACACCCACAGGAGAGAAGTGTTCTCAAGAGATGCAAGTGTAGGTTTCCATAGGTAGCCCAATGACCAGGGGAAGTTAATATGTCAAAGGGTGCTTGAGCAGCCTAACAGCTGAAAAGAGCCCTAGAAAATGACCCTGGTTCGTTATATTTGGTAGTCTTGTTTTATTCTTTAATTCCGATTGAGTTCTCATGCACTTCATATTTTCAATCTTGTCATGAACATCCTTAGGTGGTCAAGTAGTTGGAACATCGACTAGGAAACGAGAGGATGGCAGGCTGCTTTGAGCTGGGTTCAAACATTTGGTTTCTGTAGCATCTATGTCGGTACTAATACAGAGTACCATATATGGACGTAGAAGATGTTTGTATTGCCCGGGATGGTAGCATCTGTTAGTCTAGTTAGTAATCTGCTCCCAATTTAATTCTCCTATGCTTTATGTAGCTAGGACATATTTTCCTGCCTAGTTAATCTTCTTTGCTTTAGCTTAAGTGGTAAAAAACATATGGTGCGCTATGCTAGCTTATATTCTCAATGTTTTAATGATCATACTAGGTATTGGACACCCACTGACGTTGTTCTGAAAAAGTAGTTTGGCCATAAAATACTCTTTTCTAAAGTTATGTCAAGGTCTTTAATCATTTTGTTTTAAAGGCTCATGCAAGTGTTTTGTTCTTATTGTTTTTATGCATGGATAGCAGTAGAGTGGCTTTCGGACAATAGCTGTGACCTTCTGTTAAAACATATGATGGGGCATGAGTAGTGCTCATTCTAAGCTAGAGTGTCAGACATGTTTCATTCGTTAAATATGTCAAAGAATAAAATATGTATGGTTGTTTTTAAATTTTTGTTCACCTACTTTTTTTCTTCTTTTTTTTAAAATGCCAAACAAAGCCTTTATTTGCCAGTCAGCTTTCTGCTGAAATATGGCAGGCATGTATATTTGTGCCTCCATCCGGATTTGAACCGGGTCACCAATGGCAAGCACACTAACCGTTGAGCTACGGAGGCACATATTTGCAGTCTTAGTCAAAAAGTCACTAAGTATGTCCACCCTCTGGCTAATTTCAGATCATATGATCGGTGCAATGTTAAGAGAATTACCTCCCTTTACCGTTGTTTACTACATATACAAATTAAGTACGGAAGCACAAGGCGAGAAAGGTTATATCGGTAGAGGCACCGAATTAACTTATTAACTTTGGTAAAAATATCAATATGTACTCATCTTTTATATTAATAAAATTATGAGTATTAACTAACAAACTTATTAAGGCAAAAAAAAACAATTAATTCCTAATAAAGAATGACAGTACCGCAGTGCCATGCCGTAAACTAACTGGAATCATATCGGCAGGGGTCTTATTCATTAATATAATAAAACTGGAACTAGCACTTAACTAGACTCATACTTCTCACTTTGAAATGTTAAGTCTTGGTTTGTTTCTCAATCTCAAATTCTGCATTGGATAATGTCATATTTTGAACTTAAAGAACTGTCTTTCTAAGTTTTAGATTGCACAAATAAGTTGGGGTCACAGGGACATCGGATTTGTTTTACAACCTATTTTGGTTTAAAATTATCATAACTTCAAAGATCAAAAAAAAATTTAAGTAAACTGAAAGTAAATTAGACAGTAGGTTTAAATTTTAGGCAAAGATATATTGTATAAAACATTTTGCAAAGTAAGCAAAGTATACCTATGAGAATATGTAAGGGAGACAATCCAATTTGAGAAATGAATTTAAAAAAAAACTAATAAAGGGAGATAATTCTTGATATTTATTTGAGGGTGCCAGGTGTATGGGTAAATTGTTTAGAAATATAATCTGGAAAAAGATGGCAGTTGCAAATATGAGTTGGTTGGTTGGTCAGTTTGTTGATCACTGAGTGACTCAATTGATAAGTAATGGTCGCTGGGTAAGCTGGTTGGATCAATATCAGCTAGGTGGTGGTTAAGTGGTCATTAAGACATGAGCTAGTCACTTTTCCCCATCCATTAATTGCTAAACACTATTTTATTTTATGATTGTTTATCAATATATGCTGGATAATTTAGACTGCTTTGGATTTTAACATTTATTTGTTTTTGTTGTTCTATATGTTCTTAGTTGTAGTTATTAGTGTTGTTTAGTAGTGTAAGAATTAGTTATTTGTTAATACATTGTACATATTTTAAACTTTAGGCCATGTATATTTCAAAATTGTATGCCCATATGTGGGCTTAAAATTGGAAAATAGACAATATCTTATATTATTTGTGTTCACTAATTTCAGTTTTTGTTGAAGAATGATAAATGAAACAATATAATCAGTGATTGTGTGACAGGGGAGAGATAATGCATATAGATAGTACCACTCCCTTATCAAGGTATTGTATTCCATGACATAATCTACAACAAATGCCAGGTTGTTCTTCAATATGACGGGAGATTACAATGTGACCCTACAATGTGACCCTTGGATAGCATAATTTGAGATCTCAGTGCAATCTGAGGCCAACTGTGTTGCCTCATTAAATAAAGTCTTTATCCTTCTTCTTCTTCTTCTTCTTCTTCTTCTTCTTCTTCTTCTTCTTCTTCTTCTTCTTCTTCTTCTTCTTCTTCTTCTTCTTCTTCTTCATTTGTTATGAAGTCATAAAAGTTCAAAACTCTACAAATGTCATGCTAAATGTAGTACATTATATGCCGACATTGTGCATTATTGTATTTCATGGGCTAGTGCAAAACTACAGTAACATTTTTTATAATAATGTTGTTACCATAGTTTTGCACTGAGACATCATACATTATCGTATATTGAGGGCTGGGTGCAAATTACTACAGTTACATAGTGATGCAGTTACCATAACTTTGCACTATACTGTCAAACTATAATCAGACTGTTACAATTATGCTGTTGTACAAAATATTAAATTAAAACAATTCAATGCTATTTACTAAAATTGGCTGCCTAAGACAGGTGCCGTTGGTTTAAATTCTAACAATTAAGAGAGGCTGATTTTATGTATTTTCACTGAGACTTTTGTAATGTGTGGTTTTATCATCTGACTTTGAGGGAATAGAGGCTAATGAAAGTAAAATATTAATTAAGATTTTTCATACTTATATAATAAGAAGTACATGTTATATTAATAAGAAGTACATGTTATATTACGAGAGCTCAATGCAAAACTATGGTAACTACATCAACTTATAGAGGCTTAAAATTATACCAAAGATTTGCACTGAGCCCCATTGCTTTAATATCATGTATGGTTTGGCTGAATGTTTGTTAAAGTTATTTATGTGCAGCTATACAGATGTGACGCCCGTCAATACGAATTAGGCTTACAGTATGAAATACCATACAATATTAGCACTACGTTAGCAAGCGGATCTCCATGCACTCATTGATTCAATTCTTTTGTTGAATTTTAAGAAAAATCCTTAAATAATGTTTGCACACAATTTTAATCTGATGAATATTCATAAAGGTCTTTTTATTATCCCCTTAGGTTATACACTAGTGTTAAGGGTCTCACAATTGTCATGGTAATCGTCTCAAAGATTGGTCAAGTGACATTAACAATGAACCAATCAAAATTCAATTAGCGGAGCTTTGTATTTCTTCAAGACATCCCTTGTGCAGTTGATAAAAATCAAAGGAAAAAGGTTTGTGAGCCACGATCTTCTTAGCTTCTTTCAACGACGCCAATGATTGGAATTATTGGAAAATAGAGGTTTTGCAATGTCATCCGATTTTTCCAATGAAAGCTTGTGAAGGAATACTGCCATATTAATATTGATACTACCACGTAAACCTCCTCATTTTCTTATTATACTTTCATATGAAACATCTTCGCACCGCACCGGAGTTGAGATATCATATTTTTTGGAGCAGGAAGTGAAGTGACGCAGGATTTGACCTCCATCAATTTTCGATGGTGATGTATCATATATAGTGTAGTGATACTTGATTATAGCCGAGAGTTAATTCACTCTTCTCTACTCTCCTTCGCTTATTGTTAGCTACTCTGGCTACTCTAATCAAGGAAATAACTTAAAAACTATTATTATCATTGACATTGGCTTGTGATTTCTCATTTCTTGCTGTGCAGATGCTCGTGGACACTTAATGTGTTTATTTTAAGATAGGAGAGTGACAGTTGTTTCAAGTTTGGATAACTTTATCTAGTGGTGTCGGTGTGACTATTAAAACACAGACATAGAATGAATGCAGGGATCGTGTGTCGGACATTCGTAATCCATCAATGATGTACTCTACAGTCCTGTCTTCATCAACCAATTAAGTAAAAAGGTTTTTAGAGAATTCCACTGGCTTCCGGTTCACAAGTTCCAAATTTCCAAATTTTAATCAGCATAGAATTTGCATGTTGAACAAAGTTTTAACTTCAAACAAGAACAGTGTTCTTCTCGGTACCTTTCACTTGTGTTTTATTTTATCGGTGATGTGCTAAACTGGACAGAGGTAGAACTATGACTGAAGAAGGTGAGCCTTATTTTACTTTAATTGAAATTTAATTGGTTTTTAATTGAAAATTGTTAACTATAATATAAAGTTATTCTTATATCATTCTCATGTACATTGAATTAACCATTACTTTACTCTGTTAGACTATTTATTGAAAGATATGAGAAATTCCATGTTATTATTTACTTATTTGAGAAATTACTTATTTGAGAAATAAAATATTACTTTTTTGAAAGTATTTAAAACTTTATCTAGTCCTAATAGTAAATTAATAGTTCAGACCTGCTTGACATTTTCTAAACATATGTGAATGATATATATTAATCCAAGGTATAATGTTGTAAAAGCACAGGCTGTTGTATCAAAAATTAGGAATATATATGTCAATTAATTTTTGATACAACAGCCTGTGTGTAAAAAACGAAAATGTTTTATAAATTATTGTTGTGTTTGACCAAATGATTTTTCCTGGAGCTAATACTTAACCATATGTATTGTGTATTTTTCGGAATTATACTATCAGAATATTTTGTTAGGTTTAAATAACAAATATGGATAAGATGACAAATAAAAGCATGAACATTCTACAGTTTCAGGTAAATTTTAAGTTTTCAAAAATTCATTGAAACGTTAATTTATGACCTTTGCACTTTAGGTAATAAATACAAGGGTCAAAATTATTGTACGATGGGATTTGATTTCGTGGTTGAAGGTGAACCACGAAATCCACGAAATCCATGAAATCCACGAAATTTAATCCCCCATGAAATTTCATCATTTTATAGTATTTACTATATGAATGATCAATTTACTGTCAATGCGTGCACAATCACTTGTGTTTCCATGGTTATTGTTATATTATCAAAACTTTTGTCCAGTTTATAATTGCTAGGTTACACTAAGTTGTTAAATTGTTTAAGTATCATATCCTACTCATCTTAAATTCTCAGAATTCATTACAATAGTCTTAATCCATATCCTGTTTCTATGGTGATATAATTCACATAAACTGTTCTTCTCTTCTTCCTGTTAAAGCACAGGACCCACTAGCTGAAACTAAAATGGTCTGACATCAAAAACATTGTGTCTGGCTAAAAGAACCTTTTTGACCAATTGTGGTGGCTGTCTGGCCAAATGTTCAGACTTCTTGAAACTTTAGCTGGCTTTTGTGTCTTGCCAAAAGGTTCAACTTTTATAATCTTTTTGACCAATGTTGGTGTTTGTCTAGTCAAATAGTCTGACCTATTAGAACTTTTCTGGCTAATATAAAAAGGAAGAAACTATAAAAATCATAAAATATGCAGGCATGAAATTTCATGGACTTTGCTAAAAAGACAATTTACAATGTTTTTCAGTTGTTGGGAGTCAAATCTCAAATGATACTTAAAATCATTTGGATTAGATTTTGTTCTAAAAAATTCCCGGAAAATTTGTCTTTGTCCATTTCAAATGACATAGACTGTAATTAAAAGGCAGGGAAATAATTTATATGAATTTTCGTACAAGATGCCCACAGGTTTTTACAAGGATAAGCAAAATATTGAAAATGTATGTAATTTTTAGCTCACCTGACCACAATGTGGTCATGGTTAGGTTTTGTCATACCGAGATGTCCGTCGTCCGTCGTGCGGCGTGCGGCGTGCGTCGTGCGTCCGTCAACAATTTCTTCAAACGACTTCTCCTCCTAAACCGCTTGGCCAAATTTGATAAAACTTAATAGGAATGTTCCTTGGGTGGACCTCTACCAAAGTTGTTAAAATAATTCCAGTCCGTCGCATAACTAGGTCACACAGGCTAAAAATAGATTTTCAAAAAAGAAACTTCAAAAATCTTCTTCTCTGAAACCGTAAGGCCTAGAGCTTTCATATTTAGTATGTAGCATCACCTTGGGGTCCTCTACAAAGATTGTTAAAATTATGTCCCTGTGGTCAAAATTGGCCCCGCCCCGGGGGCTCTTAGTTTTACATAGAGTTATATAGGGGAAACCTTAAAAAATCTTCTTCTCCGAAACCGCTTGGCCCAGGGCTTTCATATTTGGTATGTAGACTCAGCTAGAGGTCCTCTACAAAGATTGTTCAAATTATACCCCTGGGGTCAAAATTGGCCCCGCCCCGGGGGCCCTTAGTTTTACATAGAGTTATATAGAGAAAACTTTAAAAATCTTCTTCTCTGAAATTGCTTGGCCCAGGGCTTTCATATTGGGTATGTAGACTCAGCTAGAGGTCCACTACAAAGAATGTTCAAATTATGTCCCTGGGGTCAAAATTTGCCCCGCCCCAGGGGCCCTTAGTTTTACATAGAGTTATATAGGGGAAACCTTTAAAAATCTTCTTTTCCGAAACCGCTTGGCCCAGGGCTTTCATATTTGGTATGTAGACTCAGCTAGAGGTCCTCTTCAAAGATTGTTCAAATTATGTCCCTGGGGTCAAAATTGGCCCCGCCCCGGGGGCCCTTAGTTTTACATAGAATTATATAGAAAAAACCTTAAAAAATCTTCTTCTCCGAAATTGCTTGGCCCAGGGCTTTCATATTTGGTATGTAGAGTCAGCTAGAGGTCCTCTACGAAGATTGTTCAAATTATTCCCCTCGGGTCAAAATTGGCCCCACCCTGGGGGTCACCATTTTACTTAGACTTATATAGGGAAAACATATAAAAATCTTCTTGTCTAAAACTACAATGCCTAAGAGCTTTGATATTTGGTATGTAGCATCATCTAGTGGTCCCCTACCAAGATTGTGCAAATTATGCCCCTGGGGTCAAAATTGGCCCAGCCCCGGGGTCACCGTTTTACATAGACTTATATAGGGAAAACATATAAAAATCTTCTTGTCTAAAACTACACTGCATAGAGCTTTGTTATTTGGTATGTAGCATCATCTAGTGGTCCTCTACCAAGATTGTGCAAATTATGCCCCTGGGGTCAAAATTGGCCCAGCCCCGGGGGTCACCATTTTACATAGACTTATATAGGGAAAACATATGAAAATCTTCTTGTCTAAAACTACACTGCATATAGCTTTGATATTTGGTATGTAGCATCATCTAGTGGTCCTCTACAAAGATTTTTCAAATTATGCCCCTGAGGTCAAAATTGGCCCCACTCGGGGGGTCACCGTTTTACATAGACTTATATAGGGAAAACATATTAATATCTTCTTGCCTAAAACTACACTGCCTAGAGTTTTGATAATTGGTATGTAGCATCATCTTGTTGTTTTCTACCAAGATGTTCAAATTATTCCTTTGGGTGAAAATTGTGCAGGGTTTATAATCAGGTGAGCGATATTGGGCCATCATGGCCCTCTTGTTTTAAGAAAAAAGTATGAGAGCTGCACAAACTGTTATGCATAAAGTTCATTCCTGTGCTTCAGAAAATTATGTAACTTAATAAAAGTATACACAATAAGTATAACTTTTAAAGAATTATTTTTGTGTACAAATTAAGGCAATCATTATATGAATAAACTCTGGGACAATTTGGAATGATACAATCTGGATACATTTTCAATGGTTACTTTTACAATTTAACTTGTACACATATTAATCTAAACCTCAATTGCCAAATTTGTCTTAAATAAAATAAATATGTTAAGGAAATACAAATCACCGAAACAGATTTAGTAACACTACATTGTATATGCACAGTATATAATCTTCAAAAGGATGCACAAGAGATGATCAGAAAGTTTTGGGACAACCGAAGTGCCGTTACTTTATTTCTTGATATTTTTATATGAAACATTCTACAAATATAGCTTAATGTTTCATGTACGTCACCTTAGAAATAGTGTATGCCTTTATTGTCATGATGCATGGTATAATTAAAACAGATTTTTTTCAGTTTTCAGAAAAAAAAATTAAATTTTTTTTTTTTACCAGTTGAAAGTATTTCCGACATTGTTTCCCGTGTCTAGATCGAGCTTTTTCTACATGCAGTGTAGACCAATTCTGTTGATGAAAGCATAGTGAGCCAAACAGCAATAAAATAAATAAAGCTATTTTCGAAAGTGGACCAATTAATGATAAGTGTATTGAATTATTTATGACATGTCTGTTTTTCTGCTAGTATGTCGTAATGAAACCTGGTTGGCTAATTACATTGACTGTAAGTTAAGGACACTGTGGGGTCAGAAGAATTGAGAATTGAATCATTTACGGAATTCCGAATGCCGAGTGCCGAGTGAGTAGCTCGGTAATTATGTCATCTCAATAATGCATGCCATGTAAGGGATGAAGATCTCGTGAAAAAGTCTCATAATCATGCATAGTTACCATTAACCTCTGATTGTAAACTTTTAAAAGCCACTTGGGTTAATGAGGAACAGTTAAATAATTTATTTTGTATTTATATACTTAAAGTCCATTCCTATATAGGTATTCAAGCCCTTTATTCCGTCAATCTATAAAAAATCAAGAAAAAATGTATCCAAGACCCTTATTCTGTCAGTAACAGCCTGTAAATATCACAGCCCCTTTTGCCGGCTCTTCTACTTTACTTTCTTACAATTTCTTACTATAAAATCCCTTTACTCCATAGAGACCCTGAACATTCATCCTTCCCCTATAGGTACTAGTGTAAAGATATGTGTGCACACAAGCTCCATACAGGTTTATTTGAATTAATTGAAGACCATTTGTAGTTGCATCTGTGCTAAAATCCAATAAATATGGCAAAATTGGTCTTCATTCAATTAGTTTTAACGGTACAAAGATGTGCAAAAATACATTCAATATGAAGTGAAGAGTTTTGAAATAAAAAATCTTCAACAATCATAAGTAATTTTAGTATTTATACAAGGCAGTAAAAAAGCATCCCAAATAGTTCTCTAAAAGAACAAAAATTGATCAAAATTTCAAGAAGTTTTGAGAAACTTTTTTTGCCATTTTTGGCTTATTATAAACTTTTTATTAGACTGTTTATGTGAATTATAATTCAAGAAGATTTATATAGCAGTTTTAACTATAATTATATTTTAATGCACATTATCAAAATGTTGCAAAAACATCTTAAATAATTTAAAACATTTTCACAGTAAAACTGTTATATCATGTAATTTTACTACAAAAAACTGTATGATTTCTTGTGTGTTTAAGTTACTTGTGATTATGATTGAAGGGCTATTATGGATTCCAGGGAAGATAACGGTCTAACAAAATGCTTGAAAGATAGTTCACTTCCATTATGAAACAAGTTAATCACAAATTAAATGTATCATTCTTTAGAACTGTCTCCTGCATTTCTAACTGGTGCTTGCAACAATCAGGGCAATTAGTTAAAGAAACAGAAAATAAATGCACAAACTCAAACCCAAAGTAACATGACTGTAGTATAGCTTGGTTATTTTGACCTGAGCCTGACCTTTATGCAAGAATATATTACAAGATTCTTGCTGTGAATATATCAATTTCTCCGAGCAAATCGTGCAATTTGTATTACATCTCGAGCGTCTTCGTGATACTCCCAAATAATGAAAATATACAATCCGTGTTTTAAACGTAGGCAATATATTGACTGTCGATATGTAATCAAAAATGGCATCCATCTGACCAGAAAAAATGCCACCCAACAGACCTGAGACAAAACGGCTATTCAACATTTACTCAAAGGTGCACCAAAGACAGATTATATTGTATCATGTGATGGCATTTTGTTTAGCAAATCTTTAGTATTATAAGTGAACTCATGGCATTAAAAACAAATTAGACTCTGTTTTCTATGTCATACCTGCCCTTTACCTTCGTTGCGCCTTACTTAAGGTTAAATAATATATGTGTTACCTGGAACAATGCATTTCAGAATTCTGGGAGCCCTCAAGCTGCCCTTTAAATTACCTGATGGTTTCTTTAACGCTTACATTAGCAGGTGATTGTTTAAGGTGTTGCTATTCCCTTTTATTTGGCTGGTAGTTGTTAGAGGTGACATGTAGAAATGTTAATTAGACCACCGTGCTACTTCGGTTTTGAGGTGACGATTACCTTACACCAAATATAAGGCAGTATCTATTACCAGTATATATGAAATTTTCATTAAGCTGACCACCAGATTTGCTGGCACTTCGAACATTTTAAGGTGACAAAGTATTCACCATATATTACGCTGTATCTTTTACATATAAAATCTTCATTTAACAGACCACCTGATTTGCTGGCACTTGAACTTTTTAAGGTGGCAAAGTATTCACCATATTTTATACTGTGACATTTTTGTATTGCATTTATTAATCAGTCATTTCACAGACCACCAGATTTTCTAGCACTTTTTTGTTTCAAGGTGAGTCCAAAGATTCACTATTACTCAATATACCTTTTATTCTACATATATAAATAAATATTGATTTGTGTTATTTGTGATATTAATTTGACAGACCACCATATTTGCTTGCACGTTGTTGTCCGAAGGTGATGCAGCAATATTATGCAGTATACCTGTTGAACAAAACCTTTCTCAGTGAGACCAACATATTTCCTGACACGTCGTTGTTCCAAGGTGATGCTGTTTTAACAAGAATTACACAATGTACCTGTTATATATAATGTGTTTGTACATCAGACCACCAAGTCTTCTGGCACATTGCTGCTCCTAGGTGAAGACCTTAACATTATCCAACATACACACTTTACAATGTATTTATTAAAAGACCACCATTTCTGCTGGCACGTTGTTGTTAAAAGGTGATAGCAGTTCTTGGGAAGTATTATACAATGTACACGTTCTTGTTGCAAGGTGATTGAATAATACAGTGCATGACAGAAAAAAATTCATTCATCATGAACCAAATTATTTGCTGGCACCTAGCCTGGTTCTGTTGCCGAGCGCCTTTATTCAGTTACCTCCCGTTGAATTAAATATAGAAGGCATGGATTACCTCCAGTGGAAAGCGCTACCTAGCGCCTTGTTTAGGCAAGGGACACCTGGTTTTTAGGGTGATACCATTGCTTGAGGTTGCTTGCTGTCTACATGTTTTTTAACAGTGAAGTTCCACTTCAGCTTCAGTATCAAGTCGGGTATTCGTCTGTTTCAGTAGTATAATATTGTACAGTTATTAGTTTCTTCTTGTCGCTGTTTATGACAGCTTGTCTCTGACTATTAGCTTGTTGCGTAACGATTCTATGTATATTGTCAAGCTTCACACATTTATGATATTGACAATTTGTTAGAAAAAAATGATGGAGAAATTTTTGTACTGAGTAAATTTGATGAAACCTCATTGTTATACACACAATATAATTATGTATACAAGTAACCTTAACCCTTTTGAACTGGGGCTGTCCCAATATCACAGTAGCAGTACTATGGTATGGTAGTACTGTTAACTTTCATTAATGTTACTCCATAAAATATCGCTGGCGAAAAAGGCCGAATTGACACAAATTTATTGCACTACATGAAGAAATTTGTAAGCTTAATCAAAGTTGTTTTGTCTTATCTGTATACGAGTGGGTCTTATTTTAGTCCCGACCATGACGAAGTCCTCTTGTACTTATTTCAAGTACTTTTCAATTGTTGTCAATAATATTGTCAAGTACTCTACCATCATTGAAGGAGGATATTCCGGTATGAGATGTAATATTTATTGTTTTAGAGCAATCTCTACACATTGAAAGGAGCTATATCCGTTCTCAAGTTCACAAAAAATTGTATATAATTCAATGTTATATTTATAGTGATATGATGTTAAGAAAATTTACGAAATTAGGTCTGTACAGTTGTTTATAATGAGTATCACTCTATAATTGTGTGACTTAAGATTGTAAATCTTGATACTTAAATAATCGAAGGATATTTATTTACAATTGTTAAAAGCTCTTGGTAAGGGGAAGTTTTGCATCTAAGTAGGTCAAGGATATATAGACGTGGATTCAAGTCTAAGCACGAAGTCCTGGGTTCAAGCCTTAGCACGAAGTCCTGGGTTCAAACCTAAGCAAGAAGTCCTGGGTTTGAGTCTAAGCAAGAAGTCCTGGGCTCAAGTCTAAACAAGAAGTCCTGGGTTCAAGTCTAAGCAAGAAGTCCTGGGTTTGAGTCTAAGCAAGAAGTCCTGGGCTCAAGTCTAAACAAGAAGTCCTGGGTTCATGTCTAAGCAAGAAGTTCTGGGTTAAAAACTAGGCAAGAAGTCCTGGGTTCAAGCCTAAGCAAGAAAACCTGGTTTCAAGCTTGAGCAAGAAGTCCCGGGCTCAAGTCTAAGCAAGAAGTACCGGGTTCAAGCCTAAGCAAGAAATCCCAAGTTCAAGCCTAAGCAAGAAATCCCAAGTTCAAGCCTAAGCAAGACGTCCCGGGTTCAAGCCTAAGCAAGAAACCCGGGGGTCAAGTCTAAGCAAGAAGTACTGGATTTAAGTCTGAGCAGGATATCCTGGGTTCAAGCCTAAGCAAGAAATCCTGGGTTCAAGCCTAAGCAAAAAGTACTGGGTTCACGTCTAAGCAAGAAACCCTGGGTTCAAGCCTAAGCAAGAAGTACTGGGTTTAAGTCTAAGCAAGAAATCCTGGGTTCAAGCCTAAGCAAGAAGTACTGTGTTCAAGCCTAAGCAAGAAATCTTGGGTTCAAGCCTAAGCAAGAAGTACCAGGTACAGCCTAAGCAGAAAATCCCGGGTTCAAGCCCCTGACCAGCTGTGTATCATTCACACCATATGAAACATTTTATGACCTGAAACGTGACCAGTGAAGTTCAATCATGAAGCTAATATACTTTACTATATAATGTTATATATTCTATTTGCTGGTGTAGACAGAATAGAAAGTCTTCTTTTATATGCTTGTAGTGCTTCAATTAAGAAGCTTTCAATGTAATTTATTAAGATTAAAGCATTTCTCCACATGAGTTCAGTGAAGAGGCACACAATATAAACTATTTCATATTCCTATAATACTGCCGAGACTGGACTCTTCTCTCTTTTATATTCTTCCTACCAAAATAATTTCATCATATAAATCCATAAATATGAATCTAGCTAATCAATTCAGGAAACTTCACTTTGTTGACAATGAAATTTGTCTATATTGAAACATCTTGTGTACTGAACGTCTTCATTCCTTCCCCGTGGTGAAAAAGGCAATCAACAAAATGGCGTGCAATTTTCAATATGTAATAGCTACCGCCACTATATAAATATTTACCCAAAAAGGAAACAAAATTAGAGTTGTGGCCAGTAGTAGTAAATAGCTCCAATTATCTGGGATTACTTTATCTAGATGGAAGCTGGGTTTGTATGGGATCTTTCATCTAAGATGACATGAGCTAGATGATTTATTGTTTTAAAAAGACGAAGGATGTATTTGATTGGTCAGATAGTGGTCAGCAAGTTGACATTTGGTGTCAGTCTGGTCAAGATTTTAATTATTGGACTGGTTACATTGAAAAACAAGACTTGTATCAGTACATAGATAATAATTACATCTCTCCTGTTGCTACCGTACTCCCCGTGTTAAGCTGCGGGGAAAATTACATTACGTGTATAAATATACGTCTCGTAAACTTTGTAAGTTTACTTGTTGTCCACACCATAAAACTGGCGATAATTTCGCCATTCCTTAAAACAATTCAATACTGGCAAACACAGAAAGTCATTAATATATTTGCACTTATATATATGAGACATAGAAGTAAAAGGTGTTAATTACGAGGAAAGTTTCACGTGGCATTGCACTTTATGTAAATTGTAATTATTTTGTTTACAACGACCAGTCTTCGTCTCTGGGAAAGGTTGCTTATCCTTCGATGCAAGCCAAGATAATACACTTGTCGGTTGCGTCCACGGCCCCCAACCCCGGGGATAGGTTGTGGATAGCCGCCATGTTTTTTTATCATCCAGCTTACCCCGCACTGCTGGGGAAAGATGGGTGATTTTTTCTCAGAACCAATAACATGGGGACAATATTTAATTGTCAGCGGGCGAGGGAATGGCAGGGTTTTACACTCCAAAAGTATAACTCCCCGCCCAACCTTGGGCTAAGTGCATAATTTGACTACATCCCTGGGAATGAATGCTCATCCTTGAAGACCCAACAACTTCAGCTTTGAGGCCTCACAACCTAACTTCATAATGATTGCAATAGTTTGTTGGAATATTGCTACCAATTATAATTGATGATATACATTTACCAGCCCCGGTGTAATAACTAACACCAGCGCTACTTGCAACACATCGGGGCACTGTGAATACCATCGCACTGGAGGTTGTCTGTATTCAAGCTAAATAGAGTGACAGTTTATTTTCTTTGAGACTGCTGTGAGTATTTAAAATGTTAATCAGTGGAAACAGAATTAAAACATTTGTCATCGAGATTCGTGTTCCAAGTAAAACAAATACCAATTCAGTATCTTCTTAGCATTGAGAAACCTCACAAGTATCAATAGTGGCGGGTTGGCATGTGAAAATTAAGAAGTTTTCAGGGGATCTGATGAAATTTCAATATAATCAAAAAAAGTAATTTGGTTTTCTTGAGTAATTTTCACATCTAATCAGGGACAACCCAACCCACCGTACATATGCTAGCGTCAAAATAGAAATTAACTTGTGTAAAGCTTAAATCAATTGATGATAGGAAGCCCCTGTAAACTCATCGTCATGATGAAGGCAATACTATAGAACTAAGCCGATAATTAGTAGTGAACCATGCCCGAGGATTTTCCGGACTGTAAGAGGAAATTATTATGTCAAAATGACAAGTCTTTACCCAAATGAATCTGTTGTAAGACTATCAATTGTTCTCAGGTTGGTTTTGTTCGTCTCTTCCTAATTAGTGACTTAATTAACAATGGTGCCTTTCATATGCTCCGTTTTCTTCAGTATATATATGGTGCCAAATTGGCGTCGTATTGGGACGCAAAGAAAAGTTTAATTATTACAGCTCAATGTTACAAAAAAGGATTGTTGATAATTATGTTGTTTCTTGTTTTTCTGTCTTTTAATTATTTGTTCTTGTAAGACTTTTTGTGTCTGTAGAATTATTTTAAAGGAATATATTGAAATATTGTATTGTGAGTGGTTGATATTAATTTTGGGTGATATGATCTATCTGTTTTCGTGCCTACTGAAAAGGGACATTCATAGATGTTTGTCCATACTAACATCTCTGTATATCATTCCCCTGTCATATTAATTGTCTTTACTGTCCTGTGTACATCCACATCCCTCAGACTGCCCCTGTACATTCCCCCTACTCTGTATCCCACTATCCGTGTCCATTCCCCTCTCCGACTCACTGTCGCATGTCAGCCGGACTCAATTAGGTAATGATCATTGCTGTGACATGATTCAGCACAGGACATTTAATACATTAGTGGTCATTGCGATGACTGTTAAACAAAGGGATATTTAATGCCGTATACTAAACTCTATAACATGCAATATTTTACTTGACACACTGGTTCCTGTATTGGGTAGGCCTACATGTAATACGATGTAATATGAGTCCGAGGAACGATTAATTAATTTCAATATCCAACGTGATGAAAATTGTTAGCTCCTAAATCAAGCCTATCTCTTGTTTGCGTTTCACTTCCAGTCGTTGCATAATACAACTGGCAATACTTTATGGCACTTTGTGGAATCACTCGCTCGTTTGTCATAATTCTTGTAGAAATAGAAGTTTTTAATTTCTAATATTTATATTTATTACATAATATAAGTAAATGGCAGCAACGGATAGTAAATTTGTACATTAAGGGTCTGCAATTTATTGCACAACCGGGGATGCATTTGCTTCAAGCATAGTGGATATAACGCCATCATATTGTCTACATTATACTCAGGGCGCATATAAACATTCACCAATATTACATAGATAACTTATAACATTAGCACTGGACTTAATATATGTGCAGTCCAATTCCTACAAGCTTCGTAAAATGAATTATTTCTTGTACGATGTACTTCACGATGTATTTCTCGTTCCTTGTTCCCCGTCCACAGCTTGGTGATCACGTGCCCTTCATTCCTCATGTTGACAATCAAATATGTTATCAATGCAATCAGTCCATTATGGAAACCCATACAATTCTCTGACAGACTCAACCAATACCATGAAATGGAATAGAACTCATCAGGGCTTAAGCTGCTGAGATCCCTTATTAGACACACGCCTCAATATTGTGTAAATTGGTTGGAAATTTAAAGTGCTTTATCCTCATATGAGTTTGTTCAAGTAATTATTACGGTGAAAATTGGCAAAGGAATTCCACGCTAATCGCACATTGATTCATTCTGTAGAGGTTTATATGACAATAGCACTACTTCTGTATTTCTATAGGGAAGAAAATTATGCCTTGCCCACAATGGTGTTGAGGTTAATTAAAAGAAAACCTTTTATTTGCCTGGTGATATATTGTGTCGTTCTACTAGATTTTCTCTCATATGCTTGCCATTGCTCATTTTGTTAGGTAATACTACTTGATTTCATTTTAAACAATGTTCAAAAGTGGCTTAATTAAAACAAGAAATTGTAACATGTCTAATTACTTGCCAATTATGTACATATTGTATGTGTTGTCACTGTTGTGTGGTCTGTTTACTTTATTTCGAATTGTTGATTTTTATTTGTAACATTGTGGTTATAGCTTGATCTGTTAATTACGTTTCTCATAAACGGAAATTTATCATAACCACACAAAATGCCACATTCTAATTTTTTTAGTCTACCTTGAAGTTTGCTAAAAGCAATCTATTGAAGACTTTTTTTTCGAAATTTTGTTATATTAGAACCTCAAAATTCTCAGTCAAGTCCTATATATTTACACACATGACAGGGTACATGTTTTTTATTCCTAAACAGCAGTTTTTAATTCAATTAATCTACATTCTACAATCTGGAAAATTAATAAAATATTTTATCTAAGCTGTTAATTGGTTGAATGCTTCTAGTGTATGATGTGTACAGATTCATAAACCCGATCAACATCCGATTAGGTTTCACGAAGTAATCAACAAAAGTGTTCAGTAACAATGCAAACTAAGCTCTAATGTTGTACTGGGTGGGGAAATAGAACAAAATTATCAATTGATCAGATGATCTCAATCAAAATACATCAGTTGATTGGGCTTTGAGATTATTTGAGATTATTTAGTAAATTAAGGATCATACAGGAACACAGTTGATTGTGATTAAGTACGATTTTTTCACCCCATGTTGTTCAAAACATTATTTAGTGTTTTATCCATCACATTGTGATTAAATCCTTTCATTCTTTTATATAACAAAAAACAAGCATATTATACTTGTATCATATTGATTATGTTGCATATTATATGTATACTTTATAAATGAAGCTGTTCAGTTATTTCCCCTTGACCTACTTTCACACTTCAACTGTCCCCATTAATTTGTAATTTGTGCATAAAATACAGTCCAGGTAGGGTATTCTGACAGTGACGTCATTCTTAATATATACCCAAAGATTAAAACCATTGCTTAAACAGGTTGACTTTAGTTTGGTATTGAACTGTTGGTATAAGCTTTTATACTTGTTTTTACACCATACTAGTGGATTGTTCCACTGCATCACTGTATTTTTATCCTAACTGTAAGACTGTGAAAACATTTCATTTGTCTCCCTTCATTATATTTTAGATTACTAAATTGTCTCCCTTTATCTTGATTCAAAGACTAAATTATCTCCCTTCATTTTATAGTCCTGATTTATTGTTCTTTGTTCTCCCCCTTTTATCGTGACTTAAAGTCTGAATTATCTCCCTTTATTTGTAGTCCTGAATTATTGTTTTGTTTAACTGAAAGTTGAATTCTCTCCCTTTATCTTCATTTAAAGTCTAAATTATGTCCCTTCGTTTTAAGTGACAAAACTTCATTATCTGCCTTGATTTAAATTCAAAATCCACAAATTTCCATTTATATTAGATTTATTTAATGACCAATTATCTCTCTTCATTTCATTCAATTATCTCCCTTTAATTTCGATAAGTTTCCAATAATCTCCCTTTATTATTTATTCAAATTCAAAGTATCTACATTTAATTCCCAGCTAAAACTTGATTCAAATCTCACTGATAGCCTAAGGTAAACTTAATTTATCTTAAGTTTCCTTTTATTAAAACAAATTATGTTGTTACAGTTTGTATTACAGCTTTCACTTTCCCCAAGTCTAAAATTTCCACTGCTCCTTTATGAATGAATTATTATATCATATTAATATAGCCCTTTTCATGTTAATATAAAAGAACCACTTACAAGAACTAAATAAGAACTGAATAAATTATAAGTGATGTTATGTTAACTAAAGTCGCTCAATGATAGTCAAATATTTGCATCTTTGGTGACTGTAGCCTTTTCAACCAATTTTGGTATAAATATTTCACTAGCCAGAATCATTGTAAGTACATCAACCGAGGCTATAGGTACATCAACTCAGGCTATATGTACTGGTAAATGTACGAATTGTTGTTACAACATCTGATTAACTCCCCTGACATAAAATATCAATGAGAGCTCGGCTTGATTAAATTCACGAGTTTTGAAGCCATACATAAGTAGATGAACCGCTATTTTACCTCCCGCATGTCTTGGAGCTACGTCACCGCTGGAGGGGAACAATTCAGTTAATGCGTTTCTGTCCATGTTTTTGGACTGCAATAAAACTTGCGACTCTACTAGTTGATGGTGTCACCAGAGTTATTTATATTCAACCAGACTTTAATTTCATGTCTCTAGGTTTCCTATTACCATAATGAAAACTGTACCCAATCAGCAGAATGGTTTGACGGCACTATATTGTACTATCTACGCTATACGCTAATCCGTAGTTACAGCCGTGTTGCGACAAGACGTTTAAATGATGCTTTAATTAGCTCGCAGTTTTTATAACATCGTGATCACTAATTACATTAATATCCATATTGGAGGGAATGTTATTACAAGCAAAGCCTACTAGCCTGACTTTAATGCTCACAGGCTACTGCTGTTCATTACAGTAAAAAGCCATGCAATTTTAGGAATTGCAGACAGTGAATTATAGAAATTAGACTGCAGTAGAAAACAGAGATATCCTTGAACGAAATAAATAGGATAGGATACTCATTAGAAACAAGGTACCAGTATTTTTTTTACAATATCCGGGGTCGTTGTTCATACATTTCTTTAAATATTTGTTTTTTTTTTACAATATCTAGGGTCGTTGTTCAGATATTTCTTTAAATATCTATATATTTTTTAAAAATATAACAAGAAATCTCTTAAAAATAAGATGGGCATTGTACATTTGAATGAGATGAGTATGTTTTTACAGTTATTTATTAGCAATTTATTATGTTGTACCATTTTGTTTGGAGTAATTGTGTTTAATAAAATATTCATAATTTTAATCCAATTTTTACTAGTATTCATTAATTCCTTAATAGAAATACATGATCTGTTTAAAATAACAGTTTGCATCCTTTTTTATGTCTGTGGTCAATCGTTGAAGTACAATTTGATCTGACACCAAGATCAACAAATATCCTCTATGCACTATTATTAATTAATTAATAATGATAATTAATGAAACAAAAAAGATTAAAAAATGATATTGGTGTGAAGATCAGGTCATTTTGTGGTATCTATTGTGATTGTATAACAAGGTCTTAGTGCAAAACTATGGTATGTACCTATATAAATTAAGGTAGTTACCATACTTTTGTACTGAGCCTTCGAAATTTAAGCTCTTGTGCAAGGGCAGTATCTGGGAGGGGAGGTTATATTCAGTAGGTCTTAGTTTCTCAGTGACCAAGCACTAACAGGGTATTCCGTGGCTGTAGTTTCACCCTGGCCAAACAATGATGTCACAGATGGTTTGCAGCTAATGTTACAGAAGAGGATATGAGAATCTTTGATGGATACCTGAAGATAAGGATTGATAACATGAAGTACCTGTCATCAGTGTACCTTAATTAACTTCATACCAGTGTATGAAGGTTATTCGATTACTTATTGTTTGAATTGTTCGATGGATAAATTACTGTGAACATGTCAGCTACAAGGTGCTAGGTTCCCACAGTGATTGCAAGCTGTATCAAGGTCTTCTTAATTACATTTACTGATTTACATCCAACTCTTAAATTAGCTTCTTATTTCCTTACTTTTGTTTTGCTGACAAATGGGGTTATTCTCTCAAAAAAGTTCAGAAATCTGCTTGTACCAATTTAACCAATCCATTTCCTGCCCAAAGGAAAGTGAACTTTCCTCACCGTCCACGGAAAAGGAAGGGGTGGGGGCGGATGCATAGAGGGAGGAAGTGCATAAACAGCCCAGTCAAAAAGCCCCAATTACATCAGACCTGTACCATAACCACAACGTATAAGCCAAATCACTGTATGACTTATCAGATTACTGTAAAAATCCACTTGTATCATTTATTGCTATTAAAAGCACATGACTGTAAAATCAGATCATTGTATGCCTTATTGCCATACTAATTAATTCAAACTGTATGCATTATTGCAATTACTTGAAATCGACTCATTTATACACAGGGATAACGGTCATGTTGTTTACATGATTGAGATATTTCGCCATGGTGAATGTTATAAGATTTTATTAGTTTCCATAGGTACGGACAATGTCTGATAACAGGGATATTTGATTGAAAGGAGTTGATTAGAAAGTTAACATATGTCACCATATTCCAATGTTCCAATAATAATTCTTCATACACAGATTCTGGATGTGGTTTTCCATATTAATTTAGAGATATTCGTGTCTTTGTAATTTAGGGATGTTTGTACTGATATTTTCAATCTAAATTTCTTGGTGATTTTCGTTCAGACTTTCTGCAGGTTGGCGTAATTACCTGAATTGTTATTAGACATGGTGGGTACATTAATTATTGTCGTGTATAAACTCATACACACAGTGGTATTTGATTGAACAACAGAGCATGGTTAAGGTGCAAAGCTTTGAGAGGGTAAGCTTATAAGATAGGTTGAAAGTTTGAAACCGAAGGTTGGCATCTATTCTGGTATAGGCATGGCACTGTATGCAAATATGCCTGATGTCTGGCACTAAAAGGTAGAATTTGGTGAGTAAATACATGTACAATGTATATGTCTCATAAACCATATTGGGCTACCCTCTAAATAAAGGTGACACTATATAATGATCACTTTAAACTTTTGAAAGACCATTCATGAAAAGGGATCACACTTCCCCAAAGTAAGGGGAGGTAACTGGGCAATATTTGATTGCTAGTAATACTATGTTCACTGTCATTATATAATTTGCCTGCACAATAACTTGATCGTTTGATTAATTAAAATGTTATTTACTAATTAATAGACTGTTTTAGTGTATTTTCTACCAATTTACAGTATTCCTGCTTCAATAATGTCTCTAGCATGTTGACAATTCTTATAGTGGGACCTCAGTGACTAATCTATTTTATCCTAGGGCTCCATGTCTGTCTGATTAATGCAGAAATTAGAAATTATCAATTACACACGGTTTAGTTGTTCATTACTGTTCCACCATATGCTTGCACTATACCAAGCTCGCTGCTATTGTCATCAAACATATCACGCGTTCTCCCGCTCACAGGTAATAATGACTTCTCCTTTCTATTATGACCAAACTTAATTGAGTGAAAAATTCATAAGAGATTCAAGTATCATGGATATGACTTAATTAACATCATTGGGTCTTTATAATACAGTAAGTTTGCTAGAATAGCATCTTTATTGCTTTCTCCTGGGAGGAAACAAATATGTTTTGAGTACACATTAGTGTGAAGGAAGCCTTGCCTGTGATTTGATTACTTGTTACTGCTAGGTGATTTTGTGATTCTGTGATTTTGTGATTTCTAGATAGGACTGTTAATTAATTACATCCATAAAGATTGTGGTATGAAATAAAATGTTAATTAGACAGTACAGGGCTAGGTGACAATGATCAACTTGATATGATTCCTGATTATATATACAGTATGCAAACAGCAGAGGGAGTGAGTGTGTGATGCATAAGAGAGAGAGAGAGTCTGAGTGAGTGATAGTAAGGGGGAATGGGATAATTTGGGTTTGAAAGACATATTGTTGGAGTTAAGGAGGGATGCCCACTGAGCAGGCTTTAAAGCGTGAGGGGAGGGGGTTTGAGTAAGGTACACAGCTTGGGAATGAGGCCAGAGTCAGGGCTTAAGTGTGTCCCTGTAGAACAGAAAGATTCTGAGCTACAAACAGAATGTGGGACTCAGGGGAGACAGAGAGGGCTAATTGGTTAGTGTTGAGGAAAGAATGAATGAGTTTACGGGTGAGAGAGTGGTGGTGGGAGAATAAGAGAGAATTAACATGAATGATAATAAAGAGGCAACAAGGCATACTGTAGATAAATAGAAAGGGGTCTTTAAAGTAAGGATGGCAACGAATACCAAAATTGGTATCCGGATATCCGGAACGGTATCCGAACGGATATCCGGATATCCGTATCAAATTGAATGTTGTTAAAATCGTGTTGGAATAAAGCTAATGCTATGCGACAATGTAACATAATTTCGCGACCACCATCGTCTTTGTGTACCAGACAGACTTACATTAAATGCCTCAATGCCGATATTCTGCTATTGTTACATCCATACCTACGAGTCCAAATATTTAATCTGACAATCTTAAGAAACCTGTAAGTTTTTAACATTTTGTGTTTACCGTGAGTGTGACTGTTTTGATATAAGGGTACGTAACTCCATCTGAATTATTTCTACTTTCGTTTTGACAAGCTGCTACACAGTGATCTCCCTTGACTATATACACGTGGAACTTATTGGGTTCCTGATGCATTTTCTTATGTTCATGTTTACTTTCTGCATCAAACATAAAATTGAATGAATAACTGATATCATAATTGTGCATTTTTAGTTTTTATTTCCAATCATAACCAAACGATAGTCTTGATACACTTTGAGTAATATTTAATTAGAAATGGGCGTTGCAGGGTCAAAGCCAATGATAAACGTCGATGCATATTAATTGTAAGTTATTTGCCGACAGTTACGTTCATATTAACCAAAACTTCAAAGCTTAGCTTGATTTAAATTAGCTGCCGATGAGAAAAGAATATTTGTAACATACGGCTACATAAGACAAACACGAAATTCGTAACCCCTTTAATCACCATTAGCACCTTTCGTGGACCCGCGCAATTAATCGAAACTGGTCTTATTTAATTACTAATTGAGTAGACAACTTCTTAAAATCGGGATAATTACTAACAAACACCTATAATCTGATAATTGTCCGGCAAAAACAGACTTTAAGATACACCGCAGTGATTATCACGTAAACGCAAATCTGACAGAGACCCCGTGTCAAAGAAATAAACAGACCCCCAATAAACAATGTGTCACCGACATCAAATGTATTCTATTGTTCTAGGTGCCAATCGATGTTTTCGTCGTAAAGTTATGAGAAAACATTTTTATTGAATTTTATAACGGATATTCGGATCCCAATTTACTATTTGGATACTCGGAACGCGATAACAATATCCGGATATCCGTTGCCATCCTTACTTTAAAGTAAAGGAATAATCTGTCCCCTCTTTCCTGTTCTTCAATCCCATTAAGTCGAATATATACCTCTCTGCCCTTAAGTTTGACAATACCCCTGGCCTGGATGAATACCTCGGCCCTTAAGCCACCAATTATTCCATGTCATTCAAAGTTCCATCCCTGCCTGTCATATCAATAATTATGTCTATCAGTATTATCATCATATTCATTATTCTCCACACCTTATTTCTTAATATCAAGATTCAAGTCTCACGTTTTGGGTTGGTTATGATGGCCGCTAAGGCAATTATAGTCTGTTAACGGAGATCATTTAATTAACAATCACTATTCTTATTGTCCCTATAAAACCATGTATCACTTTTATCTATGGACGTCAATCATTTTAATATCTTTGCAATTCATTTCGAACCAATAATTGTTTATAAGTGTGACAAAAAATACTATCAAGATTTGTCCCGTGTCAGTGTTTTTGATGCAATAAAATCAAATAACCTCCTGATTGACGTGGTCGTGTACCTGTAACGGGCCCGATAGTTGAAACTACCTGGTTAACGGTCTATGTCGTAATAACCAATCACCTCATTCTCGCTCGTTCTATAATTGAATTTGATTTTTTCCTCGGCAAATGAATTTTTTTTACCGTGTATCTGGTCGAGAAGTAATGTTGTGTGACAAGAGGCAGTTTGGACTACAATGGGTTGGTATTGGGCATAAAATTTTCATATACAATTATTTAATTAATGAGATCTCGCCACAAGATGGGTTACATAATTAGATGATATGAAAAGTCAATCCTGGCTTTTACACTTAATGGGGTGGAGCAATTTAATTTTCACTTCTTATTGCTTTCATATTAATTAACAAGTTTATTGATTAAACTTTAGCGACTTCGACATGAGTCTCAATCATCCTGGAAAATTTTCATAGGTTCTTGCGTTATCCGCAATAAAAACTGTTCGCACATTTTTATTTTAAATTGCCAGTATGTGTCAATATGAAGGTTTTTGTAAATATTATTAAGAAGGTGATAAATTTGTGAAAGCGTGCAAGTAAATGTGATGAAGATTTGCTACTCTGTTTAAAATGTATTGTTCTAGTTTTTACATGTTTCAAATAATATTTTAAAACTATAAATCAAGATGCTGTAAAGGAACTGTTTTGGTATAAGAGTGAAAGCTCTGTACTGTTTATGGTTCCTCTCGAGTTCTGAATTGTTTGATAAGTCATGTCTGTTTTCAGCATGCCCAATAGGTCAAATGATATGAACCGTTTAAAATGCAATGTCATCAAAGTAATGAAAAATTTCTGGCTTCAAATCCTGATAATTTTTTTAACTGGAAATTATTTTCCCAAAAATATGATGTCTCAAAAACTCTTTCCCAAAATAGCAAGAAAGGGGTCTGTAATATATGTGTGATTCAATTGATTACTAGAATTAGTTCCCATGTTAAGCCTATACCACATCTACCTATCTTTTATTATGGTCAAGTTTGGAGTACCTTTTTGTTTTAAAAGTGTGACTATCATAATGCTGTCCCGTGTCTGCCCTACAAAGTTCTTATGCGGCAAGATGCATGAAAACATCGCACATGACCCATTGCTTTACTAGTCATGCAGGCACAGAAAAGATATTGATCAGGATTGATAATAATTATTATTATGATCATTTATTTCACAATTGATACGAATACAAATCTTGATACTTAAATCTGTCATGAGGCCCCTTCCTTTAGATATTGTCAATATTTCTAAATAAAGTATGTTGAAGTGTATCTGGAAAAACATTGTGCTGCAATATATATCCTATAGCCTCACTCTAGGAGCCAGTCTAGTTACATATCAAACATGGCTGCTTAAAACGGATTGAGGGTAATTAAACAGTTTAAGTCATTTATACTTTTTGTTTACTAAATGTTTTAGTTTATTTTATAATATGAGTTGTATTAGACAGGCGTTTGCTCAATTCGGGTGACCACTAACCTAAGCTGGAATGTTATACAATTGAAACCTGCCTAGAACAACCAATCCTCTTGAAAGCAATGAAAATGTACTGTATTAGAGACGTGGTATCAATATTCAGCAAAAGCAATATATTTAGTCTGAAGAAAATTGATGAAATTACTGAGTGGTTGTTATATTTTGTCCTACAAAGAGAGTTAACCTCAGGCTAAGGTTTATTAGTGAGTCATGTCTTTCAGAGGTGGCCAGCAAGCCAAGGTTTAACTGTATAAATATTGAAATGAATACAATCAACTTGCGACAGACTTAATTGGATATTCATGTACTGGGTGTATTTTTTCCACATTCATTGTGCAAGTTATTAATATTTTCATTGTATTTTCTGATTGATTTTACATGTGTGTTTAATGTACTAAGTGCGGCATTTTGGCATAGTTGCCGATATTTTGTTAGACAGTCATTTGATTTTCGTATAATTTCTCGGAATTGTGTCCCAAGGCGTAATTGGATGATTAACTAAATTGGACCTTAAATGCAGCCAGTGGATAGAGTCGGAAAATTGAACAAATGTTAGAATTAATGTGATATCGGAACATCATTGCTATTGATATTGAAAAGATATTAAATTGTGGTGGGTATTAGTTCAGTACTATTATGGCCTGGTAATGGATTTCTCCAATTTCTGGAGAGTAACTTTTCTTGTTGTCATTTGTATCCATACATTCGAAGGCTTTCAATGAATTATTGTACTAGACATCTGAGGGGCTGTAGTTTATGACCGGTTATTTGTGGTATATTTTGTTGATTTAATTTTCCTTCTGAGTTTTGGAATATAGTAGCTGAGTAGCTGATCCGGGTTCTCTATGATTCAAGTCGATAGATTCACTCACAGTAAGTATTTATTGTGTTTTATTTTATTTATGATGTAATATACATGTATAGTATATAGATACAAATAGGTGGACGTGATCAACCATTGTAGTATATAAAGGGTCTGTCATGAGATGTTAATTGATATAAATTTATTTTGAATGAGTTCTGGAAATTTAGCTGAATAATATTTCCCGAACAAGTGTTATATAAATATATCAATTGACAACAAGTGATAGATTCTTTATATCATAAATACACAGCTTTTTATTGAAAAAAAAAACCCCACACCCATGTAGTATAACGTTATACTACACGTGTGAAATATAAGAATATATGATCTGTGCCTGATTCTCTATGATTCAAGTTGACAGATTAATCCACAGTAAGTACATTTATTATTTATCATGCATTATTTTATTCGTGACAATATGTACATGTACAGTGTGTTTATATAAATTGCTAGAAATATTCAACCCATGTAATAATTGTGATAATTCGCTAATGGAATTTTAGAACTTGGATGATCAATGTCGCAACAAAATTCACCGATACAAAATTGCCAGCACTGAAATAACATTGCATTATGAACATTATTTTGTATTGTTAAAAAATTATAATTTTCTATGTTTTTTACATGGTTAAGTTAAAATAAATTCCCGACAAATTTGAAAAAAGAGTCAGCGTTATTTAAACACATATAATTATGTTTGTTTGGTCCCCGCTTTTTGGGGACACCCTGCATATAATATGAGGGGGTGTGACATGTTTTAGTATCAGTATGATATAGTGTGAATCCATGTATTTGGTATGCTGAAAGGTTTATCGTGTGACAATTATCATTACCAAGCCTTCGCTCCCGTCTGCAGTCATAAAGTAAAAAATCATTTTCAGAAACATTCCGAGGAATTAAATTTCCATTTAAAACAGATCTAAGTTGAACTGCAATAAAAAGAAGAACATTTATAAGAGCATATTGAGACAAACGAGTCTATGATGTAGATATGTATAGATATAAATGCGGCTTCGCCATAACATTTATTCCAAGACTTGGTGTATTTAATGGTATCGCGTTAGACCTACAGGCCTTTCAAAGTCAAATGAGAACAGATGTAAATATACTATTACTATCGTCTGGCAGGTAAATTATGTGTATTTAGGTTTAACTGGGTATATCTGAGTAAATGGTACTCACCGCTATTCTTTTAAATGGGGAAAGTTCCCTAATTAGTATTACTGATTGAATCTACTATAAATACTGTGAATTTAATAAGTAATACTAATGAGGGAACAATCCCATTTTAAGAAATAGTTGAGACTATAGCTAACTCAGTTACACCCAGATAAAACATAGTTTACCTGACAGACAAGCTAATGTTTATAACCGTTCTCAATCGACTTTGAACAGACTGTATCCTCATTGGGTTGGTCTCCAACAAATAGATTTGATTTTATTTAACATTTTCTTACAGGATAAAAAATCTAAGTTGGCATCAGTGAGCCCGGTGTTCTCATTTTAGAAGAATACGTTTTTAACTCTAAAACAATTTAGTATTTGCTCCACCCACATTTATTCAAACCCAAGGGAGTGTAGGATTTGCATACCTTTGCATTTTTCCATCAATTAAAACTTGGCATCAAATAGTAATGGTAAATGGATGGTCATATTTAAAAATGGTGTCAATTAAAAGAATGAGTAAAGAAGCTAAAAGTACAATATTTTTATGTTCTTTGAAAAATTGTTGTAAAGCATTATAGTTGCTGGTTTTTTAGTTGCCACTTCCATGTCAATAATAGCAACCAGCCGCTACTCGACCAGTTTTCTGTGGAACTGTATACATGGTCTCATAATAGAGGGTTCACCCTAACGTTGTAAGTTAATAATATGATAAAATCACTTGTTTCATGTTCTTGTGTTAATTGTTTTGCTTGTTTGTGAACAGAGACTTTCTGGTGAACATAATCATTCCACTGATTGTTACAGTTAACAAGTAGGTAAGCAATTAATGCCAGTTTCACATGTATAAGTCGAGTCCATGGACTTTTACATGTGTACATGTAATATAATTGGTCAACATTTAAGGCGTCAATCAATAAGCGACCATTAATACCATTGTCAGTAATTGCCACTAGCTTTGTTAATTAACTGTTACAACAAATGCAAAACTGTGTTACATGCTTAATGGGACTTAGTTTAGGGGGAAAATGTTAATAGATTTTGAAAACCAATTAGATGTGGTACTTGGCTATGTGAATTTACGTTAGTGTATTATGTTGCTGATTTGCTGATTGTATTGGGAGTCAAGTACATGTACAACAATTTTCTGGTTCCATTATTTGAATTGCAATTTTGAAGTCGGTACTTAATGGACAGCCCTTTGAGGGCTCGGTACAAAACTTTGTAACTGCATCAATTTATAGATGCACATACCATAGTTTTGTACTAAGCCCTTGCCCTATTGTCTCAGATGCTTAGCATCTCCATCTGGGGAATGGAAGGCTACAGGTATGATCCTGTTCAGTAGTTAGAGGACTTGCCGTTCAATCTGGCAACCCAGGTTCAAATACAAGTGGAGGCACTCATATGCCTGCAATATTTTAGCAGAAAGCTGGCAAATAAAGGCTACCGGTATGCTAAAATTGACTGATAGTACATCATTACTAATGGACTATAATGATATGTATGTTTTGACTGATGGTAGTCTCTCAAATAATACAATGACTTATAATCGTTTTCTTTCAGTTTCTGGTTGGAACTTTTCATGTGTGTGTTGGAGTCATGAAAGTTTCTTGAGGGATATAATGTTATATCTGCATAAGATATGTGATTTGTTCTTTATTATTGTACTGTTAGAAATGTCAAGTGACAATGTCAGATGTACTATATAACCCTGTAGTTCTAGGCTTAACCCTAAGACACTTTCTGAGATGTTTTAATAAATCATGATTGTGTCAGAAGTTAAATCTTTCATTTGGTATTTTATGTGACATGATGTCTATATATCAAATAATAGCTGTATCATCTTCAAATGGGAGGTAATTTCATAACAGTGAAAACAGTGACAAGAAACATAGTGAAAAGGGAGGCAATTTTATTAAAATTCCAAGGAAGTCAATTTTATCTCGGTGAAAAAGAAGACAATTTCCTCACAGTGAAAAGGGAGACAATTTTATATCAGTAAAAAGACAGTTAATCATCACAGTGAAAAGAGAGGTATTTTATCATTGTCAATGGGAGGAAATTTTTTCATAGTGTTTAGGAGACAATTTATCACAGTGAAAAGGGAGGAAATTTTGTTAAAGTGCAAAGGGAGGCAATTTTATTACAGTGAAAAGGAGGCAATTTTATCAGAATGAAAGGGAAGTCAATTTTATCTCCATAAAAAGGGAAGTAATTTATTATAGTGCAAAGGGAGGTAATCTTATCATAAAATCTGCCTTTATTCCCTCTGGTTTCAGATTTTAATTGATTGTAATATTACCTCGAGTGAAAGTCTGCCAATAAATTGGTGGAACAGTAGTTAGTTATTTTTGTCTCTAACTGTTCATATACAATAAATCAGTCAGTGTCAGGAGACGCTTTATTTTGTCGTCATCACATCGGCGAGATTTGTTGTTTTTGTCAGACAACGACGTCTATATGTCACATTTCCTGTGAAATAATGCCGTCTTCGTCATCTATATTTTAACTTGTGCTTCATCAAGATCAATATTTCATCCTCTATCACTCTCCAATGACTTAAATTTGTGTAATTATTATCAATTTGAGTGTAATACTCAAATTGTTTGGCATCAGATTTAATTAATTCTAATATTACGGAATTATCTGTCACCAGTGGTTTATCTCCCCTGAATCAGTAATGGCGAGATATTGTCATTTAATAGAATTTGTTACACCAAGGAAGACACTGGTATTTCGGAAAATGAATCGTCGTGGCAACTTGGGAAATTTTAGCACCGCAATTTTTCAGATTTAGTGTATTAGGATTTGGCAAATTTCCCCAAGGTGAAGAAAAGTACTATTAGTATGTATTTGAAAATGGGAGAATTTTTTTAATTCTTTGCTCAAACATCTCCAGAGGTGAAGAAGGTTAAATTTTGCTGTCGGCCATTAGTTCTTATTTCATTCCTTGTTTATTTAATGTAATATTCATTCATTTATTTATTTATTTTATTTAATGACAGATCGTATTGTTGAAAATTAGTCTGCAACATTTAATAAGTTGTTTAAACCATTACTATTACTGCTGTAAGTTGGTTCAACTTCTTGATGTAAAATAATCACATCCATTGATGCACACAATATAACCTACAGTACTTTTATAGTACAAATCTTGAAATACAATTTTAAATCAGTGCTTAAAGTTGAATAAATAGCCAGAGTATGTAGTGATTTGTCTAGCTATTTTTGTGATGAAAGACCACAGCTAGCAATATGTTGTGCAATTACATACCACCGACATTGATCATGCCATATACAGATATTGTTTCCTACAACTTGCCTATATTCTTAGTAGCATACAAATTGAACTGTTCAAGTTGCTATTGTAATAAAAACACTTGTTAATTGAAACATCATTTTACTCAATCCCATCTCCTATCCTGGTTGACCAGCCTCATGCAGTGTGATAATATAACAGTATCGCACTGCCATAATTAATTTGATTTTGACAATTACCAAACATGTGAAATTTCCTTTACCCATGTGTTCACGCTAACAACATTGTCATGAGCATAACAATTCACATTAACAAGAAACATCATGTGACTTTCTGAGAAACATCATGTGACTATGTAAAAAACGTCATTTGACTATGTATGAAACATCATGTGACTTTATAAGAAACATCATGTGACTCAGTAAGAAACATCATGTGACTCTGTAATGAACATCATGTGACTCTGTAAGATACATCATGTGACTCTGTATGAAAAATCATGTGACTCTGTAAGATACATCATGTGACTCTGTAAAAAACATCATGTGACTCTGTAAAAAACATCATGTGAACATGTAAGAAACATCATATGACTATGTGATAAACATCATGTGACTGTATAAAACATCATGTGACTTTGTATGAAACATCATGTGACTCTGTATGAAACATCATGCGACTATGTAAGAAACATCATGTGACTGTATAATAACATCATGTGACTCTGTATGAAACATCATGTGACTCTGTAAGATACATCATGTGACTGTATTAAAACATCATGTGACTCTGTATGAAACATCATGCGACTATGTAAGAAACATCATGCGACTATGTAAGAAACATCATGTGACTATGTAAAAAAATCATGTGACACTGTAAGAAACATCATGTGACTATGTAAAAAAATCATGTGACACTGTAAGAAACATCATGTGACACTGTAAGAAACATCCTGTAACTGTGTATGAAACATCATGTGACTGTATAAAAAAAACATCATGTGACTGTATAAAAATATCATGTTGAATATGTAAGGAACATCATGCGACTTTGTAAGAAACATCATGTGACCGTAAAAATGTCATATGATTATGAGAAACATCATGTGACTATGTAAGAAATACTATGTGACTTTATAAAAAAACATCATGTGACTATGTAAGAAATATTATGTGACTTTGTAAAAAAACATCATGTGACTCTGTAAGAAATATTATGTGACTTTGTAAACAAACATCATGTGACTATGTAAGAAACACCATGTGACTATGTAAGAAACATCATGTGACTATGTAAGAAACATCATGTGACTTTGTAAGAAACGTCATGTGACTTTGTATTAAAGGAATACCGTGTGACTATGTAGGAAATATCATGTGACTTTGTAGGAAATATCATGTGACTTAGTAGGAAATATCATGTGACTTTTCAAGATTATTATTATGTGACTCAGAACTATGATTTGAGGGCTCAGTGCAAAACTATGGAAACGTCATCAATTTATAGATGTGTGTACCATAGTTTTGCACTGAGCCCTCAAATTATAAGAAAGGTATCTTCGAGCACTACAGGATATGAACAAGCAGGGAGGGAATTAAAGAAGGTTTCTGTGTTAAAGCCCTATGTGCTGCAGCCTGTGTCTGCTTACAAGATTGGAAAAAAATAAAATGAATGACTCAAACCCATTGGAATTATATAGTTTGATGTCAATTAAATACTACTGTTTCACTATTTTCATATTAGAAATAAATTGCTACCTTTTATTACCTTTTTTATCTGTTGTTCCGAGTCTACTTCATCATTGTCAGCTAAGCTAGTTTGTAATTTATCAAATGTAGAAGGATAGAACTTAGAAGCAAAAAGTCAATTTCTTATATAATTTGTAATATAAAGGGTGCTATCCAAATTATGCTCCCATTGGACCTAACCAATCTTACAAACTCTGAGAATTTTCAGAAAATAGATTGTATGCCAGTCCGAAGAAGATGGGTTTAACACTTAATAAAGTGTGACACAGTCTGAACTTTTTGATTACTTTCGCAATGGAATAAATGAAATTTTCTGATTAGAAGGATACCCCATGGATGTAGTAATATCATCTAGCTTTTCTTACTCCCCGACTGAAGAGTCATTATCATGGCTGTCAATTTCAACCAATCAGCAAAAATTATTCGCATCACTTAATGTTATCATATATTTTAATTTCGTAAGATAAACTGCACGCGTATAATTTATCACACTAATTTCATTGAAGATTGAAACGCTTCCTATTTCCCTTGCTGTTATAGCTTAAGTACATGTACATTGTATATTGTGGTCCAGAATTTCATGCAAGTGTGGATTTTATTCCGAGGTACTTAACCTTCAATTTAAGGACACCTCTGCATACAAATAATTGATATGCTAACTCATGAAGGCTTAAATGTTTAACATGATTAAAAGTTAAGTAGTCAAATTGGTTAGTCCTTTTGTGATTTGGTCCAAACTAATTAAGCTCGCCTGATCAATTGTGAAGTCTTTGGGAACCCTATGTTGTGAAAATAACTTTAGATTGTATCAAACCGCTTATTTGGGTGACTGACACAAAATAGACTTGCATTAACTTCATGAGGTGTAATGACCATAGAAGGATTGTGTTTAGGGGCTGTCCCGTCCCTTAGATCAGCTAAGTAAAAGCTCTTGCCCTGATGGGCCACTGTTTGAATAGTGCAATATACTTGCCCTTGACAGTTAGATTTTCTTTCCTGTGAGACAGCCTTGCCAAACATGTCAAAACCTCACTTTTTGAAGAAATTTTTTTTGGTCTATAGACCTCTTTATCAGTTTCTACCCCATCCCCAAAAACGATTGGAATTGAGTAGAATATTTTTAAATTTCACATCGATTTTAGCAGTAAATCATATACAGCTGCTGTCCAGTCTGTGTGATTCTATATTAACATGATGAGTCTTGTCCAGATTACTCTCTCTATTTAATATCATAATGTAAGAGGTTTCAGTATTTAGAGTAGTGGAGTGGTGGAGTGGTGAAGCAGTTTAATAGAATAGTCAGTGATTGGTTTGGTGAATCCTGCAAGCAATTTCCCATATTTGTCATGGGAGAACGTCTGTCCGCTACTCTCGTACAGTCTCATTGTTGACATCTCTGTATTAACGTAATTGTTAGGATGACAATTTAGTGTAGAGGGTTTGATATCCATCTCTAGAATCTGTACATCAGACTCTTCGTGGTGTGTTAAAAGAAGTCTCATTTAGGTATAAATGTATAAATCAGACTAAATGAGAATAGTTAGGCGGTCAAGTTCACACTCATAAAGAACCTATGTCTTTTCTTCTTTGAATTATCTATTGTATTTAATTGAGTGGAAACATGACTGATTGATAGTGAGCAATCTTCGCCCTGATGTTCATCCCCGCTCTTAGATGCCTTTCAAAGCCTATCATTACCCCCTAGCACTCTGTGTCATCTGATTTCAATACTGCCTGATTTGTGGCTGACAAAATACATTTATCCTCAGTGTGATTTATTTAAAGCTTCTGTATGAGCCGGATTTAACTTACTTCATCTGGGTCCAATAAAGGCTTGCATTTGCTAATAATGGCTTGATATAATTTTGTACTGTTCAAGGGTCATCGTAAATGGACATTTATCAACATATATACAATAATGGAGACAATACGGCACTCGTGCTCCTATTCTTTAAGATGATCTGTTCCACAGAACTATCAGAAATAAATTACTCCACTTCAATGAACTAATCATATTTATCAGAATTATTTTATTAAACTGTTTTGTGATGGGAATACTAGGCCTAGTAAATACACATATTCTAAATTCTTATTTATTAAATACAATTTTATTATCTCCCTTTAAAGATTTAAGCATGTGCAATGAGCCTACATCGTAGGATTAATTGTCTTTCTATTCATGAACAATTGTTACAATGTACACCTTGCTTTGTAGATCTAGTTTTGTTTTCCTACGATTTATCGATGTATCTGACGGTTGCTTAGTTTCATCTCCACATCAAGTGTCCGTCTTCTTTATTAATTCTTCCATTATCTTGTTTTTTGTCCCATCTGCGCTCATTCTGATCTTGTGCTTAGGTTATAAAAGTAAATGAATTCATAGTATTAATGAAAGGATGGTATTTATTGACAAAATCCGATGATTTTTTGTACATTTTAATAATTGTTTTCTTTATCCTAGACTTTTATTAGACATCTGTTACAATGTGTGCTTGTATGAATATTGGGTTATTCTTCATTGTTTATTTCTATATTTGTCTGACTGTTTATGTGATGATTCAGAATGTTTTATAAAATATTTGCATGAAATTCACCTGTTCTTCTAATGTATATGTCTATTCTTTCCATGGTTTACATAGAAATAACATCTTTGTATATAGTTGTTGACAGGTTGTGGAAAATGGATGTCAGGTCATGAACACATGGACCATCTTGTTGGGAATGGGTTGACAGGTCATTGGACCATATTATTATATCACAGTTGACATGTCATACACAATATTGTTGTATGATGGTTGGCACACTATTTGTATGATGGTTGACAGGCTGTTGCATGATGGTTGACAGACCATTTGCATTATGGTTGACAGGCCATTGTATGATGGTTGACAGACAATTTGCATGATGGTTGACAGACCATTTGCATGATGGTTGACAGGCCATTGTATGATGGTTGACAGACCACTTGTATGATGGTTGACAGGCTGTTGTATGATGATTGACAGGCTGTTGTATGATGGTTGGCAGGCCATTTGTATGATGGTTTACAGTGGTGGTTGACATGTCAGACACATTGTTGTATATTGGTTGACAGGTTGTTGTATCATGGTTGACAGTGTTGTTGTTTACTTGTTATTGTCTTATTCTGTTTGTCAATAATACATTTCCATGTTCTCACTCACTAGATCATTATAGTGTGGCCAAATTGGCTACTTCAATCAACTATATAGACTGGTTCTTGCAGTTCTTCCATTAAACACAAACATGCTCTCCTGTCTTTACCAGACATTGAATATATAGTTAGAGTACCAGTCTGACATAAAAGTAGCAAATAAACATGATTTTTGCATTACTGTTAATCAGCTTCTTTATGGAAACTAGGCATGTTTTTGACATGTATATTATTTAGTAAATTGACATAGCCAACCCTTCTAACTGGCGCTCATAGCTTCCAAACTTATCTTTACTCGGCTCCGGTTACTGACGAGGATTTTGTTTATGAACATAAATCTTGTTAATTTATAATCTGATGGTTGGTTTTATAAATTATGTCTAATGAATGATTATAAAGTGAGGGTTTTTTAGTTTATTTCTCTGAGTATAACCAGCTTAGTAGACTTGAGATTATTTGAAGAGGATGGAATTTAGCCCTGACATATCTATATGTGTTAAGCAGTCGGTTGTTGAAATATTGTAAGAAATTAATTGGACTGGCTGGATTTTTGTGTTAATTGGACATCTACCTCACTGGGGTAAAATTGCAGGTAGAATTTATGTTTTTTTTTCATTGTTGATTTTAGGTTTTGTTAAATTAATTGCCCTCTCACAATTTATCTTTAATTAATGATAAAAACGTTGCTATTTACATTTTCACGTAATAGTAAGTTTCTAATTTAATTGCCATTTACTGCATCGATATCTCTCATTTTTGTTGGATTTTAACCAAATTATAATTGGGAAAACCTGGCAGTATTACCTGACTATCATTAATAAATAGATAAAAATGCTCATTAAATTTTATAATTAAGATAATTGTTGCATTAATTGGTGCTCGTTTACATTGCTGAAATAATTGTGTAGCGGTTTCACCTTGTTTGTATAAGTAATTTACGCAGGCATTTCATGTAATTATTTCTTTATACAAGAATTCTTGTATTATTAGTTTTCGGTAATTGAAAATGGAATGCCAGTATTTTCACGCTGGTGTTAAATCTCTGTATATTGATGCCAAAAAGTTTTATTAGAATGTGCGAGCAATATATGTTGTTTATTTTTCCAGACACCACATTGTTGTAAATATCAGCGGTTTCAATATGGAGAATATCTGTTACACGATTGATTAATCTGTCTATTAATTAATTTTTATAACATAATTGAATTGGTTGCTAGGCAACGGTTATGTAATTAAAGTTACGGCAACAACAAGAACCAGTACTGATTGTTTGTCTATTACTGGCGTGTTTGTGGTATAGTCGTGTACTTTTTCTCTGTAATTATGATATTTAACACATATATTGAGTTAT
Source organism: Spisula subtruncata (assembly GCA_963678985.1). NCBI lineage: Eukaryota > Metazoa > Mollusca > Bivalvia > Venerida > Mactridae > Spisula > Spisula subtruncata. The sequence continues at coordinate 3,762,712 of OY787674.1, forward strand.
TGAATCATTAATCAGTAAGGGGACCAGAAATAGGCATTGGTTATTGGATTCTGATTTGTTGGGATAATTATTATAGTCTATATATCCTAATATAGCGACGCATGCAGAGGGCTCGGTGCTTCAACTAATGCACTGTCTAGGAGGGGCATTGCAAGTGACAGGCGGAGGGCTTGGCGGTTGAGGTGGAACATAGAATCGAGCACCTTGAGCTTGCACTCAGTTAGTTTAAATGTTATGTCAAAGTCATGTTGGTTTAAATGTTATATCAGAGCCATGTTGGTTTAAGCCATGTTGGTTTAAATGTTATATCGGAGCCATGTTGGTTTAAATGTTATATCGGAGCCATGTTGGTTTAAATGTTATATCGGAGCCATGTTGGTTTAAATGTTATATCAGAGCCATGTGGGTTTAAATGTTATATCGGAGCCATGTTGGTTAACATTTTATGTCTGGGTTATGTTTGTTGAAATTTTATGTCAATGTAGTATTGATGAAATGTTATGTCAAAGTAATGTTGGTTAAAATGTTATGTCAGAGTAATATTGGTTTAAATGACATTGTTGTCATTGATGTTGATATGTCATTGGCTCTGATACTGACGCTGATAATACTGTCATGTTGACATTAGTTTAGTCCCTGAATGAGTTTATAAGAATAGTCCATGGAGTTCAGAATTCTTCCGTCATTCCTCTGTGCAATTTTTCATCGCATCATCAACAACTATGATGGAACGAACATTTGCTTCGCCTTTTTTTACGTAAAACGTTTTTTGTTGCAAGGTATTATGTTGGATTTGGTTCACATTTTAGCTGAATAAATGTAGAAAATCTTAAGAAGAGTAATTGCAGATTTTAAGTTTAATCATGAGTTTACTGATTTGATGTGAGTGCAGGGCTACAAATGCATTTTCACGCTGATCGTTGGATTATGCACTGCTCCCTCGTGCAAAATGCATTACAGAATCGCAAAGGATGATAGCGTGTATGCTTTATAAAATAAAATAAAATTTAACTGAGAATATTTTTTGTTTTCTTTACAAACATCTGAAAAGAGATGAAGAACAAAATTTTATATTCGAAAATTTGAACTGTTTAAAAGTACACAATGTAGGCATAATATTGGGGCCTGGCCATGAAACTTCGGATCCTGTATTTGACATTTGAGGGGAGGGGGAGGGGACAATGAAACTTAATTATAATCTTCAATAGATAACTTTAAAAGAAGGAGTTAGATTTGTTTTGCTTGCCTCCTCTATTCCACTTGGATTAAAGACTCTTCCTATACGTTAGAATTATAATGTGATATAGTTTTTTGCCAGTTAAGTCAAGAGTCAAATTATTCCCAACCTGTGTAATAGATTGAATGGATATATCTCCAGATTTCATTCTTATGAAATTACAGAATCTTTTATTATTTCATTAAGATAAGTATTTGAAAGGGTAAAAAACTCTTCACGCTTATTAAAAGTCAATTACTCCATGCATGTTAAGACTCCCAAGGTCCTTTAAAGCCCCATTCTTCTAATACTTAACAACTCATAAAAATATAATTAGCGCTTTGAAATTCCTCTGACATTTAGACTTCAATCAGCCTTTGCTTACCAATATGCAGAACTTATTAAATCTAGTGGATGGATAATTATATACTTGCTGTGGCCTTCATTGATCTTATTCTTTCAAGAAGGTTTCAGGCCACATGTGAACAATTCGCTGGCTTAGAACAAGAAGGTCTTAAGTGCCACTTACGACCTTTTAAGATTCATACATATTTAGAATAAGCATCACATGAGGCTTCTTATGAGCCCATTTTCACAAAAATCTGAAATTGTCATGTTGACCAAAATGAAGTTTTAAAAACGTGTTTTCCCATAGGTAAAGAGTAAATTACAGACAGTTTTCTCTTGTTTTCTCAATATATCGATTTGGTAGTTATGACCTTCTTGTTCTAAACCATCGAATTGTTAGGAAGGAAATTGTACAGAAATTTTTAAATTGTATAGGGTTATATATGTGTCGAATACAAGTTTGTTGAATGGCGAATAATATATGTTAAATAAAGTTTACTTGTATCTTATCTTGTCCTGAGTAGGGGTCGAACATGCTGCTAGGGCATATAGAAACTCTGGTCTCCAAATAACTGAATTACACTCATTGGGGCTGTAATATCCCTGACAATTATTTTATATCTTTTTAATGAAGTTTACCTGAGTGTTCAGTATAAATTCTCATATTAGGACTTGACAAGTCACTGCCATGGTCCAGTGGTTAGTGCGCTGGATTTGCTACTCATCGATCCAGGTAAGATCCCAGATCACTGCAGGTCATACCCTTTCATGAATATTTTGGCAACAATGTTGAATTAATCCTCCATATGCGGAGAAGTTGCTAGTTCCTTCTGGAATGGGAAAAAAGTACTTCTTAGCATCTCATCCAAGAAAAATGCTTACATTTATCTATCTGCAAAAATGTTGAGAAATGGTGTTAAACTCCAAAAATGTATGATATGACTCTAAATAACTCAATATTAACTTAATAATAACAATGTCTTAATTTTCTGTGGATTACATGCCTGTAATTGACTTACCAATTTTCATTGTGGTTCACCATATAAAGTCATATGAGTACAAGAGTCTATTGAAACAATGTAACATTCTATACCTTTTCTAGCCATTTAAATCATACTTATTAGTGATAGGAATACTATAATTGGTTTGCTAATGATGAAATGTTCAAAGTCTCGTTGATTAATGAGGCAATTAAGTGAGTAATTAATATTTGTGGTTACCATGCTAGATCAATGTATTGGTACTTGTATTAGAATACATGAAGTAAGTTACTAGCATTAAGCAGGCATTCATCATAACGTTCGTCCTACCCTACCCCGCAAAATCGGCAAATTCCGCTTGCTGCTTGATTTATAAATATCCTATTTATACGATTGAATTTGTGCACAATTCGTGTTAATGAAGTTGATTTAACCATAAATGAATCTTCTAGAATCTTCTATCAGACTGGACATAGGCAATCCAGATTGTAAATGAAGTATTTGTCCTGTAAATTTCCTCTACACAGATTGCTAGTGGACGAGGATGCGACAACGAGCTTCTTACACTCGTGTCCTTATAGTCATTACCAGACTAGTCATTTCTAAGTTTTAATGAACAAATTACGGATGATGGTCCACAGTTCTATAGAAGATGTCATGAACACAAATTGCTCTCTTTGTCTGAACAAATGTAGCTGTATATGTAAAATAGTCCCCCTCGGCCAAAACCTCGCTATTTCTGGAGATTTTATTTATGGCACATATACTTGTATATACTGGTACACTTGTACATCTATTCATGCGAAATTGTTTCCCTAAAGTTTCTGTCAAGTTACCCAAATGTGTATAAAAGCTTTTTTGTCATGGTGTACCTAATTACTATGATTTAAAGGCCCTTTGCGTGTACTATATGAACTTAAATTCCCTTTGGCTGAGGTAAATGTAAAGTAACCACCTTAACACGTGACACCGCATTAAACCAAGAGCATCTAAAGACATGTGCGAAGCAGTGGCCTAGAGGTAGGGCGCATCCTTCAAGATCCAGAGGTCTCGGGTTCAACCCCCATCTGGACCACTGGTTAATTTCTCTGAGAAATAATAACCCAAATGCTCCACTCCACCATGGTGTAAGTTGGAACCTGTGAAGGCAGTGCCTATTCTTGGGTACCACAGATCAATGTTGGCTGCCACACCCACAGGAAAGAATTAGTCTCCCCAGGGAGACACAAAGGTAGGTTTTCATAGGTATACCAATGACCACGGGAAGTTAAAATGTTGAAGAGTGCTCGTGTTGCATAACAACTGAAAAAATGCCCTAGAAAATTGGTAATTTAACTTTTTTTAACTTAACTTAAAGGGAAGCCTGCAGTGGTTTCACCTTTAATGACCTGTTGGTCATACAAGCATACTTGACCTATGACCATTATAATAGCAGAATACAAGCACTCGTTCATCGAGTTGAGACAGCTGTACAGGTGGAACAAGTATTACAACCAATGACGGTCTCTGTTGAAATAAGGAGTTCTAGATCCTGATTAATTGTTCTTCAGGACGATGTCATTAAAATTAATAGTGTGCTCTACCTTTTACCACAAACAGTTCCCTCTTTGCCAAGAAACAGTATAATTAATACTGGTTGGTCACAGGTTGGAGCACTGCAACTGACCACTTACTATATTTAATGCAATCCAACCTTTGGATGTTATGGAACCATGGAAGTCTTTGTTTACCAGTTGCTGACCAAACAGCAATAATTGAACTCGTCCATAATAGTCCAGTGAACCTATGTCTGTAATATATGTCATCCTTAACCCTTATCTTTAAAATCTTGTAACCTCATTACAGCTAACCTGCTGTTCAAGCCTTGTTTAGAAATGACAGCGAAATAAAATCTATTACAGCCTATTACATGACCAAGTACTTAGACATTGCCAGTTTAACATCGGATTTTTATGGAGGATTTTGAACTAAATCCTTAGTAAATGTCAGCCGACACATTTTGACCAGTGGCATCGGTAAAAGCATGAGACACTTCCCCCCCAACCCTTGATCTGGTAATGGATGGAAGTGCAATTTACATTAAAATGTTTCTGAAAGCAAGAAAGCCTATCCATTTCCCTAGTGCATTTTGAAAAGGGAGAATTAACATTAATAGCAAAGTCCCCCCCTTCTCCCAATTAACTGTGAACATGATTTTGGACTTGGTAACATTCTACTAACACTAGAACCCACGGAATGCTTTTAATGGAAATTTTAAGTATTAAGAAGCGTGTTAATGCTCTGATCTTTTAGGTATCTTTCACATTTGTCAATAGGACATCATAATGGCACTGTTTTAACCAAAGCAGAATAAAGCTTTTAGTCGGTCATCGTTTATATGCTGCTATTACCTTAATGGCCTGTTATTATAGAAATTGTTCATTTATCACATCTTACTTTTAGCAGGATGGCTGTACTTTTTTCCTATGATGGAGGGATACACAGTGAAGCATTGGTTTTGATGAATGTTTCAATGTTTCGTAGAAAAATGCATCCATTTCACTTCCATTTTACCGGCGTAAAATGGTCTATTTTAAGAATAATTCCTAATAGGAACAGTGGGAAAATCTGCCAGAAAATGAGGAATTTGTTTAATCAAGCAATATGATGAGAAATGTTGCCATGATTTATGTAAATAAATGTACAAAAGGAAAATCAGAGCTTAAACATGACAATATTGTTCACGGAATAAAATTGATTTGGAGGGAAAATTGACACATTGTAACCGAAAATGACGTATTGTCTCAGAACGAGACAAATTGCACAAGATTACAGGTTCTTGAGGTAATTCATCGTACCTGCTTGTTTAAGTAAGATATTAAATAAGAAAATAAATGCATTCAGTTTGTCACAATGATGTATATATACAGAAGAATTTCATCCATTTAATTTATGGACTGTATGATCCGGGATCATATGATCATGTGATCACTTGCATTTCTGGTTCAATATTTTCCGATGGTTCTGGGAAAAACAGTCCCCACTTTTATCCTTCCCTTAGGTGTAATATGTGTATCTCACAGTATGATGAAATTTGAAGGCAATAGTCTGCTTGGCATTCTCTGCCTTAAATTCATGAACGACAATTTTAAAGGTTTGAAGTTTCGTTTAACTGAAAAAAGTACAAGAGATTGTTGACTATAGTGAATGATATCAGAATTAAAATGCCAAAGTGATACATTACATTACATAACTACCTGATATTCATTACATGATTGTGAAATTTTAAAACATTGTCGTCATTGTGCATTTAATTTTTTACCAGCTTCACAATTCAATCCTTTAAAGATAGCAATTCGTGGAGAATCAGGCGGGCTTTACGTGCGTACATTGTTGTAAAATACTTCAAACTTTGCCTGCTTTTGGTTGTTTCTGTCGTTCCCATGAAATGTTAAAAGGTTTGAAGTGTCTTAATTGGAGAAACAATTACAGTCGTTAGGCGTGTCACACTGGCAGTTGTCTGTTAATTTATTTGTTGAAATAAGATGAAAGTTGCTAAGGGTATCATTGTAATGCAGTTTTTGAACCTGCAAATTGACTGGCAACATATTATATGTGACAGTGCGTAGCTTAAAGAGTGTGCCCTGCTTTGTTTATGTGATGATATATCAACTGGGTGATCATGTTAAGTCTTATATCACGAAAACCGTTAGAAGGCATACAGAAATTGTTTTGCTACATTTTCTTAGTGAAATATTCAGCATCTGTATCAATATATATTCATCAAGAAAAAAAAATTGCTCTTGGCATGAAAATGTTTCGGTGCATATGTATAAAGATATTTTGATGACTGTTAAGTCTTATTCATGTGCCTATTCATGTTTTGTTTTCAATTAATACCTCGTTAATAGTTTTCTGTGATCTAAATGCTTGTCTTTAGGTGTGCAAAGGTCATCGATTGGATTTAGTTGCAACTTGCAATGCATCTTTATCTCGTCTTACTTACTCTTAACTCACTTATGTTTTATTTGGAAATCTTATATAAGTAGTAATTTCACTTAATTCAAATATTTTGCATGATTAACAAAGCATTGCTATATCACTACTCTTCATCTGATTCATATTAAGGTAAGAAAGTTAAATAACCTACAAAATATATAATTGTTTGCCTCTATATACATGACATTGTATAGTCCGTTCAAAGTTAATTGATAACGATGTAAACATGAGCTCGGCCGTCAGATAAACTGTGTTTATTTAGGTTTAACTGGGTATACCTGACTTAACGGTATTCCCAGCTACTCTTTCGAATGCAATAGTTCCCTCATAAGTATTACTTATTGAATTGTCAGTATGTGCACTAATTTTACCATTATGACCATCATTTTATATCTGGTATCTTTTAATGAGATGTTTTATCTTTAATTTAAATTCTTTCTAATACCCTTGTCTAAACAAATGGACATAATTATATATGACATAAGTATGTCGGGGAAAATCACACTGTCCTCTGAAAGGAAGAAACCCTTTAATTCCCTTGTCAAAGATATGCTGTCCTTCTATTGTATATTATATACGATATTCTATGGCTTTAGCAAAGAGCAGTCAGCTTAATTGTTAATCTATTTTCCCCGACTTTTATCATACGGTAAAGCTGGTGAAGGTTTAATGTTGCATTTAAGCATTGGCTAATGAACACTTTCCATTATATATAAACACAGAGATTTGTAGCCATTTGAAAGTGTATAAACAATTACTTAGCATCTCTGGGTTTGGACAATGTCAACATGTAAAAGTTAAAACCATTAATAGTGGCTGCTAACTTCATTAGTAGGGAAGACACTCGGGTTTTGTGGGAGAGGAAAGTTTATGACTTTGTGAATAAGAAGAAAAGGTGCCCAGCTTTTTTCTGGTGTTTGTAGTCAATTTGGAAACATATAAGTGTGGATTTGTGAAGAAAAAATATTGGATTAGCCTAATGTTGTTACAGAATGAAAAAAGTAAGTATGATAAATAGAGTTTTGTTTCAGGGTTTTGACTGCAAGATATTGATCAAGGGATTGGCAATGTATAGAGAGACACTGAGGGGTCGGGAGATATTGATAGAAGGTTGTGACAAGAAATCGAGGGTTTGGGCTGACAAATTGATCAAGGTATTGAGGGCTTTGGCAAAATATTGATGGGAGATAAAGAGATATTTAAGGGATCTTTTGAGGGGTTCGATGGAAATGCTGAAGACAGTTTAATAGGATATTTTACAAGAGATATCGAGGCATGTATCTTGCATACCATTTGCTTTAATTTTCTTGCAATTAAAATGTTTACTAGTACATATCATGTACTAGTAATGCACTTACATATGTACCAATTGATTTTATGAAGTTATTTGATCTGGAATCAATTTGTGAAATTTGCTACTTTAAATGGAGAGCAGATCAATTGATTTATTAATTGGCACGGTCTCGCTTACAGTAATTGGTTGACTTTTAAATGATGTAAAAGTGAATCAGAGCTGTTCCATTGTCTGAATGTACATATTTCAGATTGTGAAACGTTTAACTGAGGTATGATGTCAATAAGGGCCGCTGCACTATGAAACGTTTTTACTGGGGCTGGCGTGCAATTATTGCCTGATTGATATCGTTGGTGTAAATAAGTGATAAAGGGGAGATAACCAGTATAATTAATTAAGCGGGTATTAACTTTTATTGTTAAATCCATTACATAACCATCTGTGCCTGAATAATAATATTCATACCGAATCATTATCACGCTGACACATAATTTGTTTTCTCAAAAACTGCAGTAAATTGCCGCATTGGAAGGGTATCAACATCTTAACAGGGGGTTAAGTATTAATTATCTTCCCCTAATTGACTACTTAAATCTAAATGAATATTTTTTTGGCCCATCTGCGTATTTAGGTTTTAAAACATACTTATATATTTTATGTTGTTCAGGTGTAGAATTAATTATTATGCACATATTGAGTTAAAATTATTCCCAGCAAGTAAATTATGTTTTATTGTTGTTTAATGATCTTAATTACCAATTAATTTGAAAACTTCAACAAAGCAATTTAACGTAAGTTTAGGCAATGTTTTAACATCAGTGAGTTCTCGGGAATCTTAGTGTGTGGATGTATTGAGGGCTTGCAAAGAAAATTTGAATAGATTGTAAGTAAAGTTAATAATTCGGTTAGCGTAGTTCATTTATTTATTTCATTTGATTATTTTTCGGCTAATTGCTATTTTTTGGGTGACTGTTTTATAATTATGCTCTTGACATGTACCTTATTCCTGATGTTATCCATTGCTACTATGGTATGATATAATTATACGAGAAGCCAGCTTTCTGTTTTAAAGTTTAATTTGTCATAGGTACCATGCTCAACCACAGTGGCAAAGGCCAGTCATCGCATACTCCAAGTGGTCATTCTACCACTAAGCTTTGGAGAGTGGAGACAGTTAATTTTGTAATAACTCAATAGTTTATGTGGATTTGTGTTTTGTCTACGTTTTTCAATATTTACAGATTAAAATGTACAGTTTAAATACACTGTAACTTGGATTTGAACTTAATCATTACAATCTAATGATGATCGTGTCGGTTAATTTGAATGTCAATTTCGATGATTTTTATGTCAATTATTTTGATTGATAAGCACTTTGATGACTTGACATGCTTTTATAGACTAAGGCTTAATGTGACTGGATGTTTTCTAAACATCTTATTTTGATAAAATGCATTAAGTGACAGACAAATTGAATTGGCACTAAACAGACTATTATTACATGTAAATTTAGTCATAAAAATGTGCAGGGTCTATTTTATGTAGTTGATTTACTTTAAAAATACAAAAGAGAGTACAAAAATATAAAACAGTAATGTATTACAACTTTTGATAGCCTAGTGAAAGAGCGATCGCTTCGAGTGTGGGAGGTCTCGAGGTTCGATCCCAAGCCGCATCATACCAAAGACAAAATAAAAATGGTTCCCGAAATTTCCTTGCTAGACTCTCAGCAGATATAAGGGAAACTGGTTTCTCTTCTCTCATACCCTCGTGGCAATGGAATACATCAGGAATGAGGTGTGGAGAATGATTAATATACCTTGGAAAAAACTGTTTTACAATGGACCTTTAGTAAATTAGTATAAAGTTTTGAATTTGTATTCGAGGCTCCATGCATTACTCCTTTCAGTCTATTATATGACAACCACACAAGACAACAGTTACTGTGAATTACTCATCATTTCAATGATGTAACGGAACATGTTTTAAATCATGATGACAATTTATATTTAATGGTGTACTTATTTGATGTATTTGTTGATAATACTAAGATAAATAATGCAATTACCGACACCAAGGTACGAAAATAAAACATTTTTGCTGCCTCAAATTCTAATTATGAGCATTTTAGAGGAAGGTTTTTACAAAGGTTTTGGTAATTTAGTGTATAAAACAAGACAATTTTATCGTATTATCATATCTAATTATACAGTTTCTGGTGGTAACAAGGCAAAGTTTTAGTCTCATTAGTGAGAGAGTACCGAGAGTACGGCAGTATGTGTAAGCGTGTGCAATGTTTATAGCAAAGTTTCTGTGGTTTCAGTTCGGCTGTGAATCCCCGAGTACTGATAACACTCGTCCTAATGAACAGAAATCAAGACATACTGTTGTCAGGAAGCAGTACTGGAAGGCGATACATAATTTCTTGTGTCTAAGAAACCCTTAATGAACATCATCATTGTTGCTTTTTCTGTCTTCATCTTTTTGCCGCCTTTTTCCGTGTGTGATTTGTGATCAAAATAGAAAGTTGGAGTTTCAGGGTTCCGGCTTGCTGAGTGATTCTTATTAACAAACTCTCAGCGTTCCAAGTGGGAACCAGTAACTTTTGTATTCATGTCTTTCGCTTTTCCCGTCTATTTCATTTACTTTTATGGTATTCGTGTTTTCAGTTTCATTAAATGATTTCGATGGAATGGGATTTTGATTGAAATGTTTGTGGATTTATCAATAACATCCGACTATTGGAGATAATTACATTTTGTAATTGTGTCTTAAAGGTACAGCACCCCTCTTTTTGTAATAATGTTTTTATTAATTTGATTTGTGTTAGAGAATGTATGAAACATGCAATAAATGGATTACTGCAGTACACCCTGGCATAGTGCACCAATTATTTCTAACCTGGTTTCCATGCTAGATGAAGCTGGGATAGATATATTTAATACAGGAAGTGTTATTCTTTATTTCATTTTAATGAACCTTTTAAGACATTTATTGTGATGTTGTAATCTTTAATACTTGTTCAAACTAATGTCTGCGTGTGCAATATTGTACAATATTAACTGTGTTAAATTTAATTAATTCTGTTGTTTTGATCGAAACTTTGGTATTTTGAAGTTTATCTCTTATAATTGATGATATCATGATCAATGCTGTTTGTCTAGTCGCAAAAGACCTTTTCTGATCCTTAAAGGGCTACTTTGGCCCTTAATTGTGACATGGTTTAAGTTGTTGTTGTTCTTTTGGGCTAGTCTGTTGGCCACGGATAGGGTTTCACCTAAATATACCAAGGTTTGACCATCACAGTACCTGACGAGACCTGATAAGGGAGCTTGACTGGCCCTTTTATGTGTATGTATACGCACAGGTATCAATTGTTTCATGTTATAGATCTGTAAATAATTCTGTTATCAGTAATATATATCATCACAGAAGGTTTTCTAAATCCTGCTTAATGGCCCACACTTTACTGCACTTGAGAGATAATTAATTTAATTAGTGAGACATTACCTGTCTAATTAGAGAATGAAATAATATAGTCTTCTTGGAGGTTGAGAAATGTTGCTGTATAATGGTATATAATGGTGTATGATGTATTTGATACAACCTCTAGATGGGTATGATAGAACTTCTGGGATATGGTAACCCCTCTGGACCAGTGGTACCACTTATAGTCCAGTTAGGATATATTGACAGTGACGTCATCATTTATGAGTACCCTTAAGATTAAAACCATTGCTCAAAAACAATCAACAACTTCTCCACATGTGGAGGACATTATGGCCCTCATGCAAGAATACAACAAGTCCAGACTGTTATCAGACCTAAATCACTCGCTAATTATTAAGTTGAATATTTTAAAAAATTCCAAGGGGCTTAACTTCTCTTACCAACATCACTAGAGCATTCGCCATATGTTGCGTCTCACTTACCAAACTGAAATTTATCTTGTGCATATTTTCTCCTAGCAAAATGAAACAAAATATATGAAAAAATAAGAATCTACACTGAGAGAGCATGCATCGAAGGCATGTGAAGTGAAATTGAATTGAAATAAAAAGCAACTGTTGGAGAGTAAATTAATGTAATAAATGCCTCCCTTTGTATATTATCAGAGATCTTGCCCGGAATTAGATGACTAGAGTGTAATGTTTCAAATGATTGTCTGCTACCCACATTAATGTACCACCAGATGTAGCAGGCTTTATTTTCAATGTCTGCTAAAATACTCAGCAATGCTATTAGAATAATTGCATATATGTTAGTGGTGATGTTTGTGGTGAAAAGTGCAACTTGGTTAAGCATACTGGATAATTTAATGACTCGGGTTTTAGATGGCTGTGAATTCAACAGGGAGGTGATTTTATGCATAGATCATCTGATGAAAAATGGTTAAAAACCTAGAATACACAGGACTGTAATTGAATTTTATTTGGTTTTGGGGAAATAACTGGTGCATGTTTTTGGTGGGAATGGATTGCGTATGACATATAGTGATCTGTTTTACGTCCCAGGTGAGTTTCCGTTGATTTTTAATTCACTTTTCTAAGTTAATTTGTGTTTTTTGTTTGGCTTGGATCAATTTTGTGATGCCGTTTCAACATGAAGGTAGCAAACAATGTGTCCTGTTAACTAATCTCATATTGTTAGGTTTGTGGCAGTTACTGTGCCATTGGTTTATTAGGGAATTGTTTCGTGCCAAGGATTATTGCGCAATCTACCCCACCCAGCTCTTGAACCATTCATATCATAGATATAGTAAATTTATTTGACTTTTCGACCATTCAAAATATATATGATTACAGGGCGCAGTTTCTCAAGATAGGTTAATAATCTTAAAATACCTTTCTCAAGATGGCATGTCTAGAGTTTGCAGTTATGATGAAATTGTTTGATTAAAGCAATATGGTACAATGTATGTGCGAGTAGCCATGTATTTTTCAAATTGTTTTATGTGGGTTACAAGATGGCTTCTAGTTTATCTCAATAAGTCATACACATTGAATTATATAGTCTTCCAGTAAGTCATTGAGTGACCAGAAATCACAGAGGCATTTACTCACAATAAGTCATACAAGTTGAAATGTTTTGCCTCCCAATAAGTCGTACAGTGATTGTATGCTGTGGCAATTATAGCGTTAGCAATCTTCAAAATATTAGTTTGAAATTAGCATGTATTCATTATAACAAGTCTCCCCAGCTGTGCAACATTAAGTCTACTTTATACATAACAATTGGCTTTCCAATCATCAAGCAAGTCGGAGACATTGTAATATTCATAATGAGTGTTCTTATAATAATCTATGTACAAGTTTTTTGTTTCTCGGTATTATGCAAAATGTTGCAGAAAATACCAATTAGCTTACTTTGCCTGTAGTGTTAATTGCTTTTTCTTGTATTGTTATTACATATAAAAGCGCCTGTTGATTGGCTGTTGATTTGCAATATTTGTTTTGTCACTCGATTTGTTTTCAAGTCATGCTCATATGTAATTTTGTATCCAATTTGTTTGAAATCTTTTCCTCATTGAGCTGGTTGATAGTGAATTCCAGAAAACTGAATTCAGTGCCCGCTTAAAACAGTGCCTTGAATGCTCACTTCACACCCAGTAAGGTCAACTTATCACTGTAGGACAGAAGTTTGGACTGGTTCTGCCAGACATTCAGACTGATTTCGCCAGACATTCAGACTGATTCCGCCGGACATTCAGACTGATTCTGCCAGAGATTCAGACTGGTTCCTTCAGACTGATTCTGTCAGACATTCAGACTGATTCCGCTAGACATTCAGACTAATTCTGCCAGAGATTCAGACTGGTTCCGCCAGACATTCAGACTGATTCTGCCAGACATTCAGACTGATTCTGCCAGAGATTCAGACTGGTTCCGCCAGACATTCAGACTGGTTCTGCCAGACATTCAGACTAGTTCCACCAGACATTCAGACTGATTCTGCCAGAGATTCAGACTGGTTCCGCCAGACATTCAGACTGGTTCCGCCAGACATTCAGACTGGTTCTGCCAGACATTCAGACTGGTTCCGCCAGACATTCAGACTGGTTCTGCCAGACATTCAGACTGGTTCTGCCAGACATTCAGACTGGTTCCGCCAGACATTCAGGCTGGTTCTGCCAGACATTCAGGCTGGTTTCGCCAGGCATTCAGACAGATTCTGCCAGAGATTCAGACTGATTCCGCCAGACATTCAGGCTGGTTCTGCCAGGCATTCAGACAGCTTCTGCCAGAGATTCAGACTAGTTCCGCCAGACATTCAGGCTGGTTCCGCCAGACATTCAGACAGATTCTGCCAGAGATTCAGACTGATTCCGCCAGTCATTCAGACTAGTTCCGCCAGACATTTAGGCTGGTTCCGCCAGGCATTCAGACTGATTCCGCCAGTCATTCAGACTAGTTCCGCCAGACATTCAGGCTGGTTCCGCCAGGCATTCAGACAGATTCTGCCAGGCATTCAGACAGATTCTGCCAGACATTCAGGCTGATTCTGCCAGACTTTCCACCAGGAATTCAGAATGATTTCCTTCAGACTTTTATAATGATTCCAACAGATATTCAAACTGGTTTTGCCAGACATTTGGACTGATTACCATTGACAATTCTTCAGTCCAGATCAGATTTGGCAAAAATCATGTCAATGTGACTGAAAGTTTGCGGCAACAAATCGTCATAAACAATCGTACCTTTATGCTCCTCGAAGTCGCGGGCTCTTTCCATCAGATACAATAAGTCAATGAGCTTACCACACAATTCTTGTATTTTTGGAATTGCACTAGACAAGAATATTAATAGGCACCAATATAATCATGAGGCAGTTTTCAAAAAAAAAAATCCTGAAAATTTCTTGGAGCATTAACTTTATCATGCTTTATTTCTTTATATTTTTGTTTCCTGATTCAGACAGAATGTGAGCCAGTTGTCTTTTATTTGCCATAAAGCTGACAGAAGCAAGCCAAATCAGTGGTCCATTTGCTTAGAAATCATAATTTTCAGTGTTACAGACAATGCTAATGGTACTTGGGAATCTGTCATTGTGACATATTATATCTATTTACTGCTGGAAATTACTGCAGACATATTTTGAGGTATGGCAGATGTTTAAGGATGAGGGATACCACTGAATGTTACAGTGAATTGATTTTGTATTCTGAATACTGTAAGTATTGAATATATATGTGGCTTATAGCCTTAATGTTTGCATTTTTGAAGACCTGATGTGTTGGGTTCAACTTCAGTCAATGAAGATCTCTGATAAGTGAGGTTGTAGGTTCAATCTCAGGCAAAAAGGGGCTCTAATACTAGTATGTGAGATTGTGAGTTCGCATTTTTGTAACAAAGATCTTGAATGAATGAGCTTAATTATTATGTGTGCAATCTCGAACTAAAGCATACCAAAGTAGTAGAGTGATACTGCCTATGTCTTCCTTGCTTTATGCCCTGGGTACAAGTCGCGATCCTGGACTCTGGTCAGCCCAATATAAGATACTCATGTGACTTGTGATAGGTTTCGACTCCACTTTACT
Source organism: Spisula subtruncata (assembly GCA_963678985.1). NCBI lineage: Eukaryota > Metazoa > Mollusca > Bivalvia > Venerida > Mactridae > Spisula > Spisula subtruncata. Next base: position 3,778,065 of record OY787674.1, read on the forward strand.
TGTTATAATACTTATTTTGTTAAATTTTCGACTCGCGAAAATGTTGGCTTATCTGTATGTGTCGGCCCAATATAAGATACTCATTTCGACTCCACTTTACTACCAATACCGATTACGTTAATTTTTCGCTCACGAAAATGTCTGCTGATACGGTAGTCTGTATGTGTCAGAAATGAAAGGATTCCAAAGCTTTAATTTTAGTCAGCTTAACGTCTCCTTATACTTTCTCAAAATCTAGAATCAGACAGAGAAAACAATTGAATTTTTGAATAACTTCAGCTTTAGGTCTGATCTTGGTAAATATGTTACTTCGAATTGCTTCTTTAAAACAATGACTTTTATGAACTACAATGACTCTTGTGTGTGAAGTATTACATCTAAAAGCTTTTTGCTCATTTTGTTTTTTGGTGTATTATAATCAAAGTTGCCAAACTATGGGTCTTGGTATGTAATGCATTTACGTTGAGTTTCTGAATTTCATGCTGGGAGAAATCAGGGAGGTACCATATCTGACAAGAAAAGCTATCTAAAAGCTTCCACAATCGCCATAGTAACATATTGGTCTTGTGGCGAGCGTAATTGGTCCTATGACAAACTTGTATTGACAATTATGATGAATATAATGCTTTTATTCTATAAGTAAGAAATCAACCAAATTCCCAAGTTCAGATATAATTATGTGATGTAGATTTGATGCAGTGTCCTACGGTTACTTTAGTATCCATCAGGGTCGGCAAAAATGAAAAACGTTGGAAATTAAAGGAGGCGATTTTTTCTCTCTCCAGCACGGAAGGTATGATATATGAGCTATGATTTCTGACAGTAATCGTGTGAGACTTATGGCTTGGTCAGGAATTAGTCAGATAACGTTAGTATATGATTAGGGTTGATGAATTTATTTGTATATAAGTGGCTTTTTCTTGCCAGGAATTATACCGGGTCTTGCTATTTGGCTAGACAGTCAGGAATTCAGCGACTAATCTATTAAAGGTTGTAGTAATAGAACAATGACTCTATTTATCCTGTAGTCTTGATCTCCTTAGTTTGAGAGATTCTACCATGTCAGAATTTGAATATCTGGGTACTCAGGGGCGGACTTTTGTGAGTGGTAAATGGCACCCCCCCCCCTCAAACCCCCTCCCCCCAAACAACAACAACAAAAAAACATAACCTGCCAATGCATAGTTAATTTATATTCTAGGCAAAAGATTATGAATATGCTGCCTATGTATCATTTATAATTGGTTAACAACTAAGACTCACAACCTTTGGGAGCTGCAAATATTTCACTTTGTTGAGAGGTTGTTGCTCTACATTGGTTAAATTTTGAGTAAATATCAGTTTATGGATATTTTGAAGGTGTTGTTATAAAGAGGTTGCTGCTCTACAGAAGGTTGCTCTGGAGAGATTGCACTGTAAATAATTACTGTAATAACCAACAACATGTTGATGAAGGGTGTGGCTATGCTATGATACCATTGTTCTACAACCAATTCCCTAAGTATATACTTCAGGTATATAACAGGCAATGGCAAATAAATTACTAGACTTTTACTCACATCCAAATTTTTTTATAAAAATGGAGGATGGGGGAGAATTTAGAATTTTAAAATATCCAATTAGGAATCATTATGGACTGTATGGACTGATTTGATGTTTTGATATGTTGTGAAACATTAGTAGATGAAGTAGTCCAATTATTCAAAAGAAGGGTTTGAAAAAGAGAGGCTGAGGATCAAGAAATTTTTTTACACTGCCAATAATTAAAAAGTTAAAATACTGTAAAATCATTATTTTTTGTGGGCGATTAAATTTCATGGATTTCGTTGTTCCCCTTCTTACATGAAATTAAACCCCATTGAAAAATAATTTTCACCCTCAAAACTATAAATGCAAAATCCACGAATTAACATCCCATCAAAATGGTCTTTTTTACCAAAAGCACATATTAAATTATTTTACAGCACTCAAATCAATCGAAAGAGTGGTTAGAACAAGAGACTGAGGTCGATAATCAAAGAATTTATTTACCCTGGCCCGTGGCCATAGTTAAAAAGTTAAAATATTTCAGTTTTCATAATAAAAAATGTTATCATGTATGAGCAATCTGACATCCTTTCCCCACCTTCCCTGTTTCTCCTGTATGAACAGAGTTATCATTCTATATAATACCTCCTTCAATTACATATTTCTCTTGTTTTCCATATAGTCCTCCAATTACATACAAGACACAATATTTCTCTGTTTTGGATACTAGAGTATATTTTTCTCAGAGTGAATTCAGAATAAAGATTTATTTCACAGGATGGCAGTTAATCTTTTAAGCTCATCACAAAGATGTCGAATATGATGTGTGGGTTAATGATATGTGTTAGACATTCTTCTCTATATGGAAAAACCAGCGGAGATGTTCGGGAGAATTAAGGTAATTCATGCATTAAGTGTAATTTCAGCAAATTTTGTGCTTTCAAACAATTTACTGGTTAAAAGAGAAAATTGCTCTGTCGTGATGCAATCAGTGTTTTCCCATGTGGAGAGAGAAGTGTGTAAATTATTGCCCTATAGGTTTGTCTTCTAGATAAGTTATAAATGAAAACTGTTGGACTGTCTATTATGTGGAAATATAACTTGTATGTTCTGTCAGAAACAGAGTTTTCTTCCTTATTTCTATATTCACATAATTGGAGAGGAGACTTGCCACTCCCCCTGCTCTAAAACTCTACTTAACTAATCAAACGAAAACCTTTTTCCCAAAATGCTGTTAATAAACGGGTGTTTTTCTTGAATCTGATAACAAAATAGGTTGAATTGTGTCCCTTTGGTTTAAATTATAAAACAAAATTATATTAAGTTGTTTCCCTTTCATTGAAATCACAAAAATATATTAAGTTATTTCCCTTGTATTGAAAAAAAATACAAAGATATTTTGTTGTGGTCCCCCTTTATTTGAATATAAACTTGAAATAATAAAACTATTTAAAGTTGTTTCCCCTTTATTAGGAAAAAATAACTCCAATAATGGTGTAAAATTGTCTCCCTTTATTCAGATAACAAAAACTTTGTGGAGTTGTTTCCCTTTGATTGTTTCATCAAAGGGAGGTAATAATAGCAATAAGAGAGTGGGAAATGTTGTGGTTAAAGTTTTCTTTATTTCTCTATTTTGAAAGTCATTGGTTTGTTTTTGATCAAAATAAAAACAGGCCAAAGTGATTTGAAGCTTAAGAGACAGGTTGAGTGATTACCTAGGAATTCATGTACTGTCCATTCAATAAGTAATACTAATGAGGGAACTATTCCATTCGAAAGAATACTTTGGACTACCCTTATCTCAGGTATACCAATTTAAACCTAGATAAACAAAGTATAACCTGATGGATGAGGTAATGTGTATAACCGTTTTCATTTAACTTTGAACAAATTGTACCCTGGCCTTAAAAGAAAATGACAGTTACTGTAATATTTTTTAAGTCTGGCCTTTTTCATTTGTAAAGTGATTCAAACAAAATTGCTTGAATTTATTGCAGAGATTGCTTGGTAAAGCAGGTGACAAATTCTAAGTGAAGATTTTTATTCACAACAGATTATTTGAACCTGTTAACCAGTCTGCTTGAAATACTCTCTAAGTATATCACCATTTTCTTAGCCTTAGGCGAAATAAAATTATTTAAAAAATTATCTAGTAAACAGACGTCTGCTTTAATAGTTAAATTTATTTTAAATAAGAATTCAGAAAATGTCTTATAAGCTCATGGTAATGCCAATGTCTTTATGAACATTTGAAGAACTTTGAGAAAAGGGTTTTAGGGTCAAAATTTTATGAAACTGTCCCAGGATGATCTATCTGAAATATAAGCCAAAATAGGTTACAGATGCCAATGGGTGATAATATCTGGTCATTTGGAGTGAATGTGAAAACTCTGGACCCCTTTAGTTGTATAGTGCTTAACTTGAAAGATCCGGACCATCTTTAGCGGTAAATGCTTTTAAGTGGGTTACATCTTGTTGCCAGTCAATGAGAAATTTACCAGCATGTTCTGTGGTTCCTTTTATTTAGTATGATGGCCGGCCCACTGATTGCTGTGAATGAATATATCAGTTATTGTCAACGACTGATTGCCTGCATTCGCACCATTTACTTTTATTGCAAAAACTTGTAATTTGACTTAGTGAGGCATTAATCTAATTATGTGCTTGAGAGAAGACTGTAAGCTTTGGTGTAGATTCACAATCATACTTGTTAAAACTCCAAGTCATAAAATGAGAACAAGTAATTATTCTGTTACATTTCTTGTTAGAAATAATGCCCTGACATTTCACCATTCATGCTGAAACTCTTCAGTAATTGTTGTAACGTCCTAAGATACAATCAGGCACATATAACGCTCTCTGGTTCACCATTGTCTAGCAGATTGATGTCTGTATTAGCAACAAGAGGTTGTCGGTTTGATCTCAAAGACAGCAACTTGCCGGTGCCTCTAAAAATGGCGCTGGTATTAATCACTAGCTTCAGGACTTGTTGCTTCATCATTGGAATTATTTGACTTGGTTGTTTCCTAATCACTGTCAGTGAGACTTAATTATACTCAAACCCAGACATATTAGCATTATAGCATACCAATTAGTGTCATAGCACACCAATTTGTGTTATAGCATACCAATTAGCATTATGGCCTACCAAATAGTGTTATACCATACCAATTTATGTTATAGCATACCAATCAGTGTTAAAGCATACCAATTAGTGTTATAGCATACCAATTTATGTTATAGCATACCAATTAGTGTTAAAGCATACCAATTAGTATTATAGCATACCAATTAGTGTTATAGCATACCAATTAGTGTTAAAGCATACCAATTAGTGTTATAACATACCAAGTAATGTAATAGCATACCAATTAGTGTTATAGAATACAGTTAGTGTTAAAGCATACCAATTAGTGTTGTAGCATACAGTTAGTGTTATAGCATACCAATTAGTGTTATAGAATACAGTTAGTGTTGTAGCATACCAATTAGTGTTGTAGCATACCAATTAGTGTTATAGCATACCAATTAGTGTTATAGCGTACCAATTAGTGTTATACAATTAATGTAATAGCATACCAATTAGCTTTATAGCATACCAGTTAGTGTTATAGCATACCAATTAGTGTTGTAGCATACCAGTTAGTGTTATAGCATACCAATTAGTGTTATAGCATACCAATTTGTGTTATAGCATACCAATAAGCTATTAGCATGATAGTGTTACACTTTTTTGACATGCATATCCTTTATTGGAAGGTGGTTACTCATAACAGATCTTATGAAATAGCAGTTATATATTGTTGGAAGGTCACCGTCTCACTTGAAAGGTCTAGATTATATACAACAGTTAACAGTTTAGTTAGTCTGAAGTCATTTAGTTTATTGAAAGGTCAAGCACACACTCTAGTTACATTTCTTTGAAGCTGTAACCATTGTTGTGGGTTGATTATAATTACTAATACTGATATTCCGTGTCACAGCTTGCAAGCTATAATTATAAATATGCAGCACAAGCTGTAATATTAGCTTCCAAAAACCACACCTAATTATGAATTAAGAGAGGGTTTGGAAAGAGCGATCCTATTAAAACAACACAGATCTGTATAATGCTGTGATCAGATGTGGCCATGGAACGTCTACTAATTACAGAAATTTGGTTTTCCGTCTTTGAAAGAACTAAGAACTAATTAGACCACATTTGGGAAATGTCTCACAAAGTTATCTCTAGCTTTCTGACACTACAGTTTCATATTCTCTGTAGACAAATTCCTAATGTAGATTAACCACTCACTTCTACTTGCTATAAATATATTTAAAACTTCCCTTAAACAAGTAATATGAATAATTGAAGGAAATAATCTAGTTGGTGGTTGGAATATAACAAGTTAAAACAGAGATTATCAGTTAATGTTCTATTTCGTTTCCTAGAACTCATATAATTGTAACTTTTCTAACTTTGCTGTTCCGAATCTTTGAGGTATTTAATTTAATCAACAAAACGTGGAATGTAAATCAAAGTGCTGATAGCACTGTAAGGACTTCTTTTGTTTCTGTGGTCAGTAAACTATATTTCCAGTCACAAAGCCTATTTATCAAGGGGGTTTGGGAGTATCGGATACACAGATAAACTTCGGTAAATGCACTACTAGAACTGCAAGGCGATAAATCGCAAAGTCATCCAAGTGAATGACGAAACTTATCTATTTTTAGCATCAAAGTCTGTTAGATTTTTTCATTACACTAACCTAGAAATGGGAGTCTGAAATTTCAAGAATTTTGATGAAAGTCCATCAAGGTATTGTCGACTGTGCATGTTAAATGTTTTACTTGATATCTGTTACTTTTGATGTGTTAATACTATAAATTTCTCATCTAGTATTTGGCAAGCCATGACAAAGTTGTATCATTTGTAGTGTTCCACAACATCCTACCTTATATAATTGCATACTCTGAATTTGTAAAATAATTAAAACCTTTTTGCATTAATTTTATTTTCATACAAATTAAAACTCTCTATCTTTAAGATGTTAAAGTTAAAAGCAATTAATTGGCAAAAAATGAAAAGTTCAGATTGTTTGTAAAATGCCTGGTTTAATAAGGTATGTGAGCTCTTAATTGGAGTTTCATACAATACGTTTCATTTTATAGTTTTTGCTGCAATTCATACATATTCAATCCGGAAGCGATAATTTGAAACTTGTAATATTGAAAGAGAAGCAGTGCAAACAAGTCATATTGCCAACTATCTGATTTGTCAACTAGGCAGTTAAAGGGACTTAACTCCATTTCGATGATAAAACACGTTTTTGTAGACGTTTTAATCACAAAACTATGTTTAACGAATTCATAAAGTATTTTTACAATTTACATTACGATCACTGGCGCTATTGATGAAAACTTCCAAACTTGTTTTACAGTTTGTTAATTGGCTAAAGGCTTTTATCGGCATTTAAAAACCACCCTGCGCTTCACAACATTGAATATATATTTTAATGCGATAGATATTTTGGGTTTTAAATTTAATAAACCAACGTTATACAAGTATTTTATGTCAAGTTTATTTAAGATTGATGTAACAGGTTTAGAATTGTTGATAAGACAGGAATCATTTCAGTGATAGCATCCACTAGATATGGGTCCTTTGAGTGGTCCCAAAATGACACAAACATGTGTTAAGAAATTATTTTTAATTAGCCTTAATTGAGACAGTAAAAGTATCTAATAGATAAGTAAGTGATAATAGGTGCACCATGCTATCTAGCATTCAACCTTAATTGTTGGTAATAGAATTACAAACTGCTATCATTCCTAATTAATAATTGAGGATGTTGGAGAGGTTTTTTTTCCTGGAGAAAGAAAGTGATTTCTGTACTCGACATTAGAGTATATTACGCAGATAAATGCCTGAGCCTCATTGGAATGGTATCATTATCCAAGGCAATCAAATTTTGTCTCTTATTTGTTATTCCTTGTAATTTGCTGCGAGCACTGGTAAAAAAGAAATAGAGAAAATAATTTTCTCTCAGCTTCGTAATTTGTTGCATGCGATACACAACACAAGTGTTTCTATTGAGACTCGGCTGAAAACTCAATTCCGCAACTTATTAGTAATTTTGTATACGCTCTATACATAGTGGAGCCAATTACTCCAGCTTTATACTTCAATTTCTTCCGTAATTGACTTCTTATTCTTTTTGGCAATTTGATGCAAGACGTTATAATTGACTTGTTAATTCGAAACACAGCTGCCAGAATTATGGTTACGATGTCTACTATTTCCTTAGAGCAATTATAGGAACACACATAGGAAAACGTTTTTTTAGCCGCAGTCCAGTTTTCATTGGTTTTAGATACGCCAGGTTTTTATCTGAATATTTGTGGAAAAAATTTATTCATAGAAAATGGATTAACTGCGTGCGATATCTATATCATATAAAGGTGAGGGCGTTAGTTTCTTTGGAGAATATTTTGTAACATGTTATGATATAAGTAATGTTTATACTAAATAGTTAATTAAATTAATAATTTATTTTCTCATTTTTTTCAAAGTACGAAGAAATGTCTGTAATGTTCTTAAGAATAATTTGTGAATTTATAACAACTATTACTGTTCTAAGAATTTTTAAACATATTTTTAGTGAATGACTGGGATGTATATATGCATGCACAGACAATTAAATGTGTTTTCACGATCTCATGAAACGTCTTGTAGTGTTTGGGTTGGTGAACATATCGTACAGAGCAAAGTGTTGTTCTGTTGGGTAATTAAGTAGGTGAATTACTGTTGTAGTTTACAGTTTTGGCATATCAGATAGTTATCAGGAATTAGTAGCAAAAAACATGCTAAGTATGTGCTTATCAGTTGTAGGTGATTATATGCATATGTTTACGCTCAACTTATAATATATATATATACAGTCGAATCTCGGTATTTGTCCGGACCATTGAAAATAATTGGCCTGAACGAAAATTGGACATAAACTTCAAGGGGCTTTATTGGTTGGAATTGGTATAGACAAAGAAGGAATAAAATTGGACTAATTAACTAAAACTTTGTCTTAACCAACAAATTTGAAATAATGAGCGTTGACTGTATTAGTATAGTACTTTAATAGTTCATTCTACAATTCAAGTTTTGATGCTGGTGGAAACAAAACTGTGCTACATTTATACTCCTCCATGGAAGAAGAGCGGGTATATTGCTTTGCACATGTTGGTCAGTCGATGTGGCCCAATCTGCAGTTAGTTTATCAATAACTATTAGGCATGGGATACTCAAACTTTACATGCAAGTTTGTCATCATTAGTAGATGACACTTGCTTATTTTGAGGCTCCAATGTCAAAGGTCAAGTTCATGGTGACCTTTTTCAGAAATGACAATTTTGGCAGCCATGAAAAAACATATAACATAAATATAATGTCTTACAAACATCTTGTCTTTTTTATTTATACAAACTTAAAATAAGTTTCAATTTCTTTATACCTTCAATATAATGTTTGACATGGCTGGTAATTGAATTCACTATGTAGAGCAGGATGTGTCAAAATATGTCAGTTATAACCATATTTGTACATCTGTGTAATTTGCCGAGGCTTTTAAAGTATACCCAGAATTCAATACAAGCACTTTATATTTTAGCCATATAGATTGATAACTTTATCAAACTTATAGTATCATAGTATTTCTATACTTTAAGCCTTTACTCAATAGAAACAGATATTAATGAAACTGTATTTTCATGCTTATAAATTCTCAGTAATTGTTTATCTTCAATAAAGATAATAGTTGCAGATGTCATCTAATCTCTTAACAAAATAATGAATATTGTAAGTAAATATTTAGGATCAATGTTGAAAAGTCCATCAATAAGCACAATGCCCTACACTAACTCGGATGAAAGGGAAAAGGAAGCTAAACTGCTGCATGTCTTAAAAGTTTTAGCTGTCAAAAAGATGATCTAAAAAAACTGAAAGTCCAAGTTTTAGTTGTAAAAAAGTTGATCTAAAAAAGCTGGAAGTCCAAGTTTTAGCTTTAAAAAGCTGAAATAAAAAAACTGAAAGTCCAAGTTTTAGTTGTAAAAAAGTTGATCTAAAAAGCTGGAAGTCCAAGTTTAAGCTTTAAAAAGCTGAAATAAAAAAACTGAAATACCAAGTATTATTTGTAAAAAAGCTGAATTAAAAAAGCTGAAAGTCAAGAGTTTTTGCTGTAAAAAAGCTGAAAGCTGAAAGTCCAAGCTTTTGTTGTAAAATAGCTGCTCTGCCAATTGATACTCCATCCCAACTACGCTCACCCTTGTTAGTTCAAGTTACTCATACCGTAACTGGCTTTCATACTTATATATATCTTTCAATTTATATTTTCAGGTGTCATGCAGATTTCACAGGAGCCTGCTGGGTTGGCGTCCAATAGCCAGAAGCAGCAGGAATGTTCTGGCTGTAAGAAGAGTATCGTAGACCGGTATCTATTGAAAGCATTGGACCAATACTGGCACGAGGATTGCCTCAAATGTTCATGTTGTGATTGTCGACTTGGTGAAGTGGGATCCACATTGTTTGCTAAAGCAAATCTACTTCTTTGTAGAAGGGATTATCTCAGGTTGGTGCATAAAGTATTCATTTATTTAATTTTCTTTAATAGTCCCTTATCTACAAAGTATGTGCAATAAAACATTATTCTATGACCTTGAAATCACAACCACCTTCTTTATCAGACTGTCTTCAACGACCCTTGTATGTGGATTTATGAACCAAAGTCTGAAAGTTGACTGACCTTAGTCTTAAATTCAAGGATGAAAGACAAACCTCATGGACTAATGTCTTGGACCAAAATGTGTGGACCAAAAACCATGACTTCACAGACTAAATTCTGTGACTTCCTGTACCGAAGGCTGTGACTTCATGGACCAAAGTTTGTGACATTATGGGCCAGACTTAATTGACCAAATAATGTGAGTTCATGTACCAAAATCTTAAATTCATGGACAAAAAACTGTGACTTCATGGACTAAAGGATGTGACTTCATGTACCAAAGACTGTGGCTTCATGGACCAAAAACTATGACTTCATGGACAAAAAATTGTGACTTCATGGACCAAAAACTGTGACTTCATGGACCAAACTGTGGCTTCATTGACCAAAGTATGTGACTTCATGGACCAATGTCTGTGACTTCATGAACTAAAATCTATGACTTCATGGACCAAAGACAGTGACTTCATGGACCAAAGGATGTGACTTCATGGAAAAAAGTCTGTGACTACATGGGCAAAGGACTGTGACTTCATGAACCAAAGACAGTGACTTCAAGAACTAAAGACTATGACTTCATGGACAAAAAAATGGTGATTTTATTGACCAAAGACTATGACTTCATGGACTGCTGTTGTGTGACAGATTTCTCCATGAACCAGCTGTTTTCTATATTTGAATTTATAAATTGTTCCATATAGATGGAACATTGCAGACTCTACAGAACCTGTCAAGTTTTTTAACTGGGGCCATTTTCATCAGCATCCGAAACAAAGCAATTAAATTTTACAGTCAATTTCTACGCTTGACGTTTATACCATGACTTATTACCCAGTATGTTGTATTACTGTAATGTTATTCTAACAAATAGTGCAATATGTGTCTGAGATGTCGAGGAAGTAGTAGGATGCAATAACTACATGTTGTAATATCTTGTTTGTCTTGCTAGCACGTTTTCTCTCTGACATTATCACATTTGTAATTTGTATTAAAATGAAAATACGATTTTAAGTGACAAAAAGTTGAAAGTTTGGAATTCTTAATGCAGATTCTATTAAACTGAATAATGGAAAAGGAAAAACTTGTGCAACAGAGCAGTTTTGCTGCATCTCTGCTATTTGTGATGAGAATTTCTGCAATTCCTAGTTTTGGTAATTATTTTGCGAGTCATTTATGCAACAATATGTATTAGTGTTTAATATCACACTAGGTTTTTATTGCTGAATTATTACATTGTTTTACTTGAAATAAGAAAGGCCCTAATGGGTGAGAATTTGTTTTGCTTGATTGGGAGGATATTTTTTGCATGTATAATGCATGAGGAGGCCCAGAATCAGAATGAGGGGATTTGTATTTTCTGAATTGAGGCCCTGACGCATAATTGGGAAGAATTCGCTTTTCCTGAATTGAGGCCCTGACTGGGTTAGAATTTTTCCCCTGAAATGTTTGGCCGTGTTAAGTGTCAATGGATCAAACGTACAACATTGTGATCAGCTGTCGGTAGCTCTGACCAGTGACCTCACATCTTTGTCATTCAGTAACCATTATATTGTTTCTCTACATCAGGTTGTTTGGTATGACAGGAAACTGGTCCGCCTGTTCCTGTTACTGTAATATTATGTCTATATATTGTCTACACCAGGTTGTTAGTTACGACAGGATACTGTTCAGCATGTTCCTGTTACTGTAATATTATGTCTATATATTGTCTACACCAGGTTGTTAGGTACGACAGGATACTGTTCAGTCTGTTCCTGTTACTGTAATATTATGTCTATATATTGTCTACACCAGGTTGTTTGGTATGACAGGATACTGTTCAGTCTGTTCCTGTTACTGTAATATTATGTCTATATATTGTCTACACCAGGTTGTTTGGTACGACAGGATACTGTTCAGTCTGTTCCTGTTACTGTAATATGATGTCTATTTATTGTCTACACCAGGTTGTTTGGTATGACAGGATACTGTTCAGTCTGTTCCTGTTACTGTAATATTATGTCTATATATTGTCTACACCAGGTTGTTTGGTACGACAGGATACTGTTCAGCGTGTTCTAAAATGATTCCAGCATTTGAGATGGTCATGCGTGCCAAAAACAATGTGTATCATCTAGAATGTTTTGCTTGTCAGATGTGTAATCATAGGTGAGTATTTCTATTATGGTAATTCTCTAAAATTTGATATTAATTAAGGTTTAAAGTCAATGTGACAACATTACAGTCACATGACAACCATCTAAACGCATTATTCCAACACGGTCCTGAAACTTCGTTGAACACAAAATGTTGGTGACAAAGTAAGGAAGCTATCCAACTTACCATTCATAATAGCCTTGTATGGTCATTCATGTCACAGCATTGGAACTAGAATGCAAATATTGCTTAAACTACTACTCACTGACCCTTCTGGTAGGAATTTTAAAATGACAGTCCATTTGATACATGAACAATCATTTAACCAGTACTTCACAAGTTGAATTACTTAAATCTCTATTGTTTATTACATAAAAAGTTTGCATATGCTTTACAATGTCTGTTAATGTATTCTACCATAAGTTTTATTGTTGAAGAATCTGAAGACGGTTGATCTGATCTATCTAAGTCCAGATAATAGTTGAAGCGACACCCAGAGCCTATCTCCATCCTGGCTGCAAGAAATATCTCGGTATGGCTCTCAATGACTGTGTATGCCAATCATAGCACAATTGCCAATTAGTTATCCACATTAATTATATTTTTTTGCTTTTATCTTCTCAGGTTCTGTGTCGGAGACAAATTTTATTTATGTGATAATAAAATATTGTGTGAATATGACTATGAGGAACGTATGGTGTTTGCTAACATGACATACAATTATAACGCATTGTCACAAATAAAGAGACAGACCAACAGTCTGAGTGATGATCTCTCGAGCGGGTATGGCAGCCCGAGCCCGGGCTCATTATAGAGGGGATATAACATGCACGGGAGGCCCCGAGCCCCGGCTCATTATAGAGGCATACATGCACGGGAGACCTGAGCCCCGGCTCATTAGAGGGGCTAACATGTACATTAGGCCCCAGCACCGGCTTGTTATAGAAGAAAACATGCACAGAAGATGCAGGAGCCCGGGCTTTATTATTAATAGAGGGAAAGTAGAGGAAAGATCAAGGACATGAGTTGAATCTTTTACTATTTTCCCTTTTTGTGTTTCATTTTATCGTGGTGCACAATTTCTGATGAATGTGATGTACATACGTCAATGAGCATATCGTCAAAGAAACACGTCATTTTATATTAAAACTGTTTGAAACATAACATGTACATTATAAAAGATCATGCTGTCAAGTGTTAGTGCTTGGAACTGGTGGACATTTACTGGCAACGGTCATCAGAAATCATTCTATTAGTATTGTTAGACGTTGATTGCAGTTAAAGATTTGACTTGCGAGAATCGGGGATTTTTTGTGTATTATGTTGTAAATATATCACTATGGTTACATGTTACCATGTAAACTACATGTATATAATAATATAAACCATAAATCAAAGAAGAATTCCAAACATTGTGTTACTATGGAAACAAAGTGTTGATATTTTTGTTCAAACTCTGAACAAGGTATTATATTGCTTAAAGTGTGATCCAAATTTGTGGAAAAACTTACTCCTTCACCTCTCTTTCATCTCTCAGTATGCTGTGTTGAGTTCTAGTTATTTGTCAAAAACCTGCATTGGTATAGTGAGCCCAATCTAGCTATTATGTAGGTTAATGGATAAGGGGTGTACAAGGTAAAGGGTTAACAATTAAGGGACCCAATACACATACAAACATGTGAATAATTATTATGTGATTAATTTCATCTTTAATGACTAAATAATATATCCAGTGTACATATTACAGATTATTTCCACACAAGTGTATACATACATTTGTTGGACATATTGATACATTTATGTACAACTTTTTATTATTAAATTATTTTGTTTTTATCATATATTGCTACTTATATGTGTTCATTGATATCTGAAGATTTATATATGTGTACAGTGCAACATTTCCTGGGCAAATTATGTTAGAGAAGAAACTATCATTGAGATTATGGTCTTACATTACAATGGTTACAGTTACCATGCTCTCCTTGTGTGGAGAAGCCGTTACCATGCTCTCCTTGTGTGGAGAAGCCGTTACCATGCTCTCCTTGTGTGGAGAAGCCGTTACCATGCTCTCCTTGTGTGGAGAAGCCGTTACCATGCTCTCCTTGTGTGGAGAAGTTACTGGATCTGGAGGCCATTGAAAACTTTATCACTGAAACTTTGTTGAAAATTCAGAAACTCAAAATAAAAGCAAACAAAACTATAAATTGGTGTTGAGAATTTTTATCAAATCGGTGGCAAATTCTTACCAGTACTATGACTACCAAAAAATGACAATGTTGACTTGAAATCAAGTGGTTGCTGGTTGCTCTGGAGGGGTTGCATTTTTACATAAATTGTATTAAACTCACTGAAAATCAGAATCTGGATGTTATCATAAAATGTCAGGTTTTGGAGAATTCTGGTTTTTCAGAGTCCGGATTTCAGTCAGTTAACTGTACATTGTTGATTGTGTAATGATTTTTTTCTTTTCTGTAAAAAATTAAAGAGTTTAATATCTATTTAAAAATCTGTAAATTGTTATCTTAAATAAACCTTAGCATTTTTTCATTTCTTCATCAATACTTTGATGACCAGAAGTTAATATGAAAACAGAATATTTTATTGATTTTACACATTTTTCATCTAGATTTAGTTATATCTGCTAAATCGGACATTGACTTAATTACAAAGAGGCTACTATATTTACGAGAAGGCACTCACAGGACAGTTTAGATTGAGAATGACCGGCTATTTCCTGTTTGTCAGTCAGAGCAAAATGCTGATTATTACTATTCATCAAAGCCCATTTGTAATTATAAAAACATGTCGTACAGTATTCACAGATTCTCAAATTATTGAGAATTTTTAAGGAGCTTTTAAAATGAAGTACCGGTTACTATTTTATTTAAACTCAAGCACTGTTCATTGGTTTTAAGTTAGATAAGCATGTATTTTTGTACATGTATTTTTTTTTTAAATCCTGAGATATGGCATCTTCAGTGATGATATTTGCATTGTATTTAACTTTGTCATGCTCTCTAGTCTCGTGTTCAAATTTTATTTTGTAGTCTGTACGATTTCTAAACACTTAACCAGTAATTACATTGAATACACATCTGCTAAAGGTAGAAATTAAGTTAGACTTGTCAATATGTTTTAAAGAAGAAATCCCTTCTTGTTAGTAAGCTTGTCTCACATTTTGCCTTCCAGGTAGATAATCTTAACTCTGTCCAAAAAAATACTGTCTAACCTGAACTAAAGCAGCCAAAGAAACATTAAATCTGACTTTCAACAGCAGGTAGCTGTTTAATACAGTTGTTTCGTCAATTTGAATATTTTAATATATCAAAATGGATAATTGGTATTAAATTGTATTGACTGCTTAAACAAGTGGTTATTAAACACAGGTTTATTAAATATAAAACTAGCTAATGGGTAGTTAAATAATATTGGCTGTTATAGACAGGTGATTGGTTAATTCTGGTGACCACTAACACTGTATTATTTCTATTTTTGCTTTGAACTTTTGCTTTGCTTTACTTCAGTTGTCGTAACATTTAAACTTTACCCGACGCTATTACTTCCACTGTATCTCAGACTGATTATTTTGCCGACATATCGAGGACTTCAATGTCTATATATAATTTTACATACTCCGGTTAATATGCTGTGTCGTACTAGTCATTTACTGTATATTTCTAGTCATTTACTGCGATATAAGTCAATAGTGCGTCTAAGTCTAACAATATATACTTGGTTCATGCGAGGCGTTTTATTGTTATTAAAAAAAATATAAAATTAGATTTCGTATTTATACTTATATTACACGATATGACGTGAATCTTATAATGTTACTATCAGATTGTATTAGTCGTTTTTATTGTCATAATTATAATATAACAAAGTCATAAAACTCATAATTGGTGGAAATATTATTATTCAGGTTTTGGTAGTATTGTAATACGTACATATAAGATCTATATAGACGTATCAATGTGGTAGGGAGTAATTGGATTTGAGCTCTTGTTATTTTGTGTCTTTATCATGTTTTAAGTTTTGTTATTTCCCTATTATGGACGAAAATTCTGTTTTATGGCATATTTTGCGTCTCAATAATATTTTTATTGTGGTATTAAAATGGGGAATTATGACATTTTTTATTGTTCGTGGTATTATAGAATCGAGACGGAAATGTAGAATTATAGAAATCTGCATTTCTGGATCATTTTCTTTCATTTTCTTTTGTAATTGGTTATGAAATACTGTCTACCGTACTTCATGAAAGTCTAACTTTGTATTTCTGTGATTTTAGAATAATTGTGCATATAATGACTTTTTAGTTTTGTTGAACGAATTAATTCCATAAATAGAAAATATACGCTATACTCCCGGCAGTTATGTTGATTTTATTTTTTATTTACGATGCCCTTTTATTAGGAATTTGCCTTTTAACTACATTAGAATATTGAATTCAATGCTCCTTCACTCTTTGTAGGAACATTTATTGAAATAGTTTTTGCTAACTTCTTTCTATGATGAAACTGGGGTTTTGTATCTTGTGAAAAATATACTTCGGTCACAAACATAAGGGCAATTTTTTTTCGAGAGCTATGTGCAAAACTATGGTATGTGCCTCTGTAAATTGATGTAGTTGCCAAAGTTTTGCACAGAGTAGTCAAAATGGTCTTTAGAAATGTTTTTCTGTAATGTTGGCTGTCTAAAAAAAATTAAAGTACAAATGTTTAGTTAAATACTAATTGAAATATTACATTTTAGAAGAAATGTATTGTGAAAATGTTTCTTGCAAACTGGACACTACTTTTCTGTTCAAGCAGACCCTCACCTCTTGTTGTGGTTCACTTGTCTGTTGTATATTTATTCATAATTTCTATGAGAGAATAAAATTCAATGATATTTTTCATTTATGATTTGAAGAGAGAAAGTGTTTTTCTAACATTTTAACCAATCTAAAAATCAAGAACTGCCTATTTTAGGTATTTGAAATAAAAACGATGTAAAGAGTTATGATCTGTCATTTTTGGTTATTCAGCAAAGTCTTCATAAATTGTTTTTTTTTTAAAAATAATTTAAGGATAAAATATTGTTACAGAGACTGTAAAGTCATGTTTAAAACTTTATTTTTCATGTTCTTTATTTTTTATATGAATTTGTTCTTTGCATTATAACTGTTTAATATCCTCAGAGATGTAAAATCTCTTTTATTCAACTTGTAAATAATGGTGATCCGTAGTCACCCACCTTGCCTAAACGTGTTTTTGTTATGATTCATATCCACAAGGGGAAAATAAGCCGATGCGTTTTATAACAGAGTCAACTTTTTGCTTTAGTTGATCTTTAAAATATAACAGAATTTCTTGTGGTCATTATTTTTGCATGATTTTGTAAAATGGAAAATGGACATAAATTACGACAGATTTTACAGTTCAAACAAGCGTAACACCGCTGGGTTTATTTCTTTGCTGCGAAATCAAGAAATCTGTTAGAGCTTTATAATGGAAAGTAAAAAATGCAAATCTTGCATTGAAAATATTGTAGTTTCGTTAATCAATGTAATTCTAGAAAACATAATGTTTTGTTGATTATTACAGCAGATAAGAGGGGAGCTCTAACTGTTGTTACAGTAATGAATCACATGGTTTTGTGAAATTCATTTTCATGGTGGTTATTTTCATAATCATTCAAGAAATGGTTTTTGTTTGTTTTTTTGCCCACAGGGACTTGTACATTACGGGGTTTGATATTGGGACCACATGTGTGTAGATACTTTAATGGATAATAACTACATGTACTTTTTAGCTCACCTGACCACAAAGTGGTCATGGTGAGGTTTTGTCATACCGAGATGTCCGTCGTCCGTCGTCCGTCGTGCGGCGTGCGGCGTGCGTCGTGCGTCCGTCAACAATTTCTTCAAACGACTTCTCCTCCTAAACCGCTTGGCCAAATTTGATAAAACTTAACAGGAATGTTCCTTGGGTGGACCTCTACCAAAGTTGTTAAAAAAATTCCGGTCTGTCGCATAACTAGGTCACACAGGCTAAAAATAGATTTTCAAAAAGGAAACTTTAAAAATCTTCTTCTCTGAAACCGTCAGGCCTAGAGCTTTCATATTTGGTATGTAGCATCACCTTGGGGTCCTCTACAAAGATTGTTCAAATTATGTCCCTGGGGTCAAAATTGGCCCCGCCCCGGGGGCCCTTAGTTTTACATAGAGTTATAAGGGGGAAAACCTTAAAAAATCTTCTTCTCCGAAACGGCTTGGCCTAGGGCTTTCATGTTTGGTATGTAGACTCAGCTAGAGGTCCTCTAAAAAGATTGTTCAAATTATGTTCCTGGGGTCAAAATTGGCCCCGCCCCGGGGGCCCTTAGTTTTACATAGAGTTATATTGGGGAAACCTTAAATAATCTTCTTCTCCGAAACCACTTGGCCCAGGGCTTTCATATTTGGTATGTAGACTCAGCTAGAGGTCTTCTACAAAGATTGTTCAAATTATGTTCCTGGGGTCAAAATTGGCCCCGCCCCCGGGGCCCTTAGTTTTACATAGAGTTATATAGGGGAAACCTTAAAAAATCTTCTTCTCCGAAACCGCTTGGCCCAGGGCTTTAATATTTGGTATGTAGACTCAGCTAGAGGTCCTCTACAAAGATTGTTCAAATTATGTCCCTGGGGTCAGAATTGGCCCCGCCCCGGGGGCCCTTAGTTTTACATAGACTTGTATAGGGGAAACCTTAAAAAATCTTCTACTCCGAAACCGCTTGGCCCAGGGCTTTCATATTTGGTATGTAGACTCAGCTAGAGGTCCTCTACAAAGATTGTTCAAATTATGTTCCTGGGGTCAAAATTGGCCCCGCCCCGGGGGCCCTTAGTTTTACATAGAGTTATATTGGGGAAACCTTAAAAAATCTTCTTCTCCGAAACCACTTGGCCCAGGGCTTTCATATTTGGTATGTAGACTCAGCTAGAGGTCCTCTACAAAGATTGTTCAAATTATGTCCCTGGGGTCAAAATTGGCCCCGCCCCGGGGGCCCTTAGTTTTACATAGAGTTATATAGGGAAAACCTTAAAAAATCTTCTTCTCCGAAACCACTTGGCCCAGGGCTTTTATATTTGGT
This sequence comes from Spisula subtruncata, assembly GCA_963678985.1. Lineage (NCBI taxonomy): Eukaryota > Metazoa > Mollusca > Bivalvia > Venerida > Mactridae > Spisula > Spisula subtruncata. Next base: position 3,797,594 of record OY787674.1, read on the forward strand.
ATGTAGACTCAGCTAGAGGTCCTCTTCAAAGATTGTTCAAATTATGTCCCTGGGGTCAAAATTGGCCCCGCCCCGGGGGCCCTTAGTTTTACATAGAGTTATATAGGGGAAACCTTAAAAAATCGTCTTCTCCGAAACCGCTTGGCCCAGGGCTTTCATATTTGGTATGTAGACTCAGCTAGAGGTCCTCTACAAAGATTGTTCAAATAATTTCCCTCGGGTCAAAATTGGCCCCACCCTGGGGGTCACCATTTTACTTAGACTTTTATAGGGAAAACATAAAAAAATCTTTTTGTCTAAAACTACAATGCCTAAGAGCTTTGATATTTGGTATGTAGCATCATCTAATGGTCCCCTACCAAGATTGTGCAAATTATGTCCCTGAGGTCCAAATTGGCCCAGCCCCGGGGGTCACCGTTTTACATAGACCTATATAGGGAAAACATATAAAAATCTTCTTGTCTAAAACTACACTGCATAGAGCTTTGATATTTGGTATGTAGCATCATCTAGTGGTCCTCTACCAAGATTTTTCAAATTATGCCCCTGGGGTCAAAATTGGCCAGGCCCCGGGGGTCACCGTTTACATAGACTTATATAGGGAAAACATATAAAAATCTTCTTGTCTAAAACTACACTTCATAGAGCTTTGATATTTGGTATGTAGCATCATCTTGTGGTTTTCTACCAAGATGTTCAAATTATTCCTTTGGGTGAAAATTGTGCAGGGTTATAATCAGGTGAGCGATATTGGGCCATCATGGCCCTCTTGTCTTTGATTACTATTGTTATTCCTCTAACTACTGAATTGTTTCCTAATGACTTTGATTCCCTGTTAGGTAAAAAATGATGTGGATTTGCTTAATTAGAAAACCTGCATGTGAAAAGCAGCCAATTCACTATTTTGTTGTTGTTTTTAGTAATCACCATAAAATATATGCTTAGATTTTCCTGAAAACACGATCTAGTGTTGCTATAGCACTAAGAACATTTTTACGACAAAACCTTAAAAAATGAGACCACCTATGAGACCTTTAAACACTGGTTTACTTAAAGAGATGGGCTTCATAATAAGGCTTAATTAATGAATACAAATCAAACCACGGCAGTGAAAATGGACTCAGAAATTTGTTCAAGTTATCAATTTTGAAGTGTTCTTATTATTAAGGTGGTTTTGTCTTTAAGCAAGTTTTAGTGAATGATATCAGTTATTTCAGTGAATTATGAGTTTACACATGTATCCCTTGTGTATACTTAAGTAACGGAACCATGGGATACCCATAATTGAATATTTTTGTTTTGTTAAGTGTGACTTAATTGGTTATTTCACTCAATTTTTAATCTGTCAGCCAATCAAAATGCTTCTTACAAGCTTATGACTTGCAGTAGTCTTGTTATAAATTAAAACTATCATATTGATTTGGATTTGAATTTAAATTCGGCCAAGAGGATGATTCTCTAAATCATGAATATTCATTTATGGGTGTCCGATGAGGATCCTTAGTACATTTCCCCTAACAGGCATCCCCATGTTTTCTTTGTTTATATATTTATCTGTATATATTAATGTATTTATGTTGAAAAAAAGATGAATGAATCTTTAAATATTTTCTGTTATATAACATAATCATATTTATATACATGTACATGTATGTATAGAATTCTTTTTATTCATAAATTTCTAAATGGATTAAAAACATTTTTCCTGAAATTATTTTTACCAAAGCTGAAAATTTCTAAAATTTGTGTCTAAAAATAATCTGCTTAGGTTGAGGATATTTGATTTAAATGCAAAAGGGCACTGGTGCAAGTACGGCCAAGTACACCAAGGTCTACCATGTAATTTTCTGACATCCATGGTTTATTGGAGTCTTGTGTCGGGTCTTGCATCGGGTTCGGGTTTCGCATCGGGTTCAGTTTATTGTGTCATGCTGACTCAAGATTTATACTCTAGATAAATATTTCATTCCAGAAATTCTGTCAGCAGGATTCCTATGTCTGAAACTCTCACGTTGTGTTTGTGTTAGGCTAGCACGGAGATTACCATCTAATGTATAAATTTATATACTAACTATGACATGGATGTTTATATGTTTCCTGATTGATTCATCACCGACATAAAACACCTGTTTTTCACTAATTGATGTACCCCTCTGTGCTGATAGATAGTATCAAATATTTACAAAACTCCACCACACTAAATATCAAATTATAAACTTGTTTATATCACTTAATTATAAACTAATTATTCATTAACATATAACCTTTGTTGAGTGCACGCCAGGTTCTGTATCTAATCAGCAGCGTACAGGTCCCTGGTCGGTCTATTAACGAGACTCCCTGTCTGGTGCATTAGACCCAGATCAGCCTGCTTAATGTTATTAATTTATTCATTATGTACAAACAGCCGTCAGGTTTGAAAAATGATAGTTTAATTAATTGGTTGAGTTTGTTTACACCAGTTTACAGAGAGTTGATAAAATATAGGAATAATATGGCATATAAATTTCATCATGTTAACATTTAATACTGGAGATGTAGATATATACCAGTTAGTGAAGTTGTAACACGAGTCTGTTAAAGTTCCCAAACATTAGTTTACCCATTTATCTATGTCTGAGAGAGAAAAAAACACATAAATTTTGGATTTATGGAAAATATTTGTCTTGTATATCTTAGAGAGGTGATGTACTGATGAAGTCTGGTTACTTACTTCAAGTTGGTGAAATGTCTACTTCCTGGCATCCACTGCTGGGGGTCAATTTTGTCTGGCACATTTGATGATAAATTGACTGTAACCCAGTGTCATGTGAAATATATAGTAAGTTCAAGTTACCAACTTTCTAGGGCTCTTTTCAGCTGTTAAGTCGCTCAAGCACTCTTTGACATTTTAACTTCCCCTGATCATTGGGCTACCTATGGAAACCTACGTTTGTGTCTCCCTGGGAAGTCTATGTCTCCTGTGGGTGTGGCAGCCAACATCGATCTGCGGTGCCCAGGAATAGGCACTGCACTCACTTGCAATGTGATGTTGTGCTTAGATCGGTTTCACTTGTGGATGCTGTGTCCATTTCTTCAGTTTCTGGTGAAACCTTATATCTGACATTCTGGTAATTTCAACATTCGCCGTTATGGTAGTCTCTCTTTGGCACTTGTATCTGTTACATTTGCTAATGATGTCACTTTCCTCAATGTCACATGACATTTGTCTCAGTTTCATGTGCTGGTGGTCACACTTGACCCAGCATCATGTGACATTTGTCTCAATTTTGTTTTTGTGAGTAGCATGTGTCATGTGTTGTACATGCAATCTGCATCAGTCACCTTAGTGTCATGTGCATGGTGTCATGTGAGGGTTTAACTGAATGTTCTCAGTGACTTTCTTTGATAGTTAACACAAAGCTCCTTCCATGTATTTGTTTAATACTTTTTTATTATATTGATTCAGTGTACAAAAATATAACATCTCATGGATGCATTCCCTTCATGTGGAAGTTTTATACAGCTTGAATGCTGCTTGGCATCATAAATATTGCCACCATTTCACAAGAGAGAAGTAATTTTCAATATTTAAGTGTGTTGTTGACTTAGGGCTTGTTTAAACGATTGCTAGTAGCTTGCAAGGCTGCCATTAAACCCTTAAATTATACAGCACTAAATTTTGTGCCAAGTTAAACTGTTGGAGAAAATTACATAATTTCGTTGAAATCTCTGCCAAGATCAGTATTTCATTGAAATTACTGCAACTCACCTTGTAAATTGTACTTTGTAGCAGATTGATGAAGTTGATGGTAATGAATGCTTCCATGCAGTGCTTTCATTAGCTTTGTATTGATAGGAAATTACAGTCGCTGCTTAGTTTGAAGACTAAAGTAGGGAAAATTACCAATGTGTAAGCAATTTAAACTTCTATAAACATGCAAGTTTCAAATTCAAAATCATTGTTAGGCTGCAAATTGTATTTGAAAGCAATTTTAAAGTGAAATGGGTTGAAACCATACCTTGACAACTGTGATGTGGTACGTAACACGTCATGTAATGTTACCATTAAGGAAGCTGTTATCTCGACACTATGTTTCCGATAATTTAAACATATGTTGATGTCTATGAGGTAAAGCCATGTAACAGCTATGTATTAAGCTATGTATGAGGCGTGTATACGACACATATAATGTACTAGAATGTAGACATGTCAACCATGGGGGCTTCTATCTAAAAATGTCATCATTTATTTTTCAACTTTTTTATTTAACATTTTGTAGTAAGTAACAAGCTGAGATGCACTTAAAAAAAGGTAATTTTAAAATCTAATTTGAGACGACAGATTTATACAGAACACTTTGTAGTTGTTAACGTGCTTGTTCTAATACAATATTAAAATAATTTGATGTGAAATTTCATCCATGTCACAAAAACTAGAATCATTTAAAGGCTTTGGTACTTTTGTTGAATAAAAGGGAACATTATAGATATGTGTTTATGTCTTGAAAACTATTTAAAATTCCAATTTTTTCTCTTTTGAAAATTGTACTACATTGTTACCAAAATGTCAAAGGGAGGTAATAAGTAATTAACAGTTTGTGTGGACTTTTGCCAGGATTATCTTTCTTGGAAAATGTATTTCAATTTAATGTACACTGGAGAATTATAGGGGCACTAAATAAGATTGATTTTCATTGTCAATATTGAACATTACGACTTGTAGTAATTAACTGTAATTTGATTCATGCAAGTTCAATGAAGTGCAACTCTCAGGCACTTTAGTTAAGCTGTTATTGACAGTTACCCAGACGTGTATTAGAAAGTCTTAATGTAATGCTAAACAAATAGAAATGTTACATTTCCGTGTTGTTACACTAAGTGGCCGATCACAACGCTGCATGAAAGCGATAATCTCTTAATGGATTCACAAACAAGACAATTAAGAAAGCACTGATGTGACCTCGACACATGTATTAAACTCGCAATTTTGCCTTTTTTCTGAACTTAATTAACACTGGTTGTTCTCATAAAATAGTCATTTTCTCTTTTAAATTTAGAGTTTTTATAATTGTTAGGATTTCAAATTGAATGCATTTATAGTGTACATATTTCCAAACAGTGATTTGTTTTTTAACAATCACCCTCATGTACAGGCTTCATTACTGTGATTTTTTTCTTTCCTTGTAATTAAGATTTATTAATTAATACATTTATTGTACCACTAATTAATTGGAATTTAATTGAAAACAATAATTATTATATAATGTACAGGATTGCACACCAGTGTGTTGTGGTGTATTTCCCCTCCAGTGCTTGTTAACCATGTGAAGTTGTAACCACAGGTAACTGTATCAGTTATAAAAAATATTTTTTTTGTAACCTGATCTGAGATCACCCTCATGAATCAATGGAAAGTCAAGTCCCCAGACTACACATGAATAATATGTTGGTTGAACCGAGAATGATCTAAGATTAAATCTGTATAAAATTCACAAAGAAAGTTTTTACTCTCCATCAATGATACAAGTACCTGTGGTTTTAACATGTCCTGAAATTTTATGATTAATGAATATTCATATTTTTCTCCTTTACCTTCAACTGTGTAAATCTTTCATTAATATTGTTGTCTTGTTTAGATTTCATGGTATTTTAAAAATTTATGGACTCTATTGATTTATTTGTGAAACTTGTTTGAATAAAAGATATTGTTTTGATTTATTTATGTTTTATTTTTACTCCAACATTGAAAGACAGGAAATTGCAGTGACAACATGTGGCAGGGTTGAATAATGGAATTATGTGATTTTCCCAGATGTGATGATTTATGGATGGGTTGACTGAAAGTTTTCTCTCCTGACCCCTATACTAAACTTATCACATAACCTGCAATGTTCTTTTTAGTTGGGAGTCACATACATGTCTACCAAACAATCTTAGAAGAACATTTCATCAAAAGGTGAAGCTTTCAGATAAGCTTTATTCCATTTCATTCCAGTGGTCGCAAACACATACACACTGACAAACAAAGCAGCAGTTACTATAAAATCATTCAATTTCAATGGGACTAAATTTCGTAGTTTTGATTAAAAAGGGCATTTCATTGGGACGTAATTTCAAGGAAACATTATCCACTAAGTGATATACTACAGATGTTATTAAAATTGAGGGGAATTTAATTTCATGGGTTAGATCACCCATGATTTCTGAGAAATTAAATCCCTCACAAATAGTAATGATTTTACAGTATTGTTTTCCTCCAGAGAGCAATATAAATTTTGGATGAAATAATACTGGTGTATTCTAATGCAGCTGAGGAGGACTTCAGTAGAGTTAAAACTCACAGAATGGAGCAGCTGACAATCCTGGGAAAACTGTTGAAATTTTGAAATGCTCTAATTTAGCAGTTATACAGATACTTGCTGGAGGAAAGGGTATATTGCTTGGCACATGTCTGTCGGTCTGTCTGTCAATAAACCAAAATGATTTCCGTTAAATATCCGGAGACACTTTGCCCTAGGATCTTCAAACTTTGGAGGTTAGCCAGCAACAGTAGATGACTTCTATTGATTTTGAGGTCAAAGGTCAAGGTCACTGTGACCTTTATCATTTTCGATGATGCCATGGGATTCCACTTGAGCTTGCAATCTTCCGTTGCCAAGACGGATGCCTAAACACTCACCAGTATTTTATGCCATTTCTTTTATGATTTATGAACCCAACAATATACCTTCATTTTACCCGAAAAGTTCATAATGACAGACAAAAACACCAACACGGGGTGATACAGTGTACAACATTTATAATAAATAAAAAAAAAACAACATAAATAACATGTTATGAGACAACAGCCTGTTGAGTACGGAGCCTCATCATAAGTTGGAGATCTTCTGTAGAGAATTTCGGGGTAAGTACAACATTATCATAGTCAAAATCTTCATCTAACTGGAATGGTTCAATTATATCTGTACACACATCCTGCAGGATAAAACAATAGTTCAAATATATTATAGTATATTATAGTTAACAGCAAAACTGTTCCTGTTTCAATATACGGTACTATGTTTCATATTTTAAACAAACAGCTGTATGTGTATGCAATAACATGGTAAATGGTCTCTGTTTCCTTAGCAAAGCACTACCGATCGCCTTCGTCAGCTCCCCTTCCACCATTAAATATAGAAAAGACATTGATTACCACCCATAGAAAGCTTATATATCGCTTAGCTTAGACAACAGACATTTGTTTGTAGTTACACATGCACCATATAGAAGACGAGATGCTCAATTGAATTTTGTTCCAGAAAAAAGAAACACAACATTAACTACCAAATCTGTTAAGAATCACATACAAATTAAGCCTCTACAATTTGTGAGTAAATATCGTGGACTTGATTGTATGTACAGTTGAAATCATAAGAATATGTAAAAGATATCAAGTAAAGTCACAATTCTTACCTCCCCTTGGGTACCAGAACTTGGCTGTTCTGTTCTGTATGTAGCTTTAAAATCCAGAAGTGTTTCACTTTCACACACAGGTTTCTCGTTAGTTTCCTCCACCTGACCCGGGAATACGAGATCTTTAACTTCCATGACCTTCACACTTTGTTCAAGGTCATCCTGATCACAATGAGCTCTCATTACACCTTCAGAGTCCATTAATGCGTTCCTATAGATCTCTTGTAATCTAGCTTTCTTGTCTTCTTTTACTGTTTCTTTGAGTTCTTTACTCAACTCATCTTTATTGATTGTAACTTTAACTGTCTTATTTTCTGAGTCATCCAGTAACAAATCTATTGCATTATCATCATCATCATCGTCATCATCATCAAAATTAACACCATCACTTTCAGAAACTTTTGTTTGTTTTTTATTTCTATTTAAGAATTCCTGAATATCTGTAGTGGTATTAGGTTGAGCGGGCACATGAGTAGGTTGATGACTACTAGTGTTAGGTGCAGGGTTATCATTCATTTCATTCTGTAGATCAGCAAGAAAGTTCATCAGAAGTTTGTCTGTAGAATTCTCATCTAGTGACATACCTTGACACAGGTCTGATATGGCATCTGTATCATCAATTTGCTGCACACTAACAACAACAGGTTCCTCCCTACCCACAGTATCAATATCGGCAGGTTTGTCTTAAATAAAATCATATAATTTATTATTAACCAGTTCTACCTAGCCCTTCCACATGTGAAAAATATGACCACAACCATGGAATAGAAAAGGAAAGTAATCAAGCAAGTATAAAATAAAATGTCATTAATGATTAACTAACTAGCTCTTCCATCAGCAACATGACTATCTTCTCCATATATATATATATAATAGGATACGACTGTAACCATGAAATAAAAGAGGACAGTACTTGAATATATATTGATGGCTTAGAATTAGAAGGTCGTAAGTGCCACTTACAACCTTTTAAGATTCTTCATATTTAGAATAAGCATCACAAGGCGCTTCTAATGAGCCAATTTTCATAAAAATCTGAACTTGTCACGTTGACCAAAATGAAGTTGTAAAAGTTTGTTGTACCATAAGTAAAGAGTAAATGTCAAACAGTTTTTCTGTGTTTTCTCAAAATATCGATTTGGTAGTTACGACCTTCTTGTTCTAAGCCAGCGATATAGGAATGAAATTAATTAAATGCTTTGTATTTTAAGAAAGCAGAAATGGTAAGACTGATCCCTTTACTCTATGACCAAGTCTTCCCCTGTTGGAGACAGTATACCACAATATGCCCATTATTTCAAAACGATAAGTAAAAACATGTACGTTATATGATTTACAGACCACATGAGAATATGTGGGTATGTATTGACTATTGTAGTACCTGTAGTGAAGCTTGCAATGTATCCATCATCTGTTATCTCCTCCATGTCACATTCATCTACATCCTCCACATAGTTGTCAAACTATAATATACATTAATAATATTATTATTCACTTACTGACACCACACCAGATTTTCAAAAATGACTTTTCAGGAGTAGCATTTGATACTTGCTCAATAGAGTGTCCAAAGTCATTGTCATAATCATATAGAGAAATGTCACGATGAGATTCAGGGAAAGTCTTGCTCACAAATTCTATCATCTATAGAATTTAGCATCATAACTATGCTTTAAATAAAAAAATAAATATTTTATTCATATTAGTTCAAGAATGATAGTTTTACAAATGACTGAGTGAGTAACGTTTTTGAGCCATACAATACACCAGATAGTTTCAGAGATTTCCCCAGTGCATTTTAATGTCTGGGCCCAGTGCGCTTGGATTCCCAAATCCAGTTTGCCAGTGCGCTTACAATTTGAATTGCGCTTAAAATTGCGCTTAAATAGTCATATACGATAAATTAAATATGTCTTACAAACAATGCATCACATTCAAGAATGTGTTAATTGGCTTTTATTTCATGAGGAAAAGTTGGTATCTGATTAATTTTGTTGTATCTGTGATATGGCCCCTAAAACCTCCCAAATTTGCACCATTTCATTGATTTTTTTTTCAAAATATGGGACGGGACACCCCTCTCGATCCCACTCCAATTGCGCTTACAAAAAATTCTGGGGAAATCCCTGAGTGTGTTTATTATAATACTCCAATAATAATACCAAAGCTTTAAACTGTCTAGTGCTTACCTTGACTGCAGCTCCTGTCTTGATTACTTTGGTCTGAGAAATTCTACTTGTAACATTCCCATCATTCAGAACCTGTACAATATCAATAACATACATGTATACATACATAAACACTATAACTACTAAGCTTAAAGTATAAAACACTAACTAGCTTAAAGTAAATAACAACACATTCTTACAGAGGATTGAACTACTGTAAAATCATTTAATTTCAATGAGACAAACTTTCATGGTTTTGATAAAAAAGACCATTTCGATGGGACTTTAATTCATGGATTTCGCATTTCAGGTAATAAATACAAGGGCCAAAATTAGTGTTCAAGGGGATTTGCTTTTGTGGTTGAAGATGAACTATGATATTAAAATCCCCCTGAAAATTAAAGATTTTACAGTACATGTATATTGTATATACTTTTTATTTATTTTGTTATAAGGCTAGTGCATCTGTCAATTTTCAACATGTTACAACACTAGCTGTCTCGCAGAAGATTAGGTAGTTAAGTAAAGTGTAGCTACAGTGTAATTAACTAGTTATGTTAATTTTGACAATACAACTTTACAGATCAAGTACACTTAAGGCATTTATGTAATAATATTACCTCTTCTTCAATACCATCAGTATCTGTGACAACTATAGATCTTTCTGGTGTTGCATTAGTTGCATCAGTACTCGATTTCTTCTGAGTGTCAGGAATTTGTCTCTTTAGAACCGAACTCATACTTGGTGTCACTTCCTTGTTAGACTCCTTCTTCTCCTGCATACCTGTATTTGTATACAATTATATATTCAAAAAAGTTAACCGATAGATATGGATCGGACATTCCTGTCATTTTCTCAATTACAAATTAACATATTATTCATAGACAAGTATCAAGAAATAAAATATTATGACACTTGTTTCGAAACTTTCCTAACAGTCTGACCAAGCTTGTCCTTTATAATAATAATTTAACTCCTGCCTAGCTATAACCTGCAAACAACTGCCATTTACACATTTACAAGAGCTCCCAAAGGCTGTTTCTCTACAGAGGTTGTACTGTTTCCACTCAAAAGCTTTCATTACAGTCAGAGTGGCAGCAATGTTTTATTTATACATGAAAGGGGAACATTAGAAAAACAAACTTTTTTTCCTCACCTTGTTTGAGATAGGTAAAACTTTTTAGAAATTCATCATAGCTCTGTACAGGGTTTGTCATTACTTTATCTAAAGCATTTTTCATAGCAATCTCTCCATTATTTTTTCTGTTGTCCTCAGATGGGGTTGGAGAGGGCGTTGCCATGGTTGATAAATTTATAGGATAATTTCTCTATGGTATTTTGTGTCCCTGTAAAGAAGAAAATTGTAATCAGAAAAACATGAGACCCATACATCCGTGACATGGGTCTGTCTTTGCATGTGATTGGTCACTTAAACATATTCAAATACATCGCTTGTATCGACACTCTGGTTTAGTCGACATACTTTAAAATCCCCGATTCTATATAAAAACTGATGTTTGACTCGACACCCCGGTTATATCGACACGACTTTTCTGGCCGAACTGATATTTTCGCACCTTATTGTCATTGTTTGTGTCAACATCAAGTCAAAGTGATTGAAATAGAAAAGTTGTTTATTGACCGTGAAAATATTTCTGTCTCGACCCATTGTTTGTTAAACAATTAAATTGTTCACACTGAAATTGAATGGTGTTAACGCAGTTTGAAAACAACTTGATACCTGTCTCAGCTCATAAATGGAATATAAGAAGAACAACAACACACGATTTACACAATACCTGAATATCGAGTTAATTTAGCGTAATACATTTTCATACTTTAAAAACTGAAATGTATTTAAACTATAAAAAAATGCTAAAATAGCTTGCTACTCTCGTATATCTAGATTATGTCAACACTATAAATCAGCTAGTACTCATCATGCACGAGTCAATATTATGCCCGTCTATGGGATTACGTTTTTCAATTCATTTGTGTAAATACATATTGATCACATGTTATCACAAACGGTTAGCGGCGTACACCGCTAAATGAAAATTGACTTTGGCCTACTCGGCACTTTGACAATGACAGTGAGTGACACTGGGAACTTGTGTTTCACAGAGGCTTAAGGCGGCTCATCACCTAAGACCATGAAATGACACCATTGTCGGATTTTATTGAAATTTGGTACATATGTTAAATAAAACCTTGGCTTTCATTTGCCGACGTAACAACGTGATGACGTTCCAAACAATGACGTCATCAACGTCACAATTTGTCCCGCCAATTTTGTCAGATTGAACACAAATACAGCGATAACTATTTTGTTTTTAAAGATATTCCAGTTATGTTTTCAGTTAATTACCGTTAGATATAACCCTCGTGTTTGTTTGATCGTTAGCCTTTTACGAACCATACTTGCGTTGAAAAATATGCTATTCGCTGTATAATTGGTAAAACGCGGACGCATTTTTTTCTCTCAGCGTGCTTTGAATTTTGTAATAAATCACCACTTTCCTTACTTAATCTTAATAATCTGTTGAAATTTTCGTATTCTACAGTAAAATCCCTTTCATTTAGATCAATAAAAAAAGAACAAAAACAGTTTAGTTTTTTTTCTACAGTTCGATGAAATCAAAATATCGCACTAAAAATCGACGTTAATTACAACGTCAAAATGTATATTTCGACGTTACCGTATTGTATGAGTTACGTCAGTTGAGCTTGTAGGTTTTACAAGTTATTAGGGGATTAAATAGCCAGCGAAGCTGGCTATTGTAAATACCCATACCAATAATGTCCACGTGCGTATCTTCGTCGAGTCTCTGCAGGTACTAATGCTTTCAGAAAAAGTTATTTCCGGTCAAAAATTTCAGGCAGTTTTCCGAGGTGAATGGTCCTTGGAAAATAAAAAAATAGTAATCTGTAAACGGTTGCCCCCTATCATTTTCTTTCGAATTATAACCATCTTAAAAATATTCAATAAATAAAACAAACTATTTAAATAAGCAAAGGGAAGTAAGAAATACGCTACTGTACTGGATACACGGCGCCAATACAAGACGTGATGTCATGACGTCGCAAATAACAGGAAATGACGTCATACGAAAAGTATGCCAAATAGACTCATGACGTTGCGTTGCAATCTATAACAAATCAGAATACTATAGGTAAATCTCCAGGTTAGGGATGCCTACACTTATTCCAAACATAAACTACAGATACATAGCCAATCTAAAATTTTGAATAATTATTATTTCTTGTCTTAAATTTAAAGAGGAAAAGTGATCAGTTACTGATCAATAACTATTTTTGTATATTGTAGGCCTATAACATCTAAATTCAACTCATATTTAGTCAGATTCTATCTGGAACATAGCTTAGCAGATATCCAATGTGTATTTAATCCCTCCTTTAGGCGGTGCCTTAGTTCATATTAATCAGAATTAGTAAAAATATACCTTATAAAATCTGATTAAATAAATAACTTTAAAACAGCTCAAAATATTAAACCTATAGCATGTTTATTCGAACTGACATAAAATTGTAGACAAAATAAGTAAAAACACTAGTGATAACTGTATTTCATGATACATAAAATTGTATAAATCTGTAATTATTTCTTAAAAGACAACCCTTTCGTTAATAATTGGTATATACGGCGAAGCGTATCGTATCAATACGGACATCGTGCGGAGCTCACACGGAGCCCTGACGTTCATCGCACGATACTCGTAGGTCAATCGCAAGTCACATTTCAATTTTCTTTGATCTATGCGAGTCGTGTTTTAGCAAGCCCATACAAAGTCTGTATATACCTCGTAAACTCGTACGAGCATCTTACGGATGTTTGTAACTCGTAGAGCCCTCTACAAGCACGTAAATATTTTTGAAGTAAAGTTCAATTTCGAACCCTGAGCCATGACCTTTCAGACGAATCTATATGGACGGATAACCCGTGATTTATTTATTTTAATAGTCATTATTTAAAGCTATGATACTTGCTAATGTGTGTAAGTTTTTGATTGACAGATTAGCGCAGTAAGTAACGTTCAGAAATTTCACTCCGAAGGTCGTTGGTTCGAATACAAAAACTTTTTTTAGAATTTGTGAATTGAAAATGAATTGAATTGAAAGGGTTATAATTTTTTATTACATTAATTATTTTATTATTAAATTTTATAATTTATCCGATGTTTTAGATGCGATAGTCACAATAATGTCGTATTTAAATGTTTGAAAACATACACTCAACCGCTTTAAAAACGCACCACTTATGTAATATCGGTTTTAGTGATGAAAATGTCAATCTATGGTTATTTATTTTCGGATTTATAATCTTCAGTCTATACACAACAAGTTGTGTGATTTTCATGCCATTATTCCGAGTTTAAAATAAATTATGATATAGATAACACAGTGACCCATGAAAGTGAAAGTCACAATTTCAAAAGCAATTATAAGAGCCCGCTAAATTGATGCATGTACGTGGTTTCTCCTCCTAAAGAACAACATTTATTACGTAATAGGATAGAGTTTTGTTCGACGTGATGTTTCTAACCATGCAAGCAAAGCTTAACTTGAATTATAAATGTTATGTGGCTTTGGCTGTCTGGCTTATACCATACGACTGAGTGCGGTCCAGATATGCGCATTATGTGAACCTAAGATGGATTCAAGCATTATTTAAACTTGAAATCTTGGTTACGAGCATCAGACTGTCAGGATATTCCACGTGGTGCTTATATGACACCTCAAATCAACACTATGAGGGAGCTTGAAGACAAAAAGTTGGGACATTCTGCTCTAAACGGGAGAAAACTAGTTAAAAAGTGTACTAAAACGATTTTCCTTTTTATTGACAATTATGAAGAGATAAGTTATGAAAATGCAATAATGTACTTTTGGCTTGTTTATTGACACCCGACATTCTTTTGGCACTGTGTGCAGCCATCCGGAACCAATTAAGTGGCACAACCTGTGTCATGTTTCCTCACAGCTCGGGCTCTATACCTTTAGCTTGTTTCATCCAGGTAGGTCTTTGACTGTGTCATTCGCTAGGAATCGATGTTCTAAGCCCATAATCGTTGTTTGGAGGCAGCTGAACCGCCATGCTGAGGCACCGATGCTCTTTTCAGTTGGAAGCGAAGGCACAATCATCCGAACAAATATTCGAGATATTCGCAGCATAAAAATATTACTAGCAAATACTGCTTATGTTGTTTTTTCAATGTGTAAACCATCAGTGTACAGTTTAAAGTCAATATTGACCACATAGGTCGACGCGATCGAGTTACACGTGCAAAACATGCAAAATAAAAAAAATCTTGGGACGGGGTATTCAGAATAAAAGCAAAATCGTTTTCTTTAATTAGGTCAAGCTTATGAACTGAACAAACCCTGTAAACTATTAATTTTAGCAAAAAAAAAAATTTGATTATTTTCAATAGTGGTGCGTTTTTAAAGCGTTTGAGTGTACTTCGTGTTTGAGATGCTGTTTAAGACTCTTTACCTTTAACAGAAACTTGACCAGTGTAAGATCTGAACGTTGTTCTGATTAGAATCTCTATTCCTGACGTTCTTACAACCAACATAATTCATTACTCATCCGTCTTGTGTAATTAATACGAATATATTGACGTGATCATTTGAAATTAGCTTCATTTTAGTTTGAGCATGGACACATGTGCGTATTGCAGGGAATCTTCTGGTATTTCTTTGGTTCGTGCACAAGTTTTGCGAAATAAAAAAGTTCCATTTAGATATATTTGAGAAAAAAATATGCCAGTAGGATTCGAACCTACACATGGACCTTGACAAAAGATTCAATGCCTATCGCTATACTGAATACAGAATTAAGATAAGTGTATTTGGCTTAAGCATAGTACATCTTATCACCGTAATATTTATACATGTACACAGCTCGAAGCTAGTCGGATACGTTCAAACTTCAACCCGAATTCGAGACGGACACTAATAGATTTAAGGTGAAAATTAGTTAATCGGGACCTACAAATAATTCGAGATAACGAAAAACTTCGAGCCGAAACTTCAAAATAAATCTTGGGTTTTCATATAGACAAAGAAGGAAAAAAACTCGGGACTTAAAAAAAACTTCGACATAACAGAAAATTCGAGATGAACGAGGCCGAGATAACGAGAGTTGACTGTATATACAAGACAAAATGCATATAAGGGTCCATCGCTATATCATTTTGGATAGTACATGTTTCACAGCGTATAAACCAAATCACTGTATGGCTTATCGGAGTCCTATAAAATCCAACTTGTATCATTTATTGCTATTGAATGCACATGTATGTGAAATCTGATCACTGTACTCATTATTGTCGTATTCTATAATTTAACATGAACTCATTATTGCAATTGCCGGAAATCGGCTCGTTTATACTAGGACAGCATGCATTTTGCGTACACGTATATAACATAATATTATACTAGTGTATTATCACTACGCAAATGAAATCAATGAAGTTCACCAATGTACATATTATGTTTTGAGCCCTAACCACTTGAACATGATCGCTGTAATATACCCAAACAAGTACACCAGTAAGTTGCATCCACGGCCACCATCCCGGAATCAACGGGGGAAAGCCGGGGTAACGTCCAGGATTTTACTTTCTAGCTTCCCCGCAGGGCTGGAGAAATGTTTGGAATCTTTTCAGCTAACCAATGACCCGGGGATAATATTAAGTTGCAGAGAATTTACCATCAGCTGTCCCCACAGGGCCGTGTAAGGGCGGGGTTTGACAACCTAGCAGTAAAAAAACCCGGCCCATACCGGGGGCTGGGGCCCATGTATTCAAATGTGCATGAAAGTTTGATAGGCACCCACTAGGAGAACATAGCAGGTTAGACGTCCCTACGCAAAGTAATCCTTTGGTCATCCGGATGTGCTCATCTAGCTCTTTTCGACTAGACTACGTTACATGTTAATATCTCCTCTGAGTTGCCAACCAGTTCAATTCTATTTAGCTGGAACGACCACGTATCCCGGTCGAGATTTTGTAATAACAACATGGATGAACGTAGTCAATAACATTTTGTAAATTAGTCAACAACAGTCACCCGAATGGTTGATGGAATGACACGTTAAAAGACCGTTGACATACTTCAGTGTGTAGAATCACGTGATCAAATCGATTGAAATGAATGCGGTTTTACGCTCAAAACTATTGCAATTTCGTCTGCTAATGGTGAGTTTTTTCTTGATTCTAATGATCGTGCATTTAATATGGTTATATTATATAGCCTAAAGTACATTCCGTATATGTAAGAATACCCGGCAAGTACCGAGTTCGCTCTATCTTTAGCTGTTTTTAATTGATGCTCGACCAAATGCAGTTTCCAACCGAGTGTAATAATTTGGTCGAGCATCAGTTAAATTGTAAATAAGGGATTAGTGGATAGCCCAATAGAAAGAAGCCACATGTATTAAGATCCGGACTGTGGGCGGGCTATTCCACACCGCTGTGGTCTTTCTTAGAAAGTATTTTACATAAACTGTTACGTGTAATTCATCCAACACCATCCGTCCGTCTGTCCGTGCTAACGAAACGATATTTAGGAGGCTGTTTTATACGGAAAACCCAGATGAAAATAGTGAAAACGAAAGTAGAAATTTCTTTTATGTGGCTAAAATAAGACACATAACTATGCATGTATCTTCATTCCGTACGGTAGCCACATAAATACCGTCTCGTAAGTCCGTCCATCCGTCTGTCTGTCTGTCTGTCTGTCTGTCTGTCTGTCTGTCTGTAAACTTTAACCTTGCTCATAAAATGAAAACGCTTTTGAGCGAAAATTAGAAAGTCACACAAGCATATTTTACAATTGATAGTCATTATTATAATTATTTAAAGCTTGTTTTTCAGTAACTAATTTTCTTTTAATCTTTGAAAGGATCTTGGATATAGCTAGGCAGCATTCATACACATTTAATTATATAAAAGTTCAATGTGGAAACATTTGCCGAAATTTCAATATACCATAAAGTTAACATTTTCACCAAGTCGCCGAGTCCTCTACGAGTTGTGAAGCTTATAGGGTAAATTTGACAAGAGTATAATTTCTGAACACACATAAACTCATAAACTAACAACGGATGACGTCGAAATCTCCATGTTGACGTTGTATTTTACGTCGATTTTTAGAGCGATATTTTTATTTCATCGCGCTGTAGCAAAAAAAATAAACTGTTTTTGTTCTTTTTTTATTGGTCTAAATGAAAGGCATTTTCCCGTAGAGTACGGAAATTTCAACAGATTATTAAGATTAAGTAAGGAAAGTGGTGATTTATTACAAAATTCAAAGCACGCTGAGAGAAAAAATGCGTCCGCGTTTTACCAATTATACAGCGAATAGCAATTTTTTCAACGCAAGTATGGTTCGTAAAAGGCTAACGATCAAACGAACACGAGGGCTATATATTAACGGTAATTAGCTGAAAACATAACTGGAATATCTTTAAAAACAAAATAGTTATCATTGTATTTGTGTTCAATCTGACAAAATTGGCGGGACAAATTGTGACGTTGATGATGGTGCTTTTTATTAATTTCAAAAATGAAAAATATGCAATATTTCAAAGTCAATATTTTGGAAAATGAAGCCCATTTTCTGTCTTTAATAATGATTTACTTTCAATATAAAACCAAATAAAACCGCGATTTTTTACTTAAACATGTTTTCTTGAAATTTGAGGCTTCTATTCTGTAAATTTACAGATTGGATTTTCTGTAAATTTACAGATATTGTGTAAATTTATAGATATTGTGTAAATATAGCACTTTCTTAGACCTGTTTAATACAGTAAAATTGTATTCTGAACAAAAGTATATTTGTAATTTGTTGCCCTTTTTCTTTAATCGGAAAATAATGATCATTTTCAATATAAGTCCATAAATTTACTGATATTTTTATCAGTAAAAACATGGACTATCCATAAATTTACTGATTATCCATAAAAACAGCATAATACTAGACCTGATTAGCTGTCAACAACAAGCATCACTGTTGAATATTCAATATTTTACAATTTCTGCCAAATGTCATCAAGTCATCTTCGTGTATTATCTAAAAGAACTTAAATTCAATAAGTTAAAATTAAAGTTCTTACTCATAAACACTGTAGAAACTTGAATTTTAGAGTCACTGAAACTCAAGTCAAAATTCCTTTCCGGCGGCCATGTTGTTTACGTTGCAAGGATAGTTCTTTACTTGTTAGTAACGAAAAATGTTAACATTTATGCTTTGCTTTCATAGCCATCAATTTGTAAAAAAGGTGTCACTTTTCTTTTTGGTACTATTTAGTTCTTCACTGGTTGAAAGTAATTTGTATTAAATATGTTAGAAACTAAGTCAAAAATAGCGTATGAAGTTACGCCAAATTTTGCGTAAAGACCTATCCTTTGAATCATACAAACCTAACTACAACAACAACAACTATGGCTGACACGTCTCACGACTGGAAATCACAGCAGGTTAAAACTTGTTTCTCTGTTATTTATATTACAATACGGTGTCATACATAGCTACAGGTTTGTTTCATTAGAGTGCTTCAATGTGGACTCGATTCAGTAAACTTTTTAAGGTATTAAATCGATTTTTATTGTGATAACTCATAATTTTCTTATTTTTCCTCCTGTCAAATTCTGACAAATATCGTTTGCTGAATATGTGAGGTCAATGCGTGCTTTTAATGTGTTAAATACCCTGTTATACATTATCTAGAGTATTCCAATATTTAAAAAAAAACAACACTTAGTCATTCAGCTCCAGACTCCAGTAGCATGGTAGAGCAATGGTGATGATCATCAAGAACAGGTGCCCTTTGCATAGCCAAGGCGCTATTGAGTGCTTGCGTCAGAGAAACGGCTTGGTTAAAAAAAGCGCTGACTCTTGGACTGCTGTGCCCTGACATGAGTCGACCGCCGATTCTTGGTCTTCCGTAACCCAGTTTGAGACGGCTGCTGACTCTTGGACTGCCGTGTCCTGGCTTGAGTTGACCGCTGACTCTTGGACTGCAGTGCGCAAGCTTGAGTCGACCGCTATAACTTAATCTTGGACTGCCGTGCCCCGGCTTGAGTCGACCGCTGACTCTTGGACTGTTGTGCCCCGGCCTGAGTCAACTGCCGATATTCTTGGTCTTCCCTTCCCCAGCTTGAGTCAATCACTGATTCTTTGACAGTAGTGCTCTGGTCTGAGTCAATCACTGGTTCTTGGACTGCAATGCTCTAACTCTATGCTTTAGTTCTGTAGTTCCAGTATTCAAGGGTCAAAATCATCATTCGATGTGATTTGATTTCATGGTTGAAGGTGAAACACGAAATCCATGAAATTTAATCCCCCATAAAATTAATGATTTTACACTATAATGTGTGTTAATTTCAGACTGCTGTGTTAGACATGAATGATATGGAAGGTGGAGGTAGTGATCAATCTGACTATGAAACAAGTTTTGCTGGTAAGTTATAGAAAATGACAAAATTTATATTGTCCAGGTAAGCCTACAAACCCTTGTATAACTGTTCCAGAAATACCGTTATCATATAAACAGACATACTGTGAAGATTGTAGCGGTTTTCACTGTTATTGTATATTTATGTACAACTAAAATACCCTGTAGTTTCTGTTAAATTCTTTAGCTGAATTACTGATGAAATCCTACACACATATCTTAATATGTCCCTGTCCAATGCAAGCAAGCAAACTTCATTGTTTCTCCATAGGGAAATAATATCAAATCTTCAGTTTGATATTCAATTACACCTGAAAAAACTGAAGAAACAAAACTTATTTTATATATGTGACTGTCTTCTGAAATATATTTTTGTATAAAAATAAAAAATGTATGTACATAATTTTATTCCGTATTTAGATAGTAAGACGTCAGACAGTATGAAGGATTCTGGGCAGGGAGCAGGTAATGGTTATATGGATTCTGTTAAACAGAGGTTACAAGACAATGTCACAAACATGGTATGTGCACGTCAAAAATAATTAAAAGTCTGCAAAGTTGATATTTTATATCTAATTTATGTGTTGTATCCATATTATCGTGACGTGCCTGTCTTTGATTTGTGGTTTTTGAAGGCTTGCAGGCATGGTAAGAATTTACAGTGACATTTTGTATGTATGCTGTGACTGTCCAACAATTGTGACATACATGAGCGAACTCGTGGTTACCACAACTTATATCTTAGTCTATTTGTACTGAAACCTACATGATTTACAAAAGTGACTGAATAATGATGATAAAGTTTGCTGGCTATGTTTTTACGCTCCAGCATCTACTGATGCGGAGGCATATATCTCCTGTCACAAAATGTTGAAACTCAAATATTTTAAAAGTCCATCATTGCATTGCATTGCTTACAAACTTGGCATACTTGTTTACTATCATAAACACATTACATTGTCAAAGCCATGTAACACTATCCAACATTTCAAAAGAATTATGGCCCCTGAATGACAGCTATGTTTTGTGAACAAGGCTTCCACTGGGGCATAAGCGTTTACTGAATACAGTCTTGCTCGACTCTTAGATGTATACCACATTTTCAATACAATGGTTTCTATTGTGCCTTAACCCACTAACCTAAACTGACTCCCGACAAAATAATTCCCCTTTTCCCAAAAAGATGAGTAAATCAGACATGGAAGGCAGCACTCAATCAGCCGAAACTGAGCACAGAAAACATAAGAGCATCATATACTGTAAAATTATGTAATTTTGTTGGGACGAAATTTCGTGGTTTTGGTAAAAAAGACAATTTCGTTGGGACTTGAGTTTGTGGATTTTGCACTTCAGGTAATAAAACAAGGGTCAAAATTAATGTTCGTTGGAATAAAGGTTCGTGGTTGAGGTGAACCACGAAATCCACGAAATTTTTTCCCCCTCAAAAATTAATGATTTTACAGTAACACATAAACAAATGAGAAAATGAAATGCATGGGTCCCAGCTGTCAAAATCCAGATTGTCCAGAAGTTTCACTAAGATACACAAAAATTGTCATCTCTAGTGACTAAAACCCTTGCAAAATTACTTACCCAGCAAACTTATCATATATTATATATATTGCATCTAAGCTCATCCAATCTTTAACAAATCCAGCCAAACAACCATAATTCACTACAGCACTGATTAATTTATAAAATTATTATTAATAAATACTTGCCTTCATCTTAAATCACTTGTTTTCAATAAAACGTATGCATCTTACAGATGTGGCAGTCTGGGAAAGACAAGGCGAAGTCAGCATGGAATGTTTATGGAAATATAGATTTTTTACGACCTTACTTTAATGTTGAACCTCACGAAGTTCGGACAAGGTAAGTCTAGTTATGTAATTGTCTAACTTTTATATAACTAACATGGACGATTGTATGATCTATGGTTATCATTCTTTGGTATTAAGTCTTAGAATAGCAGAGATCATTCTGCTTGGGCAGTTGACATTATGCCACCTGTCAACCAATACCCTTTAAATCTTGTTTTAACAAAAAACTATAATCACATGGCACAATGGATTAGCTTGAAAACGTTCGCCAAGCATACTTCGACAAACAATCAGGTTGAGCTATCTCTGATCTTGCGTAATGTCAATTAGTGAGAGTTCATATTATCATATGTTATTGTATGAATCTAGCTGTTACAGTATTATATCTGTATAGTATTATAAAAATAAGTATACAATTGTGATCCTCTTGTAAAATTATAATAATTATTGTCCAGAAAATGCATGAATGTCAAGGAGTGCTCCTTATAGAAGAAACTTTAAACAACATCATATCCAAAACCAGAGAAGGAAGGGATTTTTACCAAATTTCATGCATATGACCTATCAGTGGTCATCTCAAGTGATACGAGATAGTAGCTAAAAATCCTCCTGTCTAAGTTTATCACAAGGCATAGTGCATTGGGAGGTGGTGTGAAGTATTGTATTGTCGTACTCATACATGTCTGTATAATCCGTATAATTCTGCCCAAATGAATGTGTATGCAGATGAGGGGTATAGAGTTATCTTTGCCATTTTGATGTTTAATTAAGTATTCTGTTGAATTTGACTAAGTAAGCTAGTACATAATTATTCTAAATGATTTTAATGATAGATGCACATGTCTAGACTATGATAGATAAGCAAGGTCTGACCAACCACAGTTTATATCACGACCAGGTTAATTTATCTTGCTACTGCATATAGAGTGACCTCATTTCCCCAGCCCAAGATCACTACAGTATATCTTTATCTGTACAGGTATACTGTAAAATCATTAAATTTTGACGAAATTTCATGTTTTTGGTCAAAAAGACCACTTTGATGGGACCTTAATTTGTGGATTTTCATTCCAGGTAATAAATACAAGGGTCAACATTATGGTTTGATGGGATTTGATTTCGCTGTTAAAGATGAACCACAAAATCCATGAAATTAAATCCCCCACAAAAATTAATTATTTTACAGTAGTTCATTTTATGAGTGTAACAGATTACCATATTTTATTTCAGGTTACTATACTCATTTATTCCATCCCGACCTACAGATGAACGACAAAGGGTACACAGAGAATTATATGGTCCTATGATGATTATATTTACATTAATTGCCTTACTGTTGTTCCAAATGAAAACTGCAGATCACAGAGTGGTACATATAGACCTTTACACTTCTTCAAGTAAATCAGTAAAAATCACATATTGGAGACAGGAAAAATAATTAAAATATACATTTCCTTATTTAATTTTAGCATTCTGAGGATTAAACTTTTTCACAATTTTCTTTCTTTCAATTAAACATTTTAATCTTCAACCCCCATGAAAACCAGACTCTGAAGGAGAAAGATAGGTATGGTAGATGGTGCTAATTGTTTCAGTACATTGAGTGAGGCCTGTTTGCCAAAAAAGGGCAACAAAACAAATTGAAATTTGAAAAATTGAATTTATTACATTTTGACTTGGAAACAATAGAAATGTAATAAAATAATTTTTCACTCGTTGTCTTTGAGATCAACATTTCTTTAATTGTCTCGAAAACAAATTATTAAGCTTGCCCAAGGCTCATTTAATTGGGTGATTTCTAGACTCTTTTAAGAAATGTTGATCTCCATGTACAGAAAACTTATGATGGATCCTGTATGTATCTTTATCATTTCAATATAAATGAATGTACTATATATTATCATTTCAGGAGGAGGGTACATTGATGGGGACAGCATTTGGTGTATGTTTCACTTATTGGATCGGTGCATCAGGAATGATCTGGGTTCTCTCCTACGTTTGTAATACTCATCTAACATTGATACAGATCCTGTCTATGATGGTAACCTTCACTGATACTTACAACAACTTTTACATGTGAATTACATTGACAATGATCTTTACTCAGTATTTTATGACTCTACTGAGTAGAAGATGAGGGACCAACATATTAGTGCAGTCTACATGAAAATTAAAAAAATAATCTTGGTGTTCTATTGAACAGTCATACTTTTGTTTTATAGATATGCATTTGTTTCATTTTCTCCATGGGATTGCATGTTAAAACATTCCGTTTCTTAAGTCTGTTACTTTCTTCAATGGCCACACAGGACAATGAGTTAAATGTGTTTCAATTGTTAACTCAATCATTACAGTTATTTTGTCTCTCTGACATTGACTACAGTTTAATGTCCACATGCGTGGGAAATTAACAGTTGTTTGCCATAGAGCAGACTAGTACAATTTGATAATAATTTCATGACAAATGGTTAGGTTAAGTGTCTACTGTATACATGCGTAACTGAAAAAAGTGTTACAAAAACACACAAGAAAACAGTAACAAAATAAATCAAATTCTGTCTAGAGAATAATTTTCTCTTGCTGTGCAAACATGCTTAAACTACATGATTATTGTTCATGCATGTTGTATTTGTATTGCAGGGTTATGGTATGGGCAGTCATTGTGTTGTTATATTTCTGGGTACGGTCATACATACGTCACATGACCATATCTTCTTCTATGTATTATGGGCAATAGTTGGTGGACTGTCCACATTGAGAATGGTGAGTGTTCAATCTTGGATGAGAGTTTAATTGCTTTACACATGTTGTTCGGTCGGTAGACCAGTTGGTTTCTGTACAATACCTCAAGATCACTTGAACCTGAGAACCTCAAACTTTACATAGTGTTGGTTATCAGCAGTAGTTGACCCTTATAGATTTCGAGGTCAGTTGGTCAAAGATCAAGTTTGCAATGATCGATAGGTCAAGGTCTCCATTCAATTGTTAACATTTCTGACTTGGGTTGCCAAGGTGGCAAAATGTCTAACAAACATTTCTTGTTCAGTTTTATGTTTATTGTGATGTATCCCGTAAAAAATATTATTGTGTTAAATACAGTGCTGTCGGGTAATTCTGCGCACCTAACGGGTATTGGCTTTCTACACTTGAGATTATTTTATTTTTAGAATAAATCATGGTGCTGTTTGGATAGAAACAACCTTCATTGACAAATGTAAAAAATTCAAAACACCATACCTTCGCTAAACTAGGTCAAATGTCGTCACAAAACAAGATGGTTGCCGGTTTTCATGACGTAAATTTTTTCGGCTAATTCTGCGCAGGTGTAATTGTTTTTTTGTATAGTCTGTTTCAAAGATTTGTTTAACAAGAAATTTATCACAGTATCGAAAGAATAAGTCATTAAGACAATGTTGACAAAAAAGGAAAAGTCATCATCCATGACAAATGTGCTTTTATTCAAATTATGTGTCACGTGGTATGTCAATTTAACGAAAATCGCCGTTGACACTCATTGAGAAAAACGACCCAGCAAAGTCTGTAAGAAATAGAAAGTTAAGGTGCGCAGAATTACCCGATGCGCAGAATTACCCGAAAGGACTGTATTTATTTGTTGTGTTATATAAGATTTAACAAAATTGTATTGCATATGTTATACAATCGTGTCGATAGATTTAAAATAAGTTAAGAATTCACAAAACATAATCACACCCATGTATTTGTATACTTTCAGGTATCTATAATATTATCACGGACACAAGGACATACACAGAGAATGATAGTATGTGGAGCTGTTGCTGCCTTACATCTACTCTTCTTGTTATATCTACATTTTGCTTATCATCAAATTGTCGAAGGTAAACACACACCTATTTTATTGTTAAATCATTCAATTTTATGAGATTACACTCACTGACAACTGACTCCACATGCAAATGTCATTTTGCTTATCATTAAATTGTTGGAGGTAAACACATCTTTCACCTGACCTCATTTTGACCATCACATGCTTTTACCTCATTTTGGACTTAAACTAATATAATATTAATAAAAACTTATTACATTTTATTGACAAGGCTTTCAAATGGGCATAAGCTTTCATTGAAAATAGTCTATTCAACAAATTGTTTCAGGTAAACAGTTTTTCCTTTGGGGCAACAAAGTTGTATCTCACTATGTACACCGAAGGACAGTAATGTACTGTTTAATCATGATATTTATAAGATATCACTCGCTGATAAACGATTCCATTTGTCTAAGTCCTGTTCAAAATGTCCACAATACACCTGTTATACATGTACAAGTCAGCTTTCAAGTCCAATCTTGTCTTACTTCAGTAATACTGTTAAATTCTAGTTGTGTTAGCTTTCACTGACAAATGATTTCACTTGTCTATGACCTGTAAAAATATGATGATAACAATAAGATGGCAACTCATGACGTACATGTGTACGAGACAGATTGTAACTCACTATCTTGTCTACTTCAAACCATCCTGTATGCTATATTTAGAAAACATCTGTTACTTTCCATAATACAAAATATTGTAGCTTTCGTGTAGATAACATATGGCTGTATAGATAAGGTATGATAAAATGTGCGGTGTTCACGACTTGTTAGTCAGTATCACATTGTGACTTCTATAGTTGACTTCTGTCATTATCAAAATGTGACTTTTCCCTGTAGATCTGTCCGAAGTGTTTCTATCCCACAAAGATGTTCATCAACCTATGGAGAATGTGGCCGACAACGTAGCCAAGGAGAATGTTGAAGAAGTTGTTGGAGGTAAACTATCTTATATTGTAGATCTTAGATCACTAACTCATATACATGTACTAACACTGTAGTTTTTCCCTGTCTTACTAACATAATAATTACCTGACTAAACTAGTAGAATATTTCTGATTTTCTCTTTCTTTAGAGCTTTTAGAATCTTTTCTTTAAGTTTGCTTAGAATTTATACTGGCAGGTTGCTTGTGTTTGGTCATACACATGTTGGTTGAAGTGTTGGCTATTTCTTTAAGCAATATTTTGTTCAGTTAAACATGTAGCAAGTAGTTACAGCATATACATTTTGTATGTTAAAGTGGCAAGGGACCAAGTTATATTTTGTGAAAGAATTAGGATTCTCTTCATCACTAGCTAAATATTTAACAATGTAATACATGCTTAGAGCATTATTAGGATTAATTTATGTGTAAATTAATTATTTGCTTGTAGCATGCATACAGAATGTCACTTTAAAAGAAGATAGTATATAGATTAGTTCCAATCACTTTAAAGTGTATAGAGCTATATTCTAACGGTCATTCAATGTCAAAATAATTACTTGCATCGTTTTTAGTATGGTACTAGACTACCTTAATTATAAATTAAGACTTGGATGGGTTCCGTGTATTTTGATTCAATCGTCGAAAAATAGACAATTCTTATAGTTTCATAGGGTGTTCTAGAACACTTTCGTATGAAAATGGACAGTTCGCCTGTCCAATAAATCACAGAGAGAGTTTCTGTTAAAACTGTAGCGAAAAATGATCTAATGGATATGAAAGCATAATTGTTTTCCGTTTTTGAAACTTTTTAAAAAATTATCTTCCGATATAGCTCTATACACTTAAATTAGTTACATCACTGAACATTTTGATTTAAGATAAATGAATAATTTATGTAACCATTGTGACCTATATGGTATATTGCATGAATATTCTGTACTTTATCACATGTTAACTATGCTTTGTTTGGTATAAATCTATACTAACCAGTGAACATTGCCCCTATTCTTGATTTACCCAGCGATGAATGTCACAATAATTTAAAGTTTAAATGTCCTTTA
Source organism: Spisula subtruncata (assembly GCA_963678985.1). NCBI lineage: Eukaryota > Metazoa > Mollusca > Bivalvia > Venerida > Mactridae > Spisula > Spisula subtruncata. The sequence continues at coordinate 3,825,342 of OY787674.1, forward strand.
AATCATCAATCAGAACTCTAAGAATCAGATTATGACTTTTTTTCCGGAATTTTAGGGGCCGCCTGGTTAATTGAGGGATCAAAAAAACCCTGGTATTAAAACGAGTAATGCCTATTGAATTACATACCTACAAACCTGTGTAATTTCTCTGTAGAATTAAACCAAACAAAGTGTTTTAAGTATGGTAGTTACTGCGTGTGAAAATGCTAAATGTGTTCTGTTTGTTGTGATATAGCTCCCTACTAACATTGTGTCATGAGTAAAGTTAAAACTGGTCCTTGTAATTGTTGGGGTGATTTTACCTTCATGATAAATCAAGGTTATAGCAAAGTTATGCCAATTGTCAATGTCCCAGATGCTGTCAAAACCTGGAAATATGATGAAAGTTAATAGTTCTATACTTTAACAACTTTTCTAAGTCCTCATTTTTATAGATTCATAACATTTTTGTTTTAAATAGTAAAGTTCCAAAATTTCTTAAGTAAAGTTAATACATGACAGTCAAACTTATCCGTGTCAGAAACTGGCCAAGTGTCATGTGGTTTGTTCGATCCGAGATACACGTGCGTTTTGCCTTTTTCTGCCTCCACGCAGTTACACGTGCATGGAATATGTTCCACACACTTCTGAATTATGTCCAAAGGCTCGTCACGTTTGAAAAACATGTGAGAATCAATAATAATATCACATTTATGCGTCAACTGATATCAGAACAAAGATGTCGTGACATCTGCACGTTGTATACCGTGTTTTGTCTGCTGACGTGTAAGAATAACCACCAAAAACATCACTGGTTGATTGGTTTTTAACGTAAACGTGTTTATAAGCATATAATGAAAGATTAACTTATTGTTTGTCAAATTTACAATGGTGATCGTGAGAGCGTTTGTATTCAGGAATCTAGATACGGTCCATGTTGGTATTGAAGTGACGTCATGACGTAAAATCGAGATATTCGGAGACGTGACTGTAATTATCATTCAGACATTAAAAATCACCGAGTCGATACATTCAACAATTCTTACGACTCTTGCCAATGACTGCAAGTGGAAAAATAAGACTACATGGTGGTAATCAAATATATCAAAATATGTATTTGTGACTATTACCTCCCTTGGTTGACATGCTAAAATTGATTTAATTAAGTGAGGACTTAGAAAAGTTGCTAAGTATATATTATGATCAAATAATTTGTCTTGTATGACTCTTTAATTGAATCCCGTATTATTATTGGATTTAGTTATTTACAAAGTCAAATAAGCTAAGTGCCAAGTGTAATGATAGCATGTAATAGGAGCATACTTGTGTCTTATTTGAATCTCAAACCTGCCTGATGAGCTCAATTGATAGAAAATTAGTACTCTCATCTGCAAATCTGTGTATGTGCAAACATGGACGATGCTTTTGAGACAATTTGCCTTTCAAAGTTATTGCATCGAAAGTATTTATTTCACCCTCACTGGATTAATATGGAGAGGAAAAACCTTAATACTGGTTGGTTACCCAAGCAAAGAAGTTAGGTCCGCTGACTGCCTAAATTATTGTTGAGAGACGATGTAAACCCATTCTGTGGAGTAAGTATGATAGAGATATACATTCTATTTGTAGACGTGGTTACCAAGGCTAAGGAAGCCATGAGACCAGTCGAAGAATCTGTCGTAAAACTAGTTAACAAAACTATTGGTGCCACAGTTAAACAGTTACAGTTAGGCAATAAGGATCTCATTGGTGCTACACTTAAACCATTAGGCAGTAAGGATGGTCCACTGTTAGGGGCATTCAAAGATGGCGGCAAATTGCCCTCATAAATTCCAACCATGTCTAGAGCTAGTACCGTGATATCTAAGGTAGGCAAATACTAATTGCATTTTTTGCTTGGGGTGGTGTTCGGATCTAATATGCATCAATTCATTGTGTGCGATAAACCATCAATGCTGGGTGAATGGGTTTTTTGTACCTGTTTATATAAATGAACAATAACATGTATGTAGTGATTGGTACCCTTTGTTTTGCATGAGTTTGTATGGTTTGGTTCCCTATCTTCACATGTTTGTGTACCTTGGTACTAAATGTTCTGCATCTGTTTGCATGTGGAATCCAACAATTGGATAGATGTAAACATTGGGTTAATATTATCCCTAAGTAAAACTACTAATATCCTACAGTATGCATGGATCCCTGCATGTTGAAATAGTTTGCATGAAACACCCTCCCTTTTCAGCCAAAACCTTCAGTCTATTTCATAATGTAACACATTTCGTTTGCCACTGTTGTATAAAACACTTCTAGTACCTGTATATGCATGGTTTGTCTTGCAAACCACGGGCTGGGCCTTTCAGCTTCTGAAAATCACAACTTAAACAGTGATTGCTATAAGATATAATTGAGAAAATCCATGCGTTGAAAGCCTTGAAATACAAATAAAGGAGCATGAATGAGTTATGCCTTCATGATTGAGTTATGCCTTTATGTATCAAGAATGTATGATTCTACTGTTTATTACCAACAATTCTACTGTATATTACCACCAGTGTGCAGTTTCTATAGCTTTCTTGTGTCCTATGTGTGAGCTCTGCAACCCAGCATCTTTAGAGTCTATGCTAGTTTGTGTTCTCGCCTCTTTACTCCTATCATGTTTTCTATCAGACTTAGCATGGTTAGGTCAAGCAAAAACTTCACAGTGAATCTCTAGTGTTAGAATTTAGATGATAAATTGATATAATATTCATGTATAGAATGTTCACACTGTGTGTGAATAGGGTACAAGATATATGTACCCTACCATTTAACCACCGTTACCTGTCTTATCCCAGCTTGAGATATATCCAATGTGACTGCATGGAGCAGATGGATGTTTAATGAAGATGTACATGTACTTACAATCATTAATTTTCGTGGGTGATTAAATTTTGTGGTTCACCTTCTACCAGGAAGTCCAATCCCATCAAGCTAGTATTTTGACCCTAGTATTTATTACCTAAATTGCAAAATCTACTAATTAACATCCAATGAAATGGTGTATTTTACCAAAACTGCACAATTTTGTCCAAACTAAATTAAATGATTTCACAGTATCTTAAATAAAAGCTACTTATTCTGAATTTATTTTATTGGTTGCTTAATTGAGGTGACTGCAAAATTCATGTTTGACTCTGTGTCATTATTTGCAATCCAGTTGACCTTTGCTGATTTATGAGTTTTGTAATTACTTGGTGGAGTTACAAATATGCATTGTTAGTTTTAACATGTGATTCTGTGAATTCAGCTGATAAAGCATATGAATGTGACTGCCATATCTTAAATAGGCACTGAATGGTGAATTCTATGTATCTCAGTGAAAATATTTTTCTAACAGTTTGTATATTTTTTCTCTTTTCCAGTGTGAAATCCCAAGTTACTGGAATAATGTGTTGCTGAGATGATGTGATGGTCCCAGGATATGTGAGCTTATGAGCTTCCTGGGATATTGTGAAATTCTTGGGATCTTTTGAACTTCCCAAGATTATGTGAACTACAACTTCCTCGGCATTTGTGATCATCATATTGAAGATTGCCTAGCAACATCTATTATATATTGAAAACCATGTGACTTTACATACGAGGGTTGCCTGGCAACTCTCAACTCCTGATCAATGATAGAAAGTTAACTGAATATGTTTAACTGCCTCTTCGGGGTATGTTTTAGTTTTGTTGACTGTGATCGACAAGGGGTGTTTTATTTGTGGATGATAAGTTGCAAGTCTTAAAGACATGAACTCTTAGGTTCTTAAGTATAAGAGACTCATTAATGTTATTAATAAATCATAGTAACTATTCATTTGATGTGAAGTCCCAACATCTTTTGTGTGTAGTATGTATCTAAAAAATATACTTAAATTATGCTAATGAGAGCATTGGGTTTACAATATTTTGTTTGAATGACTTTTTCATCTCTTTAACATCTAAAGCAAATGTGAAAATTGTATGTACTGCACTTAAGTCTTATTCTTTACCCCCTTAAAATCACGTTTAAAATCAAAGGGGCTATTTTCATCTATCCTATTTGAAGAAACTCTAAAATCACAAGACAATTGATTTTTTTTTAAATGTTATACATTGACACAAGTTTATTGAGAGGAAGTATTATAATCAGGAACCACAACTCTTATCTTAACTGTTGAATTACCTCCCTTTGCTAATTTTCTTTTCGCAGTAAAATTATTCAGAGGGTTTTGTTTTTACTTTACTTTTTTACTTTACTTGTCAAAGAATGTCTCCTTAAGTTAAGCCAGGCTTATCAGTATTTCTCGGACTTAAAGTCACTATAGATAATAAGTTAAATAGTTAAAATTAAAATAATATTATACTAAATAATAAAAAATAACATTCGTAAAGAAATGTAAGTGTTTATATGTATTTATAAACATAAGTGTAAATTAATTAGATTAATGTTGGAAGTGAACAATATAACTGTTCTGTGTTTAGTGTATTCACAAGAACAAATTGACCATGCGGACCAGTCACCATTTGCACACGCTTCTTCAATGCATAGCCTCGTTACAGCCATGTTACTACATTTGGTCCAAAACAATGGTCTCTGTAAAACTGGTTTATTACAGGATCTGGATTGTGACGAATTCCTGTGTCACATGATATCTTTAAACTTCTCTTAATTTAATTATTTTTAATTAGTCTTATGTCTTTATTTATAATACAATCTCAATAAAAATCAAGTGTGCACAATTGACACAAACTCCTGCATAGCATAATCTGGCACCCTAGTCTGGTCGAGGAATGTACATCTTCGGTCCCGTCTCTGCATGCCTATGTCGCATGTAACGGAACAAGATCCACAATTTTCTTTCTTTCTTCCATTTTGAATTTTCCAGTCTTTTTATTCTTTTTGTAATAATAATAAAATATCCTCCTAACACATGATTATCTCTTAACTGGGTTAGTACAAGACCTAGTTCGTGATTTTCACGGAATTCCTGTTTCGCAAAATAGAGATGATGTCCTATCACTTTCTAATAATGGATTAGTGCATGAACGTGTACGAGATTTTCGCAAAATAGAGATGATGTCCTATCACTTTCTAATAATGGATTAGTACATGTCCGTGTTCGTGAACGATACAGAATTCCTCTTTCGCCAGATGAGGTGATATCCCATTACTTTGAGTTTCTAATAATGGATTTGTACATGTCCATGTTCTTTAACTACACTGTATTCCTGTTTCACACGATACTGATCACTTTCCAGCACTTTAATAGTGGATTTGTACATGTTCTTGACTTAGTATGTCGCTGAAAGCAAGCTTCACATGATACAGACAAAGTCTGTGTCTATCTTATAATGGATTAGTACATGTCCTCTTTCTGCTCTGAATGCCAGTGTCTATAAATTATGATACAAGCAAAGCAATTCAATAGAAAATCTACATAGTATTATAGTTCTTTAATTTGTCCAGGTCCCTTTATACTTATAATTTTTTCTCCTTTCTAGCCATAGGTGACTTGTTAGTTATATAACCCACATCGGTATATTGATAGCAGTTCAAACATGCTTCTGTACATCCACTTGTGTCCTTGAGGCATTCTGTCTTTTCTCTCCTTAATACCGCATCTTTTACTGATAGGCCTATTTTAAAAATACTGAGTAATTATGTTTTTAATGGGTAAATATGCTGTTGGCCCCTACATCCTCTCGACCCCTAATGTTTTATATGTTGATGTTTCCTTGTAAGGGGCCACAATCCTATGGCTTACCTATGGTGTTCCCAGTTATAATACTTCCTCTCATATAATCACAGATAACTGTATCATTGATAATGAAAAAAAAACGCAAATAATTTTTTTTGTAAAATTTATATTTTTCTATAAAACAAAAAGATAAATTTTACAAAAAAAATATTTTTTTGTTCGTTTTAGTCTTTTTCAATAATACAGTTTCCTATGATATAACTTCAGTTATTTTATCAAAGACCTTTCTCTGTTGTAGCCACCTTTCACTCGAGCAAATACCTTGGAGTGGCTTCGAAATTATGTGTGATACTAATTGTTAACTGGAGTAGTACTGTGAATGAATGATGACAATAATGATGTTTATTTTTGAGTGTAACAGTTATACTGTGACATGTGCTGTTTATATAGCTTGGCAAATTTAACACGGCCCTGATCTTTCAATTAGCATAATTTAACAGTCAATTTGTTGCCTCCGTTTATAATACTAATTGTATGTTTTCTTAATCGGGGAGTATCATGGAGACGCTCCAGATGTTATACAAACACAAATCTGAGTTACTGATATTGCGCAATTTGCTTGCGGAAGTTGATATATTCAAAGCATAAAAGTCAGGTTCAGGTCAAAATTGTCAAGCTATACTATGTGAATATGATGTATATAATTATGGAATATGCCATTTGTACAGAAAATGGGGAAAATTTGAAAAATTAAAAAAATTTATGAAGCCAATGTGTTTGTTTGTTTTCAGTCCATGTTTTACTTTTTCAATGCCCTATTTCAAGAAGTTATACTGAACAAAGAGGCAATATTTCTCCTGCGTCTCAAATGCACATGATTGGTGGCTTGATAATACTGTGAGATGAACTACAAAAAATACTGTATTTGATAAATGAATGACAACTTGACATTCAGAAATCCTGGTTGCTTTTGATAGCTGGCTGCTCATTTAAGGTTACCAGAGTAGTGTGCATATAGTTGGCAAAGACAATTAAGCAGATCATCTAAACATGAAACAAAGAGAGAAGAAGAAACGATTGTTGGAGCAGTCAATGCACTGAATGTGCAACGATGGAAATCATTGAGAAAGGAATCTTCTACACTAGAACAAATTCCTAATCGGTCACTTCAAACTTCTATGATATACAACTAAAAAAACTATACAATAATGTCATTTGGTTTTATTCTCTTAAGCAAATCATTTCATGTTAAACATAGCATTGTTAACTATTCTAAGCTATTGCCCACTGTGTACGAAATTGTTTTTTTTGTGTGATGCTACATTTGTCCATGGTTATGTAAGAAACTGTATAGATAAACTTGCTCATGATTGCTCAAGCATAAACACAACATTGTTAAAAGATTCTGTGCATTTTAACTTTGGAGGCGACACTGAATTACTCACAGGTAACTGTATCGTTGAAAAAGAAAACAAAAACGAAAAAAAAAATCTTTTTGAAAATTTATATTTTTCTATCAAGGTCAATTTGTACAGAAATCCACGAGCCGGTTCGAGAGGTGCAGTTTGTTTTTAATAAACAAACTGCTTTATGCATACCAATTATCTATAAAAGGATGTGTGTTTACACAAACAATGTTATGGGATGAATGTAAGCCAAAAATTAACTTCATATCGTAAAATACATTGCTTAAAGGTATACTTTAACTGTCGCTGGTGTAACACATTGTGAGGGACGGCCATATGAATTTGTGTTAATTGCACCATATGAATCGGCTGTGAAACAGTATCTACATTTTATAGTATAACTTTTTAACTATTTGATCAATTCTGATAAGATCTGGCATATAAGTACTTTAAACATTGCTGTATATGAATATAATTAGTTTACGGAGATATTGATAGTCAAATTTTGGTTTTGATTGATTGAAATTCTGGTTCATCTAGAACAAATAAACCTTTATAGAAAAATATAAAAATAAATTCGTTTTCAACGATACAGTTACCTGTGGAATTACTATGGTGAATTACATTGTCAAAAATCCATATAAATCTTAAAAGTCATTGAGTTTAACTTTAAAACATGGCTTCAACAACCTGTATCATTTCAAATGGACGAGTATACAGCCATTAAAGTATGTGTGGCAGTTATTCTGCAAACAGGCGATGAAATAAAATGAAAATCATTAACTTTTAAGACCTACCTGGATGTTTGATAGTTACAATAAAATTTGCTATAGGAACTTGTGAAGCTTCTCAAGAAAAAATGCGCTTATAGCTTTTCATGATGCAATTGACGAAATAGACTGTTTACAAAATGTGACAAATCTATCATTTTTTTAGGAGTTTATGTCGTTCTTGTTCAATTGAAAGGGAGGTAATTTCAAAATTTCCAACTTCAAAGCTGAATTATCTTTTTGACGAGCAATTCTATTCGCAATGTTTGTTGTCTTTCTGTTTTGCCAATAACCATTGCTTGAGTTTTTATTTTGTACAGTAGATTAAATTTCCATGGACAAATATTGCATTGCACATTAAAAACTTTTTCGTACACAATGGGTGATAACTCAAATATGAACCAAATTTGCGTAAGAGCACCAAGCTGAATGAGTAATGTACATTAAATATATTTCAATATCAAAAATAAACATTTAAAAAGTGACAGATTAGGATTTTAGTTAAGTGTAGTATTTTTCGCAGAGAGAGAGAGAGAGAGAAGCAGAACATACAATATTCAAGCAAAATGAAGATCCTGGAATAAGCAACATAGATGGAAAAATCAATCGTGCACAGTTCATCAGTGCTATTTTAGTATATAACTGACTGCATGTTTTTAAATAAGTAACTAATTTTGCAACAGTACTGTAGATCAATCCGGTCAATGTTTGTAAACATCACATTATCATGGACACACAATAATAGATATATATAACTTTTACCCTCATATCAATAGTTGTGTTACAGTTAGTTGTTTGGGTGATTACGCAGTCCACCATACCAGATGATGGGAAGAATTTCAGATCAGGAGCTCTTCAATATATATTTATAGATGTGGTTTTGTTCAGATTCAGATCCCTTCACAGGAGATTGGAAATGGAAATTGGTCTACACATTCATGATTTAATTAGTAAGCATCCAAAATAGTGCCTATATTTTATCACGCAACAAAGCTCATCTACATATGTACATATTCATTTTACAATTTGCTTTGTGCCAACTTTGTTGGAAAGGGAGATAACTACTACGAGACGTTATTTCTTTGCGCGTCTTAAATATCTTTGGGTTCGAAAGAAAAAAGCGTCTGGTTCATTGTAAAGCGCCCTCTATCTTGCTATTTCCGGTTGAACATAATTTGGAAATTCCCGTACAAAATATGTTTTATTGCACGTAATATGAACAGACGAGATGTCATAGACTCTTTACAGGTAAATGCTTGATTTAATGTTTTTATTTCTATGTTTTGGTCTGCTCGTTATTCCTTCAGTAATTATTTATTCACGATGATCTTCTTTCGATTCGACAAATTTTGACACTGGCAAATTTTGTTTTTCTTGTGGTTTTCATTTTTGAATGGAAATTCATTGTGCCTATATACAATATTTCTTATTCTTCATTAGTTGATGACTGCTGACCTTATCCGAATCGCGTATTTATGAAATTCTGTTAAATTTGTATCTTTAGAGGTTCTTCAGGTTTTTATTGCAGGACTTGATCCGCTTACGGGGTAAGATGGTACCCCGCCCTGTTGATTTTCTTCTTCCGTATACAGGACAAGAATCTGTCATTTAGACGAATCCTTACGCTGATACATTACGAAACCAGTCGCTGACATACCTATTTTAGCTCATGGTTCATCGTTGTTTACATGTTATAAAATCATGTGACAATGTGGAAAATCCCAGTGCAAAAATCTATTTTAGCGTCTCGCATTAATAATCTATCCCCTTAAGCTGCTGCAGGTGTGAACAAACAATGTCGGTCACATATTGCTAACTAGACGCTTTGAGGTATGACAGTTAATTGCGTTTGATAAATAGGATTAAACCCCATGTAAGAAGGTCATAAATTATATTGAAAACAAGGAAATTGACAATTTTGTTTAGATTTTCACCAGAAATTTAGTTGCAACCATTGGCGCACCGTTTAATCGATTAATAAACTTGCATGAAACAATATTTTTCAGACTGTCTCTAAATCGCAATGGGAATGATTTTAAGCGCAAATCATATTGTATTTAAAGCGCTATGGCAAACTTGATTTTGGAATTCAACAGCCCTGGGCATGGACATTAAATTGGGCTCAGGAAATCACTGGAGTTCACCACTGAGTACATAAAGTTGGGAGAGTTTCATTATTCACTTTAAGAGTCCATTGTAGATTACTTTCCTTCTCTGGTTTAATAAACAAACAAACGAAAAATCAAACAAACCAGATATATTCCTTGTGTTGAAGAGTGTTCTACTTGCTATTCTTAAAATTTCCTAAACCTAAACTTTTTTCAGGACCTCATTACAATGGAATTCCGTGAGCAAAAGAATATTGCTGTAAACGGATGGCATCGCCGCCGTTTCCGTCAAATACGAGATGTCATGGGGCCAGGACCTCGAGACCTCCCTCGTCAAATTAGATTTGAACGTATTACTGTTGATGATGACCACTTAAGGTAAGAAAATAGAGATTTACATTTCTAATAAATAAATAAGTCTCGCAATTTCATATATTTGCTCTAACAGTCTAAGAGTGGTTGAATTTCTTGAAGTAGAACTACTTAATAATGGGTAGTGTTAAATCTTTGTTGCCTTTAAATGGTAATAGCTACCTTGTATCATGTTGTGTCATTACTGGTTGACCCTGAATCAAGTTTGTGATATGCATAAGTTATTATGGAAGGTGCTTGCTCTAGCAAATGTAACTTTTAAAGAATATGTGCCAGGTATATTAGAGCAATCTGTCATATTAGTGAATAGTTATTTTGATTATGTTATCATTGTCCTTGATTTTTTCAGTTTTGCTATCAATGATTTGAACAAAGTTGGTTTGTATGTAGCAGCGAAACCATTGTCAGCCGAAAATTATTATTTTGAGATTGAAATTGTTGATACAGGACTCATATCTGCTATTGGTAATATACTTAACTTTATACTGTATCGGTTTATTTATATCATATTCATAATCATGAGCAAATATGCATGTAAAGTTAGCTTTTTGACCATAGTCCCTTTAAGTGAATCTAATTCCTGATATAAAAGTAGTAGTGACTAACTAGTCTGTCTATATTTGTTCCTATTAATAACTCTATCAATTTTTGACGACAAGTTATGATAATGTCCCCTGTTTGACTTAAATTTGAAGTCAGTAGTCTAAACCTGATTTCTAATCATGTGTCTATGATTATAAAGGGCGGTAAGATTTATCAGGACTTTTTAAGCCACTAATTTCTTTATACAATTATTTCTATTATGAAATGATCATTGAAGGAAAAGATATACTGTACAGTACTGATGATTGAGTATTTTTCTTACAGGTATAGGATTAGTACCGTATAAATATCCGATGGACTCACAGCCAGGATGGAGAGCATTCTCTGTAGGCTACCATGCTGATGATGGACAGTATGTATTTTCTTATACTTGATGTTATATCCTCCGAGTCTCTGACACAATTTCTATATATTAATATGTACTTTCTCATATTTAGTGCAATATCCTTTACTCATAAAACTTACAAATTGCGTGCTCACTCAGTTTTATAAAAACTGTCCTTTGAAGAATTGATTGAAAAAAACCCAACTAAAGTTGAATAGAAGTCTACGACATAATTACTTTTGCAGTGTGTTGTCATGTGATAAAGATTTTTTTTGCAACACTCCATGCACAACTTTGTGCCCCATGTTAAATAACTTCCATTTCTATCTGTTTCATTGCTGGCAGATTTGTGTTTATTGTTAAGAATGTTTGGACCTTATGGTCAACACACTTGATTAAGCATTTTTTTCATGACTAGTGAATAACCCATTGTGAGTTTGAGGTCAGTTGCTTGAACGACAGTATTGTGGTTACCTTGACAGCTAAAAAATATTTTCTACTCCCATATTATTAGGTTGTTTAAAGCCAGTGGATTTGGTCGACCATTTGGACCTAAGTGTAATATAGGAGACCGAATGGGATGTGGTGTTAAGTTTAAAAGACATGAAGAAGAACGACCGCAACCAGAGCAAGCTGTACAAGTCTTCTTTACAAGGAATGGACAAGAAGTAATATCAATTATTGTTTTGTAATTTAGTTGTTAACATTCATAGGGCTTGTTAACTTCCATTCACTATTTTGAGTGATTTAGTCTTATTACTATGTAGATATATGGGCACTGATTCATGTTTCTGATACAGCAGTTAAGAACATGTTGAGTCCCTGGTCTGTATTTTGTGTTAAAGTTATTACAAATGTATATCAAAATGATTTGAATATACTGTTCCTGACTTACTGTTAGTTATCTGTCCTACTTATTATTTGCATAGTCAAGTGTTTAAGTTCGATAGTATTGAGGTGGACTATTGACCAGTTTACATGTATGGTACTATATTTATGTCTTCCACATATACTGTTCAAGACATATGTTTTTGTTCTGCTAACACCTTTCTAGTGTTAACTATATGTGTTATATATTCTAGGTTGGTACAGTGACGGTACCAAATCCCCCTGGTGGATTATATCCTGCTGTAGGCATGCACTCAGACGGGGAGGAAGTTAGGTTAAACCTAGAGGCTGAGTGGCAATATGAGGAACTAGTACATATGGCTGTAGATAGCGGGGAAGAGGAATGGTCCAGATTACACGATGTCAAGTTAAATGGCATGGTAAGAATAAGTGTTAAGTCTCCAGCCATCCCATGGCTCTGATTTACTGACCCATTCCCTTGAAGCAGGTTACTTCAAAATTGGGGAAACTTTCCCCAATATTAGCTATTTACTTTGATTTTCCAGTTACCAGAATTTGATCAGGTGTTTGTAATGGTTTCCTTTGCAATAGACTACAACTACCATTCGATATTTGCTGCACTATATTGGCATATGCAGGCACTAAAAGTTATTTGCTAAAAGAAATCAAAGAATTGACAAAGTTATCTTCATTTGAAATTGCATCATCTGAAATTTAAACAAAGGTGAAATTAAGTCTTGGTGTCGGAATATATGCTATTGGAAACAGTCTTGCTACTCGTTTTTAGCTCGACTATTCGAAGAATATGAGAGCTATTACAGTCACTTGTTCGTCGGCGTCGGCGTTGCATATGGTTAAAGTTTTACATGCAAAACTTTAACCTTGGTTATATTTCAATAATCAGTGCATATATTGGATTGAAACTTTGCACTGGCTTTCCCTGTCATGTAATCAACCATGTTTGATAACTCTTGCATGAATTTAATGCAAATTATGGCCCTTTTTTACTTAGAAAATTTGGTTAAAGTTTTGCATGCAAGTTACTAATAAGGCCATATCTCAAATAGTATCTGTGCTATGGCATTGAAACTAACAACACTTACTAACCATCATAAGGCAATGGTACCGGTCATGGGTAATAGCTCTATTATGATTATTATTTGAGTTATGCCCCTTTTTAACATAGAATTTTCTTGGTTAAAGTTTTGCATGCAAGTTTCATTCAGACCATATCTCAGCTACTATCCATGATACTGCATTGAAACTTACAACACTTGTTTACCATCATCAGTCAATGGTATTAGTCAAGGGCAATAACTCTATTATTTTTTTATTTCAGTTATGCCCCTTTTTAACATAGGAGTTTATTGGTTCAAGTTTTACATGCAAGTTCTATTCACGCCATATCTTAGTTACTATTTATGATATTGCATTGAAACTTATAACACTTGTTTATCATCATTAGTCAATGGTACTGGTCAATTGTAATAACTCCATTTTTAGTTTAATTCGAGTTATGCCCCTTTTAACTTAGACTTTCCTTGGTTAAAGTTTTGCATGCAAGTTACATTCAAACCATATCTCACCTACTATCAATGATATTGCATTGAAAAGTTTAACTTTAGTATAAATAGTCATATCTGGCCGAGATCTCACATTTTTTACCAAAAATAAATGGGTGCGAGGTTTTGAATGTGTCATATGACGTGTATCTAAGAAAATGATTGGTGCAGAGCTACGATATTTTGACATAAGGAGCAAAACGGTCTCCTGTTTCCCCGCTCATACAAACCTGAGATACGAGGTTTTGACTATCCAGCGAGGATATCAAACTTGTGTTGTTTGGCATGGTATTGTATTCAATACTAAAAATAATTACTAAACTACTTTAAACTCATCACTGATTTATTACATGACTGTATCCTCTACATTATTATTTTAATTTGTCACCATTGTTTTAAAATTGACTCCTTTAACAAATCATATCTTACTCATATGATTATTTTGTAGAAACTTTGTTATGTCAGTGGATGTATACAATTCCCTGTAAACATACACATTTCTTGAATAGAGTACAGTGCCGCTTGAAGTCTTAAAATCATTTTCACTGACAAATATTTGTTAATAGTGTTGAGATAAATGCCATGCCTCAACAACCATTGTACATTAGCTTTCATTGCCATGTAGTCAACTAAGTAGCGTAACTCACGTTTCAATATAATACAAATTTTAAATGGCCTGTTTTGAACTTATATTTTTTCTGACAAATGGCTGCGAATAGTCGAGCGCGCTGTCTAGTGACAGCTCTTGTTAGGGTTAGTAAGCACAATGCCTCAGTAGAACCCCTGTTGATTAAAACATGTTTTTTACTCTGTTTACCTTGCTTTCTAGTATGTTGACATGAATTTCAAACAGACTTTGTGTAAACTACCAGTTACAGTTATACCTAACAATGTCTTCTTTATTTGCAGACATTAGAATACTCTGGTCGTGGTAAAAGTATACATGATGTCGGGCTGGCCCAGGCAAAACACCATTTAGATACAATGAATCATTATTTTGAAATTGAGATTATAGACCCAGGGGAAAGTTGTTATATAGCTATTGGTGTAGCTAGAAGAGTAAGTATTGTATTGTATATGATTTTATTTTTACAGAAGATAAAAAAGTGTGCCTGATATTCGGACTGATTCCAGTTAAAAATTTGTCATTCTAAGTCAAATACTGTGACCGGTTTTCAGAAATTCGACATTTGATAAATGTGGATCGATTCATTCGTAACAGAATGTGTTTGTTTAAGTTGTCAAAAGAGTGAGGCTGAATCCATTTCGGAAACTTCCAATCTAGCAGATATTGATAGTGCCTAACTGTGGAAAGATATTTTGAGAATTTAGTTCAATTTACATTTTCATTCATGTGAATTCTTTCTTTATTTGGTTAACTATTTTATTCATACTTTCGTTCTTTCTTACAGAATTATCCAAAAGACAGACACCCTGGTTGGAATAAAGGCTCAATAGCTTACCATGCAGGTTTGTATCTTATTGATATGCTCCACCCAACCATGTATTTGGTTATATTCAGTATTTTCAAAGCTATAAAAAGAAAGATTACATCATTCTTTATTCTTAAACCAGGACTGTACTACACAACTGACATACCTTAAAACCACTATTTGGATTTACAATCAAGGTACAGAATCATCTCAGAATTGAAATCATATCCATTTTGGCTGTATTATTCTATTTGTTCAAATCTGAGTGAACTTATGTTTTTCAGATGATGGTAAAATATTTGTTGGTTCTGGTATTGGTGCTCCATTTGGTCCAAGATGTCATAAAGGTAACTATACACTATCATACAGAGCCATCATTTCACATCTGAGTGACAAATGTTGTATGCTCCTCGACGGCATCATACAAAACAGCTTATTTGGTATGAACATTGAGTTGTCTCTCCAAGTCAGTGCCAAGTTAGATTGGTGTGAATACTTTCTCAATGTATTTTGTTTGCTTAGTCATTTTGATATTTCGCAGACTGTGATATGTTATATTATAGATTATTTTGAATACATTGTTGACATTACAGGAGATGTTATGGGTTGTGGAATCATGTTTCCACCAGATTACGACAGCGAAGTAGACAGTGATTTATCACCGGACGAGAACGAGAGCCCAGACTTTCAAGAAGAACCCTACCATTCTTCTGATTCAGAAGAAGAGGATTTATGGGGTCCGGGAAATAAGGACTTTGATACGGGGACAGAAGTGCAAGTAGGTTGAGATGAATTTGTCTTCAGATTTGTCTTCTATAGTCCTCTTAATGATTCCCTCCCCTGGTTAGTTCAGATGGTAAAATGTATGGGAATCCTGAGCCCAAGAGATTTTCATAAGACTTACAGTTCTTTGATAAAGCAGGACCTTTCAATATAAAGACCCATTTTCAGGGTCTAAGCGGTAGCCTGTTTTTTTAATTTAACTATATGACTCAAGTGTTAAGTTGGAAATATCAAAGTGCATGTGTTTGAATTTTACTGATGTAATTATCGGTTCTGTTGTATTTCATGGTTTGTTTCTTCTCTTTCAGATATTTTTTACTCGAAATGGAAAAATCATAGGTTACAAACAGATTAGTATACCAAAAGGTGGATTTTACCCGACTGTAGGCATGTTAAGTAGTTGTGAAAAAGTGCGTGTTGACCTTCGACCCCTGACTGGATAGTTCCTACACTCGGTATCTCCCCTTTGTGTGAAGAAATGTGCTAGTAAATTTCTCCCTTGTATAAAGTGTCAAAATGTGGACAAACTTGTTAACAAACTGCATGGAAATATAGGACTACAACTTCCGGATAACGATTTTCTGCAAGGAATGACACAGTTGCTGAAAATAGAAATATTGTCTTAATGTCCCCACAAATTTATGACCAGCAAATTGAACTTCATTTCAAGCGCACAGAAAGGATATTAAATGTTACATTATGGTGCTTCCACATTTTGTTGAAATTATTTCACCAATCTGCCAAATAGTTTAGGTATGTATAAAATTGACAACTATCCAATATGAAAATGTAAAGTTTTTGTGTGTTGAAAGACGCAAAAAAGTTTGTATAAAATGTTAACTTCACCTCAATGTTCAAGGTGAGTTTTTAAGTTTGTTGGACGACAGGACGACCAGCATTGTTCATTATCTCCTTCAAACGACATCTTATTGACCACTGAATGGATTTTGTCTGAATCGTCTAGGAAATCCTCGAATTTCCATTACTTGATTCATTAATCTTACAAATCATGAAAATCGAGAATATAGTTGACTTTGGAAGGATTTACCAGTAACTTTAGTAGACATAAAATTCATTGAAATTGCAAATATTGCAATATTGCACACATTTTTTTAAGACTACAGATTGACTTGTAAATGTGGGACAATCTAGGCCCTGTCATTATGTAAAGTTATCTCCCTTCGATGATGGTCTGAATTGGTTGTTTTGAATGTGTGCCTTGGGAGAGAGTTATCATCATATTTCTTCATGTATAAGTTCCATTTAGCACTCTCTGTGATCATTATTATTGTATTGTTGTATATTTTATTAATGACGTGTTGAAAAACTAATCTCAATATCTAATAGGTCTTCAGACTAGACCTATAACTCTATAGTATATCAATTTGTGTCATTTTGTAAACTTAACTGATTTTCTTACTGGTCACATGACTTCTATATGTGCTTGTTGTTGCCTGAATTAAGCAACCATATTTATGTATACCGGTACCTTGACTTACTATTTAAATCAGGTAAGACTGGGTCAAGGATGTGTTATATTTTTTCATGGACTGCTTTGTGTATTGGCTAGTGGAAACAGAAAGCAGATACAAAATATTTTGACCTGTCAAACAGAATACCTTGGTCTTTCTGTCTCGTACACAGTATTATCAGTTGCACTCAAATGATATTAACCCAATATTCATGAATAATTGCAAATAGCCCCATCCCCAATTATTTGGTAGTTGGGGGTCATTATAGTCGTAGTAATCTTCAATTTGGAAATATTCAGTTGGACAAAAGCTGCCTTGTAAAATTTATGGGATCAGTTTGAAAACCTGTTGAGTTGACTTTGTTGATTAAGTAAATCACTGAATGTATAGAATATTTTTATTGATTGTTGAACGTTGAGAAAAGTTTTTTGGGACGGGTTTTGAGAGTTTTACTTCATTGTTTCTTGTTGGTCGGAAGTGAACGATGCCTTAAACAGATTGTATGAAAATGAAATTATTACGGAAATTTGGGATTATGTGAGTGATGTTAGATTTATCTTCATTCAAAATTTTGTCATTTTCCTGTTCATTTAAGTCAGGCTTGGTGATTTTTGTGCTTATAGTGCAAGTTACAAAAAAGTTTCACACTAGTATGAATATTCTTTATTTTATAAGAGAATGAATGAAACACAACAACTGGCTATACTAGTATGAATATTCTTTATTTATTTCTATCTCATTTATGTACATGCATACAATTTGTATGCTATCCCCTACTGGTGGAATCACTTTCATTCAAAAAATCTTGGGCCGGAAAGGTGATTTGAACTCTTGGTTATAAAATTAAACTGCGCATATTTTGCAAGAAAGTATGAGTAGCTCATACTTTCTTGGTGATTATGGTAGTGCTTGACATAACGCTTGAAAACAATGTAAATAATTGATAATTTTGTTTTTCCTGTTTAGCTGATACACTTAAAGAAATTGTAAGATTTTGATAAAATTCTAAGTTTTCCCTTAAGATTCTTTTTGACTACCACTCAGATGTGTTGTAAGTTTCAGGATCATGGAAACATATTATTTAGTCATTGTTGTACCATAAGCATTAATTAGCTTCTATATATACTATGTTGCTGTTGTCTTTCGATATGTATTTGGTCATTGTGTTTGTTTAATTGATCAACAAAAACATTATTTCTTTAGTAGGTCAGACAGAATCTGAACTGTTTTGTTTGTAGTTTTTTTTTGTCAAAAAAGAGAAAGAATCACATTGTTGAATTTAATGTAAAAACATTGGGAGCTTGTTGCCTAACCAGCGTGTTATCAAGCGCTTTTTGGTAGCACTTTGCTGTGCAATGGTCTGCTAGTCATGAGCACTCGTTGGTACCATATTTTTTTTTGCTTCATTAGCTTAGCGCGTGTTTTGAAGCAAGTCATATCTAAGCGTCGATAGCGCTTTGCTTAGTTAACAGGCTCCATGTGTTTGTTTTAAATGTGCTGGATTGGTGTAAAGTTTATCATATGACTCTCATTACCATTGTCTATGTATTTACTATTCAGATGATTGTTCTATACTGTATGAACACAAGAATCTCAAGGATGCTTATGTCAGCATGTTTTATCCAATGACTTACCTGTATTTTGTTTTTAGCTCACCTGTCACAAAGTGACAGAGTGAGCTTTTGTGATCACTCTTCGTCCGTCCGTCCGTCTGTCCGTCCGTCAACAATTGGGTTGTGTCCTCTCTAGCGGTCACAATTTTGGCCTAATCTTTATGAAACTTGGTCACAATGATCATCTTAACAAAATCTAGGTCAAGTTCGATATTGGGTCATCTGGGGTCAAAAAGTAGGTCACTAGGTCAAATCAAAGGAAAACCTTGTGAACACATTAGAGGTCACAATTTGAGCCTAATCTTTATGAAACTTGATCACAATGATCATCTCTGAAAAATCTAGGTCAAGTTCGATATTGGGTCATCTGGGGTCAAAAACTAGTTTACTAGGCCAAATCATTGAAAAACCTTGTGAACACATTAGAGGTCACAATTTGTGACTTATCTGTATGAAAATTGATCACAGTGATCATCTCTATAAAATCTAGGTCAAGTTCGATATTGGGTCATCTGGGGTCAAAAACTAGGTCACTAGGTCAAATCAAAGGAAAACCTTGTGAACACACTAGAGGTCACAATTTGAGACTAATCTTTATGAAACTTGATCACAATGATCATCTCTGAAAAAAAATCTAGGTCAAGTTCGAGATTGGGTCATCTGGGGTCAAAAACTAGGTCACTAGGCCAAATCATTGAAAAACCTTGTGAACACATTAGAGGTCACAATTTGTGACTTATCTTTATGAAAATTGATCACAATGATCATCTCTATAAAATTTAGGTCAAGTTCGATATTGGGTCATCTGGGGTCAAAAACTAGGTCACAAGGCCAAATCATTGAAAAAGCTTGTGAACACACTAAAGGTCACAATTTGAGACTAATCTTTATGAAAATTGATCACGATGATCATCTCTATAAAATCTACGTCAAGTTCGATATTGGGTCATCCGGGGTCAAAAACTAGGTCACAAGCCTTTGAAGGCCAAATCATTGAAAAAGCTTGTGAACACACTAGAGGTCACAATTTGAGCCTAATCTTTATGAAACTTGATCACAATGATCATCACTATAAAATTTTGGTCAACTTCCATATTGGGTCATCCGGAGTCAAAACTAGGTCACGAGGCCAAATCATTGAAAAAGCTTGTGAACACACTAGAGGTCACAATTTTGACCTTATCTTTATGAAACTTGATCACAATGATCATCATTATAAAATTTAGGTCAAGTTCGATATTGGGTCATCTGGGGTCAAAAACTAGGTCACGAGGCCAAATCATTGAAAAATCTTGTGAACACACTAGAGGTCACAATTTTGACTCTATCTTTATGAAACTTGGTCACAATGTTTATCTCTATAAAATCTAGGTCAAGTTAGATACTGTGTCATTTGGGCCAAAATCTAGGTCACTAGGCCAAACAGGTGAGCGACCCAGGGCCCTTTGGACCCTCTTGTTTCATGTACTCCCTGCTTATTGTGTGTATTTATTTGTGTATCCGGTTATCCGAATACACAGATTCTGGTAATATGATTTGCCTTGTTTCATTATTTACATACCAATGGTTCAGAGCAAAACTATGGTATGTGCCTACATAAGTTGATGTAGTTACCATAGTTTTGCTTGGAGCCCTTCGATACAGTTATAGTGCTGAGATATTGACCTGATCCTAATCTTTAAGCATGAATATATTACAAAGGTTCTTGCATTTAAATGATTAAATATATCAATTTCCTTGAGCAAATTGTGTATTATGAAATGACGGTGCTCTATATTTGTGTCTGTTATATGCATTGAGCATCTTTGTGATTCTCCTTGTTTCGCTTATGAAAACATACAACCCAGGTTTATGAATGAATAACGACGAGATTATAGCTGTTAAATTATGCAAATAGAATCTTGAGGATCAAGGTTAAAGTCTCTGCATTATTACTTTAGGTTTATTGTTATTAATATAAATTGTATGTTCAGTCTGAATATAAGTTTTATAATTAGACCCCCCTGCCAAATATGTTCTTTCTGTGACCTGATCATGACAGTGATGGTTCTAGCTAATTTATTTGACACCAGAAAGCATGGCATCCAAGTGTGAAATTGTATTGCCATATGGAAGGGCCATTGCTAAGAGTTGTTGCCAAGCATTTATTTGTGCTTCATTTATTTTCTCAACTATCTTTCCTCTTGACTACTGTAAACTAAGGCAAGGAATAGTTTCTCAGAGCTTGCGAGTGGTAGAAATGCAAAATTAAATAGCTGCGATAGTGTTCAAGACATCAATATGAGCACCGTGGTAGACTTAAAAATTAATGTGAAAATTTGTAGTCCCTAATATGCCAATGATCGGCAAAACACGAAAGTTAGTATTCGTGAAAGTAAATTTTTTATTGGTTTACAGTGGTGAGTTGAAAGGTACAATTTGAACGGATGTGTGATAATAACTAAACCATCACACTGTAAGAAAGCGATCTTGCTATAAACTTTGCGTTTCCGTTGAGGAGTATACCACTATATTTTATGTTAAATTTTGTGTTTTGTTATAATTGTTGTGTTGTATGATTAATTGAAGTGATCACTTCATTTTATATCTATAATATATTCTTTATTTAGTTGTAGCTTGTTATTATTGATGTTGTTTTTTGTTAGGTATTTTGTAGGGCAGGTAGAATGTAGTATTGAAACGCAATCATATTTATTATTTCTGAGTTATATTTTTATACGAGAAAAACGAATTACACGACAATGTTGTTACAGTTGGGCTGCGGAGCCTGTTTGATACTTATTCTCAATTAAGTTATTGAAAGTTTTATATTATTTATGGTTTGTCAGTCCAAATGTTCATCTTACTTTTGTTTGTAAGCTGCTTGATAATCTTTCAACTAACCTCAATGATAAAAGTTATCATTTGTCTCCCTTTAATATCCAGAATTTGTTAAATAATTATGTATGATAAAACCGCAGGTCCCTGAAAAGTGTCCAAGATCGCTTATTTATACACATTATATAATAATAATTAGATGTATATATAGGTGTCGTTGGACTCCTCACGGACCTGTGGAGAAAACCAATTTTTGCCAATACATTTTCTGACAAAAGCTGACGAGTGTACTGATGTAATTTATAATTGTGCTTATTTTCTAACTTACAGTATAACCTGTGCTTATTTGACTCACTGCTTATATGATACAGTGAGGTGTTGATTAAAGAGCAATGGTTAAATTCTACTGATATCATGGTCAGCAGGATCCTTTTGCCTAACCAAAGTGCTACAGAGTGCTTCATAGCACTATGCTAATGTACAGCTTGCATAAAAAAGCGCTACTGAAGTGTTTCATTGCACAAGAAAGCGACCTAGAAGTGCGGATAATTTGTATACTGTTTGTATGGATGGCTTGCTGTTATTGTGTCAATACATACATAGTAAGCACTTGGTAGCACTTCGGTTAGGTAAAAGGCTCCAGTTCTTAAATTGTTTGTGTAAAGTGTTGGACTGCTGGTCAAGTTGTCTGTGAAATGTTACCACAGCTCTCGTTATTGACTAACCTGAAAATATATAGGCAGCTTTGCTTATAAAAAATATTTATTTTGTTGTTTGTTTTATGTATAGTCAGCAATTTGTCCAGTGATTAATTTTGCACTATTTGAGTATTTTTGCATATCGAGGACTCCGTGCAAAACTATGGTTATGTGCCTCTATAATTGATGTAGTTATCATAGTTTTGCACTAAGCCCTGGATATTGGAATTAAGGACTTCAGTTGTGGGATTATCTCCCCTAATTGATATTTAATTGATCAATGATCACTTGTTTCAAATAGAACGACATATCTAGTTCAGTATGTGGTGTATGTTGATTGATCATCATCCAAATTTTTATTATAAATTAAAGAATGAATATTTTACTTGAGTGTTGATTTTGCCTATTATTTACCCAACTCCGCCAGTAAAAGGCAGATGTCCG
Organism: Spisula subtruncata; assembly: GCA_963678985.1. Classification (NCBI taxonomy): domain Eukaryota; kingdom Metazoa; phylum Mollusca; class Bivalvia; order Venerida; family Mactridae; genus Spisula; species Spisula subtruncata. The sequence continues at coordinate 3,848,278 of OY787674.1, forward strand.
AAAAGTTGAGTGGCTAGCGCGCTTGCCGCCTAATCTGGGTGGAGGCACACATATGCCTGCCATACTCAGCAGAAAGCTGACTGGCAAATAAAGGCCAAGCTTGGCATGCAAATCGATAGGCATAGAGAATTATCATTGTATGTGACATTGTCAATCAGCAATATGCCTCCATCCATACATTTCATCAGGCTATGCTGGTTAATGTAAGCTAGGTGTACAATATCTACATTATGCTTTTATATAATGAGGTAATACATTGTATAACAGATTGAGAATAAAAACACAATTTACAAAAATAAATTTAATTGCAAAAAAAACAGTTTAAGTATAACATAACAGTATACCCAACAGCTAACATCAGGATCCAATGTGAACTGTAAAGTATGGTCCTTAACTAAATAGTTTTATCACAGTTTCACACAACAATCTCCCTGCCCCCCTCAATACCCTACACAATTTACCCATAAAACATGATCAATAATCGGCTGTCTGTAATTGGTAAACTTTGGGTCCTTTCTTCAGAAGAAATCCTTGATTATTTAATGAAGCAACAAATGTTCCAAAATCTCCAATGTTAAGTCCACAATCCTGGAAGGAAATAAACACACATTCACCAATCAAACCATTTATTTGGGATGGTGTAAACCCTACACTCCACCCACCTTACACTATGGTCAATGATTAATTAGAATGTATACACTAACTCTTGAATAATCTTCCTTTAAAAGATATTCTCCCTTTATTAGATGGTCTCCCATCCATTCATCCATCTACATTTATTAGAAAATTATAAGCAACAGTCATTTTTACCTTATATAATATAAAAGATATAATCATTAAATCATGTGTGAAGCATATTGATAGTTAGGTGCAAAACTATGGTAACTACACCAATATATAGAGGCATGTACCATAGTTTTGCACAGAGCCCTCGATATGCAAATCAGCAATCAAATTGTGAGCCCATCTTCTCTTATAGAGAGCATACTTATCTTGTAATGGCCGAGATATTAAAATATTTGAATTCATCTCTTTTCTCAATGAGTCTCATATGTGATGATGGATATGATAAGGAATGTGGTGTCGAGAGTTATTAATTCAAGTTGTAGAACAATGAACATTTGCAGTTTTATCGAAGAAGTGGGCATGGTTACCTTGGCGATCTGTTGCATCTGTGGAACGGTGAATATAGAATTATATGTCTGATCAGAAATCTTCTGTAAGGCAGCGATGAACTTCTTAGGTTTAGATTTACTGCTCATTCCTGATCCGTGCTGTGATCGTTTAAAATCTAGACCTCCAAACTGGTCAGAATACGTGTCAACCATACTGTATAGACAAAATATATTGAGTTCATGCACAATAATGAAGAAAAAAGCTTTACAAATAAAATACACACATCTAGATAGGAAATGAGAAGACTCCATAAAATCAGGCGTGTAAACGCTTCAATCTTTACAACATCTACATAAAATTCAACTTAAATTTGTTTCCAGGTGCTTAACTTCATTTATTTATTAACTTCTTGTTATCTTTATGAGCTTAGTATTGTTTTACTACATGCAACCCAAAAACGTTCAATACCACACCCGAAAAAATTCACAGATCTTAAGGTGGTATGCGTGCATTTTCTCTAAAAATCAAGGTAGCTTGAACCTCCTTAAAGTCATTTTCCCCCATTGTTGAGCTGTATTCCTGGAGTAAGAAAAAAAAAGTTAAGTTACCAATTTTCTAGGGCTCTTTTCAGCTGTTAGGCCGCTCAAGCACCCTTTGACATTTTAACTCCCCTGGTCATTGGGCTACATATGGAAACCTACACTCGTGTCTCCCTGGGGAGACTATTTCTCTCCTGTGGTGTGGCAGCCAACATCGATCTGCGGCGCCCAGGAATAGACACTGCCCTCACAGGTACCATTTTACACCATGGTGGAGTGGAGCTGTGGGTCTTGCTCAGAGATTTTGACCAGTGGTCCAGAGGGGGATCGAACCCGGGACCTCTGGATCCCGAAGCGCGCGCCCTACCTCTAGGCCACCGCTCCCCACCTATATATAGTACCAACCTATATTTCATGATTTCTATAACATCTTCAGCATCTTGTTTGGTTGCTTCCTCTCTCAGTTCTAGACGAGCTCTAGCTTCAGTCAGTCTGATCAGTGATTCCAGTTGTCGTGTCGTGATTGGGGTACTATCCTGTGTCTGATGCTGTTTTCTCAACTCAAGATAAAAGTTCTGTATAGCCGTAGCAGCCTCTCGTCCTATCTTAGGATGCACATACTTTCTGGCATAGCCAATATACTGAAATATCAATTGTATCATGGCTAACAAACATAAATTTTATCTGAGAACGTGAAGACTTTACTACATAAAAATCCTGGTGTATTTACCTACAGTAGACCCATATTATCTAAGTTGATCTGTCATGATTTCTCAGAAATGGACAAGGCCCGGTTCTCACAAAAATTAATTTCAGGATAATTTGGCTCAATTCTGTTTTTGTTATATTTTTAAAGAATGTGTCTGGTTACTTTATGTTTTCCTTTATACCATGTATAGAGTACCAAAGACAAAAATATGCTTACTTCGTCCTGAATTGTGACCGCTCAAAATATACCACAGACTTGTAGTGTTTTTAAGCTGTTTTCGTAAAAAGTATGCTTGTTAATATACTTACCTATTTTATCAAATACATGTATTTAAATTACCGAAATATGTAATATTTTGGACATTTCATGAATGTCGTCGAACTATTTTCAATAGGTGTAAGGATGTCTGCGTGTTTAGGTCCGCTACACTTCCGGTTGTTGGATGACAATAGAAGGCGATTCAATATTGCCTTCCAATAAAAATGGTACACTGGTACTAGTAATACTCATGCTAGATGCACCGCCAAAGTGACAGTACACATATACTACCTTTCTGAGAAGTTGTGCGGGTATTGGGTCAAATGGAGAATTTCTAGGTATCTTCAATCTTTCACTGAGAGGTTTGTCAGCTTCCCACAACAGTATAGAATCATTCATACCACTTGCCTGAAACCATGGAAACAATGTACATATACCAAAAAACGAACATAATCAAAATAGCAGTCTATCTACTGACTTGGTCATTTTTTTACTTTGTTATCATATTTTGTCCAACACTTTTCAGCTTTGTTTATCTCTAATGTTTTAAGACCACCAAAGTTATAATAATTGACATAAGTTATTGTGATCAAAACATGTTAGAGTGCTAAACTGAACAAGGTGTCTTTTTTTCAAATTGTAAATGCGCCATCCTATGAAAATAAGGTTTGAAAATATTTTCAAATACAAACTGAGTTACTAATGATGGAGCTGTCAGATATTTATGAATCAACAATACATGTATACCAGGAGTTATAAATAATAGTTACCGAGGCACCTGGAGCATGGTTTCTGAAATGATAGAAAGTTTGATAGAAACATGGTTCTTAAATAGATTAAGGGTTTTCCTCATCTAATTCGGTTCAAGAACCTCAAATATTAAACATTATTTTTACAAATCAAACCATACCTCATGAACTTCATAACTAGCAATATTCTTGTACAGCTGCTAATCTTGGTACCAGCTTATAATATTGATGCAAAGTTTCTTTGAAATCTAGTCATTTGATAGTGGAAAAAGGACACAGACAAACTTTGTTACATCCATCCAGCGCAAAGTCAAATTCACATTGTGATTATGTAAGCAAAATTTTACGTATGACAAAGTATTACGGAAACACACATGTTTTTGTGTTAACGTGAGATGTTTGTAAAACATGTATGCCCCATAGCATGACCATTAACCTCAGAATCAATAGGGGTCAACTACTGTTGCTGATGACCTCCATGTAAAGTTTGAAGATCCTATGGCAAGGGGTCTAATCTTGAGTAATTGAACAGAAACCATTTTGTCAACAAACCGATAGACAGACCGACAGACATGAGCACAGCAATATACCCCTCATCAAAGATTGGGGACATAACTAGTCATTAATTTACCTGTTCTGCTTAGCATGAAGAGACATCACATGTTCTGATAACATACTGTCCATCACCTATACAATGAAAGAATTTTAGTATATGGGTTCATTTTTTAAAATATCAGGCATCATCATTATAACCAATCACATGTTAGAAGGGTCATGGCTTCAAGGTTTTTGAAATTTTATTCGAGGTGTTGGAAGTGGTCATGATCTTGTACAGGGTCATGATTTATACAGCCATCAGAATCTTAAAAGTAATGTAATAGTAATTTGATTAATGTCTCTCAGTAGGTAACGCACTTTGTACTGCTTTAGAAATCTTAATATAAATCACACAGCAACAGGGTGCTACAGTGGCATAATGCCCAATCCTGAAAAACTGTTTTGGTTGCCATTAGAACACCCCCCACTCAAAAGGTCAGTTCAAACAGTTATATCAGTAAATACTACTACTTACCTCATCTGGTTTATCCAACAGTATAAACACAAGATCAAATCTAGACAACAACGCTGATCCCATCCTGTATGAAGAAATATATCTGGGTATACAAGTCCGAGACCAATTGCACTCACAGTAGATGTTCCATCACGAGGGCCAGGCTATGGAGGCAGACATATTGCTGGCTTACACTGATACATAGTTAAACTCAGCAACACAAGGCCCTTTTTATGAGTGTATATCATGAAAATCGTAACTTGTCATGTTGACCAAAATGAAGTTGAAACTGGTTGCTTAACCATCAGTAAAGAGTAATTTTCTGACAGTTTTTTTTCTTCAAAATATTTATTTTGTACTTACGACCTTCTCATTCTAAGCCAGCAATATTTCAAGTTACTTTCAAAGAATATATCAATTTCTATAAGAACATTGTGCTTTATTGGTCCTTCAGATTATAGTATTTGTAGAATTCAATATAATTTATAATGCTTAACAATGATGTAAAGCAAGGCCAGAATCAACTACAGATAATTTTATTACTAAGATGAAGAAAGTTTAACTTTAAAGGTTACAAATCAACAATTGAAAAAACAGCAACCAAAACTTACTTCAAATTCTCGGCGACTGTTTTTGCTTTATTATAATGTCCACCTACTGGATTAGCTGCGGCCAGGATGGAGGTACGTGCTGGTAAACTACAACATGTAAACATAGATTCACTGGTGCAATACATGCAACAAAATTTATCTGCAAACATAGAGAAAATGTTCAGAATTCTTTTTCATTGTGATCAAAACTAATTGACACAAGTGAAGCATAAAGTATTGCAAATGAATAAGATATTAACAATTTGACCAGGCAAAGCATAGACTGTGGCAAATTAAACCAGGCGACTGTTCAATACAGGGGCATACAATTCTAACAAGAAATATGTGATGAATACGCCGATACTGCTAGACACAGTGACATAGCATCAGAAATAGTGCAGAAAACATATAAGTGTAAGAAAACCAAAGGACCATAATTGCCTTAAAAAAAATGCCTATCAGACCGATGACTGCGAATGATATGCAACACTGGGCTAAGCAGTGATCAGTCATACCAAGTTTCATTGAAATCCGACCAATCGTAAGTATGCTAACGATATGCACAATTAGACTTAGTACTGACGAGTCATAACAAGTTTCATTGAAATCCAACAAATGGTTCCTCAGAAATAGTGCAGACAAAATTTGTTGAACCAACAAACAGACCTCAAGTATTACTTCAATATAGCCCCCTATATTTTGTATCTGGGAGTATAATAACACTACATAAACAGGTTGTTACTTAATTGAAGTTACCTCTTACAAATGCTTGGATATGCACCACTTACCTACAGACGATACCTGCCTTAGCTATACTGATACTTTGTTGTTCCTGAAATCATAATGAGATATTTGTAAAATATGTATTTGCAATCACAAATGATGTTTCACTAACGTCATTGATGAAATACAGTGCAAGACTGTTAATTCTCAGTTTAACGCTGTCTCCACAACTTTTCTGTTACAAACAACGGTCAATTCACCTAACATGTTGTCCTCGACTAACAGTACTAAATAACCTTTCTACAAGGATCCAGCAACTTCTCTGTATGAGGAGGAAAATCAACATTGATGTCATGTTTTCATGAAAGTCAATGACCTGAAGCCAACTAGCCTTGTAACAAATCTAGAGTATTAAGCCCTGGACCATGGACTAAACCATATATTTACCATTGCCTCTAGCAGTGCCTGATGCTGGCTGGACATTTTATCAAACTCATCTATACAACAACAACCTTGATCAGCCAATACTAGAGCTCCTGCTTCCAATGCATAATCCCCAGAACCTCCATCTTTAGATAACGTGACCTGAAACACGAACATACTGTATGTACATTGTCAAGAAACACCTGGACACTACCAAATTAATAGTGTGCAAGAAGGAAGCTTGCTGTACCAACATTTATGAAAAGCACTCAGATTATTTTAGTTATTTATTACACATTATTTTCAGGATTTAAAAAAAATAATCAAATCCTCAGACCAATTATAGTTATTTCGAAATCATTAAAAATTCCTGAATATTTTAAAGTTATGATTTTATTATCCGCATATTTTATTTTTAACTAAAATGAAATATTTGATGAACACTTACAGTCAAGCCTGAGGTAGTTGTAGTATTCCCACATACATATACACTCCTTGGTGCTACATTAGCTGTAGCCTGCAACATCTGAAATATTACATAATGTGTAGTGTGAAACATTAGCTGTAGCCTGTAACACCTGAAATATTATTTATACTCCGTCATGCCCACTGACTCTATTCATAAAGTGTACATTATTTCTGTTAATGTACACTTTTGTGAGACATTTTCTCAGAAAATGATTGGTCAATTTAAGCTTCAAACTATTTCAGATTTGCATAACCACATACACAGTTAAATAAATGTCTCTGCTGATTGCCTGAAGACTAAAAATTGTAAAAACACACAATGAGGGATTAACATGACTGTGCTACTGTAAACTAATCATATTTGCAGCATTACATTTTAATTAGTGTCTCATGTGAAACTTAATAATAAAACAAAGAAATGAAGCGTTAATTTTGTATATTATATTTTTTAGTCTTGGCTGAACTAAATACTAAAACAAAATAATCACAATTTATCTACACTCCAACAATAATAGGGCATTAAGAGCAAAATCCATCAAAATTGAATGATTTTACGTTATTGGTTTTCAGGAGGAATACAGCAAACCTAGAAACAATGTATAAAAAAAATAATATACATTGTGCAACCGACAAGAATCCTGAATTATTATTATACAATGATCGAAAGCAGTTATAACTTTCTACTTGTTTTCATGAGCACAAGTGATGCCACTTAGAATCACTGAAATACAACATTATATTGTAGTTAGTAATCATCAAATTATGTAGCCCTATGAAAATGAATGTTTAAATTAGAACATGAGTCAATTCATTACGGCGCTATTATAATACAAACATTTTTTTTAATATCTATAAAATAAAACACACTGTCTTAACATCAACTGAGCAGTTTTAGATATATATAAGAATCGGCTAACATGATCCTGTTTGAAAATAAACATTAATTTTATAAATATTTCCATGACAATCGTCAATTTTTTTGAATGAAGACAAATAATATGCTATATACCTTTGTGCATCAAGCCTTAATCCATGAATGTGGAAAATAATTGCTTGTGTAATCTTAGCTTTTATATGTTGTATTAATAGTTTCTTGATTTTTACTCAATCTATATGACAGTTAATCCCTCAGATGTGTTAGGCCAAGGTTATTATGTTACATAGAGTCATATTTTCTAAAATTCAATATGTGTTCTGCTCATGCATTGTGCCAGAATTGATTGTGCTAATCATTGTCTCTCTGGAGATCATTTACTTTTTGCCGGAGTATAAGTAAAGTACAATTTTTTTTATCAAAAGTGTCCTCTTACAACCGTTATAGGATAGTTTTGTAAGGACGAACAACAAATTATCCTCGGCTTCGCCTCGGACAATTTCTTGTTAGTCCCTACAAAACTATCCTATAACGGTTGTAAGAGGACACTTTTGATCAAAAACTAGTACTGTATCTATTACATAATGTGTAATGTGAAACATTAGCTGTAGCCTGTAACATCTGAAATATTACATAATGTGTAGAGTGAAACATTCTAACACGATTCGCGGATTAATCCAATACACAAAGAACGAACCGAACCATGTTTTATTGCCCCCATAAAACATACCTATCAAATTGGCTGTTTCTATTTACGCCCAGTATCACTTGACATATTTATGAATGAATGAACGTAAACTTTATAGTAAAATTTACTACGAGTCACGATGACAAGGCGAGTTGCACGAGAATCCAGTGTTACATCTATGACGCATCTATTTTTAGAAACTCCAATATACTCTAGAAACCAAGATTTATTCAAGCTTCTGATAATCAATCCATTTATATTTTTCATTTTATGAAATAGATACCATATACTTGTGTTATTAAAATTGTTTCAATGTTTAAATTGTGGTATTTCCTTCAGAAAATTACGAAGGTCGTTTTCATTAACGAGGGAGGTAATTGTACCAGCTAATAAGCCACTCAATTTCTTCGTGGAATTATGTTCAATGTCAAATGGAATGCGCGCAGTTAAATAGTGCGGGATATTATCGTAATTAGAATCGAAATAAAAACTCTGTTCTTGTATATTGTCGGTAAATAAAACACGGGCACTCGTTCGGATGCGGAAAATTAAATCACTCGTGCTACGCACTCGTGATTTAATTTTTACGCATCCGAACTCCTGCCCGTGTTTTATTCACCGACAATAAACGCGAACAGATTTTTATTTCTTAATTAGCTGTAGCCTGTAACACCTGAAATATTACATAATGTGTAGAGTGAAACATTAGCTGTAGCCTGCAACATCTGAAATATTACATAATGTGTAGCGTGAAACATAAGCTGTAGCCTGTAACATCTGAAATATTACATAATGTGTAGAGTGAAACATTAGCTGTAGCTTGCAACATCTGAAATATTACATAATGTCTAGAGTGAAACATTAGCTGTAGCCTGTAACACCTGAAATATTACATAATGTGTAGCATGAAACATAAGCTGTAGCCTGCAACATCTGAAATATTACATAATGTGTAGCGTGAAACATAAGCTGTAGCCTGTAACATCTGAAATATTACATAATGTCTAGAGTGAAACATTAGCTGTAGCCTGTAACACCTGAAATATTACATGTGTAGTGTGAAACATTAGCTGTAGCCTGCAACATCTGAAATATTACATAATGTGTAGCGTGAAACATAAGCTGTAGCCTGTAACATCTGAAATATTACATGTAAGTGTAGCGTGAAACATTAGCTGTAACACCTGAAATATTACATAATGTGTAGAGTGAAACATTAGCTGTAGCCTGTAACAACTGAAATATTACATAATGTGTAGCGTGAAACATAAGCTGTAGCCTGCAACATCTGAAATATTACATAATGTGTAGCGTGAAACATAAGCTGTAGCCTGTAACATCTGAAATATTACATAATGTGTAGAGTGAAACATTAGCTGTAGCCTGTAACACCTGAAATATTACATGTAAGTGTAGCGTGAAACATTAGCTGTAACACCTGAAATATTACATAATGTGTAGAGTGAAACATTAGCTGTAGCCTGTAACATCTGAAATATTACATAATGTGTAGTGTGAAACATTAGCTGTAGCTTGTAACATCTGAAATATTACATGTATGTGTAGAGTGAAACATTAGCTGTAGCTTGTAACATCTGAAATATTACATAATGTGTAGTGTGAAACATTAGCTGTAGCTTGTAACATCTGAAATATTACATAATGTGTAGCGTGAAACATTAGCTGTAACATCTGAAATATTACATAACGTGTAGTGTGAAACATTAGCTGTAGCTTGCAACATCTGAAATATTACATTAAGTGTAGCCTGTAACATCTGAAATATTACATAATGTGTAGAGTTAAACATTAGCTGTAGCCTGTTACATATGAAATATTACATAATGTGTAGCGTGAAACATTAGCTGTAGCCTGTAACATCTGAAATATTACATAATGTGTAGCGTGAAACACTAGCTGTAGCCTGTAACATCTGAAATATAAGATAATGTGTAGTGTGAACATTAGCTGTAGCCTGCAACATCTGAAATATTACATAATGTGTCGCATGAAACATTAGCTGTAGCCTGCAACATCTGAAATATTTCATAATGTGTCGCATGAAACATTAGCTGTAGCCTGCAACATCTGAAATATTTCATAATGTGTCGCATGAAACATTAGCTGTAGCTTGTAACATCTGAAATATTACATAATGTCTAGAGTGAAACATTAGCTGTAGCCAGTAACACCTGAAATATTACATGTGTAGCGTGAAACATTAGCTGTAGCCTGCAACATCTGAAATATTACATAATGTCTAGAGTGAAACATTAGCTGTAGCTTGCAACATCTGAAATATTACATAATGTCTAGAGTGAAACATTAGCTGTAGCTTGTAACATCTGAAATATTACATAATGTGTAGCGTGAAACATTAGCTGTAGCCTGCAACATCTGAAATATTACATAATGTCTAGAGTGAAACATTAGCTGTAGCTTGCAACGTCTGAAATATTACATAATGTCTAGAGTGAAACATTAGCTGTAGCTTGTAACATCTGAAATATTACATAATGTGTAGCGTGAAACATTAGCTGTAGCCTGTAACATCTGAAATATTACATAATGTGTAGCGTGAAACATTAGCTGTAGCCTGTAACATCTGAAATATTACATAATGTGTAGCATGAAACACTAGCTGCAGCCTGTAACATCTGAAATATTACATAATGTGTAGCGTGAAACACTAGCTGCAGCCTGCAACATCTGAAATATTACATAATGTGTAGCGTGAAACACTAGCTGTAGCCGGCAACATCTGAAATATTACATAATGTGTAGCGTGAAACATTAGCTGTAGCCTGCAACATCTGAAATATTACATAATGTCTAGAGTGAAACATTAGCTGTAGCCTGCAACATCTGAAATATTACATAATGTCTAGAGTGAAACATTAGCTGTAGCCTGCAACATCTGAAATATTACATGTGTAGCGTGAAACATAAGCTGTAGCCTGCAACATCTGAAATATTACATAATGTGTAGCGTGAAACATTAGCTGTAGTCTGCAACATCTGAAATATTACATAATGTCTAGAGTGAAACATTAGCTGTAGCCTGTAACACCTGAAATATTACATGTGTAGCGTGAAACATTAGCTGTAGCCTGCAACATCTGAAATATTACATAATGTCTAGAGTGAAACATTAGCTGTAGCTTGCAACATCTGAAATATTACATAATGTCTAGAGTGAAACATTAGCTGTAGCCTGTAACACCTGAAATATTACATGTGTAGCGTGAAACATTAGCTGTAGCCTGTAACATCTGCAATATTACATAATGTGTCGCATGAAACATTAGCTGTAGCCTGTAACATCTGAAATATCATATAATGTGTAGAGTGAAACATTAGCTGTAGCCTGTAACATCTGGAATATTACATAATGTGTAGAGTGAAACATTAGCTGTAGCCTGTAACATCTGAAATATTACATAATGTGTCGCATGAAACATTAGCTGTAGCCTGTAACATCTGAAATATTACATAATGTGTAGAGTGAAACATTAGCTGTAGCCTGTAACATCTGAAATATTACATAATGTGTCGCATGAAACATTAGCTGTAGCCTGTAACATCTGAAATATTACATAATGTGTAGAGTGAAACATTAGCTGTAGCCTGTAACATCTGAAATATTACATAATGTGTAGCGTGAAACATTAGCTGTAGCCTGTAACATCTGAAATATTACATAATGTGTAGCGTGAAACATTAGCTGTAGCCTGTAACATCTGAAATATTACATAATGTGTAGTAAGAAACATTAGCTGTAGCCTGTAACATCTGAAATATTACATAATGTGTAGTGTGAAACATTAGCTGTAGCTTGTAACATATGAAATATTACATAATGTGTCGCATGAAACATTAGCTGTAGCTTGCAACATCTGAAATATTACATAATGTGTAGTGTGAAACATTAGCTGTAGCTTGCAACATCTGAAATATTACATAATGTGTAGAGTGAAACATTAGCTGTAGCTTGCAACATCTGAAATATTACATAATGTGTAGAGTGAAACATTAGCTGTAGCCTGTAACATCTGAAATATTACATAATGTGTAGAGTGAAACATTAGCTGTAGCTTGCAACATCTGAAATATTACATAATGTGTAGAGTGAAACATTAGCTGTAGCTTGTAACATCTGAAATATTACATAATGTGTAGAGGGAAACGTTTGGTACAACCAACAAGGGGTGAATATATCAATTATGCCAGATAACTAGAATTCAATGATTTCTGAATATTAATATCGACCAAAGCATAGATGTAAATTTTTATAATTTGTTAAATCATCTCAGTTGACTTATCCAATGAATGTTTGTGTATATCATCCTGGTCCGTTTACATGAAACAATAATAACTTGTCAAACTGAAAGCAATAGCCACAATTAAATGACCCAACTTCATAATAAAGGGACTTTCTTGAAATGTTAATGAACCCTAAAAATTGATTTTTTCTCAAAATCTATGAAAGTTAAAACCCAACAAAAATGGATCATTCTTCTTTACCTGTGACTTTCCCAGTCCTGGATCACCAACTATCAATAGATGAGGATCTCCTCTCACAGGGATTCTATTCTGTAAAATATATTATTAACAATATAATGTGACAGTTATGGTTTAATTAATTCACATGCTTACAGTGAGTTGTCTAATATGCAAATTAGAAACTCTGTGGACTGTAATCTGTGGAAATGTTGAGTATATAAGGTAATAAACCACCATTGATGGGTGAGCTGCTTTTCCATCGATTGGATTTGTTGACCAAGAGTCTGAGCATGTTACAATATCTTTGAAACCGGGGGATAAATCAGTTTTAGTCCTATAAACATTGTTTAGTCTGCTTGCAGGTTTCCCTTGCTCTACACATAATAAAACATATTTGCCACAGACATTTGGAGGGCAAACTGTTGTAAACTCGCAGGGGACTTATAAATAAATGACATGCACCAAAGAGTAGTAAATAGATGTTTAAGGAGGTCTCCGTGTGGAGGCACCAGAAATACACATGGTTTGGATATCTCTGCATTACACTGAGGTCACAGCTGTTGATCACAAAATAATTTATCAATTTCAAAAGCCTATTACCTAGAAAGCCATTGAAAACTGGAGAGCATGCAACTACTTTCTGGTATAAAGCTGTGAATGATGTTTTAATAAAGGTAGAAAGCAATTTTAATTCAGTAATTAAAGTATTCAATGAAATTATTTCATTCAGCTATTCACACAATGACACTCTGACGGTGTGTATTTATATCATTGAAAGAACAGAAGTATAGAGTGTACACAAACTTCACATTTACGATTAAATCAATATTAGCTCCACGTGACTGAATACATTAGCGTGCAAAATATATAACAGATCTATATTTGTATTGAAGTAGCTTAACTTCACAATTTTTCACTTTATTCATGTAAAACAAATGCACAAACGATTCTATTTCCATGACAATGTATTCATAAGTGTGAACATTTAATATTGTTTCTAAAATCATTTGTTTAATTTTATGTTTATTTCAGTATGTGATATATTAAAGATTTATAAAATTGAGGTGAGGTTTGAAACGTGCATTTTGTAAAGTGTGTTGACAGTTTTCACCATTACTAGGGGTATATAAATTTAAATCCATACAAACACTCATGCATACCTGGTGTTGTCTAACATACACAAGTGTTGGGATGCGTTGTCCTGGGACATGTATAAGTGGGCACCCTAATTTGATAAATGTGCCAGTGAGGGGGGTGGGGGCACATTTATTGCATTTTTCCCAACATTTAAAGCAATGAAATGTTTAATGGTGCAACTAACAGTGTAGTCATGATGGTAACAAGTATGCAAAGTATCGATGCAATATGACATTATACTTTGACAGGGCCAAGTTATTTAAGCCACAATTATGTTTTAGAAAGTGCCACCCTAGGAACATTCCTGTGAAGTTAAAATAGACGAAGTTGGTTCTCGAGTAGAAGATTTTTAAAGATAATACCATTTTGCATGGAATTGCATCCTTAGTAGTGATCAATGCCAGGAACAGACCTGTCAATTTTTATCACAAGTGGTTTGAAAGATGTTGCTAGAACAATGTGTGGATGACATCTGCAGGCAATTCTAATGCTCACCCTGAGCAAAAAGTACAAACATGTTCATACCTTATCATTTGCAAATTTCTGAGTTCCACCAAACAGTCCGAGCACTAACCCAGCCTTTACCAGCTCATGTCCATATATACTAGGGCACAGAGAACTAAAACAGTTGTAAAAGTAACAGATTGTTATTCATTGCTCGCAATAAGTCATACAAGTTGAAGTGTAAAGTCTCCGAACAAGTAATACATTGACTGGAAATCATGGATGGTTTTGCTTGCAATAAGTCACACAGTGACTACAAATAACTGATGCTTTTGCATACAATAAGTCACACAAGTGGAAATGTATAGTCTCCCAGTAAGAGGTATCATAACGGGAAATCCCAGTTGCTTTTGCTCCCAATAAATCAATCATACAAGTTAAAAGGAATAATCTCCCAATAAGTCATACACAAACTAGGTATCACAAATGCTTGTACTCGCAATAAGTCATACAAGTTGAAATATATAGTCTTCCACAAAGTCATACAGTGACCACAGGCACCCGTCATGTTATGCCCCCCCCAGACAACCCCCCCCCTCCCCCGGTAGACCCCAATACTACACAGGTACCACCACAAACCCAAAATATACAATCCTAGCACATATTTTATACATATCACACCAAATAAAATTGTTTTCAACAAAATATATCATCTCATACTATACCACATAACATGACGATTGCCTGTGACAGTGACTGGAAATCACAAATGCTTTTGCTCTCCAATAATACATAGAAGTTGAAATATATACTGGTAGTCTTCAAATAAGAAGGGACCCAAAATCACAGATGGTTTTCAGTGTTTCATTTTGGTTTTGAAAACTATGAGTCCCTTTCCATTGAACCTAGAAAATCAATGAGTCCCACTATGTAAAAATAATGTATTTTCAAAATTTAATGAGTCTCCAGCAGATTTTGTGAGTCAGGGACTCGGGATGCGCTCCAAAATGAATCACTGGGTTTTGGTCACAATAGGTAATACAAATTTAGTCTCGCTATAATTTGTACAGTGATTAAGTTTACTAACCTATAATTTGTACAGTGATTAAGTTTACTAACCTATATGTTGTACAGTGATGAGGTTTACTTACCCAACAAGAAGTCTGAATAGATGTTCCTCACTTTGAATAGTCTCTATACCATATAATTCCTTCATGGTAAAATCCATAGCTAGTCCTTCACTACTGGTTTTATTGCCCTTGGTATTACTGACAGAGTTAGCATGAACATACAACAGGAACATACACTTATCCTTGTTCTTGCCACGCCCTGATAAAGAAATGTTTGACTAACAAAATATCACTAGAAATTAATATTCAAATATGTATGTCACCTTAAACTGGCAGAGTCCCTAAGATTTTGACCTTTAACCAGCTGACAAAAAAGTACAATTTCCGTCACAATGGGGTTCATCTGCCAGTCATCCCAAACCCCTACCAAATTTTAGGACATCAAACACCGTTCTTTTAACATCCATTGGACATGGTTTGGACTACCAACAATGAACCAGAAGCAAAATGTCTGCAACTATTTTTGGATGACTTTGATTATGTTGAGGTTTGATTCATACATATATAAGAGTTTGTGTATAGATTTCTGGATTTATTTTGTTTATGTAGGCCTGGTAAGGGAAAATAAGTATACATACCTTCATCGACACTGTTCACTTTGACAACACCAGATACAGTAACAATATCCCCAGGAACACAACTGTCGACTAAAATACAAGATTTATTCATTAAACAAATAACTCTTTTAGACCAAAGCTTAATGCTAAGTACACCATACAAGAAACATAAAATGGACCACTGGGTAGATTCAACCCATGAAATTCATAAAGGGCAATAACTCAAACACTCCAGACAATGTGGATAACAATAAGAGGTAACACCAATTTAGTTGAAGCTTCATTGAAATCCAAGCAAAGATTTAGAAGACAAACTTTGTGGCATTCACACAAGCAAACATCTAAGATAAAAACCAACTTCTCCTCTGCTAAGTGTGAAAGACAAAATTCACAAGCAATGTTACAGATGTTCAATATGAGTGCACCTACCTAAATCATGTGTAAGTTCACAATCAATGGTACGAGGAATTCTACCGGCTTCTTTCTGATCATCACCCATGATTTCCTGAAGTCTGAAACATACATCTTATATCGACAAATACTGTAAAATAATTAATTTTCGAAATGGCCTTTTTTACCAAAACCAGGAAATTTTGTTCCATTGAAATTAAATGATTTTACAGTACATGGTATGATAGTTTAGCTATTGATTAGAAACACATTACATTGAGCTACCAACCAAAAGGTTGATTGAAATGAGCAAAACAATACAGATCTAATTCTTTGAAGGGGAGAGTTGGTATAATATATGTTTCATACCTATTTTTATAGCAAATTAATACGGAAGAAAACGTGTGCAGTCTTTGCATTGAAGTACTATGGCCACTAGCTAGATTTTTTTAACTAGCGTGACTAAACCAATGCTATTGTCTTAACTAACCCAAATTTAACTCCATCAGCCCTGGGTTAGCATGAAGTATGACAATGTTATATTTTACCTTATAGTCTGCCAATCTATCGTCTCAGTAAGGTTGGAACTTCTCAGAGGTTGAAATATCTTCCCTCGACAATCTGCAGATAGACACTGAAACAAAGATGACATGTTTGTAAATCATGAACACCTTCATCATGCAGTCATCTCGTCTTTTAACATTTAAAGCAACTTTGACCTTGACATTTGATCTGATGACCTTAAAATCAGTAGAGTTATATATCTAGATGATTGCCATCACAACGTTTGAGGAGTCTAGATTTAACTGATAGTGTTACACCAACAAATACTTGGATCAAACAATCAAGTTTTTAAACAAAGGTGTTTATACATTTCAACAGACGGAAGATTGAGTAGAACTTTTTTCATTCTGACAAAATGATGGTGTATTCATACAAAGTAGATGTGCAAACAGGTACCGCTAAATGACTCAAACTATTTTCTGAGTATGAAAGTAGTTTAAAGGTCTACTGTAGTTTGAAAACCAACTTTTGATAGTTGAGGCAATCAGGACTCAAATTTCCCTTTTTGGTCACTTGCAAATTTTAGGAAGTAGCTTTTTTTTACTACTCTAGTCTGAAGTAAGTCCTTCAATTAAAAAGTTACAATATCCTGTATTATACCAATATGAGATTGTTAGAGCTATTATTTGTAGACCTGTAGTACATCTGTCAGTGTTTCAGGAAGATGTTAAGTTGTGTGAGTCATTTACGACCACTTATAACAGAAATGTGAGGTATATTGCCGGGAATTTCAAATATAGTGGATTCCCTGGAAACTCATTTGATGGCATCATATTCATCTGAGACTGTGAAAATTATTTGTCCTTGGAAAAAGCAGCATTTTTTTACTGGCATTTTGGGGAAATTATATACATTTAGCAAGTTAGCAAGTATTTTAAAATAACAGCTCATACAACGTACAATGTGAAAATAAAATGTTTACTCACATTGGTGGGTACAATATATTTCCCATCTGGTAAATTAATAGTCTACAAAATAAGAATATGAGTATTAATAATACACATTAATACTCAATTACAACAAGTAAAACTGGTCCACATAAGTATTTTAAAACACATAGACATGGCAATCGAAACGTCTGAGTGAATTGTAGAATGTTTATACAAAACAGAAAATGTTTGTGAAATAGGTATGCTTCCATGACGGTCAAATAGTCATTTAGATCAGTGACCTTGACTTAAGGTATATCAACCCAACAATCAATAGGACTACTTCAGTTTTAGAGAGGGCTTTATTACAGAGAACCCTGCTAACAGTCATTTACAGCCAGGTCAGGATTAACCTTAAATACCAAGTTGGACGATATTCTAGATCAACCCCAAATTATTTGTTTATTGATCAGAAAACAACAGATTTACAAACCAACAAGCAGACATGTGCAAAGCAATAAACTCCTGCTTCTTCAAACTTGATATTAGTTGTAAATTATTCCAGGAAGTCCAATTATGGAGAAATTCAAAGAAAGCAGATACAAGTACAACAATCTACTGGGAGTGGTAACTAGTACTTTTCACTCTCCGTATTTTGATACGGCTGGAAAATGCCTACGATATTATTTACCTGTATACTGGAGCAGGTGTTACATTCAAATGCTAGCACGGTACACTGTGGTTTAATGTTGCTGACTCGAACAACAGTACCTTTCACAGCAACAAACTTTCCTGAAAAAATGAACAACAATGAGTACCCTAATTATTCCACTAAAGCTGTTGTAATACTGCATACTAAGAACTAACACAATAAGTATGTAAATCTACAGCCAAAATTCAACACATCTGGAAATAATACTTTTACCAAGTCACTTCAGTCATAATGTTTTCGTCTCTGGCTATAATATTGTTTGAAACCAAATCATTGAAATTGCATTCAGAATTTCTACATTTTAGATTCAAGTTTCCCTAGTTGGCTAGAAAAGATAATTATTATATCATGAAAAAAGTCAATATATTTTCCACTGCTCAATTACGATATGCAAAATAACCCCACAATGCTGCACCTTATCAAGGGGTATGAATGGGTATAGCTTGGCCAATTTGACACGAGCCTGACCTTTTCATTAGCATAATTTAACAGTCCATATATTAATAATTACCTACGTTTACAACACCGATTGTATCTTTTCATAATCGGGGAGTATCACGAAGACGCTAGAGATGTAATACAAACACAAATTTGAAATACCGATATCACACATTTTCTTGCGGAAATTGATATATTCAAAGCTAAAACCTCGTAATATATTCTTGCATAAAGGTCAAGCTCAGGTCAAAATAGCCAAGCTATACCTGAATGGGTAAAAAAACTAATGTGTAACAGCAGACTTATGCCTGAACAATACTCATGAATAAACAAAGAAAATCTGGTTCTTAACATCCATTAAACACATTAAACAGAAAACTAAACTGACAGAGTTCATACCATAATAGTTAGCTTTGAGAGTTTTGAGTGCTATAGGAGTGGCAAAGTTGAGTATTCTGGCATGTATAAGAGACACATGATAATCTTCTGGTGTGATTTCTGTACCCGCCTCTGTAGCTTCTCTCGCTTCACGGAGTCTACGATGACTGATATGCTGTAATATAACATAACTAGACATTACCTGGAGAATGAATAGTACATGACAAGTCCTAAACATGAAATCAGTGATGCAAAATCCCATAATAACAAGTCCTAAACACTGATAAAACAACACATAACAAGTCCTAAACACTGATAAAACAACACATAACAAGTCCTAAACATTGATAAAACAACACATGACAAGTCCTAAACATTGATTAAAACAACACATGACAAGTCCTAAACATTGATAAAACAACACATGACAAGTCCTAAACATTGATAAAACAACACATGACAAGTCCTAAACATTGATGAAACAGCACATGACAAGTCCTAAACATTGATAAAACAACACATGACAAGTCCTAAACATTGATAAAACAACACATGACAAGTCCTAAACATTGATTAAAACAACACATGACAAGTCCTAAACATTGATTAAAACAACACATGACAAGTCCTAAACATTGATTAAAACAACACATGACAAGTCCTAAACATTGATAAAAACAACACATGACAAGTCCTAAACATTGATAAAACAACACATGACAAGTCCTAAACATTGATTAAACAACACATGACAAGTCCTAAACATTGATAAAACAACACATGACAAGTCCTAAACATTGATAAAACAACACATGACAAGTCCTAAACATTGATAAAAACAACACATGACAAGTCCTAAACATTGATAAAACAACACATGACAAGTCCTAAACATTGATAAAACAACACATGGCAAGTCCTAAAAATTGATTAAACAACATATGACAAGTCCTAAACATTGATAAAGCAACACATGACAAGTCCTTAACATTGATAAAACAGCACATAACAAGTCCTAAACATTGATATAACAACAAATGACAAGTCCTAAACATTGATAAAACAACGCATAACAAGTCCTAAACATTGATAAAACAACGCATAACAAGTCCTAAACATTGATAAAAAAACACATAACAAGTCCTAAACATTGATAAAACAACATATAAAAGTCCTAAACATTGATAAAACAACACATGACAAGTCCTAAACATTGATAAAACAACACATGCCAAGTCTTAAACATTGATAAAACAACACATAACAAGTCCTAAAAATTGATAAAACAACACATGACAAGTCCTAAACATTGATAAAACAACACATGACAAGTCCTAAACATGATTTTTATACATAAGTGTTAATGGAGATCTTACCTGGTGCATGGCTAGTCCTAAACATGATAATACAGTCTGTGGGGAATCCTTCAGACTGATTTGTAAATCTGGTAAACTCTCATTTATATCTGAAATACAAACACATGTTTTTCATTTTTAGCTCATGAGAAGAATGCTACACAATGCCACCTTCACTTGTCTTCTAACTAAATATACCACAGTGGGATATGGATTGAGAATATATTAGTACTCATTAGACACTTCCAGTGACTTGTAAAAGGTTATACAGGGTACTAACAAAGCCATCAGTATTTGTTGATAAATCCCTCAAGTTATTCAAATGCAAGCAGCTATGGATTTTGTTGTACTTTTTCTATATAATAATGTGAACCTACTTGAATCAGACATCAGTTCCTTGGAGTCGACAGTAAAACTTCCTTTTAATTCTATATCATCCTGTAAAATAATAATCATACAGAGGTAACTAGAACTTTAACATAACTAGAAATTAGGGCTGTAACGGTATAACGCGGTACACGAAAGACCGCGGACTTCAGTCCCACACGGTTCACGGTACAAGAGTTGCAAATTTCGGTACGGTTCGGTATAAGCTTTTTTATGATCAAAATAATAATCAGAGAACTAAAATGTCCGAAAGCGCTCTTATTATGTATAATTACCATGCATCACTTGTTTTAATTGTATTAAGATATGCCTCATATTGTCGAAATTCATTTAAAATAGTTGATAGCCACATAATAATTGCTGTTGTAGAATCGACAAATTCATAATCACTTAAAAATAGTAGTATTTAAGCTGCTGTTAGAGAATATTGTATCATACCGAAATATACCGAACCGTTAGAAAAATTGACGGTACGTATCATATCGTGAGGTGAGCGTACCGTTACGGCCCTACTAGAAATGTGTCTATGGCACATGGGTGCCCCATTGGAATATATAGTAAACATATTGGAATATAGAGTAAACGTAACAAAGGGCCATTACTCAGGAAAAGTGTATACATTTACAGTCAATTATACATTAAGGTTGTAAGTGTGTGAAAGTTTGAAGAAATTCCGCACAATGGTTTGTGAGGAGTTTTAGACACAAAATTTGCATTACATACTAACAGCACCAATACTATATAGCTGACACATATAAATATAAACAGTGTTTGAAATAATAGTTATTACTTGTAAGTTTTAGTTAAACACATCCAAAACAGTATTTGTGTATTAACCAAGATAAATGCTGGTTGAAAATTGTAGGGAATGAATCGCAAAGATAACTTACAAAATTATATGTCTGCAACCAACTCAACAAATACTTTTCAAAAGATTGTGTCATCAGTACAGATGTAGCATGCTCACTGTATGCTGAAGTGAATAGAGAATATGCAAGTATTATTTAAAGCAATAGTTCCAAATGTTTTGCTTGGTTTGAAAATTTTGTTGATTGATTTCATATCATATTTTTTTAGCTAAAATGCCTATATATGCACATAGTTTAAAAGGTAACTTGCCCTTCATTCAGAATCTTTAGGGTCAAATGCATAGGGATATCAATATAGATAAACATTATTGATTTTCTGGATTTTGAGATAACTCCATTATTATGCGCCACAAATGATGAGTTATAGACGGAAGTCCATACTGCTTCAACAAGTTCATACAGGAACATGAGAGTCTATCGTCTATTCTATTCTGCATGAAAAGGTTCAATAATTAGTATAAACATTAGCATTGAATCGTAAAGTTTGAGGCATGAGAGAAGTGAATTGATATTTCAGGGGTCAATAAAAGTCGGGAAACAGTAATGCAGGAGATTTATGCTAGATAGTGGTCAAACAGACCTTGACCTTAATATCCATATACACTTACTTTCATCAGGAAAATACAATTTCCATCCATGGTAAGGAGAAGCAACATCTAGTTTTGTCTGAGTCATGCGAGGTCGATGTTGATTAGGTTGTGGGTCCGGCATCATATTCCCGCCCCTGTTACCACCACCTCGACCACCTGAAATTAGCATACATACATGTACATACTGCTTTCATGAACATGCTTTGGTAGAAAAATAAATACAGAATTTAGATACCTACTAAATAATAAATACAAAACTTATTCAGTTACTAAAGTAGCTTTAATCAATGACTAAACTAATAAATATGCCTAAGTACTGCCATTCATCAGCAGACTTATATTTGAAATCTTTTCATTCAAGATACAGTAGGCCATTCAAGTTTGAAATATTATAATATAATCATTACAATGTATATATGACAGAAAAGATAAAAAGAGACAACTAGCGAAATTTCCTGTTTTAGCTTCATTGTCTAAATACTGTTTGACTGTTTAAAGAAGTAAATATATTGCCTCGATTCCCATAATTATTAAAATACTGTCCACGACCCCTCCAACGACCTCTCCAACCGCCTCTTCCTCCACGCCAACCTTGACCTCTGCCTCCTTGGTTGCCACCACGTTGCCAACTTGTATTACTGGTCTGGCTCATAGTAACTGAAACCATGATAAAGAGCAGTAACATTATAACAGCAATACTATACTAATAGCTTGACTTTTGGTCAGCATAAGACCTAAATTACCGTAATTTCGGTCTTTTGCATTAGCAATAGGCACCAAAATTTAAAAAAACATGAACAAAATTTTGTTTTAATCACATTATAAACTATAGTTTTATTTAACTGAATTTTTATTCAAAAACTTAACTTATAACTGTTATCAGTTTATAAAATAAATTGAGCGAAACGACTAGGTGTGAAATATATTGGGTCGAAAAATTTAGGGACGAAACAATTTGATGAGCTCGCAATTGTCACGGAATTGCTGCCATCATATTAGTCAAACAATCTCGACTTAGAGTTGCCACATCTAAGTCAAGACCCATTATGCGCTTAACTGATCAGTTTTTGAGTTTCATAAATTTTGCTGTTTACGCCAAATTTGGGCAGTTTTCGGCTATTAACATGTAAAATGTAATAAAACTAGACGAATGACACAGAATACCTGGTAAAATTGGTCGTTATTATCGTTTAATCGATAATTAAATCAGCACGTGTAATTTCCGAAAATCCAAATGTAAACATAACTGTGAGTATCCGGTACGCGTATACCGCCCGTACAGCCCGTACAGATGAGCGCAACACGTGTGTGATTCATATGCTAACGTTGTGCGAATCGCTAAGCGAGCAGTAAAATTCATTTAACTTATCGTATTCTGTTCATAAGTCATTAACTATCAGTTTACAAGAAAAATCAGCTCGATTTGTCAACAATTCTTCGTTAATTTTTCGTTTTTAGTTTCACCCGAGCGAGCTCAGTGTAATTGGTTTCACGCGTACCAGTGTACATCACTGTGAAAACCAAATAGTGCCGAAGATCTCCCAGCATCCTCCATTGTTCTAGAAACTCATTCCATCGAGTATTCTGATTGGTCGATATGGGAATGCGATCTGCATATCAACAACAAATAGCTGTGTAGTGGAATTTAAAAGTGCGACCTCGTCGTGTTAAAATTGTCGGACAAACGAACCACTGAGTGTTTTATGGATGTTTTTGGTGCAGATAACGAGAAAAAGGGTTGATCTTCGTGGACATGCTATATATTTCATGGTATTTACAACTTTTCATTCACCTTTTCAAGTTGCGCCAAAAATTTGATCGCAAAGCCCCCCATAAATATGACACTTTCATCCACATCTGCGGTGGAGATAGAGGTCAGAAATTAAAAAATCTCCTAGCAGATTGCCCCACATCTACCATCATATACATTTAATGTGCACATTGAAGGTAGGATGAAAAAGTAATATAAAGATATAAATAGTTATGACAATCCTTACAGTATTTTAGAACTGGAAGTTTTATACTGCTCCTGTTTTCTTTGGCAGGCGATTAGACTTTTATTTTGACATTTCGCGCCAAGATACCTTTCCTCCAATTAGAGAGTCTCGAAATCGATGAACCCAAAGTTGTTCTTCTACCGACAAGGAAATATCCTTTGCGTTTCATAAAACGGCGCATGAGAACAACAATACCGTGAAATTCTAATTACTGACATTGATGAGATTCTCTTGTATCTATGAAATGTAAAGACAGCACAGTTATTATTGAATGAATGACATGCTTATGTGTTCATCGAGGTGTGTAAATGTGACGTCATCATTAAGGAGAATCGCTGTCATCAAATCGCACCTTACTTCATTAACTGAGGATATGGCTTCAAAGAAAGACTATACAGCAGGCATCATAGGTTAGTTGTATAATCAGAGAATATCCTTGTTAGGTTGCGTTATATTCATCTGATTATGTATATTCATATTAATCGGTTGTCCTTTGCTTTGAATTTTATTGTGCAATATTTGATCGACCTACTTATAGTTGATGAAATTGAATCTTGTAATTGCCTGATTAGCATATAGAGTGAGTGGACCAGTGCTCGGTCAAAAAGTGTACATTTTCCAAGTTAAAACACACACAGATAATAAAATGCAATAAAGTAACACTTTAAAATAATGATCAAGTCTTCTCCCACGATATTATAAACAAAGCGTCCACATTGACACTGATTATAGAATAAATCAGGTGCGGTGAAGGTATGGATCAAACAGATGCAAAATTGATTATGATGGAACCAGTGCTCGGTAAGTGGTCTGTATTTAAGCTCATATATATAATTTTATAATAATCGCTAAAAACTGTTTGTTTAATATATCAACTGATAGAATGTCACATAAAAACATATATATCTGCTGGTGATAAAGGCTAATTGTACCAAATAATTGCTTTACTACCACTCACCTTTCCACGTCTTGTTGAATGGCAACGTTATTACCAGTAATGTGTGAGGTTAAGCATTAAATAACTGATTATGATTCATTTCGGCATCATATGAATGAAAAACTATTATAGATTCCAACCAAAACATACAAACAAATGAAATAGGTGTTAGCATATAATTTTTACCGCACTTATTTTATCCAATAGCATGTATAACATCTGTCGTCTGCAAAATTATTTTTTTAAATGCGAGAAGACGAAATGCTGGTGTTATTAGGTGATGAAGGATTGTAATAAACAAATTTTTTTTAAAAAAATGACTAACAACCTTAATTTTCATTTGATTTAACATAACAATCGAACTGACCGAGCACTGGGCTGACCAAGCATTGGTCCCTTCACTCTAGTCCAACCTTTAGATAGTGCTAATGTTAGACTAGATACGTATGTTTCACGGTATGTTATGTTGCAATAACGTGGTGAAGCATAGTGATACTACGAAACATACAAGTTTAAATGGCTACGACCCCGTGAGTGGTTTGACATGAATTGAAGGTATATATATAGATGGATAATTTTAGGTTAGAAATAAGTCGAACCTAGATATGCTTGCTGTCTCCTGTGAACTTCTCCAACTACGGAATGTACGTTGTTCACTCTATAACATTGTATTTGTTCAACTAAGTCCAACCTAGGATAAAAAACCATCTACATCGTAAGTTACATTTAATATGGTGAGCAAGATACTTGCTCTGTTCATGAGTCTTGATTACTAAATAAAAAAATACTGTAAAATCATTAATATTCAAGGGGGATTAAATTTCACGGATGCTTTCAACAATGAAATTAAGTCCCCTTAAATGTTAAGAATTTCTATAGTTTATGACTTAGAAGATAAGATATCTTTGAAATTATGTCCCCACGAAATGGTCTTATTTACCAAAACCGGAACATTTTGTCTCATTGAAATTCAATGATTTTACAGTAAGTACATTTGCATATATTTCAGTAATTGGTGATGAGATATTGAAGGGACAAGTTGCAGATACTAATACACATTTCATGACCAAACATTTGTTCTCTTGGGGAGTCAAGGTGAAAAGGGTATGTACTATGACTTCTGTCATGCTTTCATGTGCATTGAAGATCAACATATTTGGTAAATGTTTACAAATCAAGGAAATAAATTGGTTTGTCTGTCCATTTGAATTATGTCTGTTGGTATAGAACATTATGGTTTCCATCCAATAATGCATACACCTATGATCCTCAATCATTATAAAAAGGTTTCTGATAATCATGTTGATGATGTCACAGTAAATGCGCTTTCTGTATTCGTGGTTAAAATAGTGACATGGGAATTATCAAAATAACAAAGTTTGATGAAATTTCCTATTGATTAAATTTTGGCCTAAAAAGGCCAAAGCTTTTAATATTTCTCTTTGCAAAGTGTTCTAACCTTTTGACTAGCAGAAATATTCACTTTAATATCAGAATGTGTCATTTCATCTCCTCTTGTCTGCATATAATTATGTATACAAATGTTTATATTTCAGATATCGTTCATTCCAGATGATCTAGAAAGTATTGCTAAAGAAGTATCAGAGTTTTCATCCAAGTATATGTATGTGTTCACGTCTGGTGGTGTCGGTCCAACGCATGATGATCTCACGTTTGAAGGTGTGTGTGTTGTTTGTTTGCATACATGCCAGATCTCCTGCATTTGAGACTCTACTCCCATATGATTTTAGGCACATTGATTAAATCTCCTGTATTTCTTGGTATACTGAAACCTTGGCATTTTGTGTTTGCATGATGAAAATGATAACACATATTAATTGAAATAGCTTTGTGAAGCATGCATGGTAATGTCCTACAAGTAAAATAGGTGAAAACTGCATTTTAAGTTAATTTAATTAAATTTAAAGTTTGAGCAAGAAAAATCTCCTGCATTTCATTGAAATCTCCTGCATTTCGATCACCAATAGCTCAGTGGTTAGCTTGTCGTCTAATCTATTGACCCTTGGTCAAAAGCGGGTGATGCATGTCATATTTCAGCAGAAAGCGGACTTGTAAATGAAGGCTAAGCTTGGCATTTAAAAACAAAGCTTTGTCCTCAATCCTGGTCAATATAAAAATATATTTTCCAAAATCATGTTATGATTCACTTAATTAATATTCCTTGTTTCACCATTATTTGCAGGTGTAGGAAAAGCATTTGATGAGCCTATAGAACCCAATCCCCATCTTGTTGAACTGTGTACTAAATACTTCGGTACAAGTGACCTTAATTCACCCAAAATGAAAATGGCCAAGGTAAGTGATTCAATATGCCACATTTCCTTGAATATCGCCCATACTAAAAGTATGTTTGCCATATTTGTTATGGATATGTTAGCTCTGACCTGTGTCTAAAAGGGGGTTATGTTATTGTTTGTTTTATTGCTGATTGATTTGGTGAAACTATGTTTTTACCTTTCATTCAGTGCTGATACATTTTGAGCTTTTAGCACACCTACCACTGTGAGTCCATATATACACAGTTTGCACACATCTGCTATACCACAATGCCCATTCTATTATGTTATAGTATATTTGATGTATCTGATGTCAGGACTAGTGTCTGTTACCAATTATTTTCCAATAACCTTTTTGGAAATAGAGTACAAATGTATACTGTAGGTTGGTAGTAACAGGGTATATTGAGTGAAAGACTTAAGAGCTATGAATAAAACCATTGTCCGATTTTATAAGACTTGTTGTTTGATTCATAAACTCATTTTACATGTTTGTATAGGTACCTAAATCAGCGAGATTGATCTATGGTGAGGATGTATCCACAGGGAAGAAAACAAGATATCCACTAGTTAATGTAAGGAATACATACATGTTTCCTGGTGTACCTTCTATACTAGAAAATGCATTCCCTTTACTCAAGGTGAGTATCTATATAAGCTTGTGTTACCTGAATTTCTGATATTAAATAATTGGTTAGCAGATTGGTAAGTAAAATGTGAAAACTATATACTGTACATGTTTAAGAATAGATAATAACCTCCCTTGAAAATTTCTTCACTTACCAATTACTAGGTCACAAACCACTAAATAAATTTGTTCTTTAGCTCAATGTAAAGTTACAATAGTCAGTCCCAGGTTGATACATGTTAAAGTCTATGGCCAGGTGGCAGACATATATCAATGAAAAGAAGGGGCTACCAGCTTTAAGAAAATACAAAAAAAACAGGGGGTCACGTATCATATAAGAAAAATTTTGTCCGTCCAACGCGGTGAACATATTTTTACAAGCGCGCGGACCGACCAAATCCGGGTTTTACCCTACCCTACTTTCGCTTTGGTATTTTGGCCAAAATCTCAAAGTAAAATAAAACAGTTTCAATACATCACATACATGTATACAATGCCTGTAAACCCAATTAGATGATTCCAGTTCCACCTTGTCAAAGCATACTACCATTTAAACACAATCACAAGTTTATTTAGGGACTATTTGAGTGTATCCTATTTTGGTTCGCGGAGGCATTTAGTGGTTTGTAACCTACTAGTAACTCAGATAATTTCTGCCATGAGCAAGTATGTTAGTCACTACATTATCTAGACAGGCTCATAATATGTTAATTCTTGTAATACCGGCACATATTTTTCACAGGATCATTTCAAAAATCCAGATGTACAAATACAAACCAGAGAGATGTTTATACAGTTAGATGAAATGTCTATAACTCCAGTACTGAATGATGCAGATGCTAAATATAAACATCATGTGACATTAGGATCATACCCAGATTTTATCAACAGGTATGTTACGCCACAGTTAATTTTAAAGTTTTAAGGTTTTTGGGAAATTCTTTAAAATTAGTGTCTGGAGGAGGAGATAATTCTGCCAATAATTCGTCAGTCACTCAAATGCAATTGAGCGACCCTGTGACCTTTTGTTATTTTCCCTTAAACCTATAACTAAAAAATTATGAAACTAGTATTTAAATTTGCTATAAACGGCTGTCATCTAGGTTGTGTAATTTCTGTGATGTACTAATGTTAGTTTAGGTTTTAAGTAAATTCTGTTTGAAGTTACAGTAAAATTTTCGAGCATCGATATGACGAGCACCCGGCCTATCTTGAGCAAATTTTAAAATAATATCTGTTTGTATTTACATGTCCTTTTGTTATTTCGAGTACCCTGTTTATCTCGAGCATTTTACCTGTCCCGATTACTCCTGGAGATAACGAAGTTTTACTGTATTAATGATGCGAAATCTGATACCAGTCCACGCAAATGTTGGCTAGTACTGTTCCATCACAATTGAGTCTATTTAGTGCAAAAACTGTATACTTTTGCTCAAATTATTCAGATGAATGAATAGTACTTGTTTTCAGCTTGAGCATTGTGGATATCTTGTTAACATCTGTCTCAGAATGAAACAGTTGCAGTTGGCTTTAACTTTCTGTTGACAGATTTCTTCTTTCACTTTTAGCTGAAAACTAAGTCACATACCATGTTGTAAGTCCTCACTAATTATGAAGTATTATACTTTAAGCTACTATAAGGTGAAGCTAACATTGGAATCAGAGAAGAAAGATGTACTGGAAGAATGCTCCAAGTATCTGGTAGATAATCTACCTAAAGGTAAGTGTGTGTGTGTATGTCATAGGTCTACATTTAGGATTTGTGTGCATGTTATGCTTCTTTCTCAACTCCCATCTTCATTTTATAGCTTCCCTTATTCAAATGTTAAAACATTATTTATTTTGCATTCAGTAATGTTTCGCATTTTAATGGAACTGAGTCAGGGGTTTTACTAGCTTTTGATTCTGAAGGATCATTTTGACTAATTTTTAGTATTATATAGGCAAAATATCAATAATTTTAAGAGAAAATACCTAAATTTTAAGGGTCGAAATGAAGCTTTTCGAAAATTTCAAGGGTCAAAGCTCCTACTCCCAAGTCTAATTGATCTCCTGTGAGTTATGGGAGATTACAAATCTAGTACTGACATCCAATCTAACATGTTACTTTACCTATTTCATCTTTGCTTTCAGACTGTATCATTCATTATGAAAAGAACCCTGTAGCTCATGCAGTACAACAAGTATACAGTCTAGTCAATAGTCAGGATAACTCACCATTTGTTACCAAAGTAAGAAGTGCTGTTAAGATCATTGAAGAAGCTTTGGATAAGTACAAGTAAGGACAAAGTCACTGGCTTAGAATGATAAGGTCGTAAGAAGTCAAGGTCGTTACTAATACTTACAACCTTATAAGGCTGAAACATATTTGAAATCTACATCATCAGGCGCTTCTTATGAGCCTTTTTTCATTAAACTCCGAACTTGTCATATTGACCAAATGAAGTTGTAAAAGCTTGTTTTACCATAAGTAATGAGTTAATTTCAGACAGTTATTTCTTGTTTTCTCAAAGTATTGACTGTTAACCTACGATCTTCTCATTCTAAGCTGTCAAAGTATTAAACCAAAATACATGTAGATTTAATCTCACTTTTTATATGCTTCTTGATTGAGAAGTTTGTTGCTAATGGTTTACAGTTTGACTGGACCATAACTTTGTCACACTTTGACCTATCTTGCTCATATTTGGCATAAATTTTCACTTCCATGAGATGGAGTGTCATGCCCAAGGTACAGTTTGCCAATGACTACCCATTGCGATATAGTCACTCTGGGAAAGGGTCTGCCAAAATTTTGAATTGTTTTGCTAAGTTGTAAAATATTTATGATTTTTGTTTCAGGTTTGAAGAGATCTGTATAGGATTTAATGGTGGCAAGGACTGTACTGTATTACTTCATCTTGTATATGCTATTGTCACCAAGTAGGTTATATTATTATTATATTCACGTTACATGTGTTTCCATGACAACAGATAAGATTACCTCCCTTTATGGATAATTGTGCACAAAATTCAAATCCAGAGTGTCATTTATTGTCGGGATGAGTATATAGGTCTGCTTGATGCGTCCATATTTTGGGGCATGGATGGTTTGTTCTATGTCTGTCGCCGTTTCTTTGTGACTTTTGATTGTCTGTGCGGTACAGTGTTTATTTGAATAGTCTATCATATCTGCCAAGTACTCCTATTTTCGTTGTTAATTTCTGGTTTTCCAAGTTCGCCTAACTTTGAACAAAGGTACATTTCATTCATTTTATGATCTTCTGTCCCTTATTTAAATTATAACCACTAGAATTGATACATTCCTTGTTTATGCATCTAAATCCCTTTTAACATTTAAGTGCATCTTGTGACATATTTTGTTTTATCACACCTATTTTGGATTCAACTAGCTGGGCAGGTATAAGTCTATGCTCTTGCAGTATTTAATTACGTTGGTAAGACAGTACTGTGTGTTATAATATGAGTGTTTGTGTTTTAGGAAATGGCCTGAACATGAAGGAAAGATGAAATCATTATATATCAGAAGCAGGTTACCCTTCCCTGAAGTAGAGAAATTTATACAGATTTCTAGAGACAGGTTAGTGCAAACTTTTTCACTGATTGAAATAATTTTGGGAGATACAGTAAACACCATTGAGAGATTGTTGCTACAGAAATGGGTTGCTTAAGAGAGGTAATTGCTACAGAGAGGGGTGTTGCTTTAGAGAGGCTGTTGCCACAGAAAGGTCGATGCTAAAGAGATGGTGTTGCTGCAGAGGGTGTCACACCGGTGAATTTTCTGCCATTGAAATTAATGCAAAATGACCCAAATTCGCATCTCTCCCTCCGTTTCACTGACATTCCGGGTGATTTTCTGTGGCCGTTTCCATAAAAAGCAATCCCTGTTATCCAAAATAAGCTGGAGAAAATGGCATGTCGATAGTTTCGTTTTCGAGCTACTGCAGGGATTCTGGAAGGACAACGCTATTTTCCATGCCTCAAAAGCTGACTTGACCGAAGCACACATACATTGTCAGTCTCCAGCCAGGGAAAGATAATTCAGAAAAATATCAATTAAACACTCTTAAAAGTCAGCATGCAGGTCATATTTGATCTACATTCATGTAATTTGGTCAACAATCAGCATTTTCCACATTAAAACAGTGCTTCAACAGACATATATCAAAATTTTGAAAGGGACTATTTTAGCATACTACGACCCGGAAGTACTTTCCACCGGTGTGACACCAATATACCTCAAATGTTTGAAATTTGCTAACCCGAATACTTTTATTCTGGTTATTTTAAATATTGCGGCATATGTTGTCTAACCGGTTTTCACATTGAGCCCCTTACAAGTTGGTGTGACCGGTTAAAACATGGTCACCCCCCCCTCCGAGAACTTGGCGCGGACTGGAAAAATTCCTCGAAAGGTTATTTTTGTTCTATTATTGCATTATTTTGGCAATTATGGAACGGATCTCAGTAAACTAGATATTTTATTCAGTCCAGACACAGCAAAATAAGACCATAATAAGATGAATCAACAACAAATATTTTCAATCATGGACCGGAATCATGAGACGCGGCGAAATCATATAATCATAAATAGAGTGTTTTGAAAGCAATAAATCGATTCCGCGACTCCAAAAAAAAATCCACCTCAATAATAAGACCACCTCAATAAAATGACCACCTCAACATAAAGACCACCTCCATTACAATTCTACCCCACAATTGTGACCACTTCACTACTAAGGCGACTTCAAAGTTTAGACCGGTCACAATTTCAAGGTCCAATTTCCGCGGTTTGGTGCTATATCGAACCTCTATATAAAGACCAACTTAACGAAAAGACCAGTTTTCAGGGTCCAATTAGTGGTGTAACCATGGAGGTTCAATTTATATTATTAAAAAAACACACATCATCAAACAAGAAATTAAGGGTTTGTCCACCAAATTGACCTGACAAAATTCCAAGGCCAAGGGCAACAACTCAGATATACCATTTGAAGAGGAATTGGACATATTTTTCATTTTTTTGAATAACATCCAAATTTCACAAACCTGAACAATTTCCTCTTGGCTACTAGGTTTTATGGTCCAGGGGTGCTTGCATGTCAAATCTCATTGGTTTATATCAAATAGTTGAAAAAATATTGAACTTCAAAAATCCTGATATAGGTGTCACACCGGTGAATTTTCTGCCATTGAAATTAATGCAAAATGACCCAAATTCGCATCTCTCCCTCCGTTTCACTGACATTCCGGGTGATTTTCTGTGGCCGTTTCCATAAAAAGCAATCCAAAAGTTATCCAAAATAAGCTGGAGAAAATGGCATGTCGATAGTTTCGTTTTCGAGCTACTGCAGGGATTCTGGAAGGACAACGCTATTTTCCATGCCTCAAAAGCTGACTTGACCGAAGCACACATACATTGTCAGTCTCCAGCCAGGGAAAGATAATTCAGAAAAATATCAATTAAACACTCTTAAAAGTTAGCATGCAGGTCATATTTGATCTACATTCATGTAATTTGGTCAACAATCAGCATTTTCCACATTAAAACAGTGCTTCAACAGACATATATCAAAATTTTGAAAGGGACTATTTTAGCATACTACGACCCGGAAATACTTTCCACCGGTGTGACACCAGAGGTAGTCCCCATAAGTTGGTGACTGCTCTAGAGAGGTGGTTGTTATAGGAAGGTGTTCCTACAGAAGGGTGGTGCCTTGAAGAGGTTGATGCAATAGCAGTCAGAGTTAAAGGGAGTTTGTTAATATAGAGGTGGTTGGGTCAGAGATATGTGCTGTAGAAAGGTGATTGTTAAAGAGGTGGTTGCTATAAACAGATGGTTTCTACAGATGAGTTTGCTAGGTACAGGTTGTTGTTAAAGAGAGACTACACTGTAAATTTCAGATATAAACTAGAGATGTTGCAGTTTAATGGTCGTATAAAAGATTGTCTATCTGAGCTACAAACTCAACATCCAGATGTTAAAGCTGTCGTCATGGGAACCAGACTGACAGATCCATATTCTAGTAAGTAAATCTCGTCATCATTATTATCATGTACAAATTAACCATCACTTCATAGTTGTTTGATGCAGTATGTATGACCTGGGGACTTATTCACCAACATTGTAAGTCTCAAACTCTGACTTAGACTTAAAATTGACAACATTTAAAATCACTGCCATTTCTTTGCTATTATATTTAACCATATGAAATTTTATCTGATTATTAACTGTTACCCACTGAACATGTTTACCCATTTATTTCAAAATCGGTACATTTGTAAGATCATGAGAGTGAATAGCATATTTGGCAATTTAAAGTCTAAGTCTGAATTTTAGACTTACGACGTTGGTGAATAAGGCTCCTGTTCCCTATAAAGTATATAAGAATACAAAAACAAACTCCAGTAGTTTCTGACGTTTCGTCTATATTTCAAGTCTTCCTCAGGGTACAAACTGTTATGAAGTCATGAATTCACTATAAACCAGATATACTGATAGTCAATGTCTTTGAGGAGCAAGTCTTGTGTTGAGCTATTTTGTTCTAAATGAGTGCTTAGCAAAAGAGCTCAGCATCATTGTCACATATATATAGTCTCTAATAATGTCACCATCAGGTCTTGAACCCATAACCCTTCAAAACGACTCTACCATTTTTGTTTTTGAGGCAGTTGAAAATGCATTTGTTAACCTAGAACTATTTTCAGACCTATATATTTCTTTGCAAGTTTCTTACTACATGTATACTTATAATATGATGTATAACTCTTACCATTTCAGGTCACTTAGAATCATTTTCTATGACGGATAAAGACTGGCCACAATTTATGAGAGTAAATCCATTGTTAGATTGGACCTATAGTGATGTGTGGAAGTTCCTGAGGTCACTATGTCTGCCTTACTGTAGTCTATATGATAGAGGGTAAGCTGGGGTCACTATGTCTACTTTACTGTAGTCTATATGATAGAGGGTAAGCCGGGGTCACTATGTCTACCTTACTGTAGTCTATATG
The DNA here is from genome assembly GCA_963678985.1 of Spisula subtruncata. Lineage (NCBI taxonomy): Eukaryota > Metazoa > Mollusca > Bivalvia > Venerida > Mactridae > Spisula > Spisula subtruncata. The sequence goes on from OY787674.1 coordinate 3,883,662, forward strand.
ATAGAGGGTAAGTCTGGGGTTACTATGTCTACCTTACTGCAGTCTATATGATAGAGGGTAAGTCTGGGGTTACTATGTCTACCTTACTGTAGTCTATATGATAGAGGGTAAGTCTGGGGTCACTATGTCTACCTTACTGTAGTCTATATGATAGAGGGTAAGTCTGGGGTTACTATGTCTACCTTACTGTAGTCTATATGATAGAGGGTAAGTCTGGGGTCACTATGTCTACCTTACTGTAGTCTATATGATAGAGGGTAAGTCTGGGGTTACTATGTCTACCTTACTGTAGTCTATATGATAGAGGGTAAGTCTGGGGTCACTATGTCTACCTTACTGTAGTCTATATGATAGAGGGTAAGTCTGAGGTCACTATGTCTACCTTACTGCAGTCTATATGATAGAGGGTAAGGCTGGGGTCACTATGTCTACCTTACTGTAGTCTATATGATAGAGGGTAAGTCTGGGGTCACTATGTCTACCTTACTGTAGTCTATATGATAGAGGGTAAGTCTGAGGTTACTATGTCTACCTTACTGTAGTCTATATGATAGAGGGTAAGTCTGGGGTCACTATGTCTACCTTACTGTAGTCTATATGATAGAGGGTAAGTCTGAGGTCCCTATGTCTACCTTACTGTAGTCTATATGATAGAGGGTAAGTCTGAGGTCACTATGTCTACCTTACTGTAGTCTATATGATAGAGGGTAAGTCTGAGGTCCCTATGTCTACCTTACTGTAGTCTATATGATAGAGGGTAAGTCTGGGGTCACTATGTCTACCTTACTGTAGTCTATATGATAGAGGGTAAGTCTGGGGTCACTATGTCTACCTTACTGTAGTCTATATGATAGAGGGTAAGTAAACATCTTTCAATGGCTTCAATAAGAGTTTCAGATGTAAAAACATGGTAATTAGACCAGAACATTTGCTTGAGCGTTGTATAAGCAGCACTGTTTGACATATTTGAAGTATTTATATTGCATCAACAAAATTATTCTAATTGCAATCATGACAATATACTGAAGTTTTGCTGCATCAACTTTTACTTGAGTTTTGGCCCTTTATTACTTTTACTATAAACCACATATTGAAAAATCTTGTGTTCAACTTGGTTAATATTTCTTTAAAACTTCACATACTGTAAAATCATTCAATTTCATTGGGACAAAAATTTGTGGTTTTGGTAGAAAAGACAATTTTGTTGGGACTTGAATTCATGGATTTTGCATTTCCGTTAATAAAACAAGGATCAAAATTAATGTTCGTTGGGATTAAAGTTCGTGGTTGATAAGATAAGATAAGATATTGTTTATTTTCCAATTTTGGGCCCACATATGGGCATACAATTTTGAAATATACATGGCCTAAAGTTTGAAATATACATTAACAAATAACAAATAACGATTCTTACACTACTAAACAACACTAATAACTACAACTAAGAACATATAGAACAGTAAACAAATAAATGATATGAACCAAGAAATCCACGAAATTTAACCCCCCATGAAAATTAATAATTTTACAGTATTAAAAACCGCAGCTTTTAGATGACTGTAAAGGATGGAACTTATGTTACAGTAGTTGGTTTATCTACCATTTGTACTGTGTGTAAACTTGCTGATTTCCAGTAATTGCAATAAGAAGTACACATTGAATTATGGAGTACGACAATAAGGAGTACAGTGATCAGATTTAACATGCGCTTTCAATAGCAATAAATGATACAAGTTGAGAATTTTATAGTAATTGGATAAGTCATACAGTGATTTGGTTTATATGCTGTGATTTGGAGTGATATGTGCTATAACGGAGACACCCTTGTCCCATGGACACATTTCTTGCTTGTATTAACTTACATTGTGTTTTTGATGAATGTTTCAGGTATACTTCACTAGGTAGTATGAACAACACACATCCGAATCCATCCTTACAGTATGTTGATGAGAACGGCATTGTTAAATATCGACCTGCGTATTCTCTAGAAACTGACTCATTGGAACGAGACGGCAGAAATACATGATATTAAAACTTGTGGTAGATTTCACAGTACATTTACTCCAGGACTTTGAATTTTATCGAAGGTTGTGTGATAAGATGCAGAATTTGACAAAAGTGCAAAAATGTTCCGTAGGGTTTTTGTGTTATAATTATGATATAGCATTTATCTTATACACATTGCAATGATATCCTTTTAGTATTTCTGTTAATTTTAAAGTCCAAAATCACTGATAATTTTGCATGATAAATCCACTTTAGCCTTAGGGGTTATACCAAATGTTTCTGCCTTTCAGGTCAGGCGATTTTTAACAATATCTGTTGTAATATTGGGAACATTGTTGATATTTATTCAGATTTTTATTTTGCTCACATGTTCATGTCTGCTCATTCATCCAACATTTGTATAATAAAATATTTATATTGTATCATCAGTGTAGTTTGCTTTTGATTATTTTGATGTTGATGCCCTGGCATCTAGTGATGAAGGGGGCATTTATATAGTCTAGTTCCCGTTGTACTACGCTACATAGTTACCTACGTGCGTAAGCCCAGCTACGCGCCTGGTATGCCAGGTCTAAATAACTAGAGAGGGCTTTCTAACCATGTGCATATCTCTAGCTGCTTGTAAATAATTTTCATGCACAATAAACCTGACATAGAATTAAATGCTACCAGATTTCATTGAAAACTGAACTATGAATTATTGGTGATAATGTTTTTTAATGATTTGTGTAAAATAACCATAAATTGAAAGAGATATCAATAAAACAGTTTATCTCTTGTCATCATTGTGTACCCCCCCCCCCCCCATGAACACATGTGCCCAAGACAAAACAGCTACACAAAACTATTTACCTGAATACTTTATAGCACCTACACTTGTAAAATAAGTGTTGGTGTTAAATACCTGTCTTATTCATGATTTGGACGGTCATTTATTAACATTGCAAGAATTATATTTTGTTTTAGTATACATATACAATACCACTGTGTATAGTCGATTTCTGGCAATTGCAATAAGGTATACACATGAATTACTTAGTATGGCAATAAGTTATACAGTGATCAGCTTTTACATGGGATTTCAATAGTAATAAATGATACAAGATAACTTTGATAGTAATTTGACTAGTTTAGGCTGAACATTATACACCTGATCTGAATTCTTGAGGAAGCAAAACTATCTATTGCCTCTTGTTGGGGGTTATTACTTCATTTTCTGTAGGCTAGTCAAACGAGTAAACGTAATATAATTTAAAGTTATTTTCTTTCATTTGCCAACTGGGGGGCACGAGCCCTTGTGCCCAGTGCCTGGATCCGTGCCTGATTTGACTAGTACATGTATCAGCAGGGTTATGGCCCTTTACATTGGTGAAATCTTGCTTCTGTATCCCTTCTTTATTATGTATGGGTTCTGTAATCAGATACAGTTCACCTGTGTATTTAAAGACATTTATTCAAGGTGATAATTCAATCACCTTTTTAGCTCACCTGTCACAAAGTGACAGAGTGAGCTTTTGTGATCACTCTTCGTCCGTCGTCCGTCCGTCCTTCCGTCCGTCTGTCCGTCCGTCAACAATTGGGTTGTGTCCTCTCTAGCGGTCACAATTTTGGCCTAATCTTTATGAAACTTGGTCACAATGATCATCTTAACAAAATCTAGGTCAAGTTCGATATTGGGTCATCTGGGGTCAAAAACTAGGTCACTAGGCCAAATCAAAGGAAAACCTTGTGAACACATTAGAGGTCACAATTTGAGCCTAATCTTTCTGAAACTTGATCACAATGATCATCTCTGTAAAATCTAGGTCAAGTTCGATATTGGGTCATCTGGGGTCAAAAACTAGGTCACTAGGCCAAATCATTGAAAAACCTTGTGAACACATTAGAGGTCACAATTTGAGCCTAATCTTTATGAAACTTGATCACAATGATCATCTCCATAAAATCTAGGTCAAGTTCGATATTGGGTCATCTGGGGTCAAAAACTAGGTCACAAGCCTTTGAAGGCCAAATCATTGAAAAAGCTTGTGAACACACTAGAGGTCACAATTTGAGCCTAATCTTTATGAAACTTGATCACACTGATCATCACTAAAATTTTTTGGTCAAGTTCGATATTGGGTCATCCGGAGTCAAAAACTAGGTCACGAGGCCAAATCATTGAAAAAGCTTGTGAACACACTAGAGGTCACAATTTTGACCTTATCTTTATGAAACTTGATCACAATGATCATCATTATAACATTTAGGTCAAGTTCGATATTGGGTCATCTGGGGTCAAAAACTAGGTCACGAGGCCAAATCATTGAAAAATCTTGTGAACACACTAGAGGTCACAATTTTGACTCTATCTTTATGAAACTTGGTCACAATGTTTATCTCTATAAAATCTAGGTCAAGTTAGATACTGTGTCATTTGGGCCAAAATCTAGGTCACTAGGCCAAACAGGTGAGCGACCCAGGGCCCTTTGGACCCTCTTGTTATTCAAGTCCCACATACTTTCAGTCTGTATTATCGATACTGAAAGTATAGTGGGAAGTAATTAAGAATTGTTGTAAATAAACTTTTCTTCCGACAGTTAAACTATGTTTATCTAGGGTTAACTAGGTATATAGTGCGCCCAGGTTAATGTGATGTTTATAAACATTGACCGGTGTAGCCAACCGTTGTAAAATCAGTAAATAATGTACTAAAATAACACTAATTAAAATTGTGCACACTTGAGGAATCCACCTCTGTGGCCTATTCGAAATTTTCCCGCTTTTCACATTTAATATTCTGTGCACACTTTACCAGAGTTAACGGTGTTCAAGGCTGTTCTTTCAAATGGGATTGTTCCCTCATTAGTATTAATTATTGAATGGACTATAAGTGATATAATATATATACCTGTATATAGGTAGTTTGATTTATGTTTTAAGGGGGATAATACATCATGTACTAGTTTAGGGCAAATATTTGCAGTTATCTCTACTATATAAATGGGTAGCATTGCCTTATTTGGGGTAGATTTTGAAGGCTATTTTTAGAATTCCTAGAAAGAAAAAATTGAACTTCATTATACTTGTGGTAACATTAAAAATTTCACCAGGTATGCATAAACAAGACGTAATGTTATTTGTGATGTCGATATTCATTGAGCGATGACCGGTGTGATTTGGGTGGCATTTTAATTTACATGTAAGTATAAATCTATTGTTTTATATGATAATAGTATTTGTTGAATAACAGAATGTCGTACAATGTTAAAATTTGTTTAATCATGAAATATCCACCTCTGGGCATAATATCTATTTATAGACGTATCCCTTAAGGTGTTGTGAAACTAGGTTTAAGACTAAATACTGTAAATGCATGTAGTTTGCAACCAAGATATGGGTAATTGCATTATTTCAAAGACAATTTTTGATATATTTTGTTGATTTTTCAATTGTTAATGTATAAAGTTTGTTGAACTATATTTTGTATATACAGCAATTTACTGATTGCCCAACTTTAAGTCGTAAATAAGTTCAAAATGGCGTCGGGGGAATTTTCTATTGTATTTTAGTAGATCTATTACATATTGTGAGTGCCAAATAATGTCATCATGTCAGGTTTGACATGCCATATAGTAGACAGTCTTTGGCACTGCATGCTGTTATTATTGTGTTGATGGAGAAAAGTTTTATTGTTTCACTGTAAAATTGATATACCTGTTTAACATGATAACCTAATTCATCAGGAGTTCAAAAAGGGGGCAATTTGATTGCATGTCCCAAAACTCAAATTTATGCTTTTTTGCCAAACAATATGAAAGACAGTATTATGGTCAATTTTAATGCATTCAATGCATGTCCAGACTTATAAAATGATAATAGACTTATGATTAGGTGTATTCTCAATCCATTGTATTTTTTAAGGTCATGTAAAAAACAGCTTTGAGAAAACTTGTAAACACATTTTTGTGCACAAAAATTTTGCCCATTTATAAGGAAAAAAAAATCCCACTTGTCTTTAGCAAATATTGTGTTTGATTCATTTTGCAAAATGTATTTGGTTCTATTTCAAAATGAAATAAAATTAACTTTTACTTGGTTGGTTATATAAATGTTTTGTGTAATAAACTTTTCCTTATAATTGATCTCCATAGGTTCTTCCATTCAGGCTTACAGTACTATGCCAAAACTAAGTGAACTTTTTCAAAATCAGTCTGTGTACTTTTTTTAATTTAGAAACTTTATATAAATTGCCTTGAACAATGTCTTTATTGTGTCACCATGTGAATTCATTTAACTAACCTAATTCACCATGTAATGCATGGTCACTAGAGTTAGGGCAGCATCCCTGAATTCCTAACATCTCACAAACTTTGTTATTTTCCTTTGAAGCCGAAGTTCTTTGGCTTATTAGGCAGGGAGGAGTAAAATTAAACAGCCACATACTGATAGGTTTGGCACTACAACTGACTTGTTTTAGGCACAGTACAATTAACTCTCTTAGTCGAATGCAAAAAAAGTCACTTGAAATTCTGGTTAAATATGCAAGATGTAATCTCCAATAGATATTGTTTACTCATTGTCCACATTTCAGTTCACTTGATTTATTTATAAAAATATTTCCTATTTAGCTGTGAAGTAGCAGTTTATGATACAGTAATTAAATCACACTTTATTTGTGTGATCTATATTTAGTGAATTTTGGTTACATACTAACTAGTATTTTGCAAATTTATGAATTTGTTGTCGCAGTTTATCTATAAACCCATTCTTCATGAATAAGTAGCACTAGGGACAACCAGTAATTTAATTCAAGGAGGAAACAAATTAGACTTAGACTTAGTAGTTGTTCTTTTTGCATTAGAGTGTATTTTCTACTTGTACAGCAGTCTTCACGAAAAACTTTTCACAGTACTAGCCATTTGGACTACCAACATGGCAGAACTTACTAGCCCAAGAAGACTTTTGGTAGCCCGAAAATTAAATTATTGAAAGTGTATCATATTCTTATGTTTTAGATAGTAAAGATTTTAAAGTCTAAGTATAGTGAGTTAATAAATATGAACATAAATGCAGGTTCATTTCCTTTTATTTAAGAAATTTGATAACATGTTCTTCAGAATCTTCACTAGCCTTTCGGACTAGTCACCTAGAGACAATAACTAGTCCAACCTAGTTTTTAGCTCACCTGTCACAAAGTGACAGAGTGAGCTTTTGTGATCACTCTTCGTCCGTCGTCCGTCCGTCCGTCCGTCCGTCTGTCAACAATTGGGTTGTGTCCTCTCTAGCGGTCACAATTTTGGCCTAATCTTTATGAAACTTGGTCACAATGATCATCTTAACAAAATCTAGGTCAAGTTCGATATTGGGTCATCTGAGGTCAAAAATTAGGCTACTAGGTCAAGTAATAGAAAAACCTTGTTTTTCATTTAATCAAAGGGAGTGTACTCTGTAATAATTATACTGGTTGTGATCATGTAAGAGTTGTCTCTCTTACTATATTTTAGTTGTAGAACTACGAAATGTGTACTTGTTAGCAGCTTTGAGGCTTTAATTTAAATTAAATGCAGAATGTGGATATTAGGGTTATCATCGTTTACAGTGATTGTATGTTTACAAACTATTAAACAATTATTAAGCTGTAATTATAGTCTTATGCAACCTTACTAATCGTTTTACATAGACTTATATAGGGAAAACATATAAAAATCTTCTTCTCTAAAACTACAATGCCTAGAGCTTTGATATTTGGTATGTAGCATCATCTAGTGGTCCCCTACCAAGATTGTTCAAATTATGGCTCTGGGGTCAAAATTGGCCCCGCCCCGGGGGTCACCGTTTTACATAGACTTATATAGGGAAAACATATAAAAATCTTCTCCTCTAAAACTACAATGCCTACAGCTTTGATATTTGGTATGTAGCATCATCTAGTGGTCCCCTACCAAGATTGCTCAAATTATGGCCCTGGGGTCAAAATTGGCCCCGGCCCGGGGGTCACCGTTTTACATAGACTTATATAGGGAAACATATAAAAATCTTCTTCTCTAAAACTACAATGCCTACAGCTTTGATATTTGGTATGTAGCATCATCTAGTGGTCCCCTACCAAGATTGTTCAAATTATGCCCCTGGGGTCACAATTGGCCCCGCCCCGGGGGTCACCGTTTTACATAGACTTATATAGGGAAAACATATAAAAATCTTCTACTCTAAAACTACAATGCCTAGAGCTTTGATATTTGGTATGTAGCATCATCTAGTGGTCCCCTACCAAGATTGTTCATATTATGCCCCTGAGGTCAAAATTGGCCCCGCCCCGGGGGTTACCGTTTTACATAGACTTATATAGGGAAAACATATAAAAATCTTCTTCTCTAAAACTACAATGCGTAGAGCTTTGATATTTGGTATGTAGCATCATCTAGCGGTCCCCTACAAAGATTGTTCATATTATGCCACTGAGGTCAAAATTGGCCCCGCCCCAGGGGTCACCGTTTTACATAGACTTATATAGGGAAAACATATAAAAATCTTCTTCTCTATAACTACAATGCCTAGAGCTTTGATATATGGTATGTAGCATCATCTAGTAGTCCCCTACCAAGATTGTTCAAATTATGCCCCTGAGGTCAAAATTGACCCTGCCCCGGGGGTCACCAGTTTCTATATTTACGCTCTACCTTTGTTAGTCTAAATTGTGCAGGGCTTCATTTATAATCAGGTGAGCGATATAGGGCCATCATGGCCCTCTTGTTACTAGCCTCGGGCTTCGGGCTAGTGGCCAAATTCGAAGACTGGTACAGTGGCTTCTTGGTGATAATTTGTTCCTTTCAAATAAATGAGAATGTTTTTCATAGAATAATTTGATGGGTGCCTGCAAGACTGTAGTAACTGCATATAGATAAAGAAGGACTTACCACAGTATTGCAGGCACCCCTTGAGATAACGAACGTCAATGTCACTGATGGAGTTTAATCTGATTTGTGTTGGTAGTTGACATATTATGCCAGTTCAGAGATTGCACTGTCTTGTTAGTTGGAAGGTTTTCACCCGAATTTATACGACCATTTTTGTTTAGTGTAATACAATGTTTATACATTTTTACTATTAAGTATCTGGTTGACAACTGGCATATTGTCAATTCCCTGCATAACTGCACGTTTTGGGTGCATGCTCAAGTATTGAATAATGACCTTGGATTGCAAGTACGCCGTTGTAATGAATACTTATATAACATGCCTTTGTCACGCTTATAGTAACATGTACATAATAATTTGTCAAAAAGAAATTGATCAATTACAGTGCAAACGTTTAAAAGCTTTGAATCAAAAAGTGATTTTTAGGCCCCTACTGTTTTCAACCGTCCGTCCGAAAAATCTGGGTCCTCAAGCATTTTAAATCTAGGTTTATGAAACTTGGTATGTGGATAGGGACAATTAGGAGATTATACATGTTCATCAATTTTTTATTCGCACAAAAAGTGTGGTTACCATGGCAACATAAACATTAACAACCTGGAAACCAGCAGTGCGTTAATTAAGGAAAACGCTCGCCAAAGTTCGGGAATAATACGTGAGTTCGCGTTAATGAACGATAAGTGTGCTACGAACACATGTTAGTCAATTGCGAACGACCTTTACACATAGCTCGCCAAGCGAACAAAGATGGCGGATAGATAAATATTTGATTTAATTTATTATAATCTTAGGGATTTAAACATTAATTGTAGATTGTATGTGTTTTGCATTTGTGATACAGTGTGGATACCAAAGCTGAATAAATAGAACACGAAAGAAGTATTACTGAGTTCCTAATTTTCAATCTACAGCGGAAAATCGAATAGAACAAGTTAGGCCATTAAATCGTCTATCTCCGCCATCTAGAAATTGTTTGCAGCGAAAGGTTATAATCGTTCAATAAGTTGTTCGCGTGACAAACTAATTCTCGCGGCAGACGTTTTCGTTAATGAAGGTAAGGCAGGTAGGGGACTTCTGTATTGCTTGCAATTCCTAATTACTTGTTAGTTTAGGCAGTCTTATTATTCTGACATTGTACCAAGCACCTTCATTCAGTTAACTCTTGTTCAATTAATTATAAATATTGGATCTGTCATGAGTTGTCTTTGAAGATCCACATTTCTTAAATGAGTCTAGAACCAAAACTTGAAAATTTGTTTTCTAGACTTGTTTAAGATATGTGGATCTCAATGACAACAAATGACGGATTCTTTATCACATTGCCATAGTTACCGAGTAAAAAAACGTCAGAAATAACATATTTAAGCAGTCAACATTATGTTTTTGTGCCAAAAAGCTGATGTCACACATTTGTTATCAAATGTGTTGGAGAACATTGTTCCGTATTTTCTTATCTCTTGGCATATCACTTTACTCATGTGGTCAAATGGATGGAATATCTCCTTTTGAGTGGTGCTCGCTGTGTAGTGCTTGTCTATGTGAAGGGTCCTATAATATCCATTATTGGTGTAACACCACTCTGAGTGGCTTGTTGTTCTGCTGATAAAATACCCAAATACATACTTCATATCCATTCACCCATGGCTGCATATTGGCCGCACCTATAAACATAATAATATATGAATTTCATGAAGGTAAAATAAATCTGCCGAATTTTTTATTAGTTCTACGAAAATTGTCATTTATAATCTACTTTAATAAATAAATAAAAGTCAGTGGGAGACCAGTTTGCATGTTTGTCTATAATACATTCACTTCCATTAAATGGTTATTCAAATGAGCCTTTTAAATGTTTTGCATATTTTATGTTCAATCATGGATTATATAGTTGGTACAATAAGTAATACTAATTCAAAAGAATAGCAGTAAATACAGTTAACTCAGGTATACCTAGTTTAACCTAGATAAACATAATTAACCTGTTGGACGATATTATATTTACAACCATTCTCATTTTACTTTGAAAGGAATGTAGTTTTTGTATAAATCTATGCAAAATCAATACTGCTTGTACTCAGACATTGTCAGATATGCACCGCATGGTTAAAGCTGTTTTAAAATGTATTTAGGCACAGTTTTTTATCAAGATCTACCCAAGGTTAAAACGTGATAAAATTTCAAACTTTATACTTGACTGATCCTCGATATAATGAACTGAAATATAATAACATGCAGTAAATAGATAGATAGAGCTGGGTATGAAAGCTAAGTCATTGTGCATTGTATACCAAACATGTGTAAGGCATGGACTTTAACCTCCGGACCACTATACGGTTAAACAAAACACTGAAATGGTAAATATTGCAGTTATTTTACATTACTTCTGATCAGTTATTTAATTTCATTTATGCGGCTTTTAAGTATACTGTATCTTTAAATGAATCATATTACAACAAACAGTGTTAACAATAGCTTAATATAATATAATTTGTTTTCGACTCTAGGTGGTTTTATTTCCTTGTGACATCTCGTCCCTTTGGCCCAACAAGTTTGTATCTCATAATATTTTGTATAGTTAGATACAACCTTGATGCAACAAAGGAACAAATTTTGTTTGTATGTAGTTTATGTTTATATTTTTTGGTATGGTTTGAACTAAATTACAATTTATTGTTGTTGGTATTCACAGGTACAATTTCTACCTGTTGTATTATGTGACTCTACTCTGTGCTCTTGGTGAATTTTCTTAAAAAAAACATGATCAATAACAAGAGCTTCCATCTAGTCTATAAGCAATACTGTCAACTCATTAGTCTATCAGCAATACTGTCAACTCATTAGTCTATCAGCAATACTGTCAACCCATTAGTCTATAGGCAATACTGTCAACCCATTAGTCTATAGGCAATACTGTCAACCCATTAGTCTATAGGCAATACTATCAACCCATTAGTCTATAAGCAATACTGTCAACCCATTAGCCTATAGGCAATACTGTCAACCCATTAGCCTATAGGCAATACTGTCAACCCATTAGTCTATAGGCAATACTGTCAACCCATTAGTCTATAGGCAATACTGTCAACCCATTAGTCTATAGGCAATACTGTCAACCCATTAGCCTATAGGCAATAATGTCAACTCATCAGTCAATAGGCAATACTGTCAACCCATTAGCCTATAGGCAATACTGTCAACCCATTAGTCTATAGGCAATACTGTCAACCCATTAGTCTATAGGCAATACTGTCAACCCATTAGTCTATAGGCAATACTGTCAACCCATTAGTCTATAGGCAATACTGTCGATCCATTAGTCTATAAGCAATACTGTCAACCCATTAGCCTATAGGCAATACTGTCAACCCATTAGTCTATAGACAATACTGTCAACCCATTAGTCTATAGGCAATACTGTCAACCCATTAGTCTATAGGCAATACTGTCAACCCATTAGTCTATAGGCAATACTGTCAACCCATTAGTCTATAGGCAATACTGTCAACCCATTAGTCTATAGGCAATACTGTCAACCCATTAGTCTATAGGCAATACTGTCAACCCATTAGTCTATAGGCAATACTATCAACCCATTAGTCTATAGGCAAAACTGTCAACCCATTAGCCTATAGGCAATAATGTCAACTCATCAGTCAATAGGCAATACTGTCAACCCATTAGTCTATAAGCAGTACTGTCGATCCATTATTCTATAAACAATACTGTCAACCCATTAGTCTATAAACAATACTGTCGACCCATTAGTCTATAATCAATATTGTCAACCCATTATTCTATAGGCAATACTGTCAACCCATTAGTCTATAGGCAATACTGTCAACCCATTAGCCTATACTGTCAACCCATTAGTCTATAGGCAATACTGTCAACCCATTAGCCTGTAGGCAATACTGTCAACCCATTAGCCTATAAGCAATACTGTCAACCCATTAGTCTATAGGCAATACTGTCGACCCATTAGCCTATAAGCAATACTGTCAACCCATTAGCCTATAGACAATACTGTCGACCCATTAGTCTATAGGCAATACTGTCAACCCATTAGTCTATAGGCAATACTGTCAACCCATTAGCCTATAGGCAATACTGTCGACCCATTAGTCTATAATCAATATTGTTAATCCATTAGTCTATAAAGCAATACTGTCAAACCATTAGTTTATAAACAATACTGTCAACCCATTATAGTCCAGTCATTGAAGCTAAAAAATATGGTCAACCTCAAACAAATTGCAAAACAGAGTTTCTTTGCATTTTCGTCATCTGCAGACTATTATCGACTACAGACAAAACGTCAAATATGCGAGTTCAGTGGGGAAAATAAAAAAAATCGACATGTTTAAGGTCACTTTTTGTAGCAATTTCAGCATTTTCCTTATTTCATACCACATGGCGAATTTTAAGTTCTAATAATTCCCGTGTAAGTCGTTAAATGTTTACTAATTGCACCTTAACGCTTATATTTTCTGAAAGATACAGCCTTCTTCTATCGAATACAAATATTGATTTTATCATCAGACAATTTACTTTTCATATATATGCCAGACTATGTGTTGGTATACTACCCATTCAAATGTCGACAAAATGACTCAAAATAGCACTTGGAAGGGGAAACAAAAGTTTTATTCATTTCTTTAATATTAATCCAATTTGTTTAAAATTTACACATATCATGTGTTGTATACATGTGTGTCTTATGAAAAAAGGATATTTGTGTTTGGACAGTATACAATACAGACAATATACAAAATGTACACGAATCTATCGATTCTGGAGAAATAGTGATTGTTCTCTTTGTCTGTTCGTCCACAATTGCATTTGTATTCACAATTTTGACTCTATGGTTATGAAACTTGGTCAGAGTGATCATCTGAACAAAATTTAGGACAAGGTAGAAAATGAATGATCAAGGGTAAAAAACTAGGTCACTAGGTCAAATTGTTGCAAAACCTTGTGTAGTCGCTAGAGGTCATAATGTTGACCTTATATTTATGAAACTTGGTCACAATAATAATATCAACAAAATATAGGTCAAAGTTATAACTTGGATCATCCGGGGTCAAAAAGTAGGTCGCTAGTTAAAATCAAAGGTAAACGTTGTGTAGGTACGAAATTCACAATTTTGGTCTAATATTTATGCAACTTGGTTACAATGCTCATATCAAAACATCTAAGACAAGTATGTTATTGAGTTATTTGGGTCTAAATTAGGTCAATAGGTTAAAATAATTGATGCGACTTTTTGGCGCATGATGGTTTTTCTATTATTTGACCTAGTGACCTAGTTTTAACTCATGATAAGTAAATATTGAATTTGACCTACATTTTGTCTTCATGATCCATGTCACATAGTTTCATAAAGATTATGTAAAAAGGGTGCATTCTAAAGATTTGTTCTATATTTTGGCCTAGTGACCTAGTTTTTAACTCAGATTAATCCAATTTCATACATGACCTTGATTTTTGTAAGGTGATCATTGTGACTAAACTTCACAAGTGTAAGGTCGAAATTGCGACCCCTGGTGACTAAATCTTGTTTTTTCTATGTATTGACCTAGTGACCTAGATTTTGGCTCCGGTTAACTCAAAATTTTATTTTACCTAGATTAGCTTACGATGATAATTGCTGCCAAGTTTCATAAAAATCAGACCAAAATTGCGACCTCTAAGCACGATGTAAAAATAAGTTACTGGTACAAGTCAAGATTTATTTACATCAAACGTGACAAATATCGCGAAAACATGTGACAATGGAATATATTTGTAAATATCTCAAAAAGTCCCACAAATATTCAATTACGCCATTTTGTACATTGCTAAGGATAGCTTTACGCACCATATAAACACAAAACTGTTTGTTTTGCAATTAGTTTGAGGTTAAAAGTTAAAATGACTGGACTATTAGTCTAAAAGGAATACTGTCAACCCATTGACCTTCTACAACATGTATTTCGACCAGTAGGCACGCTAAGGCACACTGATCATGATCAATGCATTTGCCTCAGTGATAACTTGGGAAAACTTGAAGAAAAACATGCCTCATATAGACCTTAAAGTATATTTGCCTTGGTGAACGAGAATGTCAAGCATCCAGCACTCATAGGTGGTGCTCTTGCTTTGCTTCTGGACACAGCCCTGGTATTCATTCTAATAAAAGTAAGTGGGTATTGGTGAAAAGGCTGTTACACAAGTTTATCAATAATCTAAAAAATATAGAATATTTTTGTGGTTATAATGATATTTTTTGTGTTTATGCATGAAGAAGTGGATTATAGTTTTATTGATTCCTTTTAAATATCTAGTAATCTAGTGGTATTCAAATATTCCTATCAGGATTACCAGGACATAATTTATGTCATTTATATAAAAACTATTTGTATTCAATAACTACATGTGTATATCCAAACTGAGCGTATATCGCACCAGTGACAAGTACCGAGTCATGGTTACAATCGTCATGCTTACTGGAGTACAAAATGATTTTACTGAAAAATAGCATTTTCAAATATACTTATAACAGTAAATGCAATTAATGGAGTTATTCATATCATTTCTGACCGACCATAACACGAGTCTTGCAAAAAACAAAGATAGAATTAATGTAAATATTATAGTGTCGATTCAATAAAGTAATACTAATGATTCAGAAGGAACTATCCAATTTGAAAGAATACAGTTTACTCAGTTACACCCAGTTAAACCTAGATAAACATACATGTAGAGTTCACCTGCTGAACAAGCTTATGTTTATAACTGTTATCATTTAACTTTGAATGGACTGTAGTAGAGTTATTCAGATGAAATTCCTTTAATTCCAGTGTGAAAAATTGCAATACAAAAGCAAATAATTGTAACCCTGAATTTTTACCATAAATTTCCATTTCCTGGATATTAACTTTATAGTTACGGTAATACCCAGTGCTGTCTGTTCGATAGCTGACAATGGGTCAATGTTCATAATGGTCTTTGAATTTAATATAATCAATTTTGTTGTCTAACTTCATATTATTACAAATTTTGTGTTATTGCACTGGACCTTTGGGTAGGCCTTTTAATTATTTTGCCAACTTATTGACTTGGTTTTTAAACAAGTTGAACTAGAATTGAACTTCATATTGTTTGTTAGTTTGGTATTATTGTGTTTTGCAGTCCATTTTTCAAAATAACTATTGTTTTATACAATTAATATAAACCCTGCATGGTCTACCAGCCTCTTGAAGTGTAGTGTGAAAAAGTAACTATACTGTTACGTGCTTTGAATTTAAGTGATTATGCACTAAAATGAACTAAATCAACTTCGGAAATACATTCATATGTCAATATTATTTTGTGACAAAGGCGGTTGCCTATACAGTCCATTCAAAGTCAAATGATGATGTTTATAAACATTAGCTCATCTGTCAGGTAAGCTACGTTCATCTAGGTGTATATGAGTTTACAGTGTGTTCAAAGTCAAATGATGATAGTTATAAACATAAGCTTGTCTGCCAGGTACACTATGCTTATCTAGGTTTAACTGGGTGTATCTGAATTAACTGTAGTCCCCACTATTGTTTCGAATGGGAAAGTGCACTCATTAGCATTACATATTGAATCGACAGTAGCAATCATATTAAATTTAAAAGATCGTGTTAGTTTATCACATAGTGTATATATTCAGAGTGTTATCAGATGATAATGTGGTCATGTGAGAATTATTGTATCACCCGATGATTAGTACATAGTTAATTTATCTAATTAACACCCACTTCATACTGTAAACTCATTTAATTTTAATGGGACTTAATTTGGTGGTTTTGATAAAAAAGACCGTATCAATGGGATGTCAATTTGTGGATTTTGCATTTCAGGTAAACCGTAATAAATACAAGGGTCGAAATTATGGTTCGATGGGTTTTGATTTTGCGGTTGAAGTTGAACCACGAAATCTACGAAATTAAATCCCACACGAATATTAATGATTATACAGTATGTCCTCTCGGCACAATAGTGTAAGAAATAATAAAAGTCCCTGGATTTGTTGTTTTCATAAATATAGATCAACTTTTATTTTCAAATACCAATAGGTTTTACTCCCTATATATTCTTTTTACCCTGAAGAAGAAGGCTTTTGTGAAAGCCGAAACATCGGTCATTTAATAAAATTTTAAAATCAACCTGGTTTGATTGTAGAGTATGTGTTACACTTACTTTTCGACGTCATAGTTCATCTCTATTCTTTGCACAATAGGGAAAATTTGTGCTATTAAACATTACAGTTGAAATGGAAAATATTTTATTGATTGTTTTGCTTGTTCTGAAAATTTTCCAAAAAGCAGTAACTGTTGCTATAGTCATGTTGGGATTCTTTGATATGTGCATGTTAAATCTTCATACATGGTTTATGTAATACTTAATATGAACATTTATTCTTGTTTAAAGGTAAGTTTAAATAATATTTTATTGTGCTACATGTACATTCATAGCTTTTGAGAGATTTATCACTCAGACCAATTAAATATTAAACAAAGTCACTGATAAGTTTGCTAGCAGCACTACAGTCCCCTACTGTTCTGAAGCAATCATCCTTTTTGATATTTTCACTATTTCTTTCTCCATAGCAATGGCAATTTTGTTGGAATAAAAATACTTATGCAACCATTATGGCCCATACCCACATATCAAGTTTCATAAAGCTAGCTTGGAAACTGTTCAAGCTATGGCTGAATTCAGAGTTTGACAGATTGAGGAAAAATCTGTAGTACCTTTGAAAACTGGTAGGGAACTTTCAGTGGTATTCGATTCATATATTGGAACTGAAAAACTGCTCACAGTATGTGCAATAAGCTCTTCAATGGTTATTTGTAAGTTAAAAAATATGGGTGGGGGCATGAAAAAATGTGGATGATTACTCTAGTCTGATACATACAGTTTAATCTGAATTTCCAGTCAACCCATGTATCAGATAAAATGTCCACTTTCTTTTTTTCATACCAGTTTCAACGTTATTTAAGATGAATTCTTTACATTTAAGATAAATGTACAGGTCAGCTTATAATACCTGAAAAACTATGGAAAATTGTACACGTTTATGATTTTCATGGAATGATGGGGTGGTTGGTTTGTGAATTTAAAGAGAGTTATGTAAGACGATTCTGCTGATAGATAACACATGATTCATTGCAACATACTTTTATTTCATAGTTTTATTTCACAATAATTTGTCCCACATTTTACTATCACAGGGATTTGGTACCAAATATTGAATTCTAGTGCTATATGTTTACATTGTATGTAAAATGAATTTTTATACCAAAACCCTGTGGTCCCAACAGGAAGATAATTGTGCAAATTTTGGGGAAAATTTTATCGTCTCAAAAAGGTTTTATATTATATCTCTCCATTCATAAAATAAAAACAGACTTTTGTACAAACTATTAACTCAAGGTCACTGTTGATAGAAAAATAGAGGATAAATATTTTAACATGTTTTGATCGAGAGAATATCTGACAAAAGTTAGTACAATCTAATTATCTTAAGAGTTAGACTGAACGTTCTTCACCAACAAGAAAATAACTTAAAAAGTATTTCAACAAATGAGTAAAAGTATCAAAGAATTAAAAGTAAGATAAACATTATTAAAAACAGGACAGGTAAGAATTAGGCGAGACACATACATGTTTAATCTGACTCGCTGCCAGTTTGAACTCAGGACCAGACAAGGTTAAACAATATCAGGGGATAGAGCAATTAGATCAACAGTACTCTACTTACATATTTTACCTCTAAAACATTTTTTGTAGCTTTTAAATTTTTTGTAATAATTAAGTGTAGATGTGCAATCTTTATTTAAAGCATTTAAGTTGCTTTTTTACCTCGATCAGAAGTATGATTAAATTTCAATTCAAAATCAATTGCTTGAATCCTTTAGTTGTTGCTATAAATATATTAATATGTAAGGTTTTTGGCCCAATTTTACAGTTGTAATTTAACACATATTTAAAACTTCAGGTTTATAAATCAGTGTATTGGACTCAAATTACCTGTATGGATAATAAACAACTCTAGGCTTGTGAAATATCCAAAGATTGAGTCACCAAATTATGCAATTTTTAACTGCTGTTAAATATGCAAATCTTTGTGCATTTTTGTGCCCCCCCCCCACCTTCGCTTATTTATAAGTGAGGGCATATAGCATTGGTGCTGTCCCTCCATCTGTACTTCTGTCCGTATGTAACGTAAATCTTGTGTGTCAAACTCATCACAAACGTTGGGCGGAATTTTTTCAAACTTTCACAGATTAAGAACCTTCCGCAAGTTAAACCAGAGTTATGGCCCTTTGTTCCTTTTACTATATACCCCAATGGGGCTACCCGCATCATAATTAATAAGATCTAACTTAATACAGACAGCAGCGGGTGAGTCTGATTTCATGCAATAATAATTGTGACTGGTATTTTAATGTGCACTTTAGTTTAAAGTGTATAGAGCTATATTTTAACAGTCATTTAGTGTCAAAATAATTACTTGCATCGTTTTTAGTATGATACTAGACTACCTTAATTGCAAATTGCAAATTAAAACTTTGGATGGGTTCCGTGTACTTTGATTCAATCGTCGAAAAAAAGATGATTCTTATAATTTCATAGGGTGTTCTAGAACACTTTTTGTACGAAAATGGACAGTTTGCATGTCAAATAAATCACACAGAGAGTTTCTGTTAAAACTGAAGAGAAAAATGATCTAATGGATATGAAAGCATAATTGTTTTTCAGTTTTTGAAACTTTTTAATGATATCGTCCGATATTGCTCTATACACTTTAAATAAACGAAATGTGTATTTTATGAACTTGAAATGTAAGGTGTTAGAACTTAGGGATGTGATGATTTATTGCACCATGGGAACCAGTTAAACAATTAAGAATATCTTTAGCATAGAAACTGCCAATTGTGTGAAAATACAAAATGTAACAATAGTTACAATTCTTGCAAACCTTGTAACATATTTCACTGGCTTAGAATGAGAAGGTTGTAAGTGCAAAATCAAGACAGCAAGAAAAAACTGTCCAAAAGTTACTCCTTATTTATGATAAAACGAGCTGTTTCAACTTCAGTTTGGTCAAAATGACAAGTTAAGATTTTCATGAAAATAGGCTCATAAGAAGCGCCTTTGATGGTGTACCGGTAGATTTCAAATATGCATTAGTCTCAAAAGGTCGTAAGTGGCACTCACTTGCATCCTTCTCATTCCAGCGATTTATATCACACAGTATTTCCTAAGTTCAACATGCAATTTGCTAATATTCAATTCAGTGTGTAACAGCGCAGTATTCATGATGCTTCCAAATAAGAATTACAAAGTTACACTCTTTATTCATTAATTTCTAATGTACAGCTTTCAATACATAATGTAATCATACATATTAAAACCCTGGGAGACATGTTGGGTGTGTCAGCATATTTGCATTTAAATATTCATATCAGTTTGGCTAACTGCATGCCTCCTGATTACTCCCTCCTTTTTTGACATTTTAAATATGAATTTAAATTTGGGAGGTTTGAGGACCACATTAATTTGTTCACTATCATATTAATGTATTATAAAGTTGCATTGACGACTATGACTTTGCAAAATTTGTGCATGTCTGAATAGAGGAATCAGACCCGCAGGAGTTTGATTAAATAAATGTGGTTATAACCTTAATTAATACATATCTACAGTTTTACTGGAGTTTGTGAGCCTCATCCAGCTTAGAGTCTGATCAGTACACAAATTTAAATAATACCACCATGGTCAGATTCCAGGAGACAAAAATGACTGGAGCCACACATGTTTTGACCTATAACTATTGTTGCCAAATGTCACCATTCTACTACTTAAATGACATGTAAACGTGACAGTGAACAATCTAAAAATGTAAAGTGCCTGTTAATAGTACATTAACTACTGGTGCATGGGTACCGGTTCAGTATAGTTGAATAGCTTCTTGAATTTAACACATTGTTACATAGAATAGAATAGAATAGATTTTATTTGCATATATAGTCCTGAAAAGGACTTTTTACAAAACAACAATATTACAACTGATTGAAAAGCATGGTGATAGAATGGCGAGAAAGTATTCAAAATATATGATATCAAACATAGAGAAATCGTTTATGTGTGTAACACGTCAGACAAATTTTGGCCCGGGTTCGGGAGAGACATCTTTATTATAAAATATAACACAACATTATAACATAACATTTAGTTATGTCACTCAGTTATGTTATTATAACTTGACGGATGTGGTATATATGCTCTTCAATTCCACCCTCACGGCGATATACAATGTATATCACCATGGAAGTGGAATTGAAGAGCACACATACCATACATATACATTTATAACAGAATTAGTGCGAAAATTCAATGCAAGAAGAACAAACAAGTATACATGCATGAAAAAGACATACGTGCAAAGACAAGACATACATATATATATACAAATGTTCAACAGGGGCTATGAAATGGGGAGATCTGCTGATATCATGATAGCTAGAATTATTACATATAATGCAGCGTTAAACTTTTTAAAGTGTTCTTCAAACTAAGTCAAGGTCAACACGTTTCTCTCATGGTCAGTTTTAAAAAATCTGATTATGTTTCTAACTGTATTTAAAATGCTTTGATGTTATTGTAACATGGGGAAAAAAATTGCCAACCGACCGGGGTTGGAACTCGGGACCCTTCCCTTACAGGATGAATGTTCTACAGACTGAGCTAGCCAGCTGCTTACACATATTTGTCCCCTTTAACAAATAAAGGTTTGGAATGTGACATTATTGACATGCTTAATGTGTTAAACTGCCTAAAATATGAGGGTGCTTGTGCCAGCTGGGTGTTTGATAATATAGTAATAATATTTTTATTCTATAAATCTTTATTTTTATCAACAATAAATACCGCAGGGGTTGTAACCCTCTTACTTCCATGCGCTACTGTTACAATAGTTCAACAGTTCAAAACTATCAAAAGGAAGCGAATGACTCAATCATAATATAATAAAATAAGAAAACAAATACTTCTTTGGCGCATTTAACAACTAAAAGTTATGTGCCGATTGTTTGCACATGTTTCGACTCCCCCATGGCCATTGAGTCAGGTTGACAACACATCCAGTGTGCCGGTTTTCAGGCCAAAAAATCCAACCTACCGATCTTGAAGCTTTTTGAATCAGGTTTCCTTAGTTTTATTTGGCTTAACATATTTAATATGGTTGTCAAGGTCTCTGTTGTACACAGGGTTTATCTCCCTTGCCTGTATCGGATATCATTGATAATACACAAATCACACGTTGGCGTGCAGATTTAAAAACAAAACTTGAGTGTCACGGTTTTATCTGTAGACAGGAAAATAATGACTAAGATTTATGACTTTGACCTTACATAGTTTAGAACAATACAGTGTCAACAACTCAGCAATGGGAATCCACAAACATAGTTAACTGTATGTCTTAAACTCAGACTTAGACGTTACTTTGTCAAATGTTCTGATCACTCTCATGTTGTTATAAAGGTACTGATTTTGATATAAATGGGTATACATACATGTTCAGTGGGTAACAACAAATAATCAGGTAAAATTTTGCATTGCTAAATCTTATATTAGAAAGAAATGGCAGTGATTGTAAAATTAATGTTGTCAATTTTCAGCCTCAGTCTGATATTCAGTATTACTGTGTATAAATGAGCCAATTTCTGACAATCACAAAATTGAGTACACATTGAAGTATATATAGAGTACAGCAATAATGAGTACTGTGATCCGATTTTACATGTGCTTTCAATAGCAGTAAATGATACAAGTTGAATTTTATAGGATTCCAATAAGTCATACAGTGATTTGGTTCATACGCTGTGATGTTGGTAAATAAGACCCAGTAATCTGATTGACCCAGTAATTCCTTAGGCCAACACAAATTAATATAGCAGTTCTGGTTCAGATGGTTCTATAAGTCACCACAAGATTTCTCCATTCATGCAGCCCACAGCTCTTTGCTTTGGTTTCCACTGCCCCCTAGGATAGTCCAAACTCTTAGGTAACATGCTGAAATAAAATACGTGTAGAGTATGGGTAGGAAAACTTGGAAATCAATGATCCCTAGTGATTAGGGTAGGGTAGGTACAACATACTAAGTCAGTCAGGTAACTAGAACCATATTATCAATTTGTTTTGGCCTTGGGTGTAATATATAAATAAGTGTTTGTTTCTAGTTACATACCAAAAAAGGGGAAGCAACTCAGTAGAGCTGCACACACACTTACCACTGAGCTGAGGAGGCACAAAGTCTTTATTATTATCATTATGATTATTGTACAATAATTGTGACTTTCAGATTAACAAGGATAATATTGGTGAATACAAACACTAAAGATGGCTGGAGATTATAGACAGCAGGTGTGGCCATTGGCAGCCCTACCCCTCAGCATCTGGAAACAGTTGTGTGATCAGTTAGATGTTACTACCATGGGAAATGGTTATCAAATGTTAGCAGATCGCTTAGGATACTTGCCGCAACAAATTCATCTCTTCTCAGTAAGTTTGATAATAACATGCCATAAATCATTAAGATCAGTGGCCAGTACTTGAAGGCCACTTTCTTTAGACCAATACTTTGTGACTGCTTTCAGCAGTTCAGCCACCCTTTAACAAACAGGAGCTATCACTACTTACATGGTGGACATTTTGCATACAAATCTTTGGTGAGGAGATATATTGCTTAGCACAGTCGGTCAGTCTGTTGGTCATTTGATTAAATGGTTTCCTTTCATTAACTCAAGAACGCTTTGTGCTATGAGCTTCCAACATTACATGGACATTAGCCAGCATCAGTAGATGACCATGGTCTATTGATTTGCGGGTTATAAAATCAAAGGTTAAGTTCATTGTCACCATATAATTTCCAACTATTAGGGTGCCTTTGTGGCATACATATTTTACAATCATCTCTTGTTACTTTTCAGGTACGTTGTGGAACAAACCAAAGCATTCCAAATAGTCCAACATACATGTTACTGGCCCACTATGCAGAATTTGGTGGTACCATACAACGTGTACAATTTGCTCTGGAACGGATGGAACATGCAGCTGCATCAACCATTCCTCAAAATCTGGCAACAATGTATAGAGGTGTTAGGGGTATGTACAATCAATGTGTATTCTTTATATGCTCACCTGAGTGGTGTCATTCTTTAAATGCTCACCTGAGCTGTCTCATTCTTTATATGCTCACCTGGGCTACATCATTCTTTATATGCTCACCTGAGCTGTG
Organism: Spisula subtruncata; assembly: GCA_963678985.1. Lineage (NCBI taxonomy): Eukaryota > Metazoa > Mollusca > Bivalvia > Venerida > Mactridae > Spisula > Spisula subtruncata. The sequence continues at coordinate 3,907,884 of OY787674.1, forward strand.
TCATTCTTTACATGCTCACCTGAGCTGTGTCATTCTTTACATGCTCACCTGAGCTGTGTCATTCTTTATATGCTCACCTGAGCTGTCTCATTCTATAAATGCTCACCTGAGCTGTGTCATTCTATATATGCTCACCTGAGCTGTCTCATTCTATATATGCTCACCTGAGCTGTGTCATTCTTTATATGCTCACCTGAGCTGTGTCATTCTTTATATGCTCACTTGAGCGATGTCATTCTTTATATGCTCACATGAGCGGTGTCATTCTTTATATGCTCACATGAGCTTTGTCATTCTTTATTTGCTCACCTGAGCTGTCTCATTCTATATATGCTCACCTGAGCTGTGTCATTCTTTATATTCTCACCTGAGCAGTGCCATTCTTTATATGCTCACCTGAGCTGTGTCATTCTTTATATCCTCACCTGAGCGGTGTCATTCTTTATATGCTCACCCGAGCTGTCTCATTCTATATATGCTCACCTGAGCTGTGTCATTCTTTATATCCTCACCTGAGCTATGCCATTCTTTATATGCTCACCTGAGCGATGTCTTTCTTTATATGCTCACCTAAGCTGTGTCATTCTTTATATGCTCACCTGGACTGTGTCATTCTTTTTATGCTCACCTGGACTGTGTCATTCTTTATATGCTCACCTGGACTGTGTCATTCTTTTTATGCTCACCTGGACTGTGTCATTCTTTTTATGCTCACCTGGGCTGTGTCATTCTTTATATGCTCACCTGGACTGTGTCATTCTTTTTATGCTCACCTGGACTGTGTCATTCTTTATATGCTCACCTGGACTGTGTCATTCTTTTTATGCTCACCTGGACTGTGTCATTCTTTATATGATCACCTGGGCTGTGTCATTCTTTATATGCTCACCTGAGTGGTGTCATTCTTTATATGCTACAGAAGGCCACTCTAGATTGTGCTCTATATCATATCTATTTTTTAAAATACAGAAAGAGAATCAAACATAAAATGTACATTGTTATTTTTTACTTATTCAACTACATTGTAGTTCACTCATATTAAGGTACTTGCATTTCAGAATATTACAGACAAAGACAAGTGCACAGAGACATGTCCGCCTACCCGGATAATGACGGGTATCAAAATACTGAATCATTAATGTGTAGATGTCCACATTGCCTTAATTCTGGTTCTAATCCTCAACCTGTTCAACGGACATACCGCGATGAAAGCTTCCGATCACCTAGATCACCACCTACTGCACAATACCAGCAACCCCAAGGATATCACACCCCACACCAACGTGTGAACGAACCACCACCGGCTTATAGAGAAGTCAGCACTCCAGTGCAGGCTCCTGCTAGAGGAGTAGTCGGGCAGTATCCGACTGTTGATCCAGTAAGCATACCCGAACAAACCCACCAACCAGTTTGGTCTCATCAACATGCCAGATCTGAGTTACATGGAAACGCTAACATGCGCCGGCCTGTATGTGTGCATTGTAGGAGACAGGCTGATCCTGATGAAACCATCGTGATGACCGTGTCCGGTGAAAAACCTCCAAGTTGTGAATGTGCTTATGAAAATCTAGCACTAACCTCCGTATTCAGACAAAGTCCTATTGGTGGAATAAGTCCAGACGACAGCATAGGAACCTCTGATGATTCAAATATAAGCTCTTCCTTTGAAATTGATCCTGGCGATACTTCACGTTGGACTGCTTGGCAGCGGAATGGGAGGATCATTCCAGATATTGACAGACATTCATGGCCATCTAGCTCTTCAGACGGTGTCGAGAATGAGGTTCGAAACTGTGCATCCGATCCCCAGCTATCATTGCAGCGCGGCAGACAAACAATGAACCAGCAAGTTAGCCAGAATGATATGCATATAACAGATACAATATATTCAAGAATATCAGATTCTAATATGTCCAATGGAAATCGACAGTTTCATAACAACTTGGACGCAGACGAAGTGGAAAATGCATGTGATGAAAATGACAATTTGGAGCAGAACATTGCACTTAGTGATTCAATGAACGATACTAGGAGTAGACAAACTTCACCGAGTACCGGTAATACACAGTTATCTCCTAACCAAAGTGTTTGCGGGCATTCTGGTACTGTGAACCAGGTACGTGTGTTTGTAACCTATGCATGGAATGCAGGAACTGACTCGCAAACGTTTCTCGAAGAGGTAGTGGAGTGTTGTCAACAACTTAAGAACGCTGGTGCTAGGGTGAAGATTGACATGGATGATACGTCCTATACTGCTCTACGACTCAATAAACTTGACTGGATTGACCGAAATATGCGACAGGTACGGCTCATATAGCTATGTTCTTTTATTCTTTTAAAAATCATTTACTTTTTTTCTTAAATCACCATGCCTGCCGATAATACTAAAACAATGTTTTAGACAGCATCTCAAGATATTTGCAAGGGTGTTTTGAACCTAGCTTGAAGTGCATCTGTTCTTTTATCTATGGATCAACAGTACTTGATGGTTAGCCCTACTCTTGTCTGGGAGGCTAGCCAATGCCGTTGTTTCTGTGTGACTTTGGGTTGTCTGTGAGCTACAGTATTTACTGTATATTTAACTATTTTTTGTGTTTTATTTTTCAGGCGCATTACATATTGGTTTGCATCACTCCCACATATCTAACCGATGTCACGGAACAAACAGAACAAGAAGAATCGCCCAGAATCAGTCAACTGAACGCCAGATATGTGTTTGATAAACTGCGACAGGAATACTTTAACGATAATTCTGTAAATCGTCGTGTTATCCCTGTGATATTCCCTAACTATAGAACATCGGAGAGACATGTTCCTGATAGCATGCGTACCACCTTAATACATACTTTCCCAAATAATGCTAACTCTATAGTAGAAGCAGTGTTTGGTAGGGGACGGTACAGACCTACTTGACGATCCTGTTTGTACAGATGAAAAAGTAACTTCTAAAAAGTAAATCCTTACATAGTGCGTTCAGGATAAGGTGATATTTACAAATATTAACAGGATTGGTCTATTAGTGCAAAATTGATTTCTTAAATGAACACTATTTTATACTAAAATAACACCGATTTGTGCACACTTGATTTTTCTACCTATGTGGTGTATACCAAATTTTCCTTCCCATCTTTCCTGATATCCTGGGTGCACAATACACTACTCTAAATGTGATAAGGGTCAATGCGTTTTCTTTGTCAATACAATGTAATATACAAATTTGTATTAAGATGGACTCACAGGTTGAAGTTTCAGGAACATACAAACAGGTAAAGATTGGTGCTGTAGTCAAGACTAGACTATGTGATAACAAAATACGGTAGTTTTTGCATTTTTGACCTTGAGAACTGAAAAGGAACAAAAAAAGTGGTGGTTTTGAAAAATACTTTCTTTATCTGTTTTGGTGTTACCTACAGAAGAGTTGCTTAATTTAGGCGACCACTACCACAGGTTTTACTAGAAATTATAGAAATCAGAATTTATGAGACAAATGTAAAGAATTTTCTAAAATGTCTCTTTTATCTGCAATTAATTATTATGAAGTCTTTAGTATGAATTATTTTTACCAAAACCACAAAATTTTGTCCCATCGAAATTAAATGATTTGACAGTAATAACAATATAATGTGACACCATATCCCTTAACATCACCTTCAGAATTATGTTCCAATCGACATACTATGGTGTCAAATTAATTATTGCATATTTATAAAGGTATAACATGTCAAAACTGCTGATTTTGTTTTATATAAGTAATGTAAGAGTATTTAGTTGTATATAAACACAGAAATTTAGTTTGATTGCGTTCATCTACAAATAATGACATGCATGTAAAATATTGTGATTTAGCTGGGTATAGCTTGGCAAATTTGACACGAACCTGACCTTTTAATTAGCATAATTTAACAGTCAATATCTTGCCTGTATTTATAACCTCAGTTGCATGTTTTCATAATTGGAGAGCATCATGATGACGCTCAAGATGTAATACAACCACAAATGTGAAATGCCGATATTGCACAATTTGCTTGCGGAAATTGATATATTCAAAGCAAGAACCTTGTAATATATTCATGCATAAAGGTCAGGTTCGTGTCAAATTCTCCAAGCTATAATATTATAAAATTATATGGGCATTAAATGTTATTGAATTTGGTTCACAATCATTCTCATTGGATTGTATGCAAATTTTGTAAATAAAATAATCAAGAGATACCCCTTTTGGTAATTGATAGTTAGATGAATTATATTTGATTTCATAGTTGAAATTCATAGTGTTAAAGTTAGCAGAAGGGTCCGTTATAGTGTACATATAAGCATAATTGCTGATCATAGCATACATGTTAGCATAATGGCTGGTCATAGCATACATGTTTGCATAATAGCTGGTCTTATCGTACCTGTTAGCATAATGACTGGTCATAGCACACATGTTAGCATAATGGCCGGCCATAGCATACATGTTAGCATAATGACTGGTCATAGCCTACATATTAGCATAATGGCTGGTCATAGCATACATCTTAGCATAATGGCTGGTCATAGCCTACATATTAGCATAATGGCTGGCCATAGCATACAGTCATGTTAGCATAATGACTGGTCATAGCATACATGCTATCTATAACTGCTTACATTCCCTTTGTTCACCAAGTTTCACCTTATATGTTGAAAAATAATTGACTCAAATTTTTAATTTTGGGCTCATGCCCTTCATCAGGATTGTTTTCTATTTTTAGTCCCCTACCGGTGAAACCAGAGGGGACTTATGGTTTGCGCTCCGTCAGTCCGTGACAAAAGTTTGTCCGGAGCATAACTTCAAGACTGAGCAGGCTATGACTTTGAAACTTTACATATGAATAGATATCAATTAGGAGAAGTGCAGTGCACAAGAACCATAACTCTGCCTTACTTAATTTTTGAGTTATTCTCCTCTGTTAATTTTCATACTTAAATTTTGTCTGGAGCATAACTCCATTACCAAAAGAGATATGATTTTGAAACTTTACATGTGGATATATATTAATCAGGAGAAGTGCAGTGCACAAGAACCATAACTCTCCCTTGCTTAATTTTTTAGTTATTCCCCTTTGTTAATTTTCATACTTAAATTTTGTCCGGAGCATAACTCCATTACCAAAAGAGATATGATTTTGAAACTTTACATGTGGATATATATTAATCAGGAGAAGTGCAGTGCACAAGAACCATAACTCTATGTTGCTTAATTTTTGAGTTATTCCCCTTTGTTAATTTTCTTACTTAAGTTTTGTCCGGAGCATAACTCAAATTCAAAAAGAGATATGATTTTGAAACTATACATGAGGATAGATATCAATGAGGAGAAGTGCAGTGCACAAGAACCATAACTCTGCCTTACTTAATTTTTGAGTTATTCCCTTTGTTAATTTTCATACTAAATAGTGTCTGGAGTATAACTCCATTACCAAAAGAGATATGATTTTGAAACTTTACATGTGGATAGATATCAATGAGAAGAAGTGCAGTGCACAAGGACCATAACTCTCCCTTGCTTAATTTTTTAGTTATTCCCCTTTGCTAAATTTCATACTTAAATTTTGTCCGGAGCATAACTCCATTACCAAAAGAGATATGAATTTGAAACTTTACATGAGGATAGATATCAATGAGGAGAAGTGCAGTGCACAAGAACCATAACTCTCCTTTGCTTAATTTTTGGTTTATTCCCCTTTGTTAATTTTCATACTTAAATTTTACAATGTGCTACCGGTAGGGGACTTTTATTGCTTGGCAATAGTCTTGTCATATAGTGATATAACAAAGATATGATAAAACAAGAGGGATATAACTTAAATACATGCAAATAGAAATAAATCCTGATGAAGGTCATGAGCCCGAAAATTAGACATTTGAGTCAATAATTTTTCAACAAGAATACTTCTTTCCTATGAGAGACTATCAATATTTTAATATATTTCACCTTATATATTGCCATTTTATTTAGAAAACTTGTGAGGAATTTTGTATTATTACCTGATTAATGTAATCATTACAATGGTTTGTATTCAAAGTGAATTCAATTAATTTGTCTTAATTGAAAATGTTGATCTGTTTTTGACGCTATCTGGCATGTTTTCAATTAAAATTAACAAAATAGTCATGTTTTGAATAGATGTAGATCTTATGTGCTGTAGAAGTTAATTACATATATGTATGTATATAAATATATATATAAGATTTGTTGACAAGTGGCTGGTCCATTTGTGTGAATAATTTATCATCAAAATGTTGGATATTATAGCAATATATCTGTTAATATATGTCTATCATTTTCAATAATATAATAAAAATATAATCCTGCAGTATGTTGTGTTGTTTCTCAATTCTGTATACATGTACTACACGGAGTGCAATACATGGAAGAGCTTGTTGTACCCCGACAGCTAGGTAGTCTTTTATGCTCAAGGCCACCATAGCACTGATCTACGGACATAAAGGCCAGTAGGGATCATCTTCTTATCAAAGGGCAATAATCCACAGAAAATCAACATTCTTGCAAACATTAAATACCTCAAACCAAGGAGCAAAGAAACTCAACCAAGATTCTGATATTCACACACCTGATCATATGACATACGTATTGCAATATTGCTTATCATATGACATACGTATTGCAATATTGCTTATCATATGAAATACGTATTGCAATATTGCTTATCATATGACATACATATTGCTTATCATATGACATATTTATTGCAATATTGCTTATCATATGACGTACGTATTGCAATATTGCTTATCATATGACATACGTATTGCAATATTGCTTATCATATGACATACATATTGCAATATTGCTTATCATATGACATACGTATTGCAATATTGCTTATCATATGACATACGTATTGCAATATTGCTTATCATATGACATACGTATTGCAATATTGCTTATCATATGACATACATATTGCAATATTGCTTATCATATGACATACGTATTGCAATATTGCTTATCACATGACATACATATTGCAATATTGCTTATCATATGACAAACATATTGCAATATTGCTTATCATATGACATTGTATTGCAATATTGCTTATCATATGACATACGTATTGCAATATTGCTTATCATATGACATACGTATTGCAATATTGCTTATCATATGACATACGTATTGCAATATTGCTTATCATATGACATACATATTGCAATATTGCTTTTACTGCCTCTTCAATAGCCTAGTGGTGGAATGTTTACTTTCAGTGCAGGAGATCCCATGTTTGATCCCAGACAAAGCCATACCAAAGACAAAATAAAATTATACCAGAAATTCGGTATCAGACACTCGGCATAAAAAGGAAAACTGGCTTCTCTTCTCTCGTACTCTGTGGCAATGATTAACACCAGGGGCCTTATTCACCAACATTGTAAGACTGAAATTCAGACTTAGAATTAAAATTGACAAAATTTATTATCACTATCATTTCTTTTTAATTAAATTTAGCCATGGGAAATTTTATCTGAATATTTGTTGTTATCCACTGAACATGTATACCGATTTATATCAAAATCGTTACATTTATATCAATAGAACACTTGGCAATATAAAGTTTAAGTCTAATTTTTAGACTTACGACGTTGGTGAATAAGGCCCCAGGAATCAGGCCTCGATGGTAATATAAAATGGAAAAACTACTTTCACAATCCAATCAACCTTAAATAAATTATTAAATAAATTAGTAAAACTAGATCTAGTTAAGGTTTTAACATGCATTTATTCATTTAAACATATTAACACTAAATAAGGTGCCCACTCTGAGAGGTATAAAAGCAAAACACATGAATTTACACATAAATCATGAATGTATAACAAAAAATGAGATGCTAACCAGTTATTGTCATCTAATATAAATACGTAATTGTTATTGAGTAAAAATGAGATGAAAAACGAGACATTGATAATCACATATTACACATTAGGTCTAATGGTGCGATGATACTATAACTGTGGTACTGTAACAATATTGGAAGACCAAGATGAATACAGGACGTCTTGAATGAAACTACTTTATTGTATGTCATTTCTGCAATGTTGTATATGTACAGTGCAACCTGTCAAGAGCGACCCTCCGTAGAGCAACAACCTCTCTAAAACAACACCTTCAAATTTCCCTAGTAAGAACACCTTCAAATGTCTCTTATAGGAACACTTTCTAATGTCCCTTATAACAACACCTTAAAATGTCCCTAAATTGACATTTACTGTAAATTTAACCTCTTCAAAGCAACAACCTCTGTACAATGGCCAATATTTGCACCCTCCTTTGGGTGTTGGTCTACAGATGTTGTAGGGTATCGGTATATATCACTGTAGATCAAGCCCAGGTAGTTTCCCTTCTTATTCGGGTCACCCTTCATCTTCAAGTGATACAATAAAATCCCATTCCTCTGAAAGATAAAATGATAACAACTAATGATAACTTGTACACATTGTATATGAATCATATTATTATTTGTACCAACTGGATGGTAGTCTTGCTTTGTAACCAACTTAAACTTGGCCAGAAATAAGTAATGTCTTGAATTCACTCAAGTTGAAAATCTAGTATAGCATTTATTTACTAATTATAATCATGAAATTCAAAAGTTTTGGATCAAACGCTTGGAAATATTTTAATTGAAACAGAACAATATTCTCCCACCTAGGTTGTAAAAATTTGATAAATAACACCAGATTTGACCCCATGCTTTAGAAAAATTTCAGTCACAAATTTCTTTACATTGTACATGTAATTAGGTAACAATCAAACATGTGGTTTTTGAAAGTCCAGTACAACCTACGTAAAGCAACAATATTTAAAATCTGCAAATATTTGCCATTGTGCAGAGGTTGTTGTTATACAGAGGTTGAAGTTAACGTAAAATATCAGCTTAGGGAAAATTTGAAAAGGTTGTTGCTATACAGAGGGTGGCTCTGGAGAGGTTGTACTGTATACCATTTAAAACAAGTTTAATTATCAGTAGGAAAGCCATGCATATATAATAGAGTACAGCTAATCCTAAGGTTGGCATATCTTCATTCAGGACTAATAGACTGGAACAAGATTACATATGACTATTTATTACTGACAAAGAATGTGACCACTAATATAAAATCATTTAATTTTGCTGGGACAAATTTTCTCGGTTTTGATATAAGAGACCATTTCGATAGGACGTTAATTCATGGATTTTGCATTACCAGTAACAAAAGAGGGTCAAAAATATTGTTCGATGGGATTTAATTTCATGGTTGAAGCTTAACAACGAAAACAATATGTCAAATCAAATATTCTCATTGACAAAGAATGACCTCTTCATTTGCTCATAATTCCAAATTTAGAGCAGGCATGTACATTATATCCGACGAAAAATGGAAACCCAACGGAAATATTTTGCAATATTTTCTAATGAATAGTAGTGGAATTATACTATAAACATTTTATTACAGTATTAAGCAGAAAGGTTTATATGGTTATAGTCAAGACTTCATACTACTTATACAAGAGGTGTTCAAAATAAAATAAGTATGCAATGCAAGTACGTATCTAATAAATAGATGAAACATGTATACAAGTAACAAGTTTATTTTGTGAATATAATGCCATCAGTCATACACAAAACAATACATATAAACAGTCAGGGATTTCCCTGATGCAGGTTTTCTGCGTCCTTGACGCAACTTCGTGGCTTGGGACCCTCATTTCAGCATTACTATGCATCCTTGGGACCCCCAATAGGATCATTCAAATGGACATTTTTGTCTCCGCTACAAGATTTTTCTTTCTGCTATTTATTTCACTTGTTGTTCATTGAGCAATCGATATCGTCTGCATGCTATATACATTTTATTAATAATAGGTGATACTGTAACAATAAACTTGAAATGCATACTCGCATTTGATGGGACTCCCAAAATTACTCAGGGACTCCCTTATAAAACTCTAGGGTCCTGGGACCCTCGTATGAAAATTCCTAGGGAAAACCCTTAACAATATATACAAGTTAATCAAGGGTCACAATTCTGTTAAAATGCTGGATAGTGTTACATAGCTTTGGCAATGTAATATGTTTATGAAAGTAAAAGGTTTGATAACAATACCTTGGACCTTATTTAAGACATAGGTAAATGACAAAATTCAATCATTTGTACACTATACAAGAGGGCCATGATGGCCCTATATCGCTCACCTGATTATAAGTGAACAAAAGGAAATAATTTGGGAACAATCTTAAAAGAACAAGTCTATGTAAAACTGGTGAACAATCTTGGTAGGGGACCACTAGATGATGCTACATACCAAGTATCAAAGCTCTAGGCATTGTAGTTTTAAACAACAAGATTTTTATATGTTTTCCCTATATTAGTCTATCTAAAATGGCGACCACCGAGGCGGGGCTCCTTTTCACCCCAGGGCCAATGCTATGTACAATCTGGCAAAACGGTTGGAGACGAGATGTTGTTTGAAAGTGTGGAGGGTTGACAGACGGACATACAGAGGATGAGTGATCACAATAACTCACCTTCAGCACTTTGTGCTCAGGTGAGCTGATAACCAGCAGTCACTTGTCATCTCTTGCTAGGAGGCTGAGAGAAGTTCAGAAAATAAGGTGGAAAAGTCTCTCCTTTAAGGAATATATGGCATGTATGCTGATACACACCCATTTCTCATCCCTAACTGAGTGAATGCATTAAATGCATCTTTGCATTAGTAATATTACAACAGATACATGTATATCAAAATGTGTCTTTGACTAAGGAGTGAAGGAGTGAAACCATACATGCACACACTTGTAGGGACACAATCACTCACCTTGGGTTACAGGTTGTACAGATAGTCTAGCTTTAGTGAATAGAGCTATATCCTTCAATGGTCCACCATTGGCTTTATGTTCTATATGTAGCTGTTTCAGTTCTGACAAGGGAATGTAACGCTTTAACATACGAGTGTACTTTACATCTACCATATACCATCTAGGATTGTCTTTCTTGGCTGAACTATCAATAAATTCATAACTTGTGAAATGACCTACAGTATTGAGTAAATATGTATGTACTTCATTTCAACCATATACCATCTAGGATTGTCTTTCTTGGCGGAACTATCAATCTAATCATTACACATCGAAAGGGCAATCATTTGATAAAGAAGTTGACTAAGTTTGTCCGACTGTCATACTCAGCCTCAATCTCTCGAGGAGACATCTCAACTCAAAAAGAAGTATGAATCGGAGATAAATATGAAGCTCAAACTCTTGAAACTTTACTGTTGTCAACTCAGAAAAATGTTTTCTCTTTTTTATCATTCCAATTAAGGGTACATCGTTGCATAGAAACTATCTCAAAGATAGTTGATCAAATTTGAGTTGAGATTGGGCTCAGATTGAGATATTTTCGGAGATGGTGGCCTGGTGTTTAGTTTACAGAATTATTATCTGGAATTTATTAACAACAAATACTGACGTATTTAAACACGGAATATCTAACCACTAGCCAACTTTATCCAAATTTTACTCAATTGGGCGCAGTAGGCAAACTGGCTTATTACAGAACCGGTTGACTGCTTTACTACAAGTGGAGTTCATGACTATAGCTTGATGCACAAACATAACCTTGAATCAAACAATGTAAGTAGATGTATAGGGTTGACAAAAATGAGCAGTGGGGAATATGTTCAGCGGGGATTTTGTCCTACACTCGAGTTTTATAATGAAGACAGTATTGTTTGAATATTGAATACACACACTGGCTACTGATTATAGTGACACACACACACTGGAAGCAGTTATGGTAAGGAAATAAGGTACCCCGGTATGTACTATGTAGTGACATCAAAATCAACAGGGGTGATCTTTTGATGATATACAAATCTTCATTTAAAATTTGAAGAGCAGGTCTTAAGGTTCCTGAATTCTTGTTCAGAAACTATCAGGTCTAATGACCAAATCATATCAGTAAAACTTAACCAAACATAATGTACACTTTGACCTATAAGTAATGTGTATGCTTACCTATCATAATGTGCATCCTTGGTATCAAACTGTGTATGCTTACCTATCATAATGTGCATCCTTAGTATCAAACTGTGTATGCTTACCTATCATAATGTGCATCCTTGGTATCAAACTGTGTATGCTTACCTATCATAATGTGCATCCTTAGTATCAAACTGTGTATGCTTACCTATCATAATGTGCATCCTTGGTATCAAACTGTGTATGCTTACCTATCATAATGTGCATCCTTAGTATCAAACTGTGTATGCTTACCTATCATAATGTGCATCCTTGGTATCAAACTGTGTATGCTTACCTATCATAATGTGTATCCTTGGTATCAAACTGCGTATGCTTACCTATCATAATGTGTATCCTTGGTATCAAACTGTGTATGCTTACCTATCATAATGTGTATCCTTGGTATCAAACTGTGTATGCTTACCTATCATAATGGGCATCCTTGGTATCAAACTGTGTATGCTTACCTATCATAATGTGTATCCTTGGTATCAAACTGTGTATGCTTACCTATCATAATGTGTATCCTTGGTATCAAACTGTGTATGCTTACCTATCATAATGGGCATCCTTGGTATCAAACTGTGTATGCCTACCTATCATAATGGGCATCCTTGGTATCAAACTGTGTATGCTTACCTATCATAATATGCATCCTTGGTATCAAACTGTGTATGCTCACCTATCATAATGTGCATCCTTGGTATCAAACTGTGTATGCTCACCTATCATAATGTGCATCCTTGGTATCAAACTGTGTATGCTCACCTATCATAATGTGCATCCTTGGTATCAAACTGTGTATGCTTACCTATCATAATGTGCATCCTTGGTATCAAACTGTGTATGCTTACCTATCATAATGGGCATCCTTGGTATCAAACTGTGTATGCTAACCTATCATAATGTGCATCCTTGGTATCAAACTGTGTATGCTTACCTATCATAATGTGCATCCTTGGTATCAAACTGTGTATGCTTACCTATCATAATGTGCATCCTTGGTATCAAACTGTGTATGCTTACCTATCATAATGTGCATCCTTGGTATCAAACTGTGTATGCTTACCTATCATAATGGGCATCCTTGGTATCAAACTGTGTATGCTCACCTATCATAATGTGCATCCTTGGTATCTAACTGTGTATGCTTACCTATCATAATGTGCATCCTCGGTATCAAAATGTGTATGCTTACCTATCATAATGTGCATCCCTGGTATCAAACTCTACGTGTATGCTTACCTATCATAATGTACATCCTTGGTATCAAACTGTGTATGATCAGCATAACTCTCTTTCACAACCTACAAATATAACAACACTTTTGTATAAAACATTGGGTGAGAATCGGATAAAACAGCAATAATTTGATCCAGTTTAACATTGCAGTGTTGCATGGCTGACTGTGTGCCACAGCAATACACTTAAGAGGTTTGTGAGCGACATAAAGGTAAACAACAAGCCATTTGACAGAGCACTAAACAGCTTAGTGTGGATTGATTGCAATTTCATTATCCCTGAACTATGTATACATACAGGCCCAATGTCAATCAAAGTTAGGTCTAGGCGATCATTGCATAGGGAGTATAATATGCTTGCTGGTTTTTTTGGGGATATGGCTGGTTTGTTCTTTGACTGAATCTTTAAATAGGTGACTAGTCCATGGCAACGTTTCTGTGTGCAGCTTTGGATTGTCTGTGCACAACAGGATTTGTTATTACATGTATTAGCATCAGATATTCTGTGTGCAGTTTATTTATGCAAACTTTAAGATCTCAAACTTGTGATTTCTCTTAGGCTCTGATAGTATAAGATGCACAATCACTCTATGATTGGTATAATTAGTACTCTATTACTCACAATACTTTATTTTGTGTCATGATTCAAAGGCACATCCAATACCAAAATATAGCCATGACATATATCAAAATATGTCACAAGGGATAGGAACTAAAAATGGCACATTTTGGCTAAAATACATTTTTATCATTGATATGGTTACTAGGGTAATACAATACCTCACAAACTCCAACAATTCCGGGTTGTTTTGTGTTACTATGGTAAAAGAATACTTGATGTCCAAGTTTCATCTGATCACGCATAAAATTTCTTGCCTGAAATTGATAAGAAAATGTTTTTGCTCCTTGCACAATGTTTAGGGTACAAAATGTCGGTTTTACAAAATTTATCTATTATGCAAGATTTGTACCCATGACCCCTTACTAGCCCTCTCATTCAGCAGGGCTCTACGTACACTAACAATGGTCCCCTGGCCCAGGGTCAGTGAAAATCTTGAAGGACGAGTAGCTGTTATAGGGCCTGCCTCACAGATGGAGCGATATTTTTTTAAAAAGTGTAATTTTCTTACCAAATTAAGTATTTATATAAAGGAACATTGTTGACTGTTGCTTTAAGAAATAAATATTGCAAATAATTGATTTTAACCACTTTCAACATTGGGCACGCCAGTGTGTTTTTCCTTTAAAAAAACAAACATACAAACAAACATAAACAAACTTCAGTCTAAACATCTATGAAGTGTTTGGTTTGTTTTTAAATTCGTTTTCATCACATGCGAGTAAATTTCAGGCAATTTAAACGAGAGTAGTTTAAAATTCTATACCGTATTTATACGGTATAGAATTTCGGAGTTAAAATACTTAAATAATTACAAAATTCTGATGTTGTATTTATATCAGTTTGCTTGTTTATGGGATATACAGGTATCTTTGCCAAAATAAAATGAATATTTAACAATTTTATTTGATTTTTGCTATATGCTGAAACGTGAAGAGTTGCTTTAAGCACATATCTTTAAAATTACACAAAACTCAAGATATACTTATGTTTTGTTCAAAGTTTTTTTTGTTCATAGTGATGCGCTGTATACCGGTATGCTTCAGCTAAATACACTATTTTGTTAATTTCATATAAATTCTAGTGTAAACTTTTTTAATTATCACCTGATAATTGCGTACACCATCCCAGCAAGATGTCTGGTCAGGACAACTCTTCAGATCTTCAATACCAAACTGTAAAATACAAACAAGAGTTCTCACCCTTAATCAATGCATTAACTATTATGACACTTGAAGTCTTAGAACTACATCCAAGTTGTCAGAGAGCAAAACCTCAGTAAATTATGTTCCTCCTCTTGTTTATAAAATGGAGTTTTCACCTAAAACTAGTTTAAGTATCTAAAGTTACAGTATAATATCTTTCGAATTTATTGAGAGATGCATCTTTTACACAAAAGTTACCAACATTTCTATGCCCAACACAGTATCTAAACAAGGGTAAATCACTATGGAAATACGCATCACATGACCATTTACCTTGTCATAACGGCTTGTCCTTTTGATGGTTAAAAAGTAATCAGACTTTAAAGTGAAATTCTTTTGATAGTTTTTGAGAGCACAAAAACTTGACTACAGTACCGTCGTCACAGACTCAGACAAACTTGTTATGATAGTAGACCTTCCTTTCTTCCAAGAAGTTGAGCTAAAAATTTAAAGAAGTTTACCTTCATATCAATTCCCTTCTCAAGTCTACTGTCTGGCTCAGATTTCATCAACCAATGACAAAATTTCACGTCAGATCCACTCTTCGCTTTTTCAGTGGCTGTCACGTCCGATTTACTCTTTACTTTGTCGGTGGCTTTGGATAAGTTTTCAGTTTTCTTATCAGATCCATTCTTTCTTTTGTCGTTTTTTCTTGATTTCTCTTTCACACTTTTGGTAGCAATTTCATCTACAAACAGACAGTATGTTTTATCATATCATTATGCCTACAATATAGCACACACTTGAATGGATGGACTCTTGTTTAATTTGTATGTAGGTCTTCTACGAGCCCAGATTGTTCATTATTGCGGTTACACTGATTCACGGGGGCCCAAAAAAACCCAAAGAATAATGTGTTGAAAGCGACTGCCACAGACTTTATAGATATACATCAATTACTATTGTTTGAAATGTGTTTTTATTCTGTGCACTTTGAAGAATGTTATGACTGTGGCGATAAAAACAACGTTTCTAAAAACTGAACTGATATAATTACGTCTGAAAGAAATATGTACATGTACATAGAGCAGCATATGTACCATTGTGCTATCATATTATGTGGGTTAACTAGCTGACAGTATGTCTACAAAACTTATACATATAAACTGTAAATATATAATATATCTTGTAAAATATTTCACCAGAAAAAGCAATGAACTTATTGACTATTTTGACTAAGCAAATGAGCACTTAAAATATACGAAAAAAGCTTCTGAAGGTCACAATTCATGGGTGTAGGAGTCATGGGGCCTGTAGGGGTCAGGTCCCCGACGTCAGAACAGTTATTCATAGTTTTGCCTCCTCAATAATTCAGATCAAATGTATAATGTTCGGCCTAAACTAGTCTTACATATCTCTAAATAATATGGGTACTTTTTCTTATGTTCTAAATGAAAAAGTATTTGTAAGATGGGCATTTTTCGTGCTCGCTACGCTCCCAGAATATTTTTGATATACATGTATATGTTAAAACGTAGTTGTTGCATCACAGAAATCAATTACAAGAGAAATTTTGCCCTAGCTCATTATATTTCCTTTTGACTGTTAAATAAGCATTACTAAACCATTAAGGTTATCTCTCAGAATTAAGAAAATAAAAAGATATTTCAGGGCTCCCAGATAGGCTCAGAATGCATTGCTTTGAAATTTTTCCCGGGGGAGTATATTCCAATGGCCAAAAGGATGAAAGCTGGTATATACAAACACTCACTGTATCTGAATTACTTACTTATATGCATGAACATACACATTGTACATGTTGAAGCTGATAGCATAAAAAAGGTAACTATGGATTCTCCCACATCTACAAATGTACCCCTTCCTTCCTTTTCACACACATATTAAGCAAATGCCCCCCCCCCCCCCCCGGAATCCCGTACATACCTCGTGCCCCCCCCCCCACTCAGAAATTTCTGGATCCGGGCCTGAAATAGTCACTTAAATTTTAAGTACGTCTATACGCCACTATGGGTTTATACTTGTCATGTAGTATTTTCACGTTCTCATTTTTGGCGATGTACAAAAGGTCCCAATATTTGAGAATTGTGTGAACAATGTTGGGTAATGACGGGTAGAATTCAACCGTAAATGGAATTACATTTTTATTATTTATAGCAGGGGGTTTGAGGGCTTCGGTTTGAGATAATTGTGAGACTTTTTTCGAAAGCACTGCCTATAACTGATGCTGGTTGTTACCTATCTAGGAAGTAGACCCGTAAATCATTTAGGGAAGAGTTGAATGTTTCATCGCTTGAGATTATTCTCCTATATCTCTTTGCCTGGCTGTAGGGAATACCGTCTTTGGAGTTTTTAGGGTGACAGGACGACGTGAGGACATGTAATCAAGGTATTGGTGGTTGTTGGTTTCTTTCACATAAATATGGGTGTCAATAATCAAACAATTGTCCCTTGTTACTCGGACATCCAAGAAAGACACATGTCTTCAGATATTGTACTAGTAAATTTGATACCGAGATGTAATTCATTAAGATTGGAGAGGAAACAATTTAACTCTGCCAACGAATGATTTCAAACCATGAATACGTCATCTAAGAACCTTAACTATACAGTCTGTTTGATACTTCTACTTTGTAGGAAATTGTTTCCCCATAAATAAGGAGGCCTAAGCAGGTGCCATGGAACAACTCATCGCTGTACCCATTTTTTGTTCGAAGAAATCATCGCCAAATTTAAAATACTTGTTTTCAAGAACAAGTCTTATTAGGTGTGCAACCTCATTTAAAGAAAGGTTACTTACTATAATATAAATTGGGTTCTTGTAAAAATGACTTACCTGCGTTTACACCGTTGTCATGAGGGATGTTTGAATAAAGTGAGGATACGTCTAGTGTAACTTAAAGTAGGAATTATTTTTGATTTTTTTAAGACTAAAGTATGAAACAATCTTATATATTTTATTCTTCCAATGTAACCTGTAATTCACAACAAAACAATCCCCAAACCTTGGCATTTTTATTTCGGCTTTTCCAAACCCCACCATACCGGCCGTACAGTAAGCAGCCCCCTAAACAAGTAAAATAGTCATTTTTTCTAACTACTTTGGTGCGAAACTAAAGTAATAGGATGTAGCCGGGTGCATAGGTCCTCAACACAAATAACCCACCTTATTCCATCAGAACGTCCCACAGATGGTACTCCTGGAATTTGAGGATGAGGTTATGTAGCCGCAGTATAGGATTTAATAACTAATACCCTTATACGGGAGAAACTTGTGTAAGCAGCCGGCTAGCTCAGTCGGTAGTCAAACAATTTTGACTTAGTGTGTTAGAAATAAAAGTCAGAAATTAAAAAATATCCAAGCAGACTGCCCCACGGTTATAAGGCATGGTTTCAGTTGACTGGTGCATTAAACATTGTTTTAAGATCTTTCCTCAGGAAATCAGTGTTACAGTTATGCATTGAATACTTTGAAAAAATATGAATGTAGAGCTTCAAGCAGAAAATCCCATGGCCATGTGAAGTTTATCTAGATATGGGTAGGTCATTTTAAATAGCTATTGAGAAGGAGGTGTTTGACTGATCATAGAAGCTCAACTTGTCATTGTATGCCTGCTTGGCTAGTAAACACAATTGATTAAATTATTTGTTATTAAACCACTTTTAAATTGTATATTACCAAATTTTCTTTTCCGTGCAGGCATGGTGAATCTGACATTAGTTCCCGCTCTTTTACATCGGTGCGTAAGAATAGCCCTACCATGTAAATCGGTATAATTTATAGCGCCCCACAACCTCGTTGATAACAACTGTGATAAGCTACATGTAAAAGCCCTCAAATATGCACTAGGTGTCAATAAAAAAGCTTCAAATGATGCTGTTTTAGGTGAAACTGGGCGTCACCCTTTATATATCGACATAATTAAGCATTCTGTTAAATATTATCAGAGATTATCAGGTCCTAATTGTCCTCCGTTATTATTGTCTGCTTTTAAGGAGAATCGTAATTTGCATAATCAAGGTACAGCAAGTTGGATATCTAGTATTTATTTCGCATTGAATCATCTTAATGTCAATAGCTATGGTAACAAAATTATGCCTCATGTTTTAAAAACCAAAAGCAGTTAATAGTTTTAAATCATCATGGTCAGGAAGAATGAAAAACTGTGAAGTGAATTGTATAGGTAAATTACGCACTTATGCTTTGTTTAAGAACATTTTCGAACATGAATTATACCTTGATATTATAAAAGTACCTGAAATAACATCTTGCTACACTAAATTTAAAATTAGTGCACATAAATTACAAATAGAAATTGGTAGATACACCTGTTTCACTGAGATTATGCAGGATTTGTGATCTAGGGGAAGTGGAAGATGAATTCCACTTCATGTTTGTATGCCCTAAATATCAGTCTTTAAGGAACATATATTTGGACGAAACATCACAGATTTGTAAAAACCTTAACTTTCTATCATTAAAAGACAAATTTATATTCTTATTAAGTAATGAAAATCATGAAATTATTAAAAGAACAGCTGAATACATTTGGTCCTGTTATAACTCCAGGCTAAACCAGCTTAATAGTCCTGCGTGATGTGCATTTCAATTCAATTGTGTATTTTGATAAAGTTTGTTTATATAGTTATAACATTCTGTTTGTCATTTAAAATGCCTATTTTACTTTACTGTTATACTAGTCCTTAGTTAATTGTTTTACTACTAATCAGAATCAAGCCTGTGTTTCTTTATATATCTTATGTTCTGGAACATTGTTCATCTGTTTTTGTGTGATTTATATGCCCGAGAGGGCCCATGATTGGTAATAAAATTTATTCTATTCTATTCTTTTCAACTGGCAGCTCCAGTCTTCAGGTGACCCAGCTATTAAGACTGACATTATATCGATACTATTTTAAAAGGCTAAGCGAATATACATATACATATCAATTGATTTTATTTAAGTATTGTATCCATAAAGAACTACAGATTTATACATAGATGTACATGATGACTCCAGATAATCACATACAGTACTTCTTTGTAATGGTGACACATTTCTGATTGAGAAAAAAACACACGAGCAATTACCTGTTTAAAGCAGTCGTAAGCTTTCCAAAGAAGCAAATAATGTCGATTTTGATAATTATATACTTTAAAAATTAAATCATAATTCTAAATCATATATATGAAAAAGAAAAACATGCAGTATATGACTTTAAAGAATTTTATTTTTATACCGATTCCTATGAAACAAATGAGCCGTTCTCCAGGAAAACCGGGCATTATGACACATTGTGACATAATGCTAGTAAATTATGTAATGCTATTCAGAAATAAGTCTAAAAAGAGAAAGTTTACGTCAATAATTTATCAAATACTGGACTTAGGAAATGGTTGGTAACGTTACGTCAAATACCGTTCGAATGACGTTTGCGCCGTCACTCAAAAAACTTGGCGGGAGTAGTTAATTTTTAAAGTCTATAATTTAGTTAATGTACGTAATAATTCGTTCAAATTTTCAGAAACTGTTCATAAGAGTCTCGTCTTCCTAACGATATATTATTATGATTTTCGTATTTTTGTCACTAAGTCCGGTTTTCCTGGAGAACGGCCCATATACGTGTACGCTATGGAAATTTGGTAAAAGTCGGAAGTGTAGTGCAATAAAGTAAGTACTTTTCTCCTTTTCATTGGGTGTTAAATACGCACCAGTCTACATATACTTGCACATGTACGTATATGGAACAATTCGTTGTACTCCTAAATGAGTACATCATTGACTAACGCCTTACAAAAATCTTAAAAAACATTCTTGAAGAAAAAAGAATTTAATTGTATGACTTCTTGTCTGTTCTACATTATTATAAGATCTGTGTTAATTAGGCTTCAGAAATATCGGATAAAACGGGATTGGCTTTGGGTATTTATTGAACAACTCGACAACCTCACGCACAGTTTGGTTTCAAGGAGATACTTGGCATAACGTGTGTGACAATACTGCGTGTGACTACCTAGATCTTGTTGAAGTTATAAATTAATTGATTAATTCATCAAGACGTTCACATGGACTGCTACATTTTGGGGTTGTGAATAATATTTTTTGAAAAAAAAACCCAGATTAATGACGGGTGGATAAATTAAGCTAAGATGCCTTTCACTTATTCGCTCAGCAAAGAGGACTACGACGTTTGTAAATTTGTCCTGTATATAATATGCTTGCCGATAATTACTATCGCTGGACTGACAGGAAACTCGTACAGTTTGTATATTCTTCGACGCAACCAAGCCAACCTTGCATTCTGTACCTATCTGAAAGCTTTGACATGTTCCGATACACTCTTACTTGGGTGTGCCTTCGTGCGAAGTCTATTACATGGCTTGGATGAGGCCGACATACCTTCTGCTCACATGGTGAATATTTACGGAGAATACGCAGCTGGAATATTGTTTGGATCAGCTTGTCAACGATTGTCATCTTCACTCATAGCACTGATTGCTATAGAACGAGTGTTAGTTGTGGTCTATCCAATACGAGTACGGAGTATGTTCATTGAGACACGACCGACCAGGATTGTTGCGGTGCTTGTCGTTTTCTTCACATTGCTACAAATACCTACATTTACAGTAATCAAGGTGGGCGAGATGTCTTTAAATAACTCGACAAACCTTACAATCCATGTTCTCCAGAGAACAAAGATCGCACGAACACATCCGCAATTCGCACAAGCCTATTTGTTCAGCCTGGCTATTCTTGGTGTGGCCTTGCCATTGTTAATCGTCATCGTAAGTACGGCTACCATTCTGATTCGCGTGAAGATGCATATTAAAGGTGTAGCCTCTCGACGTGTCACAGGTGGTAGCATAGAAACAGAACGGATGACCTTGACATTAGTTACCATGGCAATGTTTTTCACCCTCCTCTCAGTGCCTGCAGTGATTATCTACCTATGGTCTGCATACGATAGATCACCGGAAACCTTGTATCTTCGCGCTCTTTTCACTGACATCGACATCATTCTGGTCTGCCTCAACTCTGCCAGCGATTTTGTTATTTATTGTTTGGCCTCGAACAAGTTTAGAGCTCAATTTGTACAACAGGTATGCGGGATTGTTCGTAAACCACGCAATAATATGGCAGAGACTAGTACCTCTCAATCCACCATTCGATCCATCCAGTTCAATCTTGACAGGAATTCAACATCGAGCTCGTGTTGGGTGGAAAACGGCTTAGAAACACCATCATACCTACCCAATTCTCCGAAACTGGGATAAAACCAATGTCTAAGGGGTACAAGACTAATTTACAGTCCGGGATTAGTGTCTTGAGAATTGGTCCTGATGCCAATTAATACTAATGAAATACTTGTTGATGTTTACAAAAGTAACATAGTGTTGTGACTTATCTGTGTACTTACTGTTTGAAAGAACTACACTGTATATAATAAAGGATTTAGTAACAGTCATTTCTACAATGCTTTGACAAACGGAGCTAACTAGACTAAAGTATTCTTTAATTTCTCCCAGTTTTTTTGTATGTTCTGAGAAAAGATTTTTATTAAACGAAACTGCTTTGTCAAGTTCATTAAAACGTATCTTGAGACACACATTGACGTCTTCTGTAACTATCAACGGAATATAAAAAAACTGAGGTTTCACTTTGAACATTTGCACCGTAAAGGTATGAAATTGTAAGGTGTTTACAGTGACATAACGGGAACATAACGGGGAGCGGTGGCCTAGAGATAGGGCGCGCGCTTCGGGATCGAGAGGTCCCGGGTTCGATCCCCCTCTGGACCACTGGTCAAAATCTCTGAGCATGACCCACAGCTCCACTCCACCATGGTGTAAAATGGTACCTGTGAGGGCAGTGTCTATTCCTGGGCGCCGCAGATCGATGTTGGCTGCCACACCACAGGAGAGAAATAGTCTCCCCAGGGAGACACGAGTGTAGGTTTCCATATGTAGCCCAATGACCAGTTAAAATGTCAAAGGGTGCTTGAGCGGCCTAACAGCTGAAAAGAGCCCTAGAAAATTGGTAACTTAACTTTTTTTAACATGTGAGGTACATCAAAAACGTGACATCGGGGGCAACGTTCTCCGAACATTATTTTGCATAATTAAGCCAATAAAAATAACAACGAAATGTTCTAGATGTCATTTACGTCGTTAGATAAAGCATGTAAATACATTTTTTACATTTGTACATAAATGTAACATACTTTTAAATGTAAGAAATTAATATATGGAATAAACAAAATACTTACATAAGTATTTACCTTCGAAGTCATTAGAATATTTATTCTTGAAATTGCACTTGTGGAATAAATTAAGTACGTATTTGCGTTTTTAAGCCCAAAGAACTGTTGTTCTTGCCAGCGCAATTGTGGGATAGAGTGAATACTTGTTTTGCCATCTCATTCCATGGAACATTTGTTTTTGGAATTGAAATAAATGAATAATTTAAATACTTATTTGCCTTTTTAAGTCAATAGAACATTTGCTCGTGGAATTGCAATGGTAGAATATATAAAGTACATCTTACTTATTGGCCTTCGTAGTTCATTAAACATTTGTACTCGGAAGTGAAATAACGAAATAAATAAAATACCATTTTGCCCTATAAGCCCTTAGGACATTTGTTTTGGTATTTTATTTATTTAGTAATTTATTTAGTTAGTTTAGCGAACTCTGCAATTTGCTATATTTTGGAAATACCTGGATTTTTAAGGTACTAAGTAGAGAACTTATTTTTTGTAAAATTTTATAATATAGCAGGTGCTTCTGTGTAGGCCTACTGCCTATTTATGCTTATACTGTAAATAATGTTAAAGTATATACATTATAAATCTTGTCTTTGTTATATATTGTATCATTGTTTAAATAATCCATTGCGTATGACTATGTGTTGAATATTTTAATCAAGATAAAAGTGACATAAAGAGAAACTATTGCTTTGCTCTAGCACTAATTATTGAGAAATTACAGTTAAGACTGCTTCGGTATGTATGTTCCAAGTTACTCATGATTCGCAAGGTTGTGACAGAGAAACTCATACCTTGTACAATTTACAAATACAATGTACAATGCATGTTGTAAAAACCTGGATTGATTCTTTTCTTTAACTGTTTTGTCAAGCTTACTGTAAATTGTATATTTTGTTTTGTATTTTAACTAGTGTCGAACTGAACCATTGTAAATACTATACAATATCAAAACAATCTGTTGACATGCGTGGACAACCATGTCTGGTCTGGATGCATAATAAGTTAATAACAATTAAACGCCACAATACTAAATTAGTAACTAATGCACATCAGCAGCTAACTCTTACAAGTTACACGTTAGTTACAAAGGCAACAATGCTAGTTTTGATTGCCATGTATGTTGGTTAAATTGGTTAAGTGTCAATCATTACTATTCCTATTTAATTTGAAGTTACAAAGATCTATAGGGTCTTAATTAGACATTTTATGCAAATCTTGCAAATATTACGAGTTGATGGTTAAAACTCCTGTCGCCATGATTGTAAATAGCTCGAAAACGGCCCGAGAACACCCCATTTTTTATTTCACTAAAATAAAAAAGACACTTCAAATAAAATAATGCAATAAATAAAATAAACTTTGAACGCCCCGTGTTCTTGCTATATGCGTGTGAATAAAAGAAATGCCGCGATTAAAACGCCGTTATTATCGAGGCCGCGGCGCGGTTATTTCAGCGTTACGTTAATAATATTTAAAATTTCTTTCTATATTTTGCACCATATGACGCAGCATTTATTTCCCTACAAAACTATAATTTTCGATTTTCAATGACGTAAGTATAAACTCGAAATAATGGTCAAAAACGTCGAAAAGCACGCAAAAATTTCGCCCCGCTAGGTGCCGCTATTCATCGTACGTCACATGATATTCTCCATAAAACCATCAAATTCAGAAAGCCATTATTGATACTATATTTATGCAAAATATCATCAAAGTCCGAGTTACAGGCGATATTTAGCGAAAAGGGTCTAAATTACCTTAATAGGGGATTAAATAGCCAGCGAAGCTGGCTATTGTAAATACCCATACCAATAATGTCCACGTGCGTATCTTCGTCGAGTCTCTGCAGGTACTAATGCTTTCAGAAAAAGTTATTTCCGGTCAAAAATTTCAGGCAGTTTTCCGAGGTGAATGGTCCTTTGAAAATAAAAAAAATAGTAATCTGTAAACGGTTGCCCCCTATCATTTTCTTTCGAATTATAACCATCTTTAAAAATATTCAATAAATAAAACAAACTATTTAAATAAGCAAAGAGAAGTAAGAAATACGCTACTGTACTGGATACACGGCGCCAATACAAGACGTGATGTCATGACGTCACAAATAACAGGAAATGACGTCATACCAAAAGTACGCCAAATAGACTCATGACGTTACGTTGCAATCTATAACAAATCAGAACAATATAGGTAAAACTCCAGGTTAGGGATGCCTACACTTATTCCAAACATAAACTACAGATACATAGCCAATCTAAAATTTTGAATAATTATTATTTCTTGTCTTAAATTTAAAGAGGAAAAGTGATCAGTTACTGATCAATAACTATCTTTGTATATTGTAGGCCTATAACATCTAAATTCAACTCATATTTAGTCAGTTTCTATCTGGAACATAGCTTAGCAGATATTCAATGTGTATTTAACCCCTCATTTAGGCGGTGCCTTAGTTCATATTATGTAATGACGTCATGATGACGTTGGACCGTTACGGTTTCTTTGGTTTTATTTCGACCAAACATTTCCTTGGATTCAATGTTTTTTATTGTTTGTTTTTACAATACGCCAATCTATATTTTGACCGCTTTTCAGCAATATTAGTCAAGTAACACATATTTCAGAGCACAATCCCGCGTACTTGCTAATTGATCACCCCTCGTATTTCATTTCAAGGATGGCATTGACAAAGAAGCAGGATTGTCTGCTATTAAACATTTCAAAATTAAATACTTTCTAAAGCAATGATAGAGAACGATGTCTACGAATCGTAATGAAAGTAGTACTTGAATGTGTACTCGTGAATTAGAATTTTCTACTCTATTATCCAACGCATGACTTTATTAGGGTGAACGCAATTAGTGCGCGTGGTCCTAAAGTCCAATAACATCTTAAATGTTTTCTCTGATGTGAACACTAATAAGGCTTGACGCTATAATGTGGCTTATAATGTAGCTTATCCTTTTATCCTCTAACGCGAAACCAGTACTATATTATCCTACTAATGCTATCGTTAAGTACAACAGCAATTAGTAACTAATTGTATGCTCTATTATGCTTCCCAATGGGCTTATCATAACTATGTATATTGTACAAACTGTATGTGTATCTTATTGAATAGCAAACAAACAATACTACTCTTACTATAACCCCGTTTTGAATACCGCCTATATAACGGACCCTTTCATTTGAGAAACTATCATCTAGACTTGCAATTTACGTCATACTAATAATCAATATGAAAGTTTTAAATCGAACAACAAATTAGTGTAATTTGTCCTCTCCTAAATGGTATTTGTACATATCTATCGATAAAACATGAAAATAAATTAAATATAATCTTCAATATGTATAGGGGACTGACTTATTTTTGAGTTCAAATGCAAGTTACGTAAACCGGACGTTTTCCAGATTATAAGTCATGGACACAGAAACTGACTACATATTGCCAGAACTCGCTGGTAACTGGTTCTATAAAGCTTGCAGATTGGATGCATTAGGTGTTCAAATATGCATGTACGTGACTTGGATACAAATAATAGTCAACTGTGAGAAGGTCGGACAAATACTGATAGTAGGGAACCTCAACAGACTTCGCATTGAATGGCCGCTTAGTGTGAAAGGTACATTACCTTGCCGCACCAGCAAGACACACATGCAGTGCGCAGTCTGTGACATATACATGTATTATTTACGCATTCAAGTTTCTTTTTATAAGTATATATTTGAATTGAGTACTTTGAACTTTGACTTACGTAGAAAATTGCATAATATTGGCACTCATGGTGTCATTTGTAGTGCAATTTGTAGTGTCAAATTTTGTTGTTCCTTTTTTGCTGGCCGATGAATCGTTGTGGATCCGTCAGATTGGTTGAAATGATTCCACCTCACATTAACGGCCATTTCATCTGTACAAATCGAGCCCCAGACGAATAAAACGAACACTGATGGATTGATATTCGGATATAATGAATACCGACTCAATGCCGGCCTGTCACAGAGACAGGTGGCAGTATCAGTGATTGGACCTCAAACGATTAAAAAAAAAAAAATAAAAAAAAAATAAAAAAACAACAATTCCGTCACTGAGCTAATATTTGATAGTGTATTAGCTCAGTGACGGATTTGTTTTCATTTTTTATTTTTTATTTTCAAAACACTGATACTGCCACCTGTAGTCACAGGCGCGCAGCTTGAAGTTGATCGTCAGATTTAGCTAATATAGTTCCCAAACATCCTCGAAACCCAGCGGTGACACTGCTCCCAAAATGGCTACATCAACGTTGACGTACCGAGTACAGGAGCGGTGTGCCACCTGGGTTTTCGAGGATGGTTCTCAACGCATTGCTAACATGTCGGAGCTCTCTTGGTTAATGATTTGTATATAACCATCCGAAGAATGTGATATTAGTATAGCTTGACTAATTTGACACGATCCTGACCTTTTGATTAGCATAATTTAACAGCCGATGTATTACAGGTCTACGATACAGCACCGATTGTATGTTTTCATAATCGGGATGTATAACGTAGACGCTCGAGTTGTAATACAAAAAAAAATTTGAAATACGGATATTGCGGAAATAGATACATTCAAAGCAAGAACCTTGTAATATAGTCTTGCATAAAGGTCAGGTTCAGGTCAAAATAGCTAAGCTATAGTAGTTTTGGTAAGCTCTGTTGGTGGACGAATGTTATGTTACATTTCCTTTTGTAACCTTTAATAAATAATGTGTGCTCTGAATTCTGCCTACTGAAACAGTTTTAGGATTGTTCTACGCTGATAGATTTGGTTGTCATGGAAACCGTTGTCGTAGGTATTTGATTACAGCAGTGACGCAATCAACACAAACACAATAAGGTGATTATTATGGTTTTTTTTCATATTATTCATTCAAACATTGACATACCAGTATTTAATTATACAGACCAGGGATAGGAAGAAGTAATCACACGGATACAATTACAGCTTTTAAACAGTCTGGATATGTTTTTCCGTCCACTAGGATATTCAGTTTTCCGCTAATTATTGGTCACACTAGTCGTTCAGGGTCGTTTTGTAGTTTATACTCTCTCTAAACGTACAAATAAATTACAGTCAATTAGGCCACAACCAAAACAACACACATGTATACAACCAACGATGCTCGTCTTGCTAACCTCGCATGAGTTAGTGGGAGGGGGAAGATGGCATATCGAATATCGCAGGACATGTAACTAGGCATTAGACCTTAAAATTGCAACCCCAGAAATATACATAGTTTCCAAGCTCAAACCATGGGGAATGTAAACCTCAACATACGTAGTAAAATATATACAAACAACAGCAGAAGAAACAACATCCATTTTTACAACCAAAATAACCCAGCAGGGACTTAACTCCAAGACAGCAGTAGCAGACATATCCAAAATAATAATAATCGGATACAAGAGCAGTAGGAAATAAATCTCAAACCGAGAAGAAGAACAAGAAGAAGAAGAAGAAGAACAACAACAACAACAACAACAACAACAACAACATCAACGACGGAGAAGGAAATTGATCACAAGCACATTTGGAAAATCACGTTCTCAACACATTGTCAAGCCAGTATTGGTTCCCTAATAAAAAAGAAATAATATAAAGTCCGCTGGTTTGGGCTTCGCATCTTGGCTGTACCATAACAAAGACGAAATTACATTGCTCGACGCCCAGACAAAAAGGGAAACATGACTTCTCTCATATTGTGTGAAGAATATCAGAAATTAGTTGTAGGGAATCATTAATGTAAACAGTAGACTTTGTTTTACAATCCATCCCAAATTGCTTACATGCGGATTAAAACTAAAACGAGCTTTAAACATAGAGAAATGTGTTGTTTAGAAAGCGAGCATGGTGATCGGAATAATGCTGGAGAAATGTATTTGGTAAATAGCTCTATCATAAATATACATTGTATCTCAGATCACGTAGAAGCAAGAAAACAACACATGCAACAGTTCTATCAATAATCGTCGCTAATGATCAGTACAAGACAGCATAAAGCAACGATTCTTACATCAAATGCAAACAATGAGATTATTTGACCGAATTACAACAACAAGACAGAGAATTTCTAATCTGTCGTGTTTTCCCCGTTTGTCAGGAAATTAATTTTCTACCATTGTATACGTGGAAATGAGACCGGTACACGACGAATGTTATCAGGAACACTGCGGAAACATGTTTAAAGGCTTCAGTTTCCTGATTGACGTTTATACCTGAAAGGATTCCGTTTTTTTTAAATGAGAAAAGTAAATTCAAAAGAATGCATCAACTTTTATTGTCTTTTCATAAACTGGAACAGGAAGTTGTGTTTAAATATATGTATAATACAGTCAAACGTGCGTCACCTGGATGAATTGACCACTTTCCCTTAGTAGCCATTTCTTATTTTGATGTATACTCTTTCATGAATCAAATAATTTCCTGTTAAAAATGTTATACAATATTGGATGCACCTAAATCTCTCATAAAATAGTTAATACGCCGATATTTTAGGGGTCATGGGATGTTTTCCGCTATTCAGATGCTCAACCACCCTTTGACCTGGTTATTGGGCTACATACATTTAATTGGTGTCTCCCTGGGGAGACTATTTCTCTCCTGTGGGTGTGGCAGCCAACATCGATCTGCGGCGCCAAGGAATAGACACTGTCCTCACAGGTACCAATTTACACCTTGGTGGAGTGGAGAATGTTGGTTATTCTTGCTCAGAGAAATTACGTAGTCAGTCAGACGGAGGTGGAGCTAAGAACCTAGACGGACGCCATACATATAGGCTACCGCTCCACACAGGGTAACCTAATTACACTTGTGCAATTACCAACGTGGGTCAAATAAAAATGCAAAACGGACAACGGTAATTGATCTTACGAGGTAATTGTGATTTCGAGAAAATGAGTCGTAATTACAAGGTAATTAGTCGTAAACTCCAAGGACGGATTTTCACATTGGAATAATTATTATAAAAATCATTTTACAATTATACATAATAAACAACAATGAAGCAAATAAACCGCGCTATAATTGTAGTCTAAATGAACTACTAGTATTTCATGTCAAGGTTTGATAAAAAGATAATATTATATTTTTGTCGTCACTGTCGACTTTTTATCGTCCTTTACAAGTATTTATTAATTCACTGATAATGTTTACTTTACTTACTATGACCCGTCAGCATAATATAATAATTTAATATCGGTTAACTTATATACAATTGCAATTTGGTAGATAACTTGTAACGAGTTATATATAATAAGGTATAAAATACGTGTATAGTTAAAATATGTTATGTTACGAACGTTTTAATATACATGTACAATGTAGTTTCAATTTTCAATAACATTTTCTTGATCAAATTGTTATCGATTCGTCATCATCGTCACCGTCGTCGTCGGTAATTGCATCACTCCAATAGGTATTTACCAGCAATACAGACTAGATGCAATCACACTAATAAACCGTTGTTTCATCACAATGTGCTAAGTACACGTATGTTAATAACTTTATACCCTATGTGGAACAGTAACTGTTCATTAAAATATCAAAATAAGTATGTTTGGACTCTGTGTTTGGGTCGTTAAATATTTTGATTTTGTTCAGAATTGTACTGAACTTCCAGGAGCTAGCGAATGAAATAAAATGAACTAAGACACTGTCTTCGTCCGTGAGGCACTGCCTATTTTGCCGATCTAGATCTTAAACATAAACGAATTGTACACCTCTATCTCTATTTAAAGAAAACAGTGGATGCACTTGTTAGGTCAGTTTTGCAGACAGTTGGAATAATTTTAAGTCGACGGAATATCGCGGCAGCGGTTGTATTGTCATGGGAGCATCGTATGGTTCTCGTACGAATAATTCATAATTTGACAAGAATACGCACTCAAGACAAGCATAATGCTTTGAGAATAACATTTGAGAAACATAAATGCAGAGTGGGCTACCCAGCAAAAATTTAATGTGTAAGTAGTTAGTGCAGATATAGTATGAGTGCATTAACTTGTGAGTACATATGAACTCAAAAGCACTGAACGTCGAGTCCTATATTGCACACTCGAATAATTGATAAACACAAGCTATAGTCATTGATAGCAGGTGCAGAAACTGGACGAGAATGATTTTTATAAAAAATAAAACAAAATAAAATACACTTACGCACACTCCCAACACAACACCTATATTTTTCATGATTTTTCGACTATAAATTAACGGATCTGGTTCAAAGACTTTGGTACGATCTCCATGACGATGGCGTTCTTGCCGTTGCTACGTGCGTCACGTGGTAGGCTGGTGAATGTATGTAGTGTTACAGCAAACTTTGGTTACCCCGGTGTTACCAACTACTCTATATCCAAAGCTGGTGTCAAAATGTTCACATCCTGTTTAAGGTATGTATGAGCCACGAATGTAAATTGTATTTTTGTTTAGAGTTCGGTTTGGAACACGGGTAACTGTATCGCTGAAAACGAAAAAAAAATCCCGAAAAACAATGTCTTCGTTTTCAAATTGTCTTATCAATGATACGGTTACCTGTGATTTGGAAGGACAGCCTTGCAGCAACCAGTTTGTACTAAAATATACTTGTAGTACTTAATTCCAAAACTTGCTGGGATTGAAAAATTGTTCGTTCTTCCGATGTATCCCGATGTGACTAAATGTCTAATGGCGTCAACGAACGTATATTTTGACATCCCATGACTCGTCAATTTCGATCATCAGACTATAGGAAAAGAAATCGGGAAACTAATTGGCCCGAAATTATAGACGCGGTACATATCACACGTGTTTCATGTTTCTATATTTTCCAGGCGAGAGTTGTTGCATTCTGGAGTAACGGCTCATACTATAGAGCCGGGTGGATTCAACACAATGCTAACTGCGAAAAATAGACTGATGGATATGTATAAGTCGGGCTTCAAGAAAGCAACGTCTGAAGCACAGCAATTTTACGGAGGAAATATTTCCAAATATTGTAGGTTTTATTTATTTATGTTTGCTTATCCCATTGAACGTAGCCTGTCCTGACCGATTTTTTATATTTCTGTTGAGCGTTACCTTCCCTGTCCCACTGGTCTCAGTTTTATCTTTATGGTTTATCGGAGAGCCTGGTTAGCGAACCCATAACGTGGCTGATGTAGTGCACTATCACACAAAAACTACATCAATATGACACATTGTGTCTGGTATCTGTCAACCAATCGGGTTATCAACATCAGTATTTGGTGTGAACACAAATATAGACACATTTAATCTTACTGTTGATGTAGATATATACATTTGTAGATGAATATCTACCATTTTGCATCTATTCTTGAATGAACTTACAACTACTGTACATCTACGTGATAGTATCTTTGTCACTATTTTGCTGTTTTGATCTAGAAATTGGAGACAGGGCATTAATTAAGATCAAAACAAAAGTAAAGTTGCATATCATGTTAGATACAATTCGAAAACCACCCAGTCTAAGGTTTTAATGCACATGCATATATTTAGGTATTTTTCCACCGAAAAAATGTTTATTCCAACCGAACCAGGCAACTCTCAATCCGTTGTCAAATACATTGCCCACTGGACAACTGTGCCATCGGTTATTCAAAAGAAATGTTTTAAAGAAAATATTGACTATTACTTTCAAAATGAAGTATACATTGTGGTTCTGGTGCGGTATTCAATATTTAATTGACTTCATGATAAATACAACCAATCAGATCACACCATATTAAACTTTTGGTCAGTAACTGGTGTTATGATTGGCTATCCTTATTCTCCATAATTACTATTTAATACCACCCTGTATAATTGACATTAACCCAGTTGCAATCAAAACACGGTAAATAATAATCACATGGTCCAATTGGTTAACTTGGGAAAACCTTCGCCAAGCAACCTTCGACAAACAATCACATGGAGTGATCATTACTCTGGAGTAATGTCAATTGTTTCTATCTCTTACAGTGGTGAATGGTATATATCAACAAGCCAAGTATTGTAGCACCAAACCAGAGAAAGTTTCTAACGCCATGACGCATGCGCTGTTAGCTGTTTACCCTAAACGACGTTACTTGGTTGGTATTGATGCTCATTTGTTCTTCCGGATGTTGACCACGCTACCAGAGTGGATATCAGACTGTATCATCGGTTGGCCTAAACCGTACGGACAACCACCTCCAGAACTAGTGGAGTAGTTAGTCGGTGTTCATACCTGCCAAGTACTCCAATTATAGTGGAGTTACTCCTATTTGTGTTGATTAATTTCTGATTTCCAAGTTCACATACCTTGTACAAAGGTACAATTTGTTCATTTTATGACCTACTGTCCAATATCTATAACCACTAGAAGTAACATATTCCTTTTTTATGCATCTAGATCCCTTTTAAATTACATTAAGCTCGTTTTATGACATTTTTCGCTTTATCACTCCTATTTTGGATTTAACTAACTTGGCAGGTATGCGATGTTATACACCCATCTTTCATCTTGACGTCGCGTCACAAGTTGGAGCTATTTTGCGTAACGTCAAAAACGCCGTTATTTTAGCTACATATGACGGATATAAGGCGTGCAATTGACAGAATAACTAAATCATGGGCGTACAACAACCATAAACACATAAATTGTGTAACTATGTGTAAAGGGGGTATATTCAGCAACCTTAGGAACTACAGAACTTAGATTTAGGCAAAATAACTTGTAATTAACCATATTGCTGTAATGTGTACATTTATCCATTTGCTCTTTGTACAGTTTAGACCTGCTTGGTGGAACCCCAATGAACACAAAATGCTAAATAAAAATCCCTTTATGAATAAAGTACTGTATACATTTCCTAGTATATAAAAAAACAATTTCAAACAAATCTATAAAATTTCAATTTCAATTTTGCATTGAATTATCGAAGCTACAACATAAACACTAATATATTTTGACGTTACTTAGTACGTAATTTTGCTGATGGGACATTTTGTGGCGACATTGAAAAATACTAATAACTTCACCGTATATTGAACGATTTTGATAAACAATATACTATTCAACAGCGTGGAAAAAACGTATTTTATCATTGCAGTGACGAATAATTTTTTACAGAAATTTTCACGTAAGATCAAATCGATTTTCATGTTCAATTCAGTTTTTAGTTTTAAGCACCGGGTGGGACATTTTAGGTAGACAAAGAAAATTTGAAATTATTTTTGATCTCTTGAATCAAAATCTAAAATGAATACCGTATTTAATAATATATGAAAAACGTATTTTTTATAGGAAATTTCAAAGAGAAATTATTAAAAATAAATATTGCAGAACAATTTTATCAGTGTAATAAGAACTTATTTTCCCGTAATTTTGAAATCTCTACACAACTGTTCCCTCAACACAGAATAAAAATATTTGACTTTATGATGATGTCACTTTCTTTTACGTAAATGGCATCAACTTTTTACGTTTAAGAATCATTTTTGCGAAAAAAATATAGAAATTTTGCGTATGGTTTTTGCTCTCCACACATTTTTCTCAAGCCCCACGAGATTGGATGTTACATCTCTACAGTGATATTTCACCGTATTCTGGTTATTTCGAACCCTGAAAATGTGGGATTTTGTAATAAAACTCAAAACATATACATTCATGTCGATTGTGCTGATTTTCTTCGTTCGATTGATATATAACATATGATATTTATTGAAACAAACATAATTACATTTGCACCATTTGGCAAATAAATTACGCGAAATTGAAAATAGCTCCAACTTGTGACGCGACGTCCATACATTACGCAACAAGCAATGCAATACTTACATTATTTATCTCATCTCTCCCCCTTTCTCCAAATGCTACTCCACTGTTTTGAATATTTAATTATATATTATATAATTAAAAGCTTGATTTTAATGCTAAGAATGGACTAATATTATCCAGAGGAATCACACTTCTTTGCATGTATGTATGCCTTTCTTATGTACCAGTGAGTTGCATCCACGCCCCCACCCTCGGGGATAGTCCGGGATTTTTACTTTGGGGTTTTCAAAACCCCAACAACTGATGGTAAAATCTCCGGTATTTCCACGCCCCCAGACAACTAAACATTGCACCCGGGGTATTGGTTCGGATAATTTTGTTCCCAACATTTCCCCGGTAGTGCGGGGGAAGCTGGAAGGTAAACCCCGCCCGTTTCTTGGCCATCCACCGTCCATCCCCGGGGTGGGGCCCGTAGAAGCAACTAACTGGTGCATTTTGTTTACGTATAATTTAGTTTCGTATGATGATGATCTGATTCTGTACCAATCAAATAACCTTTTACATATTCAATCAAATATTTGGTGAGCCGATAATTACAAAAAGTTTGCATGCACATTGTAATCAGTTTTCGCGACTATTTGCTATTGAAATACATGTTCGTTTAATAAAATGTTATTGTTCTTACAAAAAAAATACGGTTTATTTTAACACAGTTAAGCATATTGATTAAAAGAATGTTGGGGGTCGTCCGGGGACAGTAATAACTGGGCAAAGTCGCAGCAATGCTCGTTTGGTCACATGGGGTCACCGCTTCCGTCTTCTAGCATTAATATGACTTGCTTCAAAGCTTTGAAACTTGCATGGATGTTGCATATGACCACTCTCCACACGCCTGTATCACCTGACTGCATTTTGACCTTCGCCTTGATCTAATTTTGGACTTAGACTTATTGAAATGGCTTCAACGGGGGCATGAGCGTTTATTGAACGCAGTCTTGTACCATATATTTTTCATGTTACTAAATGCAAATACATAATTCCGGGTTATCAAAAGGTGGAGCCTGTTTCAGAAAAGTTGTGAAGCTACGTGATCCAATACCCTAGTCACATTTGCCCTACGAGCTCCGTACGAGCTCCGTACGAGCTCCGTACGAGTTGATTTTTCTGAACTCGCACGACGTCCGTACGGAGCCCGCACGGATATCGAGACTCGTACGAGCATCGTACAGATTTTCACAAATCGTAGAGGACTCGGTGATCTGGTAAAACTATACATTTTGTACAACTCGTACGAGCTGTGGCCAGGTGCTAAGAACGTACAAATACCGTTACGATTAAAATATTTCAGACTCGTACGAGTTGGTAAATCCGTACGGACATCGTACAAGCAAATGTATTATACATACTTAATTTCAACCATTATTGTTACCATTTGATCAAGCCATTTTGAAATTTGTTGTTGATTAATGTCTGATTTTCTATATGTATATTTTTTACATCCCGTGTTACATGTATTACCGGTATAAGTTGCATAATAAAAATAAATATTTATTTTAAGTATACTAGTGCCTCGTATTTCCGAGGTACTTAACTGTGAACCTAAATAAAATGCTTCAAATGATAATACTGGTTATAACCTGCCAATGAATAATAAAACGTACCTTGGAGTTATGATTTATTCTACTACAATACAATACAACATAAACAATATTAAGATTCCGTAACAAACTCCTTTCTACAATTGTAGAGCGGATTCCCCTATTTCCAAGGTATCCGATGAAAACAGTTCTTAGTGTCGCTTACAAGACACGTAACAGTTGGAAATCTAGTCAAAAATATTTAAACAGAAGTTGCAAACTGAAGCAGACAATGAAACACAAGCTATAATGTACTTAGATGTTCCTGGGGGTTTAGCAAGTAACCTACTCTGAAAACACTAGAAAATGTGGTCTTAATTTGGAAGAAAATTTAAATGAAGCCAAAATAATTATAAATTCACTTTTTTTGGAACTATTTGGTGAATTCGTGAAAAATAAGTGATAGTGTACCTATTAGCAGGTACGTATGTTTCGTGTATGTGACACACACACTTGTTTTTATCCCATACTGCGGAAATATGAGACACGGCTAAAACATGAATTGCTACTGAAAGTTGTGACAATGAAAACGAGTTACGTATTTAAACAAATTTCAGGAGATTTTTTGATCGAATAGAATGTACTATATGACTTCAAATGGTTGATGATCATCAGTGCATTTCGAGGGATCTTCTAAGAGATACATTCATAAGGGCATTCTGCTGACACTAGGAACTTGGTTGACTGGTGAAGAAAATATATCCAAACAAGATATACACCGTTCTTTTGAGAGACGCGGATATATGTTTTTTTTTCAATATCCATGTTGTCTCGCTTGGTTCTTCTATAAAAGTTATACATAGTGATTCTAGTGATGCCATTGGTCCTCTGTTTTGAGGAAACTGTCAGTTGTTTCCGCTAGATTTCTTGTAGAGAATGAGAAAATATAATTACCTGAGAGAAAGATGGTGAAGTTGACAAGACATGTAAAGGAAATGTAGAGTATCGCAGGCTATAACCGTTATATGTACTCTTATGAAAACTGAATATGAACTTGCAGATGATGACGACGACGACGACGACGATGATGATTTCATTCGACGCGTATGAATATATACAACGGCAATATATCCAGTCTTTTAGAGTCATAACGCTAGAATTGGCTCTACAATGACTCGAACCCACTTGAAGTCGTCTTTGCATGCAGTTCTGTGGGTCCATGTGGTCTAGTCTCTTCTTTCAGACTCCCATAGGGTCATTTTGGTCGTCTCGTTCGACTTCGTTCCTACAGATACATCCGCGGTCTTCCAGGTTAACACGGCCTGATTTGGGAGCTATTTATGGTCTCAAACCCAGCCGCGAATAATGCGAGTGTTCATACACTGCTACTATAGCCATTAAAAGGCCCTTTTACTATCATGGTTATATATAATATATAATGGTTGTAGATGAAGGATGTGCCGATACGAGTTGAACAAAACCCCAACCTGGACGCTATACATGTAGAAGGGATCCTCTATGAAGACACACAGCAGTACGCAATAGGCGATATATATCTGGTTTGGGCTCTTGTAGAACCCATCCAAGTCTTAGAAAAACTAAATTAGGCTTTTTTATCTCCTATATCTCTTACGTAGGAGATATTATCACCCAATTAGGCTTTTAGTATCTCCTACGTAGGAGAAAAATGTCCTTATTAGGTGTTTTTCTCCTACTTAGGACTTAAAATATCCCAATTAGGCTTTCAAATTTTTTTTATAGAATATTATGATTTGGCACCAGGACGCTTCAGTACATAAGAGCGCCTATATGACGAGTTGTTGATAAATAAGTAATTGGTTTAAACAAGGACCAACGTAATACTTGGAGGAAAACCAAATGTGATTCTTAAGATTCTAAACTTGTACAGAATCAACATGCACTACCTAGTATTCGTGAAAAGAATGAAATGCAACTTTAAACTTGTATAGTCACGATTCATAATAGAAAATAATGCGCAGTATGGCAATGCAAATGTGCGACATCATGTTACTTAAAAAATCAAAAATCAAACAGTCACACAAAATGAGAGCATTTTATTATTTTTATTATCAGACTAGCCTGGATAAATACATAATAATTCATCCCAACATGCTAATATCAACGATACATTAAATGATTAATAAATAGGCTGCACTGTCATCATGAACAACCATTGGCATTGACATAGTAACCGAAAACATACTTTTGTTTTGCAAAATTCCACTTAAGATTATGGGATAGCACGTTAATGATGACAAGCATCGAACCATTTTAATTACTAAATGAATTAATTAATATCTACAATTAAACACATAACTTAGGTCAGTAAAACCTTTCTTAGAAACCGACCATGGTTTTCATCGGGTGACTTACTTAATTAGGTTACTGCTTTACGCAGGTGCGTGTAATCTGGATGAAAAAGCTAGTTGTATTTTTATAATGGTGATTGTTTTAGACAGGCCGTTTCTTATCTCAAGTGTCAACTGAAACACTCTCATGTATAATTGTCGTCATGTGAATCAGTTGGTTTAACGGGGTCCGCACCATTGTCGGACACCTCATTTAGCCGTTCTATAAACTTTGCGGATATTTTTGTCAGATCAGCGTTTATATTTGTGCTTCCATAGTTCGGTGAATTGTTTGTAGGCACAGCGTCCAGTGATGTATCTTTGTCTTTCGTTGAAGAGCTCCCAGATTTGATATTGTCTGTGAACGAGTCTTGTAAGTGATGGGTAGAATATGGTTTTCTGGCTAACGGATCTGTTTTCTGTACTAACTGTATATGTGCTGGAGGATCCGACCACGACTGTTGTTCACCTGTAGTAAAAGTAGGAGATGCTATAAGAAATTGGTTAAGTATGGTCTACCAATGTGTCGGAAAATAAAATCCTCACTTTGTATTCTATGCCAGTACCATACTAGTCTTACCTTAGTATTGTTTTATGCAACAAGGGCGACAACCATGGTATATTTTAGACAATATAAAACATAATTGTCTCCCATCTGTATTCATTCTATGATATGATTAATACCACATTGGAGCTGGAGTGCACCCATCATAACATTTTCAAATATTTTTTCAGGTAGGACCTACGTAAGATGCATGTTCTTATAATACTACACGATAAGTAGAATAACTAAATATTGCAAATATAAATTACATTTTGTATTACGAAATCGGGAACATGACATAGCCTTTAGGTCACAATATTTACGCAATTAGGGTGTCAATAACTTACCGGAACCGAAGATTAAATAAAACACAGCTGCTGTAGCGACAATGGATGCCGTCAGATAGAACACATATGACCAACTTTCTATAGTCTGGAAATAAAGATGACAGTTATTCTTAAATTAAAGTGCTCTTTTATTGCCCGTTACCAGGCATCAGTCTCACCAATCATGGTCATATAAATGTACACATAGCATTACCGGAATTATGCACAGCACCGTTTTGTTGTGGTAACTGTCGCGAAGATCGCGAATAGTATCATTATACATGTTGTTAACTTGTATTTTTCTTTGCTCCTTATTGTCTTCTTCTTTAGGTTGCTCCTAAATGTGTATATATGTTCATTGTTCTTCATTGTGACTTTTCTTTGCTCCTGACGCTCCTTACGCTCCTAACGCTCCTAACGCTCCTAACGCTCCTAACGCTCCTAACGACCTAATTCTGCCACTGATTTCACATTGTTCATGCTTCCTTTGTGGCGGGAACTTTGGCTATAAAAGCTTTTGTGTCTTATTTTCTCGCTCTCTTCTTATACCAGTTGTTATCATGATCCATGTTGGATTGTTTTATGATTTTATACAATAGGAATAAATAATTCGATGTAAATTCAGTGTTAGTTGTTTAAATCGTTACTAATAAAAATATGGAACATAAATTGCAACAGTAACCGAGAAAGTTGCACTCGTAGGCCTATTTATCTATGACATTTCAACCCTGATTACGGATACTCGGTAGTCTGGATTACATCCTCTAGATTACTAGTCAACTTACGTACTTAAATATTAGAGACAGGCACAGAAAACCAGACTAGATACCCGGTTGCACGAGGGAACTAATAAAACATTACGAACGTGTTCGAGTCTCTTTGTCAAAAACAACGTTCGTTCTGAACTTGGATTACATAAAGTCTAATAAGGACACTCCGAAATTTCAAAGAATACTACATGACCATTATCACCTGTTCAGCGGTTAGTTGACCGGTTGCCAGGGGAACAATGATTGCACCAATAGAACCAAACGTCGTGGACACAGCAACCAAACTACTGGCATATCGTGTAGATAAGTCATAATGATTCACTGACCAACCTGTAAAACATAAATAATATTGTGCAAATGTGCATATTGCTTCCCTTGACCATTTTAAAAATAGTAATCTTATAACCTATAAGCGCGACCACGTCGTTCTCGGCTCTGTATTCGAAGGGAGCCCTCTACTCGCCATGACAGTGCGAGCATGATAGAACCCAGCATGCTGTAACTAATTGTACACTTGTACTAGCTTACGACATATATTACGTATCGTTATTATGAATTAAGTTGTATCTATATTTAGTAGTATAATAATGCACCCAAGACAAGGTTTATGGTTACTAAGGTAATGCAAACGTTATAGAAAGTAGAACTTTTTACCTGACGTAGTTATACCAAAGGCACCCACAGTTATGGTTAACACAATCACCACTGCAGTACCAGTGTACATAAATGACAACACTATAAAACCAACAGTCTGTATACCAAAACCTAGAAAATATATAAATGATAAAAGCATTAATTTAAGTTCAATTTCATTGGAAGGTTGACATATTTTGTCAATAGCGCTCTCAGTCATATATAAGTTTTCGTCGAGTCAGTTATCAACCAATACTGACTATTATGCAAGCAAAAAACATGTTCCTACTGTGATAGACATGCCCCCTACTCGCATCTATCTGGGGGAATAATATACACTGCCCAAACTAGATCAATTAACTAACACCATGCACACCCGGTTTTGTTTTTCAAGTTCAGAAATTACATTAGCTACGATACATTTGACACCCAAAAATTCAAATTGATAAACATAAAAGGACATACAGCGCTGTGACAAATTAAATGTCAACAAAATGCTTTTAATGATTACACTAGTAATGTTTCATCAACATTTTTCAAAAAAATTTACGCACGAGTTTTAGTAAGATATTGGGCAAATAGCGTCGTGACAATAGTTTATTGCAACAAAACACGATATGGTTACCAATACTTTTCTGATAAATGTTTCATTACCTATCCCGACAAATATTTTCCGTACAACTGTGGTAGACAACGAACTGGAATTCAACAACATATCGGCAACATATCCGCTACCAAATGACAGAACCACCTTTACAATATGTGGAATGGAAGCATATATGCCAGTCTGCAAGTAGA
The DNA here is from genome assembly GCA_963678985.1 of Spisula subtruncata. Taxonomy (NCBI): domain Eukaryota; kingdom Metazoa; phylum Mollusca; class Bivalvia; order Venerida; family Mactridae; genus Spisula; species Spisula subtruncata. The sequence goes on from OY787674.1 coordinate 3,950,002, forward strand.
AAGTGGGAATTCAAATTGTCAATGTTTATTTTTTCAGCATTTTTAAATGAACAAGAATAACGTTCAACGTTATACCAGAGGTATACAACGAATCAATCACAGTCCGATACAAAAGGCACCAACAGAAATAATTTACTGTCTATAAAACATTGTTTAGATATATCATTGGAGACATGTGTGACGTACACAAACCGCATTTCAGTTTCTAACCATACAGAAGCCAAGCTGATGATGCAAGTGACTGCATATTGGAAGATTGCTTTTCCTTTGTTTTGAAAGGTAAACCTTTCTAATATTGCGTGTGCTAATTACAATTTTGTTTTTTCTAACGTATGCTAAAATTAATTTTGCTTTACTTAAAACTCATTTAATGAAAACATGCAAATGCACGTGTACATATGTATTGTGTACTTGGTACATGTAGAATTAATACGAAGTTGTCCATACCTCAGCAATGTTGAATCCAAACTCGTTTAAATACAATGGTTCGTTTGTTAACATCAATCCTAAAACCCATTGTCGAACAAAATGACAGAAACATATCGCTAATACAGGCAGTGATGTTAATATAGAGGCCCACGGTATATCTATATTCTGAAACATAATAACAAGCACAATAAACTCATGTGCTCAATATAAAGTTTTTATGCATGTTAAAGATTTAATTGTTTGGTTGCAACCCATTTATCCTTGATGTTAGGTATTTGTAGAATTAGTTTTTGTTCTGAAGTAGTTTTATCTATTTAAACATGGTGGTTCCTGCTAATGACAGTTTCGCTAAGAGTGTTAATGTCACCGACCAGCTAGGCTTTGATCTGAGTGAAAACATATTCTTGCTTCACATTGTGAACGTTGATATCCACACGATGTTGGAACTTAATGCCGGTATCATTTGGACCACTGATAAACATGTACCAGTACAACCTCTCCAGTCTCAAGGCTAATAAATTGATATTTTAAACCATTTAGAGCAACAATATCCATCTCAAGGGCAACAATAACTAACGTTTGCTACAGTAAACCCCACAGGGTGTTGCTTTGGAAGGGCACATTGTACTTTATATTTTATAATCATTGCGTACCTCGTAATCAATGACGTCAGCACCTTGTGATTTCTGCATGAAATCGAATTCTTCATCACTAATAGATCGATGATGTGAGGGCCTCTCATACACCAGGCTTGCCCAGAACATGAACCATATGATGCATAGAATTCCTACAAATTATTTCAAATACTTATAAAAACAAGTGATTATTCATTACAAAGCTATAATACACATACATTGTACTCACAGAATGTGTTGTTGCTGAAAACCTACGTCTATAGACAATATTAACAATAAAATCTCAAAATCAAAATAATCATTTTGACTGCCTTTTTCATATCAGTAAGATTTTACTGTTTACTTGCACCTTATATCAGTAAATCAAACACTACTTTTTCGGACATTATTGAGATGCTTTCTAACATTAACAAGTTTTCGTTCATATTTGATGAAGTTCCCCCCATTTACAGACATACTTGATTGTTTGTGAGTACCATGCAGAATAGGGGTTAGGAAAAGCCTACGAAAACGAAATATTACATTGTCGTTGCTAGACAGAACACAAACTAACAAAGAAACTCTTCCAACTATTCTTTATGCTAAGCACTATATTAGGTACCAATACAACATATTAAGAGAAATAGCTAATAAGAAAAACAGTATCAGTAATTTCAACGATGCTTGGAATGATATGACCGGAATTTTTATGTGATATCCAAATAAATACCAATAATAATTAGTAGATAACAAACCTCATACCAGAACCAGAACTTTCTGTTTAGAGAAGCAACATTGCCCTTTTTGCATAAAACTGAGGTGAGTGATTGTTTCATTTTGTATTAATTATAACATCCTGCAACAAGTATTATATATAGCTCTTATTTTAGAAATATGAATATCATGGTGTAAACTGATCAATATTACTACTGACCTACAACTTGTAAGGTGTGAACTGGGATGCCCTCGACCCAGGCACACCTATTGACGAGGAAAATAAACAATCACAACCCTAAAAAAAAAAAAAAAAAAAAAAAACTAACAAAGACAAACTTACCACTGATATAGAAGATATAATGCCAGCGTAGATAATGTGTAATCACACCAGCCAGAGGAAATCCTACAATGGCACCGGCATACGCACCTATAGAAATCATAAGACGAGGAAACTTATTTGAAAATATAGACGGACACTCTACATAGAAAAGAAAATACGATGTATGTAAACATATATATTCTCCCACCATGGCAGACAAATAATCAGGAAAGTTCAGTGAACTTGACCTCCAAATCACTTGGTGTCAACTACCTTAACTTGGGCGTAACTGCCATCGAGTAATTGGTCAGAAATACGTCGGTCGACTCATTCATGTTGAAGGATATAGTAACCTTGACATTTGCCCTACTTACATCAAAATCAACAGGTACATTTACTGATCAACCTCCATGCAAAGTTTGAGGATCATAGGGTCAAGCTTGCTTGGGTAGTTAAAAGAAAACCAATTTAATGTTAAAAGCCAAAGCCACCTTGACCTGATCTGATACTCAGCAGGAATGAATAATCGTATTGATGAACAATAGTTATGTTAAGTTTGAGGATCCTTAAGTCAATCGTCCTGAGTTATTGAACGGAAACAATTTGGCATACCGACATGCATACCAACATGAGCAAAGTTATCATCTATGAAGTATACATTACATGATAGAACTGCTGCTACTTGTCTGCTCCGTTCTGATGGCGCGGTCCAATGTCGTAATACACCATAACATGCTGGATACAACATACCCTGTAATGATAAACACCATAATAATGATTAATGCATTAAACTATGATGATTAATCATTTGTTTCGCGCTTTACGTCTTTTCTGTTGCAGTACTGTTTGTCCGTAAAACACAACATCAGTGCGTACAGTTTTCCAACTGGGACTAGATTGGGACTCCGGTAACTGAAGTTGATCTACATGCTATAAATTTATTAAAATTAAACAAGAGAAAGACAAACGGGTCTTCCTCACAAGCTAACATGACACTTTTCTCACGTGAATTTTTAAACATGCAGCACAAACGGACAAATTAACAAATTTCAAAAAGTTTATTGGTTAAACAAGTTTTCTAAGAATGCAGTAACCGAAACAACAATAACATACCTCTGAAAGTCCTTGGCAGCACCTGACAACACACGTCAATGAATATAACCCGTTATCTATACAAACCGGTAATAACAGGTTGAGTAAAGAGGAAACAAATATACATCCGCCGTACAGCCTGGAATAAATTGAAGGGTGGTTTCAAGCACGACATGTATTAGACAATGCGTGGTTTGACTCATTTCAATATATTACAGAACAAATAGTTATTGCAATACCGCAGTAAACGACACACGTAAATTGACATAATACAAGTATTTATGATAGCTTACACTGTCAATCGCAAGAGGAGGACCAAGAGAAAACAAACTGTCTCTCATCTCTGAGTAACATATTCATGAATTAAAAAATAAATTGCTCCAGTGACCTACATGCACAGTGAACAAGATATATTGAAACAATCTGTAACGATGACCTCACCTGTTTTAAAAGTCCAATAAAATATACTCATTGCTTTATGAGAAGACGCACATCGCATGACGGTAAAATACATGATGTGCTCACGTGAGATCAACATAACTTTTTAGTAGAGGGTAGACGAGTGTTTGAAACACAGCCCATATCACCTGTTTGTCTTCCTTGTTACATGTTATTCTGTGACATTGACTAAAGTCATGCACACAATAAGTTACGGAAGAGGAGGTAGAATGGAATGGTTGGCAATTCATTGCTGAAAAATGGGTTGGTCAGAAAAGTGAAAAATAAAGGGAGACCGAATATAATGATCAACTTACTTGTAACTGGGCCATAATGTGGTAAATAAAGCACCGGGAAGTTGTGTAATCAGATGACCAATATAGAACACACTGTGTAGAAAACCAACCATTTGACTGTCCCAATCAACACGTGGTAGCTGTAACAAATACGTATTATTTGATTTGTTGTAGGATTGTTCGTTTAATTTGATATAATATTACATTATGTATAACGAAACAGGATTGGACAACACATTTTTACTATATTAGTCATCTCCTTAGGTGCATCATTCCCGATGTTGTCTTTTTCTACGAGGGTTTGATTAAAATGTCGAAATATTTCCAGTTTCTTATTTTGGAGCTACAAGTCAGGACAAAACGACATTCTATTAAGAAGATCAATTAAAAAAAATATAACCATATGTACGATTAAAACCTTTAAGCAATGACTTGTCACAGGATAACAAGAAAACACGTGTAACAGTTGTTCATGTGTTAACTAATCCTTGCCCTTGGTCGATCATGCAATAAAATGTACAGAAGCGCATGATTTGCTATTTTAAAGATTTTTGAAATTGTTTTTCAATAAAACAGGTTTTAGAAAGATTTGACGTGTAGTCCTCATCATAAAACACATGTTACGATAGGTAAGGATTGGTGTAGAGTTGTTTGGCAAACAATCAATTACGTCAAAATATGACAAATTGGTTGACACTGGGTAACAGAACAGCTGTTGTCAGGAATTGATGTATCGTGTATGAATCATAGTGATATTATCAATCTACATCCATTATATCATGTAATGTGTTACACTGCATTATATAGACATGGTGCAGATGGTGGATTATTAAGACTATCCAGTTTAGAGACAGGGTAGAAGACGGGATATATTTCCCAAGATATGCACATGGTTTAGGGGGTGACACAAAAGACAGTAATCAAAGGGTCCGTGCTTTTCCGCCGTCGGTTATTTTACCAGCCAAACAAATGAGTCACATTGCGATATCCGCAGACTCATATTTTAGAATACAAAACTGTGATATCCCATTTTACATACTGCTTTCGTTAAGTGCCAAGATTGGTCTTTATTAGGCCTACAGTTTCTTAGTCAACGTTTCGAGTTTTCGATGGTTTCTAAAAAACTGCGCGTATCAAGTGAACTGTATAGACTGAAACTTTCAATTGCAATATGGAATATTGGAAACTGGAATCATCACATAATGAGGACGTTCACATGTGCGGTACAAGCTTATGTATCGTATAACCTTGTAATACGATCACGCATGAAGGTTAGGATCAGGTCAATATTTCCGAACTATGTAATCAAGTATACTTACATTTATCAGAGCGTCCACAGAGCCAACTTTTTCAAACGCCATCTCGTCAAGAATCATAACAACAGTGACACCAACATTAGTTCTCATAGCATACGTTAACAACATACCTAGTCCTAACAACACTGTCACAATAATACGCTTAGGTATATAACACCCGCAACAAGGCAACATCGTACATTTACTTTCCCTTTTTTTAATTCTTTGGTCCAGTTTGTCACCGATGCGCGGGTCAATTGCTTCTTTCAAATCCATTTGAAGACCTTCCATGTTGTCTGTTGGTTGTACTAACTCCATAGTATGCACCGGGTGTTTCTCTGGCCACGCTGACTGTTCGTCCGCCATGTTGGTGACTATGAGGACACTACTTTCATCAGGTCAACGGAATGATTATGTTCACAGTAGCATATCCAAAGTAAGTATCACTAAACAGTTAAGCTTCGGGGATCCATACATTAAAGAAACAGCAGCTGAAACAGAATTACTAGTATCTTTACTATTAGTACATACTGCTTGGAAACAACTTCAAGCAACAGCAAAGTCAATTAACATTTTGCTTTGTATATAAATATGAGAATAGTGAATACATTATGTACTTATAAGCAGTATTAAGAAACAGTTCTTTTGTTGCGCGCGGTGTATAATTACTTATTATGCAGTTAGCTGCTTTCATGCATATAAATGGTTCTACAAAATAATTAATTCAGTAACATGGTAGTATTTTCATATTATTGTAAATATGTTTTGTATGGAATTCATTTCCGATTATAGTTACAGTATTTAAAAATCTGACATAGTCGAAACTTTGGAATTCTGAAGACCTAACACTTCGCTGGCTTAGAATTTGTGATAAGACTGAAACATATTAAAATCTGCATCACAAGGCGCTTCTTATGAGGCACTTTTCACGATTTTATTCACAAACTTGTCATGTTGACCGAACTGAAGTTGTAAAAACTTGTTTTTCCATAAGTAAAGACTAATTTTCAGACTTTTTTCCCATTGTTTTCTCAAAATATCGATTTTGTATTTGCGACCTTCTCATTCTAAGCCAGCGACTTATTGGTTCCCAATTACAACAAAATACAGCTGTACAGTGTATGCTGTTTTGTCGTTGCTATTATACATGTACAGATAAACCTGTAATTATTTTTTTATGATTAAGATCTACCATTGACCTATCATCTAGCCCTGGGGTTTGTCATCCAATAATGTCATAATACACATTGTATTGCAATCTAACTATTATACCATTACTGAAGAATTTCAGTATTCAATTAAAGAGGATTGCGAAAGTATTTATATAAAAAATTAAATAATTATTAAAACTTAAATTCAATCATCTCAGCATGTGCTTATATTTTTATCAAACAAGATCGCTGAAGAATCTGTCCGTTATTTGGGCTAAAATGTGCAGATCGTTTTATCCTAGTTCATTACAAATTGCATTCTCATACATCAGTGGTTAGTCAAATTCCCAAACTATCTATGTTTCGGAAGAAAGATACGCTAGTGTAACGAGATTGTGAAAAATGACTAATGCTTTTCAAAAAAAAAAAATGCTATGACTTAAACAATTCGCTGTCTTTGATTAATTTTCTGATGGGCACAAATGCATCTTGTATTTATAATCTGATAATGAAACCATGTCCAGGATTCGTGAATTAGAACAGAACAGGACAGAATAGAACAGAACAGAACAGAACAGCACAGCACAGCACAGAGCAGAGCAGAGCATCTAACAGAGCAGAGCAGAGCAGAGCAGAACAGAGCAGAGCAGAGCAGAGCAGAGCAGAGCAGAGCAGAGCAGAGCAGAGCAGAGCAGAGCAGAGCAGAGCAGAGCAGAACAGAGCAGAACAGAACAGAACAGAACTACTACATAGTATGGTGGAAAAAGTATATTTGAGTTGTAGGTTTTCTGCATTTGTTTCATCAGACTATAAACTGATAAACTAGTAGTAATAGTAGTAGTAATTATCACAGACAAATCGAAACAATCTGATCATACATGAAAAGATACCGATATATCCTTTTCAAATACTATACCTTCATAGGTCTAATAGTATTCCTACAAATGGAATAGATAACATAATTCCACCATACAAATCACACATTCACACATTCACACAACACAAGACTAACCAACAAATCACCTATACACGGTTTTCATGTTTCCATATACTAGTGAATAGATTTAGTTCGTGTATCAATACACAAATATAGAAGTTACGGTTGGTATGTTTTCTGTCTATAATCACACCAATACAATCGGACACAGCTGTGTACAAAAATGTATACACTTATAATTAAATTCTATCATTAGACAGATATTCTATTCAATGACATTCAATGATACATGCACTCAATAAACACACATGCTACACAATATTTCGTTGAGTTGCAACATCACTATCCCTCAAATAGCATCACAAAAATAAGATCAGTTCAAATTTCAGATCACAATAATTGAATTGGCAATCAAGGTGCCGTCAACTTGGATATAAAGACCACCCAAAATACCCTTCCTAAAACACTTCAATACTATATGGATCCCTCAAACATCCTTTTTTTTCTTTAATCTCAGTTAGAAAATGGCAAAAACAAAATTTAATCAACCTACGTAATAAGACCACCTCAATTATAAAACCAATTATCTAAACTGTCTGGGTATTACATTTCATGGATTTGAAAGAAAATACATTTCTGCCATTTGTGTTTTAAAATTGAAACATTTTAGATGTCGTAATTTTGGACTGCGAAAGATTTTTTTTACATTGAACGAGTTTGAAGCATTTTCTCTGAAAAGGACAACTTATTAAAAGTCAGAATGCAATTGTCCTGTGTCGAAATACCGATAACTGTATGTATGTTCATTTCGAAATTACCAAATATTCATACATAAGGTGTTCCCCATTTCCGGAATAATTTCAGAATAGTTTAATAAAGTCAAATATTGGTTTGATTCGACATTCATGATCGTTTCTGACAATGTTTGTTTATAATCAGCACGGTTCAATAAACATATCCGTGACTTAAAAACTTTTTATTTAGCCGTTTGTGGTATAAGCCATTTTATTTACATGTGAAAAATGTGAAGTTGTCGGCCAACGAATAGATGTTTGGGTAAATATTGACTACTGGACGCAATAACGGTATACCGTCAAAATATATTAAATCGACATACATGTATGTGTTACTTTAATGATAGTGTGGCTTCTGTTACCTCGTCGGGTTTTTAAAATTGTTAAGTTAGAAGGCATAAACACGTTTTGAACCTTGAACTTTTTAAGGGTATTGTTTTCCCTTTTATACTGGTTTCCTGACACAAAGAAATGGAGTCAACGATTTACTATAAGCAACATCGGCTCAGTCGTTAAAGTTACAACTCGGTCACTCAAAGAACAACCTCGGTCATTTACGGGACAACATCGCCAACTTACGGAACAACCTCGGTCATATACGGTACAGTCTCGACCATTTACGGGACAGTGTCGACCATTTACAGTACAGTGTCGACCATCCACGGTACAGTCTCGACCATATACGGTACAGTCTCGGCCATTTACGGTACAGTCTCGGCCATTTACTGTACAGTCTCGACCATTTACAGTACAGTGTCGACCATTTACGGTATAGTCTCGACCATATACGGTACAGTCTCGGCCATTTACTGTACATTCTCGGCCATTTACGGTACAGTGTACAGTCTCGGCCATTTACGGTACAGTCTCGACCATTTACGGAACAGTCTAGGCCATTTCGGGACAACCTCGGTCATTTACGGGATGACCTCGATAGTTCACGGAACAACATCGACCATTTACGGGACCATCTCGGTAACTCACCGAACAACATCGGACATTTACGGGACAGTTTCGGCTATTTACGGGACTACCTCGAACATTTACACAGACCAACCTCGGTCAGCTCACGGAACAACATCTCCGATTTACGGGACAGCCTCGACCATTTACGGGACAGTCTCGGCCATTTATGGGACAGTCTCGGACATTTCGGGACAACCTCTGTACTTTACGGGACAACCTCAATAGTTCACAGAACAACATCGACCAATTTCGGGACAGTTTCGTCCATGTACGAAACACCCTCGGTTATTACCGACCAATCTCGGTCATTCACCGGTCAAACTTTGCCATTTACGTGCCATTCAAGTACAAACATCGGTTACTATGAGACAGCCTCTAACATTTACAGCAAAGCATCGATTTCTACTTGTCTCTTATACCCGAAGGCACATATTCATCTTAGTATACTGCATGTATCGACACATTTAATACATTGATGAATCACTGAACCAGCTGCCATGTCTCACCATGTATAGATATAGACTTAGTTACATAAAGTCAATGAATCTACATTTGAATGCCAACCAACCAACCAACAAACGATCTGTGCCCTGTTAAATATGTTTTGAATTTGTTATAATAGAAAATCAAAGCAACATCCTAGTAGACAGAGAACTATCAACACCCTTTGTTATGGTTATCTGCCTTCGAATATTCAAATTTAAAGTACGGAAAACCCCATTTCATTGCTAACATGTCTAAGGAGATAATTCCTCAACGTATTTACATTTTTGCATATAATATAATGCAGTAGAGCGAATAAGTAAGCATTGGAGATCGATAGTATAAATACTTCTTGCATACTAAGCTGTAATCTTCAATACTTATATTCACTTTAAGTCCGTCAGATAAACATGTAAGAAAATATATTTTATTTTCATTTATAATTTGAAGAATATAGCGCGATGAATATAAGAAGCATGATTAAGGTTTTGCAAATGTATTAAATTAAAATATGCCTTAATAAAAGCATTGATAGAGATGGGTTACTAAGTACAATTTATGGAAGCCCTGGAGGGCACTTTTGACTTTTGACTTTTGACTTGTGACTTGTGACTTATGACTTGTGACTTGTGACTTATGACTTGAAGAGGCACTGGAGGGCACTTTTGACTTGCGACTTGTGACTTGTGACTTGTGACTTGTGACTTATGACTTGTGACTTGTGACTTGTGACTTCGGACTTGTTTCATGCTATACATAAATCTACGGGCATTTCATTACAAGGCGTGGATAGTAACGGATGTGCTTTGAATCGGAATTAACTATAAATTTATAATTATTTATAGGAAGTCAGGTAAGTCGGCATTAATGAGTTTTGTTTTGAATTGTTAACACTATTATCTATTTATTGCCGTTCATGTAATAAGATACATGCACTAATAAAATCAGATATCTCACGGTGTAGTTTTGGAATTATGCATGTACATACAGAGTAGGGTTTTCTTTATTTCCATTATCATTTACTATTTGCGCGTTTCGTTTATATCAATTTTATTTTAAGTTTTTCCACCTGATATTAACCACTCTCGACACCTCATTCCCGATATATATATTCACGAGGGTATGCGAGGAGAAAAGCCAGTTTCACGAGCAATGGAAATACGTGCTATTTGTTTTGTCTTTGTAATGACGCGGCCTGGGACTGAACCCTGGACCTCCCGCACTCGACGTGGCTACATAAGTTGTTTTCGACAAATGATTCGGTTCATAGATAATTCTATGTAAATGCGTTTGTTTTGTTAACGTAAGATGTTCTTTTATATTGTTTCAGGCGACGAAAAATGGAATTCCTATTTGGTTGGTTTGTGCGATGTGATTGGACCGATATACTGTGACACCGCTACCTAATATACAGTTACCGTCATTGTCTTCGCATCCTGAAACTAAGCCATAGAAAGCAACGAACTCAAATGTAGACTTTGCAATAAGTGTGTGGCACTATAAGCATGAATTACTTTTTATGTGTGACTGTATAGTGTACCATGTGGGGATGTAGAACATTACGAGCGTTTTGTGCACGGAAACCAATACACTTGTTAAATGTTATAAGTACACCAACATGTAATGCATATATCTTTTTTATTATACATGATATCATGTTCATTTTTTGCATGTCTTAATGTGAGTAGTATAGAAGCAATATCCGATAATTCGATAATTGTAATTTACCCGCTGCGAGCAGTGAACCGTGAATTTTTAAAATATGCCAAATGCACGTGCAAAACAGATCTTTTTCGCACGAAGTCCCAAAATGTTACATACACATTGTCCATCAATACCCACACCAGGAAAACACAAAACCGGAAGAATTACGATAACAGACCGTACAAGAGAGGTTTGTGAAACAAACATGTCTTATGGTTGAAATAGCCTAGTGTAGCTAAGGTCACCACGACCTTGTCCTTTGACATATCGACCTCAAAATTAATAGGAGCCTATATCTGATTATTAGCAACCTCTCTGTAAAGTTTTACGATCTAATATCCTGTATTTCTTATGGTGTGGACCAGTGATTGTTGTGTATTCAAAGTACATGGTGAGTTTGACCTTTGATCCAAATGACCTTGAAATTGAGTCGGTCCGTCTGTGGAGGATGAATAATCTCCACTTGAAATTTAAGAATCCTAGGTCCACCCGTTTTGGAGTTATTGTTGGAAAACCATTCGGCATGTCAACCGACCGATCGGCAAGCATGCACTGTACATAACAACACATCTATACAAGACATACAACTTAAATACTTACAAATTTTAAGATGTTTAAACATAATACGTCATGGACGTAATATAACAGTTCTTAATGTTGTCATTTTTCAAGCTAGAAAAACTTAATTGGTACTGCTATGTACTGTGTTTGTGTACTTATAACATTTAATGAGTGTACAACTAGAATATGTGATTTCTTCTATGAACTAAGTTGTTCGTATAATACGTTTGTTTTAAAACACTTGCTATATTACAGACTCTAAGTTAGAATTGGTGTTAACTTGGAATATATAATAAAGCAAATAAAGACCAAGTTCGCTTATAGTCTGTTGATTTCATGATTCAATATAATTCCTTGGTTCTTGGCTACTTGTCATCTTCAGGGGATACTAATAACAAACAAATGAAAATAGACGCTGTCATGTTTAATAAACAACATGTAAGTTGTATATTACTCATTTCACAAGTTTCAAGTCGCATGTCACAACACAAGTCGCAAGTAAAAAGTCAAAAATCGAATTATTACTTGACATACAATTATACTAATAAACCCGGCTAGCATGTTACTATTTAAATAAGCTATTTGATCAGAATTAAAAGTGTAATGTACATGCTATTGTACTGAAACGACTCATCAATACAGGGCTAACTACATAAATATATGGGGTAATCGGTGAAGGTAGCACTCAAATTAACTAGCCGAGCATAGAAAATATTAACATCATCGCATAACACAATTACGCGGAGCAATGCCCGTGGATACATTACCTAACGAAAAATGAAAAGCCCTTGTCCCCGCTGTAAGGGCAGGATAACCTTGTTTCAAAGAGATATGCAAAATAACGATGACCCGAAGTGACCAAATAACAGTAGCTGCGATTCGACATAGTTAACCAAGTCCCCGCTGTAAAAGAGCAGGATGAACTAGGTTTAAACTGAGGGACAAAATGGTATAAATTCTTGAATATTATGTCTAATGATGAACTATTGCTTGGAATAAAATGCCACAATTTCAATCTATGAGTCCGTGTATATCACCAAGGTGTGGGTGTAACAATTGTGCTCAAGCATGATACATTGACCATAATTATTCATTTATTTTTGCAACCCATGCCAGACCAGTTTGTATTTCTATGTCGACTATATCAACGATAACTTCCACTATGACATACATGTATAACGAGACAATTTATGTTCAACATGTGAGTGTTCATTGTGAGTGTACGCCTTCTTTTCACTATGGTAGTAGAATAGCAGGGTTGTAGATTCCGTTGGTGCAATATTCCACAAGAGATATTATCTTCCGGATTCCATGACGATGAAAGCAGACACTTCATTTTTCTCCACCTGCACAACATAAAACAAGCACAGTTAAATAACACCGAATACTTAAAGTCTTAACCAACAGATTCGTCTCGACTGAGACGCTGATTGGTAACTATGGTATACCTAAACTACGATTACAAAGTTTTAAACCTAATATAAAAATTATGGCATAATACAGCTCATTCACAGTTAAATGATAACGGTTGTTAACATAACATCGTCCATCAGGTAAACTGTGCTTATCTAGGTTAACTGGGTATATCTGAGTTAACTGTAGTCCACACTATTCTTTCGAACGGGATAGTTCCCTCATTAGTATTACTTATTGCATCGACAGTAGTGTATGATAAAAAATGAGACTCTCATATGATAAAGACAAGGAAGCAAACTCGTACATGTGTACATATGATACATAACTGCACCGTAAAACATATTTACTACATTAGTACGCTATGGCATGAACGCTATTTTAGTTAATGAGATGGACAGTTGCTCGGTGAATGTAGAAACGACGATTTAAATCATACATACATAATGCCTACTTACCTGATTTACTAGAGTATCAACAGTTAATTCCGATTCAAAGAACATCCGTCACCATTCACCGCGTCTAGGCAAATACCCGTACATTTATTTATATAAGGAAACAAATCCGAAGTCACAAGTCACAAGTCGCAAGTCGCAAGTCATAAGTCACAAGTCAAAAGTGCCCTCCAGGGCCTCCTCAAGTCCCAAGTCCGAAGTCACAAGTCCGAAGTCACAAGTCACAAGTCACAAGTCGCAAGTCACAAGTCACAAGTCAAAAGTGCCCTCCAGGGCCTCCTCAAGTCCCAAGTCCCAAGTCATAAGTCACAAGTCACAAGTCACAAGTCACAAGTCACAAGTCAAAAGTCACACGTCAAAAGTGCCCTCCAGGGCTTCCATATGAACACGTGAACATAAAAAGGCCTAATATGCATTTATAGTCCGTCAGCGATTACTAATATTTCTTCTAATGACGTTATGCATTAAAATGTCTGTACACGAAGCATATACCATAAAAAGGCCTAATATGCATTTATAGTCCGTCAGCGATTACTAATATTTCTTCTAATGACGTTATGCATTAAAATGTCTGTACACGAAGCATATACCACTTTGACCAAGTTCAACTGCTTTCAATTGATATTCACTTCTTTTTGTTGTTGTTATTGTTGTTGTTGTTGTTGTTGTTGTTGTTGTTGTTCTTCATCATCATCATCATCATCATCATTGTTGTTGTTGTTGTTGTTGTTGTTGTTGTTGTTGTTGTTGTTGTTGTTGTTGTTGTTGTTGTTGTTCATCATCATCATCATCATCATCACCACCACCACCACCACCACCACCACCACCACCACCACCACCACCACCACAAGAAATCATGTCAAAATCCAAAAGAAAACACAGTCACGTGTTTATGAAACAATTGTTTTTCCGCTGTATTTGATCTGATTATCGTTTCACATTCTCATCTACTGTAACGTTGTTTAGCACCATCACGTAAATGTTTGTCTGTTAATTGTTTTGGTGCATCATTGTCTTGTTCTTATGTGTGGTAATATAAGCACGAGTGTTCGACATTTCTTTTGTGCAGTTCGGTGACAACACCAAAAAAAAAAATAGTCACTGCGAGCCACTTATACCAATATACTGTGTTTCAATGCCATACAATAGATGAGCGCTAACTTGTCCTGTTTATTTATCCGCTGATCTAAATTTGTAGATTTAAAAGTAAAGAAAAATAAATATGTTGGTAATTGTATTGCAAAAGTTTTTGATTGTGCATTGTTATTCAGCATTGACCGATATTTCCTTCCAGTAATTCGTCCTTGTCCCATTACCACTAATTGCTTATCAGAGTGCATATATCATCTGTTAAATATGCCAAATGCGTTATAACAGTTGGAGATGAACAAGTGCAGTCAATATTTACATTATAACTAACGTTAGACATTGTAATGATGCACGTATGTCTGTTATTCTTGGTTGCCATCACCCTGGTGGTAAGTTACCATAACATATGTGACCATTGTCAATTTGTTATTAAAATCGATGTATTCTTCTTGTATTGTGATTTTTTTTATTAAGCTTTCTAAATAAAATACCACTCACTAGTGGCACAACATGAAAAACATTTACTTTTAGCATTTATAGATGGTCAGAGGAAATACTGGGCTTGCCCAACTGGGTTACCTCTTTAAACAAAGTCGTTATAATTATAATTTCTAGGCTTTTCTTGTGCCTGTGTTTAAAGCATCATACACTGGAATTTGATTGTCAAGGTCTCCTCCAAAAGACTTTCAAAAGTCAAAGACGGATGATGGCGACACATAGATCGTAAGTTAAAAGGCACGTGTGTCTCCCTAAAACTGTGTTTGAAGATCGGATGTTTCTTAAAGGATCGCTATATCAATCATTGACCCATTTCAATATAGTTCGTAATTGATTATTAACTGTTGACCAACTAAATTAAAATGCTGTATGTTTACTGCGTAAAGTAATGTTATCATACATCGACGGATTACTACCGGAACAAGACGAATATTATTACGCACAAGCGTAATAAGGTGACAAAAATAGCTCGCTGTAACTGCAACTTAACTTTGGTTTTCAGACGCCACGAGTTTAAGACAACATCGTCGGGTATCAAGCAGTTTTGTAAATCCAGTCAATCTCGGTAGCAATGGTCACGTGCGCTGTTTGATGTGCAAACAAAACACTACGTTGTCCGAGCATCTATGGGAACAAACTAAGGATCTCAGACAGAAAGCACTGTCTTCAAAAATCATCAATGGAGTAAAGTCAGGTCTATTGAATCCAGTGGATTTTGGTAAGATTTATTTTAGTCTTTCATTGATTTTTATGGCGTATTTCTGCCACTTTCCCGACGACGGAAAGCCGACCGTAACGGTATTTTCACGATGTGGGTTATCAGCTAGTACTAACTGCCATGTTAGTGCTGCTTTTGGTGTATTTTTGTGTGTACGCATACGTATACAGAAAATACACAAAGGTAAATCCTGGCAGTAGAAATTTGTAAAATTAAAAAAAAAGAATAAATTGAAAATTCACGCGATACAACTTATAAACAGCAATGACTCGAGTTTACGTATTAATTTATTTTGTATTGTTATATTTGATGATAAGTATATTTTCAATAGAGATTCAACTTTATTAGATTTGATTCAATAACTTATAAAACGGCATCCAAGACGTTGCTTTCCTGATCAGACCCAAGAGGGTCACTATTTACATATGGAAAAACAAGTTTTTCAACTTCAGGTTTGTCAACATGACAAGTTCTAATTTTTATGAAAATAGGCTCATACGAAGTGCCTGGTGAAGCAGATTTTAAATATGTATTAGTCTGATAAGGTCGTTAGTGGCACTAAAGACCTTGTCATTCTATGCCCGCGATATGTAGCATGGACTTACACTGTTACAGGTGTTTATATGTTACAAGATGCAGTTTGGTGTGAGAAGGTGGGTGATGCTATGAATCTTATGGCACAAAAACTTCGATTTTCTGACGACATCCATCTATATAGTGTTCTATTGCGAAAAGCGAACGACTACCATAAGTAAGTCGTATGAGTTAGCATATGGTCCTCGTTATAACGAGACAGGTCCTCGTTATAACGAGACAGGCTATTTATTACCAAAGCCACACATCGGGTGACATTTAGGAGTACCATTGTTTTTATTGCAACACTGTTAAAAACTTAATTGTTTCAGTTTTGATAATGGATTTATAAAACATTTTCACACAATTTATGCGTAATGGCTGAACTAAAGTGTTATTTAGCCTATGTAATTGCGACTTTCAGGTCATATTTATTAGAGGGATATCTAATATCCGGTAATTAACAACATGGCAAACAGTTCAAAGTCATATCTTGGTTAACATTTTTCTGATTTTCATTCACCTTTGTTTGCAATATTTTTTATGAAGACATCTGAATAGTTAACAATTGGATCATTTAGAGTAAAAACTAAATTCAAAAGACTGTAAACTACATTTGTACTGCGAATAGAAAGTAGAGGATCACGTTATATTCTCTGTACAATACTGTTATGTTAGGTATGCACGGAACCTGTATGAAGAATGGCGTATCACAAATTCCTCCGCTATACAACAAACCGCAGCCAATCAGGCATATCATGAGTATGAGGCATATGTAGAACAGACCATGGACGTTGGAAGTTTTATAGCTTGTATGATTCCCTGTGAGAAACTATGGCCATGGTTAGGACAACAGCTGCTCAGTGGTAACCAGGTTGGTGTGTTAAACATTCCTAAGACGGGTCTTCTTTCTCTAGACACCGACATTTGGACAATAAGGCAAGCGTAGGAGAAAACGTTTCCTTCCCTATCTAGTTCCATACTTCCCTCCACGCATTAAGTAGCCAGATGTTGGTGAGTACGATCGACATATCCAACAACTGATGTAGATAAATAGTCCGGACTTTGTAAGAAAATGCGTGATACTTTGCATAACGGCTTACACGAGATCAAATGCGGAAGTTGTTTGACAATAGCCCGTTCCCGCCATATCTGTAAACAGTTGAAATATCATGTTAGGGCGAAATGTTTCCAAATTCTGTCAGTTTTCCAAAGTTGCATTTGAAATATACTTGCGTCAACCTCACTTATATCTAATTAGATACACAGAAATATACACCAACTCATAATGTACGTACGGTTGCGTAAATTGGTGTCTTTGATCACTTTTCAGACCAAATCATTTGGCCCTTATGTTGATTGGGTCCACAACAACTTGGATCCAACATATAAAGGATACGAAGAACTAGATCAATTATTGGATATGCTACAAGCAAAAGGTTGGTGAATTATTTAATCATTGTGTCAACACATCGCTGGCTTAGAATGAGAAGGTCGTAACTGCTACTTACGACTTTATATAAAGTCTGATATATATTTTAAATCTGCATCATAAGACGCTTCTTATGGGCCTATTTTTATGACAATCGGAACTTGTCATGTTGTAAAAGCTTGTTTTACCATAAGTAAAGAGTTAAATTTAAGATTTTAAATATAGATTTTGTAGTTACGACCTTCTCATTCTAAGCCAGCGACATGTTGACTTCACCTGCGCTTAGGTAAATTGAAGCGGCGTGCAGCAGTCTTGTGATGTGTGTATGGTCACTGATGGGCCATCACGAACGGTTATAAGGATCAAGGTAAATCAATGTAACACTCGGTTGATGTTTGTGCTGGATGTAATGTTGTATTCGGGTGTTTAATCGTATTTAACTTAATCACGTGTTTGTATAACATACAACTTAATAAATAATAAACTATACTGCAGTAAATAAAATTAAGTCACACTTGTAAACCCCGCTATATTATAATGAATGAGAAACGGACCATATTTTTAGTGCGGAAGTGTATAGTACGGACCATACTAACATGTACATAGTGATTAAGACTTGATTTATATATATTGATCAATACGAATTAATTATTTACTTGTTAAACCGTTTTTGTGTTCGACCGTTCATTGTTAAACTGTTTATTATTCATTGGATTCTACAAGAATCAACTCTACTATCTAAAGACAGGTGCCACTATTAATAGAGTGGGGAACTACCCAAGCGAAGTGAAGCGAAGAAGCGAAGTTACAGTGTTTGGAACGCTGATAGTCCGTGCGACTGCTAAAAGAACATGCTACGACCCGATTTCCAAATACGAACGTTGCATCGTCGCTAATAAAATTATTCTTTCGACCATTATGTGATTATAAATATGACCCGAGCATTAATTTGACCTACGAACAGTAGTATAATAGGGTTCATATTTGGTAGGTCGTATTAATACAAGCAGTATTTCATTCGTATTGTTATTTTTATCAATTTGCCACAGGTGAAGTTGACGAACAACAAGCACTGAAAGCATACAGCAACAGCATGATCGGAGAAGTGGATTTCTTCAATGAATGATAATATCACGGGTTTTTAAATTCTACTAGCAATTGTCTCAGTTGTATTGAAATAAAATAATAATTTGGAACACTGACTATTTCATTCATTCCTCTGTTTTAGTGGCACCGTTATGGTTGATCGAACATCGTTATTGGATATTGTGCTGGGTCGAATATCGAGCCAGCTCGGTAATCGTTTTTCGAGAAAGTTAAATACGCATTTCTGATTTCAAAATCGAGCGAGGTCGAATATTGAGCCAAGTCGTTGATCGATATTCGAGCCACAGGCGAACATATCGTACAAAAGTACGTTTTTCTTTATTTTCCAACAATATATGCTATAAAACAAGTGGAGATTTAACATGCATGAAGCAAAAACGTGACAGTTTCTGTCAATATCAGTTACTTTGGATGATGTTTGTTAATTTGTTTGCCTCTTCTTGTCTCTACCATTGCATTAATGAATTATCGCTTTATAAATAGTAACAGCAAAATACATGAATGTGAACATATTTAAACAGAAATTTCATATACACTTTCGTCGCCATTACCGTTTTGTATATCTAATATTATGCAATCCAGTCTGAATTATCACCAAGCGAACATTATCCAATCATGACTGCATTATACGGAAATTGTGATGAATGTAAGAATGCTGTTTCATTTCAAGCCTTTGCTTAATTTTCTATTTACAATGATATGCAATTCCGATGATTTACTTCTTCAGTATGCCCAGCGTCACCAGAGAGAGCCTTTGCGCAGCAACAGCCTCTCAATAAAAGTACCATATTCCCATGTATAGCAACTTCTAAGTAACAGCTTTAGGCTTCAAGCTCCTACAGGGTCTTGCTCCACTGCTGTATCTATTAAGTCGACCAACCGGCTGCTGTGTGATTCGGGACGTAAACGTGGATACTCCGTTCAATCACCCATACGTATCTAATGGAGACAGTATTTTTTAACTTATGGGGGTCCAGCTTGGTCGCTAACGCACTAATTATCTATCCATAGCTATGTCGTTTTCGCAAACACCGTGTGCAATCTTCGGAGAGTCGGGTTACAGTTTCAAGCAGTATTTTGCACGGGGGTAGGGCAAGACTACATGGCCCAAATATTGATAGGGATCCTGCATTTCGTTGAATATATATATTTAGCGTGGCCTATTTTTCATAGAAACCAGTACGTAGAGTCCGCCGGTGATAACATTAGCCTTTATTGAAGAAATAAAATGGAAAATAAAAATACATTTCCGATGTTCATTTCGTTCAATCGTGTGTGTAATTACCTTAAATGTAGGTACTCGTTCAATCTACTCTAAAACAAGCACCCAGCCCCCATGGTACGTTGCTATTGCATAATTATGTTTTGTTTGTATTACAAAGCTAGAATTATCGTCGGCGAGCTATAAATGAAATACTTATTGTCGATTCAATAAGTAATACTAATGAGGGAATAATCCCGTTCTAAATAATAGCGGCAAATATCGTTAACTCATGTATACCCAGTTAAACCGAGATAAACATAGATTACCTACCGGACGATAGTATATTTACAACGCTTCTCAGGTCTGTACAGCCGTTTTAGTGAAGCCAATATTGTATTGGCACTGTAGCACAAAGTCACATGTTTGTGTTAAACTGTATATCGCTGGATTAGAATGAGAAAGTTGTAACTACTACTTACGACATTATAAGACTGATACATATTTGAAAGTGCTTCTTAAGAGCCTATTTTCATGAAAATCGGAACTTGTCATGTTGACCAAACTGTTGTTGAAACAGCTTGATTTACCATACGTAAAGAGTAATTTTCGGACAGTCTTTTTTCTCGTTTTCTCAATATATCGATTTCGTAGCCAGCGAAATACGAGTATGTATAACCAGACTTATTTTGATGCAATACCGCCAAAGAGAGTACAGAAGTTTTAGCAGGATTTTTACACGTGACCTATGAGGAAAATCCACTTCCGGTTCCGGTTTGTTTGTCGTAATAAATATGCCTTAGGTTTTTTATATTCTACATTTCATCAAAGACGTTCAAACACATCTTTGACTTCATACAAAACACGCTTTATATTTAGCGCTATTTTCATTTCATTTTCTGTCATAAGAATTTAAATAGTTCTAGACAATCAAAAACACGACCCTTCAGGAAGTACCCGATGTGTTATAGCGATTACAATTTTCCCAGCCGGGAGCATGTGCCGAACTCTAACCTGATTGTGTTCACTTTTAAACACCTATAGATACGCCTCTGTTATACACCATTCTATCGTTGGCATGAGTCAGTGTGGAGGGGCCTTGTAGTTGCCTCATGTGCCAGTGGGTATAAACACAATAAAGTGTCTGTGCGGTGTCGCCTAATGCGTTATAACAGTTGGAGATGAACAAGTGCAGTCAATATTTACATTATAACTAACGTTAGACATTGTAATGATGCACGTATGTCTGTTATTCTTGGTTGCCATCACCCTGGTGGTAAGTTACCATAACATATGTGACCATTGTCAATTTGTTATTAAAATCGATGTATTCTTCTTGTATTGTGATTTTTTTTATTAAGCTTTCTAAATAAAATACCACTCACTAGTGGCACAACATGAAAAACATTTACTTTTAGCATTTATAGATGGTCAGAGGAAATACTGGGCTTGCCCAACTGGGTTACCTCTTTAAACAAAGTCGTTATAATTATAATTTCTAGGCTTTTCTTGTGCCTGTGTTTAAAGCATCATACACTGGAATTTGATTGTCAAGGTCTCCTCCAAAAGACTTTCAAAAGTCAAAGACGGATGATGGCGACACATAGATCGTAAGTTAAAAGGCACGTGTGTCTCCCTAAAACTGTGTTTGAAGATCGGATGTTTCTTAAAGGATCGCTATATCAATCATTGACCCATTTCAATATAGTTCGTAATTGATTATTAACTGTTGACCAACTAAATTAAAATGCTGTATGTTTACTGCGTAAAGTAATGTTATCATACATCGACGGATTACTACCGGAACAAGACGAATATTATTACGCACAAGCGTAATAAGGTGACAAAAATAGCTCGCTGTAACTGCAACTTAACTTTGGTTTTCAGACGCCACGAGTTTAAGACAACATCGTCGGGTATCAAGCAGTTTTGTAAATCCAGTCAATCTCGGTAGCAATGGTCACGTGCGCTGTTTGATGTGCAAACAAAACACTACGTTGTCCGAGCATCTATGGGAACAAACTAAGGATCTCAGACAGAAAGCACTGTCTTCAAAAATCATCAATGGAGTAAAGTCAGGTCTATTGAATCCAGTGGATTTTGGTAAGATTTATTTTAGTCTTTCATTGATTTTTATGGCGTATTTCTGCCACTTTCCCGACGACGGAAAGCCGACCGTAACGGTATTTTCACGATGTGGGTTATCAGCTAGTACTAACTGCCATGTTAGTGCTGCTTTTGGTGTATTTTTGTGTGTACGCATACGTATACAGAAAATACACAAAGGTAAATCCTGGCAGTAGAAATTTGTAAAATTAAAAAAAAAGAATAAATTGAAAATTCACGCGATACAACTTATAAACAGCAATGACTCGAGTTTACGTATTAATTTATTTTGTATTGTTATATTTGATGATAAGTATATTTTCAATAGAGATTCAACTTTATTAGATTTGATTCAATAACTTATAAAACGGCATCCAAGACGTTGCTTTCCTGATCAGACCCAAGAGGGTCACTATTTACATATGGAAAAACAAGTTTTTCAACTTCAGGTTTGTCAACATGACAAGTTCTAATTTTTATGAAAATAGGCTCATACGAAGTGCCTGGTGAAGCAGATTTTAAATATGTATTAGTCTGATAAGGTCGTTAGTGGCACTAAAGACCTTGTCATTCTATGCCCGCGATATGTAGCATGGACTTACACTGTTACAGGTGTTTATATGTTACAAGATGCAGTTTGGTGTGAGAAGGTGGGTGATGCTATGAATCTTATGGCACAAAAACTTCGATTTTCTGACGACATCCATCTATATAGTGTTCTATTGCGAAAAGCGAACGACTACCATAAGTAAGTCGTATGAGTTAGCATATGGTCCTCGTTATAACGAGACAGGTCCTCGTTATAACGAGACAGGCTATTTATTACCAAAGCCACACATCGGGTGACATTTAGGAGTACCATTGTTTTTATTGCAACACTGTTAAAAACTTAATTGTTTCAGTTTTGATAATGGATTTATAAAACATTTTCACACAATTTATGCGTAATGGCTGAACTAAAGTGTTATTTAGCCTATGTAATTGCGACTTTCAGGTCATATTTATTAGAGGGATATCTAATATCCGGTAATTAACAACATGGCAAACAGTTCAAAGTCATATCTTGGTTAACATTTTTCTGATTTTCATTCACCTTTGTTTGCAATATTTTTTATGAAGACATCTGAATAGTTAACAATTGGATCATTTAGAGTAAAAACTAAATTCAAAAGACTGTAAACTACATTTGTACTGCGAATAGAAAGTAGAGGATCACGTTATATTCTCTGTACAATACTGTTATGTTAGGTATGCACGGAACCTGTATGAAGAATGGCGTATCACAAATTCCTCCGCTATACAACAAACCGCAGCCAATCAGGCATATCATGAGTATGAGGCATATGTAGAACAGACCATGGACGTTGGAAGTTTTATAGCTTGTATGATTCCCTGTGAGAAACTATGGCCATGGTTAGGACAACAGCTGCTCAGTGGTAACCAGGTTGGTGTGTTAAACATTCCTAAGACGGGTCTTCTTTCTCTAGACACCGACATTTGGACAATAAGGCAAGCGTAGGAGAAAACGTTTCCTTCCCTATCTAGTTCCATACTTCCCTCCACGCATTAAGTAGCCAGATGTTGGTGAGTACGATCGACATATCCAACAACTGATGTAGATAAATAGTCCGGACTTTGTAAGAAAATGCGTGATACTTTGCATAACGGCTTACACGAGATCAAATGCGGAAGTTGTTTGACAATAGCCCGTTCCCGCCATATCTGTAAACAGTTGAAATATCATGTTAGGGCGAAATGTTTCCAAATTCTGTCAGTTTTCCAAAGTTGCATTTGAAATATACTTGCGTCAACCTCACTTATATCTAATTAGATACACAGAAATATACACCAACTCATAATGTACGTACGGTTGCGTAAATTGGTGTCTTTGATCACTTTTCAGACCAAATCATTTGGCCCTTATGCTGATTGGGTCCACAACAACTTGGATCCAACATATAAAGGATACGAAGAACTAGATCAATTATTGGATATGCTACAAGCAAAAGGTTGGTGAATTATTTAATCATTGTGTCAACACATCGCTGGCTTAGAATGAGAAGGTCGTAACTGCTACTTACGACTTTATATAAAGTCTGATATATATTTTAAATCTGCATCATAAGACGCTTCTTATGGGCCTATTTTTATGACAATCGGAACTTGTCATGTTGTAAAAGCTTGTTTTACCATAAGTAAAGAGTTAAATTTAAGATTTTAAATATAGATTTTGTAGTTACGACCTTCTCATTCTAAGCCAGCGACATGTTGACTTCACCTGCGCTTAGGTAAATTGAAGCGGCGTGCAGCAGTCTTGTGATGTGTGTATGGTCACTGATGGGCCATCACGAACGGTTATAAGGATCAAGGTAAATCAATGTAACACTCGGTTGATGTTTGTGCTGGATGTAATGTTGTATTCGGGTGTTTAATCGTATTTAACTTAATCACGTGTTTGTATAACATACAACTTAATAAATAATAAACTATACTGCAGTAAATAAAATTAAGTCACACTTGTAAACCCCGCTATATTATAATGAATGAGAAACGGACCATATTTTTAGTGCGGAAGTGTATAGTACGGACCATACTAACATGTACATAGTGATTAAGACTTGATTTATATATATTGATCAATACGAATTAATTATTTACTTGTTAAACCGTTTTTGTGTTCGACCGTTCATTGTTAAACTGTTTATTATTCATTGGATTCTACAAGAATCAACTCTACTGTCTAAAGACAGGTGCCACTATTAATAGAGTGGGGAACTACCCAAGCGAAGTGAAGCGAAGAAGCGAAGTTACAGTGTTTGGAACGCTGATAGTCCGTGCGACTGCTAAAAGAACATGCTACGACCCGATTTCCAAATACGAACGTTGCATCGTCGCTAATAAAATTATTCTTTCGACCATTATGTGATTATAAATATGACCCGAGCATTAATTTGACCTACGAACAGTAGTATAATAGGGTTCATATTTGGTAGGTCGTATTAATACAAGCAGTATTTCATTCGTATTGTTATTTTTATCAATTTGCCACAGGTGAAGTTGACGAACAACAAGCACTGAAAGCATACAGCAACAGCATGATCGGAGAAGTGGATTTCTTCAATGAATGATAATATCACGGGTTTTTAAATTCTACTAGCAATTGTCTCAGTTGTATTGAAATAAAATAATAATTTGGAACACTGACTATTTCATTCATTCCTCTGTTTTAGTGGCACCGTTATGGTTGATCGAACATCGTTATTGGATATTGTGCTGGGTCGAATATCGAGCCAGCTCGGTAATCGTTTTTCGAGAAAGTTAAATACGCATTTCTGATTTCAAAATCGAGCGAGGTCGAATATTGAGCCAAGTCGTTGATCGATATTCGAGCCACAGGCGAACATATCGTACAAAAGTACGTTTTTCTTTATTTTCCAACAATATATGCTATAAAACAAGTGGAGATTTAACATGCATGAAGCAAAAACGTGACAGTTTCTGTCAATATCAGTTACTTTGGATGATGTTTGTTAATTTGTTTGCCTCTTCTTGTCTCTACCATTGCATTAATGAATTATCGCTTTATAAATAGTAACAGCAAAATACATGAATGTGAACATATTTAAACAGAAATTTCATATACACTTTCGTCGCCATTACCGTTTTGTATATCTAATATTATGCAATCCAGTCTGAATTATCACCAAGCGAACATTATCCAATCATGACTGCATTATACGGAAATTGTGATGAATGTAAGAATGCTGTTTCATTTCAAGCCTTTGCTTAATTTTCTATTTACAATGATATGCAATTCCGATGATTTACTTCTTCAGTATGCCCAGCGTCACCAGAGAGAGCCTTTGCGCAGCAACAGCCTCTCAATAAAAGTACCATATTCCCATGTATAGCAACTTCTAAGTAACAGCTTTAGGCTTCAAGCTCCTACAGGGTCTTGCTCCACTGCTGTATCTATTAAGTCGACCAACCGGCTGCTGTGTGATTCGGGACGTAAACGTGGATACTCCGTTCAATCACCCATACGTATCTAATGGAGACAGTATTTTTTAACTTATGGGGGTCCAGCTTGGTCGCTAACGCACTAATTATCTATCCATAGCTATGTCGTTTTCGCAAACACCGTGTGCAATCTTCGGAGAGTCGGGTTACAGTTTCAAGCAGTATTTTGCACGGGGGTAGGGCAAGACTACATGGCCCAAATATTGATAGGGATCCTGCATTTCGTTGAATATATATATTTAGCGTGGCCTATTTTTCATAGAAACCAGTACGTAGAGTCCGCCGGTGATAACATTAGCCTTTATTGAAGAAATAAAATGGAAAATAAAAATACATTTCCGATGTTCATTTCGTTCAATCGTGTGTGTAATTACCTTAAATGTAGGTACTCGTTCAATCTACTCTAAAACAAGCACCCAGCCCCCATGGTACGTTGCTATTGCATAATTATGTTTTGTTTGTATTACAAAGCTAGAATTATCGTCGGCGAGCTATAAATGAAATACTTATTGTCGATTCAATAAGTAATACTAATGAGGGAATAATCCCGTTCTAAATAATAGCGGCAAATATCGTTAACTCATGTATACCCAGTTAAACCGAGATAAACATAGATTACCTACCGGACGATAGTATATTTACAACGCTTCTCAGGTCTGTACAGCCGTTTTAGTGAAGCCAATATTGTATTGGCACTGTAGCACAAAGTCACATGTTTGTGTTAAACTGTATATCGCTGGATTAGAATGAGAAAGTTGTAACTACTACTTACGACATTATAAGACTGATACATATTTGAAAGTGCTTCTTAAGAGCCTATTTTCATGAAAATCGGAACTTGTCATGTTGACCAAACTGTTGTTGAAACAGCTTGATTTACCATACGTAAAGAGTAATTTTCGGACAGTCTTTTTTCTCGTTTTCTCAATATATCGATTTCGTAGCCAGCGAAATACGAGTATGTATAACCAGACTTATTTTGATGCAATACCGCCAAAGAGAGTACAGAAGTTTTAGCAGGATTTTTACACGTGACCTATGAGGAAAATCCACTTCCGGTTCCGGTTTGTTTGTCGTAATAAATATGCCTTAGGTTTTTTATATTCTACATTTCATCAAAGACGTTCAAACACATCTTTGACTTCATACAAAACACGCTTTATATTTAGCGCTATTTTCATTTCATTTTCTGTCATAAGAATTTAAATAGTTCTAGACAATCAAAAACACGACCCTTCAGGAAGTACCCGATGTGTTATAGCGATTACAATTTTCCCAGCCGGGAGCATGTGCCGAACTCTAACCTGATTGTGTTCACTTTTAAACACCTATAGATACGCCTCTGTTATACACCATTCTATCGTTGGCATGAGTCAGTGTGGAGGGGCCTTGTAGTTGCCTCATGTGCCAGTGGGTATAAACACAATAAAGTGTCTGTGCGGTGTCGCCTCCTTCGGCATGGGCGGCTCCAGGATTTCCGGTTAGGGGGGGGGGGCGTAAGAAATTTGCTGGGGTCCCATGGGCGTAGAAGTGTCTTTAACATAACAACACTTCATGCATGGAAGCGTACTTTTGGTTACTAGTATATCTATATACTGATATATAACAACTGAAGTTATGGTTCTCTGGCAATTTTGTTATTACGTGGTAACTGGAAGTTGATCATTTGAAGTAGGGGGACTAACCGGGGGCGCATTCTCCCCCGGGAAATTTTCTAAACAATGGATCAATCTGATGCCTTCTGGGCGTTCTGAGATACCTTATTTGGGGTAAAACAGGACATGTTTTATTATTAAATACAGCACAGTCATTGGATTAATCCTAATGAAGTGTTTGCACAAGTGCCCGATTTTGAGATATATGCTTAATGTGAAGACGTTTATGTTAACTTTTAAGGGCTTTATATCTAATTGACAACCCGTAAAAGTAATATTGGAGGTGGGTTTCGAGTATTTATAAATATAAAAAATATTTACGGAGTGTGTGTATTGAGACATTCCCATAGATTGCATTTATTTTATGCGAGCGTAGCGAGGAAAAAATTTTTTTTCAGTAAAAAATTAATACAAAAAAGGTCACGTGCTATCAGCACTGAATCGTAGTTTTACAAAAACTTGTTTTAAAAAAATAATGATACTAGTATTTAGAAACTAATTGCAAAAGTAGGGGGTCCGGGGAGGCATGCTCTGACGGGAACATTTTCAAAACGAGGGATCAATCTGGTGCATTCTGGTAGTCTGAGATACCTTATGGGCTAGTAATGGGCTTATTTAAGTCTTTACAGTCTACAGTGTTTCATTCATTGCAGAGTGATCCAGTATTTAGGCGTACTTGTAGCATCATTTTTTTCTGTGGATGCGGCCCTTCTTTCATAGATTAAAGCTAATTTTGCGAGCGCAGCGAGCACGAAATTTTCACATTTAAATACTTTTTCACAAAGAATTAAATGCAAATTACATATAACTAGACTATTTCAGTCAAATAAAAATCGTTACTTTGGCGATTTTAGGGGGGGGGGGCGTACGCCGGGTCCGCCCCCCCCCCTGGATCCGCCTATGTTCGGTGTCTCCTTTTGGAGTTTATTGGCCAACCAGTTATGTCATTCAGAACTTAACACAAACCGTAAAACCATTTAATTTCGATGGGATTTGCATTTCAGGTAATAAATACAAGGGTCAAAAGTATTGTTCGATCGGATTAAATTTCGTAGTTGAGTTGAACCACGAAATCCACAAAAATTAATGATTTTACAATAGTTGGCTTTATTTTATGGTTCAAAGCATTTTACAAACGAATGCCAATCTTCAATCAACACCTGGTGTTCTGTTGCTCCTCATTCAATACAAGTTCGACAGAGCTAGGGACTGTTCTACCCAGATCGTGAAAATGCATTATAAACAAAAACAAGACGATGGCAGTATCAGTAAATTAAGTTATTCAATGCTACCAATACGTATCTTTATTTTTAATTATTATCACAACTATGGCATTCTCGTTCAACCAGCGTATTATTTTCAATTACATATATAGTCTAGAGACTTGACTATACACTGATTCATGAGAATTAACTATGGAAGATACATCATTTAACATTTCAGTCATTTCCAAACACATCTTAAAACACACACATGCATAAACAATTTAATCATGGCTTTGTATGTTAAATGTCTTTGCTTTTATTATACACGTACACATTATAGAATTCTGATCCGTACGTAATCCAAGTTTGCACAATGAACTACATGTCGTATTTTAAAACTACAATGTTTTAGATTCACGAACATTTAAAATAACCATCATCGACTTAAATGGCTAACACGAAGTAACTGCCAGGGGATCAGACAAAGTGTTAGTGTACTGAATCTATTTCGTTTGATATCGTCACATTCCTCTTTGGTTTTGACTATTATAGCTAAAAATTTCGTTTAGGTCTCGTGTTCTGTATTGAAGTATTCGAAGACAAAAGTCCATCCATTTCCAACCAAATACATCCACAGATATCCAAATACATCTGTTGAATAAAAAGAGTATGTCAGCAAAACAAAAACACATTCACGTTTGTAATGAAAGTCTGGCAATGCCTTTACGAAAAACAGTTAAATATGGTCAATAATTTGGTAAATATGGCATTGGTAGGACTGACATAGGCCGACGGAATAGCTCATACGTATGCATTGAGCTGAATTTTTTTAAACACAACACGATGATAGGATGCACATTCTTAATACTTAAGCCCTACAATAATTCCAAGGACCTAAGGCAAGGGTGGAGTGGTATATGATACTATGACCTAATTGGTCTACTGGACATGGGAAGTTAACAGTAGGTTACACGTAGCATTTTACTTATTTCCTATATAAGCTCACCCGTTGGATCGACACTTCAGAGCAGGCTAGCCCGTGTTCCAGTAAGGTATTTTAGCCATGGCGAGCTCTCATGTTTTGGCGTCTGTGTTGGTCAAAATTCTATTCATTTTATAAATTGTTTGTTGCTAAAATTAGGTTCTAAATTATTCTAATAAATTCCGCGACTGTGCATTTTTATGAGAGAGAGTTATTTTACTGTTGTTAAAACGTAGTTGATCTTTCCTTAAATGTTACAATTAAATTCAATTAACTGAAGTTGGAACTTTGTTCTTGTTTTGTTAGTATTTTAGTTTTCACTATACGATCATTTTAAGCAAGGGAGGTATATGATACTATGACAGTTGAGGTATAAGGTTGGAGTATATAGGTATCATATTTTGTTTAAAGTTTTGTTGTTCTTAAATATACTATAAGTTATTGGGACATCACGAATTTCTAGCAATGAACAACATATCGGCTGAATTATCAAACTTATACATAACTGGTTCCTTTATCATCAATATGAGTTAACTTCTGATAGTAGGTATGAGAAACCTACAGTTGTATATGTCAAATCGTGATTCTATCCACATGTCTTACCCAGGGTTACATTCTCTTAACCATTATTACTGTGATGCGTCTCTGAATTGGTAGAATTATCTCCTAATTGGTCTACTGGACATGGGAAGTTAACAGTAGGTTACACGTAGCATTTTACTTATTTCCTATATAAGCTCACCCGTTGGATCGACACTTCAGAGCAGGCTAGCCCGTGTTCCAGTAAGGTATTTTAGCCATGGCGAGCTCTCATGTTTTGGCGTCTGTGTTGGTCAAAATTCTATTCATTTTATAAATTGTTTGTTGCTAAAATTAGGTTCTAAATTATTCTAATAAATTCCGCGACTGTGCATTTTTATGAGAGAGAGTTATTTTACTGTTGTTAAAACGTAGTTGATCTTTCCTTAAATGTTACAATTAAATTCAATTAACTGAAGTTGGAACTTTGTTCTTGTTTTGTTAGTATTTTAGTTTTCACTATACGATCATATATACGGCCGTAACACTTGTTACTGTGTAACAGTGGACAGTGCATTAAGCTTGTACACTGGTTCGAATAGTAACATATTTTTAAAATAATCTCAAACTAATTAGTGACAAGGACGATTGACATAATCACATCATGCTTGCTGAAGATAATGAACTAATTCACAATTCACACGGGTATTCTAGAATGTATACATTGTACTAGCAATAGTGCATAAAAAGTCATCTTCCGCTTTTCACAATAACTCGCACATTTTGATTTGTATAGACTCCCAAATAAGGCACACGTTAACCGGGACTTAAAGGTTGTTTTGCTTGCAATAACCCATACACGTTGAATTGAATAGTCTCAATAAATCATACAGTGATCACGGTTATACGATGGTGAATATGGCATTCATAAATGTTGACATAATAAAAGAATTACTCTGTAGAAAGTTTACTTACTGAATTATTGCTGCAGATTCAATTTCTACCAACTGTTGAATACCGTCCAGCATGAAATCGTTACGCAGTGCGTGAACGTGAGTCATAGGTCATGACGTACCCTCACATATTTCAACTTGAGTAGGCGCCGGCACCACATGTTCCCTAGGTTGTCCCAGTAAATCCGTAGAATCCCCCTGAAGAAGATAAAACTAACATTACATTTAAATTATAGCTAAACGAATTATGTTATTACTATGTTATATAGGAAAAATATATAAGTTTATTATTCGTGATAATATTAATGTATAACCAGAATTCATTCATTTACTATTTGATATGAAAGTAGAGCATTGTGCCTTTTAACACAAACAAACAAACAAACAAACAAACAAACAAACAAACAAACAAACAAACAAACAAACAAACAAACAAACAAACAAACAAACAAACAAACAAACAAACAAACAAACAAACAAACAAACAAACAAACAAACAAACAAAACGTCGTTATGTAAACCAGTCTCAGAGTTACTTATGCATCTTATACAGTTAACTTATTACTAGTATATTAATAAGTCTTTGTCGTAGTCACTCTCTGCTTTTGAAACCACTCGATCTAACTTCAGGCTGCGATACGTCAATAGACAACTTTTACGTGAGTTTGGTGCGGAGGCTTCAGCATTGAGTGATTCAGTCCAGGTCCCAGGTAGTCAAGGTCAAATTACTTTCTGCTTTTTAGCGACTCGTTCACTTGTGCTTTGGTGACTCGGACGCATCAGCATTAGTAACAGGCAGTGACTTCCTAGCTATATGCAGTAAAAAAACTCTTTGTAGTTTGGCACCTACGAAAATATTATGACTAGATAATGTCTACGGGAATGGTCTCCACTGAATGGACTCCAAAAAGCCAATGGAAGGATCCCAAGACACTCTGAGATAGACCCTATAACACCATTTGAATAATTCATAGACATACAGTGTCCAGGGGTTCTTCCTATAGTACTTAGGGGACCTAGAAATAGTGTCTCAGGGTCTTCCCAAGGGATTTCAGGGGTCCTTCCAATAGCCACCAGGGGTTCTACTAGAATTTACTACGGGAATGGTCTCCACTGAATGGACCCCAAAAAGCCAATGGAAGGATCCCAAGACACTACTCTGAAATAGACCCCATAACACCATTTGAATAACTCATAAACATACAGTGTCCAGGGGTTCTTCCTATGAAGAAATGTCTACGGGAATGATCTCCACTGAATGGTCCCCAAAAAGCCAATGGAAGGATCCCAAGACACTACTCTGAAATAGACCCCATAACACCATTTGAAGAACTCATAGACATACAGTGTCCAGAGATTCTTCCTATGGTACTTAGGGGTCCAATAAGTTGTGTCTCGGGGTCTTCCAAAGGGATTCTAGGGGTCCTTCCAATGGTCACCGGTGTTCTACAAGAAATGTCTACGGGAATGGTCTCCACTGAATGGACCCAACAAGCCAATGGAAGGATCCCAAGACACTCTGGGATAGACCCCATAACACCATTTGAAAAATCTCATAGACATATGCAGTCCAGGGTTTCTTCCTATGGTATTTAGGGGTGCAATTAATAGTGTCTCGAGGTCCTTCCAAGCGATTCAAGGGGTCTTTCAAATTGTCACTGTGGTTCTACTACAAATGTCTACGGGAATGATCTCCGTTGTGTGGTCCCTAAAAAGCCAATGAAAGGATCCCAAGACACTGTGAGATAGACCCCATAACACCATTTGAAGAACTCATAGACATACAGTGTCCAGGGATTCTTCCTATGGGACTTAGGGGTCCTATAAATAGTGTCTCAGGGTCTTCCCAAGGGATTTCAGGGGTCCTTCCAATAGCCACCAGGGGTTCTACTAGAATTTACTACGGGAATGGTCTCCATTGAATGGACCCCAAAAAGCCAATGGAAGGATCCCAAGACACTACTCTGAAATAGACCCCATAACACCATTTGAATAACTCATAAACATACAGTGTCCAGGGGTTCTTCCTATGAAGAAATGTCTACGGGAATGATCTCCACTGAATGGTCCCCAAAAAGCCAATGGAAGGATCCCAAGACACTACTCTGAAATAGACCCCATAACACCATTTGAAGAACTCATAGACATACAGTGTCCAGAGATTCTTCCTATGGTACTTAGGGGTCCAATAAGTTGTGTCTCGGGGTCTTCCAAAGGGATTGTAGGGGTCCTTCCAATGGTCACCGGTGTTCTACAAGAAATGTCTACGGGAATGGTCTCCACTGAATGGACCCAACAAGCCAATGGAAGGATCCCAAGACACTCTGGGATAGACCCCATAACACCATTTGAAAAATCTCATAGACATATGCAGTCCAGGGTTTCTTCCTATGGTATTTAGGGGTGCAATTAATAGTGTCTCGAGGTCCTTCCAAGCGATTCAAGGGGTCTTTCAAATTGTCACTGTGGTTCTACTACAAATGTCTACGGGAATGATCTCCGTTGTGTGGTCCCTAAAAAGCCAATGGAAGGATCCCAAGACACTGTGAGATAGACCCCATAACACCATTTGAAGAACTCATAGACATACAGTGTCCAGGGATTCTTCCTATGGGACTTAGGGGTCCTATAAATAGTGTCTCAGGGTCTTCCCAAGGGATTTCAGGGGTCCTTCCAATAGCCACCAGGGGTTCTACTAGAATTTACTACGGGAATGGTCTCCATTGAATGGACCCCAAAAAGCCAATGGAAGGATCCCAAGACACTACTCTGAAATAGACCCCATAACACCATTTGAATAACTCATAAACATACAGTGTCCAGGGGTTCTTCCTATGAAGAAATGTCTACGGGAATGATCTCCACTGAATGGTCCCCAAAAAGCCAATGGAAGGATCCCAAGACACTACTCTGAAATAGACCCCATAACACCATTTGAAGAACTCATAGACATACAGTGTCCAGAGATTCTTCCTATGGTACTTAGGGGTCCAATAAGTTGTGTCTCGGGGTCTTCCAAAGGGATTCTAGGGGTCCTTCCAATGGTCACCGGTGTTCTACAAGAAATGTCTACGGGAATGGTCTCCACTGAATGGACCCAACAAGCCAATGGAAGGATCCCAAGACACTCTGGGATAGACCCCATAACACCATTTGAAAAATCTCATAGACATATGCAGTCCAGGGTTTCTTCCTATGGTATTTAGGGGTGCAATTAATAGTGTCTCGAGGTCCTTCCAAGCGATTCAAGGGGTCTTTCAAATTGTCACTGTGGTTCTACTACAAATGTCTACGGGAATGATCTCCGTTGTATGGTCCCTAAAAAGCCAATGAAAGGATCCCAAGACACTGTGAGATAGACCCCATAACACCATTTGAAGAACTCATAGACATACAGTGTCCAGGGATTCTTCCTATGGGACTTAGGGGTCCTATAAATAGTGTCTCAGGGTCTTCCCAAGGGATTTCAGGGGTCCTTCCAATAGCAACCAGGGGTTCTACTAGAATTTACTACGGGAATGGTCTCCATTGAATGGACCCCAAAAAGCCAATGGAAGGATCCCAAGACACTACTCTGAAATAGACCCCATAACACCATTTGAATAACTCATAAACATACAGTGTCCAGGGGTTCTTCCTATGAAGAAATGTCTACGGGAATGATCTCCACTGAATGGTCCCCAAAAAGCCAATGGAAGGATCCCAAGACACTACTCTGAAATAGACCCCATAACACCATTTGAAGAATTCATAGACATACAGTGTCCAGAGATTCTTCCTATGGTACTTAGGGGTCCAATAAGTAGTGTCTTGGGGTCTTTCCAAGGGATTCTAAGGGTCCTTCCAATGGTAACCGGTGTTCTACAAGAGATGTTTTCGGGAATGGTGTCCACTGAATGGACCCAAAAAGCCAATGGAAGGATCCCAAGACACTGAGATAGACCCATAACACCATTTGAAGAACTCATAGATATACAGAGTCCAGGGATTCTTCCTATGGTACTTAGGGGTCCAATAAGTAGTGTCTCGGGGTCTTTCAAAAGGATTCTAGGGGTCCGTCCAATGGTCACCGGGGTTCTACTATAAATGTCTACGGGAATGGTATCCACTGAATGGACCCAACAAGCCAATGGAAGGATCCCAAGATACTGTGAGATAGACCCCGTAACACCATTTTAAAAACTCATAGACATACAGTGTCGAGGGGTTCTTCCTATGGTATTCAGGGGTCCTATAGTGTCTTGAGGTCCTTCCAATGGATTCTAGGGGTCCTTCCAATGACCACTGGGGTTCTACTAGAAATGTCTACGGGAATGATCTCCATTGAATGGTCCCCAAAAAGCCAATGGAAGGATCCCAAGACACTGTGAGATAGACCCCATAACACCATTTGAAGAATCTCATAGATATACAGTGTCCAGAGATTCTTCCTATGGTACTTAGGGGTCCAATAAGTAGTGTCTCGGGGTCCTTCCAAGGGAGTCTAGGGGTCTTTGCAATGGTTACTGGGGTTCTACTAGAAATGTCTACGGGAATGGTGTCCACTGAATGGACCCCAGAAAGCCAATGGAAGGATCCCAAGATACTCTGAGATAGACCCTATAACACCATTTGAATACCTGATATACATATACAGTCCAGGGGTTCTTCCTATGGTATTTAGGGGTCCTATAAATAGTGTCTCGGAGTCCTTCCAAGGGATTCTAGGGGTCCTTCGAATGGTGACCGGGTGTTCTACAAGAAATGTCTAAGGGAATTACCGTATCAATATTTCTATTTGGATCAAATGAGTACCTCATACATTTATATTTCAATTAAAAACTTACCAGTACTGATCCTGACGATTTCTGACCACTGATATGTTTATACGAACTTCCTCCATTTTGTCTTTCACTCATTTTCTGTCCTTGGTTGATTGGTCTGCCATACCAAACTGGATTGTTTTCGTTCTCTTCTATCACATCATTTCAAAACTGCAAAATCAAAATATAACAAAAACCTATAAATCCCGAGGAGTTAATGGGATGCAAGTATTACGTAGATTATTCGATAACAACTATTGAGTCAGTATTCCAAAGCTCGTTACAATCAACATGAATGTAACTTCTATGCACTGTGTACACGTTGACCAAAACCTAAGACCCTGTTTGAAATAGTTCTTAAACGATTGTACAGTATGTACCGAGTATATAAAGAATACCCATAATATATATGATAAATAAGTATATAATTGATAAAGTTATTGTTTATTTCCAAGGAGTATTTAGATGAGTTCACATTACTACACACTATGTATAGCATAATACCTTGCACCAAGATTAAAGTAATAAAATTTGATATTCTGTTTTTTCTCCCAATTTGCCAACGATGTACTGTTTGATTAGGTTTCCTACTTTTGTCATGATGGTGAACAAGTATGCAATATACCCAACCCGAGCAAAGCCTTTATTTGCAAGTCAGCTTTCAGCTGAATATGGCAGGCATATGTGTGTCTTCACCCGGATTTGAATCCGGGTCGACGGATTATGCGGTAAGCGCGCTAACCACTGAGTTACGGACCTCACATAAGCAATATGTGAATGGACTCTGAAGACATAAGAAGTTACAAACTCGAATAAAAAAATCAATATTTGCACTTATTATTCCAAAAAGGACGCATTCAAGTTGCAACAAAGTGCTTGCAAGATTTACAAACCCCTGTGTAGAGGTTGGCTGGTAACAAGCGTACAAAGTATGAATAAGTCAAAATTCGATGTACTAGTACTTTGAACATATAACAAGTTAAAAGTTTGTAAACCTAAACTTAAACTTTTACAGTTTTTAGTCTAAAAGAGTCAGCAATTTCCACAAAATCTTGATAGAGTTACCTACTCCTGTGAAGCGTTTAGGGTCACGGTTGTGAACAAGTTTACGAAGTATCAAAACAATAAGCCAATGGACTCTAAAAATATATTAACCTAAAAAGGGTATTTTAACATTTGCATTCATTAGTCCAAAAGGGACATAATTTCAACAAAATGCTTGGCAGAGTTACCTACTCATGTGAAGCGATTGTGGTGATGATGACGAACAAGTATGGAAAGTGCTAAAGTAATGTGTTATAAGACTAGGATAATATAAGGTTGGAAAACGTGTATCTAAACATAAAATTTTAAGCATTACGTCAAGGCCGACAATCAGTGACTGCAACAGCTCCCCTTATGCATTGAATAGTGAAGCTATAAAAATTACATTTGTCTTCATAAAATGACTCACAAGTATCTTCTCAGCTGTCAGTTCTTGTATGGTTCTTCTGCCAACAGTATATTCAACATACAACATAAGGGCAACCAGCTCTACCAAACAGGTGTCGGCGTCATTCTGAAATCGATAAAACGGTTAAAATAAACATTATGTTCAATAATATCTACAACTTGTAGTGCAATTGTTTGCGTTCATCTGAGACAGTACCGGTCCTTTCCCTACAAGATTGACTAATGAACCACACCACGACGTAGAGGGAAGAGACATTTGTATAATGCAAGGAATCCGGATGGTACACCTTCGCTCTTTCCGAATACATTGTTAAAAGGCATATTTTAGGTTCCATTGCATGACATTGTATGTTGTATTTCTTATTTGTTTTTCAAAATCTGTAAATTTACAGATCACACACGGATTTGTAACTTAAATACGTAGCTAGACCTGATCAACAGTGGGCTAATACTGTAGCTCGATACACTGGTCTCGAATCTGTAACATTTTGCTTGCAAACCCTGAAAACGGAGTTCTTCGGAAATGAATTATGTTCTATACAATATATTATACATACCCATATGACGAACAATATTGTCCAATGCCGTCCTTCTGAGCCTAAATTAGACGAAAGCAATTGATAATCGAACAGAAACAGTAATCATTATACTACATGTAGATAGATAAGCAAAAACTGCACTTACATTATCATTTAGCTGGTACGAGTATGTCACAATCCTGCACAAAACGCTACTTCGTGTCAGCTACTCGACGTACACAGGTATAAATATTCAAATCTATACACCTGAAATTTCCCGTGACCTGTGTATAAGGTGACAACACCTGATATTATATGTATTGTTCAGACCAACAAATGCACTCGCCCATAGCGAGTAAATTTTAAATCATGGAGATGTATTGAAAACATGCGTGGAACAAGGGATGGGGTGGGGGTGATGACTTGTCATTATTAAATATTAATAATATATTTATACATGTATGACAGGACCCTAATGTCAGTGCCCAACAGTCGGTTTGGAACCCCCATGAGGAAACCTACATGTAGCTCGTCGGACATCGCCTGAACAACAAAGATACAGCCGGTCTATCACTTCCTGTAAAATAACTGGTCGGATACACATTTAAAAATATGGTACTCCATGTACCGCCCATGGATAATTATTATTGACTACACGCGATTAATACAATGTAGAAATACCACGTAATAAGACGGAATAATAATAATAATAATAATAATAATAATAATAATAATAATAATAATAATAATAATAATAATAATAATAATAATAATAATAATAATAATAATAATAATAATAATAATAATAATAATAATAATAATAATAATAATAATAATAATAATAATAATAATAATAATAATAATAATAATAATAACAATAATAATAATAATAATAATCTTACTGCTGCTGCTACTGTTGCTGCTACTGTTGCTGCTACTGTTGCTGCTACTGCTGCTACTTAGTTTTCACCATCCCATGTACCCGGGCCCGTGTTAAGCTGGGTCTCGTCGTATTGGACTGCCGTAAAGACAACGACACTGGAGAGATCATTATTTTGTGCCTGTTTAATTTATTTCGTGTCTATACCAGTAAGTCGATAAATATGTATATGTGCAGTGGTTCTTTCTCGATAAGGGGATGTATTGGTTTCCGACCAGAAAGGTCACATCACAATTTGAACTTGATAAATGCGTAAACATGTCCACAGTTTTAATAGTTATTTACAAAATAATTAAAACACTTATAGACCGCGGAGAAAACTCAAATTTCGTGAATATGTCGTTGATATCCGGAACTCTGTGCAAGGTGGTTTTCCCCATAATTTACATGTAGGTACAAACAAAAGTGGCCTAGTTATACTGGTTTTGCATTCATATGCAAAAACAACTGACCCCAACTCTATTGTCCTGATATGAATATTCAATAGGGTCAAGGATTATAGATCTACAACAATCACTCGGGCGTAAATGTACTTTTAACTTTCGAGTAATCCAGGTTATAGGGGTGTATTTAGTAATCAAGTGTACATTTAGAATTCTCAAATCTAGTAGAGTGAATAGCGCAGTCGGCTAAGCTACTGTGAATATGTATACTTCAAAACTGAACGAAAGAGTTCGAATCCCATTCCACTACATGTTTTTTTAAATTTTTGCTCGGCAAACTATGAATAGAAAAAATATAATGATATGTGATCATAATCAGGTAATACAATGTATGCATATAGCATTAATGTAAGCATAAGTTTATTTAATAAAAAACAGTTCGTTAGTGGGTCCGAACTCACACTGGAAAGAACAAATTAGACGAATGATAGCGATGTACTATGACCGCTGCACCACATAGACAACTGACAACATAGAACGGCTAATTCTGACGTTTCTACTGAAAATTCTTAAAATGGCGATTGCAGCGAAGCCAATGACGTAATAAATACAATATCCAGACTAAATTAATGTAATTGAAAAAAGCGTTTTTTATTAGTTATAAAACGTAGAATTAATCAAATATTAAGAATTAAAATATGAACGTAAAACGATAAAAAAAATTGAAATAGAAATGTAATTATTGAAAATGAGTATATGGCAGAGGACTCGAACCCACAGTCTATATAAAAGTATGTTCCTGACATGAGAACAGTTTATCCACTAAGCCACGTTGCCAACTAGAAGTAAAGGAAGATTTTCTCAAACCTATCCGTATTTTTTCATAAAATAACGGTAAATATCGTTTCAACCTTGGTATATGGACTGGTCCAGGGGTCATATTTCGAAGGTCGTTGTAGATCTATACATATAAAACTTTATTTGTACCTACAGATTAGTGGAGACCCAGAGTAGCTCTTAGCAGTAGCATATTCATTCGCAACGTTATATTTACTAGGGTACTGTTTTATCAACGTTCTAACGGAAATCGTTAACTTACGGTCAAATTTAAATTCTGTATAATTATTTAACAAATGCAAATTGTTCATTAAATGAATCTTTATTAGTATTACAGTTCCATTTACCACGTTTATGGTTGTAAAATTATAACAAATAATTTAAATTTGACCGTAAGTTTAAGATTTCCGTAACTGCTTTGATAAAACAGTACCTGGGTGTCTGTAGTTTATCTCTCGAAAAAACAACAACAGTTTTTCTGCCTTCGATGTCACCAAGATTTAATTTTAAGAAATGTTCAAACATCAGAATTTAATGAGTATGCTTGTGTATGAAGACATTAATGTGTAATTTAATTCTTAACATAATTATGCTGATGAACGGTAGTAAATTGCTGGCTCAGAATGAAAGGTCGTAAATGCCCTTATTTTCATGAAAATCGGAACTTGTCATGTTGACCAAACTGAAGTTGAAAAAGCTTGTTTTACTATAAGTAAAGAGTGATTGTTAGACTGTTTTACTTGTTGTTTCAAAATATTTATTTCTCATTCTAAGCCAGCGAAATATAGTTTGAAAATCTTTCTTTAAGAGACTGTATAGACTGATGTTCCATTTATGATATGCCAGATAAACTAGTACATATTCGTTAAGAGATAACGGGGTTATTCTAGGACATACTATGTACTGTTAGAAACCTAATTATTTACCTAATTATTTGACACCCGGCCTCCCGAATATTGGTTGCTCTTAAATGAACTTGATAACTGAATGCGATATGAACTCTATGTTCTTGAAAAAATAACAAGTACATTGTATGTTCATAATAGTTTGGTGCTGTATACGAGGGCCCATCAATAATTTCGTGAACTAATTTTATGTAGCGAGTATAAATAGACTTACACACTTTTAGCCTCTATACCTTATTAAAGTAACATCCCGTGCACAGTTTGCATTTATTCCATTGCTCGACCCATAACCGGAGCACGTGTTACAGGCCGTCACGTGACATCTCCCGCAATGTTTTGTTTATGACGCACACAACTTCTCTCGGGGCTCGTATTTCTAACCATGCAGGCTATTTTTGAGTTTTGGAAATGGTCATAAGTAGCCCATAGTCTATTCGGGGTTATAGGATGGGTGCTATAACAGTTTTATATTAAAGTCCTAGATTGTGTCCGAAACAACGCTGCGGCTACGGATTGTCGAATTTTCATGGTATATCAGAATTTCATACATTTGAAGTTGTATGTGCTTTTATTAAATAGCCGATAACAACTGAGATATAATTATTGCTACAATAGTGTCTAATAACAGTTGCTTTCGGAGAAACACAGTTATTACAAGTTATTATTTGTATGTCGCAAAATATTATGGTCAATACACTTTACCGACCGTCAATTTTAACAACTGATGGTCGGCGAAGATGCTTATCGTCTTTGTTTGCTCCTCTATTGCCCTTTAAATACTTCTTCGACAATGAAATTGCACTATTCGATTACCAAGAGTCCATATTAACTGCATGCAAAATTTTCTGAATGTAGAAGACATGTTGCCTGAGTAATGTATAAATCTTTAATACAAAACGTTACTCGATCATACCACGCGACGCCATTTTTAATAACGAACGCCAATGACATGGCGTTAGAATATTGATATGACGTCATAAATAGTGACGTCAACAATCACTTTTCATGCTTAATTAATTGGGTAATAAATTATATTTGACCATGCAAAATTTCAATCAGCTATGTCAAAGCGTTATGAAACAGTAGAATTAGTTCACGAAATTATTGATGGGCCCACGTATGTCAAGAAAATCGTGGTCCTAACTCTCCTGTCGCTAATAGGGAACCGTGTTACGAACTAAACATCAAAGCTGTTATAATGTGTATGAAGCCTTAAGTTTACCATTTTCAACAAGAAAAAGTGTCAAACTGAGTCCATAATCCAGACTGAATTTATTTTCTCTCGCTAAGTCGTGTAAAAGTCATTACTTTATCAAACTTACGTGGATGATATAGCAAAACGCTGGACTGAAGCGATAAGAAGTGACGCAACGCGTTTGTAATATCGTATACTTGCTGCAAAACAACCTGTAGTTGAAGATACTTTCACTTTCATTCGATACATTGCATAGCATAAACCAAATTATTCGTTATTAAATTGTCTACATTGTCATTTTAAGTTGAGTTCATGTAGATTAGTATGTAGTCATAGAATGTGAGACAATAATGCCCGACGGATAATCATATAAAAACACCCGTCTGCAATTTGTAACACATACTATTGGTCGTCGGCATAAAATAACGGCCGTTTTATTAAAAAATGACATGGTAATTGTGCGATATTTTACCGCACAGAACAAGAAGTGACATGTTTTAATATATCATCATGAACTAATCCTGTGTTGACCTGACAAAACCTAAGTACACGTGATACAATTACCCTGTTACAAATGAGTTATTGGAAAGTTATCTCGCAATGTTCTGAATTTTAATAAAACATATTTTAGGTCAAGTACTGCACTATATGCACCATGCACATACATTACATGTAAGTTCAATGGTGTCTAACTTGAATTCTATAGATCAGATGAAATCACAGGATTAGCACATCATTCACCAGATATTGATGCAAAAAGACCTAGATTATCCTATATCACTCACCTAGGGGCGATTACAATTCACACAAACATTTAAACTTTTCAACTACGTGTACTACTATCTCTCTCGGCTCCTCGTCTCCATAATTTCATAGGATTGGACAGTTACCTAGACTCTCTCCCTAACATCATCCTTGTGTCGTTTAATAAAAAAAACATTTTGTAGTTTACGGTGTAGATAATATGTCATTCAATGGAGTTTTACTATTGTAACCTACGTTTTACCACTCAACACCCGACGCACGACGAACGCCTTGCATCCTACCACGAATGCTCATAATGCGCATTTTGAGTGTTTGTCAACTAAAATTTAATTTGAAGTTCATAAAACAAATATTTGGTTTTCATAAATAGAACGGCAAGCACTTCCATATAAAATTATCGTAAATATGGTAGACATCCTATTGATCAGAGAGTCTTTTTTCAAGTTTTCAAGTTTCTTCGTCATTTAGAGCATGTCTGTGAAGTAGGCTACCTGTTGCCAGTCACGTTATTAACTGGTATAGCAAATAGATGGTACTTGTGCAAGTGTGTTTGTGCAAAATGTCAGTGAATGGTTTCATTGTCTTAATACAATGTACTTTATTTTCTACCATTTCCCATACCACATTTGACTGCTTATTTAATCATATGATTCATGTAAAATAAATATCTTTGCTAATAACAATTTATTGCCATGGGTAATCTCTGACCTAGTCGTAATTTGTATTTGTCATGACAGTATATTGATACAAAAATACTTTTTATTTT
The DNA here is from genome assembly GCA_963678985.1 of Spisula subtruncata. NCBI lineage: Eukaryota > Metazoa > Mollusca > Bivalvia > Venerida > Mactridae > Spisula > Spisula subtruncata. The sequence continues at coordinate 3,994,287 of OY787674.1, forward strand.
TTATTAACAATAATGCACATTGGACAATATCAACTTGCACCCTACGATATATGTATTGTTCTGCATTTGTTTCTAGAACATAAGCAAGTCTACTACTGACACTATTAGTCCAAGGTACGGCGGTGATGCACATTGACAGCTCTGTCATTACGGCATATTTGGGTAGAGTGGAATTAACGAACGTACACACATTAAATTTTAATAACTTATCAGTTTAATGACTTGCGACCATTTCCTATCATTAAGTTGTTAGATACCCTGGCTTCATTCACTTTGATGTCACATACGTATTTGTAAAACATAAGATATACGTTAATGATTTCATGTGGGGAACGAGATAGCATTTAACTTAAAATAAATCAAATGTACTGTTGAAGTTTGTTTTAAAGGAAACGATGGAATGCAATAACGTGCCGGTGGTATCCCTGTAACGAAACCTGAGCATAAACAGATCGACAAGACTGACATTGAGTCATTATCGTAGACAATATTAGTAAATGTTTCCGCGGATGAACGTTTTTCACTGTCAAGTGTATCAGTAATCACAAATGACTTAATCATAATCTAGTAATCAAAGTGGGTATATCCACGTATTTATTGTAAACTGAAGTACGGATTGTGTTATTGATTTTGTTAATTAATTGAATTAAATAAGACACTTGCAATGGCGCAGAATAGCGCATACGCTATAGACGGTATGGAGGACAAATCAAAGAACGATAAATCTGAAAAATCGCGAAGCAGCTTTAGTAGTGTTTGTCGTGTACAATTGTTTGCTGTGGTAGTGTTTGCACTCGGTGTCGCAGGTGGAATATTGATAGGGATATATGCTTACCATGGTGGTCCGGACAACAAGGAGACGGTGATTTGTGCTAACAGCCAACAGGCCGGCAACAATGTGCAAACAACGAAACAACCTGCGGCTACAGCGCAACCAACAACATCCGGTCGAGTAAGAAAACCTAATGAGTGTCCTTTCGTGAATCCTGTTAAAGACACAAAGTATGAAAACTACGTTTATTCTCCTTTAACCAAGGCCGAAATGAACAGCGTGGCGACGTTTTTGCTGGATAAGGATTTCATAACAACTCTTGATGCACCGACGAACCTATCACAGAGTTTTATTCTATACCAAGTCATCAAACCTCCGATCAAAGCTGAAGCACTCCAATATCTGGATGGCGATGGTGTGAAACCCGACCGGTACGCTACAGTGACCGTACAGCGCGGAGCGGCTATCCCGCCTGACGTCATGGAGTATAAAGTCGGTCCTCTGAACAAAAACACCATGTCAGCAACAGCATTACTTCAGCCGGGAGACATTCATTTCAACAGTCGACCATACGATAGCATTGAGCAGGTAGCAATGTTGGACCTTCTTCGACCAGACCTGGAAACTCTGGCACCTTTGATTAGTAAAAGTTTTGATGGGGCGACGTTCGCTAACGACGACTTTTATGTCAATTTTCTGAACGGACCACCTAGTACTAGCGGTACAGAACGGAGAGCGAGGTAGGTTTATTCGATATGCTATTAAACAAACTAATCACCGTTTGAACTCGTAATATTCCCACTGACGAAGATTCAAAGATTAAATGTATTAGGATTGTGCATTACAACATCGTCAGATACCCAAAATCGTCTGATACCCACGGCACTCTGGGACAACCCTCGTACAGTAGCATAACATCTAGAAATAACGTAATTGAACTAACGTGGGTTCCAACTATGGCATTGCAATGAACAATCAAGATTATATCGTTTCGACCTCGCAGTTGTTGAGTCAAGTATGCATTGTGGTCTGTGTTGATTCCTTGCATGCATATATGTTCATTTTTCATCTTGTATAATGACTTGTTTCAGTTTTGCGCTGCTTTGCCCGGCCTAGTTTTCATTATACGAGTATCTTTGAGAAACATGGGTGTGTTCGTTAACTGTCCCGCATCGATTGCTTCATTAACTCATCGATTGCTTCATTAACTTCCTCAAATGTACCTAGCATATCACTAATAATGCTACAGACTTACCGGGCACTGTTATACTAGTATATGTTTTAGTGATATAAGTGATGACCAACAATTCTAGGTATTTAACATTAGATGACAGAATTTGTGCATAAAATAATATCTTTATGAAAAAAAGGTCATTCAGCTTTTTGGCCGCTGGGACTTGGAACATTTCATTTTCTTGTTCGGTTATATGTGGGCATCGTGCCGTCTTTTTGGGTTATGTGATGTTTTATGTTTTCTGTGGTTGACTGGTAAGGTTGAATGCCACCTTCCTTGACCATTTTTCTGATATTATATATATTTCGCTTTCAAAATGCTTGTCAAATAGATATCCGATTAACTTCAGCAATTTAATGTTCTGAGCTTATTTTCCAATTATTATCGCATCAACAGATGAACGCATCATGATAAATAATTACTGTATTTTTAATTTCAGATGGGGGATCGCTTACAATGGATTCGGCACCCCATATGACCTGGACCTTATTCACATCCTACCATTGAGCGGCTCCGTCCAGAACGCAGGAACAAACTTATCTACATGGTACACTTATGACTTTCATTATCTAAACCAAGGGCCGTACAGAACAGCACAAGAATTGATGAAAGCTTATAACAGCGGCGCAATCAGAAACGTCACGTTTCCAAAAGGATTCAGAAATACTCTATTTGACCGAGTATTCCCAAAACGAGACTCGAGTAAGCCTTTACGAAAAGATGCCGACAGACAAGGACCAAGGACATATAATCCGACCGGACCACGATATGAAATACACGGTACTCAGGTTAAATGGATGGACTGGAGTTTTGAAATAAGCGGCGGACAAATCCGTGGACCTGCTTTGTTTAATATCATCTTCCAAAAAGAAAGAATCATTTATGAACATGCTGTAAATGATATTTCACTGAATTACGCTACTGATTCACATTCTCAGAATAATATTATCTACGCTGACGCTACCTACAGCATCATGGGAGGTGATTCCCCTACGAAGATCATGACAGGGATCGATTGTCCGGAACACGGCACGGTTTTGAATACTTCATATTGGTGGCATCCAACAAATAAAGCATACGATATGCAGTCCATGTGTATATTTGAAGCAGACGGTCAAGAGGCGCTGTGGAGACATGTTTCACACTCGTTTGACGCAGGTATGAGAGATCGTCATCTAGTAGTCCGAACACCAGTGGTAATTGGCAATTATGACTATACATTTGAAACACACTTCCACCTTGACGGTAAAATATTCACACACGCTAAAGCTAGTGGCTACATCCAGGCTGCATTCTGGGACGAAACGAATCCTAATTCTCCTGACAAAACCAGAGACGCCTTTGGCTACAGACTGGGCGAGTATATGACTGGTCCAGTGCATGATCATATGTTCGGATTTAAAGTTGACTTTGACATTATCGATAAGAATAATACGTTCCAAATTGTCGAATGGAAGGCTGGTTCTCAGCTAGAGGCTCTTCAAACGCAGAATCCGAAAATAATGACGAAACCAGAATATTTTATTTACAATGAAACGCGATACATCGAATGGAAGAAAGTGACAAAGGAACGAGGAATAAAGGCAGCAGATAATCAAGGTTTTATGTTGGTAGTCAATGAACGAGAGAAGAACAAATGGGGAGTGGAGAGAGGCTATCAGATTGTTCCCTTGGCTACAGGTAAGTAAGTCTTAAGTACCACTTACAATCACATATCTTATAGTTTATTTTTAAAATTTGATGTATTCACCTAAAATGGTATGCGTTATGTATTCATTTAATTCGAGATGTTCATTACAACCTCATCAGAGACCCACCTTAGAACATCAACCCCACCATGACAGCACCTTCAAAAGGTCCCTGTTTGCTTTTTTTTATCGAAGATGTGTTGGTTATCAACTAACATCACCCTTTCACAATTTAACGTTCTTACTTTGAACCGCCAATTATGGACTTAAAACACAAAGTGTATAAAATCGATTGCCTTATCAATAAAAAACCCCAAACAAACTGATAACGTAGGTAATATTATGATGTCGAGTGATGTTAATTACCTTATATCAGGATCTTCATATCTTCAAACATCAATATGAATACTACAAACCTCAGACAAACTGCCCTGTTCAAAATACTCCAATATTAAATTATTGAAATATTTTTTCCATTTCAGGTAGCCAAGCTCTTAAAACGCATCCTCTACTCAACGCGTTGTCGTTTACAAAATACCATTGCAGCGTCACCAAACGTAAGGAGGAGGAGCAAACGCTGACGTCAATCTATGACGTCAACAGAATGGACCAACCAAAACATCAGCTTGATAGACAAATTGATGGCGAAAACATAGTTGATGAGGACCTTGTCAACTGGATAACTGTAGGATTCCTTCATGTCCCTACGACTGAAGATATGCCGATGACAGTTCGGGTAGAAACTGGCTTCATGCTGAGGCCTTTTAACTTCTTTGATCGAACAGCATCGTTTGATATGCCAGAACACGCGGAGAAGTATGACGGTACATTTAAACAATCCGAACCAAACTTCGAACAATGTTCAGAACCCGATAGTTATTAAGTCATATTGACTTTATCTGTAGAAATGTATTATTATTCAGAATGGGAAATGTAATTTTACAGAAAGCAATGAATCACACAAAAGGAATAGTATAGAGGTGTGTGTAGTTGTTTTTGTCGCTTTTATTGATACCGTTTAGCTAACCAATGTTGTAACAATGCATATTTTTAAAGATATGTTGAACATAATATTATATTACGAAATCTGGAGCAAGTTTTATCGTAACCAGTTGTAATTTTAAGTGACATTATTCTTAATAGTGATTTACATCACTGGCTGCTGAAAAAGTAGTCCATCTCCGAGATTCATCACTTTGTGCCGTGTTGTCGAAAGTGACCTGATAAAACAAACACTGCCAGAAACCGTCATTGCTTCAAGCTACAGGACACCTAACACTTTTGATCAGTAACATCTTTGTGCAAAATATTAACGCAATGCTACTTAAAATGTTGCTCGAGTAATTTGGTCAGTACATGTCCAGTATTTCTGAGAACACAGTCTATTTTTTTCTTGGAATAATTTTCCGTTATAACGACAATGGAGAGTACAAAAAACACTCATCTTCATTTGGGTCTTCAAACAATTTGAATATATCATGTAAGTAATATATGACAAAAACGCTCACAAAAAATATAACCACATCATATCGATGGCTTAAAATTAGAAGGTCGTAACTACCAAATCGATATTTTGAGAAAACACGGAAAAAACGTCTGACATTTACTCTTTACTTATGGTAAAACAAACTTTTACAACTTCAATTTGTTTAACATGACAAGTTCAGATTTTTATGAAAATGGGCCCATAAGAAGCGCCTTGTGATGCTTATTCTAAATATGTATGAATCTTTAAAGTGCCACTTACGACCTTCTAATTCTAAGCCATCGATATACATTTGTTCTTCATAGACAAACCATGTCAAAAGTTTCCAAACACATAATCACGCGACGTTTTAATTTAGTACTTGATAAAAACAACGAAAAAATGACGAGAAAGCTCGTCACAGCCGATATATGCAGACGACACAGTAAACATCACAATAATTAATTAGTCTGATCTCTAGTCAATCACGTGACATAGTTTTATCTTAATTTTTAATGGTCTCTTCATCAACAGCAAACTGCACACTATTTCCATGTGGTTTCTCTTCTACTTCACCGTTCAGTTGTTCATCTTTCTGTAAATAAGTTAATACCACTTTAGGTACAAGTAATTCTGTTTGTTAAATTAGTTTGTGACTAACTACCATTAAGGAAATTTATGGTAGGGCATTAAGGTAGTCGGGTGTACGTGGTAATTTTGGGTTTTTCCTTCCGAAATGGCCAATTACTTCCAGTTTCAATAAAAAGAAGTAATGTCTTCAGAATACAAGTAGTGACTTGTTCGATCCAAAGCCGTGTCAAAGTCAGTTCATTCTTGCAATAATGTAGCTACTTTGCAATGTGAAACTCATCAGCTTAATTATCAGCGTAATTGCTGTTACTGGACAGATATGAATAGTATTAGGATAATGTGCCTGTTTATTCGCTTAGATATTTTTGGTGGAACCGTTTGAAGGTAAAGTATATAAACAGTTGCACATGCACCAAAACATGTACGCCAATCTATTTCATGAAAAGGTTACACTATCATTATAATAATTTGTAATATTTATACAATGACTACATGAGCGCTTAGCTATATAATTGTTGCAACACAGCAAAATGTTAATATATACATGTGCATAATAAAATAACTTTGTACTGCTAGTAAGTACGCATAATGCCACAACTTATCAAGAGCCATTATCATTAATGTAACATTTAATTAATGTGCTCTTCAAGAAAGTGTACAGAATAAAGTCAACAATAAGACACCGTAAAAGTGAACTTGACTACAGTATGGTTTTGGAAATGGATTTCTTTAAAGATTAAAGATGACATTTACTTGAGGTTTTATGGTACATGTACTTGTAATTTATATGATATATATCATGAATTGTATACAAATCATCCAAGCTACCCTTGTTTGAGCTTCATTAATTTAGGCAAATTAAATTGGTAACATGAAATGCGCTAGCGCAAAATATGTGTTTAGTGCGATATCTTACCAACTAAATTACTATAATAACCTTTTTCTGATTTCTTGCCCGGACAAACTTGAAGATACTGACGCCGATTTCATAAAGTATAGCAAGAACAGTGAATGCGATAAGAACTATAAAGACACCAAACATGTTGGAGATGTCGAGCTCGGAGGCGGAGTTCACTTTCTTTTCACCAGATATCTGTTGCGTGCAATTAGACTTACTGTCCCACCATCTGAAATATTGGAGAATTATTTTATGAAAAGCACAATATTGAAAAGCATTATTTCACATAATTAGCAGATTTATGTTGTTAGTTTCCCAGATATAGTCTGGAAACTGATCTGTGAGGATAATAGAACTGTTTATTCCATATTATATCTTGGACATAAACGGAAACACAAAAAACCCCACTTAATTCGATAGACCTTCTACCACTGAGTTTTACAAGTTCTACTGAGTTTTACAGCTGTCAGTGTCTTTTAAAGTCACATCAAGCCTTTTAACTGTTATTTTTGATAGGCTATAACTAGGTAACTTCTCTGCAGAGTGATGCAATTTGAGCACTTTAGTTGATTCCCAAATGTGGGAAACGCCATACTAGTATGATTGAAGAAAATATAATAAAACACCCGAATGATTTGTCGACTAAATGACCATTATTAAACAATAAGTCTAAGGGAAGCAACTCTTGCAAATTAGTATTTTGTTCACCATACGATGTTGGTCTACTATTTCGACAGATATAGTTTACAGTCTATCGTCGAGTTTTGGTCATTTGTTAAAAACAGCCTGATGGTCCCATAATTCATTATAAAATTTGGTGGATGATCGGACAATAGTTGTGGGAGTAATACTGTGGCTGATTAGAACAATAGTGGGCCCTTTTGATAATACATGTACACATGACACAAATGATGAAACAGGAACATTACGAAATCACTTTTTACACATCGTATTATTCCCTATTCATACCTGTCTCTCAACCGATCCAGCGTACCGTCTTCTTTAAGTGCCAACAATGCCTGGTTGATATCACTGCGGTACGGTGCACCTTTAGGAAACCCCATACTGAAATGCTTAATCCCAAAGTTCTGCTGAATTGATTCCAAGTCACAGTTTTTCTGAGCGTAGTAATTATTGATGACGTCATCATCCAGGTATATATAGTCCCCCTTTTGGACGCCATTTAAGACGTAATTTAATCCATCTGTACGGGACCTCAGCAGTGAGACATCCTCGTTCAGTTTCATAAAGGCCCACATACGTTCATAGGGATCTTCTCTGTGGAGGAAACAATGTTGTAATGGTTAATAACTTTGGCTTAACTATGATGAACATACACTGAGCGGCAATGAAAACGCAACACTTTTTAAACTTGAATATTTCCGTAATCTGTTAACTTATAAACTTGAAAATTTGTATGCTAACTTCGATATATATTATCCACAGAATTCAGTTTTTCCGTAAAGATACTTTAAAAATCACTTGTCCATTGCGGAATAGCCTTAAACCGCATTTTCCCGCATTTTGAAGAATATGGATGGATTTGTCGGAAAAACAAAATAACTAGTAGAAAACATGGTGCATACGCCAAAGGAAGATTCCGAAAGATCGGTCGTTATGCTTAATTGTGGGGTATCGGCACTAAAAATCAAAGTTTCGTTGATTTAAATTACCAAAGTCATTATTTCATTCATTTAACACAAGTTTGAATACATCTGTTAAGACAGCTAAAATGTATTAGAAATCATAGGATGTAAGAAAAACGTTTAAGTCAAGTGCGATTACTCTTGGATAATTATGCTCACTTTTTTAGATTAATCACCAAACTTTTACACTAAATTGTATCACTGGATATATCTGAACTAGTCTACATGCTAAAGTTTTGATGTTCATTAATATTTAGACGTAAATTGTGTTTTGAAAATTAAGCACGCAATTCAAAAGCGCGGTTTTTCTCCATTGAGTGCAATAATCCGTCTTAAAAGAATACCTATAGCGTTGATGCAATTTATTTCCAGTTACGAATGGTGATACTTTCACCATCCTTGGGACAATTATAATACCATTTTATTAATCTCAAAACGAGCAGTTTCGAATTATGCGTTTAGAGGCCCAAGATTCGAAGAAGTGTTATTAAGAAACTGCCAAGTTAATTATTTAATCATCTTTATCTCCCTTTGACCATAAAAAATACACCATGGTATAATGGACCAGGTTTTTATTATTTTAGTGAGTGTGCGCGAAAAAGTGTAAAGGCCACTAAAAAGTACCCGAAGTTTACATAGTCCTTCTGCAACAACGGCACAACATCCCACTAGCATTCAATGAACGTTTCATAGATTAATACGCCGTATATGAACACGATTGATCGCTCCTGGTGGTGGTTTTAAAGGATTAAAAAATGCGACTTTCTGTTTTATACTGACCCCAAAACAACTGGTAAAAAACTATGTTGCTAAACAACTCTTTCTGATTCGAAGTGATATTCATGTGTCACTTGTTTATATCTATTCTATGACAAAATTTCACGATGCTCACATACTTGCGTTTTCATTGCCGCTCAGAGTACATACACAACTTTGTACATTTCCACTGCAGTGTCACACTTTATTCCACATTGTGGTACCTATTTCTAATTATTAATTATTATTAATAGTTCTGGTAGTACAATAAATGGGCGAATTTGCAGCACAAAACAGCTAAATACCATAAATAATAATTGTTTGTGTCCATTAAATACCATCGGTACATTAGATTGAAAACATTTTGGTAGGTTGTAAATTCACCAAATATACCAAAAGCAACCATTGAAACCACTCTGGCAAAGGTTATTTAATTGTCAAAACATTGTGGTTGTGTAACCCAATGAATTCACTGAATATTAATCCCCACGTAAACTATGATAACGTAAGATATGTACCTTGAATCTTGGAAGAACTGCATGAGATCAGTGTTATTTAACACTCCGTATTTCACTGTAGACTGTCTCGCCATGGCGTCCACAGTTTTCAGACGATCATCTATTTGTTGTAATGTCAGGAATGCTGCAAGGTTGGCAGTGTATGCTGCATTGATAACCAGAGTACAGAACCAGAAGAATGCAACAATGGTTCTCATGGACGTTGTCTCAGGAGAGTATTCTGCCGTACCTGTAAATCAATTACATTTATTCAGTATAAATTTTAAGATGACTATATTGAATAAAGTCAGTCGGATGTCCTCGCAGAAACCACAAAAGAAAATACTTGCGTGGTGATGCCCATTTTCATATTTGTCCCGTTTCTACATACATTATGTAGAAGCATTATAACTAAATGAACATGTACAGGGCAGCGACAATCTGTCCATTAATTAATCTATTAATTTGAATGAATAAATAAATTTATTTATTATATTTTAAAACCGTCCTACCTTGCAGCAGTACAGTCAGTGAGTACCACATACTCTCCCTTAGATCGAACTTCTGTTCGGACCCTATCTGCGTGGAATCGAACCTTGCCATGAAGTAGAGACCAAAACCAACAACCAGAAAGAACACAACAATCATTAACCATAACAACTCGGAAAATGGTCCCAGAAACTGAAATAAAACATTAATATTTAAAAAACAATGTTTGTGCTGTTTGATCGTGTTAACGACATTGTAGAGCATATTTTCAGTAACATAAGGTGATCAGCTGAACTAAATATTTGTTCTGGAATTAACGATTAAATGGTATTAGCTTTTTAATCCCCATCTGACAAAGCTTCTCCCTTCATGTAAATGTCAAGTTTTTTAAAAATAGCTTCTTTGTTTACAATTGGCTTCTAAACATTAACACGAGTCTTATGTATGTAGATGTATAAATATACATCTGTAGTGAAACGACAAACGGGATAATCAAGCAAGAAAAGTATTTCATTTGCTGCTAACAAACACAGACAATATTTACCTGAAAGTAGTTGGTGGTATCTATCGCTCGTTTCAGCAGGATACTGACAGATGATGACATTATAGTGTAGGAAAATGATATACGTTCTTCTCTGTCTGCAGTCACAGCAAATGCTCCTATAGCCATAGACGCATTCTGAAGAATATGATTGCCTTGTATTTCAACATGTTTCAGTTTTTAACGGCAGCCACTATACCTTAGCAGACCATACTCATTTGTAAATATCAATCTTACTGTCTCAACATCAGTTTAAACTGTATCCGATATTACTGCGAGTGTTTCCTTTGAAACCAAAAAAAAAAAACACAGAATAATAACATAAAGAAAATGAAACTATTGTGATATGAATATTAACTATTGCAAGCAAGATTTAAGAGCGGGGCATAATGACTGATTCACTTACCCCAACCTTAAGTTGATTTATAATGCTGTCCCAAACAGAAGTCTTGCCGTTCTGAGCCGGTGCTTCGTCGCTTAATTCAAATATTCTGTATTGAAAATTATCCATAAGATGTGACAATTCCTTCAAAACATCTACACAGAATCCCTCGTACCCATTGGCTGTCTTCATCACAAAAGGTTCATCCTGTATAATTTAAATGCAGTTATAACAATGAAAATGGTAAAGACTTTATTGGGTCACGATTCATTACTATCTACGTAATTTTATCACATTTTTGAAACATCCAGATTTTGTGATTGCACATGACTCGAATGTGTTTCACGGTCACTTCACAACGTTATATTATGTCTGCTATAACTTTAAAATTGTAAACTTATTACTACACATCAATCGAATCCAAGTTTTCTTTAGGATTGAATGTCTTTAAAGTAATATTCAAAGTACCCTATACATAAGTTAAAATGATCTCCACCTGTTTAGCAATAACATCGAACGTCTTCCCTTTAAATGCATATTCAACCAAAGGTTCACTTTTAGAAAGGATACGGCTGATCTTCGGTTCAGATTTCCTGAAAATTACCTCAGCAAACTGCAATTAAAGCATAAACGGTGTCACTGAAAATACGTATACCGTAGTTTTGTAACTCCTGTTACTTATGATATCAAAATTATAATCAAACTTATTTATAATACTGGCAGATAACCGTGTTTCAAGTTTATTTTGATAATCATTTCACTTTCAAAGAGTACAACTTCTGCCAAAGAGCATACGGACATTACAGCTAGACATTTGCAAAGTCTTGTGTGTTAATACAACTTACCAATTCATTTTTGTCAATTTTCCTGTACAGAGGTATGGCGTATTCTTGCCGGGTGTTCGACGTCTCCTCTTTACGATTCTTTGGCCAATAATACACGCCTAGGGCTCCACTGTATGGTTGTAGCTGAAAAATAAATAGAAATATCACTCAAAACTGGTCAGTTATGACCTTTCCACTGATTATCATGTGTATTGCTGTGAGAGCTAATCTACCATTGAAAGAGCTTAATCGTAATTTACAAATAGATGGGGGTTCAAATGAATTAGTACCTTTATACAAAATGAAAATTTTATAAACTAAGGAGACTAATAATGACGCAATGAAAATAAATGAATAATTGTTCTACAATAGCATGTATGAAATATTCTACATTGAACATATCATTAATTGATGTAGTAAAAACATAGCATAATGAAATAGACAAAAGAAATAGCCAAATACACTATTAAATTAAATTTAGCATATAAAATAAACAAAGAAAGATAACTTGATAAAAACACATCCACTCAAAGAGAATGTGTATCAGATCGGAAATTTTCAAAAACAGAATTAAAGAAAATTATTAAAAAATATAATGACTTTCCTGTGTTCGTTTTTGGTAATGAGAATGTAACAAGTAATATCAATATACATAAATTCTAAAGTCCATGGTTTTCTCTGGAAAAAATGTCATCGTTTGTTGCTTGTCGAAAATTCCAATGATTTTGATCAATGTCCAAAACAAAAAAACCTTTCTCCACCTTTGAAGTTGTGTTATCATTTACAACATGTAGGCCTTACGAATCGCAGCTGCAGGAGGCTTGACTGTTTAATCATTTTAAAATTTCTTATTCAATACATGCCAGTAACATCATTATGGATTCGCTTTATCAAAGTACAAACAAGATCCAGACATGCTATCAATAATAACATCGTTCTGTCAGTGTGATCAGACCATATGTTATCGAAGACCGTTGAACCTTCAATGTACACAACAATAATCATACCAATGTCATTTATTGCATATTATCTCATTCATTCCAACGAATTAATTCAAATACTTTGAAATCTTATTAATAACATTCAATACTCATGCAAATAAAACAAATTTAAACAAACAAATTCAGGAATATTTTCCATTCATGTATCCCTCTCGTCGGTTTGTATTAGTCATGCCTCTTGCTTTTCATGTCATCTTTTTATCAATCACATTCGTACATATAATCACGTAATCATGTATCGTTTGGTTTTACATGAAATATTTACCAACAGAAAATTGAGATGAATCAACGACAAGCGTGTTAGCAAATTCAAAGCATCAATTGTGTTCGTCCGTGCTTGTACGTTCCGCTATACAGTAATTTAAACACTTGTTCATAGTGTTCCACAATTAGTATGAAAGAAAAGGCAAAAGAAACTCGGACAGGGAGGCACCATTCAACTCAAACAATCTATTACAGACGTACGTGCAATCATGAACATTTGTACTTATTCCTACTAAGGAAACTTTGGGCAATATTATAACATACCAAAGATCTAGATCTTTTGATCTAGAGTAACCCAACAAGTCATGATACAATGGCTTAAGATCGATAAAGACGTCCGCGGGTATGGGTTTTACGATCTGATCTCCATCTGCAATGTTTAGTAAGTGATTTCTGAGAACAAAACTAACCTTCAATGTTAACAGTGTGTCAAAATGACGGAAGTGACGCAAATGTATATGCATTATGTAAAGAGATTTAGCTGGCGCCTGTAACAAACGTAAATTTTCCCATATATGTATCCCTAATATTGATATCAAACATATGCATCCTATCTTCTTATACAAATGACAAAATAATTTCAATAAAATAACTAACGGTATTATCATTTAAAACATTGTACAAATACCAAATATAAATATGCAACATTACCATGATGCTTAATAAAAGTAATAAGATCATATTTTGTCAAGCAAATAATACTTACTAGCCCTGTCTGTAAATGTAGAGTAGTTTTAGTTTTTACATCTCATAATTAAATAAAAGATGTTTACCCTTTGATTATCTGAAACGCTTACCGTGCATTCATAAATTGATTTAACACAAGAAATTAACACGAAACGAAATAACAATTTAGGACAAATATAATGTAAATACGTTTTCACTTTTTTATCATTGAAACCACTTACATCGTGCTTCTTTAAATATTTCCTAAACTTAAGAATGTTTAATATAGATACGAGAACATATAGATGGTATGACTCCCGTACATAATAATATCATTACTCCTACACCCAGTTCGGGCATCACAATTGTAAAGCCGCGGTTGTTCTTAACACACCTCTTCCATGCCTATGGACGAGCCCTCTAAATAACTAAAGTGAATTATTCTGGATTATAAAGTTATTTAGCGCATATGGACAAGCTATTAAGACTGACCTGTGAGTTCAAAGACGCAAGAAATGTTGACCCAAATAAACAAATTAATTGTTGTAGTTATAACTGTTGTAAGTTTTATACTCACTGCATTTCCAAGGACTTTTCTGAACTGTTTAGCAGTAATGCTGGTGTTTTCTGCCGGTTCTATATCACATCCTTCCGCATGGTCGTCCAAATAATGTCTAAGGATACCAACAACATCTACCATCAATGCCTGCTCCAGTCTGGATTCTTTGTCATCAAATATTTCTACAAATGTTATCAATATGGCTATTTCTACAAACATGCATGCTTGCCAACGAAGTCATTTGTTAAAAAGCATCGATCTCAATACCGGTATATAGTAAACCATTTTCTTTGGTGAGATTATCATTTTATGAAATATACGTTCTCCCGACAAATGCATAATTGCTTGTCTTCTTTAGTAACCATGTGGATTATCGGTAAGAATATTGTTATTTTAATGTATATACGTACCGTCTACTTGTGGAGGAAAATCGTCTTTCCTAAGTAGTTGAAGACCATACACCTTTGCTGCACCTTTAATATCTCCAACAATGTCATCAAAGTCCTAGTTATAACAAGAAACGGTATATCTTAAAATGAGACGCAGGTTGCGACTTTACGTTGGTAATAATGCAATTCGAAATTGCAAGCAATAATATGCAAATGCAACATATACTTATACTAACGTTGAATACTGGGTCTGACGGGTTATGTAAGGCCCTTCATACGACGTTTATCATTATAATTTGAACTGGCTGTTAATTAATTCCATGTAAAATTGGTTTGGTTTGAATGTTGTACCAACGCAAGAGACTTTTAGATAGAAGAATGAAAAGTTCGATGCTAACATCATTATAATATATTGTCATGATGTATAGCTGTTTGTTTGGTATAGCAAAACAATACGTACCAAATAGGTTATAAACCATCGAATAGAATGATGTAACAAGTGAAGCTTTTGTGCCTGAAACAATAGAAGAGTTTGTGGAATTAATCATACTTCATTCCATCTTGACCGAAAGCAGCTCACTTGTAACGTTCTGAAAACGATTTTCCGTAATTGGACAGGTCTAGCATAAGTTAATAATATTATTTGCAAGATGCAATACATATTCAGTGTTTGTTGAACTACATAACAAGGTTTGAAAGCCTATTTTGAAAACATCGTGTGAACAATTACATACAAATGTATATCATTCTGCATAAGTCATTGTGCCAAAATTAAATATGGCTAAAGAATCATCAGTACCTATACAAATGGGAAGATGTCATTTGCTATATTGTTTTATGAATATGATTGTCTCTGTCTTGTCTGACAAAATTGATATTGACTTATTTGGCATATCTGTAGTTTATTGACAAACAGCTATGAACTATGAGAATGAACAAACACGAGACAATGATGACATACTTCTGTTGTGAAGAACTATTCAATACATTACAGCAAAGACAACGTCATATTTTGTTTAGTAAGAAAAGTAAATGGGAATATTTGTGAAGTTGCAGCAAAGTTAGATGTTTGGTATATGCACACTTTCGACTGAGCATAATTACTAATTATCAATAGAGAGCGGTGAAATAGAGGTCGGACTCACGCTTCGGGATCGAGAAGACCCGGGTTTAACCCCCCGTCTGGACCACGGGTCAATTTCTCTGAGCAAGACCCACATGCTCCACTCCACCAATGTGTAAATTGGTACATGTGAGGACAGTATCTATTCCTGGGAGCCGCAGATTGATGTTGGCTGCCATTCACACAGGAAAGAAATAGTCTCCACAGGAGACACGAACGAGGGTTTCCATAGGGAAATCCAATGACCCGGGGAGGTTGAAATGTCAAATTGGAAACTTTTTTACTTTACTTATTCAGCAGAGTAAGAATTCCGACTTACAGCAAACAGAACAGCTTGTACCACGTCGTTCTTCATTGAATGTAGTATGAATTTATCCATCTGAGACTCACGTAGTGTAGTGAGAGTCTGCTGAAGCTGTGGGTTGTCACGGAATTCACAATGACCACTCTCGTTTGCCGCCCTTCCGTTAGTATGGCGACATTGGATTGATAGATTTGAGGGAAGACGTATAGGGGATACAAATATCCCCTTACCGCCAAGTGCAAGAACGGGTGAGAAATCATCTGAAATACGTAATACACTAATGATGCCATATACGTGTATATATAGAAACAAACAAACGAGTTACACTTCATTTTGGATCATCCCACGTATGTCTGGGATAATGGTTATTGCCTAACATTTGCTGTTCGTATGTATGGATACATACAGTATAATTATACGTGTGTATATACTACTCAATAAATCAATATGCATGTCCGTGTTTCGTTAATTGAACAAAACCGATTATCAAAAAGGGCGGACATATTTGTCCGTTTACCTTGTGATAAAAAGGCAACTTTCTCCCATTCCAGGTAATCCACCGCTGTAGCAATAGCAAGTGACAGAGACTTGGGGTCCGGAAGAATCGGCATCGTTCTATTGGCTGGTTCAATCATCTCATCTGATGACGTCACGAACAGCACTTGGTGAAGGATGACGTAATCAGTTGACGTAAACACATCAATCTGTGGGCCAATGGCAACAGCAATATGGTCGTCTTCAAACGTTGATCGGGCTGGAATTACCAAATTGTGTATCAACAAACTTACAGCAACCATGAATTATAACTCTAACGCGATATTCTGCAATGTCAATATAATCAGAAAGCACTGACCATTACATCGATAGAGACGTTAATTAAAATTACGGTACACATTGAAAAGATAATCCCTTTTCCAATATCCTTATGTTGTTTTACCTGATTTACCTGTTTACTTTAGGTGGTACAGGTCCCAATACCGCATTAGAGTTATACCTATCCTTTACATTTCGAAATGCATCAGTGGCACAATGATCACAATTGTGTTGTTATTATTATGTAGACATTTCTGTGTGTTTTGAATGTTTAATGCCTTTATGTAATAAATATCAAGCTGTCCTTGTATGGGCAACCTTCCTAATTTGCCCCATCACTAAACCTTTATTTATTTTGCCCTTGTATATGTAAAATGTATTATCTGTCATTGTACTTGTGCCCCCATATAACTAGCCCTGGCTTAGTACTCTATGCGGTTTGTCTGTGTACGTTTACCCTACATAATTTGCCCTCGTAAGCATTTTGAAGGCACAAGGGGAATATAAAAGTAATCGTAGTGTCTTTATGGTAACATAGCCATGCTTTATCACTAGATCATATGCTATTTATACAATCATTATCACCGCAACAGCACATTATGTAATAACACATTGTCTAATATTTATAAGTCTGTTTAGTATATCACCGTTGGTGCCAAATAATGTCTTTGAAGATAACCCAATGATGGTATATATATATATATATATATATATAATAATATGTGCCCTTTAGGACAACGCATACTAGTATTTCATCCGCAACATTTTATTATACCGGTGTATACGCCAACGTCAAATACTCACGTTTGATTAAGTCTTATTTCCTAAATCCGTCAGTTTGTTGTTTGCCCGGATTTTCCAATTGGGCCGATTGAATTTGTTAAAAATAATTATTGATGTACACTAAGCATCATTTTGTAGATACAAAATTCTTCACTACATGTAACTACACTACATTCTCGCCATTTTAAAACGTGTCGATCCAATTCGTCCTAAATGAAATTGTTTAAATCATAAACGTTATCTTTAGACATTTGTATAAGCATATTCTAATACTTACACATCAACAAAGCGCCATACTTCATAACAGTAATACAAACTTGTCAAACATATATATGATATGCTCACATATAAAAAGCTGCAAAATGAGTAATTTAAGAATATCAAGTTTGTATGCTTTTGGACATGACACCCTTGAAAAATATTATGCCAGGAAAATTAGTCAAACAATTCACAATGTCAAGTTCTGCGTTATTACTATAGAATTTCAGATTCTTAGATTTACCTAAAAGCCATAAGAGAATCTTAAACATTCGGTATTCATTTCCCATTGTAACAGTAGTTTACCAAACCATAATACCTGTCTGTAAACGAAGTTCGTCCTCATCAAATACTTGTTGTCTGCGTATACCAACAAGACTAGTTTTAGTGTATCTAAATATAAATTCAGTGGACTAGACTCTTTGAACTATTCCTCAACAAAAAGTATATTCATCTTTACCTTAATACTTTTATACATATAAAATTAATAAAGTCCACAAAGTGATCGAATTAGAAATCTTATTTTCGCCTTGGTGGAAATAATTTTCAGTTATGGGTAAGTTATTGTGATTTTGCCCTGGGTTACAATTTTCTAACCCTGTTTAGCCGTATAATTAAAGTCATTGTAGTTTTGCTTACCATTCTGTAAACTTTTATACACCGACTTTCCATCGGCAGAATCATACTCTAGAGGTTGGAAGTTAATTCTACAGTAGTTATCCTTGTCCGTATCGCCTTGTAACGCTTCAGCTATTCTCATGTACTTTTCCACATCAACTTGTCCTTTGTGCCCAAGAACCACTGGAAAATAAATAATGCGCTATGGTATATCCTACATTATAATGACATTGTCTTCGTTAACACTTCACAATCTATTTTTATGTCGAGTTTGGAACAAGTTCTAATACTAGAAATATGTTAAACCTCTTATTTGTGGTGGAAGGTATTAGAGAAGAAACGAGAAGAGTATTTATGTTTTGTTATTATCATTGTTGGTGGTTTTGACATTTAGTAATAAAATATATTGAATTACGAATCTCCGGTCAACACTCAACAGAAAATATCGAGCAGTAAAGATGAAACATACACGAACAAGATTAAAAAGCACAAAAGGATAGTGCAAATACAGGAAACGGCAAAAATAAATAATAAGAATGGAACTGAACAGTTACAAAACACGACATCTCAAACCGAATACCAACCACGATATTCATTCAATGATACTCGGGACAAGAGCAAGCAGACAGGTAAGACTCACAAGGACGAAATACATTATCAGAACAACACACAAAGCAACACTCATCAGAAAGAGTATATCGCTGGCTTAGAACAAGAACGTCGTAACTACCAAATCGATATATTGAGAAAACAAGAGAAAACTGACTGTAATTTACTCTTTACCTATGGGAAAACACGTTTTTAAAACTTCGTGTTGGACAACATGACAATTTTAGATTTTCATGAAAATATGCTCATAAGAAGCGCCTTGTGAATCAGATTTCAAATATGTATGAGTCTTATAAGGTCATTAGAGGTAGTTACAACCTTCTTGTTCTAAGCCATTGATATAATCATGCCTTATTGTAATATTAATATCTGAATTATTTTTAATTAAAATAACATTTAGTGGCGGAAAAAAACTTATTAATATTTCCGTTAACGCTATCAGAAAGCACATTCATTAATTTGTAAATTCTAATTGATTAACATATTCTCACTTACCTGCATTTAAAACGGTTTCGTTTGCACAAAATGCCAGAGATGGGCACATGCATACGATGATCGCCCACAGAATATTTGCAGTGATATTCATCATCAATATCTTCACGTTGCAGAAGTCACAAACACTAAATCAGAATATGTTTGATCAGCTTAATTAAGCGGTATAGTTTCAAATTTGAATCGAACTCCGCAAATCAAGCACACGCCAATCCTGAATCATTGCGCTTTGGAGCGAGGATTTCAAAATTGCTCTCTCGCGTAGCAAACCAGTCCAGTGAGTTGTTAATTACTTTTCCATTTCTCTACCCGCGCTACACTTACGTTTATTAATTTTCATTAATAATGAATTCCCAATATGTCTTCTATTAAGATGATTTTCGCGATTTGGCCGCGCACTCATCAATTGGCAATATTTGTCAACTATACGCTTTCGCATAACTTCATAACTTCAACTATGACTACGCTATTTGTTTCGGAATACCCGGTTTTTATCGATACAGATATACGAGTGCGCTAATAAAATCCCCCGAATGCCATAGCGTCCAATGTATTCGACCAATTAAATCATGGTCGTACACAGAATGTTGATACAATAGTCTGGGAAGGCAATTTGGTGATTGGTTCGGGCCGATGGTTCCCGGGAGAGTCAGAGTTTGAACAAAACATCACGGGACCTTTGTCTGTAACTCACGTGGGACACCACTCGCATCTTCCGTTACCGACGACCCGTTGACATTTAGAATAGTTTCCTTTCATGCATAGTAAATGAATAATGATACATTGCTATCAATTCAGTGTTATTTCAATAATTAGTATGGAATTTTCAACAGCGGACTATTTGAGCTTCGCCAAAGTGGGAATGCGTCTGGGATAGACAATTTTTCCTATTTTCCTGTAACAAGTTTACATGACATTATTAAGACGTGCCTTGCATGCAGCTTTGTGAAATGTTCGGACATTTGGAAATCTACTACGATCTACTTTTGAAGGTACACTTTTGAAATAATTATTTGTTAAGAGAACAATATACATAATTATATTTTCTTATATCGTTTTCGCAAACATAGACACAGCGATACTGCATGCCGGCGTAATGCGAGTTGGGTAAATATTTGGTCGCACCATATTTTGATTATCACTTATTATATTAATTGTAATTGTGCTTTCATACTTGTTCCCATTGTAATCAGTCATTCTTTGTAATTTGTGCGAATCATTTACTCTTTTATTACGAAAGTTGATTTCCACACGACGCGTATAATTAATTACAAATAATGAATTTGTAGCAATTCAGTTTCATATTTATTTCTTGTTTAATTTAGTTCGTCCTTATGATAAGTATAATATTATTGTTATATTATAATTGATGGTGTCCAATTAAATTCTAGATATTCAAATATTCTTGTTCAGATTAAATGCATTCTCATATAATTTAAATGCTGCGTTAAATGCGTTACTAGTATGACAATATATGTCAGTACTATTTTACTCACAATGTTCATTTTTATGCATTCGTTTCATTTTCATCACTTCTATTATGCTGTAATGTTTAATGGTCTTATTCATTGACATATACCTTGTAATTTTGGTTTTGTATATTGTGCTGTCAATATCATATGTTTATATTTATTAATGTATGCATGTAAATGTATATATGTTGAGGCCCACATGGAAGATTGGGTAACCAAATCTGTAGCCTCGTTAAATAAAGTCTTTACTTACTTGCTACTTGCAACATCTATATAACTTCATGCCACGCCTTTCCCTGGCCAGTTCTTAGCATCATGTTTGTCTGCATTAAGTATGATACTTATATAACTAATACATTGTATAACAATAAAACATTTTAATAAAATAGTTGGTTTTACATTTATATAGTGTGCCGAGAATTATTGAGAATTTTAAGGTGTTTTCAAAATGGTGTTAATATTTTATTTGAAAAACAAAACAAATAACTGTCGAATTGTATTAGTTAGGTATGCAATATTCATTCTTTGAATTACCTATGGTTTTAGTTCAGACAATGCAGTGGTTATCATGCGTTTTAACCCACCAGTCGTAAGTTTTAAAGACAGTTCATTTAACTTGAAATTATTTAGAGATAGTTCATCACTGACGCTTGACACAATTTATTGCAAAAAAAGCAAAAACAACGATAAAGTGTATATTTATAAACTATCTGGAGCATCAAATTGTACCTGGGGTGCAGCAAATTACTGCCACCCAATATGGGGGTTGCGTTTGAAAATTCACTTAGATGTTTTTAAAAAGCATTGATGTGTACTGTTTTGTAGTTCTATTTATTATCTACAGTTTAATTCATTATAAACAAATGATTTTAAAAACTGTTAGTAACTTCATAACTTGGCCCTAGTGTGGCAAAAGTATCGACATCATCCCAATATATGTATATTTCTGGTATTGTTCTCACAAAATGTCGTTTTTAGGCATACAATTAGATTTTCCCAATGAGTCAGATTTCTGAATCAAGTAAAAAACGTTTAAACCGTATCAATAACATGTTCAGATACTCGATGAAGTACTTTGGATTCAATATCCCTTGAGTTTGCGCAAATAATAGTGTATTTTACAACCCTATCCCCTTACTTTATTTTTAGCCATTTTTTTTCGACGACTCAACCGGGGACCTTTATCGCCTTTCACACAATAACAATGCAACCGTATCTTACTAATTCTATGTTTTACAAATAGACATACGTTAGATCTATAAAATAATATATAAATTAAAGATATATTTCCCATTCAGATATTTGTGCAATTATGCAAAGTTTGATTCTCAATAATTTCTGGGTACACTGTTAGTCTTTGCATACATCAAGGAACATTATCAGACAAATAATTATGGTATAAATTGGTCCAGTTATTGAAGAAGCAATTGAACCAGTGAAGGCCTTGTTTTCTGTCAACTGACATTATCTGTCATGTGTTTATGTAATGATGAATCGCTAATACGGTCGCCAGGGAACTTTGTAACCAGATAATTTAATAATTATTTACATAATAACATGCGCCGTAGTTTATTCGGTCGAATTATTTTAAGTTCATAGGACCTGGCCGCAATCTCTTGATACGTTACGATTTGATTCAGGCTTGTACTTGTTATCCGTGAGTTCTTCGTGTACATTTCGCACTGTGCTGTTTCTGTACCCTCCCTGTCCGTGTGCGATATTTTATAGTGCTTAGATATTTTCGTAATAAATAAAACTTAAGTGTATTGAAATGGCTGACATAGAGTCAGCATAGCGGCTCTGGGGTACTATTAGCCACCAAATAAAACAATAATGTAATTGTAATGAACAATACATTTTTGTAATATCAAAACAGCAAAGCATTCGCACAGAAGAGAAGCGACCATCATAAGAAGAATAGTCAAAAGAGAATATATTTTCGGTGAATAATGACCACATAATAAATATGTGTCCTGATTATTTTGGTTACATATCTTTTCACAAACATCTTTCAGTCGTCATAGTTATATTCAAAGACAAGCTAAAATTGACAGATTTATTGCAACAAGAAAGAACAAAGTCGGGTTGCAAACAAATGCCTCTCTTCATATTGACAAATTCAACAACATAAGTAAACAAATGAAAGGAAACATAATTATTTAAGCTGGCTCAGAAAATTTTACAACCATTAAATCGAAGGCAATATGACACGGAACAGAAATAACAGATGCTTATTTTCTAAATCTCAAACATTGTATCAGGGGTATCCAAATATAACCGGACTAATGCTATATTGTTTTGCCTTGTTCATCATTTAGGACTGCATGCACATACATTAGTATGTAACGGATTTGTTTGTACAATTGAACTTTTGTAATTCTCTAGTTTCGTTTATATTGTCTATAAATAAGATATGTATATCGGAAGAGTTGTATAATCAAAGGGTTAAATAAGGTGGTTAGACAGTGGACGAACCAACAGAACAATACTGAACGACTTCATTAGGTTAAACATTAATTAAGTCGGTAGTAGACGTCGTGAACTGCAAACGTTGCACACAAGAGACTTGTGTATTCTGCTACGTATACGACATGTTTGTTATCCATTACCAATTAAATTCTAAATATGTGGAGTGTTTCGGCATGAAGACAGACTGTTTAAAAGAGTAGAAATTGCGATGTGTTAATATTTTGCATATGACCACACACGACGTCACGATACCTGCGCTCCCCTACTGTGAAGTTTTTTGTATAGTATTATTGATTTTTTTCAGCCAATATGCAAATACAATACATTTTAAAGCGCAAAAATAACAAACTGTTTTCTATTGCGCTGTACACAAAAATAACATGTTAGTAAAATGTTCATTGTTTATGAAACACTCTGAAAAGAAGTGTTTTTAAACACTTTGTGAAAGCTAATTCTGTTTATATATTCTTCAAATTGTCTGGTAAGTTGTTCCACCAAGTTGGTCCAATTATGGCCACTGATCTGTCTGAGATTTTTATTCGTGTTTTTGATACATTAAAGACAATACAATCACGTGAGCGTAGATTGCAATTGATAGGAGATTTTAGATGAAAGAGTTCCTTCAAATATTGTGGGGCAGTGTTATTTATCACTCTGAATACAATGATTAAAATTTTAAACATAATTCTAGCTTTTACCGGAACCAATGTAATTTTTTCAGCAGATCAGAGCTTGGTTCCTCCAAAGACGCATTTAACACAATTCGTTCAGCTTGATTTTGCACTCTTTGCAGCCTTTGTAGTTGGTAATCAGGGATGTCAGTAAATAATCCATTACAGAAATCAATATGCGAATGAACTAATCCGTGAACTAATAACTCAGTTGGTTCTTGTGTAAGATTTTTTCTCATTGCTTTGATGTTTCTAAGCTATACACTGACTATTTGGCATTTCTTCCGAAAGTGGTGATCAAAGCACAGTGTATTTGTCATATACGCTCCTAAGTCCCTCACGTGATCCAAACATTTGACATCGCACCCACCACTTTTGACACTTTCAGTGTTTAATTTGGCTAGTTGCTGTCTAGTTCCATACTCAATTATTTCAGTCTTTGAATTGTTCATTTTCAATTTAAATGCAGTCATCCAGGTTATTATTTCTTTTAAACAACTGTCAAGTTGGTACATTATGTGGCTGTTTCATTTTGTTGGTTTCCTGCCTCGATTTGGAATGTTATCTTATGATCGTCTGCATAGCCGTACAGATTGACTGGATAATTTTGCACTATGCGATAAAGAGCTGAAATGTACATGGTGAAAACAAACAGGTCCTGCGCATGAGCCCTGTGGGACTCCAAACCTCAGAGGTTCAGCGTCGGATGCTGAGTGTCCAATTAATACTTTCAAGGTTCTATTTGTTAGATATGACTTCACCCAATCTAATGGCATGCCGAAGTCACACTGCAGAATGTTTAAAAGAATTGTGACATCTATAGTATCAAACTATTGAGCGTTGTGCATTCAACGGATGAAGGACTAAATAATAGAGTTTTTAAGATTTAGAGCTTAATTTGATGGAGATACACGCTTAAAACCTCGTTTTTAGGCGCTATGTACGTAACGTCGCGTTGCTAGGAAAAGAAGCAGTATTTTGAAAAAATGGAAACAACAAAATACGGACAAAATGTTAAAGAATATTTGTTAAGATTTTCATTAAATTCAATGAAAAATCGATATTTGGCCGATGACGTCGCGCAATGGTAGTCTACATCCTTAAACAGTATTTTAACAATTGACGCATTCTTGTTAATTCTGGATACATACCCCCTCGTGCAGTGGCGTAGTTTGATTGCCCAATCCACAACATATTCATTTGAACATGTTTACATGTATGTGTTACCAGTCATACGCAACATTCAAGTTGTTTTACGATATTGAAAGTGTTGTAATGTTGTGAACCTTCCATAGTGAGACGTTAAATTTCCCTAACATCGTTAGGCTTGCTTTACACATTGTCAACTATTACCCATGGCTTCAAACATTAGTGGCCTTGTTTTCGCATCTTGCAGTAGTGCGCCGTCCTGACGCTATGTTAAATTCACTTTGCTTTGAGCATTGTAGTTTGCACCCAGTGTCTAATGATAATATTCAAACGTGAAGCTGCTTATTCGAGCGTGCTTATGGCGGACAAAAGTCGGTTAGATTCCACCAGAGAATGCAACAAAGCTGCTGAGAAATTGTGATTGAAAACTTAATGATGTATTACATACCGGAACAACATTATATTAAAATTCCGCGTGTCGGTCCATAGAACAAACGTTTGCCATTCATTCGATCACTCAGCAACCTGACATGCTTAGAATGAATATTATAATTGTGCAAAAAGATGTAAACAAACTACTCTCGAATGCATTAGTCAGTTGATGGGGATTGGCGGTGGATAGCAGGGGAAATGTTTTACCCAACAGCTTCCCCCGCTCTGCCGAAGTAATTATGGGAAATTTTCCCGAACCAGGGAAATATTTAGTTGTCATGGGCCGTGGACTTACCGGATATTTTACCATCAGCTGTCGGCAGAGCCGTGGGCTGGCGGGGATCTCAACGCAAAAGTAAAAATCCCCGCCCATCCCTTGGAATGGAGGCCATGAATGCAACTGACTGACTGGTGCATTACTATATTATTTCAGATTTAGGCTATCCTAATGTCTAAATGTGTTAAAAATGTAATATTGCAAATGTCTTTCTTATTGCTGAGTGATCCAATAAATCAGACACTAAAACCTATTCTACATTATTGATTAGCCCCTGATCGCCATCTTAAGTGAAATTATGCCCACTGCACATCCCCGTTTTAATCTAACTTACAGATGGTAATTATTCGTTATTAATGTTATTGTCATTTGTAATAAAAGATTGCATGAATATTCAACCTGACGTTTCTTGATGACATATGTTATACCGGAGATTCTAACATTACGATCATAACATACTACACATAATTCATTAGATAGATTAGATAGTTCATTAGAAAGGCGAGATGGTTGGCATGATTACAACATTTAATCATATTAATATTTTTTACACATTACTAGAAATGTAATTTGTTATCAACACTTAAAGTGAATTGATTAATTATGCAATACATTGGATTGGCATGTAAGGCGATTTGATATTATTTTGTTGCTGTGGAGTATGATATAAAGTGCACAAATGAACAATATGAAAGGTTTAATGTTCAATGTATATCTTGCAGTACCTTGGGTCACCGTTTTTGGCATATATTTGTGAAACAAGAGGTCGTTCTGGAGCGGGGACTGCGGGAACTTGGTGGGTCATAGACATTGCACAGTAACCTAACTTTAATAGTTCTCCCCCAGGTTTTTAAACATATAAAAACAAATTGAACAGGGGATTTATCATTCAACAGAAAGAGAATACATAAAAAGAATCACACACACCAAACACACACCGTACTGAGAAACACGAAATGGACAAGAAAAATAAAACTGAACAGTCACAAAGTTATTCTTGTGAGTTTGGCATTACAACATATCAGCGAATATAACATAACTGCAAAATGTACAAATGCAGACATTATTCTAATAGTTTTCAACAAAAATATAATAAATTGATAAAAATCACTCGGACAGGCAGGATAAGTATGAGCATGATGCTACAAAAACACTGTACTAACAAATTGTTAATTCTACATTAAAGGGGCCCAGGTCAAAATGACGAATACTGTTTTGACGAATTTCGATTGACTACATTGTGCCTTTAAGTAATGGATTTGAAGCATAAAATCAGATCTAGCATTATTTTATGCTTCAGTATGACATAAAAGCATGCCTTACCTTATACATTGTATATTTTTAACTTATTTACGTGTAACACAATGCTCTCTATTTCTGTTGTTTCAGCTATGATGTTGAAAGTGACGTTTCTGTGTCTTATACTAACAATCACGTGGTCGGACACAGTGCATGGTGCCATCAAATGTACACGCCACGATTTTGTCATTGGTAAGTGTCATAATAACAATTTTGCGACAATATCTCGCTGGCTTAGAATGAGAAGGTTGTATATGCCACTTACGACCTTATTTGACTAATTTCATATTTGAAATCTACATCACAAGGCGCTTCTTATGTCATGTTGACCAAACTAAAGTTGAAAAAGCTTGTTTTACCAAGTAAAGAGTGATTGTCAGACAGTTTTTCTTCCTTTCTCAAAATATTGATTTTTGTAGTTACTACCTTCTCTTTCTAAACCAGCGATATATTAACAGCGTGTCAAATAATGGTATTATGAAGGTTTTTAACTCAAAACAAAACCATGAAAGCCCTTTCAGAAGTATTGAGTGAAATTATAAGCCACATTAATATTAAAATGTTTTTCAATACAAATGACATGAGATCGAATTTGCCATTTCACTGCTAAATAACCCATGTACTGCTGTTCTTATTGTTTCGTCTGTAACGATTGCGAAACATTACTTCGTTATATAATTGTTTTAAATTTTGTTTAGATGCAATGTCCGAAATCCAAGCCTATATAGCACTTAGAGCACCACTTTGAACTCTAGATCTGATATGAAAGTTGTTATTCAGGACTCGATGAGTGTCCATAAAGTTACAGACTTCACAAACCACTCAGCAACTACATAGCTGCATTGAAACATGACAGTTCCCCCAGTGCTTTGAGAAGCTATACATTTAGTCAATTTGTACAACTATGACATACTACGTGTAGGATGATTAATGGCTACATAATACAATACACATTACTGATGGTGTAAATAATTAAAGATATGGTATCTAGTTGCTATCATGATGAGTTCAGTACGTACTGGCAAATAGACAATACATGTAACAGTATATCGGACAGGGACAATAACATCCACAGACTACCACAAAGCATACAAAAGCACACACAAAATATAACGAACGCGAACAAAAGACGACATTATGTTTCCTTTATTTATTTGATATAATTATATAAAACACAACTAGGGATATAATGTTCACAAATTGAGTATGTATTCAGCTGTCGATACTATGTATGAAATCATGAAAATGATCATGTCAATTTTAATTAAATTTGTTATTTAATGGTGCTTGTTCGACCAATGGTTATCAGAATGGTCATAGTTTTCATTCTTATTGTCTCTCATAGTTATTAATTCATTTAATATTTTGACACTTTCAAACAGAGCTGCATTTCAACTGATTTGCATTGTTATCAATACAAATTATTTACAGGTAACGGTTAATAGTTTCTGTTTTCAATTGCTATTTTAATAGCATTATTCGCTCTGCCGAATATCGTATAACAGTTTTACATTGAAGTATACTAAGCGTTCGCAAATTGTATCCAAAGCACCGATACTGGATGAAATTGATGAATAAAAATAAACCGAGGGAGTTTGAGTATATTGCGCAACTGCCTTTTTAGTAGTTATAGAACATTATTTATGGGTAAATCACTGACTTCGATGTTGGATCTGTTTATATAAAATTGATAATTGATTTACATATCACCAAAACCAACACATTACAAACCATACATGTACATAAATGTGACAATAATGACAAATGCATCATGCCAAATACGATGCATTTGATTGTTTAATGCATTTTAATCGTTCGCTTTGTAAAAAGAACAAATGACGAGTGAAGAGTTCCTTCAGAAGAAATGTAGTGTTCATGAAGCACATTATATTAATATGGTAACCAGAATTTACGTTGTCAAAGATGCAGATGTCACAAAATCGATTTTACATTATTATCATAGAAGAGACTGAAGTCTTTTCATAATCAAAGCAGTGTTTATTTACATGTCTGTAAGTTATTAATCATGAACAAATATGAGATGCCAATATCTTGTCATCCAAACAGTATCTCTTATCGTCATGAAAATTCCAATGAGAGTTTTTGTTAAAACATCAGTATCCATATAGTGTGCAAAAAGAATATGAGGAAATCGAACGGGTGAGGCAGCACTCCACCAGCTGAGCACAGAAAACAACAAAACACAGCATAACACAAAGCATTGTCTACAAATAATATTGCGATTATTTTTAAATCCCAAGGACCCGCTGTAAAAATTCAGGGTGATCTAGATTCAGAAAGAAATACCAAAAAACCGATGACCCTATGTGACCGAATGAAACGTAGTTAAGACCCGACCTAGTTCCACATGTCCCCGCTGTAAAAGAGTAGGATGACATAGTTTCACAAAAATATGTAAACAAAAACGGAGACCAAAACAATCTTAAAAGCACTGTCTTGATACTTGTGTTTGAAATCCTGATTTTGATTTGAGAAAAATAAATTTTGATAGAGTCTGAATGTCTTACTGGATGCTTTAGAGGATTTCTTACTTTTTTACTTGCTTAGATATGTTGATACGGTGTAGACAATAATTATACCATACGCCCCTGACGATACTTTTCCATATCTTGAACTATCTGCATGGCAATCGGAAGAGTTACATCTACAATGTATCTACGTACCTTGTCCCCCATATCAGCTATGACGTTTCGTCCTCATGGTTGATTCGACGCCCAGTTCTTCTACATTCCTGTCGAATTTCACTTTAACTTCTGTCAAGTGATGGAGTTTCTCGGTTTACAAACAGTATGGCTTATCCATCTTCAATGTTGTCATTCAATCCTCTCTTGGTGTCAGGTTGTGTCTTTGTTTCTTACCTAGTCCAACCATCAAATGTATAGGATGCACCCGACATAGTTATTTATACAATCCTTGATTGTGTTTTAGTAGTAGACATTTAGTGGATTTCTAGGTTTCTGGTTTTGTTGACAAGCACATATAATCGACATGTGAGCAGATTGGTGTTACATAAAAGTTTAAGTTACTTTATAGTTATTTATTTTTGTACAATCCTTTGTACAACAACTTCTTATAGTTTTATCAGTGACATTTTATATTTTTTAATATCTCAGTTCCCACATAATTTCTGAAGATATGTATCACCGCAAGGTTTTAAGAAAGACAGAAGCAAGCATTACCATTAATGCTAATATACAGACAGCGGCTCACAATCAAGACATGCCATACTGTGTTACCTCGATCAATACAATCTTTGTAATTTTTACTATTCAGATAAGATGCATATAAAATGTACCTACATTTCAGGAATACTAAGTCCCAAGACCGGACAGTCACCGTTAATGAAAGCATTTGACAAGTTTAGCACAGTAACCAACGCAGATGTCAGTAACTGTTTTAATACACCGCACAGTGTAATACTGAGTGTAGAGGATTTACTCGACCTACCGAAATATGGATGGACCAAAATTAGACAGAGAATTAAAGATGGTACGTATAGTGATAATAATATACATGTATACATGACCTGCTACTGTAACTGGTGTTATTTAATCAACACATTAGTCTAAATAAAACGTACTTATATTTGGGAAAAGTGATGTAGCGGTTTGAACAACTAGGCGCGGAAGGTTGGGCAAAAGTAACCAGTGATTTAAGCACTGAACCAAAAGGTTTGAGCAATTTTCTAATGTGGCAAGATGTGAGTTATCGATTTGAAATTTTAAAAAAGATAAACGATAGATATTATATTATCTGTTCTATTTCCATTAGTCAACCTGACCGATTTCTATCGAGTTTAAAAAAATTACAAGGTCACTAGAAAAGCAAAAAAAAAAAACATTTTGTAACTTTGGTATCATGTTTACATTTATCTTTTAGCGCTCAATATGCAGGCGAACACAAAACGTCATTTAGGGTTGTCCGTGGTTGTTGGTCCATTCTACCAGAACCTTGCCATGATATTGGACGACATGGATATACCTTATGTCGTCACTGACTACATGGGATTTGATTGGTCGGATGTTAGCCTTGTGGAATCTACCGTCACGTGGAAAAACATTGTCAAAGTTCGACCGCCGATGATCGAATTCAATATGGCGATAGTAGATGTATTTGTAAAGAAAAAATGGGAAAGCGCTGTTATGATAATGCCAGAAAATCCAAAGGAAAATCAAGGTAATAACTCCCAATCATGTAGATTAGCATTTCAGATCGTAGTTCGTCCGTTGACCGTAGACAATAGCTAGGATATATTAGGAATCTAATACATACGTATGTTATTTCTCTGAATAGGCTGATGTTTTCAATGTTTTATCTGATCAAATGTACTCTGACAAAATATAACTTATTATATCCCGTGTCGGATTCGATTAGGTATCCTACTTGAAAGCCGAAAGTCAAAGATTTGAAATTAAGCAACAGTCCATAGGTTCTGTTCTGAAAGCACTGATGATTGGAATGTTGGTATTTAGAAAAGGGTTTAGTGGGCCTGTCTATAATATAGGATAAGAGTAAGAATGCATAATGTGATTGTTGCTTCTTCTGCCAACTTCTCTGACACTGTAAATGCAATTATATTTAACCAGCGTATCTTTCGCTTGCGGTACCTGTTTGACCGAAAACTTGCCAAACCATGGATGTTTAGTGGACAAACAAACATGGAAACAAAACTCTGAATGTATAGATATTACTTCAATAACTCAGGATATTTGGTACTTACTTGAAGGACTTGTAGAAAATGGGTTTGTTCTTTTCTTTCAGAATGTTTGAATCTTGCTCGTCATATGGTAGAAGACAACATATCACCGATATCATATACACTTAGATTTCAAGATAAACAGTTAATGAAGGCAAAGTGTAGAGAAGTGTTAAGGAACGTGCACCTACTGGAACAGAAACGGATAGTTATCTGCAGTCCACGAGAGGAGAAATATCAGCTCATACAAATGTTGCTAGATGAGGTTTGTTGTCTTATAATCCATAAGTAGTTTAAGTAAAAGTCAAGTAATAAACCAATGCGGTCTTTAAGAAGCACATTGTAAATGAAGACTTGTCTCAGGCATAAACAAGGGGCCGCCTGTTTGCGTATTTTACAAGTGTTGGTGATCGAATCAAACAACATACATGTACCAGGATTGAATTTTAAAAGTTATTTGCATGACGCGAAGTTATTTTGCTTGGTACACGAGGGTGTGTCTGTAATATTTGACTCGGTGTCTAGTTAATGTAAGCGGATGGCATCCAAAATAGCTGAAATGATATTGTCACGACTTTAAATAAGACATAATAAAACGCGACTGTAAAACATGCGAGTGCAGATTATAAGGATTTTTGTTTTCAATTGAGACTTTATGTTGGTGTTGGTCTGCTTCAATTCAGTCTGTTCGTCATACGTTAGCCATCCATCGCCATCACTATGTCTGTGCGCCAAGCCAATATTGTTCACGTTCCTATAATTGTAATATTAGCAATCAATGAAAGTGCTATTCATTAGAAATTCCAAACTCACTAAGGATTTCGCTCATTTCGTTCATTTATTCTGTTATCTGTGGGACGTTTGATACAAATATTGACATAACCTTATCTCTATCATTTCAGGCAAAATTATTCCGCATGTTGGATGATGAGAGTTACAGTTTTTTCATACTGGATCCGGTAGGCTAATATTAATCACTTTGGTTTCATTTTTCATGGTTTTGATCCAATCATTATCATGTCTCATGTCCCATTTTGATGTAATTGATTGCATAAATTCTCGGATTTTCATTTTATGTGCGTAAGTACAAAAATGTCAAATTACACAATATCTCTACCAGAATATCGTGATCGTAAGATTTTTGTAATTTCTTTGTGAAATTTAGTCATCCTGTATTTTTTGCCACGGGGAGTTGGGGTTTTAATAATTTCTTTGCGCAACGCTCTGTGTAGTTGTGTTGTGATGTTACGGCTTTTTGTGCTCGGCTGGTTATGTTCCTTGCCAGATTTCCTCGTATATGTTATGCACGAAACATTTGCTTGTCATTTATTCGGATCAGATGTTATTGGCATACCTAAATCTCAGAATTATATCACGTATTGCGGTGGAGTAGTTGCTCGTCCAATCCAAGACCAAGACCATGGCATATAGTTCCTTTGACTGGTGTCCATCGTAAATGAAATTATCAGTTATTTGCATATAAAAGAATATAAGACAAATACGGTATTCTTTTTATTTTATTTTAGTTAGAACTTAATAAGAAAGACAACTCGGAGTTTACGGATCGGTTAAACAAACATTGGTTTCTCCCTTGTCTTTCAGTCGACTCATTTAGATGCTCTCACAGAGATCAACATGTACAGACGAGGACTGTTCACAGCAAAGTGTGACCTATTCGCTTATAGATACACCGAACTTAGAAACGATTCAGTTCCCTTTGAAACCGGGTAAGGTTGCAGCATTTGTCGCTGACTTAGAATGAGAAGCTCGGAAGTGATGCTACCTTATAAGACTCATACGTATTTGCAATAGGCATCTCGATGCGTTTCTTATTATCCTGTTTGCACGATAATCAGAACAAATCATGTTGACCAAACTGAAGTCGAAAAGCTTTTCCATAAGAAACGAGTAGTTCAGAGACAGTGTTTCCTTGTTTTCTCAAAATAACGCTTTTGTACATTTACTTACGACCTTATAATTCTAAGCCAGCGAAATATTTAACTACAACATATTAAACAATAATGCATATCTTTTCTCTTTTTCTTTCATTGATTAACAAAGCCAATGTTCATTAACGGAATATTACTAAATGTTGCAGATACGGGTACGGTGCCGCTGATGCTGCGAGGATTATCAATGAAGCCAAATATTATTATATAACAGATAACGACTCTACAAAAGTTGGTAACTTTTCAAAGGATATATATCTTCGTTCTCTTAAAAAGGTGCGTGCTTATTTGCTCATAAATATTGTTAAATATCATTACACAGTTTACTTTCTTAATTGTGTCCATATAGGTTTATTCCTTTTAAATTTACATGAAATACCAGATATATAATTGTAATAGTGTACCAACAGTTACTGCAAAAGTACCGATTTAAAGTACATGTATAACAAATGAACTTAGTTGTAACACAACTACACTGATTTAGGTATCACGAATGTTATATGTCAACTAAGTAACAGTTTCGATTATTGACTACGTTCAGTCACCGAAATTAATTCAGCTTTAACTATGGCTATCCGAATGCTACATAATGTTACGAAGTAACCAAACATCAAAGTGCATTCCATTCGAGACGCACATGTTTGGTTATGCTAGAATGTCCTTGCATGTTTCTAGAATCTACATAAGGTTAAACGGATGTGTTTCAGGTGGTGATATCAGATGGAACAACACAGACAGGAATGATCAGATTTAACGAAACAACAGGATCTAGGATTGGCTATACATTATATCTATATAACCATGGAGGCTCAAATCTGTATTCTAAGGTGAGATCAAAGTAATTTATTATATGTCCGGTTACTTTATTTGTTTTGCACTCTTTGTATCAAAGTATATGAATCGTGGATAAAATAGAGACTGGCCAAAATACATATCGACCAACTTTAAACTGACACTTATCGACAAACGTTTGGTCTATCAACGTGTTACGACATAGGTCAAACAATTTATAAGGTTAATCTACTTCGTTTGATCTACGGATTTCTAAAAAGGTCCTTTGTTTGACCTTCGAGTTACGACACGGGTTTATCAACTTTGGTTTTTGATCTCCCTTAAACGATCAGTGCACCATCGACACACATCTTATTAAAACCACAGGTGGCAGTATCAGTGTTTTGTCCGCAAACGATTAAAAAATCATAAAAAAATATAAAAAAAATCTGTACTGAGCTAGTATACTATCAAGGTATAAAGCGTACTATATGTCTATATACCAAAGATTGTGGAACATTGCATCTCGTTGTTTCAACATAAAATACGGGCGCTGAGAAAAATCGCTATACATGTCATTCAAATAAACTTTAAGATATTCATTCTTACCGAAAATCTCGTTCAATTGTATCTTATAACTGCGAAACAGCACAACAGTGTTACTTTCGTTATTAAACTTCGCTCAAGGTCATTTTATTTATGCACTGGTTACCTATGCGATGTTCCACAATCTTTGGACATAGACATATACTACGCTTTATACCATAATAGTGTGCATGGAGTTAGATAGACAATCGACATACTAGTACATGTATAGGCGGTCCATGTAGTGTATTAGCTCAGTGACGGATTTTTTCTTTTCCAAACACTGATACTGCCACCTATGATTAAAACAACATGCATTGTAAACAAGCATTTGTATATTTGTATAGATCGGTACTTGGAATCAAGATGACAGCCAAGGAATGATCGAGGAAAAGAATGAAACAGAAACGGAAGATGTTTTATCCGAGAGACTCTCCATATTTGAGGTGAATGAAACAGTTGTCAGGGAAACGAGAGGAATATTTGATGACGTGGAGAAAGTTGTTGTAGTACTGGTAGGTGTCACGTGATAAAATATATTTGTATTTGTAAACACACATTGATGCATGTCTTAACGTTTTATATTCATATAACATTGGTTTCTTCACATTTTAACATTAACAAATCACTGCTAAGTGTCTTAAAGTAATGCTCACCTCGCACGTTTCCATTGCGGATTGGTTGCTGAGCGTTAGGTCGAATGTTAGAAATTCAACGGTGTATTGTTACCAAATACATGTATGCTTTATGTGCTTGGTGCCTGTCGTTGGTCGTATACAGGGTGTTTCATATTATCTGTCCCCATTACAAACGAATGCCATGAGTATATGCCTGATCGGGTCTGATATTTTCATATACCAATGGAAAGCCAGTATTTCAAAATTTTATTCAGTATATCAAATGACAATATTACTATCAAAGCAACTCAGAAAAGAAGATTCTTGAAAAATTCACTTTTTCGATCATTGTTAAAATGACGTTCAAAATGATTTTTTATCCCAATCTGATAGCATAGCTTGTAAAGTATTGAAGGATATAAAAAAGTTTCATAATGTTTATCAACCAAGTAATATATTGATGTCAAAGTAAGATTATATGCAACAAGTTCAGATAAATTAGTGGTACAGTTACTTTGGTTTCTAGTTGCTAGGCAACGAAAGATCCTAACCACATAGACACATTTGTACTTGTTGTCAAGTAAACAGGTGACTGGTTTTCGAGTAATATTTTTTCCAAATGGATGTTTTAAATTCACAAAGAGTCGTATTGAGTCTACAATACTACCATTAAAAGCAATTGATGACTTCAAAAGCATGATTTTGAAAGGAAACCACCAAATACCAACCAGATGGTTACTTTGTACTAAGGCAAATACGCAGCTTTTTGCGTTAGATTCTTTCGTCGCCTAGCAACTAGTAACCAAAACAGCTGTAGCATTCAGTTTTTAGATTACCACAAATGGATGAAACTTTCATATCAATATAATATTTTTGTTTCAAACTGGTTGTATCATGCAATACTTCAAGAACCAAAATATTCAACCTGGGAAACAAATTAAATTCGGACGTTATATTGACATTGATCGGAAAAATGAATT
This sequence comes from Spisula subtruncata, assembly GCA_963678985.1. NCBI lineage: Eukaryota > Metazoa > Mollusca > Bivalvia > Venerida > Mactridae > Spisula > Spisula subtruncata. Next base: position 4,031,337 of record OY787674.1, read on the forward strand.
TTATGGGAATCTTAATTCCTGTCTTGCATTGATAGTAACAATGTCATGTTATATAATGAATAAAACTTTGAAATGTTGGCTTTCAATTGGTATATAAAGATATCAGACGAGATCAAGCATTTTTAGCGAGCCCGCTGGCGGTGAGCTCGATATAGTTGTCACAATGGCTGTTCAGTGCATGTGCGTCCGTGCGTGCGTCCGTGCGTCCGTTAGTGCGTTGAAGCGTTAATGCGTTAGTGCGTTAGTGCGTCCGTCCGATTTTGTCCGGGCTGTTTCTTCATCATTCTATGGGTGATTTTGAAATACATTGGCACAAATGTTCCCCATGTTGAGGCGGCGTGTCGCGTCCAAGACCAGTACCACAAGCTTGAAGGTCAAGGTCATTCTTGGAGGTCAAAGGTCCAAAATGGGCATAATACTGCTTGTCCGGACCATATGTTCTTCATTTGTTGGGCGATTTTGAAATACATTGGCACAAATGTTTACCGTGTTGAGGCGGCGTGTCGCGCCCAAGACGAGTACCCCTAGCTTAAAGGTCAAGGTCACTCTGGGAGGTCAAAGGTCCAAAATGGGCATAATATTGCTTATCCGGACCATATGTTCTTCATTTGTTGTGTGATTTTGAAAAACATTGGTACAACTGTTCACCGTGTTGAGGCGGCGTGTCGCACCCACGACCAGTACCCCTAGCTTGAAGGTCAAGTTCACTCTGGAGGTCAAAGGTCCAAAATGGGCATAATACTGCTTGTCCGGACCATATGTTCTTCATTTGTTGGGTGATTTTTTAAATTATTTGGCATAATTGTTAAGCACCACGAGGCGGTGTGCAGTGCGCAAGATCCAGGCCTCTAGCTTAAAGGTCAAGGTCACACTTAGAGGTCAAAGGTCAAAAATGGCCATTATAGACCTTGTCCGGGCTGTATCTCACTTATGCATCGACACTTTTTTAAATAACTTGGCATAATTGTTAAACACCATGAGGCGGTGTGCAGTGCGCAAAATGCAGGTCTCTAGCTCAAAGGTCAAGGTCACACTTAGAAGTCAAGCATCAACAATGACCATTATAGACCTTGTCCGGGCTGTATCTTACTCATACATTGACACATTTTTAAATAACTTGGCAAATTTGTTAAACACCATGAGGCGGTGTGCAGTGCGTAAGATACAGGTCTCTAGCTCAAAGGTCAAGGTCACACTCAGAGGTCAAACTTCAAAAAATACCGTTATAGGCTTTGCCTGGGCTGTAACTCCCTCATGCATTGACCAATCTTTTTTATATTTGGAATGAATGTTCACCTTCATGAGACAGAGGTTCATGACAGACCCCGAGGTTCATATCTCAAGGTCAAGATCACAGTTGAAGGTCAAATTGAAGCTTGTCCAGACCATAACTTTGTCGTGCATTGACCAATCTGTCTTACATTTGCCATGAATATTCACCTCTATAAGCTGGAGTGTCATGCTCAACCCTCAGGTTCCTATATCAAAGGTCAAGGTCACAGTTTCAGGTCAAATTTCTAAAGAAGCTTGTCTGGACCATAATTTTGTCATGCATTGACCAATCTTGCTTGAAATTGCCATGGATGTCTACCTCTATTAATCGGAGTGTCATGAGCAACCCATGGTTCTTTTCTCAAAGGTCAAGATCACAGTTAGAGGTCAAAGGTCAAATTGAAGTTTGTAGGAATAATTTATTCTTTATGCATGCTGGCATTAGATGTAACTTAGCACATTAAAGTCAGTGCATTTTTTCAATGTGCGCCGAGGCTCGACATAATTTGCCCGAGGGCACACATTTCTAGTTTCATGGCATCAGTTTGTAATGGGGACATATATTATGAAACACCCTGTATACGTACAAACACCAAGCGACGATACGTAGCCTTCTGCGTAATATACATTGGTCATATGATTCAATACATGTTTATTTTAAAAATAAAACAATGACTCAATGATTGCTGACTTCGATGATATACATGTAATGCACGTGATGTATGTAGTGCATTAATTGTTTATACATTGAATTATATAGTCACAAGACTCGAGACAATGAATTAAACGCTGTTTAAATCATCCTTGACGATTTGGAACGTGATTCGAATGTTTAATTTCTCCCTCAGTTTTTTGCCGTTATTATTTGATTGATTGTTAGGTTAAAACCGAATACAAATATCACGATTAGTTAATATAATATCAATTAAAATGAAATGAAATGAGTCAAATGGTTAAACGGCAATTAAAGTCACGCGCCGTTTATTGAGTTTGAGGATTTGACATCCATATGGTTTAAAATGAATGTTTAAGGCAATGACCAGAGACGCGGAAAATGTATTAATCATGTTAATAACAGGGCTACAGCTGATATGGCCATGAACTCGAGACATCGGTCTTGATCTATGTGCTTCAAAAGTTGGTGTCACTTCTTGTTGTAACACATCATAGTTACAACAACCCACATATATACCAGATATAAACTCTTCCTTGAAGGAATGAGTATGTTGGTACGGGGAATAGACACGTTCATACACTGATCATTTTACACTACACTGCTTACTGGCTTGAAATGACAATGGCAATGCTACTGTTTGATTGATCTATATTATACATACGTACAGAATGGGGCAGGTATAATCAGTGATGGGCAATACGGATAGAAACAGGTGACCTAACCCCAGATTGAAATTTCGGAAATTGAACATTATGAGCAGTATGAAATTGTACATTTAAGCGTTTTACTGATTCATAAAAGCATTCATCTTGTATGAGAATAGATAGAACAAGTATGTTTCTTTGCCTTCGACAGAGATACCTAGTTTATTTCTGTCTAATTTGCCAAAACCTTTCGGACTTGAGGGAGATATGAGTATAAAAACCAATGTACCATTATGTATGTTTCGTATTTTTGCAGGAAGAACCATTTGTTATGGTAAGACAGCAGCCTAAAGGTGTGGTTTACACTGGCAATGATCAATATGAGGGGTTTACTATTGATTTGTTAAATCAGATCAGTCAGAATTTGGATTTTAAGTATGAAATAATACTATCACCAAACAACGAGTACGGTGGTCCAAAACAGGAGAGGAATAGTGAAGAAACATGGGGAGGCATGGTTGGTTCTATCTTAGAAAAGGTGAACATTTTAATTTTGGGTTTTAGGCTTTTATTTGATGCACATGTTGTCGATTTATTCATACAATACCCTTGCTAATTTGGTATAATCAATTAATACATAATGTAAGTCACCAACCATCGAAGTAAACTTAACTTTGCAGGTTCTTTGCGTATAGTATTTTGCCATGCCATTCCCGTTTTTTGAAGCAGAATATCACAATTTAAACATGTGTCTGATTGTGATCAGTCATAATATACTGTCCTATTGCGTCAATGGCATCGTACTATCATACTAAAACTACATATTGTACTGCCTAATTAAGACTCCAATAAGTAGTATCTATGAGTCTATCACATAATACTTAACTCTTTAAGTATATTTTGTATTTATTTCGATGATGTACGGTCTATTACGTGGGTGACTAGGCGATACCACAGTTATGTATACGTTTGAATTGCCTGTGTTTAACAGTTTTCAATTGAAATATTTCATTTATTTCAGAATGCCACACTAGGAATGGGAGCCATATCGATAACTTCCAAACGACAATCCGTGATTGACTTTAGTCTAGGTGTAGTGAGTACAGGGGTCAATATTTTGGTTACCAAACCTAAAGAGGTGTTCAGCATCTTTCAGTTCTTAACGCCGTTTTCACTAGAACTGTGGATGGCAATTATTGGTTCTTCGTTTGGTGTTTCCATCATATATTATATTTTAGATTTTAGGAGTAAAGAACGAGTGTTTACCGTTAAATCAACCCTTTGGTTCTCATTGGGAACCCTTCTTATGAAAGGTAGTGATTTCTCACCCAAGCGAACATCCCAAAGAATCCTTACCACTGGGTTTCTATTCTTCGTTCTTATAACAGTGTCCACATACACCGCTAACATGGCTGCGTTTTTAACGAAGAAAAATCTTGAGAAGCCTGTAGATTCATTTGAACAACTTGCTGATAGGGACGATATTAAAGTGTATACTGTAGCAGGTTCGGCTACTATGAATTTTCTAAAAACATCCGCTGAGAATTCTGTTTACAACAGATTGTGGGAACGCATTGTGAGAGACGGTGGATTGATTTCTAATGCTACAATAGGTCGGGACAAAGTGGCTAGGGGCGCTGCAGCCTTTATATTTGATTCCATGATAAACTCATATTCTGAAAAGAAATATTGCAGAACACAGTCGGTGTCTGCGCCTATTCTACTCCAAGAACATGGAATTGCCATGCCTAATGGAGCACCTTTTAAATCTCAATTAAACATTGAGCTACTACGACTGAAGGAGTCTGGTTTAATCCAGACGCTCAAGAAAAAGTAAGTGTTAGTCAGACAACATCTTTAATGGTAACGGTTGAAACATATTAAAGGTGTTGATGGAATACTATGTTTAGGGGACAATTATATTCCGACGTAACTATCATTATATTACACTTATGATGTTAATGTTGATATTCGAAACTAGCATATCATTAAGTTACTTTTCTTGCCCACATACTATTCATTACCTTCAAATAAAACAAAAATAACATATAGTAACCTCAGCAGCTGCTACTATCTTTTTTTTAAAGATATTGTTATTGATGATACCGTTGATACTATCAGTGCGGATAGTACATCTATTACTTCTGCTACATCTGTTTCTGCTGACCACTATGTTACTGTCAAATTATGTTCATTATTAACTGCATAAAAATAGTAAAAGTATGTATTGTTTCTTTTGACTTCTGACCTATTTCATGAATTGTTTCTTTCTTACTTTAAGGTGGTGGGAAAACACACGTGAATGTGACGAAGAGTTTCAAAGCAAGAGTTCAAAGCAGGTGTCCTTTGATCTGAAGCATACAGCAGGGGTGTTTATTGTTGGTAGTTTTGGTCTGGCAGCTTCTCTCCTGTTGTTTATTTTCAAGAAATTGTACGTTCTCATGAAGTCTGATAATCCATTCCCAGCAATACGGTAAGTGGTACATGTTATATGGTCCGGATTGTGTTTTGTTTCTGGAGTCATTCGTCTAATGAAAACGCCATCAAGCGGACGAAATGAAATAGTAGACGCGACGACGCTAGATGCAGTAGCATTAAGAACGTAAATATGCTTGTAAGGAATTCGAACCAACAGCACATGCATTAGATATGGACTAATACATAGAATAGATTGAATACTACAATAAGTGTACATTAATTTCTCGAGACTGTGCTTATTTAAGGTCTTATTCTATATGTGTGTGTAATGATGATGACGTTTATATTTTTGAGCACAGCATACGTATGTATTATTCATTTTCCTATGCGTTGTATTTATTTAGTGAGACATACTTATTACATAACACCATGTAATAACATGTAAATCTGTGTGAAATAAAGTTATGATTGATTGTGTTGAGTTCTGATCCTAAAATAATGATAAAAAAGAAATCCGTGCGGTTAATAAGTTCCTACCGCAATGTCTCGGTCATTTGTGTAAAGGTTGGATATAGCTGACGTGGCCCGATTGCATTGTTTCTTTGGTCTCGTTTCAGACGAGAAGAGAATTCTGACGGAACCTCATCGGGTAGAAGTCACGAGGAAAAGCTGATTTATGGACACAGTGAGGGGAAACAGTCGACTGTTTAATATACATCCACCCATTTGTCATTATAAACATCATCTCTAAGCACAGTGTACTAGTAAATGCGTTGCAGAACATAAAAAAAATGAATAAATATGTATGTAGGATCCCTCATAAATTGTCTTTGGAGATAAACATTGCATAAACGAGTCTGGAAAACACATAATAATATGATTAAAAGATTTATTGATTCATTAGGGGGTTTGTCGAGTTGATGAAAGTTAAATCTAAACGACAACAACAAGTGACGGGTAGTAAGTCTGTATATCACACTACTATATAGAGGATATTTGTATTTTTCCGTGTATGATCGGCTGATAATTCACCGAGTGAGCAGCTGATGTAATATTTTCACGAGTGGCGTAGCCACGAGTGAAAATATAAGTCAGCTGCTCACGAGGTGAATTATCAAACGATTATACACGGTAAAATACTAATATTCTATTTATTTCATGCTTCAAATAGCTTAAATGATGGAAATACTCCACTATATACCTGAAATGTTTTGCGTGACGTCGTTTTCCCGCCATGCACACGTCGAGTTGCAATCAAATAGTTCTTCTGCAATGGCTTCAATTTCGTCCATTTGTTTTACATTTATGTACATATAATGTTGTGTTATTTGTTAAAGATTAAGAGAGCAAGCGAAAATGCTTATTATTTTATTTTTGACGGCGAGGAAATTTGATTTTTTAAAAATAACCTGTTTGCCGTGAAATTATGAACTGTGAAATTATGAACAGTGAAATTATCGGGGAATAATCCACCGTTATTCCGCCGTAAACCACCGGTAAGCATGAAATAAAGTTTAATAACATGTCAAAACGACATCAGAAATAAAAACGGATTTAAGTCGATCTGATGAGACGTTCTGATGATTCAAAACTTAAATAACCATACGCGCCTACATCCTTAAGCAAATGTACAACAAATCAAGTAATGTGCAAAATGGGAGTGATATATGAAGAGGGAATTATATCAGTAACTGAGAGAAGACCTTAGTACTAGAATAACAATACTTTGATCAGAGTCACGTTGGTGTCTGGTACATACTCTCTATGGCTGAAGGAAAGTGATAGTGCAATAATGACTTCAATGTAAACCATTGATCAGTTAATGGTTAATTTGGTTCTAAATTACTTGTGTCCAAACTTATTTTCGTGATGTGGTAAGTGAATAGTGTGTGTCAACGTAGAAGGATCGTGATAACGTTGTAACAGTGACTCAAGACCGAAGCACCGTAAATAATCGAAGTCGCTCATGGTGTAAAACTGACTGTGTTCAAGCAATGACTTTGCTGAACTGTAAGTACTCCGATATATCGCTGGCTTAGAATGAGAAGACCGTAAGTGCTAAATACGACATAATAGGACACATGCAAATTTGAAACCTGCACCACAGGGCGCTTCTTAATAGCCTATTTTTTATTAAATGTGGTAAAGATCATGTTGACCAAATTGAAGTTGAAAATAATTTTCCATAAGTTAAAAAAAGTTTCCAGACAGTTTTATTTTAGAATTAACTGTGCGACAATCCCTTTCAAAGTCAGCGATATTCGAAACTATTGGAGACATTTATCACAACATACAGATGCTCCTTTGTTCAAGCCTTTGTTTGATGTGGTCTACTCTATACCAAGTAATACGTCTAATTTTGTTATCATGTATAGTCTGTTTTATATTGTCAAGTTCATGCTTTGTCTTGATTATTTGAATTTGTACTTCAATCAACACATTAAACGTTTGTCTTTCCCTCGTTTTATTGTGGATGCTTATATATCTGTTTATTTTGTAATAAAAATTAACAAAGTAATTTCAGCGCTAACAATAAATATGAGCCGTTCTCCAGGAAAACCTGCTAAATATTATGACATCATGGAATTACAATACCCGGTAGGGACCAAAGTTTTGAAAAACATCCGAAATCAGAAAAACACATATCTATTGATTCTATTTTGACTAATTTACTTATATAATATTACATATAATACTACATATCTTAGCTTTAAGGATTTCAATGAATTCGGTCGAATTCATATAAATGTACGAGAGGTGTTCAACTTATTTATGAACAGAAAATGAACATCGATAGTTTGTTACTCTAACAATGCAATTGAGTTAAAACTTTTATATTGCGTAAAGTAGTGTATCAAGAACTATTAGATATAATTATTGTAAATTGCCAATGTGTTACGGTTAAATCATAATCCGCATTGGAGTAGAATGTCCAAAACGCCAAATAATTATGTTTACATTATCCTTCTTTTATCGATGTTTAGTATCAACCAGATAGTAAATTATATTGTTAAAGCATGAGACAACTTCGACATCCACTGTTTGGTAATAATATATATCAACGTTTTATTCTTAAGTTTTTTTCATTTGGCGTTGTATCTGGTGACATGAAGCTCGATCTGGATGAAACATTTTTGTCATTGGAACAGTCACTAGGAACGATAGATAACACTTGTTTGTTGAAACCCTGATTTGGAACTGTTTGTATATAGACCACAGCCTTCAATTTCGTCGATTTGATATTGATTTTAACATGCACATTACATAATAACAAGCAATAAAGCATTTCTACGAAGATGGCTGCAAACACCCTATCCGTGTGACCTTTTCTAAGATAGCATACTATATCGTAACAGTCTGTAAGATACAGCAGTGCTTCGCCATAGTGAAACAATATGTTGCTTATTTGGTATTTCTAGACTCAAAGACTGTTGGCAGCGATGCATGTTTTTCTTGATTTTCAGCGTAGAAACTTCGCATTTGCCCGGAATGCATTCAACTTTTTCGATATAATTTCACTGATAGTTTCTATGAACACTCCTATCATTTATATCATTCCGCGTTTTGCTAATGGATTCATCATATACATTTTACATCACAATACCAATTTAACTTTATAGTATAGGCTTCGGTAATGTTGGACAATTTTCGATTATTGGTGCCATTTCACCATTACTAGAAACAAAACTCTTAAAACCCTTCTTACGACAAATATTACTAATTTTCTCATTAAAAATGCAAAATAATTATTTACCAACACTTTCTAGATGCTTATAAAGGGACCATTTTGCCTTAAAACAGAAAAAACATCATCTTCTAAATTGTTGTGTTAAGCTTTAACCAAATGAAATATACAATATATAATAATCATATTGTTGAACTTAAAACATTTTCTCACATGATTGGAAAGAGATATTTCATTTGTTTTTATTCAATATCGAAAAATCAGCGTTCATGTTTTGTTCAAAAATAAGTTAAACACCTTTCGTACTTCGTTGCTATGGTGACAATTTTGGAAAAATACCCTGATTGATCTTTGTCCTAAAATTATCAGAACTGAATGAGACAATTCAAGTGCATTTGCAAATATGTTTTCACAAAAGTAAACACCGTTTGTTGTTACAAAACCCATAATGCTTTGCGTTTAGTTCATGTCATGTTTTGACTCAAAAATATTAGTTGACCGCTAGGTACCCTCGAAGTTCGAATGCAATAATCCATCCTCGTATCTACATTTTATGCTCAGTTGCTTCCCGCTCACCCTTCCAAGATCTCCTGGCACCTTTCCCTCACCGCTGATATTGAATGTTGTCTACAGTATCGATAAATTCTATCTCTGTTTCTATCGTTGGTATTGTTCCTGCCATTGCGCTTGTTATATCGACTTTCACCTATCAATGTTCTGATCAACTGTTGACTTCCGTTCTCTATCATGGACGAGAAGATGTCATTTTGTTGCATGATAGACATCGGTACGTCTTTCTGTCGGAGCTTAGATACTGAGGTGTCCATTTGTTCCATCATAGATGTTGGGGCACCATCTGGTTGTAACAATGATTTCTGCGCGCCATATTGTTCCATCATAGATGTTGAAATGCCGTCTCGATCCATGATCGATGTTAACTCGTCATCTTGTTGTTTATAAGTTGATGACGCGTCTTCTTGAATCACATTCGTTGTTGGCACTCCAGTATTTCGTAACATAGATTGTAACAGTAACAGTTTGCCTAAAACAATACAAAATATTTAAATTAAACGTAATAATGTATCGTTTTCTAGAAAGACGTTGTTTTGTTCATTAAGGCACATAATGCAAGAAGTCAATGTTCCATTTTTAGAAATGCTGTTCAGGTAATTAATGTAAGTAAGTATTCATCATCAAGTGAGTGGTCTCAAATAACGATTTTTAAAAATGTTTTCTATAATATATATTTTATGTGTATTGCTTATCAAATCGACATTTAAACTTCACAGATATCAATAAAATGTTGCATTAATTAAAGTTATGTTTCTTGTAATAATTAAATTAGTGCACCAATGTGAACTCTTTTTTGTTAAACATCAGATCAATTGTACTTGATTGCAGTGATACTAAACATCCGCAAAGTTGGTTGATAAGATGTTATATGTAATAAAACAGCAAACAGCAAACAGCAAACGGCAGAGCACACGATGCACAGAAATGAACACACATAAGAACGATCAAAGTTCACAATAGCACATCACAGTGACAAAAAGAAAACAATGAGTAAGATATAATAAAAGAGTGATTTTATCAACAAACATTATTGTAATCCCTAGATATATTATTCCTAGAAATAACTAAACTGAAGTGAATCTGTGAATTGCAAGACAAAAAAAATCGTATTTAGTGAAGGAATTTGCTTGATGGAGCAAATCGGGAATACCCAAAACAACATGCCGGTCGGGAAATTGTGCTTTATTGCATGATCGGGAAATGTAATCGGCAATGAACAAATCTCTTAGAAGAACCGACCTATGCGTAAAGATATTACTTGTCGCGAGAATCTGGAAAACTTTCATATCACAAAAGGGTATTTCTTAGATACTACCGTTCAAATTCTCGTTTGATTACAATCTATATTCTGAGATAACTAGCTTTTAAAAGAACCAACATGTTGAGTCTAGTTGCATTGTGTTCACCTGTCTGTTAAGTTAACTTTTTAGAATATATTTACTTGCTCGGGAAAATTAATTTGACAAGTCGGCAAAGTGAAAAAACACACAAAATATCTCATAATCTAGACAATTAAAATTAATTCCGAACGTATTATGCAATTTGAATGATTGATATACTTCTTATATTTTAATGATTACATACAATGTTAATACATGTAATATAATTACATCATATGTTATACGTCAAGACAAATGATACAGATTTTCCAAATAAACAACCACTTGCCACCGTTTCAGGGTAAACAAAATATAATAAATAATTGTCAACAAAAATATAATAATTTAGAGACTTAGCAAGACACTAGTCTGCATGAAAACGGCACTGGTGAGACTTTTGGTTGCCTATTTAACAAGGACAACTACGAAAAAATGTTGGAAATGTAATCAAAATATTTTCAAAATTTTAAAATGAATAGTTCAGTTTTTGTGCCAAACCTCTCTTCATTAGCGGACGCGATTTAATCAATCTGATTCAAACGCTAGATCATGTTTCTATATATTCAACTTACATGCTTTGACATAGAAATATTATAACAAGCTTCATCTGGAAATCGATTTTAAAAGATGACATATTGACAGAAATAACAACTATACCCAATACTTGACACAAAGAATAAACATAATATCAAACTAAATAAATTTTGAAAGATCTTAAATTTCTTTGAGTAAACAGCAATGATAAATGTTTACCTTCAGATTGCAAGGCTCCTGGAAGTATAACCGAGGCCGAGACAAGCATCGTGGTCTCACACAAAACCAGCGCAAATTGAAAATAAAATTTGAAATTCATATTTAGTTGTTCAAAATACTGGACTAAAATGATGAACATAGGGTAGACATGTATCTATATATACGAGGCATTAAATGCGTAGTTCAGAATATACCCACGGATGAAACGTTGAAACTTTGAATCAAATTTGACCTTTTAATGCTCCCCACAAATTCCCATATCGTTTAGAATAATGTAATACATGTATTATATATCAAGGTTTCAGACAGTGATTTCAATATAAATGTTGAGCAATGTGGGTAGGGCTGTGATGACTGAACTGGTACGGTGCTACTATTTATTGATATTTATAAATGTCTGTGATTATAACATGAAATCTATATCCACATATACATTTATATCCATTAGGTGTCCATTAAGTGCATTGAACTGAAAAACAATATAATTTCTAGCGATGTACATAATTCCTGAACCAAAGGTTATTGCCGTTAAAAGACTCTTGGTACATCATTATAGTTGTCGGCTTCATAACCCTGATGTTTTGGTCATATCTAGGGTAAAAGCTTGGTACACTTTTTATAATGAATACGATCACAAAACAGTTATTTCGTATCCCCCAACGATTGAGGGGATGAATTCATTTGAGCGATATAGTTACGGACATCGCAGGTACCTCGTACTGGTTATATGTGAAACGATAAAACATATGAGAAAATCGGAAGGCAAGACACACTTTAGCACCAACATTGTCGAAACCTACATGTCAGTTGGTTCCATAATATCTATGATAAAAGGGATTTAAATAAAGTTAGTGCAGTTTTGACCGGGGCCAAATTTAGAGCTTTTTGTTTTAATTGTTGTTGTAGATATTTAAACATTTCGGTCAAGAATAACCCATAAAATTACAAGTGCTTATTTTCAATGGGGCTCGTGTTGTTGCTGAAGGGGCAGCAAGTAGATGAGACAGAAGGGTGATACAAGGTATCCATGCGCATTCTTCTAACTCATTCCGAAGAGACACCTTGGTTCTTAAACGTGCCCGGTGTACAGCACCGATACACGCGAGACTACCTCTGGGATGTCAACCAGTTCATATCTAGTTGGATGAGAAAAACCAGAAAGCGTTTCAGAAATGAGCAACTGTCTCGGCCGAGGATAGAACCAGGGACCTCTCGATAAGCAGTTAAGACCACCGTGCCACCCACTTAACATCTGTTATCTGTGTGCTATGTTATTCTTCCGTTCTATATAAATATTCGCACCCTTCATATTCCTTCAAATAGTTAAATGCGAGTGTAGGGTTATGTATGTAGTTTTGTGGCTGTTTTTTCTATGCCAAGGAACTTATTTAAGGTTTTGTTTGCTTCCGTATAGATATTACTTGCGGTTGCTGGAGTATCCGCTAATGATCAAATGGTGGTGTAATTACTGATCAGCCTTTTAGAAGACATACAGCTAAAACATGTTATGTTATTCCCCTTTTTACTGTTGCAGCTTGCCAAGTGCAATAGTGGAAAACAGTCTTTGTGAAACGAGGTCAACCTGCTCTGTCACTACAGGGACTTGAGCTTGTAATTATTTCGTCGGGTTATGGGTTGGCATTGCTCAGTTGCTTTGTGTTATTACCGTTTACTGTGCTCGGCTGTTGAGTGTTGCCCTCTTGTCCGACTTCCTCATATCTTTTTGCGAGTATCCACACAAAACACCAAATATAGCCTATTCCTTAAGAACAATACTATAGTACTAGTCTATTCTATAACCAAACATTTATTCTGCAACAATAGAACTTATAATACATACATTTTGTATATATATATTTTTTTTTAATTTCGATTAACGAAAGTGAATTTGAAAAAAAAGTTTAAAAACATACAAAGTCATGTTAAATATATTGCATGCTTATGTTGCAATGGAATCAAATAAATAATAATGTTTTACCAAAAAATACCTTCGTATCTATCAAAAAACCATATTTGCCTGATCCATGACACAACTACCATGAGCAATGCTCTAAGAAACCCATGCCAAAACGGCGACCAAATCAGGCACAACAACCCCGGGCGTAACATAGTTTAAAACACTAAGGACAGTGACCTAACATTATGCGACCTAAAGAGGCAAAACTACGACTTGACCTAGTTAAAATAATGGGCAAGGTAAGAATGGGGTGGGGAAATAATATTACATATTCCTAGCAACTACATGTACATTGAGCAATGCCCACACATAAGCCGAAGAAACAATAAAAAATCCAAGTCCCCACCGATAAATGCAGGATGACCAACTATCACAAAGAAATTATATAATAGCGGTAATTGCCGAATGAAAAGTTCCCCAAGGCCCCACTGCACGGCGAACCAACCGCACAAACCTGTGCCAAAACGGCGACCAAATTAGGCACAACCGCCCCTGACCTAGCAGCAATTCAGCCGCTAAACCACCCTGTGACATTTTAACTTTCCTGGACAGTAGGCTATCTAAGAAAACCTGTGTTGGTGTGACAGCCAACATCGATCATGAATAGACACTCCTCACACGTACCACATTTGTGGAGTGGATCATGCGGGTTATTCTTGCTCAAAGAAATTTACCAGTGGTCAAGACGGGGTTGAATTCGATAGCGCGAGCCCGACCTCTAGGTCACCACTCCCCACCTTATTGTTTTACGTGCAATGCCATTGTAATCTTTAGTGATATTTATTAGTAGGTCGTGTTATTAATATGTGGGAGAAGTGCAGGCTGAATTTATTGACATGCAACTGTTAAGCAATAAACATCTTCGTATCTTCAATGTGGGAGGTCTATACCGCCTCTCTAAAGCAAGCAATGCGGAAATTTTAGACTGTGTCGTTTTTTTGAAATACGACAAACCTTTAAAACCCTTTTAGTCCCATTATGTCTCAGTACTTTCACCTGTTTGAGGGTCATGTTGTAAATATCAAACGACAGATTATATGATGTTCGTTCAGTTCTGTACCTCTTGGGAGTTTCAGTAATGCATTAAGCGAAAGTTCGACAATATCAGGCGAATACTCGGGTTACTTTGGAAACAGTCGTTACTCGGCTGGTTGAACTTGATAAATGTTGTTTGGAATTAAAGCTCATGTTGCCATCCCCAGAAGGTTATAAAACATGTTTTCGAAGGATATGATTACAGTACATCATGGAATTAAACAATATCCATGTAGCACATTAAAGTTCTGTGTAGGATAGGTGATTTGTTTTTCATGGCATCAAAATTTGTGAAACCTATCTTTGTAAATCGCAAACGCCCATTGCCGCATGTTTGTGTCTACTGTATATATCCCTGCTATTGAAAGGTGCTTGGGGTTTGGAAAAGCATCGTGTATAGTGCGCCCAGGATAACGAGAAAAGCGGGAAAAAGTGGTATTAACCACCTAGGTGGAAAAACCATGCGTGCATGATTTATCAGTGTTATTTTAGTATACAATATACCATACGTGTTTATTTAAGCCACCGATTTTGCAACAGTAGACCAATCCGGTCAATGTTTATAAACTTCACGTTATCCTGGGCGCACTATAACAAAATGTTCAGCGCCATTTCGTAACCACGTGTTTGATTTATGAACGCCATATTAGTCTGTTCGAGTGTAGACGGTTGTTTACTGTGGTACAGTAAAGAATATCAACAATATGTTTGCCTGATACAATTATAACATTCCGTACTGTTTTGTAGATATTTTATTGTATATTGAATCAAATATTTATGAACTGCTATTTCCGTGTAATAACTATGTTACCACACTCCTAACGCAACACATACATTTTTCAGGATTACTCGGCTATTTATGAAGTGATTTGGTTCAAATTTGGCAAATGTTAAGAGCACTGTAGTATTCAGTGATTTTATTCAACGTTAAAATCATTTTCGCACTTAATGTTCCCTATGTCGCATTTACGGACTCCAAAACATTTGGCTGTGATGCATATGTTTCTTTTCCTTTTCAGCGTAAGAACAGTGCATTTTCCCGGAATTAAGCGTGTATGTTTTTTTTAATAAGTGGACTGATAATTCCTATGGACACTCCCACCTTTGTTAGCTTTCCACTTTCTGCTAAATCTGATTCATCATAGACATCAAGGAATCAATTGATCCGAATATTGTTTGTTACGACATTGCTAGGCAAGATTCTATATTGGGTGCCATTGCACTATTACTAAAAACAAAACTCCTTAAATTGCCAATTGATAATTTACCAACAGTTTCTTGATGCATATAAAATGGTCATATTGCCTTAAGTAAATGGCCTCAAAACAACATTAATTTCTAACTTGTTGTTTTTAGCTCCAACCAAATTGCATAAACATTACATAGTGACTAACACATTTTCACACATAGTTGAAATGTGTTATGCCAACATAATGTTAGCAAAATTGGCGTTCATTTTTGTTCAATTGAACACCTGTCGTAGTATTATGCCTATATTTCACACGGCATCCTACTCACACAGGAATATTATACGGCGTCCAAACATCATAATGTTCAAAAACTTGAAACACATGTGCACATGCACAAAATACGCATATATAAGGTAATAACAACAATGTAGTAAGTTTATCTTTTTATAAAAAATAGTTCTTGTTGATTATAACTTAAGACTAATTCTGTGCTCTGAAAAGAAAACGAAAACACATATTGCCTCCAAAATACAAGTTATATAATTCAAATGATGTAACTGGTACAGTATATAATAAATAACACGATAACGAAATATGGAGGCTTCTAAGCATTCTTATAACACATTGTTGTTAATAATATTTCTGTTCTGACACAGCCACAGTTCAATTTTGGGTGATAGGAAATTTTATCACAAAAATGTTCCGTTTTGGTTTGGTGACCGAAAATGTTATTCTAAAAATATGTTTCATATTTGATTTAAAATAATAGTCAAAGCAGATCTATCCAGTATGAAATCGTTTTGTTTTACAAACGTCTTTTAACCATGATCCGAATGCTATTCCCTTCCTGCAGATTGATTCAATGTCGTAGGCTCTAGATGGTCTCTGTCGAAGTAAAGTATCGGGATTGAACTGTCTGTCCGTCAGTAGAGACATGAAGGATGCGTACGACAGTGGTATTACATTCGGCCCATCGTGGCGTAGCCGCTGTAAGCTCGGCTGTTCTAGTTCACTCCCATCTGCTGCAAACCCATGGTTATCTGAAAAAGAATATGATTATCCATGGAGGTTTTCCAAATATATTGCGTTATTATGGAACTACAATGGTTCAATAATGATAATGGCAAATATAGCGTTGGTACAAATATGTTGAATTAAAATGTATGGACTGATTCCCGAACGCGAGATGTGTCCAACAGTTGGTTGATTATGCCATACCAATCGGTTTATGTTAAGCGTCGTGCAGTGACGTGCACCTAGGTTTGAAATAAATTTTAAAAATAAAAAATATACGAAAAATAAAATAAATATTCTCTATTTCAATGCTCTAGTGGTACGCGTATTTAGTTGTGTTTTACTTGAATTGTCCTACTAAGGTGAACAATTATTTTACTAAGAATTCATTAACTGACTTTTTCCATGTCTAAACACTCTTTTGGGCAAGTACGAGTATTGGTACTCGGGTGTGTAAATGCAATTATTTGGGTCCATAGAGGTAATGTTTTTTTTTAATTTGCTTTGTTTTTGTGAATAGGTAGCTAGGTTTCAGAAAGCCAGGCCTGGTGCTAAACATAAAAGCGATTTCGCATGGCCTTATTACAATCTACGTTTCGATTACTATAGATCTACAACGACCTTCGAAATATGACCCCTGGACCAGTCCATATACCAAGGTTGAACGATATTTACCGTTATTTTATGAAAAAATACGGATAGGTTTGAGAAAATCTCACTTTACTTCTTGTTGGCAACGTTGCATAGTGGATAAACTGTTCTCTTATCAGAAACATACTTTTATATAGACGGTGGGTTCGAGTCCGCTACTATACTCATTTTCAATAATTAAATGTCTATTTCAATATTTTTTATCGTTTTAAGTTTATATTTTAATTCTTAATATTAGATTAATTTTACGTTTTATAACTAATAAAAACGCTTTGTTTCCTTTACATTAATTTAGTCTGGATATTGTATTTATTGCGTCATTGGCTTCGCTGCAATCACCATTTTAAGAACTTCAGTAGAAACGTCAGAATTAGCTAATGGTGTTTTTTGTCAGTTGTCTGTGTGGTGCAGCGGTCATAGTACATCGCTATCAATCGTCTATTTTGTTCTTTCCAGTGTGAGTTCGGACCCACTAACGAACAGTTTTTTTTATTTAATAAACTAATACTTATGTTATGCTATATCCATTGTATTACCTGATTATGATCACATATCATTATATTTTTTCTATTCATAGTTTGCGTTATTCTTTTTTCAAATATTCATTATATCAATTATGCAATGTGTCAGAATCAGTGTAAGTATCAATTTAATTACAAGTTACGACGCTGTGACAACCTTATATGCAGTATATAAGTTAGCTCTTGTCAGTCTGACAACCCCCTCCCACACAAAGGCTAGCGAAAACTTCAGTCCTATTTCCTTCTCGTCCATACAAATCCTATGTACGTTCTCGATGAGATCTTTCGCGTCGTTGCTATATCTATGTACCAGCTATGACATATTTCTTATGTGTTTTTTACGCACTGAAACTTTTATAATTATGCATCTCCTTGTAAATAGACAAGTACGAAAAATGTTTGCCGAGCAAAATTAAACAATATATAATGGAATGGGATTCGAACTCATTCGCTCAATTTTGAAGTTTACGTATTCACAGTAGCTTAGCCGACTGCGCTATGCTCACTACTTGATATGTCAATTTTAATGCATCTTTTATTAGTAAATACACCCCTATAACCTGGATTACTCGAAAGTTAAAAGTACATTTACGCCCGAGTGATTGTTTTATATCTATAGCGATGTTTTTGCATACTTTTTCTATTATTTCTAGTAAGTCCCAGTGTATTGAAACATAACTTCTAGTTGACAGCATTTAGGTATTATGTTGCATTGAAAACAGACAAATAGGCAAACAATACCCATCATAAAATGTAATTTATATGTAAAACTATACTCATTACTAACAGTTTACTTAAAAAGTCGAGCAAATTCCATTGATTGTCAGTGCTGATACTTTCAATCGGCTAGACATAATTAACGCGACATTCTCCATCAGTAACACGAGTGTTACACGCCTCCGTTGGGAATTTTTACCACTATGTTTTTTCTGAAAACCTAAGACAAGTAGGGTATTATTTCTTTGTACTTTAAATACAAGGAACTTTAGTACATGCGATTTGATTTTAATGGATTGAAGTAAAAAAATGGGTTGTTATGGGTTGTTATTGAACAGAAAAGGCATAGATATTTGATTTCAATTGTGCGAAAATCCATTATTTTTCCTGGTCACTGATAGTCATGTTACGTACCCTAACGAGTATAAAGAAAATAGGGTTTGTAACGGGGTTAATTTACGCACTGTTGAAATCAAATGCCTATGAGAAAATGCATGAAAATAACAACAGTCAAATCGCATGGAATAATTATAACAATTCACGAGTCTCCATTAAAACAACAGCAAAATAATCTACTGTATTTTTTTATGTTCTAAAACTGAAAACAATGGCTTCCTGCATTCGACATATATGTATCCATGTAGTGTCTATTCAACTTTGGTAACGTCGGCGCTTGTCCGTACGGCTGGATTACCGTAGGACATTACGTGCAAAAATGACCGCAAGGACATTTCAATGAAATAACAAGATCTGTCAATGTCGTTACGCATCGTAAATTTGTCATAATAATAAAGAAAAACACCTTCATCTAATAAACAGCTTTTTAATTACATGATACATGATGTTATTAAAGTACTTGATGAAGAACACGCATTACAAATCAGTGTAAACTCGTCGAAAAACGCAATCGTTGTATAGTACGTAAGTGACCAAGCTGGATCCTATATTTATAGTTTACCGATCGTGCTAATTTAAATCGTGGTCTAGAAATTAAATAAGGATAATTATTTAAATACACTGACGGGTACTGATAACTTTTGCGTTTTTATAATTATGTCATATGTTTGCCTTCTTAGCGCAATGAATTTAGTCATCTCTTGTCACCCGACCAACTAGGTCCGAATACATAGCCGTATACATATAGATCAGTATTTATAATAATAGTCTAGAGGCTTCATTTTAAAAGAGAAACTAATTTACACAGCCATTCTTCCACACAATGCTCAAATTGAAACAAAAAAAAACCACAGAGAACAAGACCGTTTGTATAATTAGTATGCATTGTCAAATGAATTCAAATTGAAAACGGAGTTTTAGACATGTTGCTACAGGAGGAATGCTAGAGATGTCGCCACTCGACAGACTAATATACCCCGAGCCGACAAAGGGACATATTAATCTGGCAAAATCATCGCAGCGCAAATTTGTTTCCTAACACGAATCTACATACTGGTGTTGTTCATGTGTGAAAGTTTGAAGGAATCCTGCAAAAACTGTAAGAGAAGTTGCGTCCATCAAAACCCCTTTACGGAAATACGGACGGACGTCTTAACGAGACGGGTTTTCAGTGGCTACCTTACGGAATGAAGATAGTTAAATGGGTCTAATTTTAGCCACATAAAATAAAATTATACCTTCGTTTTAACTATTTTCAACTGCATGGTTTGTCCGTATAACATAGCCACCTAAATATAGTTTTATATTGTCGTTAGCTCGGACAGACTGACAGACGGAGAAACAGCCAGGGAAGCTGAAAATAGTATACCCCCATTATAACATGCGCTGTTCAGGGGATATAATAATACCGTGCAACAAAATATACTAGCAGGATGTATTGCTTATATAATACTGAAAACGGTTATGTCATCGACATGCGGAGAAGGTGACACGTTGCTTGTGGCAGATACTTTACAGAAACACAGGTTCCTATATAATTCCTGAAAGACAGGTTTGGTCATTAAACGACCGTCCATATTTGAAGCACAGGTTACTGTATCATTGATAACAAAAAAATGTAAAAAAAAAAAATACAAAAATATTTTTTCTATGTTTAAGTCTTTTATCAATGATACAGTTACCTGTGGTTTGAAGCATATCTGATACAATACAAAGACACCTACCTGGCATCGGCTTTGTGCTGGCCATTTGGATAAGGCAGCCAATTATTACCACCACGTAAATACAATATCTCGACACTGCAACAATCATGTTGGTATGTTAGCACGGTATGGTGGATGTTACTTCAAACTTTCTACAGACAATCTTCTTTTCGGAGCTTCTCACAAGATAAACTAGAGCAGAGCTGTCGTATGTTGAACACGGAAACTGAAATGTAAAATACACTTATACCTAAATATAATGATTTAATGACTGCCTAGTTGAAGAAGATTGTGAAACAAGTTCTAACAGGTCTAAGAATCTCTCTCAAGACATCATTATCGATGGTATCCTTCACCGCGTGGTATGAACGAAACAGGCCAGATGAAACAATACAATACATTTAATTAGACATACAGGATGTCCCTAAACGTGGCATATGATAAACAATATTTAAATGTTTTAACCTTTTCTTTTTTTACAGATATCACATTATCAATATAACAAAGCAGTAAGAGAACATTCTTAGTTGAAAAACTTAAATTTTCTAAAAATATTGAATTTTCCTTAAGTGTATCAGCTAAACTGCAAAACTCATATTGACTATTATTTACATTGTTTAGACGCATTATGTAAAGAGCTACAATAATCATATGGAAAACATGGGCTATTTATCATTTCTTGTGAAATATGGGCAGCTCAATATTGTAACTTAAGTCAAAATATTTAAGTTTTCACTTAAGATGCTTTATAAATACCGACCCTGATGTTTATAGTCATGGATTTTGATTATGCATGCACAAGTTCATTATGTGTGATAAACAGTTTCACTTTGATAATGGTTTTAAAAATGTCAATTTTCTAAAATTACCGTATTCTGTCCGTGATATCATTTTAACGTTATAAATTTCTGTGCTTCTGGTGCTTCCAGTCTTGCATTCATTCTTTAAAAGTGTTCATTGCATTGCACAAATTTCTCAACTGATACCATATATATGATGTGTCTCACGAGCATGGGCATGTTCGTTGACTTTTAATAGGCTACTCACTAGCGATTCAGACAGCCAAATAGAAAGAAGTAAACCCATTATGTTACTTGTCTTTGTTAAGCAAGATCAATTCTGAACTCCGCAGCAAATCTTTTGTTTTGAATGTTGTATGGTTCATGCAAGTTGAGCCAGAGTCACACATTGCAATGCACGGTGTTGGGTGAATAACACGAAAGATGTGGTGACAAAATAATTTCTAGGAAATACCACTGTGGTGTGGAATGGCCCGCCCACCGCCCGGGTCTTATTCCATATGGCTTCTTTCTTTTGGCTTATCCGAAATCACTAAATTAATGTACATTGTACAATCAAATGAGAATATACACAACTTTTCTCCTGATAAACACCAACATGAAATTTAAGAAGACTAGTTTGTAGAAAATGTGTGTGAATGTAATCAACACTTTTATAGAATGGATGCAAGACGGGAAACATTGAGACATACAGAAATTGTGAAAACGTCGTAAATTGTGTCGAAATGACGTCACGGTCAAAATATGGTATTGTTTGTAAATTGGCATTTTTTAAAAATAACATTCAAGTTACAATTGTCAAACTGGTACCAGAAAAAAATTACAATAGCAGAACATTAATAATAGATAAATATACCCCAAAACTGTATACTTGCTTTTTGGACACCCTGTACCCAGTTTAGAATCAGGGATAATTTTCATACACTCACACAAAAAGCAGTCACATTTAGTGAAAAATAAATGAGAAATAAGGGTTTTAGGCAGGTCCCTGTTTTTGGACACCTTGTGGCCTGCATGTAATATTTCTCTTCACTGAGCGAAAGTGTCAAATTGAGAAGCTCTTCTCATTATGCTTGACAATTTAACACACAAACAATTAAACTAATATTATTAATGTATATATAAATGAGATGACATAATTATGTTACATAATTAAGATGACCCAATGACATAGATAATGAAACGCTGATGAAAAAGAACATGAACTTAATATGACAGCACATGTATAACTAATGACAGACATGGTTGTAACTTTAAAAGTACTCGATATGACAAGCACGAGCTCATATTGAACGTACATTTATTAATAATTATAGCCAATGTGGAAATGCTTATAAATATGAGCCGTTCTCCAAGAAAACCGGGCTTATTGACATAACAATAGTAAGTATTTAATAATGTTTAGAAATAGGTCTAAAATGAGAGAAAAAGTCATGTTCACCGATTTAATCGTATGTAGTTGGATATCATAGTACTATCTTAAAGGTTATAATTTTCTTGTAAATTATGATAAAATTACTTCCGTCGTTGCTATGGTGACCAATTTCCGAAAACTATCCGAATTGAGAAAAACAAGGGGTTAGTAGTTAAAAATAGCAGCTGCTTTTCTCTTTAAGCTAAAACTCACAATTTTGTCGTGTTTTATTAAAATCAGATTATTATTCTAAAATGTGTCAACCATTTGAAAAGTTTACGTCAATAATTCATCAAATACTGGGTTTATGAAATGATGGTTAACGTTACGTCGAATAACGCTCGTATGACGTTTGCGACGTCACTAAAAAACTTGGCGGGAGTGGTTAGTTTCAAAAGTCTATAACTTCGTTAATTTATGCAATAATTCGTTCAAATTTCCAGAAAGTGTTCATAACAGTCTCGTCTTTCTAACGATTGATTATCAATATTTAAGTAACTTTATCAATAAACCCGGTTTTCCTGGAGAACGGCTCATATATTTTCAAATGTCAATGTAAAATTCACATTTTTAACTTTTACATACCTATGTTCTGGGTTTTACCAAAAATACGTATTGGTATATAATTGCCAAAGGCATATAATTTGTTGACTTTTGTCACTAAAACTGTTTCTTGGGTTTAAAGAAATAAGCTATATATTACATTAATTCAACAGACTCGCTGCTTCCTCTGGATTATAATAGGAGATTATAAGCAAGTTTTGATAGCCATTGAATATAATCGAATTAATCACGTTCGACATTGCATTTCTGGTGTAATAAGAGTGTGAAAGGGGGGGGGGAGTCATCTTTGCCCTATTTGCTTTAAATGACAATATTCTCTATCAGTTACCAAAAGTTCTAAAAAGCAGTCCAATATTTCTAAGACTACACGCTGCTTTTCAAAATATTTAAAAGAGCATATACGTATATACTAAATAATCTCTATTATCTGCGGACAAGTCAACTACAAGTCTCGTCAGATTTAGCAAATTTAAACGGATTTTAAGCATTTCCAATGACAACCCGTGCCGTAAAATCTTCCCAATAAGTATCAAAATAGTCGTGCTTTTATATTACCAGTGATCTACAAGAGAATAAACCGCACATGGAATATAAGGCATGCCACACGCGACCTAAATAGTACAGAGAACATAAAAAAGTATACCATAATTATGGCACAATACCCACATTTAAACTATATAGACGAGACTATGCACTTCACCACTGAGTGACCACGTTTCTGCTGTCGAAACATCGAAATAGCCCGAGTCCAAGCTGTCTAAAGCTAAAATACTTAGTTTTTTTCTGCAAAAAGACGAATGTCCTAGATTCGGCTATAAAAAGAAGCATCAATTCGAAAGTATCTAGTGCTAACTTGTACAAATATGTACACACATAATACCTAGTTCCAACTTTAAATTAATTATAGCGTGGGAATAAAAGCCGGATAATCTAGTTTCAGATGTAAAAAGTCTAAAACACATTGCTAAATCAAAAGTCCTAAAAATTATAAGAATAATAGTAAATTTAAATAAAATTACGAACGTAGGGGCAGACAGAAACAGCATATTCAATGTCCATAGTTAAAAAGAATACCAACTATAAATTCAGTACATAGCAGGCACTGACAATGCCCAACACAAACATAAACTAGCCACTGTAAAGCAAGACATCCCTCAACGAAAGTAAGAAAGTAAGTAAGTAAAGCTCAGTCAGATGAACTTTAATATAAGGGGAGTTGGAGCCAGATGACAAGCATATGACAAAAAAGCAATACACAACACAAGGACAACCTATCTCATAAACAGAGGAGATGCAAATTACGAAACACTCTGTCAATGGGCAACGCAATTACAGAAAAGGCAAGTACGTGTAACGGACAACTATTTAAAAGGGGAAAAAACACAAATTCCCTTTTTGGGTGCCCAAAATGAGCAAATCAGGGTCGCAAATGTCGACCTAAATTGTAAAAAAAATCAAAAGAGGTCAACAAATGTTAACCTCAAAAGTAAATAAAATAAATACAGGTTGAAATTTTCATACTTTATTTGGCAAATATCATACAGAAATGTTTGGACGTCCAAACAATTTGATCAAATATACTATCAATGAAGAATCTTTATTTTGAAAAGCAAAATGTCCAAACATTTTGCTTTACTGGCAAAAGTAACCGGTATACACTAATGGAACATAATTGTTTGGACGTCCAAACATTTTGTTTTTCAGAGTGTACTGTTTTTGCGAAACAATGTATTTGATAGGAGACAATAATTGACCGAAATGTTTGGACGTCCAAACAATTTTGTTTCCAGAGTTTACACATAGTGAGCATAATTTTTGTCAAATGTTGTTCAAATACCTAAAAATGTGTATATTCTGGAAAGAAAAATGTTTGGACGTCCAAACATTTTGGCAAAATATAAGTAAAAAAATGAAAAATATACATTTTGATAAAACTTAATATAGAATCTAAGATACACAAAATGTGTACACTGGGAGACAAATTGTTTGGACGTCCAAACATTTTTTTTCAAATTTAGATAGACTATGCACATTTTAGAACAGAAATGTTTGGACGTCCAAACAATTTTGTTTCCAGAGTAAACATATTGCGAGCATATTTTTTTCAGATGTTTGGACGTCCAAACATTTTGTTCAAATAAACTCAAAATGTGTCTATTCTGGAAAGAAAAATGTTTGGACGTCCAAACATTTTGGCAAAAAATAGTAAAATATGAAAATATACACATTTTGAAACAGAAATGTTTGGACGTCCAAACATTTTGATAAAACTTAATATAGAATTTAAAGATACTCCGTACGTTTACACTGGGAGACAAATTGTTTGGACGTCCAAACATTTTTTTCAAATCCAGTCAGACTATGCACATTTTGAACAGAAATGTTTGGACGTCCAAACAATTTGGTTTTCAGATTATGAACACTGTTTTATTACATTGACCATAATGTTTGGACGTCCAAACAAATTTATAAAAATATATTACGTATATACAATAATGAAAAATTATAACAAATATACTCAAAATGTGTACAAACGGACTCTGGAAACAGAATTGTTTGGACGTCCAAACATT
The DNA here is from genome assembly GCA_963678985.1 of Spisula subtruncata. Classification (NCBI taxonomy): domain Eukaryota; kingdom Metazoa; phylum Mollusca; class Bivalvia; order Venerida; family Mactridae; genus Spisula; species Spisula subtruncata. The sequence continues at coordinate 4,057,272 of OY787674.1, forward strand.
TTGGCAAAAATTAATAATAAATGAAAATATACACATTTTGAAACAGAAATGTTTGGACGTCCAAACATTTTGATATAGAATCAAAGATACTCAATACGTTTACACTGGGAGACAAATTGTTTGGACGTCCAAACATTTTTTTCAAATACAGTCAGACTATGCACATTTTGAACAGAAATGTTTGGACGTCCAAACAATTTGGTTTTCAGATTATGCACACTTTTTTATTACATTGACCAAAATGTTTGGACGTCCAAACAATTTTATAAAAATATATTACGTATATACAATAATGAAAAATTATAACAAATATACTCAAAATGTGTACAAACGGACTCTGGAAACAGAATTGTTTGGACGTCCAAACATTTTGGCCAAATATAGTAAAAAATGAAAAATTAATATACACTTCTTGAAACAGAAAACATTTTGATTAAAGTTAACATAGAATCAAAGATACTCAAACATTTTGGCCAATTATAGTCAAACTAAACACATTTTTGAAACAGAAATGTTTGAACATCCAAACATTTTCATACACTTTGAACAGGCAAATGCCAGGACTAAATAGAAGAGTTCAATATTAATATTATTAATTGTGACAACACATTGGGAGTATAACAACTAACACTGCTTTTAGATCTAAGAGCTAGAGGATATAGATTATGTGGAAAATGTAATAAACATTTATAACCTGAAATTAAAACAATGACCATAATCAGCTGCAAAAATGATAATGGTGAACAAGTGTTGCATGTTTCAAATCAATAGCCCAAATAGTGTATGAGAAAAGTGGACCTAAACACAAAACTTAACCAAGAAATTTTTTAAGTCCAAAAAGGGACAATAACTCTTGCAAAATACAGATCAGAGTTATGATTCTTGCTTGACATGGTCAGGTGTCGATGGTGAACCAGTACAATAGTCCACATAGTGTATGAGAAAAGTGGACATAAACACAAAACTTAACAAAGGATTTTACTAAGTCCCAAAGGGGCAATAACTCACATAAAATGCAGATCAGAGTCATGGGTCTTGCTCGACATGGTCAGGTATTGATGGTGAACAAGTGTTGAAAGTTTCAAAGCAATAGCCCACATAGTGTATGAGAAAACTGGACCAAAACACAAAACTTAATCGAGGAATTTTCAAAGTCCAATAAGGGGCAATAACTCATGCAAAATGCAGATCAGAGTTATTATTTTTGCTTGACATGGTCAGGTATTGATGGTGAAAATGTGTTGAAAGTTTCAAAGCAATAGTCCACATAGTGTATGAGAACATTTGACGTTAACACAAAACCTAACCAAGGCAATAATTCTTACAAAATGCATATCTGAGTTATGGGTCTTGCTTTACAGGCTCAGGTATTGATGGAGAACAAGTGTTGCAAGTAACAAGTGTTGCAAGTTTCAAAGCAATAGCTTTGATAGTTTATGAAAAGGTTTACCTAAACACAAAACTTAACCATGCAACGCCAACGCCGACACCAACGATGATCAAATAATGACAATATTAAACTCATATTTTTTTCAAAAATCAGATGAGCTAAAAAACTATATATTAATTCATTATAGGAAATATAATTTAAAATGGTAACAAGAGTATGGCATTTGTGTACGCTTGACTTTTTCGTACTTAATACTAGTACCCTTGCTCATCCGCAATTGTCATTTTTGTGTAAAAAATCTAAGACAGAAAAGGGGAATAACTCTTACTAGCAGTTATGAGCAACACTAGCAAAATGTCACCATCCCAAGGGCAATAACTCTGCTTTAATGGTTTAATGAAGTTTGAAAACTGTAGCACATATGCTTTTCAAGTTACAATGGACAACATTTTGGCACATACTGACTAAGAGAGATCTTAAAATGTACTAGGGTGATAAAAAAGTAATGAAACGAATGCTCGGACTTTTAAAGTTAAGTATGAAAGTATCATATCAGTTTTGCTGCATTTAATCCCATGTTTATTTATACAATGTTCAACAATAAGTAGTTCCTTACTAATGTAAGGTCAAATTGGGAAGATGTTGCTCTATGTCCCCTCCCCGCACATCAAAAAGTCCCCCTTTTCGCGGTGTGTTATGGAAAAGCATTCAACTTATTATATTTTATTAAATATCCCTGGAATATTTCATCAAATTAACAGGAAATGGGGATTAAAACCGCATTGATGTAGGTTTGTTCGTTTGTGACTTGAAAACTAACAGTAGCGACTTGAAAACTACACAATTACCCATATTTCAGCATCTCAAAATCATTAATTTTTTCCACAAACTAGGATTAAGTTCAAAACATTTAAAATGAGAAAACAAGCCGCAGAAGAGAATTCTTCAGACGGAGGATCCATTTTTATTTGAGATAAAAACTTATTTTATTTATATCACAAAGAATTGTCATTTAGAGCGTTTGCCTCATTACTTTTTGATCACCTCACTTTCAACTATGTGTCTACATGTGGGCATCCAAACAATTTGATCATTATTAAGCAGTTAGGATGTCCAAGTATTTAGATGAAAGATGAACAACCGGCAGTGACAAAGAGTTCACCATGCTAACACTTATATAAAGAAATTAACTAACCAGAACACAGAAGCTTACCATGCAAACTTCAAACATTGAAATGTTTCAATAATGAACCTCAAAGACACTGAATATATTCACTAAATAATGACTTCAATGTTCAAGGTCATAGGATAGGATTCTAAAATTCCTGGTTCAGAACTTCACATGCTGAACATCTACATATTGACATGAAGCACTGTCCACACTTTCACTCAAGTTTAGACACATCAAAATAACTTTAGATAATGCTGGTAGTTTCAATTGTATTCTTTTCACTGGAATCAACAGTGATATAACATTATCAAATATACTTAACAACTTTTCTAAGTCCTCATTTTCATTGAGTTATAACTTTTTTGTTATAAATAGTAACGTGCTAAATTTTTTCAAGTATAGTTTATATAAGACTGTCAAAATAATCCGCGTCAGAAACTTGGCATACGACACGTGGTTTGTTGGGTCCGAGATGCACGTGCGTTTCGTGACTTTCTGCCTCCACGCAGTTTCATATGCACGGAATTTGTTCCAAACACTTCGAATTATGCACAAAGGCTCACCGCGTTTGAAAAACATTCAAAACTCAATTATTACATCACAGTTATGCGTCAGATGATGTCAGAACAAAGATGACGTGTCTTCATTTTGGTGCATAGTGGTATATTCTGCCGACGTATAAGAATACTTACCCCAAAAGATCACTGATTGGTTGACTTTTAATATAAACGCGTGTATCAGTATATAATGAAAAGTAAACTTATTGTTTGTCAGATTTATTATGCTGGCTGCGAGAGCCTTTAGTATTGAAGTGACGTTATGAAGTAAAATCACGCTTGTAAGGGACGTGACTTTAATTTTGCGTACAGACGGTTGAAATGTTCAAATCGATACATCCAACAATGCTTATGATTCGTGTCCATGACTTCAAATGGAAACATCGGACTACATGGCGGTCATCAAAGATGTCAAAATATGCATTTGTGACTTTTACCTCCCCTGGTTGAATTGTTAAAATTGATTAAATTTAATAAATGCATATCCAGCTCAACTTTTTGTCGTACAATTGTGAAAACTGATAGTTGACGCATAGAACAGTCAAATTTCATAGAGATATAAACATGGTTGACAAAGTTATATACCAAAATATAGGTGAGGACTTAGAAAAGTCGCTAAGTATAGTATCCGGCAAATGAATAGCTGATCGTACAAAAGGCTGTTCTCTTCCAAATGAACTGAAAAAAAGGAAACAGACTATATTAATATACAGTAATAGCTTCTTTTTATGTACATTTAACAGTAATCATTTTACCCTACTAATTGATGGATTATAAGGGACTGTTGATAATATACAGATCATCAATTAATGTTACCAAATTGACTGAGCTACATAATAAATAAATTAAATGCAATAAATTTTAGTTTTTCTATATTTTTTGGAAAATAACACAAACAGGCAGGATGGCAAGAGTACTGGTAACGAACAAGCGGGCCATGATGGTCCTATATCGCTCACCTGATTATAAATGAATCCAACAAATTTTAACACAGGGGCACAATTTGAGCAATCTTGGTAGAAAACCACTAGATAATGCTACATACCAATTATCAAAGTTTTAGGCATTGTAGTTTTCGACAAGAAGATGTTTATATGTTTTCCCTATAAGTCTATGTAAAAACCTGACCCCCGGGGCAGGGCCAATTTTGACCCATGGCCATAATTTGAACAATCTTTGTAGAGGACCACTAGATGATGCCAACATACCAAATATCACAGCTCTAGACATTGTAGTTTTAGAAAGAAGATTTTAAGATGTTTTCCCTATACAAGTCAATGTTAAACTGGTGACCCCGGGCCGACCAATTTTGACCACAGGGGCATAATTTGAACAATCGTGGTAGGGGACCATGCAGTTTCCTCAAAAATTCAATTCATGGTAAGTTTTTCTTCCATTTTTGCATAAATTATTAATCATAAGACCCGTCCCAAAGGATCGAAAAAACTGGTATTGTTATAAGATCACCTACCTTATTCAAAACAATTGTAGATATGTTGAGTACATGACAAACTCACACAAGGCGATAAGTGCTAGTTAACATTATCATACTTCCTGAAAAAAAACATGGTTACAATTATATACATGTAGATAAAGCATGAAAACTCACAACAATTCAAAGCAAGTACATGTTAAGGTGTGAGAGGGTAGTAAACACTGCTATTAGTTATGTAACAGATGAGAAAAATATGCAGCTGGATTGGGGCTCGATCGGACCTTGAACCATTAGCTTACAGGGTGAACATAAAGATAGCTGCTTATACATGATTCAGCTTTGTCAGCAATCGAATCTTACACACACTACCACATAAACACCTCAAAACACGAACCAGCAATTCCTGCAGTTAACAGTTCTTACCTTTTAGAGACATTATAATAAGGGAGTAAAGTCTTTGAAGGCCACATTAGGAACAACCATATACTTTTGTCATATTTTCATGACTTTTTGCGTTTTACTTTTTTATATTTGAATCCTCTCTCGTTTAATCTGTGTGCTATTTACTAATGCCTTTAGTCCGGCAGCAGGGAAGATGAACCTTGCAAAACATGGCATAGAAAATTTTATTGATGAATCTTGTAGAGGACACCTTGGAGGTCAAGAAACTGATTGGTACGTGTACGTGTCTGGTATCTTTCGAGAGAATTTGTAATTTACGTTACTAGGAATATGTTAGCAAAATGATATACATTTATATATAATAATCAACCAAAATCAAACGCAATCTGGTATAAAAAACATTATTTTATTAAATAAATAACAGTCTTTAATTACCCCTTTTATAAAAATTTGGTATAAATATGATACTTTCGAATTAAAGTTTAAGTAATCTACATGACCTTTATATGTTGCCAAATTAAAAACATATAACATGTAACCAAGTGAATAAACACCTACAATATGCATCATTTCTTTCATAAAATTGCACATTATAAACTTGCTAATCGTTTTACTTTGGAAAAGATGCATACTTTTGTCAAAAATTGCTTCTTCTGTATGTTGATGAATAGGTACACACATTCTCAAAATGTTTGCCAATTCCCTGTCATAGCTACATTACACCCTCCAATCACTATATTTGTGTATGAAAGTACCATTAATTGGTTGCTATCATGCAGACTATAATTTTGACTACATTGTACACACATTAGATATAATGTATGTTTTAAAAAATAGGCTATCATACTCAACATATGCTGGCAGAAGCACAAAACACCTTATTTAGATCTTGCCTACAAACATTAAATTGATTTAAACTCTAAATGCTGCTGTTAATTTGCATACATATACGTCAAGGAATGCACTAAATGCTGGACGAGAGTGGCACAGACTGAACGAGTTAATGCGTTTTGAAATGAGTCTTATAATAGACAAGAGGTAATTTACGTGACAATGTTTTGCGGATGTGATAACTGTGCAAAAACTTGCGATAATGCTTCAATTTAAACCAGGATGTCCACAACTTTAAGTATCAATTAGCGCATACATTGTACACTAAAACACGTCCAAATCATTTATAATGCAGTCTATTCCATGTCTAAACCGGGCAATTCATGTTGTATTCTAACGTGACGCCCAAAAATGGCATACTTTTTTATCTATTGAGGACTGTTCATTTATCCTTGTTCTGACGTCATTTGAATTAACTGTATGAAAATTTACACAGTAATTTGAAATTGACAATAGCTAAGAAAATGCACTCACAGGCTACAAAACCTATTACGTGGCTGTACATTTGCGCGACATTTTAAAAAAAGACGTAATGCCAGGGATAAATGTGATATAAAGTAAAGGAATGAAATTGATATTGCTCAACAGAAATTGTCAATCATTGACGTATCGGCCATAATATTATGTCTACCGTTTGGTCAGCATTATCTTAGATCTAATTCGTCACGTAAAATACAATAATGGTGTCCCGTAAAATTAAAGTTCAATATTTGGATTTCTTACGAACTTTTATGTAACAAAAACTTCAGCAAAACAAGCACCAGAATATATATTTTTGATACATGAAACAATAAAATAAACTGATAGGCTATGGCTAATGCCCTTGTATGTTCAAGTGTTGAATGCTTTAATAACTATTTGGGAACAAAATGTAATTTCTGTATTGGATAGGAAAATAATAATTATTACAGCACTAGATACATGGAGTCAAGAGTGTGCAATTATATTGTGATAGCTGTACTTATTACTTAATTGTATTGTTTTGAAATATATACAGGTGTTTTCTAGTCTCTACACACTGCCTGTAGTCACTAATTAGCATAATTGGACCAACTGAATAAGAATAATTTATTGCGTTGAAAATAATGTCACTCATGTAGCCACGCTACTTTTTCATATGATGGTTTATTATCTCCCTTAGATCACCCGTTTTCACTTAAATTGTCTTATCATCATGTTTCAATATTTAGAAAGATAATATCAAGATGTATAATTGGACATTTAAACAAATAACCATTTATATAAACATGCTTCCTTACCATAAACAATTGAAAGTATTCTGTATGTATTACATTTATCTCATTTAGATCAGATTACCTCCCTTTTGACATATTTCTATGAATACTGATGACAAGATTAAACTTATCAAAGACTACTAATGAGTGATTAGATGAAATTATGATTTAAATATATGATGTTTTAATATTGAAGCTATTTGAGACCAATAATGGTTAAATATATATTGTAAACAACTATTGGCGGCCATCTTGGACGCCATCTTTTTTCTAGGGAGTTCCCCAAAGATATCAAACATGTATCAATCGGTTTCAGGACCTCCAAGGTATACTCTATAAGAACCAGCAAAAACATTTTCTATGCCAGATTTTGCAAGGTTTGGTTGATATTTCAAGTTCTGCTGCCGGACTTATTCGTTACTAAGGTGGATACAGTATTTGTGCAAATTTTAAGATAGATGGTCCGAGAAAGTGAAACAGTATCGCTAGTTTGCGATACAAAAAATAATGTTTTTGTAACATTTCTGAAAATCTATTCATCAGATTTTGGTAAAAAATTACACACAACTACAATAACTTCCTACCTACTCCGATTCCGAATTCCATAATTTAAGTCACCTATTACAATACATTTATTCTTTATTATGTATTGAAATTACATGTGTACATGGACAGTTTAACTGAATTCTGATGTTGCTGAAAATTCAGTGTGTATTAGGTAGATATATTTCATTTATTTGTGCAAAATTTGATACATGTAGGATTAGTAATTACAGAGAAATGTTTAAACAAGAGGGCCAGGATGGCCCAATATCGCTCACCTGATTATACATGAACCCCTGCACATTTTCACCCAAGGGAATAATTTGAACATCTTGGTAGAAAACCACAAGATGATGATACATACCAATTATCAAAACTCTAGGCAGTGTAGATTTAGATAAGAAGATTTTTAAATGTTTTCCCTATATATATAAGTCTATGTAAAATAGTGACCCCAGGGGCGGGGCCAATTTTGACCCCAGGGGCATTATTTGAACAATCTTGGTAGGGGACCACTAGATTAAGTCTTTGTAAAATGGTGACCCGGGGAGGGCAATGTTGACCCCAGTGGCATAATTTAAACAATCTTGGCAGGGGACCACTAGATGATGCTCCATACCAAATATCAAAGCTCTAGGTATTGTAGTTTTTGACAAGAAGATTTTTATATGTTTTCCCTATATAAGTCTAAGTAAAACAGTGACCCCCGGGGCTGGGCCAATTTTTGCCCCAGGGGCATAATTTGAACAATCTTTATAGGGGACCAATAGATGATGCTACATACCAAATATCAAAGCTCTAGGCATTGTAGTTTCAGACAAGAAGGTTTTTATATGTTTTCCGAATATAAGTCTATGTAAAATGGTGACCCCCTGGGCGGGGCCAATTTTGACTCGAGTGGAATAATTTGAACAAGCTTTGTAGAGGACCTCTAGCTGATTCTACATACCAAATATGAAAGCTCTAGGCCTTCTACACAGAAGAAGAATTTTGAAGTTTACTTTTTGAAAATCTATTTTTAACCAGTGTGACCTAGTTATGCGACGGACCGAAAATCGTTTAACAACTTTGGTAGAGGTCCACCTGAGGAAGATTCCTGTAAAGTTTTATCAAATTTGGCTAAGCAGTTGGGGGAGAAGTCGTTTAAAGAAATTGTTGACAGACAACGGACGACGGACATCTCGGTATGACAAAACCTCACCATGACCACTTTGTGGTCAGGTGAGCTAAAAACACAAGTTTTTCTTTCGCAAACTAGCTATAGCTCTTTCTTTAAATTGATGAAATAACCACTTTTTACCTGCACAATATGATAGGATTGTTGGCTGATTCAATGGTTTCTATAATATCTTCTCTGAAGCATCATTGGTTCAGTTTATTGCTAAGCATCTGAAGTATACCATTGGGTAGTATGATCAAATGTGGTCCGATCTCAGAAAACCTGCAATAAAATAGAATATCAATATTTGTCTTTGACCTACTGACGTCAAAATCAAGAGGGGTTATCTACTGTGGCTGTCCAACCTCCATCCTAGGGCAAAGTGTTCTTGAGTTATTGAACAGAAGCAATTTGGTTGGTCAGACTTCCAAACAGTTGCCGAACATCGCATTGGATAAACTGACAGACCCTTAGGAAATCTGTAGGACAGATTTTCCCCTGGTAAAACAACAAAGAGCAAATTTAATATTTCCAATTTCCCTTCAATGCATCTTACACACAGTGAAACATGGATTTCCATGTTTCCATTAGCACTTTCATCTTGAAATCAGTTTTTTAAACTTGTAGTTCTGTGGCTATTTTTCTTTCTGTAACAGGGGCCGTTTAGTGGCCCCTTACCTCTGGAAAATTCTTTTAAATCATGCAGTTTTCCCCTAAAATTAAATTTACATCAAATTTTTCCTTCCCTTTTGCAAAATTATCTGTTATTTTTACCTAAATTAAAGAAAAGACCCCTTCCCCTTTTGTTAAAACAAGAGGGCCCAAAGTCGCTCACCTGTTGCACATTGGTATCAATAAAACTTACATTCTGACCATATTTCATTAAGATTGTATCAAAACGGCGACCTCTGGAATGTACTCTGTACACAAGGTTTTTCTAAGATTTTATGGAGAACAACATTCTGACCAAGTATCATGAATATTGGATCAAACTGTAACCTCTGGAGTGTACACAAGGTTTTTCTAAGATTTGGCCTATTGACCTAGTTTTTGACCCCTCATGACCCAGTTTCAACTTAGCCTTGATTTCATGGAGAACAAAATCCTGACCAAGTTTCATGAAGATTGGATGAAAACGATAACCTCTGGGAGTGTACACAAGGTTTATCTAAGATTTGACCTAGTGACCAAGTTTTTGATCCCCCATGACCCAGTTTTCAACTTGGCCTAAATTTCATGGAGAACAACATCCTCACCAAGTTTCATGAAGATTTGATCAAATTGGTGACATCTAGAGTGAACACTATGTTTTTCTAAGATTTGACCTAGTGGCCTAGTTTTTGAGCCCACATGACCTAGTTTCGAACTAGGCCTAGATTTTATGGAGAACAACATTCTGAACAAGTTTTATAAAGATTGAATAAAAACTGTTGCCTCTAGAGTGAACACAAGCCATTGATGACGGACAGACGACGGACGAAGAGTGATCACAAATACTCCGCTAAAGAAGGTCTGATTAACGGATAATTCAATTAATTTTATCCACATTTTCCCTCGAAAAATTATCGAGACTCTTCAGAACAGGAGTAGAAGAATGCAAGTTAGAATAAGAAAAATCTTTCCTGCTTTAGGATTGGCTTCCAAACTATCGACCAATCAAAATATGTCTTACAAAAGACACGCCAGGGCCTTTTTTCCTTCTAAAACAGAGGCCGATCTTCGGTGACTTCCCAATCGCAAAAAGCTTCTTTTTTTCCCAATTTGGTAAAAGAATTTCCCAAAAAACCAATGCTAAATTCCCAATGTATTGAAATTTCGTACGGAACGGTTCGTACGGAACGTAATGGCGTTTATCCATTGTTCAGTTAAAATGAAGAAAAAATATGTATCATTCGATTGGCATTACTAATCAATTAAACGAACGGCCGTCAATTTATTTTTTTAATTAATTACGAGTGCGACATCGCGGAAGCAATATTGCATTTGTTATCTACGAGTGTGGAAAGCGAGTCGACGACACGGCCGCCATTTTGTTATGCAGAATGGCTAAAGTCCGATACGGGACCGTAAGGTTCGTATCCGGGCCGAAAATATGTTCGAAATTGAAATATCAAGGACAAAAATCGTAATATTAATTGACAGCTCATAGCCTCATACAATGGAAAGGTATATTATGTTTGAAAAAGAACTTGAACTCGCGCTTGAATTTCCCAAACTGACAGGCTATGGCCTCTTCCCAATTTTTGGAAAAAAGGCCCTGCACGCGGCAACTACCAAGACAAAAACATACCCTGATGATAACAAATCATCTGGCAGGTGGTCTGACAGAAAAGTGAATTGCACCAGACTGAGGCCTAAGCTATCAGGAAGTCTATCAGCAGGCAGGCAAGTCGGCTCTCGGAAAGGCCCCAAGCTCTATAATTCACAGACGTAGCTGAACATTGAGCAGCAACATGACATATTGAATTTGTGACCCAAGCATAAGCCTGGCAATATAGGTTACTGCTATGCCCAAAAGATCGAAGGTTAAGATAAAGTGTTATATTTTCAAGATTTATATAGTCAACATGGTCAATACTATGACTATGACTTGTAGGTCAATCATAAATGAATGTTTATAGCACATATAATAATGTCTATTATACAGGGATGGGGTACTTGTACTTGTACTCGAGTATTATGAGTACAAGTACTGATTTTCCAGTACTCGCTTGTACTCAGTACTCAGCTGAAAAAATCAGTACTTGTACTCGTACTTACTCGAGTACCATACCTAAAATACTCAGTACTCATGAGTATTCATGTCAGTACTCATGATTTTTTTCAATGAAGGTATATCTAACAACATTCATTATGATCATTTTGTGTTCTATATTATCAAGTGAGATAAAGTGTCAATATTGCTGTTGAATAAACAGTTTTTCACACCTATTAGGTGACCTTTTGTTATTACATTCTCAATTATAGGGGGTACAATATAGAAAGGGTATAATTGATCAAGTTAAATAGCATAAGGGTGTTTACATATATTGTTTTCTCTTAAACCATTTAATATAGCAATTAATTGTAAATCTTCGTACTATTTTTGACTCATCAATTATTGGTACAATATTTGGAATAGAACATTTATAAACAAAGGAGATTATTGTTCAAAATTGATTCTCCTGCTGAAATATCTGGGTGCATTGATATTTATATAAACATATCATGCCATATTTTGAATAAAACTTTGAAATGTAAGCTTTCCATCGGTATATAAAAATATCGGAAGACATCAAGCGCTTTCTGATAGCATTTCGTTGAAAGTGTATCAGATATTATGAATCACCCTGTATATATACAGATATTGCTAAATGCAGATTATTGGCTATGTTAGAATCAAAATAATATTTACTTGTCTTTCACCTGTCCATAAAAAAATATATAATAATAAAGCACAGTCACTAGATGCGTTCATTAAATTACAGCCAACCAAAATCAAAAGCCTGCTTTATTACATAGATATAGAGGATCATAACAAGTTGTCAATTGATATTAATATATATTAAACAAGTTTTGAAAATTTTATAAAGCGAGCTTAATAATATTTGCCGAACAAGTTTAATACAAATTCATCAATTGACAACAGTGATAGATTCTTTATATCATATGAGACTAAAATGCAAAATACGCATCAAACTGTTTAATACAGGTACCTTTTTAGTAAATCTTAAGTATCTTTACAAGCATTTTGATTTGCTAAGTGGTGCTGTTGGAGAAGTAAGACGAAAGTGCTTTGTCAAATTTGAGAATATGATGTACCCGTTTCAAATGACATAATTATGAGCAAGTAACCTCGGACATAGCTTTATTTATTTCTGTCACTACTGGTATGTGGACTGTGTACTGTAATAATATTACAATTCATATTGTATTCTAAATTATACGGTTACAATGTGGTGTGTATGCATGTTACCTTCAAGCTTACAATAAATGTTTACATTCCTGTACTCAAAAGTACTCATCCTGTACTCATGAGTACTGTCTGTAGTACTCGAGTACTACTTGAGTATTGGACTAAAAATAGTACTCAGTACTCACTTGAGTAAGTACTAAATTTCAAATACTCGAGTATTACTCGAGTACTGAGCTTCAGTACTCGACCCATCCCTGCTATTATATAGTATGAAGCACTTGCATCTACTACACATCATTTTAGCCTTTTCTTAAGATTGAAAGGTCACTAGATGTCGTACCAGATACTAGTCTAGGAAATATCTTGAAAAAAGCTTAGTAGTCTGAAGACTGAAAATGCATGAAACAAACAACAAGTTACCTGTAGTTCAATATGCACAATAGCATTATCACCAGCATCCATCTCTTCTATTACTAACATTTTAATGTACCTCAGCTACCTACAAGTTCTGGTGTCGGTAGACCTGAAAGATTATTTGAAACATCAATTATCACTGAACAGTCTCCTAAACAAGACACAATCCTACCTATAAATTCCTGGATCTTGGAACTGGACCTAAGTCTATTCTACCGGGACCAAGAGTTGATAATGTCTGGTGCACAGTAAATGGGCAAATTGTGTTAAACTAAGCATCAAGGGTAAAGATTTATGTAATAAATATTTTGCAGTAATCGAGGTACATGATTCTCAATCTCAAGGTACATGATTCTATTTTATGATTTGCATAGTTTAAAAAAGTCTTTCCCTCAGTTTTTGTAAAATTTAGCATATATTATATGGCTAGTCAGGTAAAGGAACGGACATTAAATCTATAGGAGATATTTTTTAAAGAGACTTGTTTGTTTCATAATTGAACCTTCTTAATTATGCTCTGTGTACTAAGTGGTTTTTAAAAAATATCACAAACATCAATCAAATAGGCTATTTGTTTACATTTACCATCATGTAAATCCAGTTTCAGTTTCCCCATTTTCTTAAGAATTTTGAAAAGACTGTTGTCTTTCACAAATTATAGGACCGATGGACACCCCTATGAGAAATAATAGAATACCAGGACTGGTATCAAAGTTATACACATCAAATCAATAATTTTATCATGGAAACAAACTTTCATCATTTTATATAAATATGATTCTGAAAATTGGGGACCTGTAGAGGTTTCATTTATAGGGGATGGACATAAAAAAAAATTACACATTCACATATTGTCTTGTTCTCTTCATTTTTAAACACATAATTATAACTCAAGGGTGTGTAATTAAATTTAATACATTATTTTAGATACATCAAATACATTTATTCGAATAAAGGATATGTCAATCAAACATAATTATTATGATTTTAAACCACAGAATTAGATATATTAATGAGTTTTGACTAAGACTAGTGATAATTATTACAGTAAGCAATTTCATGTGGCATTACTATTAAATCCCTAAATTTTCCCTTCTATATTTCTGGACCTTAATAGGGGGAACAGCAGGAGATCATTATCAGTGTTTATCTAGGGTCATAAAACACAATGTAATTAACAGGAGGTAGCATTTATCTACAAAATATCAGTAATTTGATGTGCTACTGTATACTACACACTATAAAAATTTGTGTCATATGTTTTGGTTTTTATTAAAATATTAAGATAAATGTATTAATTTATTGTTTTATTCCCAAATGTTAATAGATTTAGTAAAAATTGTATTTAGTGAAATATTGTTAAAATATATATATGCAACAGTATAACATCATCATGTACACACTAGAACTAGAAATGCATAAAAATAAAACATTCAAGTGGCTGTATTTTATTGATTATAAAGTTTCCTCTTTTCATTAAAATAAAAAGTATACAATTTTTACATGTTGCTGACTTAGAATGAGAAGGTCATAACTACAAAATCAATATTTTGAGACAACAAGAAAAAATGTGACAATCAGTCTTAACATATTATCATAATTATGGTAAAACACGCTTTTTCAACTTTAGTTTGGTCAACATGGCAAGCTCCGATTTTCATGAAAATAGACTCATAAGAAGCGCCTTATGATGTAGATTTCAAATGTGCATGGGCGGTTCCAGGATTTCCTGTTGGGGGGGGGGGCGTTAGAAAATAGCTGGGGTCCATGGGGCCACATGGCCCCTGGTGGGTTTGGGTAAAGCCCTGGTAGGGGGTCCCGGGGGCAAGGCCCCCAGAAGCTCCTGAAAAATATCAGTTAAAATGTCATTTGAAAGTCATTACTTAAGTACTAGTTTAATAGTACACTTATTCTCGATTATCAATGTTATTAAATTAGTATGGGGAGGGGGGGGCAAACAATTGAGATGGGAGATGGGTGGGGACATTTAATGTTATTAGCGTTACTATGGTGAATGTTTATGTATAAAATTAAAACTACATAAATACACTGCCCTCCAAAAGTTCAATCACACTCTTCAAATTATATGATTTACTTTCATTGATTAACACCCATATAACGCATCATAATTTAATAAATAATTAAATATTCATGTATGATAAATACCCATGGACGGATCCAGGATTTCTCTTTGGGGGGGGGGGGTAAGAAAACAGCTGGGGGTCCAGGCCTCCAGGGGGCGCAAGGTCCCTGACGGGTCAAGGGAGGTCCCCTGGTAGGGGGCACTTTGCCCCAAGATGCTCCTGAAACGTAGCAATTTATACATCATTTGGAAGCCATTTTGGAAGTGGTGACACTTAATATGATAAATGCTGTGACTATTGCGCGAAACTATTAAATTATGCTGAATATCAAATTTTCAAAGCAAGGAATAAATCTGACCAGTGCATTCTGGGTGGTCGGAGATACAAAACCAGGCTAATTTAAGTCTTTACAATAATAAATTGTAAATCATCTTACTTTTGTTTGCACAACTGCACAAATTCTGAAATCTAATCTAAAGTAAAGAGGAAGGGGTTTAACCAGCTGTTTAACATGTAAATGAATGATTCAATCTGAAAAGCAATATTGAAATTTCATCTGGCAATTTCTTACATGCAAAACACGTTCGCTCGCATGAAAATTTCACATTCTATTCTTTTGCACCTAGATTTAAAGGTAAAATTCAAATAATGAGACTACTTCAGACAGAAAAAAAACCTTAAATTTGGCGATTTTAGGGGGGGGGGGCGTATTTCGTCCCCCCCCCCCCCTCGCCTTTGGATCCCCCTATGAATACTCGTTCAAAATTTGGGGTAAACCTGGACCACATAATATATACTGGTACGTAAATCACAGTGTGTGTAGTAAAAAGTTTTAGGCACAGATAGATCTGTAATTAGTTAAATTAAAAAAAAATTCATCATTCTGACTGTAACATTACGCCCGAGGGTACAGCATTTGGCATATTAACTAACACCAAGTTATGAATACACACTGGTCAAAATATCTGTACAAATGTTCACAAACCTTCAGATATTATGTCAAGATCCATCAATATTACCTGACTAAGTCATGTACATGTAATATACTGTCTGGGTGGTTAATGATACAGGAAATATATACTTAATTAATAATGTCTGGGATGTTAATGATATAGAAGGCTTTCTGGTCAAGAGATTAGTTAGTAACCAGTAACTGGACACGAAAGGGTGTAGTTGGCATATGAGAGCCACAATGATGTGGACTAACTGAGCGAGGACTAAGGTCCGTATAAGACCTAAGCTCAAGTGTACATGTCCATAAGCTAAATGGATGTCCAGTTCAAAGTACCGTATTGAATATAATTTATGGAATATGTTGAAGTACTATGCTAAGAACTATTAAACTACTATACGATCAGCGACGGTGTTCTGTTGTTTTAATGACTACGTAACATGCATGACATTCTATGACACAATTACATGTCTGTGATTTTAATTAGAATTAATCTACAAGTTCCAGAAAGTCAAATTCCTCCAGTTAATAGGTATATTATAGTATACATATATAGATTCTAATTAGAAATCTAGTTGAACAAATTCTTCTCCGTTGGAGAATACCATATGAAGGCAGCCAGCATGTCTAGTTCAAAGATAATTAATTCTACAAAATATTTTATAATCTAACGTTACTCAGTGAAAAGAAAAAAAAACTTACCAACAAAAGTCCTCATTGTAAGCATTCTCATTCAAACGGCGTACTGTATTTTCCGTCCAGGAACTAGTTGTGTAATCTCCGATGTATATAATACATAATGATGACCATCTAACTAATTATCTACCGAGTGAAATTTCGCCACCCTGTGGCGTAAGGTTACTGGTATATGTACAGCCACCGTGTGTAATCAGTTAACCAATTAAAATCTTGGACTCTTCCATTTTACTACACGGGCAATCAGGATATTATGTCAATGTGCTATAAGTAGAAAATCTAATACATAATCGATTTTAATTTACGTATACATATATATAACAATAAAATAAACATTTCACGCATATTATTATTATTATTTTGGGTAAAAAATGGATTAAACAACTATTATTAAAAAATTTAAACTTTGTTTTGTATATACAGTACGCTGTAATACTGTGGAGTGTGGACTCGTCCAGCATATATCGGTAGATTGAAATCTTAATCTGGATCTAGCGATAATTTAGCGATAAATGCGTGGCCTTTTTGTGAAATAGGTACTGGTAACATGGTTACAAATTTTATACTTAGTTCGCTAAATATGGAGAGGAGAAAATTTAATGCACTTGATTCGAAAAGGTGCTGGATGAGATTGAGAAGTCAAAATCGAGGCTGAGCAGGGGTAAGTTTTTTTCTGTTTTTAGTAGGCCCTATCTACAATCTATGCCTGCAATTTAATGTAGGTGGACCTTCTAGACTGAATAATCTATGAAGTTCAGAATGTCTAATTTCTTTTGGGAGAGGGACGTGTTTTTACTTTCCAGCTTCCTGCGCATTGACGGGGAATAGACGTCACAAGTTTTTTTTTACAATTTCTGATTTTTATGTCCACATAGTCCCTACTGTATTTAAAGTCGAGTGGATGTTCGATGTAATTTGATTGAAGGCATATCGGCCACTTCCAACTGACGGCTTGCTGTTGATTTTTTAAAACTCTTTAGCGATGAGTACTCAGGTTGAGTGTCGGCCTACAGTGCTAGAGGTCCCGGGTTCAATCCCTTGTACGCACTGGATTTGTATCGCTCCCTAACTTACCATAGGATACTTTTCCAAACTTATACCCTGGGGAATTGTCAGGGGGCTGGGAAATACAGGAGGTTTTACCATCAGCTGTCCCCCGCAGAGCCGTGGAAGGGCAGGATTTTGACAATCCAAAAGTAAAATCCAGGCCCATTTCTTCAAATTCTTACCATCAATTTCAACATATTTTGTATGGCAATATCCAGAGAGGGACATGTTCAGTATTGGGAGAAGAAGGTGGGGGCCCTGGATGCAAGAGACTGGTGCATAATAATTGTGGTAGTCAAACAACTTTATGCTTAAACTTTTCACTGTGCTTGAACTTTAAATTAGAATCAGAATCAGAACTTGCCATCTTAAGATTGGGTAACCAAATGTGTAGCCTCATTAAATAAAGTCTCAACTTACTTACTTGCAGGTGACAGCATGTGTGTCTAATAATTGCAGTAGATCTTAAATGAATTATAGTTGTTCATGGTTATAGCTGCTGAACCTGATCTTCATACATGTGTGAATATAATTGATTATAGATATACAAGGTTCTTGCTTTGAAGTTTGAATATATCACTTTCCGATTGCAGGAAAATTGTGCAACATCAGTACTTCAGATTTGTGTTTATAATTCATTTCGAGCATCATCGTGATACTCGGCAATTATGAAAACATACAATTGGTGAGACAACATATTGACTGATGAATAAATTATGCTAATTAAAGGGACTCAACTCCAGTTGGTAAATTGCAAATTTAAAAATAATTATATAAGAATCTGGACGTATTCATCTAGAAGAAAAATAATCGATAACCTTGGTTTATTACCTTTTCAACCCCTTAAATCTATTGCGTAACTAACGCTGTAAGTGACAAAATAATTATTTAACAGTGGGAGTGTATAATTTATAAAGCCAAGAAAAGCCGTAACAGACAGTAAAACATGTTTGACAGTTTTCATCAATAGGGCCGTTGATCGTAATGTAAGTTGCAAGTATACATGATGTATTTCGTATAGTTTTATGATCAAAATGTCTATAAAACATGTTTTATCATCGAAATGGAGTTTAGTCCCTTTAAAAAGGTCAGGGTAGTGTTAAATTTGCCAAGCTAAAGCCAGATGAGAACCTTGAAGTTTAGTGTGTGATTTGCGATCACTGTCATTTCAAATATAAAGCCCAGACAATTAACCCACACCCCGAGGAAAGGTGGGGGATATTCTAGCGTTTTTACCTTTATGATCAGATGTCCCCGCTTTAAATACCGGTAGGGAGTTGGGCTAAAAAGTTGTCTGCCAAATATAGCAGGGACTATAAATAATATAATATTTCTCTGATTAAGGTCAAAAGCACAAATCAAATCCCTGCTTTTCCACAGGGTTGAAGGACAGGATTTCAATTGACTGCATGGTGCAATTTAGATGTACATATAAAAATTATACATATAAAGCGTGTACTTGTTTTAACCTTAGGTAACTATATCATTGAATTTGATAGAGACTAAAACAAACCTTTTTCAAAATTTGTAAAATGTATTCCTTTATATATTGGTATATTTGTTCTAATTTAAAAGTAGCCAGAATTTCAAGGTATCAAAAACAAGAATTGACAATCGATATTTTCCGATGATGATAAACTAATTACATTGATTCATAGAAAGCATTGATAAAACTACTTGCATGCCAAATGCTCATATCAGGCACATTAAGTAAAATTTGCATTTGTAAGATAGCATGCGAGTTACTTACTCTTTGCTTTCAATGGTAACTGCTATATACGATACAAAAGACCCTTCATTTCCTAGCTAATTGATCAAATACTTGTAGGTAAAAATTGTAGGACAAAATCCCCAATCATGAATGGACATAATACCCACTGCTCATTGGGCCATTGTAAATTTTATTGGGTGGCAAAATCCCCATTTCAGGGTGGATATAATTCCCACTTAAATAGATTTTATAATACCGGTATGAACAGAAGTGACATTTGTCGCATAAAATTGTTTGTGTAAGCCCACAGCCTTTCAAAGATGATTGATATACATTTATGTAAGGCCTTTTTTATGAAAAACAAAATACATCAAAGTGACCGGTTTCTTAATTTCTTAAAAATGGACATTTAGAAAAAATAATATTTTCAACATCAATGACACAGCTACCTGTGGTTTTAAACAATAAAAATAAAAGTAAAATGTTGCCTTATAATCTTTCAGCAATTGTTATTGAAAATTTTATATACTTTTTCTCTGGCAGGGCTTTTTCCCAAAATTGTGAAGAGGCCCTAGCCTTTCTGATTTGTGAAAGACAAGTGCGATTTTTCTTAATATTGTGAAATTCTAGCAATATATTTTTTTAAAACTGAATTTTAGAGGAGATTCAATATTGACTTAAATTAATTGGTGAATAGCAATTCATAACTAAAATTTCCCTTTATTTTGTAAAGAAATTATTAAAGGCTTGTACTATTTCATCATGGAATGTTTTTTTACTTACAATATACTGTTTACTTATAAAAATGGTACAGTCAACTTCCAGTATCATACTAAAAACAATGCAAGCAATTATTTTGACATTAAATGACTGTTAGAATATAGCTCTATACACTTAAGTTCCAATACATTATTTCTTATCTCGCCCTTTATTAAGTAGAATGTATTTCTCAGATTATAAGTATGCACAAGTGTAAAAAGTTATTTTTATAATATCTATTTTTATTTTACTTAAACCTATTTTATTTACTTCAAATTAAAATCCCCTTTTTTGGTCCCAGTTTGTAATTTCTCTACATGGCCCCTAATTATACAATTAAATTGAATACAATATAAATCATTTATTGCATACAGCTACTGTTACAAAAATCTAATTAGTGATGATCCAATATACAACCACTTTCAAGTCACTCTATATCCTGCCTCCTGCAGCTTCAGTAAGTTCATAATCAATTCCTTGTAAAAACATAGACAGCTGTCATCACAATATGACCCCTTATTATGCAGCTACTGTCCCCAAAACCAATAATTAAAATATACCAATATATTTTTCTTTCAAGCCAAGGAGTTTTATTATCCATTTTCTGCCCCCCCCCCCCCTGTAGTTTTGCAACAATACTTTTCAATTTCTCTCCCTGTAAGGATTTGAGCTAGGATTATGCAATATGACCTAATAGGGAGGAGTTAATTAAAACCTGTGAAGATAATTCCACACAGTGACACTAGTTAACCAATGGGAGGGGCTTATTATCTCTGACAGCATGGTTCTGTGAATTATGGGAGGAGTTCCATATTGATTGATTGGACTAATATTTTAGAGTCTTGTATAGATATGATTATTGAAAATATCACAATTAGCAATTAGTCCAAGACCTAGAATTTTACCTGAATTTCTGGTCCAGTACTTTATAGATGGAACAGTATGTTACCAACATTGTGCCAGCATGAGATCACTATCTTTGATTATCTAGGGTCATAAAACACCAGTAACTTGTCAATGTAATTAACAATAGGCCCCTAAAGCTACTGATTATCAATAATGTGCTACTGTATGCAGGTACCCTAAAAAAATGTTATTAAATAGTTATTAAAGTGTTTTATTATGTGTTTGTTGAATTTGGATACTTAAATATAATTATTGACTTTTAGTTTCCATCTGGTTTGAGTGTGTAACAACTTTCCGAAATAGTTTTTTTGTTAGCTCACTCAAGGCGAGTTATTGTGATCACTCACCTTCCGTCGTCCGTCTGTACGTCCACACTTTCAAACAACATCTCCTCTCAAACTGTTTGGCCAATTTGAGGAATTTTGCCAGATTGTAGGTGGCATTAGGGGATAAGGTAATTGCTCAAATTATGGCCCTGGAGTCAAAATTGGCCCGCCCCAGGGTCACCATTTTACATAGACTTATATAGTGAAAGCATATAAAAATCTTCTTGTTTAAAACTACAATGCCTAGAGCTTCTGTATTTGGTATGTAGCATCATCTAGTGGTCACCAAGATTGCCCAAATAATGCCCCTGGGGTCAAAACTGGCCTGCCGCGGGGGTCACCGCTTTACATAGACTTATATAGGGAAAACATACAAAAATCTTCTTGTCTAAAAGTACAACACCTAGAGCTTTGATATTTGGTATTTAGCATCATCTAGTGGTCCCCTACCAAGATTGTTCACCAGTTTTACATATACTTTTTCTACCAAGATTGTTCCCAAATTATTCCGTTTGGTGAAAACTATGCAGGGCTTCACTTATAATCATGTGACCGATTATAGGGCCATCATGGCCCTCTTGTTTTTTTTTAAATCTAATATTAGTCTTATAACTCTCTTACAACATCAAATGAATAAATTTATTAATAATTAATCAATTTTCTTATTAGATCTAATTCAATAAGTTGTTCAGTTACAGATATATTTTAGTCATTTTTATTCACCCGAAGGGGTGGTATAATGTTCGGGTCTCCATCGTCCATTAATGTTAGCAAATTCCATGTCGGGACTGTATCTTCCTCACTTGATATAGGATTTTAAAATAAATTGGCACAAATGATTACCACATGGAGACAATGTGTCATGCAAATGACCCAGGTCCCTTGGTGAAAGGTCAAGGTCACAGGGGGGCTTTGAAATTTTGCACTCTTATTCTGTGTCCGGGTTGTATCTTCCTTACTAACAGTAGGATTTTAAAATAACTTGGCAGAAATGATACCCACAGGGCAACGATGTGTTATGCACATAATCCAGGTCCGTAGGTCAAAGGTTAAGGTCACTGGAAGACTTTGCATGGCTCTTCTGTGTCCGGGATGTATCTTCCTAACTTGCGATAGGATTTTAAAATTACTTGGCATAAATGATACCCACAGGGCAACGATGTGTTATGCACATAATCCAGGTCCGTAGGTCAAATGTTAAGGTTACAGGCAGACTTTGAAGTTTTGTACTGATATTCATTGTCCAGGTTGTATCGTCCTTACTTACAGTAGGATTTTAAAATAACCTGGCAGAGACAATTACCAGAGCTAGACAATGTGTAATGCACTTGATTCAGGTTCCTTTGCCAAGGTCACAGGGGGACTTTGAAGTTTTCCACTGCTATTCGGTGTTCAGCTGTTGAGTCATTGTTTTGGGCGTATAATGTGCCGCCCAGGGATGATCTTGTATGTTCTGGTATGTTCTTAATGGTTCAAGTTCATGACAATTTTAATTTAAGTGTACTGTACTGAAAAAATCTTCGCCAGGAGAGTCCTTTCAGTGCCAACTCCAGAGTCTCTGCCCCCTCTCAGACTGTTCTCTTCCGGATAGGATGCCACTGAAGATTGTGTTAAAAGAATGAAAATAGTTTTGTCATGCACGGATACTTACCCTTTTAAGCACGCTCATGGCTAGGGGAAACCGTGTTAAAATGTTAAATGTAAGCATAGTAATATATGATAATTTAAAGTATAATATTCCTGACTATGAGTATAACTATAAAGAAGAGTACATCTATATATAGAAGTATAAAAGCTATGATTCATGTGATTACAACTGCATTGTATTTTATATTTCAGTACCTCACTCTGCTAGTCTTAACAGAGCAAGTCTAGATGTTCAACTGTTGTGATTTAGACAGACCATTTAGTGATTCATATTGAATCTCATGCCACACACTTATCTCTGAAGTAAGTTCACTTCAACATATACAGTCCATTGCATAAAGGCAATTGTGGATCTTATATATCTTAAAGCCATTGCATATACAAATGTATCATATTACAGCTGTCCTTGCCATGTGCCAAACCTAGGGTTCAATTTACTACAAATTATAGGTCATTTTATACTGTCTTGGATTGAGTACCTATGTATTTTTAAATATGCTCCCCAATGTTGTATTGATAATAATGGTGCACATTGAAAGTAACTATTTGCATTGAAAATGGCAGTTCTTGTCCATAATGACAGTTTATGTTTATAATGAAAGGTTTGTGTTGAGTGACAAAAATGAAAATGACAGTTTGTGTTGATCATAAATGGCTATTCTTTGTGATTTTTCAGGTTGAAATTATTATTCAAGACGTCAATGGTATACACATATTTCCATGCTCAAAGAAATGGTTTATAAATGACTTTACTATAATTGTTACCCAAGGACCTGGAGCGGATATATGGTTTATATTTGCTGAAGATGGTGATGCTGGACGTAATTGGGCAATTAAATATGATATTTTACGTTCCACAAATGAAGGTATAAACATTTAATTTTCCCTAACAAAGCGATATCATATGTATGGTGTTGTCTAAGCAAAGTGCTACCAAGTGCCTTCATTCAGTAACCTTCCATTCAATTAGATATAGAACTAAGAAGGCATTGGTTACCTCCCTTGAAAAGCACTAAATAGAGCTTTGCTTCGGTAACGAACACTTGATTAACTTTGAAATATATACTCAAAACAAAAGTTTAGTCAGTGTATTTAAATTGCAATTTTAATTGCTGATTTCTTACCAGAACAGTCAGAATTTTTTATGACATGTAAAGAGAGCATATCAAATGATATGCATGTTAATTTTGCATTTACACTGTATGTGTGACGTGTTTTCAGCCCCTGTGTCAATCAGACATGCATGTCATGTGCAGGTCATTGTAGTTACAGTAACAATGCTGGATGGGTTGTTCTACATTATTTTAAGTGCACAGGGTGCTCATTTAAAAACTTCCAAACGTCAATATGGTTGGTTGTCCTGCATGACGTTCAGTGGTAGGTGACCACTGTCAACAGTTTTGTGCAGCATTCTAACAGTTCATCATATACTGGTCCGGTATGGACAAAATATCGACACAACCAAAGTAAACGACACAACATTTCGAGTGACTTCATTCTGACATAATCTGAAAATCAATGCCATTGACAATAGTAAGAAGTAAGCTCTATTGCCGAGATCCTTTTTTGCAAAGTCATAGAGTGCTAGGATATTATTGCACCTTATTTTATGATGATAAATTAAAATTGCTTGTGTATTTTTTCAGGCACTTACATTTCTTTGGTTTTGAAACACAGCGTCTGACGCCAGCTAATGTGAGTCAATTCCTCAATCATGGACATACCTGTGATAATGGAGTGAATCCTAAGTTAGGTTATTGTTCAGTCAAGATCACTGTCGGCAAAGGTGTACCGGACCTTAAACTCAAATGGGATGTCTGCTTTCTCTTGTATAGATAAATGAGGTAATTAACATGGTGTACTGTACAGTTTTATGGACATTACATGTATGTAAATTCTATTATTTCAAGGGGCTTTGAATCTATTGATTACACAAATATAAAGGAACAATCAAAATCCTTCAAATTTGAGATGTGGACTTATAATGTCCCAATGTCTGCCGGTCTTTTTAATATTTAATTTTATCAAGTTTCGGGAAATATAGGTCACAGTGAATACTACAGCAACAAAATGTTATGTTCATTGTTTAATGCTTTAAAACATTAAAATTTTAATATTGTATTTACTATTTTACGATAGTCTGCTCTACATTAACTTTCAAGTCACAGATTGTTGGTTCATTTGACTATTACTGTAAATCAAGAAATACATATTTTGGAAATGACAAGTCTTACACTGCTGCTATGTCTAAATTACCATGGCCTTACCATTACAATCCTTTTTGCAGATCAAAGAACCAGTGTATTGACAATGGTGGTTACACTGAAAGATCTGCAAATATGAAGAAGCAAGTATTAGGTACGAAATTTGTATTGTGACATAGTGACTTTTGTGATCACTCTTCGTGATCATTCCGTCCGTTCGTCGTCGTGTTCTCTCTAGAGGCAATAGTTGCAATTTAATCTTCCTGACACTTGGTCAGAACGTTATTCTCTACGAAATCTAGGCCAAGTTCAAAACTTGGTCATGTGGGGTCAAAACTAGGTCACTAGGTCAAATCTTAGAAAAACCTTGTGTACATTCCAGAGGTCACTGTTTTGATCCAATCTTCATGGAACTGAGTCAGACTGTTGCTTGCATGAAATCTAGGCCAAGTTTGAAACTGGGTCATGTGTGGTCAAAAACTAGGTCACTAGGTCAAATCTTAGAAAAACCTTGTATTTACTCTAGATGTCACCATTTTGATCCAATCTTCATGAAACTTGGTCAGGATGTTGTTCTTCGTAAAATCTAGGCCAAGTTCGAAAATTGGTCCTGTGGGGGGTCAAAAACAAAGTCACTAGATCAAATCTTAGAAAAACCTTGTGTACATTCCAGAGGTCACCTTTTTTATCCAATCTTCATGAAACTTAGCCAGACTGTTGTTCTCCATGAAATCTAGGCAAAGTTCGAAACTGGGTCATGTGGGATCAAATACTAGGTCACTAGGTCAAATCTTAGAAACACTTTGTGTGAACTCTAGAGGTCGCCGTTTTGATCCAATCTTAATGAAATATGGTCAGAATATAGGTTGTATTGAAATTTGATACCTAGACCAATGTGGAAATGGTGAGCGGCCTATGGTATTTTGAGCCCTCTTGCTAGCTCACGGAAGCTATTGTGTTCACCCCCATTTGTCCTGTGATCGCCCCCATTTGTCC
Source organism: Spisula subtruncata (assembly GCA_963678985.1). NCBI lineage: Eukaryota > Metazoa > Mollusca > Bivalvia > Venerida > Mactridae > Spisula > Spisula subtruncata. The sequence goes on from OY787674.1 coordinate 4,083,692, forward strand.
GTTGTCAGCATCAACAATTGGACAGTTAACACTCTAGATATAACAATTTTCACTTAATCCTTTGAAACTTGGTCATAATGTTTGTCTCTATATGAATTAAAGGTCAAGTTTGTAACTGGGTCATCTGAGGTAAAAAACTAGGATACTAGGACAAATCGCAGAAAACTTGTTAACACTCTAGAGGTCAAATGTTTGACTTCATCCTTTTGATAGTTGATTAGGAAGATTGCCTCTATGAAATCCAGGCTTAGTTTGCCCACAAAAATATGTGATTTTGCAGTACTTGCTTACTACCAACAGTTAACAATATCATATATGGGTCAAAGGACATTGTTTAAAGATATGAATCATTAGTCAAGGACTGTTTATTCATGTTTGTCATTCTGTATTTATCCCAGACGCAATTTTTTCTATTTTATTTTTTTCCTAAAAACAGATTATGACTTTCACTTATTTATTTACTTATATAAATTGTTTACTTTCAGTGGACCATGTTGTATCCACAGATGACAGCACACCGAAGGATGTAAAAATAAGAATCTACAGTGATACAAACTTAGTAGTTAGCAAAGGAATTTAATTTGTGTGTTTAAATGGATAAAGTGGACAGAAACCACAGTTTTCACTATGACATGATAAGGAGAGAAGCCACAGTATTCACTATGACATGACAAGGAGAAAAGCCACAGATTTCACTGTGGCATGATAAACGTTGAACATTTATTTTGCTGTACAGACCTTTAGTTTATTCAGTAGAATTGTTTTTGGCACTTGCACAATAGTCAATTTGTGTTATACCCCTATTTAACTGTGTCTTGTTTTAAGCTCACCTGTCATATACTGACAAAGTAAGCTTCTGTGATCACTCTTCGTTTGTCAACTATTTGCTTTGTTGCACTCTAGAGGCAACCGTTTTGATCCAATATTCATGCAACTTTGTCAGATTTTTTATTTCCGTGAAATCTAGGCCTGGTTCAAAACTGGGTCATGTTGGGTCAAAAATAGCTTTTCATGAAAATTAAGTTTTTATTTGGGTCATGTCGGGTAAAAAATGTCACTAAGTCTAGTCCTAGAAAAAGTTTCTGGAACTCAAATACTTTCAAACTGAATCAAGGCATTGTTTCCAATCTCGACATACTTGTTAACCATAAAACATACCTTACATTGTCAATGCCATGTATCACGAACCAATATTTCTACAGAATTATGTCCCCTGTCTGGTTCACTTAGCTAGTTTTAATGTACAAGGCTTGCACCAGAGCATTTATAAGCGTTTACTGAACACAGTCTTGTTAACACCCATGGTTATGTCTGCTCATTCTCAGTAACCATTTATTATATTTTAACAAAATATTGTAACAATATCACTACTAAGCATGTTTATGCATATTATCCATGCATGTAGGTTAGTTAATCTTCGCTGTCCTTCCATTCGTCCGTCACACTTTTGTTTGGGCCATATTTGAACAGTTTATAAGACATATCAATTTGAAACTTCATATATGTGAATACATGGATAAGAGGAAGTGCAGGTTACAAGAACCATGACTCTTCATTGCATATTTTTGGAGTTATTCCCCTTAGTATTTTTTCATACTTAATTCTTGTCCGGGCAATAACACATACAGTATAACAGGTATCAATTTGAAACTTCATAGGTGTCTAAATCTTATTGAGGGGAAGTGCCGTGCACAAGAGCCATAACTCTTCATTGCATATTTTTGGAGTTATTCCCCTTTGTATTTCTTGGTGACAAATAACACCCCACGGGGAGCATCACCAGTCTGTGATGGCTCTTGTAATGGAATTTCCCCCTATGGTTTTAACAAACAAACTTATATTACACAGTAAAACTCTTTATAATTTTGTTATAGCTATTCATCTGTTTGCACTTCGTTTTTTACACCAACAAATTTTGTTCAGACTTTTTGCTTGTTGGATTTCGACTAAACTATTTTGAGTTATCAGTACTTAGTAAAGTATATCATCGATTCATATTAGTTCTATATGGTCAGGTCATTAGCAAAGGGTCAGATCCCATAACTGTGATTTGATAATTTGCTGAATAATGCCCCTTTATGGACTTGTATATTGTTGTTAACTTAAGACAAGCTGGTGTCTGTGTTACCACTGGAAAGAATATTTTGAAACTTCACAAACTTGTTCACTGTGAATATCTAAACATAAAGGGACATGTCCCATAACTGTGAATTATTTTATTTTCAGAATTATGTCCTTTTTTGGACTTCGATTATTAACTTTATGATTTTGTGTGTAAGCTGGTACCGGTGTAACCACTAGATGGAATAGTTTGAAACATGACATACTTGTTTACTGTGCATATCTAAGTATACAGGGACAGGTCCCATAACTGTGATTTGTGTATTTGCAGAATTATGCCCCTTTTAGGGCTTAAAATATCGAGGTTAAGATTTTGCTGTTTGGGAATGACTTGAAACTTCACACCCTTGTTCAATGTGATATCTAAGCATATGGGGACAGGTCCCATAACTGAGATCTAATTATTTGCAGAATTATGCCCCCTTTTCAAAAATGTTTGGACGTCCTTACATTCTTTTTCAAAATATAGACACTTTTATTAAAAAAAAAATCTTATCAAAATGTTTGAACATCCAAACATTTTTCTTTTTAGCAATTATAAGCAAAACATTTTCACTCTGGAAACAAAATTGTTTGGACGTCCAAACATTTTGACTATTTTAATCAAATACATTTATAAAAAAGTGTGCGTACTCTGAAAACCAAAATGTTTGAACGTCCAAACATTTCTGCTCCAATATGTGCAGTTTAAGTATTTTTGAAAAAATTTTGGACGTCCAAACAATTCTTTTTTTTCAGAGTGATCAGTCTCTTTGTTCCAATTTACATTATTGTATACTATATTTAGTTAGTTTTATCAAAATGTTTGGACGTCCAAACATTTTTCTTCTCGGAATGTAGACATTTTTAGTTATATTAATAATTAATATCTATTTTATGCAAAATATGTACAATCTAGAAAACCAAAATGTTTGGACGTCCAAACATTTTGGTCAATGTAATAAAAAAAAGTGTGCATAATCTGAAAACCAAATTGTTTGGACGTCCAAACATTTTTGTCTCCCAGTGTAAACGTATTGAGTATCTTTGATTCTATATCAAAATGTTTGGACGTCCAAACATTTCTGTTTCAAAATGTGTATATTTTCATTTGTTATTATTTTTTGCCAAAATGTTTGGACGTCCAAACAATTCTGTTTCCAGAGTCCGTTTGTACACATTTTGAGTATATTTGTTATAATTTTTCATTATTGTATATACGTTATATATTTTTGTAAAATTGTTTGGACGTCCAAACATTTTGGTCAATGTAATACAAAAGTTTGCATAATCTGAAAACCAAATTGTTTGGACGTTCAAACATTTCTGTTCAAAATGTGCATAGTCTGAGTGTATTTGAAAAAAATGTTTGGACGTCCAAACAATTTGTCTCCCAGTGTAAACGTATTGAGTATCTTTAAATACTACATTAAGTTTTATCAAAATGTTTGGATGTCCAAACATTTCTGTTTCAAAATGAGTATATTTTCATTTTTTACTACTTTTTGCCAAAATGTTTGGACGTCCAAACATTTTTTTCAGAATAGACACATTGCGAGTTTATTTGAACAAAATGTTTGGACGTCCAAACATCTGAAAAAATATGCTCGCAATCTGCATACTCTGGAAACAAAATTGTTTGGACGTCCAAACATTTCTGTTCTAAAATGTGCATAGTCTAACTTAATCTGAAAAAAATGTTTGGACGTCCAAACAATTTGTCTCCCAGTGTACACATTTTGTGTATCTTAGATTCTATATTAAGTTTTATCAAACTGTTTCAATATGTATATTTTTCATTTTTTACTTATATTTCGCCAAAATGTTTGGACGTCCAAACATTTTTCTTTCCAGAATATACACATTTTGAGGTATTTGAACAACATTTGACAAAAATTATGCTCACTATGTGTAAACTCTGGAAACAAAATTGTTTGGACGTCCAAACATTTTGGTCAATTATTGTCTCCTATCAAATACATTGTTTCGCAAAAACAGCACACTCTGAAAAACAAAATGTTTGGACGTCCAAACAATTATGTTCCATTAGTGTATACCGGTTACTTTTGCCAGTAAAGCAAAATGTTTGGACGTCCAAACATTTTGCTTTTCAAAATAAAGATTCTTCATTGATAGTATATTTGATTAAATTGTTTGGACGTCCAAACATTTCTGTATGATATTTGCCAAATAAAGTATGAAAATTTCAACCTGTATTTATTTTATTTACTTTTGAGGTTAACATTTGTTGACCTCTTTTGATTTTTTTTACAATTTAGGTCGACATTTGCGACCCTGATTTGCTCATTTTGGGCACCCAAAAAGGGAATTTGTGTTTTCTCCCCTTTTAAATAGTTGTCCGTTGTGTGTTCAATGTGAAATATTAAGGAAATCACCACAGAAGGAATCATTATTTTTCTCAGAATTATTAGTTTCACTGTAGGAAATCTTTAAACTCGTTGCAAAAAGATATGTGAACGATATAATGCTTGCCTGTCATATTGTATTTTGGTAGTTCTATTTTTGCATCCGCAGTCACTAAGAACCTTCCACGCTGCGTTTATAAATATTCTATTATAATATTATGGCAATGTGGCTTTTTGGTTTATTCTCTATACTAATTTATCGAAGGTCGATTTCGAAACAAATTGTTTTTAACTTATACTGATCACTCTCGATACCTTATTCTTGATGTTATTCGTCGTCAGTTTCTATGGTATTATGCCTAGTCTTTTGGTTAAAAGTAATTATGCAACTGTTTGTTTTGCACGTGCCCATTCGCAACTAAAATGATATATTCCCTGAAAAGCACTAAAGCCAATTTTTACTTTTTCATTGATGACTTAATTGAGTTAATTTATAATATTGCGTCAAGGTTTCCCGTTATTTGAACAGTTATAAACCTTTAGGAAAATGGACGGAAAGTAGTGCGTTCAGTTACTTGATATGGACCATAACGGAAAATCGGTCTATAAACAGCAAGTGTAAGAAATAAGTTAAAGTAGTAAGTTGATAATTATGCAAAACTATAACTGTATATTCAAACTATAATTTAAACAACTGATGATACTCTTTATATGTGCATGTACTGGCGTCACACTCGCGTTAAGACACCCGGACTGAGGTGCCGAGTGAGATTAGTATACGCGCTTGTACTTGTTTCACAAATAGTTAGAAAGTATTCAGTATTTTTTTATAAATATGAATAAAAAGGAATGAGCGAGCGCGCACGATGTCACGTCTATAAAATTAATAGTAAAATTTCAACAATTAAATTTACAATTAGCCATCACAAATTTGTATTTTATAGGCTCAAGTTATATCCGTATTGATAGTCATACACAGGGATGGTCGCCTTAGGGATGCGAAGACTGTTTGATTTTGAACAAACGAAACAAACTAAACACGTTTTTGACTAAAAAAACACAATGTTTGATGAAAAGTAGGTTGTCGAACTTATTTTACGAGTACTCAGTCCAGTGTTAAGTGATTATGAATTTTGATACAGTAACTAGAAACGTATATATTCGTCTCTGCAATAACAATAGCATCCAGGTAAAACCAATTCAATAGTATTTCTAGCGATATATTTCTTCAAAATAATGCCATACAAGTAAACATAGCCGACGAAACTCTTTCGCTAATTTTGTTTAAAAAAAGTATACTTTACTGCTTATGAATATTATTAAGTAAACAACAATCATCTGATATAATGTTTAACCCAATAAAACAACCGCATGGCTGGAAAAGTACACTTGGCAATATTCTATTACGTCACCCGCTGATTGTATTTATATGTATTGGTCGCTACAATTACTGTCTGTTTTCAAAACTGTACAGTTTGAGTATATTTCAATAAATTGAATCATTTGACATTTAAGAAATAAATATCGTAATGCGATAACCAGTGCATGTACGCAGAATACGCAAGATCCACCTTAAAATAAGCAACCAATAAAGTGAAGGTAACCCACCTACCTTAAAATGTTAACACGTCGGCGGAGAAATTCCTGATTTTCAAAGAATTTTCCATCGGTTCCAAATTTTATCAAACTTTCTGACGCTTATATATACTGATGTCAGAGTGTGACAAACGAACCTTCATTAGCTTTTTATCAATAATCAATGTTTTGAAGCGCTGTTGGTTAGTTGCAGTTTTGGGTTTGCAAAGGTTGCTATAGGTGTGATAATAAATGCTTCAATTGTCTGAACACCTATCTTATCAAATTGTCTTTATTATTTTCATTACCGATTATATTTCGCACTTATGTCGGTTGAAATATTAAAATATCACAAACCAATGGTTGAGAAAATTCAAATATTGAGACATGAACATGTAATTTTGTGACACATGAATTGTCTGTGGTAATTCTGTCAACCAGCGGAGATGTAATTACATGTACTTGTTGTATTGGGTTGTAGCTCGGTGGTGCTTCGTTGTGTCCATATGTATTTTCATTCAAACTTCTTTTCATATATAGTCATAAGGTTTTATTTGGTAAACCTGCTTTTGATATATACCAGTATGTTGTTTAAGAGTATAAAGCTTTTAATTCTATATCTTTTTTTATGTGTCGTTATAATTAAAACGTACAAGCTTCACCACTCACCAACAACATCAAGATTATCACACTTGCTAAACGATTAAGTAAGTAAGTGGTTAGGTCAACAACAACAACAACAACAACAATAACAACAACAACAACAGCAGCAGCAGCAGCAACAACAACCAACAGCAGCAGTAGCAACAACAACAACAGCGACAGCTGCAGCGGCAGCAATAAATACTTTATTCAAAGAGACAGGCTTCCCATAGAGCCTCATTAGTTAACAGCAGCATACCAGTATGTGATAAACCTTATAAACCAATGAGGAATGGAATCCTTCTTGCATTAATCATATGTTTATACGTATGACCTGCTCTGTATGTCACATGTTTGTAATATGCGTTGCTAGATATTCCATATTTAAACCTTACTTAATTTATAGGGAACCTCAAATATCAAGTGGATACAACCTTTATACCTTGAGCAATATCCGAATCCATGTAATTTGATGTTACAGAGTGGTGGGGCTAATTACAAACACGAGTATTATAAACTTAAAGGGTATAGATGTTGGACAACAGGATTGTCAGTGTGATGTGGTTACCATGGAATGGGGAAACCATCGACATTGTATACGTGCGTTACCAGTATTTTGTATGATGTCAATAAAACAATACTTGACGTAAAGTGTAAATTGTCATTGTAGAAACACTAAATGTTCCTAATGTTCCCAAGAGGGCACCCATGCTACACAATTTGTGTAAATTTACACTTTAATGCTAAATTATAGGGAAAGTGTGAACGCGATTATTTACACTAAATGTGCGTCTGTGGGATGTATCGTAGACAATTTTAGTAGTACAAGCTTGGCAGTCGGGATAAACAGGCATCATGCTTACTCGGTTTTTAGGCTGGCGATTTGCGCCAGACTATTACAATCCTAAAAAATGAAATCCACTAAGATGAATTTACTCCCGAAACTGACAACACAGAATCTATACACCCAATGCAAATAGTTCCTCCTCGTTAATCAGTTTTGCAAGATAAGAACATTCAACTTTCCTTGTTTCATTTATTCTGTTCGATTGTAATATTGAAATGGAAGGAAATTGTATGAAATTAAAAGAAAAGGTGTTTAAAGGCGTTGATAATTATTACTACGCGTTCGTATACTACGCGTTACGAACGCGATATAGCGCGCGCATAAATGATTTTATTATGTTAAATTATTTAGGTCAGTATTCTCCAACGAGATCGTGGTCGAGTGGATGAGCAACTCGCTTAGTAATTTTCTGATGCTAAGGTCCAGCGATCGAGTCACGGCGGCTCCAAAATTTTTATTTTTTTATTTTTATTTTTTTTTTGAGTCCAGCACTTACCTCTCTTTCGACTTGATGTTATATTACTTGAAAAGCTATTGTTCCTTAGCAGTTCGCCAGCCTGTCAGTACTTTTAGTACTTTGATTGTACTAGGAATGTGCCGGAAGTTCTCAGAATTTGTTTTGCAATGTTTAAAATATTGCATATTTCAGGCTCACATCAAAATGAAATTCGTCGGATGATGTTTAGTCCTACGCTGTGTTAAGTACATGACGTCATTGACAATTTATATGGGTACATGATTTGGAGGGCATGCTTACCCGATTGCGTGCGAGGACTGTCCCGAAAGTTGTTTCGTTTAGTTTAAACTAACGTCTATTCCAGGTTCGCATGTATCTTAAAAGAAACAGAACTATGTACAGAATCATTACACAATTTCTAGTAAGAATTAAATTCGTCGGATGATTGTATAGCTCTATGTGGTTTCAAGAACAGAACACGCCCAATCTCCTGAAACACCTCACTATGAGATAAATCACATCTAAAACTTTGATACTACGTGTCATTAACATAATTTCATTTGGACGCTGGACTTAAAATTGACAAAACAGAAGTCAATATTTTTAGTTTAATCTGTAAAATTTAGAGAGCTTGACTTTTAGATTTATCTCAAATACAGACTCTGATTTCAACAAAATCTCAATTTTAGATGATATTTCTACAGGGTGTCCCAAAAAACGGGGACCTACGATAAACAATTGTATTTTTTTCTCTATTATAGATATCACACAATTGATATGTCAAAACAGTGAGGGAAGAACACAGTTCAGAATACTAGCATCACTGTCCTGATTATTTAGTCCAATATCCAGAGTTACCTCCCATGTTTACAAGCACATGTTTCAGTAAAATACCATAAAGTTAAGCCGGGATTACAGAATTCCATGAGATATATTTCCATGCTGACCTGAAACTTCTTCCCATGTTCTCCAAATCATTGTTTATGGTTTGTGATGCATAAGGCTATTATGTATATTATATTAAGTTCACTATTGAGATCAAGTTTGAGTAGTTTAAGGTCATATGGCCTGTGATATAAGGTAAGATGTCACTACTATTTCAGAAACATATCCTGATTTTGATGCTGATTGACTGTAAGAAGAGTTTTCTCCTAGCATATGGTTCTATTTTATAATTACTGACATACACAAATACTCCAAAATATATCTATGAACTGTTCGTTTGGATAAAACTTTACTTTTTGCTTCTTTCTATAGTCTAAGCTTTTTTAGTAATAGTCTTGGACAATATTTATGTTTTTAATCATTGAATGACTGTTGATCGTATTTTGGAAGGTTTTCCACTTCCCATTTGGTCAGTAAACTCGCCATGTTTTCCTCTGTTTTGCTTTTTCTTGTCATTTTTGTTTTATTTTCACACGATTTTGATCACCCCTTTGACTTTAAATGTTTTTTCTAACAATAAATGCACTGACACAAATGCCCTTTTCTTATAATGCCCTTTGTCAGGTGATTAAGCAAAAATAACGTGAAATGCTGCCATAGCGAAAATGATGACGTCACGTCCTGTTGTCAAACATCATATTTAAACAAGTACCCTTTTAAGAAGTGGGGATCACTTAAATACACGTTCACAAAATATCGACCAAATTCATCAAAATATGAATGAGTAATAAGGGTTTAAGGTAGGTCCCCGTTTTTTTTTTGGACACCCTGTACTTGAGATATTTCGGGAGATTGGGGCCTGAACTAGTACATGTTTCCAATAACGCAACCTCATCGAACAATCCCCGTACAATGAATATTTCCGCGCCCTTCCTTAACATTCCTACCAAATTCCAGACATTTTACGTTTTGTAAATACTGAAACAAGTTCAATAATAACTCATCTACGGATATTCTATTACTCTCTTATTGCAAGGCACGACTTTAATCTTCTCAGAAAGATAAATTTTCATCTAATAGAAAAATATCACGTTTGGTATATGACAATATTTATACAGGAATAATAGTCTAAAACTTGTCGGATTGAAATGTTTTTATGTTTTATTGGCAAACAATACAATGTCTTACAAATTAAAAAGACACAAAGCAAGGCAATATAGAAAAATAATAGATAACACTTCTTCGAATAAAACATAAACTGAGTCTGCGGAACTAAAAACAAACCCACGTTTGACTTTTTTTAATTAAAAAATATCGAACTATTTCTGTATATTCACTTACAACAAATATGGGTCAATGTCAATAAAAGTACACGTATGTAATATGACCAAACGTCTGTCTAGATACTGGTATCAAGGTTATGTAAGAGCTACATTGTGTCTGTGTACACCTAAATACATACAGAGGCGCAACGCACATCGTAAGGATTCCAAAATTGTGTCAAAGTATTTGCAAGTAATTCGATAGTGGCCGCTGCTTTAGATACACAAATGCCCTTGTTCGGTGGATTTGACATATGTAACCCGCAAGTGTTTATATGTTTACTGTGTTTACAGATTATTGCATGTATTCACTGGTCAATTTTTCGTTAATTAATTAAAAAAACTATTTAGGATCACAAATTGTGTGTCGACGTGGTGATGAAAGGTACACCCAATGCCATATTGCTATTATCGAACTCGATCTTCACCAGTGAATCATTGCAGCACTCTCAATTTCACCGTAACTATGAATGATAAAATACCCTAGAAATGCAAGGGTTCGCGAGTGTTTACAAATCATGACCTACATTATTATTTGATTTAGGTATGATGATATTCTCATACAAACACAGAATAAATGTGTTTTCATTTTTATAATCTTTCTTTTTTTTCTTTCTTCCATTATTTTGCAGGGCCCACTCTGGGGCATTATCGCAAATGTTAGAGACAGAGGTGAGATACAAGGAATCCGGGTGCGATACCCTAGCTCGTTTCGAATAGATTCCTTGGTTCTTTAACGTGCCCGGTGTAAAGCACCGATACACACGAAACTACCCTTGGGTTTCCAACCAAGATCATCTCTTGTTGGGTGGGAAACACTAAACAGCGTTTCTGAAATGACCAAATGTCCCGGTCGAGAATCGAACCCGGGACCTCTCGATCAGGAGTCGAGTGTCTTACCACTCGACCACCGTGCCACCCTAATCAACATTCATGAAGTTCCTGTAACCACATATACCGCACAAACACATTGTCCTAAACGTTGGACTATTTAATATAGCTTATGTATACATATACCCAATAGGCGATAAACATGTGCCTTACTAGAAAAAAATAAGATAAAACAACACTTACAGTTAAAAACAAAGTTACCCTGACAATGTGGCAATGACAGTTAGTACACAGTCCCGTACTTTTACAGCTGATATCCAAGTTCGGTATAAAGGACCAACACAATGCCGAAACAAAACCTGTATGATTCAGTCTAATAGTGCAAGGACCAGTAGAACAAAGTTCATGACACAATTTTTGCCTGGCTCTAGTTATAAAACTTACTACGATGTATCACCTTTAACAAGTTACTTAAAATAATATCTATTTTCGGTAAACCATGGCAACATGTCATTATATAGTGGAATTGTTGAGACATGTTTTGTAATCACATTGATTAAAACAAACGAAATTAGATTCGTTCCATTGTAAGGAAAATGCAACCAAGATATTTCTTCGCGACGCATCATTACGTATTGGCAACAAATCGCTGTCTTAGAATGAGATGGTCGAAAGTAAAGACTGACACATATATCAAATCAAGATCGTAAGGCCATTCTAATGAGCATAGTTTTATGAAAATCGGAACGTGTCATGTTGACCAAAGAAAAACAAACTTTAACAACTTCAATTTACGAACTTCCCATTTTAAGACAGCAATATATACAGAGTTATTTTCGGACAGTTTTTCTTGTTTTCTTAAAATATCGACTATGTACTTACGACCATCTCATTCTAAGCCAACGAAATATTAACGTATGTAATGTTTTAACATATACATGTACTTTATGTTGCTAAATACCTATATTTATATCATTAGTAGTCCATGTTTTCTCGTAACTTGATTATATTAATGTTGATGGTATAAGGAGAGAGTCGTTACTAAGTTTTGGAACTTGTGGCTCGGCCGTTTACCCATTTGTATTATATGTAAAGTTGTACGAAAGAAATTGAATATAAATTATGAATTCTGTTCTGGAGCTCCAGTACCACAGAGCCGCACTGACCATTGGAATACTTAAACGTTTCATTAGGAAACGGTATTCGGCGGGGCATCGGTATTTGTAGGCACCATCCCTTTTTCGTTTGACCGCCTATTGACGGTCACAATTTTTGGAGAGTCGTTTTTACGTGACAGCGTGTTCACTGATATTCCCATAACGCATTTCCTTCTATACTCTGTTTATACAAATTCATCACAAAAGAAGATGTTGTTTATCAAACACATTTGCCCTTTGAATAATTCAACGTTGTGGTTTTCCAGTTTTGCCTTGTAAATAAATAAGTCTGTGGTTAAACAAAAACAACATATTTCTAGATTCGTGTATCCATTTATCTACCGCAGTGTTTATTGTAACTTCCGACATGAAACGTTATGATTAACAAGGTTACGTTTGCTTAATTCTCCGAAACACTTTTATTACTTAATCCAGCTGGAAAACAAGATTAATTAATTACTGAACATCAAACCTTGTGTTTTTGTTCTAGTGACATCTAGTCAAGTAATGCGCCATGTATGTATGATATTTCCACTTCGGAATATACAGAAACTCTATCCATGGCCGAATTTGACTTTCATTCGTCAGCAAATTATTATTATTATAATTATTATACCATATTTATATAGCCCTTTTTTTATGTATACACACATTCAAAAGTGCTGTACAATCATGACTAATACAGTATATAATGTACATAAAATATACAAGTAGGACCTAGTAAACCCAGTAGACGGGCTGTACTTAACCCAGTAGACGGGTCTCTACTTAACCCAGTAGACGGGTCTCTACTTAACCCAGTTGTTGGGGCCCTACTAAACCTAGTAGTAGGGATCTATTGAAGACAGTATAAATAAATCGACAGATTAAATTATGTTCATTTTGAAATATATATTATTCAACCAAGCTTAATTCAAAGTTTTGCCAAGAAAGGTTGATCAAAGTAATGAACGCTTCGCAAAAAGCATCTCAATTGACATCTCTTATTGCCGGAGTTTGTAATTAATATACTGGATAAATGACGAGAGGCGACACGAACTATGTTATTTTAAAACGTAAAAACATAATAACATGGTTGGGTTTCCAATAGCTATGAGAGCTGGATACATATATTTTTAAATAAACATGTATACTATGATTATAACGATTAGCAAGTCACTGGCTTTTTTTGTAAGTCGCCTAAATAAATGTCACAACGTCATTTGAGAAAAGAAGAAAAAAACTCTTTACTACTGTAATTGTTTTTTCTACTTGAAGAGATTGGTCAGCATATCATCTTCCGATTGTACTAAAAGAAAATACGTTCATACATGTATGATGCGCTTTGTGGTGCAGATTTCAAATATGAACTGTTCAAATAAGATAATAAGTAGTACAATTATAGTACATGTACATAATGTTCCACTCGTCTACATACTTATTACACAAGTGTGACAGTAAGACATTTGCTAAGTGTTACAAGAAGAATTTGTATCGAAGAAGTGGATTACTGTTATATTTCCACATGTATGTATATGTACGTAACATAATTGCTCATAACATAAACACCATGCCTTTAATTATGTTCAAGTGGTTAAACGTCTAAAAATACATGTATGTACATGCAGCTTTTATACCAAAATTATCATATTTAGACTTTTACATAGTGAACGTATCTTACATGCTTTTTATAAATAAGTGCCGGAATAGACTATTTAACTAAATGAAAGTACCGTGATTGTTAAATGTCCAATGTTATTCAGATGTCTTGTTAGTTTTAAGGCTGAATTTACGGTGCTAACAAGTGCAAGAACGCAGTGCAGTACAAAACGATTTGTCACAAAAATGTTGTTTAAACAGACTTGAACATATTTTACATATTGCTTTGATTAGAAATGTTGAACAAAAGATGTGAGCAGTATGCAACTATAACATGTCTTTGTTATCAGACTGTAAAGTTTACAAAATGAAACAAAGGACAGTGTGTTGTTAATTTATTACTGATTGGTGTTGTTTCGACAATTACGCAGGTGCAGTGTACCAACAGGCTTGATAATGGGACTCAGCGATGAACTCCCAAAACGTATTCCAGTTTATGTTCAATCGGAGACATTATCAAAATGACTACATTGCGACAAAAATGTTGAGACGAGTTGTGTGTTCATGAGCGCGAACTTCCTGGAATATCTTCTTTTCTATGATCACGCAACATTTGTTATGATCAATCGCTGGCTTATTTTCATAAAAGTCGTAATTTGTCATGTTATTAAAATGACGTTTAAATAGTTATTTTTTCAATAAGTAAAGGACAGTTTTATGACATTGTTTTTTTCTCTCAAAATAGCGGCTTTTCTTCTAAGCCAGCGAAATGTGAATGGAAGCACAAACGACTTATCTGCGAGTGAATGTAGTATAGTAGCTAAAGCAATAATATCAGACAAAATCATCATCGCAGTGGAATAATAATTATAAGCGAATTATAGCTCATAATTTATTTTCCGTAATATATTCTCCAAAAATGGTCTATCAAATTCAGACTGATACCAAAGCGTTTATTGCAGCCAAGGGAGGCAACCATAGACAGTTGCATACACAATAATTGTCAACTGGCTGACAAGTAGATGGTAACAATATCTACATATAAAAATACAAGCAAAACGTAGTCACTAAGTACTTTTATATCATGTACTGTAAAGTCATTTAATTTCGATGGGACAAAATGTCGTGGTTTTGGTAAAAAAAAACAATTTCGATGGGACCTTAATTCGTGGATTTTGAATTTCAGGTAATAAATACATGGGTCAAACTTATTGTTCGATGGGATTTGTGAACCACGAAATCGTCGAATATGACCCCCGCCAAAATTACTGATTTTACTGTAACAGGCTAAATGTGTAGGTAATTAGATGACCATCCATCACACCTCAACCAGGAAAACGCCAGGTTCAATGTGGATGACCTTGCTTGTACCTTGTATGTAATTAAGCTGTGTTTATGAACCGCATACATAATATAACAATAGCTAAATCCGTTCGTATTTATTTCCGGAATGATCAAAATAAACGAACGCTGAGATGGTCAAGACTTAACGAATGGACTTTACCACCGATTGTACACCAGGAGGATGAGTATGCACCAACATGATGACTACAAAATCAAAATTACTAAATACTTTTATTTGCATTGCTTTACAGTCCACTGTAGCAATAATCCCTAAGCAACGGTAAAAACAAATATTTTACTCCTCAAACATTTTATTTCAATTCCAAGTTGTTTAATGTTATGCACTAGTCCATTGAAACGTCGTCCCAAACACCGGGGAGGGGCTGGGGATAGCGGGAGAAAAATATCAGGTTGTTACCTTCCCGATGTCTGAGACTCCCGAAAGACCGCCGGTCAATACGCACACACATCCTTAACGTATGGTACAAACTATATCGATACCAATTATCGAGTTCGATCGTTGTCTTTGTTCGAACCCACTGTCACCCGTTTCCGAGAAAGTTCTCACTGTTCAACAGATATCGATATTATAAATTCAAAAGAGTTAACTTTCTTTCTGTGGGTAGCTTCATTAATTTTTTCATTACGTTATGTGTCTATAGGCATTGTTCCATGTAACTGTGTTACTTGTATGTTATGTTGTTAATATTTTCTGTGTTTGGCTGGTTCAGCTGGATGCTGTCTTCCCTGTCGACTTCCTCATGTGTTTTGATCTGAAGCATCACTATGATCTACATTTTAGAAATTACAATTCATTACCAATGCCTTCAGTCACGTCTATTTTGTGTTTTGTAATAATCAATTACGGTTAACGTAATAACAATATAATGTGTTGGTTAATTTGAAATAAATGGCTTATTAACACGTTTATGCGCCAATAAGACAAGCTACAAACACATGTTAAATGCACATAAAAAATGCACTTCCTTAAATTGTGGTACAAATAAAGCCAGCCGAAGCAAAATGTAAAAGGTTGATAAAAAATAACAATAACAATAATGCGGTTTAACCAGCGTCACTGGTTTGGTCAATTATGCTAATTAACGGGTTAATATCTTCTAAGAAGCACTAATGAACTAATTACTACAATGTGTCTTTAAAGTAAGCCGTTAGCCTTTTACGCGTCACACTACGTCAGCGGTAAAAACATAAATGTGGCGAATCAGCGGTTGTTATAAACGAACCATGATGCGCGTTAAAGATGTCCTTGCTCAACGGTATACTTGTATTTTGATGGATAGCAAAGCGTCATCGGCAAGTGTTATTGATCAATTAGAAAACTAAATACATTGATAGACTAGCTACCGATCTTTGTAAAATTGTTATGAGAAAAAAATACAAATCCATATAAAACAGCAAAACTTCGTAATCTCGAGTGATCTGGACAAGTAAAATGCTCGAGCTAAACCTGGTACTCGTAATAACCAAAGTGAAAATGTATTGATAATACAAGCGGATACTATTATTTAAACTCGCTCGAGATAGACCGGGTGCTTGTGATATTGAAGTTTTACTGTATTATGTATAAATCATAATGTCCCCATTAAACAAGATGGTGGAGGTTTTGATGTAGTGCTAGGATGCTTCATTTTGACATTTGTTGATATTTAATTAAATGCATTTAACAATTAGCTTGCTGGTTAAAATTAGTGACTGAGATCCATTAAAGCCGTACATACAACATTATCAAATATGGTGATTAAGCACATCATAAATATAAACAAGAGGGCCATGATGACTCTATATCGCTTACCTGTTTCCTTTTTGAATATCTATTTTTAGCCCCGGTGACTAAGTTATGCGACGGACCCGAACCATTTGAACAACTTTGGTAGAGGTCCACCCAAAGGAACATTCCCTTGAAGTTTCATCAAATTTGGCCAAGCGGTTTAGTAGGAGCAATCGTTTGAAGAAATTGTTGACAACGGACGCACGACGACGGACGACGGACATCTCGGTATGACAGAAGCTCACCATGACCACTTCGTGGTCACACGGTGTATATCCGTATCGGCACCCTCTCTGTGCAAAACGCTGTATCGATAGCCTCTTTGTACAATGGTTTTTTGGGGACACCTGTCGATAGGAGAGGTACGAAAATCATTGATTTTGTCAAAAATACAGATTTGTGCCTAAAAAAACAATAGCCCACGGAACAACCCAATGATTAACCACTGTCCTCATGTTGTTCCATTTGTTGTATTAGTTGTCACAAGTTCAGACTAAGATGAAATGTCGGAAGGGGTACTTGTTCAAATGAACACGAGAGTCCTGATTTTGACACTTAAGCGCGATTTTCGTCAATATAGAAAATATCCCTCACCTCAGATGGAGAACCAATCTGGCATCTAAATCCTTTTATTATGACATCTTTCATCAAGTCACAAAAATAACTGCCTACTTTCGGTTTATTTGTGGCAACGACACCCTTTCTGTTCTGGCACCGGTTCCCTCTCGGTGCTATAGTTATAGTGAGTTATTGTGTCATTCAGCTGCAACGCACAGAGAGGTTGCCTGTTCCACAAATAAACCGAAAGTAGGCTGATTTTACGTTATTTAATTAAAGTGACCATATTAAAAGCATTTAGAGGCCAGATTGGTTCAAGGACATTTCGACTGAGGTGCGAGAGTGTCATAAATATGACTGCGTGTACATTTGAACAAGTACCCTTGTCAACATTCCATCTTAGTCTGGACTTGTGGCAACTGATAAAATAATTGGAACAACATGCATGTAGTGGTTAATCATTAGTTTGTTCCGTGTGCTATCGTTTTAAGCACGAATCTGCATTTTGACCAAATGAATGATTTTCTTCCCTCTCCTTCCTTAAATTCATTGTTTTGCACATAGAGGGTGCCGGTGCCAGCACAGAGAGGATGCCGATACAGCGTTTTGCACAGAGAGGGTGCAGATACGGGTATACACCGTGGGTCAGGTGAGCTAAAACAAATGAGGAAATCGGACAATGTAGCACTCAACTTAACCAGCCTATAACAGAAAAGAGTAACATCACAAAACAACTACACGGAGCTCAATGCTCACACTCAACCCAAACAAATGATTAAAATCCCAAACCCCGCTTCAAAAATACAGTATGACCCAACTTCACAAGGAAAAACAGAATAACGGTGATCCTCCAAGTGGCTGAATGAAACGAAGCTAAGATGGGACCTAGTTCCCCAAGTTATCGCGGCAGGACAACCTAGTGCCACCACGAAGACCCAAGCGACCAAAGGAGGCATAACAGGCACATTGATCTAACTATAATAGTTACCCCCCCCCCATCAAACCGGGTGAGGCACGACCGTAAAATAGGGACGGATGGGGGAAACATAACATATTTCAAGCCGAAACGGTGGCCTAGTGACAAAACGAGACATAACTGCATAGTGACCGAATTAAAAAAGTTTCTCCACCGGCAAACCAGGCAAGCCACAACGGTAAAATGTAAATGCAGCAGGTCAACACATACGTCAAACATGACTGCTAACTCTAGGGCACTGGATACAGGTAACCTTGATCCCAGAATGGAGGAAAGGCGAACCTGTCGAAATGCTATATAATACAACAAGAGAGTCAATACACCTGTCCCTTTCAAATCTTTGTCGATGGCACCCGTTTGCATTTTTTATAGACGCATAAATTTGTTTGGTTAGTACCAAATAGGGGAAGTACGGAAGAGAATATTTTGACATGCGTTGAACTTAAATAGTGTTTTATTAGTAGTACATTAAAACACTGGTTAAATCGTAGAATGAAATGAAATATAGGCCACTGCGGGGAGGTGGTGGTACGATGTCTAATGGGTTGACAGTGCGTATCACAAAACAGAATGTAATATGACAAAATGAGCATGATATAGGCATACTTCTTGTTCCTGTTGACACTTTGTTTAACTCATTTGAATATTATCTAATAACTTTAAAATTGCCAAAGGACAATATGTTAAGTATCATGTGACTGATCATTTTTAATGATAGTATCTTTGGAAACAAGGTTCGTACCCCAGATATTTTTCTACAATGACGGCTTATGTGCTTAACTTATCTTGGTCGGGTCTTAACTGCGTTTCATTTGGTTTCTTGGGATCACCGCTATTTTACTTTGTGTGATTTCTTTGTCATTGTCAATTTCTTTGTAAATTGGGTCATCCTTCCTTTTTGCGGCGGAGACATTGACTTTTAATAATTTCTTTGGGATTTGTGTGGGCATTGCTCAGTGATGTTGCTGCTCGGCTGGTAAAGTTGAGTGCTGCCTTCCCTGCCCGATATCACCATACCTTTTTTATGTGCCCCAAAGCTAGAACAGTAGTGGTAACATTGTGACTATACATTGTTGTGGTTAAAGCGAGCATGTGCCGAGAACGTACATGTCGAATTAGGCAGCACTAAACAATGGGGTGTATCTTTCATGCCTTTAATTACTATAAATTTCTGTGTATGTGTGTGTGTTCCTGTCTGTTACTATAGTGACCAGCTGTTTCTCTTGAGCGCGTCCTCCCTGTTCAAATGGTTCATAATGCTGTTGTACTAACAAAAGGCTGTGTTTGAAATAATGCTGGCAAAGTGCTTCAATCTTTTAGCAGTTTTCGTTGCTCCCACCACACAAATCTGTATAAAGCACAATGACAATGATATAGTCAAAACGACAAGTATAAGTAGTATTTATTTAATTTGATACCGAGTTTGACTGTTACTTATTGAATTATATTGGTATACCCATGAATTTGGTAGTTTCGGATTCGTCCGCAGATATGAACACATTGGAGAAAGTGGTTGAAAGTGTACGTTGGTACATCAAGAAACAATAAACAGCGCATATTTAATAGTGTCTAGAGAATCTTCCTTTGAATATCCTATGAGTTGAGGCTATTTTCCGATTGTCTCTAAGAACGCGAATGTAATGGGTCGTATTGTAAGGGATTTTAGCCGATTGCGGAAACATTCTGCGAGTAGAGCTCTCCTTGTGATATGCGACAGTGATGCATGAGTTGCAATAAAGAAGGCGACCACTACTACTTCCATCGTCTTTTATTATAAACTGGTTGTTCCACGACTGGCCAGATCGAAGTCAAGATTATTATTGATGTGTTAGAATGTAATACAACCGGGGTGTTTTTAACTAAAACAGAATAAACTAGTAAGTTACAAGCCTATATATCTGTACAGTTCCCTGTTATAAATGTGTGAAATTAATATGACTACAAAAATAATATTTTGTAATAATCATTTAATGCAGTAATTAATTAATTAATCATTTAGAGATTTCACATTAAAACGGTTTTATAATTGCGAAATGCATATAATAACGAGCACATCAAAATGCAAATTATCAAGTCATTAAAATGCATTGTTTTGAAATCATAGGAGACCATCGCTCAAACGTTTCTTTCAAAAATGTTTCATCTCACTACGCATAAACTGACGACGATAAATAAAAATATATACATTTTGTGCGTAGACCTATGACATCTATGTTATCGTCAATTGACAACATGACGGCAAGTCTACGCTATAACGAACGTACGTAGTCAGCGCACATGTAAATTAATTATATGCTAATTACAGTAAACGGTACTGGCGCATGTGACGTTCGGAGAATATACGAGTGTTTGGGTCACGCGTTGATTCGTATATATTGTTAATGAGACGTTTGCTTAACCGATCTCAGTTGTAATTTTGTTCCCAACAAAGATGGAACACTCAAGCCTGTATCATGTTATATCAGGCTTATTATGTGCAGGTAGGATTATCTGTTTGTTTCTTATTTTTGTACAATAACAGTTTTGTCATATACAAGTAAACCTTTTATAAATATATAACTAATTGAACATTATTATTAAGTTCTTTATATTTTTAGAATTACATTACAGTCTTATATACGGTTGGCATTGGACACGATAACGCTAGTTTAAAGTGTTTTTTCTACATTTTGTGTGCTTTTATCATATGCCAATCTACTTTAAAATCTTACGAACTACGTCAACAGCTCAACAGCACTATTTTCGTTAATTTTCTTATTACTGGTATTTTATATACTATTTCTAATTTCTGGTGGCTTATTTACCATGTGTTCAAAAGCATAGTTGTGCGCATTTGAGTAAATGACATTAAGAGATGCAATTGTTGAACAAATATATTTTGCAATTGCTACGATACAAACCTATTTCGGTATGACTTACCTAACTATAAGTACATCATTATAATGCTATCGATGTTAAATTGTGTAAATGAAACGCTGAAAGAAAGTTATCATTTCAAAAAGTTATATGTAGCGCGTTACAAGTTAATGAGACCGTTGAAAATAATTCGTCGTAGATGCGGGCCATACTGGTAACATTGTATATAGACAAGTAAGGAAACTTCCGAAGAATTTCTACTTAACAAAAACTTCAACTTAAGAAAGTTCGACATAACGAATATATATTTATATAACACATTGTAACTTGCACGAATTAAAACGATGAGCCGCCATCCCATCGCCATGGTATATATATATATATCTTATATATCTTTATTTCCCCCGTTTTCAAACAAAAATATACATTCAAGAACATGCATAGACAAAATATTCTGTGAAATGGAAGCTATGTTTATTGTACTTAAGACACCATATAAAATTCGCGATACTGGAGTACAATTTAAAGAAAGTTTTAATAATTTTATTAGACATACACGCATCGATGGCTTGGTGGTAGAGCGTCCGCTTCGAAAATAGGAAGTTCATTTTTCTTTTATGACCGCATCATATCAAAGACAACTGTTTTCATGGTTTGCAGTTTAGCATATGAAGCCAAATTTGCATACGAACTAATTTACTTATATCTTCGTTGCATTTGATACAATTAGTCTTCAACCTCAATGCAATGTATTCTATATGTTGTTAATATTGTTTCTTGAATAAATCAGTATACATATTTTTTGCAAATCGACATATCGTACATACATGTGGACCTTTAATTAATTAATTTTAATAAAAGTCTAAAAATGTACCAATACAATGTGATGTTATCAATTATCATTTATTTAGTATCCTATATATGACTAATTGGGCTGTGTTCAATTAGTGAGACAAGTATATCATACTAGCAGTCCACGTTTTATCAGTCATAAATCAGTTTTACTTATATGTGTATAACTATAATAGTTGAAATATATACCATATTATAAAACCATTTACTTATCAAACGAGTCAAAATATTAATAAAAGTAAGCAATAAAATCATGACATTAATTAATTATGGACCAACAGTTGACAATACATACATTAACTAGCAATTCAGCAATCATTCAACTTGCGCTTGTCATATGATCTTTTTAATTTACATAATTTTATACAGTACATGAATAATGGCCTGGGGCTTAAATACTTTTCTTTAAAAACCTTTGACCTTAATGATGGAAATTGCATTGATGTAGCATACGTTAACATTGTCTTAAATTCGGTTTTGCTTGTTAGAATTGGGTGGGGGTGCAGTAGATTATCTGCTGAAATCCACATTGGTCATATTTTGATAGTCAGCTTAATTGCATGTTCCTTGGTTTATAAAATTATGATACTCGTTTCTTTTGTGCATAATTGAAAGCTTAAAAAAAACGGGTTCGGTGCAACATAAAACCATAACGTACCAATAATCCTTCAAAACGAGTATCCACTAATCTTTTACCTGATCTTTTTTTATTTTATTTCTTTGTTTAGCTTCTTTGAAACCGATTGTTGCTTGGCACTTTTTAAAAAGTAGCAATAAATTAGTTTAACAGTTGATTGGCACAATCTGTTCAACGACAACACCAGGCCACTATCAGCTAATTCGGTCTATCTTGGACTATGAAGTTATGTTAGATACTGCTCTGGTATAAATCAAAGTACTTAGTATTCCAAAACAATAGACAAAATGAAGATATAAATGCATAAGGAACTAATGATAACGTCTCATGGTTGAATTTAACTAACTTTTGATCGATTACAACGAAACGAAGATCCGGTTGTACATTCATCATTGCGCATGCGCACTCAAGGTATAAATATACGTGCACTCAATCATATAACGATTTTTCACTAAAAAAATTAAATGAAAAACGATATAATGCACGACATAATTACGTGATAAGCATCGGTAACTGCTAGTTAACAGATTTTTCCTTACATGCATCGTTTTATCGTTTTAATTAGCGAATTATTTTATTTCAACATTTATAAGCTTGAAGTAGCTAGAGTCATGTCTGTCGGTTTTAATTATTTTTGACGGGGAACAATGATATAACGATGATAATTAATCATTTCCCGCTAACCATATGTCATTCATAATGTTAATGTATATGATGCACGTCTCTGATGAACACATGTATAACTGTTTTCAAGTGTTGAGAAGTTTATTATGGGTTTGACAAGACATGTCAGTGTTTATGAGCCCATGATCATAAGATCGCTTTTGTTTTCAATCGACTACCTCATATATATACGCCTCGCTAAATTGCTGAACGAGTAGTTTATAATCGTTGACAAGGATACGAAACGAACGCGAACACGTGCTTGTTGCAATCTGTACACTTAGATGAACATGCCGCTTTTGAAATTCGCTTGCGAAACAAACCGTGTACGCATTAAACCACGTGATATAATAATATGTTGTTTTCCACCAACACAAACCCCCTGATTTCGTCAACCGCGCATTTTCGTCTATACCCATAACATTAGAAAAATAAAATCTAAAAAACAAAAATGTTCAATGGCCAGAACATTTTCGCGCTATTTAGAGTGTTATAGACTTTTTACAAAAATGTATAGTTGTGTCCATTTTTCTATTTCAGTTTTGGTGTGTTTACCATGCACATGTAATGCGGCAGAGTCGACACAGGCTGACATAGATAGAGTAGCAAATAACTTGGACATTAAAATACTTGTGAACGCAAACCACATGTCCCAAAAAAATTATACCATTGCATTTCAACTTAAAAATGTGGGCAGACAACGAATTTTGAACACAAATGATTGGCAAATCCTTTTTTCTTTGAATAACCCAGACATGCTAACTGAGCCTCAGTTTAAAGTTCACGGGTTTACTATAAAACCCTGGAGAGAAAGCTTCTATTCAATGTCCGCGGATAACACGTTTCCCGGTCTTGGTCCAAGACAAGCTTTCAAAATTACAGTAACAGCGAAAGGTTTATCCGTATTTAGATCCGATATGCGACCTAGATTCATCATAAGATCTCCCAATAAGACAGTTCCAAAAACCATCATTTCAACCGACGATGATTCCCTAGCCTTTGTGGATGTGGTACCTTCAAATGACCCAACCAACCCAACCAGAGCTAAACAAACAGCAGTGGACAGAGCCGCCCGACTTCCGGAACCGATGGACATGGCACGAGTTGGACCAACTTTAGTCATACCACACCCCAAAAGTATTTACCTGTCTAACCCGAACAATGTTGGCTTGATCGACCTTGCGACTTCACCAAAGTTTTATATTACAGTATCACCAACCATATCACAATCTTTCCAACAATATATTAGAGGTACGTTAAACATCTAGTACTGATATCAAATTACCATGCAGTCATATTTGAATATCTCTTTTCACCAGTTGCTAAAAAGGTGTACGTTATATTTGCATCTGGCAAATTTAGAAGAAAAGTATACATACATTAGTTATTTAATTCAATATAATATTTTGAATTCACCTTAATTTAGAGGATTTAATACGTAATATTACAAAATGGACATTGTTTCGAATCTTATCAGGGAAATCGGTTTCACAATACAATTTTATGAAAAAACTGAACTTGAATATATAACGTGTATATGATATGTGTTGCGTCTTTGTTTTCAGAATCATTATCAAGTATCGTAGGAGTTACACCAAATAAGTTAATTTTCTCCGTTCCACGTGGCGACGGTGACAACTTCCGCTTCCGGTTAGTCGAAGGCGCTAATGATACAAATCCAGGTGCTTATACAATGGACATCGCTAAGGGAGCCATCAATACCACGTACGGTATCTTCAATACCTTTGAAATGAATTCCACGACTGAAGAAGGTAAATAAACTATATGTGAATAAACGTATCAAACCACAAGTGCAAAAGTCCATTTAGAGTTTGGCTTAAATTATCGAATATAATAATACAAAATGTATATTATAACAACGGCCACATACATCTATCCTCATTTAACAGCGAATTCTTTTGACAAAGGTGTCCGTTTCGTAAGCATCTCAAGTAGAAATCCGATCTTACATTGAATGTTTTCTTAAATCAGATTATGAATTTGAGATAAGTTTGAAGTTCAGACTGTTAACATTCTACCTGTACTAAACCAAGAGTTTGTGTGATGCCATTTTTGAGCCTAGTCTCCCCGGATAATGCTCTTAATGACACAGGACAATATTTGAAAAAAGATTTAGCTCAGATTGAGCGCCAAACACTTGATATAGGCTTGTAACCAATTCTGTATTAGGAACTCAATTTGTTATTATATGTTGTTTTCAATTTCCTTTTTCCATTTTTATTTCAGGCCTGAAATACGCATTTGAGTCTTTCAAATCAATTATTGGTCTCTACAACAAAGTTCCACCATTTATCCAAATGACCGACGAACCTCGGTACGCCTTCAGGGCTATAACATTAGACCTCTCAAAACATTTCTTCAATCTGACCACCACCAAGAAGTTTGTTGATCTGATGAGTATGTATAAGATGAACAAACTAGTGTTGGTACTCGGCGATGATTATGGCTGGAGAATAGAGATGGCTAGTGCATTAGACATACCCGAACTTACTACAGTAAGTATCAAAGTTATTGTTGTTTTGATATTGCCTATTGTTACATTGTCTCTTGTCGGATTCTGAACTCCATTTCGGATCCGGATTAACCAATAAATGCATAGGTACTATAGTCCAGCTAGGGTATTCTGACAGTGAAGTCATCGTTAATGTGTACCCCAAAGATTAAAACCATTGCTTAAACAGGTAGAGTTTAGTTTTGTAGTGTTGGTATAAGCGTTTATGCTTATTTTTACACCGTACTAGTGGACTGTTCCACTGCGTCACTGTATTTTTATCCTAACTGGACTGTATGTCATGTAATTACCCTAAAATGAAATTATTTATTCTGCTTAATTTTTTTATTAATCGATTGCATTCTGGTATTGTTTATATCTGCATTTAGAATAGAATCGTGTACCGGTATATTAAAGCGACATTCTAACCAATAATAATAAGAGCCTCGAAGGTCCAATGGTAGAGCGTCCGCTTCAAACGTCGGAGGCCAGAATTTATTCGATAACAGCGTCGTTCCAAAGACTACATACTGTAGATAGTCCCAATGTTCCTTTATTGCAAGGCCGATGTCGCCCAGTATAAATATACAAACATACCTTTTCTTCTGCTCTTTAAACGTTCAATGTGCTGGGTAAATTTAACTTTCCAACACTTTTCAGCAATTTATATATGTAAATTAGTAAATCCTTACAATGGATACGTTTGTATAAGCGCACATTTGTAAGATGACATGTATAACATAAATGTATTTTCATATCTAATTGCCTTATTTCAGTATGGTTCACGTCGATGTGTTACTGGCGACCAATGTCTACCTCCGTATTTTGGATCAGGCGCTGATGGTTCCGATGTTACTGGTGGTCACTTCCGTACTGGAGAGTTTATAGAACTCATACAGTATGCACATGCTCGCAAAGTTGACATTATTCCTTCATTCAACTTCTTCGGTGGTTTGCTTCCTGCTAAACGTGCGTCTGAAGCCAGGTATACGAGACTTCAAAAAACCAATAAAGCCGAAGCCAACAGATTACACTTAACCAACGGTGCACCTTCTGTTCCAACTGGTACTAAACTTGAAGAGAAGTTTTCTTTTGATGGTCTAATGGATCACTGCAGCGACTCAACAATGGCTTTTATAGAAACCGTGATCAAATCCGTCGTTAAGATGTACGCTAGTGCATCAATTCCTCTTGTAGGTGTACAGGCTAGTGGTGACGAGCTAACACAATATCTCAAATATTTCCCAGCATGCGCTAGTAAATCTGGTGCCGCCATATTGATGGACTCCCTCGTTGCTATACGTAATCTTCTACCACAAACCACCAGGTTACATGTGACGGAGGAGGTCATAACTGATCCTGATAGTGGTCACATGATTGAGGTAAGTCTGATATACATCTATAAGCATTAGCCAATCAGAACAAAGATAACATTTCAGGTATATTGTCATCAACCAATCAGAGCAAAGATAATATTTCCGGTATATTGTCATTAACCAATCAGAATCAACATTACATAATCAGAATACGTATTTCAGTATAAAGCTGTAATGGTGCATAAGCACAACTAATCAGCATACACTTTACAGTTATGTTTGCAAGTATAAACATCCAATCAGAATAAAGAATACAAATTATTTTATGAACATCAACCAACCAGAATCAGCGAAACAAGTATGTTACATACTAGTAAATAGGAACTGATGCGAGGGCGGTTCATTAACATGTGAACAGCTACATTAAATATTGAATATTGTTCATGTTTCTTTGAACTATTTATAGTAAAATATATTATCTGTTTTCAGGAAGGCCCACTCAACTACCAATTCAAAACTAGAAATCAAGTGGTACATTTCCGAAAAACATTTGCCAGAAATATCGACAAGTTGACCACGGAACAGAAACAATTTCTGTTCGCTGAGGTGCCTCCCTTTCCAGATCCTGCTAATCCTAATGCCCAGCCAGATCAGTTGAAGCCTTTCAAAGGAACACCCGTTGTTGCGGCACCTTGGTTGCTACCGTACCGAGCTGCAAACAAAGGATATCCGGTATGTTTAGTGCATTAAAACATAATTATTAAAATACACAACCAGTGCAGCATTGAACTTATAACATTTTTCTCACTATATCTGTGATATCTCTTTCTTAAAAGGTTTTGTTACATATTTCAAGGGGAATCGAATGTCGACGTCGAGTTCATACACACATTCAATTAAAATAAACTTCACGCATAGCAGTTAACTTTTTTACTGATTGTATACACAACGAAGTAAAATAAAAAAAATCGCTGGCGGTCTGCCTTGTACAAACGCGAGAAAATTGCCGTCCCGCGAATAAATCTAGACCAAGAGTATTTCACAGAGACATGTTTCATATCTCTTACAGTCTGTTATGGAACCTGAAAATTTCTACGCCCTAGACTCGGCTTCAGAAGTAGATTTTGATGAGATTGGACGAAGAACGAAAGATGTGGCATTCTTTATCACATTACATAGGATGTCTGTATGGGAACCGGAAAACATGTACATCAATAATGACTTAACCATCGATGGACAGGCCTTGTTACCGTACAGAATGTGCAAGGTCTTTTCATGCACACCTTTGACCCCTGCTGGAAAGGCTAACATAATAGGTAATTATTCAGACAATAGTAATATAATAAAGACTTTATTTAACGAGGAAACTTATTTGACAATATACTAATTCAATCTTCCAGAAGATCTTCAACTTAAACATGTTTCCCAGCATTTAAACAAGCACATTTAACATAGGTCGTCCAGTAAAAAATGTCACTGTTCGGGCAGCATACTAGTATTGCGCGTCCGTAATTCCAGTCCAGGGCTTGTTTTCTTGTGGAAACGTAATCAGCTGATCGATTCACTCCATATACATTGGTTAACTCAACCAGAGTCCAAGCGGCATAAAGGCCAATCAAATGTGTTGATAGATACCGTCCCCACTAAATACCATGCAGGATTTCCAATAGCCTTATAATGATCGTCTGGCGTACCTTTTGGCAAACTTTGAGCCGGATTGACGGAAATGCTTCCCGTGTCCGGATGATCAATGAATAGGGGATATACAGTAAAACTTCGTTATGACGAGCACCGATAAGACGAGCAAGTGGTCTATGTCGAGCAAGTTGTAAAGTTCCGGCGAATTTGCACCTATTTGATGAGCATCAGAATTACATTACGAGCACAGAGTTTGTATCGAGCATTGTACATGTCCCGATGTCTCCCCGAGATAACAGAGTTATACTTTATAGTTTTTTCATGATATTTGCGATGTCATTAAGGCAGTCATATTGTTACCTTTAAGTAAAGTTCATCAATATATAGTGAACATGGTTGTTTGTATTTAGGTATTGGTGGATTAGTTAACACAGAGAATATTCGAAACCCTGAAACACTGTGGCATTTGGTGACACCACGCTTACTGATGGTTGCTGAGAAGGCATGGAGAGAGGCGCCACATGAAAATAAAATCACCGTAAGTAGAAAAAATATTAGCTGGTATCCATAAAGCATCGCAAGGGAACACTTTTGACTTAAGTTAAAACGTTGAACTACACACATTTGTTCAAAGTTAAGCAAAACTAACGACACAACTAGAAGAGACTGGCGGACCCATTCGAAAAGATCTAAACTAGTTTCATATGTTTACACTATCCTCGATGGTCGATTTGTAAATGTGCCAAATATATAAATAAGAGGTTTCCAGTTGCAGTAACGGAGGTAGTTAAAATTGTCTTAGGTTAGTTGCCTTACTTGGCACTCGAAACATGATTTGTAATATGTCAAGCTTTAGGGTAACACGGATATGGTATCCATAACAACAAGTTTGGAATGTTACATTTGTATGTTGATTTTCTAAATTTACATAATAATATACACGTATATACTGTATCAAGAATGTTTTTTTTTAAAGTTCAAAAATACAACATTTATGAGGTTATAATTTTCTTGTAGGCTGAAGACCCTGCTAAAATGCTGAATCCACAAAACGTAGAATTAAGAACAGGCTCCCTCGTGTATGAAATGCAAATGTTTTCCAATACCATGTCATATAAAGAACTAGGACGATTAGAGGTTGCAGGATACACGTACAGAATATGCAAACTTGGCGCCAGGTAAGCTTTTACAATCTCAATCTGTAAGATACTACATAAAATGTCGAACATAGCCAAAGCATTCTGCCGAACATGGCTGGCATATGTGTGCATCCAACCGGTTTTAAATACGATTCCCCCAGCTTGGCGACAAGCGCGCTAACCACTAAGCAACGGAGCCACACAGTATCATGAAAGACCATTGCACTAATTTGAGGATAATATGCTTAACATCCTAACGCTCTACCAACTGAGCTAAATGGGTTAAAGAGGTCCATACATTCACAAAAACTTTACCTAAACACCTTCACATACTTGATAGAGCAAACAAGATATGAGGAAATCGTACAGGGAAGACAGCACTCAACGTAACCAACCGAGCACCAAAAACAGCAACGACACAACATAACCCGACACCATGGAGCAATGCCCACACATAACCCAACGAAATAATTCATGCATAGACACAAAAATATCTAATTAACTAAGTATATGAAAAAATATATTTACATATGACCTTTTTTCGAAGTCTGATCGAAAAATATGATGAACATATACAAATTGAAAAAGTATGATTGAAAATATTATGAACACCTATATACATAATAATGTTCAAAACCGGTATATCGCATTTGTTTTCAGTATCTTACTTGGTCTACAAATGGGACAGAAACCTCCATTTCCTCTTGTTGTCAAGTGCGGAGAACCAACACCAGATATAGAATACCAAGAGGTACATTCAACCAATAAAACATGGAGACGATTATTCAGTGTGGACCCACGATCAGAAACCTTGATGGGCGGTTACACAT
Organism: Spisula subtruncata; assembly: GCA_963678985.1. NCBI lineage: Eukaryota > Metazoa > Mollusca > Bivalvia > Venerida > Mactridae > Spisula > Spisula subtruncata. Next base: position 4,114,562 of record OY787674.1, read on the forward strand.
TCTCTTTCCCACTGTCAGAACAGAAGATCAATATCCGTGTAATGTGAGTATTTATTAAGAACTTTTTTAGTAAAGTCGTTTTTGAAAATGAAAAGTTCTTTTCGTAAAGTCGTATTTGAAAATGAAAAGTTCATTTGGTAAAGTTCGGTTTGAAAATGAAAAGTTCTTTTGGTAAAGTCGTCTTTGAAAATGAAAAGTTAATAATAGAAACAAAAATTCGTTGTTGTATTATTTTGTCGAGGTTATAGACCGATCATATAAATTACCATTGCATTTAGTTCCACCTCTTCACATAGAAGCAATCTAAATTATCTTAACTATGAAACGCGTTTTAGAAAGAGAACGCAAAGGCGATGATATTTTGTCAATGCTATATCCCGATACTAAATACGAAAACCAAAAGTTATTCTTTCTGATAGTCACACAATTAGAAATTGCTTTGATAGGTTACCACTGCTTGACATAAATGTACGCGTAGCTGTTTCTAAAATAAAATACGAACTTAAAATTTTAGATTAGGAAATCAATGCTGATCTGCCTGTCGATCCACTACATTATTCTACCACATGAACTAGATCAAAACAGTGATGTTCAAGAAAGAGGAGTAACTTATATTAACAATGTCTATTTTTGTGTTATTGTAGATCACCAGAGGGAACTAGACGAGGACCATCGACTTACGTTGAAGGAAATATCAAATATTATCTACCTAAAGTACGTAACAAACTATGTAATAATTTAAGAGTAACTTGGGTCATCCTGCATTTTTTTGGCGGGGACTTGGATTTTTTATTGTTCTTTGGCTTATGTGTGGGCATTGCTCACTTTACTTGCGTTGTGGTGTTTCTGATTCCTGTGCTCGGCTGGTTAGGTTGAGTGCTACCTTCTTTGTCTGATTTTATAACTCCTAATCTCGCGCGAATTGAATGTATGGGCATAGTTTCATGTTCTAAAGGTACGTTTTTCGGTATAGCAATTCTAAGTGTTAACTTTAATATAGTTCTGTGGTTTTTAACGGTAGTCCTACAAACATGTACAGTCATGTCGCAATGTTAAGAATATTAAGTAAGTTAAAATAAAGGTGACTAGTTTCACATCAAGGTTGACCTTCTTGGTCTGTGTAGCGTTAACCCTAACTCAAAATGCCAAATACCTAAATAGTATAGCAACAAAAGCAAACGAACGTTGTAACAAATGACATAAAATTAATCAAAACTTTTATTTTTTCAGGATGTCCCAGTAGATTTAAGAGAAGGAACATGTCTACCAATTATGCCTATGGAAGAAGTTTGGAAAACTGATATAGAAAAAATGAAACCCCAACAATGGAATAAAGTGTTGGAAAATATAGACTTAGTAGCCAATGACCGCGAAACATTTATTGCTAACAGAAATCGCAACCTAACAGACAGAATTCGTCAATTTAACAGACAAAACCGACAGAACTATAATCTAGGACAAGTCATGCAACACATCCAACATATGATGAGTTTAGGTCAAGATATTGAACGAGTACCAAAAGAAAACATTCTGTACAAAATACACGAAGCGGATAAAAACATTTACATGGCCCGGGAACGTTTTGTAGAAAACAGGTATAACCGATGGCAACAGGAATATCTACAGTGTAAACAAACACAGACTCCGGTCACATTACAGAATCCTAACACACCTCCACCACCAGCAGCCGGTCCCATCCCACACACTACCCCACCACCACCACCAGGTATGGGTCCATTTGGACCTGGAATGGGTGGACCTGGAATGGGTGGCCCTGGAATGGGTGGACCTGGAATGGGTGGACCTGGAATGGGTGGACCTGGAGTGGGTCCAATGGGACCTGCTGGCCCTGGTCCTATGGTTTCTCAGGGTGCAGGTAGTGATCGCGGTGTGGGTCCAATGGGTGTGGGACCTGAAGGTCCTGGAGCAGCCCAATCTGCTAGAGGTCAAACCGGAAGAGGCCAAACAGGAAGAGGCCAAACAGGAAGAGGTCAAGATACAAGAGGTAATTCCGGAAGAAACCAAAATGCCAGAGGCCAAAGTGGAGGTCAACCTGCAAGGGGTCAATCATCTAGAGGAGGTCAATCGGGAACAAACCGTGGTGATGGTGGTCGATGGTAACAACATAGGTTATAATACTCAGTAATGAGAGGGAAACGGATATGTTGAAGTAAATTTGAAAAATAAAAACTTGGCTTCAGAAATCACGTCTCTCTCCGATGAGTGTTCGCATTATCTTAAATCAGAAGTGAGTGCTTAATTAAATAAACACGTTCTGGTTTGATTTATAGTAGTTTTGTGGATCATTTCACGTTTATCCTTTTATTTTTGTTTTATTTTCTGTTGTTTAACAATGATTGTCAGTTCTGTTGTGTGCTTAAAGTGCTATGTGTGAATAAAACATGCCATAACTGACTTGTCTATGTCCTTTTATTTATCGTCGCCACTGGATAATCCACATGGGCGAGTTCCCAAGAAGAGTCTGGTTATTTTAATTTGTGAGGAAAAATACCCGATACAGAAGATGCACCAGTTCCAGAAGCATTGCTGGTTCTTTACGTATCTGATTCATAGCATCGTACACAGGACCTAGGTTTAAAGTCTCATCCGAAAAAAATATTAGTAAAGTTAGTTGGTCGGCCCTCGAACCAACAACCCCGATATAAGAAATCCCGTGCCCTACCGACTGAGCTAAGCGGACTGATTTGGATCAATTAATTAGCATTTACACACAACAACTGCGAACTGGTGGCTAGCAGCCGATTCAAATTAAATTATAAGATCGAATCGGCAACTACGAACCCCAATTTTACTATTGGATCGAATTGGCAACTGCGAACTGGCAACCAGCCGCAAATTCGATTTTTACTGTTGGGTAGAATTGGTCCTATATTTTTAATCAGCTACTAGCCTCCAGTTGCTAGTCTCCAGTATGAAGTTGCCAATTCGATCCGACAGTATAAATCTCCTCAGCGACAGGAATTCCCATGAAAGTTCAAACTCTGCATGGGCGTAGGAGCGTCTTCAACATTGGGGGGGGGGGGGGGGGGGGTCAAACATTTGGCAACTTAGGGTAAAAAATTTTTTTTGCTCGCTTCGCTCGCAAAATAACTACATTATGTCAAAATATGACAATACCCATTGTTTGCACAATAATACACTCGTACATAAATTGTACTCTTAAACGTACATAATCCTCCTATATCAATATATCAATTGGAAATTGTGAATTTATGGATATGTGGTAATTTGGTTTAGTAATTATAGGTAACTGAAAGTTAATCAGTTGAAGTATAAGGGGGTGGGGGATATTCCCCCGGGAACATTTTCTAAACAATGGATCAATCTGAAGCATTCTAAGCGTTCCGAGATACCTTATTTGGTATTAAAAAAGGACCTAAATACAGGGAATTTTAAAAGTTCTTACATTAAAGTGTTTGCACAAAATTTAAATTTCTCGATGTTCAGACATGCAGACAGCACAATTGGTTAAGACACAATAGCCAACGAAAACAGGCCTTTCAAAAGCAGTTCCTCGCAGCGTTTACTTCCCCTACAATCACAGTAGACGCTGCTCTTAATCGCCAACATTGCAAGACTAAAACTCAGACCCAGGCTTAAATTTGACAAAAATTGTAATCACTGCCATTTCTTTGTAATAAGATTAAATCATGAGAAATTGGGTCTTACTGATTGTTGTTAGCCATTGAACATGTATAAACCATAATATCATTTATAATAACATGAGAGCGAATAGAACATTTGATAATAGAGAGCCTAAGTATGAGTTTTAGCCTTATAATGTTTGTGAATAAGACCCTGGAAGCTGACAAAACGAAAGACTTATTTCTTACAGTCGGATAACCTCTAACATGACGCTAGGAATCAACTTTGTGACAATTAACAACGTGTTCATATAACATCGGCCGTTATAAAGATGCTTGTCGTATCAAATCATCACCGAAACTGAAATAGCATTTCATGGAGTTTGTACACTAATAACGGATTGCTAAACTGACGTCTGGTCAAAAATATCCGCCTGAAAATTAAGCTCACAATTACCATGTCTTTTTAAAATCACTACGTATTTTGGTATTTATTTAGCCTCATTTTTGTTCGACCAGTTTTCTTGTATTGTTGTCTTGCACTTAAGGTAAACGCACGGGGTGGGATTTCGGGTTTGTGTAATTTGTATACCTGTTGTCTTCAGTTATACTCTGTTATAGCAGTGTCTATAGTCCCCCTAGTATTTTTTTCCCACTTGTCCTTTTTATTTCCTTGCCCTCCCTTTAAGGTCCACCGCCCTTCCCCCTTTCTTCATCAGTTGTATCTTGCGGAGATGCTGGGTGAGAAGCTTTTTGAATTATCTCACTGTACTGCTTGGTCACTATAATAAACGTTTTTGACATATATATTTTCGCCCTCTTTTTGCTAATTATTGTAAACTAGATCAAGCCGCCCCCTCCTTTTTACAGTTCTGTGCAGTGTCCGTGTAGTTTTGTTTCCACTTGTCCTTGGAAGTTAATTTCCTCTGCCATTTGTTTTAAAGTCTACCGCCCACAACACCCCCCCCCCTCTTTTCCTCATTTGTATATTGCGGAGATGCTGGATGAGATACTTTTTCATTAGGTCACTGTGCTGTTTGGTCACTATAATATACACAATGTACGTGCAGTGGGGCCTTGGGGAACTTGGTCTAGTATTGGCTGCGTTTCATTCGGCAATAACCGCTATTATATACTTTCCTTGTGAATGTGGGTCATCCTGCATTTTATCGGCGGGGACTTGGATCTTTGATTGTTTCTTCAGCTTATGTGTGGGCATTGCTCATTGTAGTTGCTAGGAATATGCAATTTTATTTCCCACCCCATTCCTACATTGTCCATATTTTAACTAGATCTCAAGTCGTAGTTGTTCCTCTTTGGGTCGCATAACGTTAGGTCACTGCCCTTAGTGTTTTAACCTAGGTCACGCCCCGGGGTTGTTGTGCCTCATTTGGTCACCGTTTTGGCATGGGTTTCTGTGGGCACTGCTCAGAGTAGTTGTGTCGTGGTGTTTCTGATTTCTGTGCTCGGCTTGTTGCGTAGAGTGCTACCTTCCCTGTCGGATTTTCTCATACCTTTTTACAGTGTATCGGGTCCATGGTCGAGTTAGGAGTCGTCGGTCAGAATCCGAACATGGCTTCCATAGTTTGATATGGCCGATTGTTGAGCTATCGACTAGCTGAATAAAGGTTACCTATTGTCCTCTTGTTTGGTCGCTTGTAATGACGGATAGCAGCCAGTATGTCTTCGTATCAGGAAATGTCAAATCAACCAATGTATTCATATTTACGCCCGCTGCAACGACAAGAGGACAGTTAACTACCATACGAAACTTAGTTATCATTTCAACTGCAGTAATGATTCTCAAAAATGTATCGACTGCTTAGTGGTTGGGTGTTCAATTCTGTAGGTGCGGAAGGTCTGTGTGTAGGATCCAGGGCCAGAACATATCAAAGACGAGAAAATGGTTTCCATTATGTGACGCTCAACATAAAAAAGAATGAGGGTTACAACGGGAGATAATCTCAGATAAAAGAGAATTGTCTCCTATAAACATAGGATCTGGACATATTGCTTGCTTAGAATGAGAAGGTCGTACAAAAACTACAAAATCAATATTTTGAGAATCACTACAGCTTTTTCAACTTCAGTTTGGTCAACATGACAAGTTCTGATGTTCATGAAAATAGGCTAATAAGATGCGCCTTATGATGTAGATTTCAAACATATGATATAAAATATAATTCTTACGACCTTCTCATTCTAAGTCAGCATAAACATAATAGCTAATATAAGGTCAATCACAGGTAACCGCATCAAGGGTAAAAACGAAAGAAAAACATAATCGCAAAAATAATTATATATTTAACGAACTGTTTTTTTTTCGTTATAAGAAAAATATATTTTTTTAAAAGAAAGAAGTTGTTTGATTTAATTCTTTATCAATGATACAGTTACCTGTGGGATCAGTGTGCCAACTTCACAAACAGTTGCTATAAATAAAATCACGGTTGAAATATCCGCTTGACAAGCGTTTTGTTGTCATGTGACAAATAATTTTGTCTATGTCAAGTTGATGTACTGGTCAGATGAAAGGCTCATTCTTGATACAAGAACAAAAAATTATATACAATTAACTGAAACAAACGTCTTCAATCTCATGATACTAGATCTACTACTAGCTAGCATCAACTTTTATTATAGCTTTTACTAGTTGGTTGTTTTTATACACGCCCGCCCACATTTGTAGTGAGAACCCAGCTTTTTAACAGTTAAAGTCAAGCCAATTTGTACATTTATCTGCGGCACAAATATACCCTTAGCTACAGTAATAATCACAGCAATGATAATTTAACAGAACAGTTCCCGATCTCCCGAAGTATCTCAAGTAGCAATCTCATCTCAAACTGGGGTTTTGCTCAAAACGAAGTCTAAATTTCGGATAAATCTCCAGAGATCTAGCTCTTGAAATGTTAATGTTTTAATGTCAGAGTAATGAGAACTGTGAGACCAGTGCCACGTATAAGAATCACATGAAGACAAATAAGTTAAGTTACCAATTTTCTAGGGCTCTTTTCAGCTGTTAGGCCGCTCAAGCACCCTTTGACATTTAAACTTCCCCTGGTCATTGGGCTACAAATAGAAACCTACACTAGTGTCTCCCTGGGTAGACTATTTCTCTCCTGTGGTGTGGCAGCCAACATCGATCTGCGGCGCCCAGGAATAGACACTGCCCTCACAGGTACCATTTTACACCATGGTGGAGTGGAGCTGTGGGTCTTGCTCAGAGATTTTAACCAGTGGTCCAGAGGAGGATCGAACCCGGGACCTCTCGATCCCGAAGCGCGCGCCCTACCTCTAGGCCACCGCTCCCCAAATGACAATATTTTAGATGAGATTATGCTTAGGGAGTTTGGGACCAGGTATAGCGTAATAATTATACAAGTATATAATAATTATATTACTCAAGGTTATTTTTTGAACGGTAGTTAGTACACTAGTACTAGTATTATATTATAATTATCACGTGACTTTCCTTGTTAAAAAAAAGTTACCAATTTTCTAGGGCTCTTTTCAGCTGTTAGGCCGCTCAAGCACCCTTTGACATTTAAACTTCCCCTGGTCATTGGGCTACATATGGAAACTTACACTCGTGTCTCCCTGGGGAGACAATTTCTCTCCTGTGGGTGTAGCAGCCAACATCGATCTGCGGCGCCCAGGAATAGACACTGTCCTCGCAGGTACCATTTTACACCATGGTGGAGTGGAGCATGTGGGTCTTGCTCAGAGAAATTAACCAGTGGTCCAGAGGGGATCGAACCCGGACCTCTCGATCCCGAATCGCGCTTCCTACCTCTAGGCCACCGCTTCCAACTTGTATCCTGGTTAGTATAGCGAGTACGTATAATCTTATACGTAACACGGGTAGTACAAAGTTTAAATACATGGGTGAGTTTTTTTCAATAAATCAATGCGTATTTTGCGTTTTTTAGTGTCATATGATATAAAGAATCTATCACTCGTTGTCAATTATTGATATATTTATATTAAACTCGTTCAGGAAATATTATTAAGCTCGCGAGCTTAATAAAATTCCCAAAACTCGTTTAATATAAATTCATATCAACTCGTGATAGATTTTTTTATTTAAGCTGCAAATGTCTTTGAAAATATCCGAAATTTGAGCCAACGGAATGACCAGTAAAGTGCACGCACGTGTTTAATGACGCGGACCACGACATGTCTCAAATAAGCTTCGCATTTGAACACAAAGGACATATATATTTGTAGAATAAACAACGTGTTTTTAACAATCATACAACAACATACAATTCATGTCCTTGTGGGCACTGACTAAAATGTCGTATTATTAATAAACGCACAATTAAGCACCTTGTAAAAAGCCGGGCTAACATGACGAACATATACAAATATTCATTAGTTAAGTGCAACCGAACATTTTTACACATGTATAGTACGGCCATTACAGTGTTTGTAAGCCAGGATGTTATAGGATACCATCATAAATAGTACAAGAAAAAACTTATATAGATGTGTGTCATAGTAAGGAAATGAACTCTGATTTAATTGTAGAAAAAATGTACAATTGTCTGTAAGGCCGACATATGGACATCGGAATCATGTTGGGTGCAAACCAATTACCAACTGTATAGTTTCTTAATTGACGCCGTGCACGCGCAAAATGATAATGTTACAAATTTCGCGTAATTTAGGCAATATTATTATTCTTTTTTCTATGTAAATGGCTAAAGGTGTATTTATATGCCGATTTTCTACTATTAAATGGTAAATGGTTTAATAATTTTGGATCATGCTAATTTATTCTTGTTGATTATGTGGGATGATTTAACGGTGGTGATAAGCATACCATAAAAGGATTGGGAATTGTTTCTATCCACCTGTGTTACTTAACGGACTGTTACTGAATAATTGTGAAGAGTGATATAAACATCATAAATTCATTAAGTCATTTGATTAAGTGAGGACGTACTGTACGTGGCAGAGATGCTCCAGATACAAATGAGATGTTATCTAATACCAATCTCGAGATGTTAATTGAAGTAGAATATAAATGAGGCTATAGACCGGATACAGGGTAGCACGACGTGTGTACGTATATTCTTAATTCTGATTGGATATAAATTAATTTTCAAACGACAATGAGTAGTCCAAATAGTCCAGGATTTCACCTCGGAGTGGCAACACTTAAATTCACCAAGACGGATTCTACTACGGGAAACACTGGATCCGGGGTTCGGTATAATACCCGTGACGCAGGTTCTAATTCCGGACTAAGTTTCAATAATCCAAATTTCGCGGACGGAGGTTCGGCACCGCCAGCAGTGATGGCTGATACATACAAGGAATTCGACAGATCGGACACCTCGCCGATAGTACCAGAGATTAGAATAAAGTCGTACGCTTTTCGTATCAGGGAGATTATACTCGCCGTCGTGTCGGTTGTGGCGATAATTGGTTGCCTCGTGCTGATTGCTCTAGTGGCAACTAACGGTAAATCCGACGAGAATCCGTCGGCGGTAGCGAGCGCACAGAAAGCTATTAGAACATTATGTACGGACGCGTCATGTCTGAAAGCCGCATCGTATGCAGTCTCGAACATGAACATATCAGTAAACCCTTGTGATAACTTCTTCCAATATGCATGCGGAAACTACGCTAAAATGAACCCTTTAAATCCCGATGTGTCACAGCGGACAGTTTTCTGGAACCTCTATCTCGCTAACGAAGACAAGCTCAGGAACTTATTATCGGCTTCGTCATCTAGAACGTCATCTTGGTCGTCCGAGAAAAAAGTCAAAGATTTCTTCAAGTCGTGTGTCGATGACTACGGGAAAATGCGAACTGGAGGGAAGGCTTTTATTGATAAAATAGTTCAACCATTGGGTGGATGGGATGTTTTGAATACATTCGATCCGTCAACGTTCAATTTGCAGACGAACTTACAGAAGACGAGCGTTGATTTTTGGACTGCTGCACTGTTTACATTTCGTGTTAGAACTGACTTGTATGACACCACTAGACGGGTAATAGAGGTAAGCTAGTTTTTTTTAAAAAATTATACACAATCTGCCTTACCATTTTCAGTGTGGACATATCTCGTAGCATAATTATGCAGTCTAAACTTTGGCTAATAACGCAAGTAAAAATCTGTCAACATAATAGTAAAATCTTTCCCGAAGTATTTTATTTCCCGAACCGAGTTTGACGAGACATTATCGACGCTCAAGTCGGCAATGACTGGCATCCATGGTTTTCCGCGCTACTTAATATATGTGTGCTTATAGATCACATTTTTTCTTCGAAACCTGCAAAGCCGATGAGTCGGTTTCAGTAAAAAAGTGACATTCTGCACAATTTTTTAGTGACATGTATAACTGTATTCATTCTTAGCACTAGCGTTGAGGATAAAATTACTCGAAGAATAAAATACGAGTGTACGCCTTAAAGTATGTCATATACCATTATGGTATGTCCAGACTAATATTGGCGAAGTTAGGACAGCTATCATTCTCTCACGGCATTCTTAGCGTACCTTATGTTTTAAATCGTTTGAGGCCAGTATGTCTGTCGTACTAATTTCGGACTGTCTTGTAAGGTGTCAAACAAAGCCTTCAGCTATACGTGGATGTACTAGTATGAGACCGACAGTGTACATATTTGGTCGAAATCGTATGTGTAGTTAACAGAATTATACACTATACTCAGTGTACATGATACAGCGGCCGTCTCTGTTCAACAGACGGTGTCATATTTGACTGTAAAAAAGAGCACCATTGTGTTTTCAAAATGCCTTTATACAAGACCCGGTTGAAATAAAAAACGATTATAATAAATACAATGGTTAATTAAATTCCCCGAAAGATGGTTGGATATTGGAAGAAATATTTTAAATAAATTTGATTTTACGTATCAATGCTGTATTTTTGTAAACAGTTTGGTATTTATAATTTTTGATTAAAATTGTTTAAAACTATAGACTGTAACACGTGATGTTTGTCAAAAAAATTATTTTTATCCATTTTTAACAGATTGATATGTCGGGTATGGGGATGTCCTGGGCTTATTTCATCAGAGATACGACACAACAGGTAAGTGAAAAGTTCATATACCTGTCATTATTGTTTTACCTAACAGTTGGTAAGTGGTAACTAGTAGACTAACATTTTTTTGTTTTTAAAAATAAAAAATGAGGTAATCCTAGCTTTCCATTTATGCATTGGTCCAACTGAGAATTTTATCCCCAGACACCACCGATGCAAAAAGTCTCAGTAGAACCAAGGCATTAGTAAGATGTAACGTTGTCCAACGTCGTTGTTTGTAAAGCGCAATCAAAAAGTTCCAAATTTTGAAAGAAAATCAACTTAACATCATGTTTGATATGTTTTCCAGATCCGAAGTGATTATAAGAAGTTTATACGAACTGTGGGTACCTTACTAGCACAGGATTCCGGTTTGAACCTAGATGCAGACACTCTAGCCAACAAAGTAGAAACGTTCGTATCTGATGCATTTGACATCGAATTCCAGCTAGCGAATGTAAGTACATAGTCATAATTAAGGTTTATTATAAGAGTGTGCACATGAACCGGTCCTTACACCGACTGAAACCAATCGAACAATTGCGGATTAAATGGTATACGTATGCAATGGCCCATGTACATTTAAGTGTCAAATTTGCTGTACAACCGAATGCACCTTACGACAGTAATATTGTTCGGAAACACAACACACCATGAAACATTGTTCTATCGAACATAACCATACTACATAATGTTTGTCTCGCTTCTGATTGAACTTGCCTTCCATTTGCAGATTACAGCCAACACATTACCAACTGGGGACCCTCATAATCACGATAAACGTAAGAAATTGAACGATTTGACGACAGAGAATAATAATGTGGTGAGTATAATTCCATTTTCTTTTCACCTAATTGACATCATTCTGGAACTTAGATCCAGTCAACTATTTTGTTTCTAAGCATATTCAACCTCCTGCTTGATATACATGTATAATAACGTTGACATTATGTTGCACTAACACTACTATAGCATGTGATTCGAACTAGCAGGTCAACGTTTTGACATCAAAGACTCAAACGAGGATCAGTACACTTAGACAAGTGTTTTCTTTTAAGATTCGTGGTTGGCACATGCTGATAATATCTAACAAGAATGTAATGTCGTCTATGAATTTTACAAATAACAATATTTTTGATGTTTTGTCAAATTATTTTTTTCAGATTGATTTCGTCAGTTTCTTCCAGTATATGTTTGGTACTGATCACATAAATGGTAACACACGTGTTGTCCTGAGAGAAACTGATTGGTTGACCCGGATGTTGGCCATGGTTAGTGCTATACCGGACGCTGACAGACCGAGGTAAGTGTATCAATTACTTATTGTATCACCTCGGATAGATTCTCGAACCAGTACGGACATTAACTAGATGCTGGTGTGTCACACTCTTTTTTTACCATACAAATACTTACAGACCAAATGGAGTTTACGTAATTATTATTGGCGCAAACCATAAAATCTTTGAAATGATCCCCTGTAGAAGAGAACTCCGTCTAAATAAGATCATACCAGACCCCGATATGTCATCTCAAATTGAGAATTTGTTCTAATTAGGGTCTGCATTTGGTAATAAATGGGACATTTTAGCTCCTGCATAGTTGATGTTAATTGTGCCCCCATTATCCCATTGAAATTAAGTTAAAACACGTGCCAATATTTGGAATTGGTTATGACTCAGATTTCAATACTTTACTAAATAGGGACCATTCCGTAAGATACTGGAAATACGAATGACATCAAGATACATATCAAAGTTTTAAGAATACAATGTAAAAATATCACAAAAATGGTCATATTATTCAGATTTTTTTCTGGAAGTAATTTTGCTGGTTTTATTGCACATTTCAGAAAGTTACACAACTATATGATGTGGCGTCTTGCCCAGTCTTACGCCACAGAGTTATCCTGGGAATATATCCATGCTAGTCGACAATTCTTTGTTGACCAATATGGACATGCTTCGTTTTTGGGAACAAATAAGCATTGTTTCTCACTTGTTGACACAAAATTCCCTGATGCATTAGGGGCCCTATTTGTTAGGGACCATTTTGCTGACGATAATAAAGAGAAGGTACTTGCATGTATAGGTTGTAGAAACGATGCTAGTTGATAGGTTAGCTCTAGTTCTCATATAATCATCAATTGCAAGTATTAGATGGCTGGTGTTAGTTTATGCAACATTGGTGTATGCTTGTAATCCATGTAGTCTGAGAAAACCAGAGACCGAATCGTTTGGTTTTTCACACTAGTTTGCATTCTGAAAATATTTTACATTACTATTTAAATTTAGAAATAAAGAGGGGAACATTTCGAGATCAGAATGTGACATCAGTTTCACTTTTAACATAATAATATTTATTACAAAGTTCTATTTTCTCAGATTATATGGTAATGTTTTATGTAATACATTGATATTCGTTAATAATGTCGTGGAAAAATTTTTTAAGGGTTTTGAATCTTGGATTTTTCGGGTCGGTGTCGAATTCTCGTAGATACATATGTTTGAAAAAAATAAATTATCTATCTTATCATATTACAGATAGTACGGATATGAGCGAATTTAGCTACCTCATACACGGTGTTATTCAAAGCTTGTTTGCGTGTACGTAAAACAAACTGATCTTCAAATATAAATATGATAAATTTTATGAATAGATATGAGTAATACTGATTAATTTCCAGGAAGCTGAGTAACTACATTATATGGCGACTGGCACATAGATATGCCCAGGAACTGTCCTGGGTATACATACATGCTAACCGCGTGTTTTATGATGAGGTGTATAACTATAACCGATTCTGGGGAACTTGGAGACATTGTTTCTGGCATGTTGATAGGAGCATGGAAGATGCTATCGGTGCCTTGTATGCAAAACAACATTTTGAAGCCGGAAATAAAGACAAGGTTTTTAACATACCCATGCCAGCAAATTATAATCAGCAGAATTTCATGCGATATGACCCTACTGCTTTGACCTTACCAACGAGGGGAATACGTGGTTAACATTGGAGATTAACCTAAACAATGTAGGAGACTTGCATGTTCTGTGACACAGCTGTTATTGCGCATAAGACACCACGTTTGCACTTTGCATGAACATTTCATTGCCAATCTGAATGTAAACATAGAGTCACGAGAATGTTATATATCGACGGTGACAAACCAAAACCACGTAACTCAATTTTGGCGCGAAAACTTTTTTTTGCAGCATCCGCATCTGATAGATTTCCCGCGCATTTCTGTCTAGTCGCCATCTAAATAGCCAATAGCGTTACTTCAATACAGTCAGGTGACAAAATGTCGTATTTTTATTCGATTCAAAAAGATTAGTCGAAAATTCCGTATATGACAGTACTCCGATTTAGTACAAGTTGATTTTGGTTCCAAATAGGATCAGTTCGTTACAAGACGTCTGTATTATTTCAACGAAATTAATACGTTTTTTTCGTCTCCTGAAATGTTGTCTTTTTGCAGTTACGTGGTTTTGGTTTGGCACCGTCGATATACTATACATGACATCGTGTCCCATACCTACCCTACCCTTTGCATGACTGTGTACTCTCAGGTCGCATTGATCTGTGTCTGTCGAAGTATACACCTGCATATATCACTATTATTATATATAACTAAAGTTACTCCACCATACCGATATTTGTCCGGTGATCTTGTGTGTTGAATTGGGCCAACAACACAATTTTGTATTTTAGACGCACTTTTTATGTAACCATCTGTTTATATCGGCCCACGTTAAGTGCACCCGCGAACGACCTACTTTACTATATGTCATATGTACTCGTTCGAATAATTATTCAGTTTCATTTGTTTTATTTGCATAAATATCGCTTTTCTAAAAAAAGTAATTTTAAATGTATGTGCACGTATATGGTTGTCTGAATGTCTGAAGAATTGAATATTTACATAATTGTATGTATGTATTACCAATAAGGTAGGCATATTGATTGCTAATTAAATAAAATAAAAACAACATTCTATCAAGTGCATACAACATTGTAAACATGTATTTTGTTGTTATTAACGTTAGTTCAGTTTTATACCTTGTTCGAACTTAATGCGATTCAACAAATTTTTGCCAAAGCACATTCTGTTGCAAATTGATATTGAAGCTCAGCCAATTTCAGATTTATTATAGTACATGTACTTAAATACCATTGTTCAACACATTTTTAAATGTTATCAGTTTGCAGTTGAACAATGAAATGACTGTTAACAAGCATTAGGAATTTGATAGTCTTTAAACGAAACTTACTTATGTAGGCCTACCTGTAAGTTGCCGGGTTGGGCGAGGATTTGTAAAAAAACGCCATTCCCGGGTCGATGGTTAAAATCTCTGGTATTTTCCGGCCCCTGACACTGTGACAACTAAATCGATGGCTTAGAATCAGAAGGTCGTAACTACCTCTTACGACCTTATAAGACTCATACATATTTGAAATCTGCTTCACAAGGCGCTTCTTATGAGCATATTTTCATGAAAATCTGAAATTGTCATGTTGCTCAAAATGAAGTTTTAAAAACGTGTTTTCCCATAGGTAAAGAGTAAATTACAGACATTTTTCTCTTGTTTTCTCAATATATCGATTTGGTAGTTACGACCTTCTTGTTCTAAGCTAGCAAAATATTGTTCCAGGGGTATTGAAAAAATCCCCAACATTTCCATTGTTAGGTTCCTTGAATAATTTGTAAATAAATCACTAATTAACTGTTGGCATCTATATTAATAGGTTGAAGAAATTGTCAGTTACGTGAAGACGGCTGTTCTAGATTCTATAGACTCCAACAAGTTCCTTGATGATGTCACGAAAGAAAGAGCGAAAACTAAGGTAAAATTTAATACGATATGACTTTTTTGTGCTGCGATGAATCTGACCATGAAATGCAAAGTTATTTCCAAAAACGTTTTTTTGTAAATTCAACTTGAGCTGGCCTTAATATAGATAAAGATCCTCGACAGCCTAGTGACAGAGCGTCCGCGTCCCGGGTTCCCTTGTATATAAGGGAAACTGCCTTCACTTCTCTCACACCCTCGTGGCGATGGATAGCATCAGGAATGATATGTCGATAGTGATTAATATAAGTTTAAAAAACTTGTTTGCAGTCGACCTTAAATAAATTAGTGTAAACTATCAAAATGATACTCTTCTTCGCAAGTTTCTCTTACTCTCAATCAGCTAGTTGACGCTTATAAATGCTAACGTAAAGGTGACGTCACATGTTTACTTAACAAACTTACAAAGACGACAATAGAAATGTGGGTTCTTTCGAACCCTTAAGTTTTTGTGTTATCTTTGACATTTAATTGTTAATTTGTCAAAGCTTTTTTTATTAATACAAGCTTTCATTTCCATTTTATGTGGAAATAAATAGAGGATCTATCACGAGTTGTCATTTGATATAAATTTATATTAAACGAGCTTTGGAAATTTTAGTAAGCGAGCCTTTGGCGAGCTTAATAATATTTCCTGAACGAGATTAATATAAATATATCAATTGACAACGAGTGATAGATTCTTTTTATCATATGACACTAAAAGCGCTAAATACGCACTGGTTTATTGGAAAACTCAATACCTTATACTACACGTGGTACGTATAACCTTATACGTACTGGCTATACTAACCTGGATACAAGGAAAGGCATGTGATAAATATTTATATCTACTTTCAGCTCCAGGCATCCACAGATAAGATGGGGTATCCGGACATTTATATGAATGATGCAGCAATTGATCAGATCTACCAGGATGTTAGTATCAAAAATTAGTTTCAGTTATTGTCCCAACAATGAACACAATAACATACATGTACATAAAATTTTAACAAATATACAAAGGGTTTGCATTCATGGTCAATGAGTTTGTTTTCGGTTATAGACATTTATTTCATGCTTACCGGTGGTTTACGGCGGAATAACGGTGGATTATTTCCCGATAATTTCACTGTTCATAATATCACAGTTCATAATTTCACGGCAAACGGACTATTTTTTTAAAATCAAATTTCCTCGGCGTCAAAAATAAAATAATAAGCATTTTCACTTGCTCTCTTAATCTATAACAAATAACAGAACATTAAATGTACATATAAATGTAAAACAAATGGACGAAATTGAAGCCATTGCAGAAGAACTATTTGATTGCATCTCGACGCGCGCATGGCGGGAAAACGACGTCACGCAAAACATTCCAGGCATATAGTGGATTGTTTTCATCATTTAAGCTATTTGAAGCATGGCTACGCCACTCGTGAAAATATAAGTCAGCTGCTCACTCGGTGAATTATCAAACGATCATACACGGAAAAATACAAATATCCTCTATTGAATTTCAAGTGTGCGTAAATAAATTATTGTTTTCATTAATAACCGCAAGTCCACCAGTGTATCTTAGAATTATAGATACACATAAAAATAATTAATTTACGCACAATTGAAATCAAATGCCTATGCTTTCGCTAGGTCTCCAAATAAATATGTCTTACGTAATAGCAGGAACAACATACCGTCAGGCTGTCTCCCGGCAAATTATTTATTATAAGCAAATTCCAGAAGAGTAAAATAGAAAGGTTTGATATTAAATTCAAGAAAACTGCTCATGCTACAAAACGGTATAACCCAAATAAACCACATAAAAAACGAATCCGCCATAAGAAAAACACATTTTTCTTTCAGATTTCAATCAACAGCTCAGACTATTTCCAGAATTTACTTAATCTCAACATTTTCGAGAAACAGGACTGGACCCGTCGACTTATAAGCGGCGAAGATAAGTCTCGATGGGTGTTAAACTCCTACGACACTTATATGACTTTCTATAATTCATGGAACCAGCTACTGGTTCCGGCTGGTATCCTGCAGTTTCCGGTTTACGAATGGACTCTTCCACATTACTTCAACTTCGGCTCAATGGGCGGACTGATGGGACATTATCTAGTACATGCTATAGATAATTGGGGTAGGTTAATTTACATGCTTATCAATTATAATGACTTAACGAAGTAGGGATATGAGCTAAATATTTTCTGAGCACATCTAACTATCAACTCATTCTAAAAATTTGCTAAGAACCAGACATATATCAAGATAAACCCTGAAAACATTCAAAACATCTACTAAACCTCGCGCCTAAATGGCGGTTGCTTTGACAAATAGGTCATATGGGAGTATGGGTTATAAAGCTTCGTGAAACCGGTAGTGTTGTAAAGAACCTTCAATTTCATGTATTTAATATTATAGAAATTGTGTTTTTAACTGTTATTGTTAAAAGAAAATTAACAATACATCTTAAATTATACGTGTTTGGTAGTTAATTTTCTTATTCAACTGTTATAGTTGTAATGTTAAATGAATCTTGAGACGTATCTAGTTTTTCTCGTTTTATACTAGGATGGTACTGCTTATACTTGGTTGGATTGTTTGTAGATATGTGTACATACGAGTATACCTTAAAATTTGTATTCTATTAGGTCGTTCCTACAATAAGGACGGTGTCTATGGTAACTGGTATACAAACGAATCACGTGATAGTTATGGTAAAGTAGCACAGTGTTTTGCTAGTGTGTATGACAACCAAACTATGGGACCATTCACGATTGTCGGACAAACAGAACCACAAATGGTTAGATATTTTATTATCTCTCATTTCGGTAATATGTAATCCATCGTTTCATGCTCTTTGTGGACGGATGTAACATCCTATTAAATCGATCAAAATTACGTTCATTTTTATTCAAATGGGTAATATTAACGTTCGTTAAAATTTGAAACTGAATGTGTTTTTTTTCAACAAAATAAGCAATGTATGTTTATTGTATATTCTAATATTCGTTTGTCTTCTTCAACAAAACATGACCTGACCATGCTGGTACTCAACAACTAACATTGTTTTCTCTCAAATTATACCAAATTTAACTAGAAAACCATTAATGCCCTGCGCCATGTGTTAGTTATTCAGTAATTACCATTATGTTTCAGCTACGGGTAAATGGTCGTAGATATGCATGGGAAGGTCTAGCAGAAACTAGTGGTTTGAGAAATGCTTATAAGGCATACAAGAAATGGGTGGCTGATAAAGGGAACGAAAGACCAACACCAACTCCTCATTATACCAACGATCAAAGCTTCTTCCTAGCTCACGCTCAGGTAACATTACACATGTGTATGCTTTGTTTAATAAATCCACCCTGTTTTAAAATACGACTAGACCAGTATATTTTGAAAAGGTAACTAACACAAGTTAAACACGATTCCGACTACTACGTTTGTAAAACGCAAAAGTACAAATGCCATGTGCGTTTTACATGCATTACCTCCATTAGCTCTATGCAAAAAAAGTTTGACTAGTTGATCAAGATGATGCGCAATATTAACTCCCAATAAGAACCAAAGTAGCATACATTCATTGGTTAAATTTTTTGACGTATTTGTTTTTCGTTTCAAGAAACGTAATACTGTGTCATATTGATTACGAGCCCAACTCTACAAATACAACATATATTATACTTGCACAGGATTTCTTTTTGAACGCTCGTTGTTCTGATGACCAAGTTAGCTTCAACAGCTAACAAAGAAGAAAACATAAGTAAATTGGACATAATTATAGAGAGAGTTTTGCTTGTATGAGTCTACATATAATGTGATTGTTCTGTTTTACATTTTCAGACATATTGTTACTCACGAACCGATGCATTAAACTATTACTATGCCAGTTATGGAAGAGTCCTCGAAGATGTGAAGTAAGTATGTCCGGAAGAAAATAATCTTGTCCTTCCTTTGGCCTTCGTTTGTTTCATTATCCCATAGCTTAGCATGTTTAGTTGCGGTATTGTCTCAAGTACGACACGATCATTATTACATTTGAAAAATTAACAGTTATATTTTATTTTGTAATTAATATTTTTGTCCCACTATATCATTATGTTGTATTGTTCTTTGACTGAATGCATTATTTTCAGCCATTACTTTTTAAACATGAATCGTGCCAGGCATAGAAGTTTGGACATACTGTCATCAGCATGCCTTCTGGATCAGTTATTGTACTAAGATGAAAACATAGCATGTATTCAAAGAACCTATACTGTAGATTTGTTGTCCAGCGATATTGTTCTTTGTTTTCAGGGTAAATACAGCACTGTCCCTATTGGATGAGTTTACCAGTGCTTTCAACTGTCCAGCAAGCTCACCAATGAATTCTGCAAAGAAATGTAACACGTACTGAGTACCAAAATTGGAAACACAGACTTTTAGAACTAAGTCTCACAATTTAGTGGCCACATGCCATTGGACTTACTATTCCATATTTTATATTTACTTTATAATAATTTTATTTCTTAATAATTTTATTAGTGAATACAACTTTCGTTATTTATTCTTCGGAAACGTGAAAAGTAATTGTCAGAACAAATATTTGGCTCACACGTCGGTGGTACATCTTATCTTTCGTTTATATGAAGAAGTACTCGACTTTTAGAATGCGACTTACATAACTTTATATAATATTCAACAATATATAAAATTGTAAAAACCAGGCAGTATTTATAAATATCGATATTAAATATCACAATATGACAATTCGCTGGATTAGAATGAGACGGTCATTAGAACTAAATCGATATAAAATGTTTAGAAAACAAGAAAAATCTGTCTGAAATTTATTCTATACTTATTGAAAAGAAGCCTCTACAACTTCAATTTGGGCAACATTACAGGCTCCGATTTTCTTAAAAATAGGCACAGAAGAAGCGCATTGTAATGCTGATTTAAAATATGTATCAGTCTCAAAAGGTCGTAAGTAGTAAATATGACCTTTTCATTCTAAGCCAGCGAATTGTCGTCTTTTAAAATTTAGATTTAAATCTTTGTCGGCTAACATATTATACTCTTCATCTCTATTATTTGGAATCATTAATACATATTCTATGTTTTGTTTATTCTGTTTATATGTTGTATTGTATGAACATATTTCAATAAAACCATATTACTACCCGTATAATTATTATGTTTAAATATTTCTATAAAATGTGATTAAATTGTGGGAAGCTATCTAACAAACATTCTGGACACACTTAAAATTCAGCATGTCCCGCCCATCTACAGTAGGGATGATGAATCGATTGGTAATCAAGATATCGCCTATGCGTGTTTCAGCCCAGTACTCTGGACACGCTAAACAATAAAGGAATCTGATCGGAAAGAGCAAGCGTAGCGCACTCGTGCTCCTTGTTATGCGCACACAACATCATTTACCATCGAAATCAGAGGCCACTGGCCACTCAGACAGAGAGAAATCAAATGACCACGCTCTAACTATTGTCTCAGTCAAACAAGCATTTTACTACGGTAACCGGAGTCACATGTTCGGTTCACGAAGTCAAGCAGGTCATATCGACGAAAGATAAGACTACTTATGGAAATGTCAACTGGTTGTAAACAAGATCAGCGCAACCACTAATACAACACACAGGAGCATTGAGTACGCTTTGGGGTCATAGATACTCATGCTAGAATGAGTCAACATATGCCAACACCATATCTATAGTTAATCCTTTGTGAGTAGACACCAGAGTTAGGTAAATACTTGTCTCAAGTAGTTAGTATAGTGGTTTGCATCTTCAAAGTAGCATAGATGTGAACAAGAAGCATGTAGAGTCTGGATAGTATGACTGCCAAGAAGATGGTAGCCTCAAATCACCAATGACTAAAACAGCATCTGTCAAAATGACCATCTGATGACACGTCCAACTTGACTTTTCATAGATGTGTGTTGCTTGTATGATATATTCAGCTTTTGCTATATAGCTGGTTCAGTTCTTGCTGGATGACCAGACATACAAGACCAGATCCAAACCATCTCAAATACCAGTACTCAGTATCTCTTTATTAGCGGTTTAAGACAGGTTGGTCTGTATTTCCGTTCCATATTCTATCACTCGACATTAAACTTGGATGTACACCATTATAAACTGATAAGGACGATAAGGATTCGCTATAAGGTAGACCTCAAACTGTAAATATTTATTTCTACAATATAATTCTTTGAACTGCATCGTCATTAAGGAGGTAAGAATTTCTTGCTAATTGTCTTACACGGAACATGAACAAAAATATTTAAATCAGTAATACATTCAGGTGCATATGCTCCAAACTCATGCGGCGAGTATGAATGTGATAATTATTTGCCCTGTAACAGAAAAGTTAAAGATAGCTTACAGCTGATATCAAAACCTTTGCCCGTAGAAATACAAATTCTTAGATTTGTTTCAAAGACATTTAATTCGTAATATTTCGCCCAGCAAAACATATCTTTATCTCATTGACGTTTATTGCTTTTAAAATGAAACACGTTATAAATATCCATCCAATAAAAATGTAAGAGTCATTGATCAATGGTCATAGGCATTTCACATGCCGATTCTACCAAGAAAACTTGAAAACTGTAAACTGATCATACTTGGCAAATAATATTTTTCTTAGACAAAACATCGTAGAAGTAAGCTATGAGAATATAGGTCACATCACATACACTAAACTTTAATAAGGATTGTGAACTTAATTTGTGATAAAGTGAACATCAAAGCAAACAAATGAGTATTAAAATGTTGACGCCATTTAAACTGCTGGTTCTTGTAGACATGAAGGTGTTACTGTTGTTGTGCTTGGTGGCTGGATCGAGAGGCAATTTCTTGGATACAGTCGGTAACGCGCTGGGTAGTGCAGCTAACACAGTTGGAGGTGGTATAGTCGATGCTGCTCACAAAGTTGGTGATGGTGTAGTTGATGCCGCTAATACTGTTGGACACGGTGTACAATCTGCAGCCAACGCTGTAGGAGGTGCCTTACCTGATGTGGCCAACACACTAGGTTCGTTTTGTCATTGTCATAGTTGTATATTTCTGGACGTTTGTCAAAGGTAAGCACAAACGTAGATGTCTTATCTAGTAGAATGTACAGTAATATCAAAGATAAGGTGGACATTCATCATGAAGTTAAATAATTGAACAAGTCAATGTTGTGATTATATCATATTTATATATCAATCCATAAACGTACATTGATACTTCTTTTTGATAATCATTGGAGAGCAGTGAAAGAACGGCGTCATTTTTGTATCAACAATGTTTTATAATGGATCAGCTTAACCTGTTTTTGTTGCAATTCAACGTTGTTGTTGTTGCGTTCTGTGCTGAATGTATGTCAATCAGTTATACAGTTACTAAACGTACGCAATTAATGTAGATCTAGTATTTGAAAGAACAAGACCGGGATCACACGACAAAAAGATAGTAACAAAACAGACAGTGAATATAGCACTCACCAGAAACGGCATAGTTAGAAAGACACAAGATGTACGATGTCATAGAGTTGTCTTCTTTGGTTGCCTGGCAACAATGCACCTATTGCCTCCAAGATTGGAAGTCGTCAAACATCAATCAGATACCATATTGCACGATAGTGTATAGAAAACAACATCTCAAGCATGATTTAGCAACTCTGAGTTATTTTTGTCCGACCCTCATATGTGTACAAATGGCAAGCTCGGCGTAAAAGTGGCCAGGTCAAAATGAAGACAAACGAGATTTGACGACTTTATGGGTTTGAAAGTATATTGATAGAAGGCGAGTGTGCGTATCCACTGTTACATGTCATCGAGTACAAACTCAGTTGCCGCACTCGTGGGATGTCATCTAATGATTAATTCTAGTAGAATGACTCATTAACAGAACTGTCGAAGGTTGATACTCAAAGTAACAAATATAATACATGTATATATAAATCCTTACTAATTTAAGGATCGACATTTGGAGATATTTGGAATGTGGTGAAGGATCCATTGGAGGAAACGGGTAAAGAATTATTGTTGGATGCCGCAAAGTTCGCTCTAGAACAAGGTGTTACCATGGCATTAGATGCACTTGCTGCTGGAAAACGTGCATTACCGTAAGTTGGCCGTTTTTATGGATTATCTAAGGGGTAACAATAATCTGACTAGCATACATTCTTTTAAATGATAAACAGTCAATTTTCTCAAAGTAAAATAGGAATTATAGCCGTTAACTGTATAATGATTACAATGGTTGTGAATCACACTACTATCATAAAACGTCAAAATAGCAGCCTAAAGCTTTTATTTATAATTATGCAGAAGCATTTATTAACAAAGTGGTGGAAATAGTAATGATTTATCAAGATAATATTTGACTCGTATCACATTTGGTGGTTCGCCCAGACAGTTTCGTAGGCGGTGTTTGGTTTACATAAAGAATGTGTTATTTATTGTTTCAGTGACCGAGATCAAATGAAGACATTGATGTCGCTTGCTTTGATGGATGAAACCAAGAAATGGATGGACGATACACGAAGACAGGTTCTAGGTTCTAGAGATGAACTTAGAAAGTCTATAAGGGTTCTACGATTTAAGGATATGCCTGCAGAGCTTAACAACTATCTTGCTGAATATGCCTCAGCAAAGGCTGCTGGAAAAACTAACCAATTCGTCGTCAGTCAAGCACAAACTACGTACCAGAATGCCGTTGCGAGTGAGTTCCATTGTCTTTGATATAAAATAATATTTACGTCCAAAAATGTTAGGTTCGTGTGGTCTTTATTCATCTTTGATTGTTTTCAAGATATGTGGTATGCTGTGAAAATTTATTCTCGCGGAATGATGATTTCGCGCTGAACACCAGTCGCCAAAATTAGTAAATATTAAACCACCGCGAATAATACCGGATTTACAGTATGTAGGGAAAAATAATGTTTTAATTGTTCTAAATTACAGCACTGAAGGAAAGACTTACAAACAGAGTACAGAGTATCCTGTCATCATTGGCCGCTGGAGTGTAAATGTGGAATCTAAGTTTAGATATACCATGGTCAACTTATTGAATTTCAATAAAACCACAATAACCCTCAATAACATTTCGTTTGTTGCATTTAAAACATTATTTTTGGAACAACGGCGTGTATGTTTCGCACTGGGGTTTTCGTGTAGCGGTTCGACACTTTATTATTGGACCACGACAAGTAAATTAATCTATTTTATACATGAATACATACGGTTGATATTTGAAACCCTAACATGCTCCATATTCGTATACTCTTAGTAGAATTCATGACCAGGTATCGTATCGCTTCTTCTTGGTCGTCGTCTTCCAGAAATGTGCAAAACTGAACTCTTTGGGCATTGTTTTACATTATGCAGACTTATCACAAGGTGATGTGAGGCTTAACGGTGTTCTTCACCAATGACGATAATAGGCGACAGAATGTTAACTATATATCTGTCAAATAGTATCATAATTGTTTTGGGGTAAAATGTACGGTAGTCTAATGCAGTAATTATGATTTTGTAGGAGTTGCTTCATTTTGACAATAATACGTACACTTCGTGATTTTGACAAGGCTGTGGTTCGGTTTTCTTCCATCTTATGGTGTTGGCAACCTTTGAGACTCAACTAAAGTGCTCAGAAGCTTACCTAGTTATTGCATTTTGAAAAAAGCCGCTAAAGACTTAATGGGGATGCAACAAAGCACTCAAAAACATGACCCAACACTGATCACCATAACACGGAACAAAAACCATCTCCTAACTGAACGAAAAAGGAACTTAGTTATATTACTGTTCAAAATCATCATGAATTAGGCGGAAAACGAATTTCAGAAATTTAAAGCATCACTTATAATGCAGAATAAAACAGTAAAATCAAGTGAGTTGCCTGTAAGTCGCCGAAAAAATAATTTAAATAATCATACAATTAAAAAAAACTTCCAGTTTTTATGTGGCGGAAATTACCGAAGTTACATGGCGAGTTTTCAGGACATTTACGAAAGCGCACCATGAGACATAAATATCAATGATGTACACAAAAAGATGGCGGATATAGGCTAAAATAACGCTCAATGATTTCACGCATATGCAAATCGGTGAATTTTGGGGCAGAAATAAGTTGTGAATTTGTTCATCAGCAAGTAATTACCCCTCTGATGTGTTATTTTGTACATTAATATTATATATGTATATAATTCCGTTCTGGACAGTAATATAACTTTAACCACTGAAAGTATCATCTGTCAAAATGCCAAAAGTAGTAAATTACTAATCTCTGTAAAATTGGTTGTCCGAAGATGCAGGACTAAACTCCAGATGCATCTCAACCTGAGCAAAATGTCATCTCAAATATTGCCATGTGTCTTTTGTTTAATTTCAATGTGATGTTGGTCTAAAAATCAGCATCACTATACAGTAATTATATTCCGAGTTTATTACAGTAACATTTCAGGAGCTCTAATATCTAATTCTGACTCTGAATTTTGCTAAATCTCAACTGTTTCACGGGATCTGAATGCCTGAAAGTGTGTTTCATCAAATCCCATTTGTGTTCTATAATCAGAAAAGACTGAACCGTTTCACAATGAACACTAACGATACCTTGAAATAACAATACGAGTCAATAAAATGTCATGAAAATTTAATCGGTAACATATACTAACATACTGTTTACTTGTATACTTCATAAAACGAAACACATGCACAATATTGCATAGTTTATTATACCTACATCTGCCTTCTGTTTAATACAGTACTGATTGTTTGACTATCCAAAAACGTATGATTATGGTATAAGTTGTTGAGTCGATCTGCGTATTAACAGATGAAAAAATACCATTAGAGCTATTATTTAATAATGTTCAAAGACTGACACAAATCACTTTACATTCAAATTTAAGTGTGAGCATGCGCTTTAAACACAAGGATGAAAATCGTCGATGGAATGAAGCTTTTAAAATAATGTCAGAATGAAGGTTCAAATGTTATTTGATTCGAACAAGTTCATAAAATTGTATGTATCTACATGGTTAAAATAATGTAACCATAGCAATGATGATTAATAACTAAATGAAATTATTTGTTCACATATCAATGTTTGTCATTGTCAAGTCAAGTTTTGTGCCTCTCCGTCAATCTAGCAGCCAGCACAGAACTAATACACACTGTTGTCATTACTGCTGCGTTTGCAGATACATATTGCCATTACTATACCCAGCAGCTGAAAAATAATAAATGAATGTTAATTATGTTCATACTCTAGCGGTGGCCTAGAGGTAGGGCGCGCGCTTCGGGATCGAGAGGTCCCGGGTTCGATCCCCCTCTGGACCACTGGTTAAAATCTCTGAGCAAGACCCACAGCTCCACTCCACCATGGTGTAAAATGGTACCTGTGAGGGCAGTGTCTATTCCTGGGCGCCGCAGATCGATGTTGGCTGCCACACCACAGGAGAGAAATAGTCTCCCCAGGGAGACACGAGTGTAGGTTTCAATATGTAGCCCAATGACCAGGGGAGTTAAAATGTCAAAGGGTGCTTGAGCGGCCTAACAGCTGAAAAGAGCCCTAGAAAATTGGTAACTTAACTTAACTTTTTTTACTCAATGTAATTTGGTACCCCCATGAACTTGAATTCACAAAATGTTTTTTGGAACAGGCAAACGAATAACTATTCCCTCGAGTAATTCGGTGGGTAATTTATATTATAAGATATAAGACCATACCAGAAATAAATTAATTTCCTAATATGTGAGGGCATTCCAATTAATTACCATACGTACACCTTGTGCTTCTTATGAGCCTATTTTCATGAAAATCAGACTTTGTCATGTTGAACAAACCGATATCTAGAAAGTGTGTTTTCCGTACGTATTGAGTATTCTTTAGACATTTTTTTCATGTTTTCTCAAACTATCGATTTTGTACTTACGATTTTCTCATTCTAAGCCAGCGATATGTTCATATACAACCTAATTAGGTAGCACCAAAAATAGACATTCACTAAGGTTCTTAGTAACAGACAAACAGAGTATAATGTAACCACTTTGTTAAATAATAAGTGGACTGGGTCTTATCGCAGGAGAAGTTTAGCCATACCAGAAACCAATGAATTATCTAATTTATTACCAAAAAAGCATTACAAGATAAACAACCCGCGTAGAATTTCGATAACACTTTTGTTATATGTGGTGCATTCGATGTATGTAATGCTTAGTATATTGATATATAATTTACATTAGATGAGAAAATATAACCAACACTTACCTCACACCGTTCAACCCGATACATAGAAAACAGTTGGCACATAGAAGACAGTTGTCAGTGTTTATGTACGCAAAACTCGCGGAAGTAAGTATTGCTTGTTTTTATATTCCCTTTGCAGGGTCTGAACAAAACAAAGTGTGTACATTTATTCGCAGTTAAAAGAGGTATCAGTACACAAAATTCTGAGCAAAACCGTGAATTATTTAGAGAGAAATCATGAAAAATGTATGCGATTTTTAACAAAAAACGCGTTATTTGAAACTTTGATCCCCAAAAAGGTATTTTTTGACAAATCCTTACCCTTTGACTTATACCATGACGAACTTACATCCATCCCCCGTCTATATGCAGATTTACACACTTTTATTCGTCCTTTTTGCCGAGATATAAGAGTTTAAACATGACATGGTGCCATATTTTTGAGAACAATGGAGACAGTTGATGATTAAAAAAGATCACATAGAAATCAGTCGCAAGGGTATAGATGATAACAATGAAGACAGTCTGAACGCAATGTTTTTGGAGCGCAATAACATTGAAATAATTACGGTATACTTAAGTGCCAATGTGTATAACTGGATTTTTATACTGCGCTACCAAACTACCAATGATTTTTTTTGATAAATCCCTTTCACACTCTTTGCGCATTTTCAAAATTTGAGCCAACGGCCTGTCACCACTATAATAATGTTTATAAAAACGAATTATCGAGTATGAGTAGTCTTAAATCAATTTCTATTACTAATACTATATTGTTCCTCAAAAATAAATACAAATAATATTAGAAATAATGAACTTAATAACTTAATTTAATAATGAAAAAATATACAAGCCACCAAGTTATGACACCCTACTCAAAATCGGCTGTCACCCACACAAAATATATAATTTAAATGCTTCTCATAATTAGTAACTAGTCAAAACATCTTAAATGTGTTGTTTATATGTAAGCAAATAAGTTGGAAAATGAACCCATAAATGCGCGAGAGTGCTATGAACTTGTTGCTTTGATATTTTTTTTCGACAGAGTTCGTGTCGCTCACAAGAGGTATTTTACGTGACACTGTTTTGTGGATGCGATAGCAACGCTTACGCTTGTGATAATTTATAAATTATTTGAACCAGTTTGTTTATTGATATAAGCACTATCGATAAATACACAATAATTCACATATATTTGACCAAAATACACGAACAAAAACTATACGTCAGTCTATTTCAAGCCTGTACCTTACCGGGACATTTATGTTGTATTCTTACGTGACAGCCACAACTCGCTTATTTATTAAGGAATGGTCATTTATTCCTTGTAATATGTCTGACACATGTCGGATTTAACTATATAGAAAAGTTCATCATCTGTAATAGACAATCAATGAAGAAAAATGCATCTTAGTGCGAAAAAAGTTTTACGTGACTGTATACTTACGTGACGGTTTTTTTTTAAAAAACGTGATTACAACGATAAAAATGATAAGGAATATATTTTATTCTGTGTCATTGTGACACAATTGATGTTTACAGTCAATATATGCATAGAATTTCCACATAATTAGAATGACATTGAATTTTTACGGTACATATACCACGAATGGTCTATTATTTGCTCATCAACAGAAATGGTCAACCATTGACATATGGGGCATAATAAATATTTACTCTTGAAAGACATTGGTGTACCTCAATTTATATTCTACAATTATTCCGATAGTGTATTCTATTGCTTGGTCAGCATGATCTTGTTCGTCACGTAAAATACAATTTAGTGTCACGTAAAATTTAATTTCAATATTTTGCTTTCTTTATGAACCTACGTTTGATTTTTTACATTTGATGACTTATAACATGGTTTTAGAGTGTATTACTTTTAAACAAATAGTATTTGTGCAATCTACATGTAAATCAAGCTAACTATTTGACATTTGATATTAGAAGAGTAAAAATGTGTATGATTTTTAGTCTGTGCAGTTACATAAAGTGTACTAAATTACTGCAATTATTGATTTTGATGAGAACTAATGCTATCTGTTACATTTATAAAATATAAATTAAGTTATTAGCTTTCACAACTTGGCAAAAAAGCGTAAATTATGACAGCAATCATGTGTTTGATAACCGTATAACTTTCGTCACGTAAAATACAAATAAAAATCCAGAGTTATTTGAGACAATTGATTATTGGCATGCTGGCAATGCTTTATTTAATATTTGCTCAAGTTTTTATCACTATATGATATTTTCTTTCATTGGATTTGAATAAAAACGAAATATTCACTGTACAATTTGGAAGAGCTCGTGTCTCGTTGGAAGCAAATGATTTTTTTCATCTTTCTAGACGACTGCACATGACTTTGATGGAGGCACAACAGAAAAATAACCATAATTAGTTACTGGATTTATTTCAGAAATAATGTGTGATAAAACTGAGTTATGTGTACACAAGTTTTGCTTCCAGAAGAAAGGCTTGACATTTGTTAATTGTTGTTGAAAAATATGTTTCAAGACTGGTATTTTACATGACAGTATATAGATGTTCAATGGTGAAGCTATAGGCCATGCTTAGCATTTTAAGCTGTAATTTTTACAGATAAATCATTCTAAGATGCTTAAACAACCTTTAGTTAGCATTAGTTTTGTTCCAAATTAGTATTTCATGTTATTTCACCCCTACAATAGTATTTTACGTGACAATATTTCATTCCACACGTAATCTTATCCCTATAATCACAATATGCATTGATGTTTTTTCGTAAATTGTTTACCAAAAACTGTAATAACATGAGGTCAGAATTGTCTCTACTGCACAACTTGTAGCATTTTATTATTGTATTTATGGATAAGTTGCTTTCGTATTTCACGTGACGAACACGTCAGTACAAAGCATGTACCAACACATGTATATTTAGCCGGGTTTAATTTAGATGCATATGTCAAATTATAAAGTAGTGTCATAGGTTCCAAGTCAGATTGGTGACAGTAACAATAATACCCACACACTTTTCTACTTCTAATTCAAAAATGATTTATGATACATAAAAGTAAAATATAGTATAAACGAAATAGCATGTTATGATGTACATACCGGTTTCATAAATGTATTGATAGTATATTGTTTTTGGAGAGTTGGTATGTGTAAATATGTAGTACTGGAGTTAAAAAAATAACACAACCATTAATGAACTTTCTCTAGGGTAATACGCATGCTGCACATGCTATCATAACGTAAAATACACAGGCGAAAACACAGGCTTCTTTCTAACAGCGACTAGAAAAACACGCAATCTTGTTCATGGTGCCATGTATGAAAAATGTTCCTAAAGGGGTTCGACTTTCATGTCCGATAGACGTTTTTGATATATTTAAAGGTCAAATTTACATACGCTTCTACATAGATCTAAAAATGTCCAAATCATGAAAAATCGTTGCCAACCGGAGAGGATATTTGTGAACGTGGAAAAAACGTGACGGAATTGCGTTGTTCAGGAAGTTCTCCGACCTTACCACGTTTATTTTAAACATGTTCAAAACAAGCATATATATTGCGTCCCGATTCATACTTTGAGTCAGGTCTATGATGATGAACTTTGTCAGTAAGAGTGTGAATGGGATTTATCAAAAAAAAAATCATTGGTAGTTTGGTAGCGCATTATAAAAATCCAGTTATACACATTGGCACTTAAGTATACCGTAATTATTTCAATGTAATTTCGCTCCAAAAACGTTGCGTTCAGACTGTCTTCATTGTTATCATCTATACCCTTGCGACTGATTTCTATGTGATCTTTTTTAATCATCAACTGTCTCCATTGTTCTCAAAAATATGGCACCATGTCATGTCTAAACTCTTATATCTCGGCGAAAAGGACGAATAAAAGTGTGTAAATCTGCATATAGACGGGGGATGGATGTAAGTTCGTCATGGTATAAGTCAAAGGGTAAGGATTTGTCAAAAAATACCTTTTTTGGGATCAAAGTTTCAAATAACGCGGTTTTTTGTTTAAAATCGCATACATTTTTCATGATTTCTCTCTAAATAATTCACAGTTTTGCTCAGAATTTTGTGTACTGATACCTCTTTTAACTGCGAATAAATGTACACACTTTGTTTTGTTCAGACCCTGCAAAAGGAATATAAAAACAAGCAATACTTACTTCCGCGAGTTTTGCGTACATAAACACTGACAACTGTCTTCTATGTGCCAACTGTTTTCTATGTATCGGGTTGAACGGTGTGTACCTGAAACATGGCTATTCCGACACCAACACCAATAATCAGTGCAAGATGGGAATGTATCTCAGCCTCCAACTTATCGTAACAACCCTACAAAATAAATGTGTGATTTACTGAAATGTCATCCAAGCTGTATTGAATACAATACAATACAAACCATTTATTGCATGAAAACATACATGTTTTACAGCAATTACAAAATAATACAAAAGACAGAAAGGCATGCAAAATACAATAATTGAATTAAAATGTCCTCCGAACTGTATTAATGGAATTATGATAAAATGATATGCCGCTGATATGCAATTACATGAACATCATTTCTGCAAGCGGGAATGTCACTTTACGCCACGTACGGACGAGTGGACTAATGCATACTTATAATAAATCATTACATTAGTTTATAAATGAGACCAAACAAACGAATGTTACACTTTTCGTTCAGTACGAACAGTGCACGGTAGCCGTTAGTTTGGTGTTCGTTGCGTATAGAACACTGCGAGAGGTTTTGGAATAACTGATAAATTTTCTAGAAAAGTTGACAGACAATGCAGAGACAGACAAGTCTGAGGGTAACGTGTGACAATGAACATGTCATATTTTTATATTATACAATAAGCAGTGTTGTATTACAGCTTATAGAGTATAAATCTGCTACCAGTATAAAGAAAGACTAGTTTACCTCTGTTTTCACGTTCGTGCTGGCACAAGTACTGTTGCTGGTCTGACATGTAGATGCATCCAACTGGCACTGATTTTCATTCTTTGGTTTCGGATCTTCTGGGTCACTATTGGTTAGCACACAGCACGTGTCGGGTACATGCATAGTCTGCAATAGAAACTTGGTATAAAACCATAATTCACACCAATATTTGCCCCTTGAAAACGCACCTTTTTAGTCGAAGTAGAATGCAGAAGAAGCCAGTTAGTTGGACTTATGATTGTGATTGTGTTATTAACAAAGTCGCCTTTTGTGAGATTGTAGTGTATATGATACATACAAATAATGCTTGTAACGAACTCAAAACTCAAATTCATTGGAGTTCGTTATGGTAGAGTTAAACCGTACATATTTGGTGATGTTTGTTTGTTTGCATTTGAACCAGGCATTCATCAATGCGTGATCATCCGTTGGCCAAACAACCCCGACTTCGGAGAAACAGACATAACCTCACTGGCTGTTTGAAATGTCTGCTGTTTAGCACATATTACATCTGAGTTACCAACCACTTCATTTCTTGTTGGATGGGAAGCACTGAGAACCGTTTCAGAAATGACAAATGCCTCGATCGAGTTTCGAAACAAGACTCATTATGGTCTATAGACAAGTGCATTGTCATTCGAGAGTATTGTTAAACAAGAAGTATGATGTGTGTTTGTTTAAATTTAATTCAGTAAGTATGTCAATACGTGGGGGTTATACAAAAGTTCGTGGAATTTTGCTCTATTTCAAAAAACCAATTGACTTAAAGTTATAAATATATGATCCCTGTAAAACGGATGATATATTGCACAAGTATACCAAATATCATACTGATCTGACTTAAAAAGCAAAAGTCCACTAACTTTTGGATAACCCCACGTATGTATGGTCACAGAACATATAGTAGATAATGTATGTTGGATAAGGCCACGTATGTATGGTCACAGAACATATAGTAGATAATGTATGTTGGATAAGGCCACGTATGTATGGTCACAGAACATACAGTAGATAATGTATGTTGGATAACCCCACGTATGTATGGTCACAGAACATACAGTAGATAATGTATGTTGGATAAGGCCACGTATGTATGGTCACAGAACATATAGTAGATAATGTATGTTGGATAACCCCACGTATGTATGGTCACAGAACATATCGTAGATAATGTATGTTGGATAACCCCACGTATGTATGGTCACAGAACATATAGTAGATAATGTATGTTGGATAAGCCCACGTATGTATGTTCACAGAACATATAGTAGATAATGTATGTTGGATAACCCCACGTATGTATGGTCACAGAACATACAGTAGATAATGTATGTTGGATAAGGCCACGTATGTATGGTCACAGAACATATCGTAGATAATGTATGTTGGATAACCCCACGTATGTATGGTCACAGAACATATCGTAGATAATGTATGTTGGATAACCCCACGTATGTATGGTCACAGAACATATCGTAGATAATGTATGTTGGATAAGCCCACGTATGTATGTTCACAGAACATATAGTAGATAATGTATGTTGGATAAGGCCACGTATGTATGGTCACAGAACATATAGTAGATAATGTATGTTGGATAAGCCCACGTATGTATGGTCACAGAACATATAGTAGATAATGTATGTTGGATAAGCCCACGTATGTATGTTCACAGAACATATAGTAGATAATGTATGTTGGATAACCCCACGTATGTATGTTCACAGAACATATAGTAGATAATGTGTGTTGGATAAACCCACGTATGTATGGTCACAGAACATATAGTAGATAATGTATGTTGGATAACCCCACGTAAGTATGGTCACATAACATATAGTAGATAATGTATGTTGGATAAGCCCACGTATGTATGTTCACAGAACATATAGTAGATAATGTATGTTGGATAAGCCCACGTATGTATGTTCACAGAACATATAGTAGATAATGTATGTTGGATAACCCCACGTATGTATGTTCACAGAACATATCGTAGATAATGTATGTTGGATAACCCCACGTATGTATGGTCACAGAACATATAGTAGATAATGTATGTTGGATAACCCCACGTATGTATGGTCACAGAACATATAGTAGATAATGTATGTACGTACCGTTCCTGTAAAATTGGCTTTCTTGTAATCTTTAGGTCCCAGTTTAGATCCACAACATTCAAGCTAAAAAGAAATGATACAACTTTACGAGGAGTATTCATTATAAGATAAGATAAAGATAAGATAAACTTTATTTAACGTCGATTATAGTTAACATAATAAACATAAGCTACAAGCTTGTATTCGACATAACAAAGATTATACATTGTAATTACTAGGGATGTTCAATGTTCATTATGCAATTGCAACTACTAGGGATGTTCAATGTTCATTATGCAATTGCAATTACGAGGGATATATTCACTACACATTGTAAATACGAGGGATGTTCATTGTACATTGTAAATACGAGGGGTGTTCATTTTTCATTGTAATTACGAGGGTTATTCATTGTACATTGTAAATGCGAGGGATGTTTCAAATTCATTGTAATTACGAGGGTTATTCATTGTACATTGTAATAACGAGGGTTGTTCATTATTCATTGTAATTACGAGGGTTATTCATTGTACATTGTAATTACGAGGGTGTTCAATAGTCATTGTAATTACGAGGGATGTTCAATATCCATTGCAGAAACACGGTATTTTAGTTCAATAAGAATCTACAAGTCTTTAATCCATATGAGAAACTAAGATTCGTTGAAGTACATAAACCTCCTGAATACCAAATTTTACTAGAATTACATTTACTTAGATGAAAGTGAGATCAAACTTAGCTGTAGTCTAAGCTTATTTGTACAGACATAACAAATCAAATATTTTAATGGCTTAGAATGCGAACGTCGTAAGTACACTCATAAATACATATTTGAAAACTGCATTACAGGGTGCTTCTTATGAGCATATTTTCATGAAACTCGGAACTTGTCATGTTGACCAAACTGAAGTACCAAAACTTTTTTTTTCTCCAAAAGTAAAGAGTAGTTTCCAACGGGAATGTCAAAGCCTAGTCTATAAACCAATGTTAAATATACTGAAAGAGTGACGTAAGGTTCCACAACAATAATTTAATTTTACCAACCCAGGTTTGCATATAGTCCCAAGCCTTTGCTATCAGATTGTTTCCTGTTTTGTAGTCATCAAGACTTTTCTGCAAAGTTTTCACTAAGGTTTTATCGATCTGAAAAAAATATTATCATGTCACATAAATACTGGGAAACTTTCTATAATACCTGAACCTTAAAAAAGATTCATAG
The DNA here is from genome assembly GCA_963678985.1 of Spisula subtruncata. Lineage (NCBI taxonomy): Eukaryota > Metazoa > Mollusca > Bivalvia > Venerida > Mactridae > Spisula > Spisula subtruncata. The sequence goes on from OY787674.1 coordinate 4,150,585, forward strand.
TGTGTATTCTGGACTCATACAAAAAGCTTTATTGTCTGTTAGATACTAGGCGTTCAATATAAGTTGGACATGTGTTTGAGCTAATGCTTTAACACCGTAACCACTGATATTGAATATGAGGTTACTGCGAAATGAATTTTCAATGTGATTTCTAAATCATCATGAAGTTATCTTATATTATTGATAACGACATTCAAGTAGGTTAACAATTCAAACTGAATAACCGGCGATCCGGGTACAAATCCGGAGGGAGGCACGCATATGCTTGCCATATTCAGCTGAAGGCTGCCTGGCAAATAAAGGCTACGCTCGGCATTATATTCATTGTCTTAAGACATGTTTTTTCTACGATTGTACTCCTAAAAGCACGTTTGTATTGATGGGGAACTGTTTAAGATAGTGTCTTTCGTATATCACTGTTCAAAGCGGTTGTAAAAGTGCGACGAAAAACGTGGGCTAATTTCAAAGAAATATATCAAAGTAAAATGAGGTTTTGTAAAAAATAATGATTTTAAACTAGTTGTAAGTGCCATTATAATAGACTTAATGTGATGTCTACAGCCGTTCTCATGTAAATAAAATGTTAAAATGTACTTTTTGTATACAAGAATTTTAATGTTACTAACATCCTTCTTAAACACCGCCGCTGTGATACCACCTCCAAATTCTCCACAAAATATAACCACCAGAAAAAATATATACTGAAACGAATGAATAAAAGAAATTTTACAATAAAGCCAATACAAACTATTACTGTACTGACGTTCAAGTTATCCTTCCAATCCTATTTTGCCCCTATCCTTAACATTTGTTTTGGCAAGTTTGCTAAAAATTACGAAGGAATGATGATTCCCAAGTACACAATCAATAGAAATTATTTTAAAAGCAAAAATATTTTTTACATATAACTACATTTTTCTCATTGGATGTAAACTGTACAGTCAAAAGGTTTCAGGACTTGGTATTTTAATTCAAGACGTCCGATCGTGCTACACACGACTTATATAAAGTGATGTTTCTGCAGCCTTGTTGGTTTTCTTGATTTAGGATCATTTAATAATGTTTAACATCGATATTTATCGGAAACAAAACAAACATAAAATATTATGTGTTTATGAATTTGTAACATTTGCAATACTTACCCCAATGATGAAGAATTTCGTCTTCTCGGCACAACAGGCAGCCAGGAAGCCGAAAACACTGACAATGAGCACAAAGGCACCAAACCCAATCAGTATCCAGGAAGCGGTACTCAGAGATTTGTCATCAGAGTCGAACTCCACCAAGTGCTGCATATTGACGACATTTTTGTCGACCTTTACCCAAATACCAACACCAAGAACAGCAATCCCGGATAACTGCGTACAAAAACAGATATTACATCTTTATTGTATCCACAGGCCGAAGAAATTAAATTCAAATTATATCACAAAAATATCCCATAATTTTCACTCATTAATTAGATATAAGAACAGGTTTGAAACGTCTCTGTCCGCCCCTACATGAATATACCATTTAACGCATAAACGGGCAAGAAAATGGCTTTGGTCGGATCTAATTATGTCTCTACCACACAAAACAATCAAAATATATACATATAGTTATAATATCAAGTACTTTCGACGACTTATCGTTCCATGTTGGAAGCCATTGTCACGTTGTTTTGATATTGACACTGGAACACAACCCGAAACGTTGCAAACCTGTCGTATATGCTATATTAAATTGATGAACAATTAGGAAAGGAACAACTGTCGTTGGTGATGCACCTTCTTTGGCCTGTGTTGTATCATAGTGAAAACCTCCACATTACAAGATACATTCTGGGCGAGCTGTACTATGTTTTGGAATGTCTGGTTCAACCCCTAGGCCATTATGTAATCAATAACAAAAATGTAAAATGTGTTTAAGTTAATACTTTAAGATCGTAACAACTGATATTGAATCAGAGGTTACTGTAAAATTAATTTTCAAGGTGATTTCTAAATCATCATGAAGCAATCTTTGAACACAAAGTTTGTGAACAAATTAAACTAATGTACTAAACATGGACACTTTGAACATAACCAGCAAAGCGTAATACCGACCAGTTTACTAAAGCCTTGTAAAAGTCAGTTATCGTAATAACAAGGTTTTACCGTATTCAAATCAAACGCCTAAATAAGTAAATTGAAGCGTTTATCATTGCATGCAATGTGACCCAAAAAAAACTTTTTCAAACTTTTCTAAAGAAGCCCCCACAGTGTATAATCTTGTTTTATCTTTTTTCGATAAAACTACATGCCTATTTATACGTATAAAACTTTTGTTATTGTACATATTACTCCAAAATTTTGCATTAATATGCTTCCACATGTTTAAGTGTAAAGTATGATACACGTATATTAGCTGATAAGGTGGGGATAAGGCTTACCAGGAAGAGAATATTGAAACTAATCAAGCCAAACTTGGCCAGACATTCACCACAACCGCCCATACTTCTCTCTGAAATATATAAACCTGGTATAGCTTAGCGAATTTGACATGAAACTGACCTTTTGATTACAATAATTAACAGTCGATATATTGTCCGTGTTTATAACATCGGTTGTATGTTTTACATAGTCGGTGAGTATTACGAAGAGATGTTATACATACACAATTTCGAAATACCAATTGTAGCACGATATGATTGTGGAAATTGATATATTCACGACAAGAGCCTTGTAATATATCCATGCATAAAGGTCAGGGTCATGTCAAATTCGTCAAGCTATACAACATACAAATACGTCTAGATTACAGGTGACCGTATAATGGTGTAGCTCGTTTTCTACAGCCAAATCTCAAGAACTCAATAATGACAGCACCAAGGAAAGTAAAATACCACAGATGCAATAACGGCACCATGTGTAGCATATCCCCATCCTTTCGAAATAGCATAGTGGTTGAGCGTTCTCCTATCCTCGTTTCGATAAATAACATCAGAAATAAGGTGTCGAGAGTGATTAATATAAGTTGGAAAAACTTGTTTTGCAATCAACATTAAATAAATTAGAATACATGTAAACTAGAGGAGCTTCGATGGATAGATAATCTTGAATCCTTTGCTGGGAAATGAAATGAGCTATAGACGTGCGGCAAACGGAGGACTACGACTACACATACAACATGCAATGTTCATTTCCCAAAACATATTCTTACATCAAGCAGTAATTATATTAAACACGACGTCTTCAAAAAGTAGAACCATCCACTGGACTTAAAGTCACCACAAAGGAAGCTAAATACACCCAAGACAGCTACGATGGCCTCGGAATAAACTTGAGTCGTTGACCCCAATCCACCACTTGGAAGTATTCGACTATTTTATTTGTATACTAATATTTGATATTGTTCTAGTTGATGTAAAATAAAATATTTAAATATACCCGTTTTATGTAGAACTTTCAAAAATTAATAACAACTTCAAAGATATAACGTAATTTATACATGTCATGATGAGTAAATACCGACTGACGATGTTTGTCATTGTTTTGATCATCATTAGATAAATTAGGATGATTTCATTGTGATAGGTGGAGATAAGTATACTGCAAATATAGTCGACCACATAATCAGACCATAACCAGTGTACGTACACACGTCATTAAAATGTTTCATAATTATTTGTTGAGAACATTATAGTCCGGTCGGATTAGCATTAAAGGTAAAGCAAATTGCAACAGAAGCTTTGTTTTCATGCTTTTTGGCCATTTCGAAATTAGAGTGCATTGTGTAATACATCGTCTAGAATGACATGTCTACACCAATTGAATAACGTTTCCCTGTGTCAAGAGTGCATTAAACAGTTTAACACTCTACTGCAACAACCTATCGGAAAACTTCCAACACTTGTTTTCCAAAGAGGTTATATTGGTCTCAGTCTTGAAAGAAAGGCTGGTGAAGGTGTTCAGTCGATTTGCAGCAATTTCAATAAAAAGTACACATTGAATTATATAGTATGACAATAAGTCATACAGTAATTAGGTGATCAGATTTTCATGTGCTCTCAATAGCAATACTCGATATAATTTGAATTTTATAGTATCCTATAAGTCATACAGTGATTTGGTTTATACATTGTGGTGTTGTCTTATAGTGTTAGTTAAATGTTTACGTCGTTTATTCGCTGTATGTAGACGGTCAGTGACTCTGATCGGGGTTCCTGGGTTACCAACCAGTACACGTACATGTATATCATACAGCAAACAATCGACTTAACAAATTCCCAGTGACGTTGGATGTTGCATCTTTAAAGGCCTCGTTGTGGCGTAATATGTACTCCGTACGAGCGTCTGTGAAGTCGGAACTTGATCAGTTGTTCGCCATACAACCAGTCGGATGGTGCCCTAGTTTACAGGTTCGATATAAGAACTACATGCAAATGTAGAACTTGTGAACAAAACCCTAACCGGTTATTTATCACGTATGTACGTGAACAAATTATAATCATAAAGTCTGAACAAACCCAAATACACTGTCTTGGTTTTGTATGACCATTAACTCTCAGTGCGAAAGTATATTTATTTATATAACTATGTCAGATGATAACAAGATAATTTTAATCAATTAACCACTGATTACACGTAATATAAGTGGTCTGATAAATGAGGGCCTTAATCATACTTGAGTCATTTATAACATACGACAAAATTTGATAGGGTACGGGGTCCATAGGCCAAACCGAATAAATACAGCAGTTCTTCTAACATTGTGAAAACATTTGGTACTGTAGGTATAGGAGACATATTTTTTCTTTAAATATTTTACGCATTTAATGTCGAGAAAAGCCAAAGATTCACGAAAACTTTCAGCAAAAGTCGTACAAATTAGGCAAAGAGGAGATTATTAGAAAAGTAAGGTCACAAGAACTGAGACGCACATTATAATTGTGCTGGTCTTACTTATCAAACTTTAAAATTGTTACAATCGGAGATAGTGCAATATTTCGCAATAAAAAATCGACACAAGAACTATTACAAACAATGGATTTGTATGTCTGTACTAAAATAGTTCGCTGAGATAAGATAGTGACAAGGAAACTCAACTACCGTACATTAAACATGTTCGGTAATTACTAGTAGTCATATTGAGTATGGGGAAATCAATGGCTCCCTAATAAAGTAATACACGTGCACATCATTAGTATTAGAATTTCCTTGAAGAATTGTACGCACGTATGTTCTTCCTTAAGTGATGGCTAAAGTAAACAATAAGCCGTTCATATGGATCTTTAAGAACCGTTCATGATTATATTCTAATTATGACTTGCCTCATCTAAAAGAAGAAGGTGAATAACGCTATCCAAATTAATGTGATAATACTTATAAAGGTGGTTTCAAATGAATTCCTTGGATTTGTCATGAATTCAAATGCGAAAATGTAATTACGTTCGTAACTTGTATATTGTTTATTAACTACCATATTATAATTGAAATGTAATAGCTGGAAGATACATACTATAATATACAATATATATATATATATCATAATATATAACATATTTTCATGAAACGCAAAAGTTTATGATGAATATACGACGGTCGTCCAATAAAGAGTGGGACTAAAATTTTCTCAAAACTTATTGATCAAGTTGAATATTGTCATAAACCACATGCGGGTCGAATTTAATGAAACATGGCGTATCGGAAATATTTAACCAGATTCACACTTTACTGGACGACCCTCATACAATTGAAGCTGAGCTCAAGGGTTCATCAGTCACCTCTTTATAGAACCTACCAGAGCTTACTTCGATATGATTGAGCGTAAATGTTTATACAGAGTCATGGAGTACAGGTAAGAAAATGTATAATTCCATGACATAATTCGCCTTCAGTCAACAAATGACCATTTTAACATGGTCGGCTAAGTGATGTTCGGAACTACATAATATTCTTTCAAGTTTTGTATGACGATTGAAAAACTTTCACGGCATGAACACACACCCGTATTTATACTGATAAACAAACTCGGACGGATGTTCGCTAATGGTGTTTGTTGATTTGTTGAATTTGGTATAGACGTTAGTCTCCGCCATCTCAACATCAGCCAATATTTAAAACGGTTCCCGTGACTACATGTTCGTAAAGTTCTGTTGTAGATTCTACTTTAAAGATTATTTGTACACGACAGATAGAAAGAAGCCAACAAAAACCAAAACGTCGGATGGAAACAAATTCTATCTTAAATCATATCCAAATACATGTATGCCACTTTAAGAACTTAAAAACAGGTGGGGGCGAAACGTACAAATGAGACTTGGGTAAGTACATAATTGTTGCGTTTCAGAATAAACATATTCATGAACATCGTATTCATATATCTTAGACCGCATGAAACCAACACAACTGGAAGCTCTCGAAGTAGACGAATCTATTGTCATCACAGTTGGTAATTAATAAAGATAATCGGGTAATTAATATTAAATTAACCAGTCAATTGTCAAAAGGGTAAGTATAAAGCTTCATAAATACCTGTTTGTTATGTTATAAGTTATTCACTTGAAGTTCACACAGCTAACTGAGTGGAAGGTGACACACTATCAGTGTTTTATCAGTTGGTAAATATTGCGTTCAGAAACGCCCCCTTTGTTCAGCCCGCTGTACATGAGGCGATATGAGGATAAACGCAATAGTTTCTAATCAGTTTTTTTCGTTGATTGGAGTTGTTACTACCATAGTTTAGTTAATAGAACATCAATTTCGAATATCGAGCTCGGTCGAATATTGATCCAGCTCGGTGATCGACACTCGAACAGAACGCGAATATTAAACCACAGGACACTGCTATTCTATGCGAATGGCGAAAAACCTGTATCCAATACGCCCATTAACAGAAAATCCTTTCTATTAGTGCTTGTCAGTAACGGGATATTTGGTAGTGGTTTATGTTAGCCACAGACATATCAGGGTCCTGTGATTAAGTCAATATATATTCGAGTAAATTAGCACAACGCGTCTAAATTAAAGATCGAATGTCGAGCCAACTTGGAGATTGGCGCTCGAGTAGCACGTACATATACTGAGTTCCAAAAGTTCTGCATCTTAATTCAAAATTCTTTTTTTTTTGAAAAGTTAACTTAAAATAACTTTTTAGGAACACTGTCCATTTGCGTACCCTTAGTGTTTATGTTGAACCTATTTCCGTTGAATTTCGTCACGCTTGAATGATCACACCATCACAAATGGTAAAAACGTCTATTCAAGCACGCATAATTTGGGTTCTTCATTTTTTACTTTAATTTCACTTCCTATTTACTTGCATCGTGTCTGTGTTACGAAAAAACACAATAAGTTAGTCAAATAAGTTAGAAATGTACGCTTAATTTGATTGCAAAAATTGATAATTGTGAACGACTCGTGTATATAAGACGCTAGAAGCTGGAGTTTCACTAAAAATACATTGTGTCGAATTAAATTGACATGTCTCTATCATAATAAGACTGTTGTATCATCTCCATCCGAAAAAAAACTGTATATGATGTACCACGTGACAACAGGTCAAGGGTCAATTCCGCTGACATAGACAGGTAATGCTGCTATATTTTTGCACCAAGAACAACGGCATTGTTGTAGCTTAATTGCAGTCCACCCAACATTAAAATTATGAGAAACTTGCTTTATTGTTGCGTTTTTTATGTCAAAGCGGGTGTTTCTTAAAAGCTGGCCTGTTGTACAGACTCTATTGCAACATCATTAATTGTCTGTGGTCAAAGAGAGATAATGTTTGGTATTTATTATCTCCCTTCCACTACAAAATAGTAGTTTATCGGTTTATCGTTGTGTGTACTTTGGAATCGTGGGGTGGTGTCACATATGGTTTTATTATGGATCGATACATATCTTCAACTCGATAACTGTCATGGATTTATATCAAGTACACATCGCTCTACACATGCGGATTTGAACTATCATAAATAAGTTGGAGATTCTAGTAAAATAGACACATCATATATTGGATGCGGAACTTTTGGAACTCAGTATATATAAAGCGAGGTCGGTCATTGATATTCGAGAAAGTCAAATTAGCAATGCTCATTTGAATATCGAGCTGCATGGGTAGAATATCGAGCCAGGTCAGTTGACAGTAAAAACACATGACCACTGCATATTGTTTGTTCTCCAGTGTCACAACTCTTGTGTGTCTGCTGCGTCTCACCAAGACCCTTGCACAATTTAATAATCGCACAAACATTCGTGGTTTAAGTAATGTATTGAACCTATATGGACATTTCTAAGGAATCCTGGACAAAATGGAAGAGCTGTGGATACATTTGGAAGAAACCCAAATGATCATTAGAAACAAATTAGATCTTAATACCACAAATACACGGTATGAATCCCGATACATGACGGAACTCAAAAGTCATGTATTATGATTTATGCCGTAAAACAGATCATTGTGCTGTTGAATTTTAGAAGTCCTTCTTAAAAACAGTGTCATGGGATCCACCTTATCAGCAATGTCAGTATGGACTCTACTCGTGTGATGGTAAATAACTATGCCAAGTTTCAAGTGGATACCTATGACACAATGTAGTCTTTGAGAAAATGATTGACAATAAACTTAACCAACGCACACACAGACGCTGACGATCATGTCACAATAGCTCAACTTTTTTATTCACAAAATCGAGCTAAAACCTATCACAATCATAGTATGAGATAATGTAGTGAGTTAAAGACGATACTCTCCAACAGTGTATCTAGCTGTAAAAACAAGTAATTGGGAATTGCAAGCAACACAGAAGTCCTTCCCCTTCCTAGTTTCCAGATTGTCAATATTTATGTTGCCATGGTAACCACGATCTTAGAAGTGCATAATCTCCTCATTGGTCCCTATCCACGTACCGAGTTTCATACACATAGCTTGAAAACACATCGAGTTATGGCAGGATGAAGATTTTCTTGACGGACGGACCGACGGACGGAGGGCAAAGCTATAGTCTGCTCCGGTTGAAACCCGGTAGGGACCCAATTATATGTATACGTTTAAGAAGAGAATTAAATGGAATGTTGCATTTCCGTGATTAACCATGATGTAAAATATTTGCGTTTAATCTTTTTATTCAAAATAGTGTAAAACATTGGTATAAAACATTCATTTCAATAGTTCTTTGATGTGTCCTGTCTCTTCAGGAATAGCTATATATAAATAAACAAAATATATTGACAATACATATTAAAGGGACTGTGTCACGTTTCAGTGTATAGCAAAAATAAAATAAAATTGTCAAATATTCACAAAATGCTGGCATAGATGCATGTATATCTAATAAAAAACCACACTGAAACAAAATATAACTTGCGAAACATTTGTAATTATTAAGGTTTTTTACCTCCAAAATTCTATAATGTATTAATACAGTAGACTTAAGACTTAAGTTTAGACTTAAGTTTGTTTATGTTACTTAACGATCTAGTGAATAATATTACTTAAAAATCATGATGAAAGGAAAAGTTACGCTGTTTTTAAAAGGAAAAACACACTGGTGTGCGCGATGTTGAAAGTCGATTATTTGCAATAAATATTTCTTAAAGCAACAGTCAAAAATGTTCTACGATATAAATTCTTGATTTTTAAGAAAAGTACACTTTTAAAAAAATTCGCTCCATCTGTGAGACAGGTCCTTCAAAATGACATTGTTTGACAAAAAAGGGCCAATTTAGAGTTTGCTGCTCAAAAGAGGGCAAATTTAGAAGTTGCTGCTCAAAAGAGGGCTACTATAGAGATTGCTGCTAAAAAAAGAGCAAATTTGGAGCTTGCTGCTCAAAAGAGGGCTAATTTAGAGGTTGCTCTCAAAAGAGAGCAAATTTAGTGTCTCCTGCTCAAAAGAGAGCAACTTTAGAGGTTGCTCATCAAAAGAGGACAAATTAAGAGGTCGCTGCTCAAAAGAGGGCTAATTTAGAGGTTGCTGCTCAAGAGGGCTAATTTAGAGGTCAACCCTCAAAAGACAGCAAATTTAAAGGTCGCTCCTCAAAAGACGGCAAATTTAGAGGTCGCTCCTCAAAAGACAGCAAATTTAGAGGTCGCTCCTCAAAAGACGGCAAATTTTGAGGTCGCTCCTCAAAAGACAGCTAATTTAGAGGTCGCTCCTAAAAAGACAGCTAATTTAGAGGTCGCTCCTCAAAAGACAGCTAATTTAGAGGTCGCTCCTCAAAAGACAGCTAATTTAGAGGTCGCTCCTAAAAAGAGGGCTAACTTAGAGGTTGTTGCTCAAAAGAGGGCTAATTTAAAGGTTGTTGCTCAAAAGAAGAGAACTAATTTAGAGGTCACTCTTCAACAGAGGGCTAATTTAGAGGTTGTTCCTCAAAAGAGGGCAAATTCAGAGGTCTCTCCTCAAAAGGGCTAATTTAGAGGTACCTGCTGAAAAGAGGAATAATTTAGAGGTTGCTGCTCAAAATAGGGATAAATTAGAGGTTGCTCCTCAGAAGAGGGAAATCTAGAGGTTTCTGTTCGAAAGAGGACTAATGTAGAAGTTGCTTTCCAAAAGAGGGATAATTTAGAGCTTGATAAACCGGAAACTGACTTAAACTAATAAAGGTTGCTACTTAAAAGAAGGTAGGCTTATCTGGGTTGAGTAGATAGTCCTATTGAAAAAGTTATTGCTCAAGAAATGGTGGATTTAATCTGAAGGCACTACCAGTTCTTATACTATCGATTCTAATATGATATCAATTAAGTTTAAATTATGTTCACAATAATAACTAAGTGGTTTCGGATTTCTTGTCAAAATGTTTCACTTTCTTCAGTTTTTCATTGAGATCACAGAGTTGTTGTAGGAAGCCATCGTTCGGACAAATCTCTCTCTTACTTCTGACCAGACGTACTGCATCCTGGACTGGTATATGACGCTTAATCATCAGAAACGCCAACACTAGTGCAGCTGATCTGCTTCCTCCGATTTTACAATTCACGAAAACTTTGCCTAAAACAGAAAAGAATAACATAATTATACATTGTATGCATGAATACAATACATGTATATATTTCAGATTATCCCAAACAATGCAATTGAACATCGCACTACTTGTTCAAATGATCTGAAGAGATTCAAATAGATGCTGAAATGAAGAGATAGCTTTACAATACAAACCCTGCAAAAATAATTTGTACTAGAAATGTATCCAATAGGAGAATGCCCTCACAACATACAAGGTTGCAAACTCAAGGTCTGTAACTTATCTACACATGCTGACTATTGACTAATATAATATTCCTACAAAATTTGACACATGCAGCTCAAATACTTAGAATTATGAGTAACAAACGCAAAACTTATTCATTTAAACAGTACACAGTCATGTTGACGTATACTCCTACAAAACTTGAAGACTATATAAGTTCAGATAATTTAAAGAGTTATGAGCCACTGAAGTAAAAGTTCATCATTTCAAGGGCCAGAACTCTTCTCTGCTAATTCAGGTCAAAATCAAACTTGCAATAAGTAGGTGCACTACTTCACATGCTGACTTATATTCCAAACAATGTTAACGACTGTAGCTCAAGTTTTTTTGCTCAGTGTTAAAAGCAAAATTATAACATTTGAAGGGCCCTAACTCTGTTAACACTGCAACATACAATGCACATACCACCACAGGTAACTGTATCATTGATGAAGATAAAAACGAAAAACTTTTTTGTAAAATTGATATTTTTCTATAAAAAATCTAGATTTTACAAATCATTGATTAAGACTAAAATGAAAAAAATAATTTTTTTTGTAAAGTCTCTACTGAGATATAAAAAATATAGATTAAAATTACGAAAAAAATGTCCATTTTTTTCATTATCAATAATACAGTAACCTGTACTTACCACCTGATTCCAGAGCAGTCTCAATATAATCAGCGCTCTTCTCAAAATACTTGTCCAGTTTGAACGACATATGGTCTGTGGCAGGTATACCAAGATATTGTATGTCTACCTTCCTATACATAACATGGTTCGTATGTACATGGTACCCATCATCCTTACCCTCGCCAGCATTCAGTACATGTGTTATACCAAGTCTCTGCAGTCCATAGGGATTCTTGACTGATGACCTGTTGGTATACAGTAAAAAAATATTAGTCAACTGATCTCAAAATCAACAGGGGTCAATTACTGTTACTAGACAACATCCATGTAAAGTTTAAAGATCCTAGGGCAATGCGTTCTTGAATTATTGAACAGAAACCATTTGGCTTACCGACAGACAGACCGACCGACAAACATGTGCAAAGCAATATACCACCTCATCAAAGATGGGGGCCTAATAATTATAAATAAACAGGAGGAATTTGGTCCAACACAAAATAACAAGGTCTTATCAGATACACATACATGTACTAGTAAAATCATACCTGTAACCAATTTTAAGAACCAAATTGTATCATACTGTGGTAATATTTAATTTATAAACATAATCTCAGGCCTTGTCATTTTGATACAAACTAGAAATGTGTCCATCAACACGGGTGCCCCTATTGGGATATATAGTAAAAGTAACAAAGGGCCATAACTCAAGTCAAAATTGCCTACACATTAAGGTTGTTAATCTGAAAGTTTGAAGAAATTCAGCCCGACAAGATTTGCGTTACGTACCTAGGTACGGACATACAGCACCAATATAATATGCCCCACAAGTTATAAATAAGTGAGGGGATACAAAAAGCATGTGTATGAGTGACAAAACCAATCATTACTTACTCTTCTCCTATATACAGATTAGGATAGACTTCATCATGAGCATCAGATGGAAGCATCACAATACCACCAGTGGAAGCAGTAATTATGTTGAGTAGTTCATCCGGCGTGTAAGGCTTATCATCATCTACTATTTCAGATCCACTGTCAGAAGGTGTCGCTGTTGCCATTGTAGAAATTCTCAGTTTCCAGTATGAATTATGTATGATCAAGCAAAATGTCAGGTAATTAAATCAAACATATTGTGATGCAGCAAACATAATACAACATGTATATTCAAACATCCTTTTCTTCATGTAGATTTAAGGTTCTTGCTCTTGGTCCACTCCCAGAATTTCCTGAATGAAAATAACAAAACACATGGATAAGAGGAATGATCTTACACCATGCATACCTGGAAAGAATTCCTTTCAAAATGAAGTTACTCCTATTTTTGTTGTTAATTTGTGGTTTTCCAAGTTCACCTACCTTCCTTTTATGATCTTCTGTCCCATATCTAGAACCAGTAGAATTTATACATTGATTTTCTTGTTTATGTATCTAAATCCCCTTTAAATCACTTTTAAGTGCATCTTGTGAAATGTTTTGCTTTATCACTCCCATTTGAATTTAATTAACTTGGCAGGTATGTACCATGTGACCAAGTTTGATAAAGATGAGGTTGAAATTGTGACTTCAAGAGTGCACAAGTTGAAGCAAATTATTGATGCATAAAGACGGAAAGAGGAAGAGTGATCACAAAAGCTCATCTGTGAACTAAGTCTTTATTAGCCAGTCTGCTTTCTGCCTTGCCAGTCTGCTTTCTGCTGAAATATGGCAGGCACATATAAAAGTACCTCTACCCGGGTTTGAACCAAGGTTGCCAGATAAGACGGCAAGTCTACTTACCAGCTAAAAGTACATGATCATAAAGTACATTAACATTTGAAAGCAAATATAGAATGTATTTATAAGTAAAATACCCAAACTGGTTGTGAATATGCCAGTTTATATACTCCCATGCACAGATCCAAAATAAGTTTTAGGGCTTTGTTTCTCAGCAAGGGGTCCATCGGCTTCTGTGGATTCTTCCCCAAAGTGGGATACCGACCAATACAGGACATGTATAAAGAGCAGGGCTCGACACTAATAGTAATACTGGTCGGCTGGCCTGAGGCCAGTGAAAATCAAGAAGGGCCAGTGAAAGTCTTGAATGACCAGTTGTGTTTTCTTTGCAAATTTTATTAATGCTAACTGGTACAATGTTGATTTCTTCTTTGGTATGACAAATGTTTAGAACTGAACCAAGTACTTTCCATATGGTCATCTCATGCATTACAGATGTTTTACAGGGGCCTATTTACCAACGGTGTAAGTCTTTGAAAACTCTGACTTAGACTGCATACAGCAGAATGTTCTACTCACTCTCATGTTGTTATAAATGTACCAATTTTGATATAAATAGACATACATGTTCAGAGGGTAACAACAAATAATCAGATAAAATTCCAAATGGTTAAATCTAATTGCAAAGAAATGGCAATAATTATGAATGTTGTCAATTTTACGTCTTACATTTCAGTCTTACAATAATGGTGAATAAGGCCACAGGTAATGTATCTACCATTATCATTTTCAATATAAGACAAACATTATAAACTAATAAAACCAATGATATTGATTTATTTTTTAAATACCAGACACAATAAAAATATTAGTAACTGCATAAGAGTTAACCATTTTTAAGCACAGTATTTCAGTAAGCAACAATATAAATTATATCCATAAACAAACCATTATCACAAACAGTATTTAGATAAACTCAAGCACAGTAAAACCTCATATTCGTGCTCAACAACAATACTGAAAAAATCAGACTTTAGTAACAAGACCATGTCTTTTAATAAAGAAGACAATTTTGCGAGTATATATTGTACTGTTTGTGCTTTATTCTATCTCAATAGAAAGACTAATTGACTTAATAATAGATAAGAAAATTGTTTTCCAGTGGTCACAGGGATGGTATTTATTGAGGTTTTACAATACCTTATCAAATCAACATCAAAAGACTAGAAGTTTATAACACAGTGTTGAACTATACATTTCAAGCCTATTTGTAAAATGATCTAATGTATAGCAGCAAAACTATAGTTTTAACAGGATATATTTGTAACATACATATTGCCCCATGGCAGCTATTTAGTAATTTGTATGGTAAATTTGCGGGAAAATTTGGAATAAGCCACAAAGGTGGACAAATCAAGCACGCACGATTTATCAGTGTTATATTCGCATAAAATTTACCATGTGTTTATTTAAGTAAACAATTTATATAAGTATACCAATTCAGTTAATGTTTGTAAATATCACATTATCCTGGGCGCTTTAACTCCAAATATAGTTTGACAACTCTGTAGACAACCACTCTGGAATCATTTACAGGAAACAATTTGGTCTAGTTACATTAATTACATTATAGGTCACAACGACCTTGACCTTTGACCTCAAAAAACAATAATGAACAAACAACCTCAACATAAAGTTCAAGGATCTAAGGCTGCATTCTTAAGCTATTGAGTACATCAGCAAAAGCTAATCGATAAATTACCCTCTCATCAAAGATGAACAAGTAATATTAGGAATTGCAAGCAATACAGAAGTCCCCTACCTGGTTTTCAGTGTTTCTATTGCCATGGCAACCACAATTTTTTACCAAATAAAACACAATCAGATATGCATAATCTTCTTACTGGTCCCTATCGATATACCATGTTTTATAAACATAACTTGAATACTGTTTAAACTATGGCAGGATCCAGATTTTATTGACTGACTGACTGACACACAGACAGAGAACAACCTATAGTACTCTCTGGCTAAAAATAGACATTGAATTATAATCTACTTTACAGGGGGACATTGTCAGTAACAATATATTAATAAACATATAAACACACAATTTTAGCATTCAAATACATTCAAAGTGAATAACAATTTGGCACAAACAACGAACAAAATAAACATGGAAATCCCATAAAAACTGGTTTGAAAACAAGTGCCACAACTCTAGTGACATTGATTTTCGACACAAAAATGTTTGTCTCACACAAAGGACTATCATTCAGAGAAAAATTCTTCACCCTAAAATTCCTGACACTAGTCACAACTAGACTTGGTACCTAGTATTGAAGTGATGTTTCATTGAAATCAAGCCAACAGTTGGGCAGAAAATGCACAGACAAACTTTTTTAAGATCCATCCTTTTAGACAGGTGTACAGCACAAAATTCATGTCTAAATATAACCCATTATAATTTATATTATAAAAGACACAAACACATGTTAATGCCTATCTAACCACTAATAGCATTTGCAAATATACATGTGACAGTTTCAATAAACTTTGCACAAACATTAGTTTCTTAACTTTCTTTGTAGACAAACATCATTAGCATTTACTTGGTCAATTAACATCATGCAAACTTAATGCAGACATACCCATTTATGACAGAAATATAGCTTGGAAATCTTGAAGTACAACATTCAAAGGAAGGACACATTTCACATGGCTAGAAGAATATATTTGCACAAAGTCTGGAAAAAATGGCTTATGGTTAAAAATCACAAAAAGTCGTAAAATATTATCCATGATCCTGGTTAGAAATCTCAAAAATCACTTTACAATCACAGGAAGTAAGTTTACTGTTACAAACAACTTTGTTTAACATTCAATTGTTTCTCCTTTCCTGAATCAACATCTGTGTAGCAGCTATCATGTTGGCCTCTCTCTGCATGATGTCATTCAGTTTGGTTTCTTCTTCTTGGCTTGAACAGAGTATAATAAATTTGCTCCCCTTCTGTCGTGCTCGTCCACGCATCTGTACAAGGGCCGTGACCGTAGTGGGCGGGTACATACTGATCACACAGTCACATTTTGGCCAATCAACTCCCTCCTCAGCTACCGATGTTGCCACCACAATCTATACGAAAGATAACAAACAATGTTTTAGGGCTCGGTGCAAAACTATGGTAACTACATCAATTTATAGAGGTATGTACCATAGTTTTGGACTGAGCCCTCGGATTGTAAAACATTTATGCCCAAATGGCAGCCTAATAGTCGGAAATGATAAAGGTCACAGTGACCATGACCTTTGACCTACTGACCTCAAAATCTATCGGGGTCATCTGCTTCATGTAAAGTTGAAGATTCTATGGCAGTGTTTTTGAGTTATTGAACGGAAACCAATTATTCTAACGCCTTACCGACATTTGCATAGCAATATACCCTCTGATCAAAGATGGAAGTCATAAAAGTTAAGAGTTTTATCAAACTATTACTGATGTAGTGAGATGTTGTCACATTGATACTTATTTGTGCAAACATCTCAAAGTTCAAGGGTTGTTGTGATAATGACGAGTGGTTAAATGGCCTGTTTGCAATGCTAGGTGAGTGCATGCTAGTCTTGAGCACAAGGAATCAAGTAAATATTTACAATTCAAGGACAGAGCATTATTCTAATATTTACATGAAAGTACTGAAGACAATGAATCTGCAAGGTGCTTCTAATTTAAAATCAGAGAGCAAACTTTTTTTAGCTGCATGAGGGACTCAAATCAATCCAGATTTGAAAAAAAAGAAATTCATGTTACATTGCTAACAAAAACATGCCTTGATGAACTTATGTATAATATTTTCGACTTGAAAGTCTTTGGTAACATTTTCAGACAAACAAACAAACAAACAGACAGACGGAAGAAAAGGAGGACAGGTCTATCACTATATTCCTTCTGCATACCTGATATTTAAACTGTTTGATTTCTTCGAGAACCCGTTTCTGTTGATTCACACTCATGCCTTTATCGTTAGATCCACTACCACCGTGACCCACAACATATGTTGTCTTCAACCCAAGCTTTCTCATCTTGCTAGAATTCTGAAATAATAGAAATTTTAATAAATAATCAAAACACTGATGTAAAATTGAAATCTTATGTTCAAGTTTTAATTCTTTTAACACGGCCAGTGATACATGGGGAATTAGACAAGACGAATATTCCAGAAATTTGACAAACTCATCGACACCTAGTTCCAGGGAATAGACTCTCGTCATTTCCTAGACCTGGGAATTACTACTTGATTATGTGTAGTGTCTGACATTGAGGATTTAGACAGAAGTCTCCCCCCGGCTGAGAAAATATTGACTGGTGCATTATGCTTTCATACTTTGTATTGCAAGACAATTACACCAAATAGTACATGTTTAAATATCATTTTAGGCGCAAACTCATAAATAATTCCATGTGGTCACATGTAGGCCCTACAAGCTGTGTTGTACTTGAATGTTGGGTTATTGAATGCTGTCTCTGTAACTCAGTGGTTAGCAGCATGCTGGCCGTCTAATCTGGTGACCTGGGTTCAAATACCAGCGGAGGCATTCATATGTCTGGCATATATTCAGCAGACTCGGCTACTTACCTGTAATACTTTGGATATAAGTATGGCAGTTCCACGTTGCTTCACCAGTATCAATGATATACTCTGCCCCGCTGATCTATGTAACGATGTCAGTTCATTCAGTAGACGGCGGATATTCACATCAATGGCTGATTCCACATCTTGAAGTGATTGGAACATGCTGTCAAATTCTGTGTCTTCCAAATGAAGCAAGTGTACTAAATTATCTGTTGGTAAACCAAGACTTTTCGCAAAATTAAAGTCCCACTCAGTTGACTTTAATTCGTCGAGTTCCTGTCTGGCGCAGAGTTCTCCCCCTTCCAGCAAACTGCTCCAGGCCATACAGATTGACTGAACATGCTTGCCCAGGTACGATAACTGAATCTTATCAACCACATTAGCTGAACACTGTAACGATCCTATGCTGGACTGTATCATGTCTATATTTCTATCAACAAAACCGTCGGCCATTTTTCTAATGTCATTATCACTCATACCTTGGTATACTTCATTCTTACAATTAACGTAAAAGACAATATTAGAGACAGCTCGTAGTTTAATCACACAGTATGTTATATACACGTTGAACTCGTGCAGCAGTTTCCTCACAGAGTTATCCCCCTGTTCGATAGGTGACCGTATAATCATCTCGGCGTTAGACTGGAACTGTTTCAGTATGGCAACATTGTCAGGTTCCTCGACGACGCTCATGCCGACCTTACCCATGTTATCAACCAGTTTCAATAGCATCTGGTATGTCTTTGGAATATCCGCCTTCCCCGCAGGCGAAGCTGTCAACCCCAGAATTTTTGGTCTGTCTTCTATGTTTGTCACTTGCTGATGATAGTTGGTGAGCAGTGTGTTAAAAGGATGACCTTTATCACAATGATGGGCCTCATCAAACACAACCAGACTGAAATCTGTCCAACGTAATATTTCCTTGTCCATCAAGTTCCGACAGAAATCTGAAGATAAACATTGTATCAATAGTTAGATATGGTAAATCAGTAACAGTAACCTAGACCTTCAACCTACTGACCTCAAAATCAATAGAGGTCATCTACTGTTGCTGACCAGCCTCCATGTAAAGTTTGAAGCTCCTAGGGCAGAGCGTTCTTGCGTTAATGAAAGGAAATCATTTGGTCTACCGACAGACAGACACACCAACAAACATGAGCAAAGCAATATACCACCTCATCAAAGATGGGGGGGGGCATAATAAATCATCATTAAAATACAGCCAATATATATACAGTACAACCTCTGTAGAACAACAACCATTGGAACCTGCTTATATTAGCCATTGTTTAAAGAATATTGCTTTACAGAGAATAAATTTGTATACAGTAAATGATAGGCTTAAGTAAAATTATAAAGATGTGTTATAGAAAGGTTGTTGCTTTACAGAAGGCTAAGGCACTACAAAATGTTTAACAATACAAGTGGCAGGCCATCCACATCCGGACATTTACACGGTCCATTCCATGATGACACGTAACCAAAATAGAATTCATGATGGTACCATGAGTGTGCAATTCAGTGACAATGGTGTTTTAGTTCCGTTGAGATATATGACATAAAAGTTACCTGTTTGAATTCAAGACTGAAAATCTATAATTGTATTCTCCAGTAATCATGCAGTGTAGAAGAAGTGAATTATATATAACAGGGTGTAATTTGTCAATTTTATGATATATTATTGTGTTTTAAGAATTAGGAAAAAAGACAACGCTGACCAATTTGTTTCTAATTGTGTTTTGATTACTTCCCTTGGACCATTTATGTTTGATGTGCGTATATTATAATAGATAGGAGAACTGGAACCTTGGTGTTGGTCATGATTGGGTTCTGAACCTAACTTAAATTAGTGGTGCCGCCAAAAGGGTATATTGCCCGGTATAAACTTAACACTATTACAGATATATAAATGAAATGATATTCCAACATA
This sequence comes from Spisula subtruncata, assembly GCA_963678985.1. Lineage (NCBI taxonomy): Eukaryota > Metazoa > Mollusca > Bivalvia > Venerida > Mactridae > Spisula > Spisula subtruncata. Next base: position 4,170,680 of record OY787674.1, read on the forward strand.
TGACAATTGTGTGTATAATACTGAACTCACCCGCTGTAACAACCACCACATCATGTTGCCATAGTGGTACACCATTAGTATTCTGTTGTCCCATACACACTGATGCTATACATAGTTCACGTCTTTGTGTATCTAAACATGTATCACTGTCGGGATTAAATCTACAAAATATACATGAACATGCTAGAGTCCTAACTTTAAGTATAAACCTGTATGGCATTCTATTGTTCAATCAAACAAACAAACAAACAAACTGAAATCAATTACAAGCCAATCCTTGGACATAAGACAATTCTTTGGGAGTACAGGGGTCCCCCTTTTGGGAAAAATGTAACAGGGTGAGAACACTAACAGGGCAAAATTAATGCTCACCCAGACTCCCAACAGAGCTATCCAGCCACTTACACAGATAGAGGCTCACAGGGAAGACTGGGCTTGCCCAACTGTGTTGCCTCTTTAAAAAAAGTCGTTATTAGTATTATTATTATTATTACACATCCCCTCACTCATATTGTGAACAGGTTCAAACCATGACTTAGATTTTGAAAACATACTTTAAATATGTGTTAGGGTTAATATGCGATTTTTAAATATTTAATAGATAGCTACTGTCCCAGGCATTCTCAAACGCGAAATGCGGTGTCTGTCTGCGAGGCAAATACGTAGTTATGATTATCAGAGATAACACAACATTTCCCGCCTTATACCTCATGTACTGTGTTGACAACGACCATATCAGCGTCATTTGAGCAACTTTTTTTGGAGTTGTTTAGGTGGCGAAGTCGGTATGGTCGCGGTCACTTCAGTGCTAGGCGCTGTCGCATGTAATTATACACTGTCCCTTAACAAATGAAGGTAATAACATTGTGCATAAGGAATCAGCTTAACAACCATGCAGAAGGTCAGAAACTCATTGACAACCATGCATTGGCTGCACTATACCAAAGGCTTTGTGCATAAGGTATCAGCTTGACAACCATGCAGAAGGTCAGGAACTCATTGACAACCATGCATTGGCTGCACTATAACAAAGGCTTTGTGCATAAGGTATCAGCTTGACAACCATGCAGAAGGTCTGGAACTCATTGACAACCATGCATTGGCTGCACTATACCAAAGGCTTCGTGCATAAGGTATCAGCTTGACAACCATGCAGAAGATCTGGAACACAACCAATGGCAGCACCATAACAAGAGTGTTACTAAACAGTTCTGTTAATTGGCTTCCATACCAGTTCAAAGATAAAAGAAAACTCATAAACGTGATTGTGTGGATTTGGGTTACAAATGATCTAAAAATATAAAAATTTGAAAATTAATTTTCTTTCCAAATAACACATTACCTGACAAATTTGGTTTCACCAATCTCCTTGATGATTTGTTTGGATTGTTGTAGTACTAGCAATACCTTATCCACAAGGAACAGTACATTCTTGGTAGGATATTTATTCAGCATAGCACTCATTGTCATAATGGCCACCAGTGTCTTCCCGGTTCCTAAAATAGATAGACATATCCAAAGATCAGTACTACAGTAAACAAATCAGAGACTTTTCATCAATGTGGCAATAAGCCCACAGCTCTTAAGTAACTGACGAACTTTCAAAATAGACATAGTGTGGAACCTCGCTAATCTGAACAACCTAGAGCAGACCAAAGCAGACCAGAGTTTGGTTTGTAGACGATTACTTTATTTATTGTATTCTTTTCCAGATGATATCAAATGCATACTTTAAAACAGCAACCAACAAACTTTGATAATGTGTGGGGAGTGGTGGTGTAATGGTAGGGTGCACATTTTGGATAGAGAGGTCCTGGGTTCAATCCCTGTCTGGGCCACAGCTAAATTTCTCTGAGCAAAAAGCCATAATGCTCCACTATATGCAGGGATATAAACTGGTATCTGAGCGGGTCATAAACCAAGATTTTGGGCTGCCATCAGAACAGATGGTTACATCCATCTTTCGACTCAGTGATCAGGGGGTACATGTTGGCTGAGCGGACAATTATATGAAGATTACTTTAAATGAGTACTTTTTTTTTTTTATGAAGGGCCGATTATATAATAGACTTGTTCATATGTAGCAATCAATTTAGTAGTAGTCTATAAAGTCATACCTGTTGGAAGGAAACAAAGTGTGTCAGTAGCCATAGCTTTCCCAAACAGTTCTTGCTGGTATCTTCTAGCTGGTGTCTTTGTACATGCTGGATACTGTCCACCTTCGGCACGACGATGCTCTCGTAGAGGGGCTGGTTCCACACAGACTTTCTGCATGTGACGTTTACCCTTCAAATGGATTTCATAAGCTTGTCTTGTGTTCATTGGTGCCTTACATGTATGACAATAAAATGGATGGGTAACTGCATATGGATTGTTAGTGGTTGGGTCCAGTTGCTTTGGTCTTGCCCCAAGATGTTCATGGTCATCATGAGCTGATCTGTCTGATGAACTTCTTCTGTCATTTGTTCTACTCTCTCGTGCACCTCTACTCCTCATTGCCCAGGCAATATCAGAACCAAGAGTTGCATTTCCCCTCTGTCCACTACTTCCACCACCATTAGCTCCTTGGTCAGGACATTCTAGCAAATCATCAAAGTGCAGGTCTTCTTTTGGGCCAGGACATTCGAGCAAATCATCAAAGTTCAGGCCATCCGCTTGGCTTGTCTCAGAGTTGTAAGCTTGGCTAATCTCTGAGCTAGAGTCAGACTGTTCTAAATGTGACATCATATGATCTGGAAACAGAGGTTCTGACAAAAACGACTCCAGAGCAGTAGAAGTAAAAGCAGATGTCTGAGACACTGGTCTTGCAAGAGCCATTCGATCCGGTTGATAACTTTTGCCTTTCCTTGCCTTTGCAATATGTATGGGAGAAGCTTCATGGATTCTAAGCTGTTCCGCTGTATTCATATCACAGTTGCAGACATGACAATGATGCCACACTGTTCTGTCAGATGAATTCATTTGAGGAGGTTGATGAAAAGCCCCTTGGGTTGGTGTCGTTTTTTCAAGTTGTTTAAGATGTTTTGGGGATTGCATATGGATCATCAATTGCTCATGTGTGTTCATTTTGCACTTACAGACATCACAAGGGTACCATTGAGTACGGTCAAAGTTCAGAGCTGCAGTCAAATCTGATGTTTCCATCCCTGTCTTCTTCAAATGTTGTGCTCCAGCTAAGTGTTGCTTATAACTATCCGGACCAGAGCATGGTACCTTACAAACATCACAAAAATATTCAGTCTTTCCCATCAGTATAGCGTTTAGTTTGGCCAAGTGTCTCTCACTATTCATATGTTGATCCCGCGCTTCAAATCCACTAAATGTCACGGTACATACTGCACAAACTAGGGGACTATTAGGTAGCCCATTTACCATTTGTTCCTTCACTGCTTTAGCTCTATTATGTTTTTGTCCACTCAAATGTTGTCTCATGAGAGCCACTGAAGTCAAATCAACATCACAAACGAAACATTTTCCTCTACCAGTAGAAGGTTCAAATATGTAGTCTGTGTCCGCAGAAGTGTGTGCTTTGTCTTGATGACTTATGACTGATGCTGTCTGTTCAGAAAATCCCACTGAGCTCCTGGTTTGCTGGTTAAAGTTTGTAAACCCTGCAGTTTGTGCATGTATTGCAGAACGCAGTCCATTATCAATTTGTCCTACATCAAAAGACCTTTGACCAAAGACAGTATTTTTCTTAGTATCTACAGTAAAAGGTCTGTGAGCTTCAGGTTGCAGTCCATTATCAATACGTCCAACATCAAAGGGCCTTGTACTTAAAGTAGTTTCCTTCCTAGTACCTACTGTAAAAGGTGCATGCGCTTCAGTCCGAGGAACACTATCAGTATGTCCAGGAGTAAAGTCCCTTTTACCGAAAGCAGTTCCTTTTTCTGTACCTTCATCGCCCTTCTCGACAATGCTTGATTTAAGTGACGCCAAGCTGGTGACTGTATTGGATGCAGCAGTATTATTCTGTTTGGAGGTCAACAAACGATTCCCAGGATCAAGCAAGCTGAATAAACCCCTACCACGACCTATAGAAGTATGTGCAGAATTTAACTGGTTATGAACATAGTTAAAGTTTTCATTAGCATTGGATTCATTATAATCATTATCATCAAGTGTTAGAGGTTGGAAGTGAATGTTGTGGTCTGCTTTAGTAAAATCATCAGTAGGAATACCAACATGTGATGGTTGAACAGTTTGTTCATTACAATAACTATATCTATCCAACTGTTTTACATTACCAATATTAGGTGTTGTAGCTTCAGTAAACGTCACAGGTGGAGTGTTAGCAGCAGTAAGAGAAGTCCTGTCGGTTCCATGGTTAGAGAACGGCTTAGCAAGTATCTCGTCATCATCATGGGAGAGGCTCTGGTGTGGCTGATAAGTAGAAGGTTTCGTTATAGTTTGGAAAATATCATAACTTTGCTTGAAACCCCTTGCTGATGCTTCAACATTTCGTCCTATTTCTGTATTATTTGCTTTGATTTCATTGTTTCTAATAGTTTGGTTATGTTTAGAACTTGCAAAATGTTGCTCTGCACTTTCCTGACCAGTGAATGTCTTCTGGCAAGCATTACATTGTAAAGGTAGGACCTCGCCTCTAGCTTCTTTCTGTGCAAGCAAAATCTTCTTTTTGTGCTTCTCACTCGCCATATGAACCGACTTACTCTCAAGCCCTGTGAACTGAACCTTACACACAGTGCACTCACATGCATTAGGGGCTCCAGGCACCGACAGGTTAGTTTTCTGTTGCATATTTCTTCTATGTTTTTCACCACTGTAGTGCTGCTCAGCATTGTATGGTCCAGAGAAAGTGACGTTACAGAGGTCACATTTCATATCATTATTGTTGCCATGGTTATTGTTAGAAGGTGGAGCAGGATGTCGGGAACTTATTGGAGAAGCATCATTCCCTCTGACATATAACAATTTTTCAGCAGTATCGTCCCTATCCCAGCCATTTTGGTTTGTGAAGGGTCTAACATCATGCTGGGGTTGTCTACTACGGCCACTGTTCCTCCTGGCCTCCCATTGAGTTTGCTTCTTTATATGTGCTTTCCCTCTCAGGTGATCATGTGCCTGTTGTTGTGATGTATAAATCACTCCACATAGAGTACACTGTCCCACATCATACTCGCCGGTCTTCTGTTGGATGTTTCCCACTGACCCTTGTACTGATATATTCCCCCTTGGATTCCGAGAATCGAAGGAATGCTGCTTTTGCACAGTAGCAAGATGTCTTTGAGATATTTCATGTTTTCGCAGTATCTTTGTAGTGTCACAGTTGATACGACAAGCAAGACAAGACAGACCTATAAAATTAAAACAATCTCTGATTTTATACATTTTACTACACAGTTTGATACAATGATGCAAGTATACAGTAGGTGCTGACTCATGAACCACCAATCAAAGGTATGACCATGTCAAACTTGCTTTCAACATCAAAAAATATTCAAGAGCAGTTTTTTTTATACATTGCTCAGTAACAAGCTGAGTCAAATTTTTGGGACAAGTTTTATTATACCGACGTTTCGGCTATGCAATAGCCTTCATCAGGCAAATGTATAAATAAAAAGAAGCAATTAAGTACAATTGACATTACACCAGAGAAGAGAATGCTCCACCTGCTTGTGTGTCAAAGGGAGCTTGGCGAAGGTTTTCAAGTTAATCCATTGGACCATGTGATTATTATTTACCGTTAAAATTGATTTAGAGGGTTTTGATTGACAACTAGCGTAATGTCAATTCATATTGTATAATTGATTTTTGTACCTTGTACTTGGTGGCCAGGTTTACAAACTAATCCATTGAACCAGGTGATTATAATTTACTCTAAAAAATAATTTAAAAAGGTATCAATCTAAAACCACAGGTAACTGTATCATTGATAGAGACTAAAACGAAAATAAAAAAAATTGTAAAATTTTGGGGTTTTTTTTACAAAAATAATGTTTTTTTTTATGTTTTGTTTCGTTATAAATGATCCAGTTACCTGTGCCTAAAAGTTAAAAACTGGAGTTATGTCAATTGACACCTACTGATGCTCTATATCTCACCTGGTACAGGAACAAAGTTTGCTTTATGGCTGTGTTCAGTACTGGTGAAATGTTGAGTTGCTGACTGGGGACCACTGAACGATTTATAACAAATGTTACAAGCCAATGGGTAACTCATTTTCTGATCTGTAGTTACTGCTGAAAGAATAAGGTTGATTTAATACAATAATTATGTTATCAAATTGCTAATCAATTAATCAGCTACAATGTAATAATTATATGACATATTGCTGGATTAGGAGAATCTAAGGTCATAAGAACAGGACAAGAAAAGACTAATTTTTCGATACATGAAGAGTATTTTTTTTGTATTTTCCCAAAATAGCATTTTTGTTCTTACAACCTCCTTCCAAAACCATTAATAAACAAGTAATTAGAAATTACAAGCAATACAGAAGTCCCCTACCTGGTTTTCAATGTTTCTGTTGCCATGCAACCACAATTTTTGTCTGAATAAAAAACTAGACATGTATAATTTCCCTGTGGGTAATTTCACATTCCAAGTTTCATAAACCTAGCTATGGCAGGATCCAGGTTTTATGGATGGACCAGTTGGTCCAACTGACAAATGGACAGAGGGCTAACATTCATAGTTCCCCGGTTTGACAATCAGTAGCGGACGAATTAGCAGGGGATGAATTTGCATGAATTTTAAAAAATTAAATCCAATCGAATAACTGGCTCTAACTGACGGATCGACAGAGGGCAAACATATATTATCTACTATTATCTTAATGATTGACAATTCAACAACAACACGTATTTTGTAAATATTGTATTTACGTTTCGGCCAAGGCCTTCTTCAGAATAACAATACAACGGATGTCTTTTTTTCTACTATTATCTTATCATTCACATTGTATCCAAGTTTCATCAAGATCATCCCAATATTGTGTTATCTAGTGACTACACAATATTCTAAGATTTGACCTATTGACATAGATTTTGATCCCAGATGTCCAAACATCAAACTTGACCAGATTTTGTTTAAATGATCATTATCACTAAGTTTCATAAAGATTAGGCAAAATTGTGACCTCTAGTGACACAAGGTTTTGACTTGATTTGACCTAGTGACCTAGTTTTTTTACCCCAAATTGTAATATATTCTTAATTTAGTGAATATTCATTAAATGTAGTAGTGCAAGATATAACTCAAATGAGAAATAAACAACACAAGTGTGCGGTATGACTACAAGTTTAATACTGATTTACTTTCAACAGAAGATACAGCTGCAAGATACATAAGAGATTAAGCATGTGTACAGAACATCATAAATGAATAGTCTGTTTCATAATATAATTATACTACATTTCCCTTCTTTTAAAATTTGACAATTTTATTTAATTGTTAAACCTTATTTCGAACTTGACCTATATTTTGTTGAAATGAGTATTGTGACCAAATTTCATGATGAATAGGTGAAAATTGTGATCTCGAGAGATTTCACCTAGTGACCTAGTTTTTTACCCCAAATAACCCAATATCAAAATATGACCTACTTGTAGAGTTTGTTGAGATGATGATTGTGGACATAACAAGTTTTAAGAAGGCCAAGTTTGTGACATCTAGTGACTACACAATGTTTTCTATGATTAGACTACTATGGCTTTGACCCCGAATAACCAATAATGGCCAATTTTCAAAAAGATCAGGCCAACAGTGTGACTTCTAATGTCTGACACAAGCAAATTGCATATAATATGTTGTTGCACAGGGGAAATACTCATTCCCATGTGTGTTGTTGAACTTTTTTTTTACATGTTGACCTTAAATTTCCAAAAACTTTAAAACCTACATTAGGACCCTCAAAATTTTGGATGGAAAATCTGAAAAATGGCATTTTCTCTTAAAAGCAAAAGTATACCCTTACTCGAGTAGATGTATTTCATACATAAATATTTTTCGTACTATAGGTAAATTAAAAAAAAGATAAATCTCACTAACAATCAGATTATCGACATTTGGTAGATATGTTTAGCATACATAATCAACTGATTAATTGACTAAGATTATGATCAATAAATTAATGCTGTTATACTGTGGCATCCAGACTAGTTAAGTGCACATCATGTGACATATGGTGTGAGAGGAAAAGGACCAAATTCACTATTCAATGCTTATAAAATAATTGATTAAGTCTATCTATTAAATATAAATAGAGATGAAAAACGTCTTACCTGTCTGTCACCATAAACACTCTAAAGATGACGTCATCTTGAAACCGATTTCGGAAAACGCGCAGTCCAAAGTTTTCGGAAAACCCAAATTTAAAACCGAAACCGAAAGTAGAATAAGGGGTCGCCCTTCGTAGGCAGTTCATAAATAGCAGCTATTCAGTTTAAAATATCAATGTTTCAAATATTAGTCAAACTTACCAAACAGAGCCGTTTAGAAGTAAAAAGATATACTGAATAAGCTGAAAAAACAAAATGTTGAAAATGAAAGAAGTTGAATGAAAAACTGTACTTCACTTTTAGGCCTGTATTCGTATTTCAGTTTCTGTTAGATGTATTGACAATTTTCTAACTTATAAATTTCAAATTTAATATCGTATCTGATGCACTGATTTAGGTATGCAAATCTTCAACTAAATATGTAAAATTAAATTCGAAAATTATTACTTGGTGACTTTGTATGATTTATTGTAGCAACAACAAAGATGGCCGCCTCTTCTCAAGTAATTTTGCACCCTTTCTTACTTTTAAAAATTCCGTTGGCCATGGGTCGGTCAAAGTCATATAGTTGAAGATTTCCTCCCGTTATGTACTAGTCAATTGAACCCCTGGCCCAGGGGAAGGGAGTAATCTTCTGAATCGCCATGGGGGAGGGATTTTACCCGGGGTTTTAAAAATGTAAACACTTATTATACTAAGAACGATATGCAAGTAATTATTTTGACATTAAATGACTGTTAGAATATAGCAATATACAGTTTAATAAGTTGTGACTAAAAATTAAAGTAAACTTTCTATTTACGTTCTCTTTTCTTTCTTCCGTGAAATTTGCATGGCTCATTCTGGGGCATTATCGCAAATGTTTTAGAGACAGAGGTGAGATACAGCAAATCCGGGTGCGGTACCCTAGCTCGTTTTCGAAAAGATTCCTTGCTTCTTTGACGTGCCCGGTCACTGCTGTAAAGCACCGATACATGCCAGACTACCTTTGGGTTTCCTACCAGGATCATCTCTACTTGGGTGGGAAACACTAAATAGCATTTCTGAAATGACCAAGTGTCCCGGCCAAGAATCGAACACAAGACCTCTCGATCAGAAGTCAAGCGTCTTACCACTTGACCACCGTGCCACCCCAGCCACGCTTTGACGTTGTAACTTCCATGGTCTGGACTACCTATGGAAACCTGCATTCTATTACTATCCTGCGGTTGTGACAGCTGTCACCGGATAGTTGAGGGCATGTGTGTTAAACTTGCTCAGAAAAATTAACCAGTGCTGTGGTCCAGACAATGGTTGATCCCGAGATCTCTCTGTCTGCACTCTCCACTTTTATAGTAATTTAGGGGGGAAAAGTGCTCCCTGTGTTGGACTCAAACTCACAGGGTGGCTGCTGGCACGGTGGTCAAGTGGATAGCACACTTGACTCCTGATCGAGAGGTCCCTGGTCGATCCTCGCCCGGGGCAGTTTGGCATTTCAGCAACGCCATTGAGTGCTTCCCTCCCAACTAGAGATAAACTGGTTGGAAACCTAGAGATAGTCTCGCGTGTTCTACACTGGACGTATGTGTTCTCTTCTTAGGTAAGAATGATAGATGATGTCCACACTAGTGGCCTGGCGCCAAATCAAACAAATTTTCCCATTTTAGCCTGTCCAAACCATGAATAGACTTGCATATCTGAATCATATCGCTCTATCCCTTCGATATTCTTACAACACTAATCCTAACTCCTTAAGTTATTCAGATAGAAATGTGAAACAATATGAACTCATTTAAACAATTTCTAGTTATATTTGTCCAATGTTTGTTTTAGGTCATAGAGGACCATCTGGAAGAACGAGAGATCAAGAAAGACAAAGATGTCACAGAGCTATACCTGGCAGAAAAGTAAGTGATAATAAAGTTGTCCTTTATAAATGTTACATTTTATTCTCTTCTGAAGCAGTACTCTGTACTATGGCAAATATTAATTATAAACTAAAAATTCATCACAGGGTGATAATTTTCCAAACTTACAAAGATTCATGTACACACACTTATAAAAGTAGTTAAGTTGTACAGAATTAATTGACTCGCATGATATCATGCTCTACATCTTCATCCTGTTTGTTATATTGCAAATAACTTATACATTACAAAAATTTATTTGTTTTAATTCAACATCATAGAAAGCTTCACCGTCTTTGTGTAATTTTCAATGTTGATAAAAATTATTAATAAAACATATACCGGTAGCTGTACATTTAAATAGATATGTAATATGCTAATTATTATTCATTAAAATTTACTATTAAAAGTGCTATGTGGTTTTGTTGTTTTGCAGAAATCTTACAGAATGCGTAGACCTATCAAGATTCAAATATTTAAAATGTTTGTGGCTCAATAAAAACATGGTAATTTTTATTTCTTTCTCATTTCTGAACAATAAATAAAATTACTCCTTAATTTCCTATTGATATAGTCATGCAGGGTTTTCCCTAGGAATTTTCATAGGAGGGTCCTAGGACCCTTAAGGTTTATATTTAGGGAGTCCCTGAGAAATTTTGAGGGTCCCTTCATAAACGGTATGTATTTCAAGTTCATTATTACAGTGTGTATCAAATTTATAAATAAATAAAACAGCAAATTCAGATTGCTCAATGCTCAACAAGACTTAGTGCAATGAATAGCACAAAAAGAAATGTTCTAGCTGAAATGAAAATGTCTATTCGAGTGATCCTGTTGGGGGTTCCAAGGATGCACAGTAATGCAGGAATGAGGGTCCCGAGCCACAAAGTTGCGTCAGGGACGCAGAAAACCGGCATCAGGGAAATCCCTGGTCATGTCATATGCATGCGTGATACAGTACATACAAATATCAACATCACAATAGTCACGTCGTGGAGTAAAGGTTCAGACCATGACTGCATCATTCTTTTGAATGACTAGAAAAATGGTACCATTATTTCCATTTCTAGTTTTTTTTAAAAGTAAACCAATTGTATCAATCTTTATCACCTTCATGGATGGATCAAGCTAATTACACTCTGGTGTCCAATCAGCTAATTTTTCTCTGAAGACGATCAATTTGACCTGTTATTTCTCACACAAGGTGTCTCTCAGAAAAGTATCTCGGTCAAAATCTTATCTCTGACAAAATGTTTAAAAAACATAAGAACCACATGTTTTCCAAAACTCCTGAGAGGGTCTTGACCCTGGTCCCTCTCTGGATTATTTCATGTTGTACCATAAGGAATAAGGTGTTAAAACATTGGACCCCATTTAATTTCTTGGGTACAAGTTATGATACCCAAAGTCTTGGAAAAATTGCCATTTTCTTATTTTTACTGCATTGATTCGAAAAAACTATTTTTATCTATTTATGATAATGTTGATGTATGATTTCAGCTACGACAGATCACATGTTTACAGAACAACTTCCAGTTAGCTGAACTTTATCTACAGAACAATCAACTTACTGATGTCTATGGATCTTTGAAACATTTGACAAGTCTCGAAGTTCTCATGCTACAAAACAATCAAATTACCAAACTGGATCTAATAGTGAAAGAATTTAAGAAGATGCAAACTTTGAAAACTTTAAGTATGTTTTTGCAGTTCCAGTTCCACACATTCATGTTTCATCTGAGTGTATTTTAATTATTAAGGCTATTAATTTAGGATAAATTCTTCCTCTGGGTTAGAGTTTGCCCAATCGGATTAATACAGTGCAACCCCTCTTCAGCAACACTCTTATAGAAACTCTCAAGTATTCATGGTTTTACTGAGGTTGTTGCTCTAGAAAGGTGAAACTTATAGTAAATGTCATTGTCTAACTCTTACTGCTGTTACTTTTATTTATGTGTTGCACATCATTATTTATAAGTAATTATTGACTTAACTGCCAATATCACAATACATATTTACCGAAAGAATTAATTCAATATATGTCAATCACTTATACTGGTGAAAAGTTGTTATGTATATCCACATGTTATTTTTTCAGATTTGTTCAATAATCCTGTTGCTCAAGAACCAGATTATAGATTATTTGTGATACATTCCGTGCCATCAGCTGAGTTACTTGACAGACAAGGTAAACATAAAACAAGGATTATTGTTCTAAATAATGGGATCATGCTATTATTGTTCAATTGTATAGCTCTTTTGAAATTTTTTTAAATGCTGAAAATATCCTTTATTTGCCAATCAGCTTTCATGGCAGGCATATGAATGCCTCCGCCCCTGATGGGACGTCAATCATACTTTAATCTCTGTCAGCTACCGAGGCACACTTAGTGGAGTTCATGCCCCTTCTCCTTTCCAACTATAAGATTTTTGCCTTTGGTCAAATTTTTTCATTCACAGGAGGCATTGTCTTGAATCTCAAGACTTATTTTTGTTGTGATGACTAAGATAAACAAGGTTACTATGAATAAGGAGAAAGTTGAGCATTCATGACTGTGACTTTGGTTTGAAACATATTTATTAAGCGAACGCCAGTAAGTAAGTAAGTACACATATTTATTTGTATGCTAATGTTTTTCAGAGGTGCTAAAAAGCGAAAGAGATTCTGCTAAAAAGATTTATGCACAAGAACGTGAAAAAATACGAGAAACTGTTGCCTTTGGTCGACGATCAGAAGGTCCCCCAAATCTTTATTACCCTGGAAAAGACCAACCGCTGACTAAGTTTGGTATGTATGCTACTTTATTAGCATTTGAATAAGAGGATTTTTCCTAGTGGTGAAAAGTTAGCAGTTTGGAATTTGCGTATTGAAGAGAATCATAAATGTAATTTCACACCATTTACATAATTTTGATTTTGGCCTTAGAAAAAGCATGTTATAGACTTATATCTAGGATATTGCCTAAGTGTCTTTTTGAACGGAATTCTTTAAACAAGTTGAACGAAATAATAGAATGTGAAACTCCAGTAATAGCCAAGTAATTGTAACTTTTTAAATATTGTGCAATTTTAATAAATTAAATGTGAAAGTCACTTACATTGTATGTGATGTTCTCAAAACATGTGATAGTAATGAATCATTTCTATAAACTATTGTGATGTTACACCCTACAGAGCTACAGTTACCCCGGAGATATGTTAAACCTGACAAGAGTGAGTGCCGGTTGCTTTCCAGAGTTTTATTGTGTGGATAACATTTTACATTTACATGAGATTTTAAATCACATATTTCTGAATTACCTCCCTTAGTTCATAAATTATTGTGTTAGAAATAATCACACCAACTGTAACTCTCAATGACCTTTTCAAACTAATGTATAAGTGGGCATTTCAGGGAGTCAAGAAGTCTAAGAAGATATTTGTCATGTAATGATGTTGAGAAATTAGTAATATTTTGATATTAGTCAAAATTAACGCCAGAGAAATTATCAGTCTGATTAAAATCATATTGTCAAACCTGCTACGCTATGAGCTTGCCGTAAGGAAGATCGAGTACTATAGTTAGATTAAGAAACTATTAGCAAATTTGCTAATTTTGTCCCGATATTTCAACATTGGTAATTTAAATTGGTATAGTTCGATTTCGAGCATTGAGCCGTGACTGCACTTTTAAAGTTTAATCCATTCGCCATTAAAGATTGGCGTGGGATTGACCATTCAGATATGTATAACACATATTAGTTAGTAGCATATCTTTAAACCATGACTATTGAAATCAATAAATCACGGATTACCCGCACAAATAGACTCATCTAAAAGGTCATGGCTCAGGGTTCAAAATTGAACTATATTTGGTAACCACTTATAATGTAAATATTCTAGTTAGTGTCTAATTGGTTTTACAGGATATTGTAATTGCTGTAAAGTTTGAAATATCCTTTCAAATAACTAGATTAACATTTTGGGAATAGTGGCACTGAGTAAATAAAATCAAAGACATGTGAGGATAAACATGAAAAAGTAAATGGTTTTGAATTATTAGGCATTTTGTGCTTTTTTTTCACAAAGGGAGATAATTTAAAGAAATCTGTGTTTTTGTTATTTTTCTTACATTTTGAAAATGATACCTTTATATTACGCTTGTTTCAGCTATTCGGTTAAATGATGTGCATGTCTAGTACAAATTGTTCAATAGCTTGTTGGAATTTTAAGAACTTCATCATATTTGTAATATGTGTTACCTGGGTATAGTAATTCACTATTCGGATGTAAATCATAATAATTATCTTTCTTTTATTCTAATTCATAAGTTTTATGCAGAGCTGCTCCAAAAAAGGCAAATACAAAACTAATGTCCGTTGAGCCAGGTTTTCCAACATGGTATTTACCCAGTATTAGATTCTCGTTAGCAGTCGCGTATTGCAGATGGACTAAAAAATCTGACTTGACTTGAACAACTGAGTAACTGGCCTTTTTTAAATGCCTTGTTTTCATGGAAGTTCCATCTTTTGTTTTGATTCTGAAATCATGCACATCATTTTCTGGGTGGTGACCATTTGAATTTTACTCACACAGTTCAATGCTTGCTAACATGTTTACAGGAATTGGTTTTAATTGGTTGTGTTTATTGCCAATTTAATATTTGCTAATTGTATATTAATCAAATGCGTTTTTGGTATAACTTTGTCCCTACACTTTATTCCCATCATTGTCATTTAGCAAGCACAAACCCTATTACCTAAAGGTTGCCATCATGTTCACTAGTAAAACAAAGCAAAACACTAATTCCCCCCAGATTTCTTTTACATAAATATTTAAGAATATTTCAACGTATATAATGAATGTTTTATAATGTATTAAAATTATTATTTTTCATTGAACATATTTTTTTACTTAGTCAGAAATATTTTGAAGAGTTTGATAAATAATTGGAAAACATTAAAAAACATATTTAGTTTTACAATAAATATTTTATGACATTGTATAAATATTGACCATTATTACAGAATATAAATCGAGGGCTCGTCGCAAAACTATGGTAACTACATCAATTTATAGAGGCACATACCATAGTTTTGCGCTGAGCCCTCGAAATAATTTATAATATTGCTAATTTGCTACACAAAGATTAACAGTACCTGCCACAGAGGCAGTGAAACATACAAAAATGTGTTTTACCTGTAGTAACATTTCTGATTCTTTCACTTCAGACACGAGGGACCTTGGTAACAGCTTTCTACGAGACAGGTTAGTTATAAATGGAATACTTTGTTGTAATTTCTTGTTAGATCATCAGTTAGCTGTTTAAAGTCTTCATGCTGTGTGGTTGTGAATACAGTGTTTATTGATGAGTAATTATTGTCATTTTATTCTTAAGTTAATATGAATCTTCCAATTGTTTTCAAAATTGTATTAAATATTGCCGAGCATGCCGAGCATAATGCCGTAACCATAACAAATGAAATGTCATTAAAAGTGGTAGATGGAATTAAAAAAAAGTTTAATCCATTGATAGCGAAAATCTGAGGATGCCTGCAGGGTGCATTTTCTATAGTAAGGGATTTCTCCTATTAGCAAGATTTAACAGCTGCAATATCTTGTCTACATTTATTACCCGTGTTGTATGCTTTATAAGTGGACAGTACCATTAAGCACTCAAGGTGTTATACAAACATTAATCTAAAGGACCAGTTTTGCATGATTGGCATCCAGAAATTGATGTATTCAACACACTTTATATTGTTAAATATGTCTTTGATTTGATGATGGTGATATTTCTACCTTTCAGTCCTGTTTATGTTAGTGAAGATGACGCCTTTAATGCTCGCCGACTTAAAAAATCTGTCACCTTGTATACAACATTTGATTGGTCGAAGTTACCAAGATTGGAAGAACGACGACAAACGGACAGTGTGTTTGACTCACCCGAGATTATTACCCATGTTTATCGATGAAACAATCAGTGAAGATGTAGATGTATTTCTTTCATTGAACAGACATGTTTTTTATGTTATTAGTACATTTTTTAAAAATACAATCATATCAATATTTAGTGCTTTCTTATTGACAAACTGCTGGCTCGGCACATATTTCTCTTGCATGGGTGACCAATCTGGGAGAAACATTATGCAAGATGACAATCATGGCATAGTCCCGTCTGATTTTGTTTGTTAAGAACAGAAATAGTTATTTTTATAAAATGCCTGTTTCAGGTGCGTTATTGAATTACAGTGATACCTTATTTTACTGTTTTATCAGAGACTCACAGGAAAGACTAGACTTGTCTGACTGTCTCCCCTCTTTTAAAAGTTATTACTATTATGACTAAAATTTACAATGGCTATTGGCGTTAGACATACTCATTAACATGTTTAAAAGTTTTTGAATTTATACCAGTCAAATGTTGTATTATTGTTTATGAGTGGTATCAGAGAAAGCTTAAATCAGATCAATTCCCCATCAATATGATCGTAAACAGTTGGTCACCCTGAAAGCTTCCAGACTTTTATACCATTGTTACATTTTACAGAAACATGCTGCTGATTAAGATAAGTTAAGATATTTTTTATCTTATCTGCTGCTGATTATTACACTGCTGAATTTTACATGAATATTTATCTGAGTTTATATACATGTGCATTGTATATATTTGTTGTCTACCTGTAACTGTATAATGTGTTTGATCACATACATAACATGATATTCCATGTAATATCAAATGACCGAACAATGTTCTCCAAAACGCATGATAACAAATACGTGACCTCACATTAGAGGCACGCTTAATTACTAGTGTTTCTAAACTTATTAAGGAAATGTTGATCTCCAAAGACAGTTTGTAACAGATCCTATGTATTCGCTTGCTTAGGCTGATTTAGGTGAAAACTAGAATTAACTATAAGAAACCTGAGACTCTCTAGTGAACCTTTCTAGAGTAACAACCTCCTTCGACACTATTTACTGCATTTATAACATTGAGAACTGATCCGACAACAACAGCTGCTATATGTGAAGTATCCAACAAATTTCACTTATAAATATGAGGTTGCAATGTATTCAATTTATAATTTAATGTTTCTTTTAGACTTCAGATCAAAAAGCTATCTTACACAATAAAACCTCTTTAATGAAACCACCATATGGACTGTTGTAAGATGGTCTTCTTACTGAAATGGTCTCAATGTTGAAATTCTATGAAGAACATATTTTTCATAATGTACTTTTGTAATTTGAGGTGTTTCACAAACTTAATACTTTCTGCTTCTAGTTGCTTGATGTTTAGTACTTGGTCTAGCAGAGATGATTAAAATTCATAACTGTGTTAATAAATTTAAATGTATTTTCTTTAAATTTTTATGGCATGTTTTGAACTTATACATATTTTTGTTCTTTTACTTTGTTGTTACGTCTGTTGTTACGATTGTTGTTATGTCTGTTGTTAAATTGTTTATTTAATGTACACTGCTGAAGTTTCTTGTTGAAAGTATTATTTGCATTTTTTGTGCAATTTCTTTGTGGGCCTATTTAACCTTCTATGTAACTGTAACTGACACTTTTATAGTGCGCCCAGGATAATGTGATGTTTATAAACATTGACCGGATTGGCTTACTGTTACAAAATTGGTTGCTTAAATGAACATGTATGGTCAATAGTATATTAAAATAACTCTGATAAATCGAGCACCCTTGATTTTTCCACCTGTGCAGATGGTATCACTTTCTACCGCCTTTCTCGTTTTCCTGGGCAAAATATACTTGTGTCTTTTTACAATCTTGTAACAGTATATCCTTATACATGTTAACAAAATTTCCATTCAGTATTACACAATCATGTCATGTTATCTTTAATCGGTATAGTTTTATACATATCAATGTATTTACCTGTTGGACATTTACTAACAGGATATTATGATGCCTTTCAATCACTAGAACAACAGGTTCTGTTCTATTCAATCACCAGTTTTGCTCCAAATATGAAAATGGTGACTTACAGGCTACTATATAGTCTCTTGTATTAATCACTACTACCAGTAAGTCTTTTTTGGTAAATTGACTTTTACGGATCCATGGAGATCCGTGGGGAGCGGTGGCCTAGAGGTAGTGCGCGCGCTTCGGGATCGAGAGGTCCCGGTTTCGATTCCCCTCTGGACCACTGGTTAAAATCTCTGAGCAAGACCCACCGCTCCACTCTACCATGGTGTAAAATGGTACCTGTGAGGGCAGTGTCTATTCCTGGGCGCCGCAGATCGATGTTGGCTGCCACACCACAGGAGAGAAATAGTCTCCTCAGGGAGACACGAGTGTAGGTTTCTATATGTAGCCCAATGACCAGGGGAGTTAAAATGTCAAAGGGTGCTTGAGCAGCCTACCAGCTGAAAAGAGCCCTAGAAAATTGGTAACTTAACTTTTGAAAAGGGTTAAGTAGATATCTGCATCAAATAACCTTTTGTACTAAATTCAATCAAAACATACTATATGCTAGAGTTTGTATTAATTTTATGACTAGTCAGATTATTAGAAATTTATATTAAGTTGATATTTACATACTGATTTTGATATTTGATCCTATCTCTAATAATAAATGCTTTAATCAAATGAAAAACATGTATACACTATAAATTCATGTATTAATGTAGCTTGCTGGAGATAACTCTAGCCTAGAATGTCAACAAAAAATGTATAATATACTGAGTTCCAAAAGTTCCGCATCCAATATATGATGTGTCTTTTTTACTAGAATCTCCAACTTATTTATGATAATTCAAATGCGCATGTGTAGAGCGATGTGTACTTGATATAAATCCATGACAGTTATCGATTTGAAGATATGTATCGATCCATAATAAAACCATATGTGACACCACCCCACGATTCCAAAGTACACACAACGATAAACTACTATTTTGTAGTGGAAGGGAGGTAATAAATACCGAAAATTATCTCTCTTTGACCACAGACAATTAATGATGTTGCAATTGAGTCTGTACAGCAGGCCAGATTTTAAGAAACATCCGCTTTGACATAAAAAAACGCAACAATAAAGCAAGTTTCCCATAATTTTAATGTTGGGTGGACTGCAATTAAGCTACAACAATGCCGTTGTTCTTGGTGCAAACATATAGCAGCATTACCTGTCTATGTCAGCGGCATTGACCCTTGACCTGTTGTCACGTGGTACATCATATACAGATTTTTTCGGATGGAGATGATACAACAGTCTTATTATGATATAGACATGTCAATTTAATTCGACACAATGTATTTTTAGTGAAACACCAGCTTCTAGCGTCTTATATACACGAGTCGTTCACAATTATCAATTTTTGCCATCAAATTAAGCCTACATTTCTAACTTATTTGACTAACTTATTGTGTTTTTTCGTAAAACAGACACGATGCAAGTAAATTGGAAGTGAAATTAAAGTAAAAAATGAAGAACCCATATTATGCGTGCTTGAATAGACGTTTTTACCATTTGTGATGGTGTGATCATTCAAGCATGACGAAATTCAACGGAAATAGGTTCAACATAAACACTAAGGGTACGCAAATGGACAGTGTTCCTAAAAAGTTATTTTAAGTTAACTTTTAAAAAAAAAAGAATTTTGAATTAAGATGCAGAACTTTTGGAACTCAGTATATTTACACTGTACAGTTAAAGTCCTTTCGAAGTTAAACGAGAATGGTTATAAACATAAGCTCGTCCATCAGGTAAACTTTATGTGTGTAGGTTAAACAGGGTGTAACTGAGTTAACTGTACCCTGTACTTTCTTTAGAATGGGATAGTTCCCTAATAAGTATTACCGGTACTATATTGAACTGAATAATATTTGCATTAAGTGATTATGGGCAATATCCAACAAAAATAGAAGTTGGATAATGTATTTTATTACCTATTTATATTTGTTAACAAGGCTAGTGTTATTGTCAGAGGACTGTAACATTTATTATTTTATTGTTAAGAATGAGTGTTGAATGATGTGCAGTATTATTATTGTTTAATATGTTAACGGTTATGTTGATTGCTTACTTTAAGTATTACCTCCTGTGATATGTTCATTCCTTTTCTGTTTATAAATAAACCTCTGTTTCCCCTTACATACTGTTACTTTGTTTATTTTTTCTGATTATAATTATTTTACATGCTGACATGTTCAGGCTTTTTGAAGGGGCTTTTTCTTGGAGCAGGTTATCGTCTGACTCCAGTTACACTAGTAGTCTGTGATTTAAACATTAGCCTCCTTGAACCAGCCCAGTCAAAACCCGAATTTGCTGGCTTAGAATGAGAAGGTCGTAACAAATACTGACAACCTTATAAGACTGATACATAATTGGAATCTGCACCATAAGGCACTTCTTATGAGCCTATTTTCGTAAAAATCAGAACTTGTTGTGTTGACCAAAGTTAAGTTGTAAATGCTTGTTATTCCATTTATAGTAAAGAGTAATTTTCAGACAGTTTTTTTCTTGTTTTCTCAAAATATCTATTTTGTACTTTCAACCTTCTCATTCTAAGCCAGGGAATTGATGTTGTATACACAGTTCTGACTTGGATTATACAAACCATGAGATGTAACGGATGTGGCTCCTCAAAGCAGGTGGTTATTTCATCCAGGTATAATTATTAACCTGGTTATAATTTATATACACTAGAACTGACAGGCGGTTGCTTGATTGAGACAACCAGTAACAATTATGAACTGTGGAAGTTGTCACAGCCAATTTCAATACATTAAGAAGTACTGACAGCACATGTGGCATACAAACACTCGTAACCAGCTATACGATGCATTGTTCAAGGCTTTAAAATGTGTGTCATGCCACGTATCCAGTTGTTATACGTAAGGGATGTAACTGCTGCTCAGTTTGGTCATTTGAATGTCATGAGTTTTCTCCCTTTTTAGGTCCTCTGTAGTCTGTAATTTGAGCATCACTTCCCCGATGATGTTCTATTCCACATGTGAAAATATGTCAATTGTGAAAATTTGGTCATTTCCGTTTGTCTCTGGTAAATAATGTATTGCAAAAAAGCTGAAGTGATCAGAATGGAATATATGTATGTGTGAAGGAATAAATTTAAAAGCAGGATTGCCAAATTTATATTTGTATTACAAAACTTTTGGCTGGTGCAATGCTTATAACTTATAATTATACATAATTTTATACTAAACTCTATGTACAAATGTTGAAAACATTCACACATTTTTGAGAGACTTTCACTGAATGGATTACATTATGCATAGTAACCATCAGTAAAACAGAAACCCAGAGACCCTCATCTCCCTAAGCATCTTAATCTTCCAATTCAATCTCGACTCAAATATTGTCACAGATCTAAGAGTTATAAATATTGATAAATCACATTTCTTAAAAAGAAACATTGTTTTACGTGTCTATTTCTGGCATATCATGTTAACAAGAACTCCCAACTTCAGATTTTGTTCGCAATCTTAATTTGAGTTAAGATTTGTGCTTGAGATGCTTATGGAGACCGATGCATTGTACTGTAGGAAGTATAACTATACTGGTTGTAATAAAATGAGAGAATAGTTAAATGAACACAGTTTTTATTATAGAATTTACACAACTCTGACCCACAATCCACTCCTGACAATGTAATGTTTTATTGTGATACATGAGATCAATGTATTATGCTTGCTAAGGCAAAAAAAAATATGAAAGTTATGACAGTTCAGTGTTTTTAATGCACCATGTTTTAACGCACCCTAAGCACATCAGTGAACACATTAACAAATACGTCCTGAGCACATACTACAATCAGTCAACAAAACACTGTCTCCTTCACCAGAAAATGTTCTTTCAGTTTTATTTGCCAATTTTATTAAATGTTGACAAAACTTACAACAACTGACATGAATGTTCTAAGTAAACATAATGTTATCACAGTCCGCTATGTATAGTCCATAAATTGAGTCCATTCCATATACAGTAGTCAGATCCACGTTTCCCCGGGAACCATGCCTGAAATAGAACAAGTGGAACAGGAATTAATATACAGTGTAACCTCTCCGTAGTGGCCCTCTATAGAGTACTTCTAGAGCAACAACCTCTCTGTAACAACACCTTTACAATTTCCCACAACTGATATTCACTCTAAATGTAACCTCAGTAGAGCAACAACCTCTATAACAGTGTTGTCAATTATATACAACATGTACATATGTCAGTCTAAGATAATTAAAGTGGGACTAAGCAAATACATTCATGATTATTACAAGATTGTTACATATTAATGTATCCAAATTTATCCTAATAACAATAACAGTAAATTATTTATTGAACAGTAAAATAATATGGTACAACCTGTCTTTAGAAGCCAGATCAGGTATACATTAAATATGAATGCTCAAATCAGGTGGTTGTTAAATACAGCTGTTTCAATAGATATGTTAATTATCCAATTGCCAATTAGCACAACAAGTTATGTGGTTAAAATACATACAGTACATATGTGTATCTAACATAAAAATAAGAATGCTGATTAGAATTTAATCTTTTTGTTTGACTGCTAAAGACAAGAGATTACTTAACATAGTTCCCGGATAGGGACAAAGCAGCTATTTTCTCGATGGGGTAACCAACGAGGAGTGTCTTGATCAGACTAAGACCTGACAAACTGTGTAAATAACTAAATCTACCAGATTTTCCTCATTTTCCCTAACTCGTGGGGGTGGATGCACCCCTGCCCCCCCCCCCCTTTTGGGTCCACACATTGAGTACTATATACTGTTTCATTGTGTTTTGCTATAGGCTATAGCATGGTGTTGTATAGATCTATAGTCATGAATTTCAAACCTTAGACAAAATATAATGTATGTAAACAAATGTCAGATATCGTCTGCTAACTGATAGGACATTCACCTTTGCCCTCCCAATTTTAACCATCCCTAATGAAACCATATCTAGATCTATTATTGTGAAATTTATACATTTGTAGTAAACAAGGTCATCACACCCTTTGTAAATGGCTAAAAAAGAACATATTTGAAAAATAAGTTTAAAGGACAATACATGTCCCATGTTTTATAAGTCAGGGGCAGTGCAAGAAAGGGTTAAAGACCACATAACCCCCTGACCCTCTGTCTCTGACTGCAGACAATGTTGCTTGAGTTTGAGTCTGTCCATACATGAGTACATTGTGATCCACGCTCAGGAAGATGCATAATTATTGCACTTGTATTGTTTGTTAACCATTTTAACTATAACCAGATCGTCATCCTACCCGCCCCTGCGTCAATACAAGCGTCTGCTCAATCAATAGACACGTGCTTCAGCTTCACGAATATATCAATTATAAAGATTTTGCTTGTGAATACAGGAATGTATTGAAAAACAACCAAAATCAACACTGCTATAGTTTTAAACATGCATCTAATTGCATGCTTTTGTAGATCTGTAAGTTTTAATTGCAATTGATCCACAAGTTATAAATAACTAGCAACTGGAGGGTTTTATAATATAGATCTATAAACTAATTAGCAGATTGTAATACACATTGTGCAATATCTGATTTTAATATCAGAGTCGGAATATCATATGAACTATTATTGTGTATATTATATACATATCGAATAATGAACTTTTGACCTCTTCGCGGTTGATTGCATGAACAGCTGAATTGTGCACACGATGCAAATTTGTTCAGCTGATATTTTTAAAATCGATCAGCTGTGTTTCCCCAGTCAGTAATTTGGTGTAAAACGGAGAAGCAGAGTACAGAAATAAACTTATAAATACAGAACAAAGAAAGAACAATAACACCTACCTTTCAAGCTTTCTTATTGTTGGAAGCATTGTTCATCAATTTCTGAACATTTTTTCTTGTATGTCCAGTGGGGTCTTCGTGATGGTTATTTGAAGCCTCCTTTTTAGAGCGGCCCTTTCCACTGTGTCCCCCATTCACGAATTTATCCTGTTCAATATTATACTCGTCATATTCGTCCATATATTTCTGATCCGCAGCTTTCGTTTCAGACGACATCTTTCTCTATGCACAACAATATGTAGATGAGCTATATAAACCTTGCCACGTCTTTGCTGTATACATGTGAGTTTGTGCTACTTTATTGGTCATGTGATAGGGAAGCTCGATGTGTTGATTGGTCAGCCCGTGCTATACTACCGTATCTTACCGAAAACAAGTTGTGTGTGTTTCACCACTGTATACAACCGTTTTAGTATAAGTTATACGCGTACATATTTGTTTTCCTTTTGAGCGTGTGTGGTTTTATTTGCTTTACATATAAATAAATAAGTATGCGCTAACATTTAGCGACACTGTTGTGTACCAGGACGGGCGGGGATTTGGTTTTTGCATTTTCAATGCCCGGGTAAAATCCCTGCCCCAGGGTCATTATAGGTAAATTTCGCCGCCTCGCCCAGCCCTTACACTGAAATGTAGTCTCCGGCCGTGCGGGAACATCGGAAAGGTAAAAGCACGGGACCATATCAAAAGCCGGGCTCCTGCAGAAGGTAAATTCCCTATGCCAATTTTATTTAGTTGACTGGTCCATTAGAATGTCATTTTAACTTCAACCATTTTACCTTGGATGAATATGAGTCACCACGTACATTATAAGAGTGCTTACCCAGGCGATACAATTATGGCATTTAAATCTATTGAAACGTCGTCGATCTACTTTCGTTTTTGAGCTTCAATATTTTTAATATACCTAAATGCTAAACAAGGAGTAATGGTGAACAAACGTGAAGGTTGTCAGCAATTATTTCTGTGTGTCGTGTTCCCATTTGGTCTACAGCTAGCGGGTACTGTGTATCCTTATTGGATTCATGAAGATGGTATAAATAAAGGACTCTTTCACGAAGTACACCAAGACATGTCTATACGTGGACAAGGCAAGTTTCCTTTTATTACATTCATATCTTTTATGTATGTTCGTGTTGTGTTTATTTATTTATTCCATTTAGATTTCGAATGAAGGATATACTTAGGCCTGATAAACGTAATCATTTTTAGCTAACTATTTGGTTCGCTTTACATATTATTTTGTAAATCGCATATAGGTGTTCATAATAATTGTATTTGGGCCTACTTTCGATTTGGTTTACTTCATAATAATTGTATTTGGACCTACTTTCGATTTGGTTTACTTCATAATAATTGTATTTGGGCCTACTTTCGATTTGGTTTACTTCATAATAATTGTATTTGGGCCTACTTTCGATTTGGTTTACTTCATAATAATTGTATTTGGGCCTACTTTCGATTTTGTTTACTTCATAATAATTGTACTTGGGCCTACTTTCGATTTGGTTAACTTCGTTATTAGACACGTTTACTGTCTTTTGGAGGCTTCTTGTAAACTTCTGATTTTCCCTTCCCAGTTCCGCTAGTATCAAATTTATCATTCGATTAAGAAACCACATTCCAAATAACAGTCATTCGAGCTACCAGTGTTCAAATAGTCGGTCTGACAGGTTATGTTCTTTTGCAACATTTGGCTACAACTATATGTCTTCCACGTGTAGTTATACTAGGCTGTTGCTGATTTTTTTTCAGTTATGGGTATGGAAACAGCCTCCATTGGTCTACACATATCAGCCAGTGTGCTGTTGTTAGGTATGGTGGTGAATTCTTTCATGAGGTTGTATTACCTGAGCGGATCACTACCCGCGTGGACATCGAAATACATCAAAATAAATCGACTCGCATACCGGGGAAATATGTATTTATATTTTCCTTCAAGTAAGTAATTTTATGTTTTTTGTTCTTGACATATGACGTAACCCTTGTATGTATTTGATTCAAAATGTTTCATTATTAAGTATTACACATACGATTATATCTTTTATAGTTAGGCATTTAGGCAATGGAACACCTGCACAAGTTTCTAGCGTCTGTTTGGTATAATGCCTTGCAAAAATAATGTACCACGCATGACAAAGAAAGGTTTTAAATGGATATCATCTTATAGCGTGCAGTTTTTGTTCCATAATCTTAGGGACAGAACTGAATAATAGCAAGTAAAATTAATTACCATTATGTGGTATATTCGTAAATGTTTATACTAATATTTCCAGGTCTTCTGATCCTGGCTGGCTGTATATTGTTTGGTAACAATCATCCATTAGAGATGATTGGAATGTCGTTTTACATGTGTCTCTCAGCCTGTCTGGTGATGTGGCTCGTGGTAAGCACCATTCCTTCTTCTCGGATACCTTTCACATTTAGGTTATATATACGCTGCAAACTGGGAGTCAGTCCTGGAAGCGGGAGGTTGATGATTCGAATCTCGGCAGAAACCGGGTTAGAATTGATATAGCGATCGGTTGATGAACCGCTATCTAGTAAAACAAAATGATGAGCGCCAAGGCCGATCTCTGCCAGGCGGCCGGCAAGGTACAAACATAGGGATCTGTTTTGATTACGGTCCCTCATTCACAAATCTAAGAATGGGTTCAGACGCATGAAATATAAACTTCTCATAAGTCAAATAGGGGTAACACTATTATAATAATCTAACTTTTGTTACTTCTCAACCAAATTTGATAGCGAAGCGGCATTGCTCGCGTAGAACTGTCCTTGATAATGTTTGTGTTTGTTTATTTTTACAGACGTGTTTGTGTATTTGTGACCAGTTGTGTAAGGAAAGGAGGGCGAACCATGTATTTGACACTATGTTGGTGCAAATGTACCGCATGTGATGAACTTACACCATTTGGATATACATGTATATATAGTTTGTTCCATCACAGGCCTAAAAAATTATATCACAAAAATAACATAGTTTTAACATCCCCAAATGATCACTCATTCATTAGATAATTAGATGTTAAAAGTTAAAACAATGTTTTTTTTGTGATATTATTTCTTAGGCCTGTGGTTCTATCACTTCATCGGCAAATCGGTTTCGTTGATATTCTATTCTGAGATTAATAGATCAGGGTGCATTAAACTAGTTGTGTTTTACGTAATACATCCATCTTTTGGGGATGTGGATTGTTCGTTCTATGACTGACCTTGGTATTGGTGGCTGGGCGATGCCGCCATAACTATGTGACTTTGGACTGTCTGTGCACTACAGTATTTGTATGATTCAAACAATCGCTATTTTCCTGGTACCAGTTGTGTACCCGTCTTGTAAATACATTCTATTCACGGGTCAAAATTAAACTGCATTTTATATGTTCATTTCATTTTCATTCGTATGCTTCTTTTATTCATTATATACATTTGTAGATGTTTAAGTATTCTCCATTATGTGATCAAACGCGCATAATTTTGTGTTCATAGACACGATATTAACGGTCTGGAACTTTCTACCCTGTGATACTAATAATATCCTGTATAGTCGTGTTGACCACGAATTAATTAGTTCGTATGGACTTCTAGGGTAAATTTATCAAATTATATAGGACCCCTTTGTGCGGGAAAACTATAATAACTTTTCTACGGAATGATGAGAATATTGGCCTGCCACCACACACCTGCAGGTACACGAACAAGGTCTGCAATATGGCAGATAAACAACGGTGAAAACAACACAATGCTCAGAAAACGGAAAAATATAAGCTCTGTATACAATTGTTTTGTAATTTTGCATTGTATCTTCTACATAATACATTGAATATGCTCGTAATATATTACACCTGCTTGATCTGCATTGTACTTCTACCATTGTGATATTTAGTCTATGTGATAGTGATAGTATGTATATTATGATTAAGAAGATCTGAAATGTATTAAGCGATCTCATTTATTATATTTAATTAATTAAAATATAAACCATGTTGCTCACTCGTTGTTGTTTTCTTGTCTGTTTGCCGTCAGTGGTATTGTTTTTACCTTATTCAATGTTGCTAGATAAAACCTGAACTGATAATGCTGAAAACCACATTAAGCATTGGATGACAAAATATTTATCTTCGTCAGCGAACACTGACCTCAGCAAGCAATTTAAGCGGCAACAAAAATCATGATCGATGACCGCAATAAGAATTCAACTAAATGCTAAATAACACCAACAAAGGAAGCAATATATAATTTACAAAAACAAGAACGATACAACTTAAAACTACATGTACTCGCAAACACTCGAAAACGATATTGACACACATATTATACAGTTTATACACAAACAACATTAATGTTCAACAAAGGCAACGGTGCTAAAATAAACACAAACACACTTGTGTCGTTAGTGAACATTGAAATTAGGTGCATAGTGAACAGTGAACACGGACTGGTATAAGGACAAACTTCCATTACCGGAATTAATTAGTTTTAGAATCATTTGCATCAACTTGTAGTTCCCGAGGAAGGTAACTACTGGTACATACATGTTTATACGAGTAAATAAGTTTGGAATTTCACTTTAAAGTTGCCTTTTCCGTAGGTTGCGAAGTTGATGAGCATGATTATATATTATACGCTTGCGTCAGAAGTGACTGCAATTTGACAAATATATTTGGAGCAGTTTAAAGATCTAACGTTACATATCTTCCAAAAATAACTGATAAATAAGTAACGTAAATTTTACAAATTCAACTATAACGTACACATAATCTATATTTAAATTACTGATTCATTTTGTTGCTATCTATCTATCTTTCTATCTTTACGCGAGAACCATGTGACGACTTCAAATAATTACTTTTAGACTAGTTGCTGGTGACCAGAAATTCTTTTTCAATATCCCAATCAGGTTGAAA
Organism: Spisula subtruncata; assembly: GCA_963678985.1. Taxonomy (NCBI): domain Eukaryota; kingdom Metazoa; phylum Mollusca; class Bivalvia; order Venerida; family Mactridae; genus Spisula; species Spisula subtruncata. Next base: position 4,199,503 of record OY787674.1, read on the forward strand.
AAGTCGAATAGTTTTTTCCCGAATAGTATTTGGACACTCAGGCTTCGAAAAAATGTGCATGCCAGATCTGAAAGGGGTGTGAATCTTTTAAATAGTAGCACCAACTCTTGCTTCCGATTTTTATTTGTTCATATAATACAACTATGTATATTGCAACACATTTTTGCATGTTCATATTCAATTGATAAAATATAAAGTATTATTTTCATACCAGATTTGGTAGACTCTAAATGAAAATCCATATCAAGGCCTTTTTGCAAACTGACTATATTACCTAACATAACATATTTCTTAGGACTATCATTGACGTGGGCATATCATTTTATTTTAATGCAGCGAGTTGAAACTAACTGTCTACATGTACTAGTATGTAACAAGTCTATTAATACGTCGTCCATCTATTTTCGTTTTAAAATAGGTAATTGTCCCTATATGTAATATACTTGAACACTGATCGAGGAGTTATGGTCAAACTACTTGCTGGTTATCTGTCGTTAAAGTTGTTTGTCTTTGTACCGTTTCTTCTACAGCTAAGTGGTACAGTGGGTGCTTATTGGATTAATGAAGACGGTATAAATAAAGGATTCTTTCGCGAAGTACACCCAGACATGTCGGTACATGACAATTGTAAGCTTCTTTTTATCCATTTCATTTACTTTTGAAATCAAGATTACTAATTAAGGCCTAATGGCATCCACTTCACTTTTGGTTCGTAATATAGCAATCAGATGTACAATATTACATAATTGTACGATAGCCTACTTTCGATTTCGGTTAAGTCATAGTGAGCCTTCTTTCGATTTGACGTACTTCACTGTGGTCGAGTGGTTAGGGTGTCCGCCTCATTGTGGAAGCGGGAGGTCGAAGGTTCGTTAGAAGCTGTGTTAGAACTGATGCGATCGATCGGTGAGTCGTCTGCTAGTTAAATAAAAAGAATGCCTAGCATGGTCTGTATTTGCCAGTCAGCTTTGTGCTGAATATGGTAGGCATATATATGTGCCTCCACCCGGATTTGAACCCAGGTCGCCGGATTAGGCGGCGAGCGAGCGCGCTAACCACTGAGCTACGAAGGCACATGCTAATGTTAACATATGCCCATCACTGCCAGGCGCCCGGCAATACGAGATGAGGAGCACTGTACGCATGGACGATAAGTTATAGAAAGAAAACAAACGAGATGTTGCCTTGTTTTGTCGAGGGCGTAGCTTGCCACCGCCATCAGAGCTACCAAATACACGGTATTTGAGACATTTCTCTACAGTCATGTTTCATACTAACACATGTAGGGAACGTGGTAGTTATACGCAGAAATTAGTATTAGTGCTCTCATTCATTGATTAGATACAGGTTATGCCAAATTGTCGGTGCTAGGACTATAACAAATGTGTTAAACAGGTTAATTTAATGCAAAAATACTGACAAAAAGACGAAATACTTACTGCTGTTTACTTTTAAAATCTGTAGAAAATTAAACTATATGCTTAGTTATGAGCGACATCCGGTTTAGGCGTACATGAGTCAATACACTGTGGATCGGCATGATTAGTTCTACTAAAGTATAATCCTTCAATCACAAGTGAACCCCGAGGAAAACGATTACCCCACCTTCCATGATAGTCTTTTATTTGGTCTGCATTTAATAGTTCTTTAAAATATTTTGCATTTACTATTTTTATTGGGTTATATTGCTACGAATTCATAACGGACATTCAATAATAATGCAAAGAAAAATGGTAAATGTTTCATATTTATTCCGTTACCAATAATATTTCAAATACATTCCCTCTAAAAATGATTAAAGAACGATGTCGGGTGTAATTGCACTCGAAACAAAGAAAAACTTTAGATATAAAATGATGTACAACGCTCATTTGCAAATTATAACGTCAACTCTCACGTTTTATTCAGTTTTGCGCCGTGACTAGACCTAGCTCAATAACTACAACGTTTATAGTTTTGCATGTATCACAAATAAATTACTGCAAAATGAGTCGTACATATCCTCGATACCGTTTTCATACATACAACGGAATTGTATTTTATTTGCTTTGAAAATGCACAACTTTGTCGATATCGATGAATATTATTTAAACATGTCGCCGTGGCTAGTCTTTTTCAAACAAATATTTCGCGATGCTTAAATTTTATATTTTTTTAGGCAAATGATACTAACGTAATCGTTAAAGATAAGATTTCATTACATACATTAGATCTATATATGTATATCATATTGTCTTGCCATGATTTCTTTCTGAAACAACTTCTTTCACATCCAGTCGACCGTTTTTCTTATGAAAATATCAAATGGCACATTTTATGCATCATCAAACAAATGAATGTATCCAGAAAACGCCCGATGTTCTGTCATTTCTGCCTTCATATACGTATACCACCATTTCCTGTCAGTATAATGGCCAAATTTTGGTTAATTTTGTGAAAGAATAAAAAACATGTATATCTACTATGTTTTGTTTATTGTGCGGGCAAATCATCTTACGTTGGGACATCGTATTTTAACACCCGCGCGTCATAAAGGTTAATAATTATGGATTGTGTAATTAATTAATCCCGTTTGAACGCATTAGAGGCATTACGTTTTCTTTTTTGAATAGTTTGATATCTTATTTATTGAAGTATTCTCAATAATAAGCGCATTAGTACTACATTTCATGCGTGTGCTACTCATGTAATTTCAACATTTCTCGCAACATCGTGCGTAACGTCACAGCTATTTTTTTTATAGTATGTCTAACATACCCTGTGTTTAGAAAGACAACTCCTCAATCTACTCTTTTCTCATGAAATTATTTCCCTTTGTACCCTCAAACATAGATAATCAAGCTCAAAATAAAATCTAGTGAAAATCGAAAAATGTTATGCTATTTGATTGGTAAAATATATTATCTAGTCGGGTGGCCAGACAACGTCACAGCATATGTTTTTCAGTTATGGGTACGGATACAGTCTCCATTGTCCTCCACCTCTCAGCCTGTGTGCTGTTGTTAGTTATGATGGTGAATTCTTTCATAAGGTTAGTCTACCTGCGCTGCTTGTCTGGAGTACAACCCTCGATGTACTCAAGGTGCTTCAGGATAAATCGACTCTTATTTCGGGGAAGTGTGTATGCATATTTTCCGTCCAGTAAGTTATTATATTATGTATTTTCTTCTTCACTAATGACGTACATTGTATATATACTTCACGTCTTGTATGTGTTTGAAATAGAAATCTGTATAATCTTATACTCATTTCTCTAACAAGACACCTGTACATGTATATAATATAAGTATCATGATATATAATAGTGAACATGAGATGCTACATTTGTATTCGATCAAATGCATAGTATTATTATAATATATGCGGGTACACTTTTTGTTGTATATAGATCTACTCCTGAACAGAAATATTTTAAAGTTTGAATGATAACTAGATATATCATTATTCATTTTGCATTTGCTTATTTGTGTATTTGTGTATATGCACCATTGTCCTATCCGTTCCGATCTGCTGTGAGCTTAAGTCCTTAAAATGGTTATTGTGTGATAAGGGAAACTTCGTAATATACACCAACGAAACAGAGTAAATCATCAATCATTTTCAAAAATAATGTTTCGTTTTTGTGAGGATGGTTATTCGACCCATATACAGACAAAAAGGAGTCACCCTTCTGGGTCCCGCGAAAAACAGGACAAATATTCGTATTTGTATTTCAGGTCTTCTGATACTAGTTGGCTGTATATTGTTTGGTAACAATCATCCATTAGAGATTATCGGAACGTCGTTTTACATGTGTCTCTCAGCCTGTCTAATGATGTGGCTTGTGGTAAGCACCATTCCTTCTTCTGTGATACTAGTATTTGACAAACTTAGGTTATACGCCACAACATCTTCAGTCTCACACTACACATGGTATCGCCTCGATAGCCTAGTGGTATAGCGTCCGCTTCTAGTGTTGGCTGTTCCTGATGCAATTATATACAGAACACCGCATACCAAATACCACATGCCTTTGAAAAGTGTCGAAGCCACCTATGTAGACCTACATGTACTTGTATAACTTATAATTGTATGTCGTACGTATGAAATATAGGATGTAAAATTTGCTTCACAAACAAGCATTGACAATGATACAAGTACTGAAAAACACAATCAGCGCATTTACGTACAATCGTACATACATGTTTATAATTCTTAAATACTTTTTATACAATACATGTTCTATACTTCTCAACAAAAATTGATTTGTTTTAAATAGTGAAGGGACATTGCCTTCTGTAAAGATCTGTCCTTGACAGTGTGTGTATCTTTTTATTTTACAGACGAGTGTGTGTATTTGTGACCAGTTGTGTAAGGAAAGGAGGGCGAACCATGTATTTGACACTATGTTGGTTCAGATGTACCGCATGTGATGGAACTGAAAACATTTGTATAAATGTGTAGTTGATATATATACTGAGCCAAAGTTCTAACTAGACCCCATATCTATTATGGTATATTTTTGTTGGTAATAGAAAAATGCGAAAATTATGGAAAGCCACAGTACACCCCCGAGGTAGTACTATGATTTGCTATATAAACCCATATCTGTTCTACTACCTCGGAATTATGCCAATTTCCGAAGTAGAAGAACCGTTCAATGTCGGAGTTCATATTATCCTACATCGGGATAGATCATACTACTACTTCGGAGTTTTATTTTCTATGGAAAGCCACAGTAC